>CM046881.1:308863725-310154712 GCA_025667525.1 Glebionis coronaria | reverse complement strand
ATATATATATATATATATATATATATATATATATATATATATTATATATATATATATATATATATATATATATATATATATATATATATATATATATATATATATATATATATATATATATATATATATATATATATATATATATATATATATATATATATATATATATATATATATATATATATATATATATATGTATATATCTATATATATATATATATATATATATGTATATATATTTAGATATATACATATATATGTATATATCTATATATATATATGTATATATGTATATATATACATATCATACAAATATGTTGGCCTATCAGATAATATCACGAAGCAAATTAACACTTACAAGAGATATAATCGAAAACACATATATTTTATTGATAATACTCACATATGTTTATAACACTTATTTATTTACCAACTATAAAATAAATAAAAACTTAAAAATTCGCCTTGCTCCACCAGTTTTCGGTTCGATAACCTATATTGTAGCAATTCTGACACTTAACTGTACAAGGTCCTTTGTGATGTAGTAGCCACTTCATACAGTAGGGAATTTTTCCAGCATAATTATTGAGTTCTATTGTTTTAGGACGGTAACTAATTTGGAATTTGCGTAATATAGGTAGGGAAAATAGGGATCATAGGGAATATTTAGTTGACTAGGGTTAGGTTCAATGAAGTATCTTTCTTCACTAAGTATACGTTTAAGGGTATTTGATGTTTGCACAAGACTATGCTTGATCACATGATCCATCAATTTTTGGGACATATTAATGGCTTCTTCTAAATTTTGGTGTTTAAAAATAGTAATCATTCTTTTGAATCCTTAGGTAAATCCTCTAATAAAAGCAATCATCATTTTGGAGAATTAGTGATAGGACACGTTTCTGCTAACTCTTGAAATTTTCTCAAATAGGCTTTGAGATCATTTCCTTTTGTCACTAGATAGCAAAACACCTTTTTCACTTTCTCGATTTATTCTAAAGGATAATATTACGTTATCAAGAGGTACTTAAAATCTAACCATTTCATCTTATGAGCTTCTTCTATTCCAACAAGTTGAGAATGGTAACTCCACCATGATAATGCTTCAGTATTTAAGGTACTGACAACAAGCTTCACTTTGCTATCCTCAGCACAACCATTTTGGGAGAAAATCGTCTCAGTTCTTTCAATCCAATGAGTGTACCAATAACATCTTTGGTTCCTTGGAATTTATATATATGACCAGTTATAGAATTTTCTTTTGGAATAGTATTCCATACTATTTTGAAAGTTGGTACTTGTAAAGCTGCAGCAACGCCATCGTTAATTTTTCTCTACAGTACTTCAAGAGTTAGGGTAGAAGATATTGATGTCCTTAAATGTGTCATTCTTAAATTAGAAGAATTTTTTTTTGAAATTTAGATATACTTGTCTATTAAGCATTTGTTATATGTGTATACATATAACGCTTTACGAGCATACTTTTTTTTCAAAAATTTAAAGGCACATCTTAATTTGTAAATATAGGGAATGATACGTTTATAGGGTTATATATCTATAAGGTAGGTTCCTACGTCATTTATCCTTTATTTAGATTAATACTTTCTTTAACCAAATTGACTTGAAAAGTCCTTTTTAGTTTAAGAGAATATCTTTCTTTTGCAAAAATTCTTTTAAAAACTTATACTTTATCAAGTATTTCTCTTTTTTAGAATTAAGTATGCAAATAAAGGAAAGAAAAAGGAAACTTTTACTTATTAACAATCCGCTTTGCTGATGGACAGGCAAGCTTCTTTGTTACATAAAAGTAAAGACTGAAGCTAAAATATTCACAAAGCTTTTAGGGAAGCTGAAATAATTATAAGCTGGCCTATTCCTTCTTCTTGAGATTCTTGATGTTGTCTAAGAGTGTTTTGATATTTGCTCGATGTCTACTTGAATATCTTCAACAAGTTTCTCCATTGTTGCCATTCTTACTCGAGCTAAGGTAATTTCTTCGTCATTTAACCTCTGCTTACTTCGTAACTCAGAATTCTCATTACGTACTTCTGAAGATCTTTTTCCAACTTGTCTATTTCGTATTTCATAATCGTCTTTCCATACTTACGTGCCTTAACTCCATATTCTAAATCATCAATACGTTTGGGAGGTATCTCATTGAAATAATTTAACATATCTTCCATTTGTTCTACAAATGTATTTTGGGAAACTGGGATATTATTAGAGGGTTGGGATGAAGAAGTTTGGCACTGTGGGATAGGTATATTTTAATTATTTGGTTGCAGATTAGGGTAATTATTAGCAGAAAGGGCTAATACTAAGGGTTTAGGTAAATCCATAATGTAGATATTTTCTGATTCTAAATCCGATATGACGATAGGATGAAAATAGGAAAACATATTTCTGAAGATGTCGACAAAATAAATTAATTATATTAGTATTTAATATTATATTATTTACACATAATCATATTCCCATATAATAGTATTACCAAAAATCATTAAATATCACTTACATATTTTTCTTGCAACAACATGGTTTTAATGCGGAGATTTCACTTGGAATTTATTTAGAAAAATCAGGTATAGTCAAGATTTAATTTCTTGTTCTCTATAACTATGACTCTGATGCCACTCTATAACACCTCCATTTTTACCTTGACGCAGCGAAATAATATTTTTGGGGTATTACTTCATGGAATAACAGTCACAATAATAGAAAACAACTCTAAAGAGTGTTTTAATAAACTTTATTTATTTATTATCAATTATCTTTCAAAATCATATATTTTTAATAAAACATTGTACATACTTTATACATCACAGGTTCCCGAAATCTAGAAAGTAGGTTTGAATGATAAAAACTTCCAAGTTTATATCTCTCCACGTCATCATTATGTTTCTCCATGCTATCAATTCTCAATACCTGAAATATATGCTTAAAATCAACACAATAGTTGAGTGAATTCATAGGTTTGTAATCATTTTTTATTACAAGATCCTTTTTCCAGAGCTACGTTGTTATTCTCCAACAAAACAAATTAATGTAGTAATGTAATAAGCTTATGATATTGCGGCTGGACATATCAGAAACCAACAATTCCCCTTGTGAGGAAGTCTGTGAAACTATCCTGTTTTGCAAAATAAAGTATGTATGTTTGACCACTAAGGTTCTAGCAAGTGCGACTTGCCTAGACAGAGGATTTCAGTCCTCAAATAGTACTATTTGTGATATTAGCGCTCATTTTTCGTGAAAATGATTAGCGGTTCACAATTAAAAGGGGACTTTCAAGGCAGCAGTAAGCATAGTGTCAATAAACATATATGGGAAGCATACCAAGAATGCTTGTATTCTAATTAAGCATATCCCCCTCACGGATTTTCAAATCATTAAAAGTATTATACTTTAGTGAAGCAATGAACTTACCTTATGTCTAATAATTTTGTATCTTGGCAGATTTATATCACAAAGAACAACTTGGGCTAACAAACAAGAACTTGGTCCCACACAAACCTGGATTAACACATTTTGTATAATATCAGGTCTTTGATTCTGAGTTCATTATTCTTAATTATTAATTATGTATTATTAGATTTATAATCGCTTATAATTATAGCATCATTGTTCGAGCCATCATACTCAGAAGCCATTCTATAAACGTTTGAGAAGCGAGGGCACTTTAAATCGAGAACCCAACCACTCAGTCGGAACGTAATATCAAGATGGAACATCTTTGTACAAAGTTCCCTACTAAGATGATAAATTTATATAAGAAATTTCTTCAAAAGTTAGTATGTTCTTTTATTATTTTATTTTTCATCCTTTAGTTTCAATATTGGCAAAAATAGTCCTTCTAGTTTATATATCTTTAGAAAATAGGTTTTATTATACAACTTTCATCCATATAGTTTCATAAATGACCAAAATGATCCTTAAAGTTTCAAAGTTTGGAATATTTACCTTTTTGGCACATAATATTAAAAGTTTAGCATATTTACACTTTTAACCCTTTTAGTATATAGTTTTAATATTTACATTTCAACCTTCAAATATTAACCTTAGGGTTTTGAAACTTTACAATATTGATTCTTATATTTTTAACTTTGACAAAATGAGGCCCAAAATGTTTATAGTATCAAAAATGACAGTTTTAGTCCCTAAACTTGTTTAAAACTACATAACAAGCTAAAAAATGTATTAAATGATCTAGGAACTTAGAAAATAGTTTAGAAATACATTTAGAATCATAATAACAATGTTTATACAAAATTATAGCCTTTGAAATGGGTTTTTGCTCATTATTTCATGTAAATTACAAAACTAAGGTTTTAAGTCATATTTAACTTATAACTTGCATTTTAAGTGACCATATGATCTAATTTCTTTTAGATTAGTTTTATAACATCCTATAAACATTATAAAAATTCTAAGAAAACAATATAACAATATAAAAGCTTAGTTAAGATAAAGATTACCTAGGTAGCTCCAAAATGGCTCCTTATACCTTCCTATGAACACTACTTGCTACCAAAGCTTCAAGAGCTTCAATGGCTTCCTTCTAGACCTGGTTTATGGTCATATAAGAGTCCTATAACTTTTTTTGAAGTTTATTTGAGAATGGGTATGGAGATATAAAGGAAACAGGATGTGAGTTCTAAGTTTGTGTAGTTCGCCCCTATTATAGTAGTTTCACCACTTAGGCTCCAAATTTTGCTATGAAACGTGTAAGATCTGTACAAAAGTGACTAAGGGAAGCTAGGGAAGGTCTATGCAGGTTTATATAGTCTAGGATCAAAAATATCTAGGGTTTGTGGCTAGGAATGGCTCACGACATATATAGATAAGAATGGTGATTCTACATCTACAAGGAGGTGATCCAGCGGCATATAGGTCTTCTATAAGGCCTAAAATATCTTTCAAATATCTAATTTTAAACTTGGAATGGGAGGGAAAGTGTTTAAACTTAATTTTGGTGGGAAAAATCAAACCGGGTCTAAAACTAGGGCTTGTAACTTTATGGTTTGTGGTTTTGGTGATTAATGGTTTAGGAATGTGAATAGTGATGGATTATGGTATAATTAGGGTTTACACATTTTAATTAGTAAGTTTGGGTCCTTGGTTTGAAGTTTAACAAAGGTTTAAAGTGAATTTGGGAAGAAAACTTATGTAGCTTAGGATTTCTAATGATATAGGGTTAAGTCTTTGTAAAACTCATTATTATTTACTTAGCTACTGATTTAAACACAATTTAGGTCTTAGAAATTGTGTTTAAGTATCTAACATAGTTCCACACTTGGTTTGATAGGTTATTCTAAGTAAACATGTCTAAAGAGTAAAAATACCTATTTTGACCTAACTTACAAGTCATGCATTGAAATCTTGTACCTTGTGCTTTAGGGTACTTGTAAATTGTCTTAATATAATGTTACAATCTAAATTTAATGATATGAGTGTTGGTTGACTTGTCCTAAAAGACTAGGTATTGATTCCTATGTAAAATCTTTAATATGAGGGTTTCTAGGTAATCAAGCTTAATGACTTTCTATCTTAGCTGATTAGTATTTATATCATAACGTAAATATATTCTAGGACTTATATAGTATGTCTATTACTTCAAATGATTCTACATTATTAGTTTAAGGGTTTGCATAGGGTAATCATATCGTAGGTATAATTAGGTTAGCTTAAGATTCTATGCTTCAATAACTTGTACATTGTGCTTAAGTAACTTGTAACTTAACTTGAGATAAATGTATAATATTAATAGGATACTTAGTTAATTTTTATAATTGGTTGCAAAATATTGGACACTAATTCAATGTGAAATGGATTTTAGGTGCTAATCTTGTTAGGTCTTATACTTGTAATTAACTCTAGATTACTTATAATTTGTATTTTGTGATCAATTATCTCTTCTTTATAGGGGTGAGCAAAAAAACCGAAAAACCGAAACCGAACCAAAAAACCAAAAAAACTGACCGAATATAAAAACTGATGGTTCGGTTTTTATGTTTTTAAAAACCGAATTCGGTCGGTTTCGATATTCATCCAAAAACCGAACCGTAAAAACCGAACCGAACCGAATGATAAAAGTGAATACAAAACAAAATTACCCTACATAGTATTAGTACCATCTCTTTCACACTTTCACATTTTCACACTCACATTCATTAACACTCTCTCACACACACATACTAGAAAATATAAAACATACTACTAACTTTTCTATCTTTTCTTGATAACCACCATGGTAACCGCAATTTGCGAACCTCCTCCAGCTGATCCTAACGACCAACCCCCGGTCAGAAAAAGAGGTATTAGATCTACATGGTGGTTTTTGTAGCGGTGTTTAGCAGGAGAGATCAGGGGAAATGGTGGTCGATACTCGATAACAACTAAACCAGCCACCCACAACGTCGCAACAATCGTCATCATCATTGTCATTTGAACACAAAAAGTTGCTGACTCATCCTCCGAATCGCAACTACCGACATATACGGATCTGTGGGATATCTTTTGCTTCAGATCTAAATTTTTTTAATTGGTTAGGTGGTTAATTTTATACTTGTTTTTTTAAGATATGTAGTACACTAATACAGTAATAAAACAATTGCGAAAATGTATTGTAGCCTCCTCATGGAGGTATTGTGGTGTTATTTTGGTTGTAGATGGTGGTGATTATGGGCTATGTGATAAGTGTGAAAGAGATAATTTATATGTGAGATAATTTAACTAAAGTTATATCAGCTTTTCAGAAATTAGGAAACATGCATAAATCTTGTTACTTTATGACGGTGTGTAAACCACACGGCCCATATTATATCATGTGTCCTTTTCTTTTTTAGCCTCTTTTTCTCTTGGCTGGACCACAAAAGCTTCTTTTGCTTATACTGACACCAAAGATCTCTTTCAATCTGTCCCACTAGCACACGTTATATTGATCCAAACCATGTAACCATGCGTTCACACCTGCTCTTCTTTTTACAAAATATAATAGTATCAATAGTATCAACAAAGCAAACCATGATCCCCTTTTTGCTTCTTCGTGTAAACATAGACCGCTTAAAACCTATCAACATATCTAAGCAATATTATATTAGTACTTTTAGCTTCTTTCAATGGAAACGATACACATCAATTAAGTAGATCTGTCCACATCGATTAGGACTCTCTTGACACATATGATGCAGCTTCTTTGTTCGAATAAAATAAAACATAGACCACGAGTAGCCCATGCATTCCTATTATTTGTGTGAACAGACCTCAGAACCACATACTGAATATCATAATTTATATATACAAACTGCTTTATGAAACACATGAACCCCTTTGTTTTGTCTATATCTACTGTAGTTATATTCAAACGATTAGATAATAGCAACAAGTAGAATACACACGTACATAGACTTGTAACCGCACCAGATCTAGGGTTCTTGAAACCCTAATAATATGATTTTGAAAATCGAAACCCTAAACTACGGTTTGAGAATCGAACACCAAACAACATAACAAATCTGGAACACCATTTCTATTTACAAATCGATCTTGGGATTAGGGGAAGAAACCCTAAATCTTATTCAATAAAAATAAAAACAGAAACTTTATATCTCTTTCTACAGCCAACTTCGACGAGCTATAACTCTCCCATAACAGATCAGATCAACGATCGCTCCAGGGAGATTCACGACCATCCAGCGGTTAACGAAGTAGTTATCGTCGTTTGAAAATTGATGCACAGATAGATACGAACATAAAAATCATATATGGATTTCTAAGCTTCGTTCTTCGTTCTTGGACTCGAACACCTTGTTAGATCCTAGTATCGAGAGCCACCCACTCAAATACCAATTGATGAATCCAAAATCATGGAGCGATTAAGCTTACTAGAATAACCAACGTTCATATGAAACAATCATAACAAAATTAGAACATTGATTATAACAAGGTGTTTTTCTCTCCAAAGATTACTTGTATTAAATACTAACGATTACAAGTAATAACCTAGGCGTGTATACATTTAATCACACGCCTAGAAACACGAAGACACTTTAGGTTTACATTGTGAATGAGTTATGTAAAACCTACACATGGTGTGTGTTCATATACTACACATAAACCGTCTTACAAGAAATCTAATTATACTAGGAGTCCTTCCAGCTTTTACACTTTAGTCCTCTTCCTTGTGTAGAAGGTCTCCATATTCTTGTACTTCTTGATATTTGTAAATAAGTCCTCTTGTTTCATTATATTATGTTTTGTCTCATCAAATCTAATTCCCAACACTGAAAAGATTCCTATTACCCGTCATGTGTCTTGAACAACCGTTGTCCTTGATCCATTCGTCGGGATCAAGTCCAACTTTCAAGCATACCTCAGTAAAATGCTCGTTGTATCTTTTGCTTTGGCTTGGTACAATCACCAATGAAGTGCTTTGGATCACCAGATCGGTAGCACATTTTTTTATCCTTGCCTTTCTCGATGTCGAATGGTCTTCGAGGCGTCTTCTTATCATTAAAAGGGTTGTCTAACGAACCTTCCTCGTCTTTTTAAGAATTTCTTGAAATCACAAACCGCCATGGCATATTAGTCGTTGTTTCTATCGGAGCTACAACCTTCATCATCACCAGATTCAATTCTAGATTTTAAGGCAACTGATTTTTATTTTTCCATCTTTCCTTTGATGATTTCTGTAGAATATTGTTAATCCTTAACCAAGAGTAAGGTTGATGGTTTTCTAGAGAGAGAAAATAAGAGAAAATGTGTGTAAATATTATAGAAAAGTGAACCAATCCACACCCTCTCCATCAAAGGAGAGGGTATTTATACCCAAGCCATGGATCGAGTTTGCATAGTATTTAACAAATAAATAAACTACGGGCTATTAACTATATTGTTGGAGTGATCGAGTCTTGTAACTAGGACAAACTTATTTCCAACAATCTCCCCCTAAGGGAGGTCACTCCAAATTAAAAAGTCCTAAACCTAGCATACTATACTTGATCTTCGTTCTTGAGCTCGTAGTCCATTCGCTTTTCTTATTTTCTTTTCCTTCTTGTGAATATTTTGAAATAATCGTTAGGCTTTGGCTTGAAGCATGTTCTTTTGACTTGACTTGTATGCGATTATGAGAGCTTTAGATCATCTTCACGTGCGAACTTTGTCTTCTTGTGATAGTTACCTCCTCGTGACTTCATGTCCCATACACTTATAATTTGTTGAATTATTGAAAGCGTAAGGGTTTGATACAGTGGAAGTCTTAGTGTTAAACTTTCTAGAATTTTATTAAGTCTTTAGTCCATAAAGCATAAGCGTATGATGACGACTTCTTCTTTGGGTTACACGCTGCGACACCACCTTCTTGTTATGCTTCATAAGACAGTTAGCAATAAAACATAGACACAGACGAAATAGCGTTGGACATTCTAACCTAATTAGGTAGCAGTTTACCTTCGGTCGATGAAGACCGTTAAACGATAATAAATATCGTACATGTGGCAGGTAGTTTCAGTTATAAACCTCCTTTACAATGTTTCACGGGTGAAACCGTTCTCTTTATTTGACCATCTCAAAGCTGACTGAGAACATAAGTAGTAAATCATTTGGATAAAATTATAGTTATGATTGAAGTCGTCAATTCAAATACCTGGAACAAGTTTGATTCAAATACCTGGAACAAGTTTGATTCAAATAAGAATTGCACCATCGTTGCTTTCCAGTTGTCACGAGCTTGATTCATATAGAATCTTACTTGTCACCTACCGCAGTTGTGTTTGATGTTAACATTGAAAGGATATACACTCGTCATTGTGAACACTAAATAGTGTCACTCTGAGTGTTCTAGCAAGATCAGTTAGATTTTATGTAGTGGCCCTGGAACAAGTTTGAATTCATTTAAGAATTAAACCATCGTTTCTTTCCAGTTATCACAAGTTTAGTTCTTAAATAACCGCACGTGTCACCTACATGAGCTTGTTTGATGTTGTCTCAAGAAGGATATCTTCATTGTAATACTTTCGTATCACTAAGATGTTCTGGCAATATTACTAGAATATTACGTAGGACTCATAAAAATCTCTTACTTTCCACGGTGTATGAAGAATCAAGGAATACTTGGAAAGTTTCATAGTGAGACATTTGATGATCTCGGGGCTCTAGACTCAATTGTGTGTTTTGATTTAGTAACCGGAGGCTGGAGAGGATTGCCACCTTTTCAATATCAATTTATTCGGAGTGAATAAACTAATAGATAACGTGTTGAGCTCCGTGACATTAAAACAAATATCTTTTGAGAGATATTTGAGTTAGCTAAGAAGGGTTGTGCATTGCATCACTTGGTCCATGATGTCTTGTCTTCAATATCGAGCGTCATTAAAAATGATCCCGATAGCATATGTCTTGACCCGGTTTCTTCCTAAGTTGTAAGGAGGGCTTCTTTGTGTACACCCTTTATCTTTACAATTCTTTTTCATTCTTAAACCACTTCAATGCTTGTTATTACGTCATAACTAGCACCTTGTGGTGATTGTTCCAGTGCTAGCTTAAGTACTTGGTCGGCATTATGCTACGTTCACAATCATTCCCCATCTTTCCTAAGGACTACTATTTTTTAGCTATGGAATGTCTTTGGGAAGATTCCTCTGGTTCTAGATGAATCATTGGACTTATACCTATTATTACCACCATTCTGTCACCACATTCGTCGTGAATTAAGTGTGTTTTGGGTAAGTATTTGCCAACAATGAAAACTTATTGAAAATCACTAAGGTACTTGTGATATAAATATCAAATGCTTTGTACCTTAAGTGTTTTTGACATCAAAACACTCCCCCTTAACATGTGCTTCTTAATGCAAAAGAATTTAAGAAAAATTTTTGCACATGTGGGAGTAGAACCCGCAGTTTAGTGTCTTTGTTTTCAATCACATATATTTACAAGTCATCTTAATCCTATTTTCTCCCCTTATCCAAAATGTCAATCCTTAATATTCTGGATACCAATGGATTAACCGGTCAAGGTCAAATAAAATTATGATTCGCCTTACAACATATTAATGCTCCCGCTCAAATTAATGAGGGTTAAGTTTTAGTGTTCGAGTATGGTTTATGAAAGATTTCGAACTTCGTGAGAAATTCTTGAAAAATGCATACTTTATCAATACACCTTGCCACACACACTTAATATACGTAGATACACATATTCCCATTTTTACCGATGACGGGATTGATCCGAAAGATGAGAACAACATATGATAGAATCATGTTGTTCTTTTCAGCAACGGTAGATCTTCCTTGTAATGCCTTGATAGAAGTTGTATTAGCTTCCCCCTAAACCAACAATCCTTTCTTGAGTAGATTTAGAAACTTTTCTTTCAAGCCGCATCCAGCAGTCTTAATGTATAACACCCAGATATCTGAAGCACACAATTGATCCTTTCAAGAATTTGATAACACGACACCACAATCAATTAAGTCTCAGATGATCTCATTTCTTTATTAAGGATAGTGACGACGTGAATTGTAACCCCAATGTCAACTAAGTCTTCGATGTTACAATTTCTCCTTTTAAGTAGACGAAATGAGAACACTTAATTTAACTAATTACCAAGTGAGCATATTCCATTCGCTTATCTTAAGGAATCACTATACTTATCAACCTTACGTGCACGTCCTATTTATAAACTAGTTCTACTCGTTTATAGGTAATAAGCTTCGTGATTAACCGTTTGAGGAAACCTTTTTAAAATCAGTGACCAATAACCTCGATATTTTAGATAATTATTCTCCCAATACTTCCCCTTGGAACTCAAATAATGCATACTAAATAATGAGGAGGTGTAGCTTCTACCAAGATGTTAAAATAGTGAACCCGAAAGTAACCAAACCATTACCAATCAAAATAAGCTAACCACAAGGGATAACTCACTAGACCGATCGTGCTATATATCTACTCCTTCCCCCCTGTTGGTTTTGATACCTCAGGATCAACAACACCTTGTATGCATATATACCGAAGGTCATGGTCGAATACTTAATAAGCTCAAATTTTGACAATTGCCCCCCCCTCAATTGTTGACCTGTTTTCTATCTAAAGACTGTAGTCATTATTTGCTTAGAGATCTTGTCGTATGTGTAGGCACCGATTTGTTGAGAAGACGACTTCTTAAAAATAAGATTTCTCTTATTTTTACAAATAAATGCTCTGAACCGTACATGAATTTGTGTTAGACCAAATTATAAAGTAAACTTGATCCCTTACATCGTTTTGAAGTAAACCATGCCCGAGAAAATTAATTCCTGTTGTTGAGCCAACGTTTTCTAAAGAAATACGTGACTAGAATATGAAAAGCGAGTTGCATTCTGAAATAACTACAAACCATATATGCATGCTTTTTAAAAATATTTACAACATTTATACGAACTCTATTTATAGTGTCGTGTCAATATTAATCGACATTTCTAAGGACATATATTATCGTACTAAAAGGCATGCCTTTTTGAAAATGAGAAATATTTTTGGATTTTCTTGATTTTTCAATTTTTATGATTTTTTTGTTTTATATTAGGTTTTATTTTTTGTATTTTTCTTTTTGGTGTGAAAATATATACAATATATACCTGATCACAAAAGGATACTCGAGAATAGTTTACCACCACTATTCTGCAGCTTCATTTGCCAACTCCTTAAGAGTTTTAGGGGAGAGTAATTTCATGCCTAGCTTGTCGGTCAGAAACTCAATACGAGCTCGATATAAAGCCTTGGTAAAAAGATTAGCCAGCTCATACTCCGGGTTAACAAAATAAAGCTCGATTACTCCGTTCTCCACTAGCTCCTTGATGAAATGGTAGCGAATGTCAATATGCTTCGACCTGGAGTGTTGAACATTGTTGTAGCATAGGGAAATGACACTTTTGTTGTCGCAGTAAATCGATATCTTGTTGAATCCAAGATCGTAGTCGGTTAATTGTGACCGCATCCAAAGGATTTGAGCACAACAGCCGGACATGGCTATGTATTCCGCCTCCGTACTAGATATCGCAACGCTTTTCTGCCTTTTTGATTTAATCAGACAATCTCTAAGTAGTTGCAGACTTCCAGAAGTGCTACGTCGTGTATCTTGACACCCGTCATGATCTGTATCTGCAAATGCTGTTAGTGCAATAGAGGAGTCTTTCGGATACGATAGTCCCTGGTTAATTGTTCCTTTAAGGTACCGAAAGATCCTTTTCACAACATGCAAGTGCTTTTCGGTAAGCTGAGCCTGATACCGGGCACACATGCATACATCAAACTATAAAACAAGCCTTCTAGCAGTGATATAGAAAAGGGTACCGATCATTCCACGATAAAGTGTAAGATTAATAGCTATCCAGTCTCTGTCCTCATATAACTTGGATCTCTCCACCATAGGAGTATCCACGGGGTCGCAAGATTAAAGGTGGCATTTTTTTAAAAGATTCAAGAGCATTTTGGATTGATTAATAAAGATGCCTCTAGGATTTTGAGAACTTTGTAACCCAAAGAAAAATGAAAAATTTCCCATCATTGTAATCTTAAATCTTGTGGACATGATTTTCTCAAAACGGTCAGACAAAGTTTGGGTCGTGGAAGCAAATATTATATCATCAACATAAATTTGTACCAGTATCATTTCGTTGCCATCCTTGAGAATAAACAGTATCGAATCCACTTTGCCATTAGAGAAGCCCTCCGAGATGAGGTATGATGAAAGGAGATCATACCATGCGTGTGGAGCTTGTTTCAACCCATAAAGAGACTTCTTAAGCTTGTACACATGATTTGGATATTCCGAGTTCATAAATCCATCCGGCTGGCTTACATAGACTTCTTCCCGTAGTTCACCATTCAGAAATGTCATCTTAGCATCCATTTGATAGACGATCATATTCATGTGAACGACATAAGCGAGGAAAAGTATAACAGCTTCCAATCTTGCAACAGGGGAAAAGGATTCTTCAAACTCGATACCCAATGCTTTTTTGTAACCACGAGCAACCAATCTTGCTTTATTCTTTAATAATCCTCCCATCTCATCGAGTTTGATCTTAAAGACCCATCCCAAAGTGAGAATTTGTACTTTGTCAGGTATAGGATCTTTTCCCCATACTTGGAGTCTTTATAATTCATTGAATTCCTCTTGCATGGCTTTAATCCAACATGATTGTGTTAGAGCTGCTTGCCATGTTTTAGGTTCAACTTTGGTAAGAAAGGCATCAAAGTAACAAAACATATCACTTTCATGTAGTTGGTGTCAGGTAGAGATTGGCCTTTCAATGGAACCAAGAATATTAGTGATTAGGTTATCCTTTGTCGACTTTGTGTTATGTTCTTCAATCGTTGGTCTGGAGTATACGGTAGCAGGAGCTTCCTCTGAGGTAGACGTCCCATTAGGGTTTTTGGGAACCGGCACACCAAAGAATGGAAGGTCATGTATGTGATAAAATTATAAATCATGACCATTGTCATCGTCTTCAACATCATTAGGCACGAGATGAGGTGTAGATTCAGGTGTTATTTGTGAATTACTGGGGGAAGATGCATTTGGTTCAATAGTAATTGTAGATACATTGGATAGAGCACCATTGTCTAGTGGGTGGTTGATGCCCATGCTGGATAAACAGTACAAAGTACATATTAAACTATTCTAGAAAAGATAAAGGTTGTACTTATATCTAAGTTTAAAAGCAACCTACTTTGACTTAAAGTTATCTTTTCCCGCCTAATGCAAACCATTAGAATACTGAAGAGTCTTCAGTATTCTAGAGGAGATCGACATCACTCAGTTTGGTATTGTCAGACCAAACTGAACTGAAAGCCCTTTTTCAGTCCTTGTTCTTTAGCAACTAGATCGCCTAGTATTTGAAGCGAAGACTCCTTAGTCTTCTAAGTTCACTATTAGGGGATTGCTGAAATTTCTTCAGCTATAAAGTCTTAAGTAGGAACTCTGTTCCTCTGGTCATCCTTCAGCAGACTGGCCTTACTGCTGAGCATGAAACACTTAGGGGAATTTTATATTCAAATCCTAGAGTTGCTTCAGGGTCAGTAAATACTGACCCAACAAACTCCCCCTATTTGGATATACAAATAGCCTAAGTCTAATGTCAGTAGTAAGTGAGCATAACAGCTTCTTCTTACTTGCACTGAATAATTAAATACTTATAAACATCAGATAATCATTTATTCATGAACATTACAAATTACAACAAAATCAATACAAATGATTATTCAATTCTCCTTAGGCCTAAGTTCTTCAATTATGGGAGTCTGAGTTAATGTATCAGAGTTTCTGTGGTCTAATATAGCAAGCAAGCACATGCTGAATGTTTTGGCAGCATCAGTACGTCCTGGACCACCATGCTGTGAATAAAAGATCCTTTGAACATTCGAAAGAAGTTCATTGTTCATATCATCAAGATCACTTATGCCCACAAAGTCTTGACGTTCTTGATGATTGAACATAATCATTCCTAGTTCTAGTTCGTCCAGTACATGACCAGGGAGATGATTTTAAAACTGAACAATGCCTTTGTATTTCTTAGTAGTGACTAAGATGTCACCCACTTCAGGTTGTATCAGATTTGCTATTTTGTTCAGCTCCAGTATTGGATCTTGATCCTCTAGAGAAACTTGAGTGTTGATGTTTAGAATCTCACCCAGTCTTTCATGATTTCTCGTATAGTGCTCAATTCTGGTGCGAACTTCATCCCATCTCTTGGATTTTCTTTTCTCGATCATCACACTCATTTTAATCCATTCAGTGTAAGAAAGTTCTTTCCTTGAAAGTTTTCAAGTATCTAAGTTCCATCACCCCTATAGAACTTGAGATGGATGTCACCCTTGCTGGTCAGCATATCAACGTTGGTGATTGGTGAGATATTTCTTCTGTTGAGCCTTGTTATACAAAACTTTTCATGTAACACTTTCTTCTTGAAGAGACTTTCTACTTCAGCTTTCCCAATTTGTTCATACAAGCTTAGCTTCAGATCTCTTAGCTTTTCTTCTTGCTGAAGCTTGTACAAATTGTCCAATTCTTCCTGAGTGGCCACCCCAGCTATGATCAGTCGATCATTCAATGTATAATCTCCTTTGTTCTTGGGTATAAAAGGAGGTGAACCACTATCAGTTGTTTCCCCACTTGTGGTCAGCCCTTCCATTTGATCATTTTTTGTTGATGACTCCCCCTTACCCTTTGCTGGGATCTTTTTAGTGGTAGGTGACTCATATACAACAGATTGTTTCTGAGCCTTCTTTTGGGCATGTTTCTGAAAGAGCTGCTGGATGGTGTTTTTCTCCCCCTCAGCAAAAGACTGCCCAGCAGCTTCTGATGACCCACCAGCTTGGAAGAGGCCATAAATTTGATCAAGAGTGGCAGTTACCTTGGCCAGCATGACTGGAACAGTATCAAGAGAATTTAGTTTCTGCTAAACCTCATCAGATATGGTCAGCTTTTGTTTCTCCAACAACGTCACTCTATCTTTGATCTTGGACACAGAATCACACAAAGTATTAACTTGGACAGGGACTGGTGTGAATTCTGGTGGAAATTTCATGGAAGCACCGTGGATGGAGTCCATAAGAGAGGATATCTCTTCATTTAAGGAAGTGGTGGTGGCCACATCTTGGACTAGAGGCTTCAAAGCAGCAATGAGGACATCCTTGATTTGTTCAACAGAAGGTGGAATTGGTCTTGCTTTAAGAGTTGAGATTTTAGTGTCAGAAAGCACCTTTTCTTCCTTCAGTCTGGCAACATGTGATTGAAGAATAACACTTGATTTGTTAATTCTTTTACCTGTTCCGTTCTGGGGGATGGTGGCTTTGGTGTTGCATCAACAGTCTCTTCATCACTGTCATCTAGGTTGACTGGAACTCTTTCACTGAACCCTAGTTCTTTTTCCAAATCATTCCCAGACATGCTGAATACAAATGAAGGAAAGTGTCCCACCTTGGCGCCAGTGGTGATATTCACTTCCTTGGGAGTCTTTTAGGCATCACCTTTAGTGTGTTGATCAGTTTCAAGACCTTCAGGACCAGGGTTGGTTTTACCTGATCGATCTTGAGAAAGAGTCCCTAATAAGATAAGATCAATGATAATGTTTTTTGTTCCTCCAGTAGGACCCTGTTATGGGGGAACTACATCATTAGAAATAGATAGGCCAAGGTCAGCATCAGCTGTTGGATTTGCTGACACATCATTCCCTGATGCAGACTCAGAGTGAAAAATGATAGGAATTGGTAGTGAATTATGAATTGTATTCAGATTTAAAGTACTTACCAATGCTGACTCCACACTACTAAGCTGAGGGTGAGCTCCATCTTCACCCTTCTCTCCTAAAAAGGTTGAGAGAGGGGTTGCCTTCTAGGCCTCTTTATGCATGTCGCCTCCAGTAGGGACTGAAGGTGACGGTTGGCTTGGGCTCTTGTCCTTGGCCAGGTATTTAGTCTTCTTCAAATCATGGCCTTGGGATTCATCAGCAATATTCTTTGAGAAAGATTGTGTGAGGGCTTTCCTCTTTCTGGAACCACGTCTAACCTTCTTAGTATTGACCGACGTTTGCTTCTTACAAGGTACAGAGGAAGATCCAGGCTTTTTGCCTTTCAGATCCCCATCTCCAATTGGAGAAGTGTCTTTTGGAGCTTTATACACTACTGGACCATCTGCTGAGTAGATTTCCAGCATGGGTTGTGTAAGAGGAGGATCAATGGTGCTGACTGGAATGTTCCAGCGAGTAAGATCAAATATTCGAAAATTTAGTTTCTTTCCATTGACTTTTGAAAACTCACTACCAAGATGGTCAGCAAAGAGGAGAGATAGAAATATGGTGTAAACAACGTTTTTCTCTCTTGTCTTTTTCTCCAGCTTGCCATGGAGATCTTAAAAAATAAGCCTCCCAAAATCAGCTTTAATTCCATTGGCCAGATAGTATAAAATAATAGCATCTTTTTGGTTGATCTGTTTAAGGCCTCCAGTTTCCCCCCTAAACATTCAATAAGAATGGACATCAACAACTTCCACCTAGGTGGCAAACAACTTCTTTTTAACCCCCCTTTTTTAGTAATCTCTTCAGTATACCCAGTCTCTTTAAAGAAATTTTTGACAACCATAAAATCATCAGGTATAGCTTCATAGTCACTAGGGTTTTCCAAATATCCAAACCCAAAACCTTTATAAATAACTTTAACCCAAATCTACCATGAATCCCAACCATGATAGAATCAAACTCAATGGACTTCTTGTTGTTAGAAGCCTCAGCTGTAAACCAAAATTCTTTTAGCACATTTTTAAACATTATACAAGGATCCTCAAATAACGCATACCTTAAAACACTTTTGGATAGATAAGTCAAAACTTGTTCCCCAGGAACAGACTTAATGGATTCAGGTTTGAGTAAGGTGATGTTGTTGGGTTTGAAAAAGATATCATCAATGGGATAGTTAACATGGGTGGATGGGTTGAGAGTGATCTTAGCAATCTTGGAGTAGAAGATGATTCAGCCAATGTTGTTTCTGTGTGTGTGTTTTGAAAGAGAGAAAGTTTGTGTGTGTTTTTTGATGAAAGATTTGTAAGCGTGAAATGAAATCCAATTGTATTGGATTATATAAAAACTTGAACTGATTTGTAAATTTTTTTAAAACCATTTGAAAAAATTATAAATATTTTACGGTTTCTTTTGAACATTTGGCACAAACTTTCTTATTAATGTTCTACAAAAAGGTATGATTTTCTATTGCTTTGCACAGTGAAATGACCCATGTGTCAAGGAGTTGTTGACTATGGATGGAGACATTTGAAATTTCCTTAATTAACAAATGACACCTTTTTGAAAGAATGTTTGTTTTATTCACAAGAAAATTAAATGACATTAACTCCTTTGAATCACATGATTGATAGGTTTTAAATGATGTTGCTCAGATATGCTGAAGTTGATGGCAATACTTGTGAGCTTTAGTGCGTCAGATGAGGCGACAAAACCCCATATACATGTTCACATAAGTGAACAAGACATATGACATTGCATACTCCTTTACTCAGGCCTAGCTACTTAGTTGTATTAAAATTTTGTTCAGCATTGCTGAAGGAACCTTTTGATGACTAGTGATCATTTGTTCAGCTTCAGTGAATCAGATAAGGCGACAAAACATCATATACACAATCACATAAAGTGATATAGACACATGATATTGCACACTCCTTTACTTAGACACTGATACTAGACATTAATCAAAATCTTTTAAGAAATGCTGAACCTTTGAGCTTCTTCAGTGAATGCTGAAGGTTTAGGTTTTGTATCATCAATGTTCAACATACCAAGCTCCATTATCAATCTTTTGAAAGTTGGTTCATCCAGTAGTTTGGTGAAGATATCAGTCAATTGATACTAAGTGGGGATGAAATGTAATTTAATGTCCCTTTCACAATGTGATCTCTGATAAAGTGATATCGGATATCAATGTGTTTTGTTGTTGAGTGAAGGACTGGATTGTTGGATATTGAAATAGCACTAGTGTTATCACAAAAGACGTGACAATCCGTCAATTTGAGTTCGTTAGTTTATTCTCAAGTATTATTTTAAAATCATTATTTTACTATTAATTTACGAACTCACTCACTTTTGGGAAGAAATAAGGGTTTACGTCTGAAAGTAGCATCGACTACGTCTAAACTGGAGAACTCTACGTTACGTGCTTACGTTTACATACACCGTTTTTGTGATAGTCCGACATTTCAGGAAATAAATTTATTCTTGAATATTATTTTGGAATTTTAATTTGTGTTGGTTCATAAACTCACAAATTTACGAGAAGAAACTAGGACTTACGTGCATAATTTAGCGTCTTTTACAATTAAACCGGAAACCCTAGGTTTACGTATTTACGTTTTTGTGCTCCATTTTTGATGAAACAATTTTTATTAGAATCTTTTTGTGCCGTAGATTCATAATTTATAAAACATTTTTCGTAAAATGACCCGAGGGCACGTAAATCGAGGAAACTAGAATCGAGGAGTACCCGTAAATTAGTGTAAATGATACAAGTGGGACACTTGTCCCATCCCACTATGGGAGGCCAAAAACTAGCCACACCACACCCTTGGTGGCAAGCTTATACAAGCATAAAGGACACATGTCCTTACACTTTACAAAACCACAAAAACTAGCTAACTAAACCATTTCCTCTCATTCTAAGATGCAAAACCACTCAAACTCTCTCTCTTGGCTCTCTTTATGCCGTCCCATATACACCACAAACACCACCATTGATCAAAATTTAAACCATAAATCTTATGTATAGCTTACATAAGATGATAACCCATTGAAGACATGGTGATTTGAGGTGATTCTAACAACTAAAAAGGAGTTCCCAAGGAGGTTTAGGGCTGATTTCCATGAAGGTGTTCATCTATTTGAAGAACTCAAAAGTTCATTTGCCAAGATTAAATATTTGGTGACAAGAACCAAGCCTTGTTCATCCAAAATCTAAACTTTTTCATCACTTTGGTGGTTTCCCGTCATCGAGGCACGTACCGTACATCTAAAACGTCGATAACCCGCCTTTCCCAATCAATGTGAGTTCATAGCCTCACACTCTTTTAAATGTTTTATGAAATTTTTTATAAACCCGCGAGGGAGATAACATGCTAGTTTTTAATAAAATAGGACACCAGTTGTCCCGATTGTTTGCTTATGGATATGGACCCGAATGATTATATGACCCGATGAATGAAATGATATGGATTATTATTAGTTAGGTTATATCACTAAAAGTCCCATTATCATGAATTGTGAACAACCGGGATTTGGTAGACGCTTATACATATAATAGTACTATTTGGGGAAGATCACCCCAGTTCACGCCTTGACGGTTGATCCCCGTCGTGCCATATTTATTGGTAAGCGAATTTATGTATGAGAAGATTTATATAAGCGTGATTATGTGACGACACGCTGTTTTTGACGGGAAAAGGAATTACGGGTTAGCTACCCGATATATGTTGTAGAAAGGTAACAATGTCATGCGGCTTATAATAATCCAATAACGAAAATACTGATATACGCATTGAATTATAATATATTGCCTGACTAGCAATACGGGGTCTTATTACTGATATTATGTTTGTGTTTTGGTTTTACATAACCATTTTCATATAACGGTTTTTATTTGACTCTATACCACGTTATAAAACGTATTCTATGATGTTTTTTCGACAATGGTTCGTATAATGGTTTTGAAGGCAGAAGCCTATGTTATGATTTACGACAAAGATTTGTATAAAATGTCTTTGGCCTATTTTATAGCCTACGACAAAGATTTGTACAAAATGATTTTCGGTAATAATTATATACCGGTGATATATTGATAGTTTTTATTAAACTCTATGAATTCACTCGGCGTTTCACTGACTTTTTAACATGTTTTATCTCAGGTACTTGAAGGTAATTCTCGGGAAGACGAAAAGAATTTATGGCCCGCATTCAAATAAAATTTCCATTCAAATGTTTTGTAAATTTGTATGACATACTATGACCTGAGAACCTATGTAATTTGATATTCATGAATGAAAAATGCTTTATTACTAAACGACGTGATTTTTAGGCGTTGTCTATGATTTGAGTAATGTGCTATCCCGTAACACCAATGACTCTTCCGCTGAACTAAATTATGAATATTTGGGGGTGTTACAGTTTGGTACCAGAGTTCTCGTTATAGCGAACAAATGATTTTTAAAACCGAGGTTTTGAATAAAACATTTCAAAATCTTTTAACCTTAAATATTTTTAAATAAATGTTTTGAGTAAAATGTTTAAAAATCTTTTGACTATAACGATGCCGAAGAATTCCCGAGTTACCAACAAGGCCAGACTGAGAAGTGTTATTTTAATATATATATAACTTGGATTATATATATGTTGTAATTTATTACATGATTGTTTAATGATTATTTTAATACTTATACGAGGTATTTATACGACGTAGATTGTCACAAGGAACCCTAACTCCCCTAGCAAATCAATCGAAGCTATTCCTGTAGGAAATCTAGCTATTCTAGATCTAAACCAAGTTGTGGATGTTCATAATCCCAACAAAATGGTTGATATTCGTAGAAATGTTGATATTAGTTGATTGTGATCTTGAAGAAGAATTGGCGAGATTAAATTCGATATCGATGTCATGACGATCTTTCCTTATAGAGTGGAGTTTGACAAAACCTTACCACCTAGAAAGATGTCATCTTATTCGGTGTCACCCAATTCTTAAGTTGAAATTGAAATGGTAAATGTTACACTTGAGGCTGTCATTGGAACGATTACCCAAAAGCCTCATGCCACTAGTATCTTTCTGAGAAGTCTAATTGAACGTGTGAGTCATTTCATACTAGTGACTCATTTGATAACTATTGTTGTAAGAAGCTATAGGATTGGAAATTAAGTGTTGTTCATATCGAGCTTTTATTGACCTTTCAAGGTCTAAGAATAAGGTTGAAAGTATTAGAAAATGAGGTAGGATGTCGCATTGAGGATAAGTTGATTGAAACTTGAATAAAGTCAAATTTAACTCGTATGGAATACGAGATTGTTAAGAGGAAGTCGTTAAGTCCTGTGGTTGAATTATAAGGTTTTAAATGATTGTTGGTTCGTGTTAAGAGTTGTTCCTAGGCCATTGTCCAATGACGAGGATGCGCAGTGTCCAAGAAATAAATCGAAGAAATCTTCTTCTGAAATTTGGACCGATGGATCTTTCGGGACATGTGGAACACCTAATGACTATTGTAGATTAGTATTCATTGTGGTATCTTTTAAAATCCCTAACTTAACTGAGACATCAGTTGGTAGAATGAGTCCTTGGAATTGTATGACATGGCGACACGTAATGTGTGACGGTATAATGTTTGAATTGTTTGTGATTAATGACAAGACTACCTTTGATTGCTAAATCCTACATGTATCGATGTTATCTATCTTTTCTTGCTTCTTCCTAATGTTCGCATTAGTGATGCAACCCTTGAAAAAGTGCTCATTTCGGATAGAGTTCCGTTGTAGATTCTCCTCTTTGTATTCCTGAGTACCATCGAGGTCATGAACCTCATGATTATTTGACTAAGCTCATTTCCTATCATATTGTAGTTAGTTCTTGGTGAACAACTCTTCATCACTCCTTTTGCAGATCACTCATTGTTTTTATAAGTAATACGATACCATCTGGGGGAAAATATGAAATTCTCATTTTATATGAGTTATTTAAATCGGTACTATTAGTAGTTACTGTCAAAATAAAGTTTTTATTAAACATCTTATAAATGGGAATGCTTTCATAATGATGAACATTTCGTAAAATCATTTTTATTTTTATTTTTAAACATGAATGTATATTTTAAACATGATGACAAAATTTTGACGAACTGAGTATTGCATCGTTAATCCTAAAATTATATATAGTTGCGCGCCTACGTACAATTTGGAAGGGACCATGCAAGGCTGATTAGTAGTCACAATGAAATTGTTAATAAACATTACATTTTCCTTGAAATTGTGTAAGATTGAATTTTTATGAGATTTGCAAGAAGTGCAAAATAGGGACATATTGTTAGGGACACCTACATATGTGCCCGTACCATTTAGTTTCCCTAATATATTTTACCCATCTGGGGATATTGTCTTATTTGACAATTAACGTCCCCTTCTTGTCCATTTATTTAAATGATAAGATTCTCTGGAAAAATTTCTAATTATCGAGTATTGATACCCGACTGGGTGTATCGACGTTCCTATCATTTCTTTTGATTTGATTCCATTTGAATGGCTTGGGTAACGATCCAAAGTGCTTCCGGATGCGTAAACAAATCATGAAAACATGGAATATATCCATATTCGTTAATTTTTTCGTCTTTACTTGATTTGACATTCTCTCGCATAAATTATGCGTTGACCTTACTCTTTTAATATTAGTTGTGTCTCCAGATATCCTTGAATTTGTGAAGGGTTATGAGTTATTATATGTCTTTTGAGAAGTTCACATCTTATCAACGGTAATGAAACTGGAAAGTTGGTAGTGCCAGTAGAATGGATTGATTGATTATGACATGATGTTATTGTCTTAATTGATGGGAACCCGGGTAGAATTCCCCTGAAAGATAAGATGTTGAGTATCAAAAGTGATCTAAATAATTCCCGATGGGTGACCATATCCTGCATTTAGGCTTGAAATTATACCATGAATGGTTATGAACTAGTCATAGATCTTGTAATCTAGGAAGAACTTAAAGTAAATTTAATAAAAGATGTTCCTGTTATTTGAAACTTTCTGAGGTATTTACTGATGAATTACCTAGACTTCCGCCAATAAGGCAAGTTGAATTTGGTATTGATTATATTCCCGGTGCTACATCTGTGGCATGTGCACAGTACGTTAGCACCATCTGAATTAAAAGAGTTACCGTGCAACTGAGAGAGTTGTCGGAAAAAGCCTTTATCCTACCGGGCTCGTCATCATGAAGAGCTATGGTGTTATCATTCCTTATATTTATTGATTACCGCGAACTAAGTAAATTGATGATCAAAATTGATATCCATTACCCAAGATGAATGATTTGTTCGATCATTTACAAGGTTCTAGCGTATATTCAAAAATTTGACCTGCGGCATGGTTATCATCAAATTGCGTCCGCAAAGAAGATTATCTATTCCAATCACTACACCACGTTATGTCGTTTGGATTAACCAATGCACATGTAGCAACCATAAATTTGGTGAATCACGTGTGTAGGCTGTAATTTGATAAATTCATGCTTGTGATCATTAATGACCATCTGTTTGTTTCTAAGAATAAGAAGGAGTTAGTAATCATTTGTAAACTGCCCTGAGTTGGCCGAGCAGTGAAAACCTATACCTTGAGTATTTAACATATGATTTAAGGCTTGATCCTTTACATTATTTGACCGTGTGATTAATGGTAATGGAATCTATATTGACTCTTCAAAGATTAGAGCCATTAAGGCTTTGGGTTATACCAAAAAGAAAGTACAAATATGTTTTGACAAGTATTTTATCAAAGGATTTTTAAGGAATCATTCCCTTATACCCAGATCATTTAACTCCCTTAGGAGTAGATGTTTGTGTATACCTCAAGACAACCTAAGAGGGATTGAGGAAACCATTTAAACCATGATTTGGAATTTGGAACGACAATTTTTTCTTTTCAACTAAGAAAATTTTGACCAAACTATAAACAAAGATTATTCGAACAATTACGAATCTTATTAATTATTTTTCGATAAATCAACAAAAATCGTGTTAACTAAATTCAAATTTATTTTGAACATTTTTCTATAGTTGGACGAACTGAGAAATTAATTTTTTTTATACGTTTACGTTTCATAAAATTAGATATTTATTACTTAATTACTAGTAATATTTATCGACGCTTTAAATGTCGGATTAAGAAAAACTAATAAAGATAATAGTTGAGACGAAACTAAAACTTAGAAAATATAAAGAAAGAATTTTTGAATGAATACGGTCATGATATTTATTTCATCGGGGAAGGTGAATGTAATTACTGACGTATTATGTAGAAAGAATAGAGAACCAATTAAGATGGGTTCCTTAGTATTGACCATACACAATAAATTGCCTGAGCAAATTAAAAATGTACAAGCCGAGACTTGCAAGAAGGATAATATAGATAATGAAGGGTCTCGTGGCTAATGAGAACTACTAGAAAAAGGAGCCGATGGCGTTAAGTGCTTAAAAGGTCGTTTGTGGTGGCCTAAATTTGGAGGTTTATGAGATTTAGTCATGTTGGAATCTCATAAGTTTAAGTATTCTATTCATGCCAATTCTGATAAAATGTATCTTTATCTAAAGAAGTAGTGCTGATGGCCAAATATGAAAACAGACATCGCAACATATGTTAGTAAATATCTAACCTTTGCGAAGGTCAAGGCTGAACACCAAAATCCATCAGGATTGCTTCTACAACTTATAATTCTTGTTTGGAAGTGAGATAGAACCACCATGGATTCTTATCATAAATCTTCCAAGGTCATCATCTGGATTTGATTCGATTTGGGTCATCGTCGACAGACTGACCAAATCTGCTAATATCATTCCCATTAATGATAGATTCTCGATGGAGAAGTTGACTCTTTTGTATTTTTAAGGAGTTGTGTAAGCATGGTGTGCCTGTATCGATCATCTCTATCAAGATCCTCGCTTCGCATCGAATTTCTAGAGATTTCCTTAAGAATCATTGGGAACGAACCTTGATGAGAGTACCGTTTACCACCCCAATCGAAGGGACGAGGTAAAGTAACGATACAAACACTAGAAGTCTTGTTTTATGTTTGAATAATTGACCTTTAGTAATGAATATGATAATCATTTTCCCTTGGAGAGATTATCATTGATAATTATCGCATTAGGATCGAGAACGAATCTTGTGAGGATCTATATAAAGAAAAGTTTAAGAGCATCTGTAGGCAGGAGTTGGGATGAAGATACCCGACCCGTGAGACCTGAAATGATTGTGGAAATTAGGATCTGATTATTGACTGCCAGCAGTGGGCAGGAGGTTATGTGAATATGAAATGTAGATCTTGAAGTGCATGATGGGTAGTAAAGCTATGCCGAGAATTTATCATCATAGAAAGATAAATGTATGATCTAAAAGATCGTGGGAATCTAAGTCCCTGTTGTATGGGACCATTGAGATAATGTAAAGATTTGGTCTGAGTGGCATATAAGCTAGATCTACCCTAGGACTTCAAGGACTGCATAAATTATATTTCGTATAACGAACTTGATAAAATGTCTATCAAGTGAAAAATATCATATTTCTTAATGAAGTTTAGATCGGCGAAAAGTTTCATTCATCGAAAACCCATGGACATCATGGATAGAGAAAGTAAGTTAACTTAAGCGTGATCATATTCCGATAGTTATGTTTGATGAAACTCGCGCATTGTAATGAATTACACCTCAGAGAAAAGACCGAATGTGGAGGAAATACCCACGTGTCTCTAACTTTATAAGAAGCGAGTAGTAAGATAAATTGATCTTTGAGGACAAAGATCCTCTTTAGGGGTAACTGCTGTGACAATCAGTCAATTTGAGGTCGTTATTTTATTCTCAAGTATTATTTTAAAATTATTATTTTATTATTAATTTATGAACTCACTCACTTTTGGGAAGAAATAAGGGTTTACGTCTTAAAGTAGCATCGACTACGTCTAAACCGGAGAACTCTACGTTACGTGCTTACGTTTACATACACCGTTTTTGTGACAGTCCGACATTTCAGGAAATAAATTTATTCTTGAATATTATTTTGGATTTCTAATTTGTGTTGGTTCATAAACTCACAAATTTACGAGAAGAAACTAGGACTTACGTGCATAAATTTAGCGTCTTTTACAATTAATCCGGAAACCCTAGGTTTACGTATTTACGCTTTTGTGCTCCGTTTTTTATGAGACAATTTTTATTAGAATCGTTTTGTGCCGTAGATTCATAATTTATAAAAATGTTTTTCGGAAAACGACCCGAGGGCACGTAAATCGAGGAAACTAGAATCGAGGAGTACCCGTAAATTAGTGGAGATGAGACAAGTGGGACACTTGTCCCATCCCCACTATGGGTGGCCAAAAACTAGCCACACCACACCCTTGGTGGCAAGCTTATACAAGCTTAAAGGACACATGTCCTTACACTTTACAAAACCACAAAAACTAGCTAACTAAACCATTTCCTGTCATTCTAACATGCAAAACCACTCAAACTCTCTCTCTTGGCTCTCTTTATGCCGTTCCATATACACCACAAACACCACCATTGATCAAAATTTAAACCATTAATCTTATGTATAAATTACATAAGATGATAACCCATTGAAGACATGGTGATTTGAGGTGATTCTAACAACTAAAAAGGAGTTTCCAAGGAGGTTTAGGGCGGATTTCCATGAAGGTGTTCATCCATTTGAAGAACTAAAAAGTTCATTTGCCAAGATTAAAGATTTGGTGACAAGAACCAAGCCTTGTTCATCCAAAATCTCAACCTTTTGATCACTTTGGTGGTTTCCCGTGATCGAGGCACGTACCGTACATCCAAAACACCGATAACCCACCTTTCCCAATCAATGTGAGTTCATAGCCTCGCACTCTTTTAAATGTTTTATGAAATGTTTTATAAACCCGCGAGGGAGATAACATGCTAGTTTTAATAAAATAGGAAAACAGTTGTCCTGATTGTTTGCTTATTGATATGGACCCGAATGATTATATGACCCGATGAATGAAATGATATGGATTATTATTAGTTAGGTCATGTCACTAAAAGTCCCATTAGCATGAATTGTGAACTATCGGGATTTGGTAGACGGTTATGCATATAATAGTACTATTTGGGGAAGATCACCCCAGTTTATGCCTTGACGGTTGATCCCCGTCGTGCCACATTGATTGGTAAAAGAATTTTTGAATGAGAAGATTTTTATAAGCGTGATTATTGTGATGACACGTTGTTTTAGATGGGCAAAGGAATTACGGGTTAGCTACCCGATATATGTTGTAGAAAGGTAACAATCTCATGCGGCTTATAATAATCCAATAACGAAAATACTGATATACGCATTGAATTATAATATATTGCATGACTAGCAATAGGGGGTCTTATTACTTATATTATGTTCGTGTTTTGGTTTTACATATCCATCTTCATATAACGGTTTTTATTTGACTCTATACCACGTTATAAAACGTATTGTATGATGTTTTTGTGACAATGGTTCGTATAATGGTTTTGAAGGCAGAAGCCTATGTTATGATTTACGACAAAGATTAGTATAAAATTTCTTTGGCCTATTTTATAGCCTACGACAAAGATTTGTACAAAATGATTTTCGATAATAATTATATACCGGTGATATATTAATGGTTTTTATTAAACTCTATGAATTCACTCGGCGTTTCGCTGACTTTTTAACATGTTTTATCTCAGGTACTTGAAGGTAATTCTCGGGAAGACGACAAGAATTTACGGCCTGCATTCAAATAAAATTTCCATTCAAATGTTTTGTAAATTTGTATGACATACTATGACCTGAGGACCTATGTAATTTGATATTCATGAATGGAAAATGCTTTATTATTAAACGACACGATTTTTAAGCGTTGTCTATGATTTGAGTAATGTGCTATCCCGTAACACCAACGACTCTTCCGTTGAACTAAATTATGAATATTTGGGGGTGTTACAAAAGATTATACCTTTTCATATTCTATGTCATAATCAGCTAGTTGGCTTTTCATCCAAAGAACATTGGCACAACATCCAGCAGCTGCCACATATTCAGCTTCTGCTGAAGACATGGCAACTGTTTGTTGCTTTTTAGCACTCCAACACACAAGTTTGCCACCTAGCAATTGGCAAGCACTAGAAGTGCTTTTTCTGTCCAAATTGCATACAGCATAGTCAGAATCTGAATATCCCTTTAGATCAAACCCTGAGGATTTGGGTTACCAAAGACCTAGACTTGGTGTACCTTTTAGGTATCTGAAGATTCTCTTTACACAATAAGGTGTGATTCCTTAGGATCTGCTTGGTATCTTTCACAAAGGCATGTAGAGAATTGAATGTCAAGCCTGCTTGCAGTTAAGTACATGAGTGACCCAATCATACCTCTATACTGAGTCTCATTGACTGATTGTCCATTGAGATCAAGTCCTAAGTTGTTAGGGGATACCATTGGAGTCTTCACTGAAGCATAATTGATATCATACTTCTTCAGCAGATCCTTGACATATTTTTCTTGATTGATGAAGATCCCTTGGTCAGATTGTTTAATCTGAAGACCAAGGAAGTATGTGAGTTCTCCCATCATACTAATCTCAAACTTGTTGGTCATAAGCTGGGCAAATTGTTTGCAAAGTTTTAAGCTTGTAGAACCAAAGATTATGTCATCCACATAAATTTATACCAGAATGGTGTCAGTTTTAGATTTATAGATAAACAAGGTGCTATCTATTTTTATCTGACAAACTTATGTTCAATGAGAAATGTTGAGAGAGTTTCATACCATGCTCTTGGAGCTTGCTTCAGTCCATACAAGGCTTTATAAAGCTTGTAGACATGATTTAGGTATTTACAACTCTTAAAGCCAGGAGGCTGTGTAACAAAAACTTCTTCTTTTAGGTCACCATTTAGGAATGCACTTTTGACATCCATTTGGTAGATGATGAAGTTCATGTAAGTGGCATAAGCAAGGAAGATTCGTATGGTTTCCATACGTGCAACTGGAGCAACGGTTTGATCAAAATCAACACCAGGCTCTTGATTAAATCCTTGGGCCACCAGCCTAGCTTTATTTTTAGTCACCACATTGGTTTCATATATTTTGAGTTTGTAAACGCATTTGGTGCCAGTGGTTGATTTACAATATAGAAGAAGAACCAATTTCCAGACTTTGTTTCTTTCAAATTGATTAAGTTCCTCTTGCATGGCATCCACCCATCTAGGGTGTGTAAGTGCTTTAGAAACCTTTGTAGGTTCAATTTCTGAGAAAAAGCTTGCATAGAGGCATTCTCCAGATGAAGCAGCACTCAGTTTCTTTGCCATAGATCTAGTGACTCTACCTTCACCAGGATTGCCTATTATGTTCACCAGCTGTATGTGACTATTTTTAGTCCAAGATTTTTGTGGACCTGGATAATAGGCACTGGTATCATGATTAGAGCTAGAACTTGGAAGTCCATGACATGGAAATGGACTTGGATTATCTTTAGTGTCTATTGAAGGATATTCAATGGACAAAGGTTCAATCAATGCAGGGCTTCCTTCTTGGTCAGAAGCAACACCTCCAAGACCTAATTCCCTAGAGATGGTAGAAGATCTTTGAGCAAGGGGCTCAGATTGTTCATCAGCAGCTTCATATGATTGATCATTTTGATCATGTGTGTCAACATGCTGATTGTTTTGAAACTGACCATTTTGGTCATTTGTGTTGCCTTGTTGATCATTTTGATCATTTTGAGACTGATCAATATTTGATTGACAACCATCAACATGTGATACTGAAGGATTTCCTTTTGTAGGACTTGTCATATCTTCAAATGGATCAATATGAGGGACTGAGTTGCTTGTTTGATATCTTTGAAAAGGCTCATAATGTTGAAATTCATCAGATGAATAATTGTGAGATTCATGAATATGAAGTTCATCATATGATTGATTTGTAAATGTGAGAGCTTCAGAACTTTCATTGATTGTGATGTGATAGGTTTCCTCAATACATTGTATTCTTATGTTGAAGACTCTGTATGCTTTAGATACTAGAGAGTATCCAAGGAAGTAACCATCATTAGATATTCATCAAACTTTCCAAGGTGATCCTTGTGATTGTGAATGAATACTGGACACCCAAACACATGTAAGAATGAGGTGTTTGGAATTCTCCCCCTGAAGACTTTATAGGGAGTCTTCATGTGTCTCTTCACAATGATGGATCTATTTTGAGTGTAGCAAGCAGTGGCTACAGCATCAGTCCAAAAATGCTTAGAGAGAGCAGATCCACCAAGCATTGTCCTTGCTGCTTCAATCAAAGTTTTGTTCCTTCTTTTAGCCACACAATTTTGTTCAGGTCTATAAGGAGATGAGAAATTTTGGGAAATTCCTTTGTCATCACAGAATTTGATCAGTGTGTGATTTCTGAATTTAGTGCCATTGTCAGTTCTGAGTTGTTTGACATGAGTGTCATTTTGGTTTTCAACTCTTTTGATGAAAGACATAATGGCATCTGGTGCATGGCTTTTCTTTGTTAGAAAATATACCCATGTGTACCTAGAGTACTCATCAACAATGACAAGTGTATATTTTTCATGACAAATAGCCCTAGGTGATACTGGGCCAAATAAGTCTATGTGAAGCAAATGAAGAATTTCTTTGATTGAGAAAGTTTGCTTTGTTTTAAAACTAGCCCTATGATGCTTCCCCTTTTCACATGCTGAGCATAGTTTGTCCTTGGAATAAACAAGTGAAGGAAGACCAATAACAAGATTTCGTTTTGCCAGCAGATTTATTGTTTTGAAATTGAGATGTGAGAGCCTCTTATGCCAAAGACAGTTGGTAATATTGGAAGCTTTAGCAAAGAAGCATGTCTCCTGAGTAGAGTTCATGTACATGACATAAACATCTTTGACTCTGGGAGCAATCATCACAATTTCATGATTGGAGTTGATGATTGTACCTTTTTGTCATCAAATAACACAAGATACTTTGCATCACAAAGTTGACTTATGCTGATGAGGTTGTGCTTCAATCCATTAACATATGCTACCCTTGAGAAAACTATACCATTGCATTTTACTGAACCAAATCCTTCAGTAGTAGCTGATGAGTTATCACCAAAAACAACTTTAGGACCTTGTTCCTCCTTATACTTGTGCAGATAACTTTTGGTGCCAGTCATCTGCCTTGAGCATCCACTATCTAGGTACCAAATAGGCTTCCTGAGATCACACTGCACAATTTAAGAAAATGGTCAGTTTTTGTTTTGAAACTCACCTTTGTTGGGTGGGGGTTTTAGATCTTGAAGGTGTTCTAGATCTGAAAGGTCCTCCTGAAGAGTCTATGTGTGATTCTCAGAAGAAGAAGAGGTCTAAAAAACTTTTGCTTTCTTAGCCTGGAGGGCTTCATCTCTTCTGAACCACTCTATATGGTTGTGATCAGATGTAGTGTGGACATTGCGTCCATAAGTTTCACAACATTTGGTAATAGAGTTTGGGTTTCTTGGTTTAATACCTCTTCTAAGTGAGATGATTCTATTATGTCCATGGGTGTCATGGTCATAACTTCCACAAATAGTACAAACAGGGTAATAGTGGCAGTTATCTGAGTGATGATTGCCCATACCACAATGAATGCATAGTGGGAAAGGCATATTTCGCTTGGAATGAGATGCTTCAGTATTGTGAGCATCAACACTAGTTTTGGCCAGCATATGCTGAGTATGTTCACAAGTGCGATGATCAGTCCTCTCACATTTAGTACAATAAATCACTCTTAGGCAAGTTTCAGTGAGATGGTTGTTTAGACCATATAAATTGTTGGGAATCTAAGTCTGTTAGATTCCTTGTATCATAGATTTAAACACAAATCAAGCTGTTAGATAGTAACTTTCCTATGCCTAGGAGGCAGGAAAGTATCGCAAGACTCACAGAGATCTAAGTCTCTGTGAGCAACCTCAGAGGAGTCCATGTCAGATACATTGTCAAGGAAGTCAAAGATTACTTGAAGACATACTCATTGGTTGTGATGGATAACAACCAAGATGTGTCAGGGACTCTGAGGGGTTGAGGGTTAACAAGGGTGGCAATACCCTGTTAACACTCAGCACACTTTGGACATACCTTAGTGTGTACGAGACTATGAAGAAAAGGGAAACTGTGTCAGCTCTGTTTCCCTAAAGCATTGTGGCAGACTACCAAGAATAGAAGAGCATCTTGTGAAAGAGGTTTGACAAGTGTCTGTCTAGAGTAGTCACCATCAACTAGTACTTAGGTCAACCTCGTACCACAATAAATAGGATATGTAACCTAGCATTAAAGCTCAACACTTTGATAGAATTTACACTTTAATGCTTAGAACTTATAAAACCAAACAGCTGCGACTGTGTTCATAAGTTAGGTTTTAGTTTGTTCAAAGTGTGCACAACACATTGTCCTCAAACGGTGTTATCCATAAAACTTGTAATTCTTTATTATACAATAATAAGTATTACGCTTGAAAAGTAATTATGTGTATTTATTAGTTAAGTTTATAGTTTCTAGCATAGTTTAGGGACTTTCAATTGGTATCAGAGCGGTTTTTGATATTAAAACCTTCAGAAACATCATTCTAAGTTTTATAATCAAGATCCACCATGCCGGAAACAACCAATGCACCACCTTCTTCTTCTGGGAACAACAACAATGCACCACCAACTTCACCAAGACTCACTCCTCCACCTCCAAATGAAGATGATCTACCTCAAATTCTTGACTCAAGAGGCGGATTTCATGTCACCAATGTACCAGTCTTTGATGAAGAAGATTTTGCTAGTTGGAAGACTCAATTCCTCGTGTATCTCGACGGACTTGAACCATTTCTTCTAGAAATTCTAGAGAATGGTCCTTATGTTCCCATGGCTCGCACCTCTACTGATGAGAATCCTCTTCCAAACCTCTCAAATAGTGGACTCCAGCTGATAGGAAATTGGCAAACCAAGACAAACGTCTAAAAAGCATCATCATATCCTGTCTTCCCAAACACATCATGAAGTCTGTCATTCAGTGTCCCACAGCCAAACAAATGTGGACAGACCTTATTCTTGGTCATGAAGGACCCTCTGAAACCAGAGAAACCATGATTCAGGCACTCAGACTTCAGTTCAATGCTTTCAAGGCACTTGAAGGTGAAAAGGTTCAACAAACATATACAAGGCTGAAGATTCTTCTCAATGACCTTGCTATGAATGACGTCACCATTAGTCAAGCTGAAATTAATGCCACATTTGTCAATAGCCTTCCAAGAAAATGGCTAAGTATGAATCAGACTCAGAGAGCTAATAACTCAATCAAGAATGACACCTTAGCTCAGCTTTATGGAAAGTACAATTATGAAGAAAGGCTGATTGATACCATATACAAATCAGAGACTGAAAGATTTGTAGTTCAGGGAGAAACTTCCAAAGCTTTGATTTCTACCCCACACCTTCATGACAGCGACTCTGATGTTGAAGAAGACACACGCAGCAGCCAAGAGTTCTTGACAAACCTTAATGCTAAATTTCATGAAAGAGCCTTGCTAGCTAATCAAAGGAGATTCTACAAAAGATCAGGGAGAGTAGGATCAACTAGCAAACAAACCGACAAATCAAAAGAAACTTGCTTTTCCTGTAGAAAACTTGGACACTTTCAAAAAGACTGTCCTTCCACAAAGACATCCTCACCTTCTTATCTATCATCTTCCAACAAGCCTTACAAGTTCAAATCACAACACAACAACTCATCTCACCAATTCAACTCCTCAGACAATGAGAAGAAGGATTACAAGAACAAGTATAAGGCACTTAAAGCTGAGTTAGAACAGATGAATTTGAAGCTTGAAGCTCTGTCTAAGAAGAAAATGGGTGATAAAAAGACAGAGAAAGGGTCGGTAGCTGAAGCGTATGATTGGAATGATGAGCCGCTGACTTTAGATGAGGAAGATACTACTAGAGTCAGGGATTTCATGGCAATAGCTAAGGATGAACCAGCTATTGGGAAAGGAGGTGCAAGATCAGGACAATGGGTTGACATCACAATGAAAAAGGTACACAGGCTTTTATCTATGTCTGAAAGTGATGAACGCAAACATGTCCTTGATTACACTATTGTTGATTTGCACTTTGTTGAGGAACAAAGAAAGAACTTGCTTGATAAGTTTCACTCTGTTAAACATGAATTGTTAACTGCTAGGGCTGAATGTGAAACTCCTAAACAGGTTAATTTAGAAACGATATCTCTTCAAAACAAAGTTAATAGGTTAACCTTGAAGAATAGTGCCTTAAATGATCAAGTATCTGAATTAAACAAGGTTATTGAAAAATGGTTGTGCAGTAGGTTCACTTTAGATGAATTGCTTAATGATGAACTACCTGCTGATATTAAAAGAGATATCTCTGCCAAGAAAAATAAGTTGAAAATTCTTACCAAACCCAAAGAGATTGTTTTCAAATCTATAGAGACAATTCATATGTCAGATCCCCTCTTGACTGATGTCCCTGTCTCTGAAGATGTGGTTGATTTACCACCCTTACCTAAACTCTCAGGAGTTGAACCCAGCAGTTCCTCTAGAGGAGCTAAGGCTGAACCCAAAACAGATGTTGAGAAGCCACCAGCTAAGGTATTTTTTGTACCTGCTAAACAATCTGTTAAGCAAGTTACCTTTAAGCCTGTCTCAACAAAATCTGTGAACAAAGTTGATTCCTCAACTGAAGAACGCTTGTTGTCATTAATGAAAGAAGTAGAACTCTTAAAGCAACATATTAAGCCTTCCGCTGAATGCTCTACTTCCCATGAACCTAAGTCTATTCTAGGTGAACCCAAAGGTGAAAGGATAGTCAAAGCTTACTACAATATCTGTAAAAACTCTCATCACATGACCATAGATCATGATAGACAAATGGATGTTAAAAGAGCTCAGACACCTTCTAGGGAGAGACAACAGGCTTCTAGGAGACAAAATAGGTAACTACAGACCTTATCCCCCCTGTAAATTTTGTGGATTCACAGACCATCACTCAGATGAGTGTAGTGACTTTCCAGGATGTGATATCTATGGAAGGTTCACCCATGAGACATCTAACTGTCCTTCTCATCGTCAAAAGTTCTACAGGAACTCAAGAGTTACTAATCAGCAATTCAGGGAACCCACTGGAAAGTGGGTTCACCATAGGAACTAACTTGTTTCTATGTATCTATGCAGAAACATCTTAAGGAATCGGTATGGTATCTAGACAGTGGCTGTTCTAGACACATAACAGGGATTCAACAATACCTGCACAGGTACTCAAAGGAGACAGGTCCTAAAGTGGTGTTTAGGGATAATTCTTCAGGCGACACAGAGGGATACGGCTCAGTGAACTTTAATGGGATAACTTTTACAAGGGTGCATATGTGAATGGTCTTAAACACAATCTTATTAGCATTAGCCAATTGTGTGATGCTGACTATAAAGGTTTTGTTTACTAAGACTCAGGGAACCATATTCAACAAGAACAATAATGTGGTGCTTATTGCACCAAGAAGGAGAGATGTGTATGTAATCAACATGGCTACTTGCTCTGAAGACAACTCCAATTGTTTTCTAGCTAAACCTCTGAAAGTGTCAATTGGCTGTCGCATAAAAGACTGTCTCATCTCAACTTTAAGAACATCAACAAGATAGCCACACAAAACCTGGTTGCCGATCTATCTTCAGTGACTTTTTCTAAAGACAAGACTTGTTCATCTTGTGTCAAGGGAAAGCATCACAGGTCTTCTTTTAAGACCATACAATCGTTTTCTATTGACAAGTTCTTACATCTCCTTCACATGGATTTGTTTGGGCCTGTCAAACCATAGACCATTAATCACAATAAATACACCTTGGTCATAGTTGATGAGTTTTCAAGGTATACATGGGTTTTCTTCCTCAGAAGGAAAAGTGATGCCGCTGATACCATCATGTCCTTCATCAGACAGGTTGAAAATATGAATGATGTTAGAGTAAAAGCTCTAAGAAGTGATAATTGTATTGAATTCAAGAATCAACAACTTGAATCTTTTTGTGATGAAAAAGGAATATCACAAAAATTTTCTTTAGCTGGCACTCCTGAACAAAATGGTGTGGCTGAAAGAAGAAATAGGACTCTGATTGAAGCAACCAAAACCATGTTAAATGGTGCTGCTTTACCAAAGCAATTTTAGGGAGAAGCTGTTCAAGCTGCTTGCTACACCCAAAATAGGTCAATCATTGTCAAGAGACATGGTAAAACTTCCTCTTAAGTTTTCAGAAATAGAGCTCCAAATGTTAGTTATTTCTATGTTTTTGGATGCCCTGTGTTCATTTATAACTACAGGGATAAAGTTGGAAAATTTGATGAAAAAGATGATGATGGTTTCTTCTTAGGATACTCTCCCACTGCCAAGGCCTTCAGAGTATTCAATACTAGAAGAAAAGAAGTAGAAGAAACCTTTCATGTCAGATTCAATGAAGATGATGACGTCATACAGAGATCAGGAACAGAGGGTGATGAAATTGATTTTAAAGAAAACGTGTCCTTCCCAAGTGATGAATTCTTAGAACCAAGATCTCCCTGTCATCACCGTCATCACTCCAACACTCTCACTTCTTATGTTCCTGCTTTTGACCCTCTGTCAACACACAACATTGAAGTTCCTTCGTCTCAGGAACTTGATGAAGAAGAACCACAACCTTCTTGTAGTCCTTCTTCTTCAACTACTATAGATGACTCACCAATTCTTCAAATCCCTGAAGACTCTCCTACTGATAATGAATCTGTACCCTTGATATGGCTGAAGTTGACACAGATACTGAGGTCATCTTTGAAGAAAGCCCTCATATTCAGCAGGATGAAACTCAAATAATGAAAGCTACGCCGACAGATGTCCCTGTCCATGATTTCCTAGCTCCTCAAACCAAATGGTCAAGAGATCAACACGTTCTTCTTGTCAACATTATTGGGGAACCTAATGCAGGTGTTACTACTAGACAGCAAATTCATGACTCAGAGTTAGCCTCAGCCAACGAATGTCTCATTGCTGAATTTATCTCTCAAATCAAACCTAAAAGAGTAGCTGAGGCTCTTGTGGAAGATGGGTAGGTAGCTGTTGTGCATGAAGAAATTAATCAGTTCAAAAGGAACAAGGTATGGACACTAGTGCCAGCTCCACCTGGTAAGAACATCATAGGTACTAGATGGATTTATAGAAATAAGATGGATGAAATTGGAAACATCATCAGAAACAAGGCCAGGCTGGTGGCACAGGGGTGTACACAGACTGAAGGGATTGATTATGATGAAACGTTTGATCCTGTGGCAAGACTTGAAGCCATCAGAATCTTCCTTGCTTATGCTGCATATATGAACTTCACTGTGTATCAGATGGATGTTAAGAGTGCCTTCCTCAATGAAGATTTGGCTGAGGAAATGTATGTTGCACAACCTGAAGGATTCGAGAACAACGAGTTTCCTAATCATAATGTATGTTGCACAACCTGTAGGATTCGAGAACAACGAGTTTCCTAATCATGTGTACAAAATACACAAAGCCATGTATGGGCAGAAACAAGCTCCAAGAGCATGGTATGAAACTCTTTCTAATTTTTTAACTAAAAATAAATTTGTCAGGGGTTCCATTGATAAAACACTCTTTACCTTCAACGATAAGAGTGATTTCATCGTTGTGCAGATTTATGTGGATGATATCATCTTTGGGTCAACTAATGTTAATCTTAGTAAACGTTTTGCTAAATTAATGACCAAGAAATATGAGATGAGTATGTTGGGTGAATTAACTTACTTTTTGGGTTTTCAAATTAAACAATGTCCTAAGGGAATTTCAATTTGTCAAGAAAAGTATGTTAAAGATTTACTTAAAAAATATGACTTAACTGATTGTGCATCAGTGAAATGCCCCATGCTTCCACCCAACAACTTGGGTCCTAATGAGTCAGGGGTCTCTGTTAATGAGACTTTATACAGAGGCATGATTGGGTCACTCATGTATTTAACAACTAGTCGTCCTGATATCTATTTCTCCACATGTCTCTGTGCAAGGTACCAAGCTAACCCAAAAGAATCCCATCTAGTGGCTGTTAAGAAAATTTTCAGGTATCTCAAAGGAACAACCTACCTAGGTCTATGGTACCCTAAGGAATCAGGCTTTGATCTCAAGGCCTATTTAGATTCAGACTATGTTGGATGTTGTATTGACAGGAAAAGCACCTCAGGTAGCTGTCAAATCCTAGGAGGAAAATTGGTTGGATGGAGTGCTAAGAAGCAAAACTCTGTGGCCATGTCATCTGCCGAAGCAGAATATGTTGCTGCTGCTAGCTGTTGTGCTCAGGTGCTCTAGATGAAGAGTCAATTGGCTGACTATGAGATCTTATATGAGAAAGTGCCAATCTTCTGTGACAACACAAGCGCCATTACCATCTCCAACAACCCTGTTCTTCACCCTCGTACTAACACATTGATATCAGGTATCATTTTATCATGGATCACATAATGAAGGGAGATATTGAGCTGCATTTCGTTCCCACTGAGCTGCAACTAGCTGACTTTTCACAAAGCCTTTGGCTGAACCTTCGTTAAAACAGGCTAGTTGCTGAGCTAGGGATGCTTAATATCTCAAAGCCTGTGGCTTGATAATAAATGTGTTCATTAAATATCTGATTAAATATTAAATGTTTTCACATGAAACTAGGTAGTTACTTTCCCAGTAAATGCTAAAAAACATTCTCTATATTTAATTATTTCTTTTCCGAATAACGAGGAGACAAACGGTTTTTGAAAGGTCAAGGGACCCACATGTGCAGTCTTTTTCCCACTACGCATTAAATGCGTTTGAATAACTGTTTCAAAAATTTTGAATATAAATATTGTCTCACGTCTCTTCTCACCTACCACTATTCTCATTTCACACAATCTCATCTCTCTCTAAGCTTTCTCTCTCTAAACCCTTCCACCATTTTTGTTCTCTCCAATCTTGAATTCGTGGCGTTCCCAGTTCCTAAGGCCTCAAACGTCAACTTCGAACTCAATGAAAGCATCCTTTCTTCGAACAACTCGATTGGATGACTCAAGGCTCCCAACAAATCCTACACAGATCTGGTGAACTTTATGAAGAATTGTGATGTAAGTGAACACTCACAAAGACCCCAACCATTTTCTACCAAGAATACCTTAAGGAATTCTGGTACTCTGCTGAAGTTGTTGACGACACCATCACTTTTAGCCTCTCATGCAACAAACACCCCTTTGACTTCTCTCTCAAAGATTTTGCAAGTGTGGCTGGGTTAAGACATGGAGATGAATGCCTGAAGGTGGTTGACAAAAAGGATGTAAAGGACGCCCTTGCCACACTTAAACCCATTCATGATGTAAACTGATGAGACTGCAATTTTACATAGTCTCATCGTCCAAATCGGGCTTTAAACACTTAAAATATCATCAAAATACCCCTATATATGCTTGTATTTGTGTCTTGTGTATTTTAGGTACGGATATCAAGAAATCAACAAATGATCACAAGGATAGAGCAAAAACAAACACGGGAAACAAAGCCGCACAAAGAACCCGGCCCGAGAAATGAATTTCCTTTGAAGTCCTTGAAGTTTGAATAATTGGCAAGAATGGTCCCTCAACTTTTAAAGACTTGTCATTTTAAACCCTTGTAAAACTCAAAAATTACATAAGGGTCCCTAAAATAACAAGATTGTGCATTAATGATCTTTGAAGAATGCAAATATTGCATTAAATACCCTTGGAGCATGTTTTATAAAACTATTGTGGCCAAAATAGGAAGTTTTGAACTTTATTAACAAAGGGGATGGAAGAACTGCTGTTATAAACATGGAATGCCAAGATATGCAAAGTTAGGGGGTTAAAGGTGGACAAAGCAAACCTAAACCCAGTCTATACCCGAAATAAGCCCATCATAACCCACCTTTTATCACCACCCAGCCCATATTCACCCCACAACCCGACCCAAGTCAACAAAGTCAAACTCAGTTTAATACTTTAAACTGAGAGGGAAACGTGCACTGTAGGGATTAAATCCCCTAATCCCTGCTCATTATCATTATAAACCCTAGCCAAACCCAGTTATAATGAATCAATTTATTAAACCAAAAACTAATTAAACATGGGGTTTTCATCATTTCCAGCTCACCAAACACAATGGTCCACCCAGAAAACAACCTCACCATGTCTTTGTCCCCTCACCAGTCACGGGTTTCATCCTTTGACCCATGTTGAAGACCAAATCAACAGCTCACAATACAAGCCTTGTTCCCCACAACTTTTTGATGGCTAGGATGAAATATTCAGCTGTGCTTCACATGGGGTCCTCAACAGAAGCATCCAAGACCAAGAATCAAAGAGGCATATTCTGAAGATTCCAAGGGCAGAATGGGAATAGAACGTTTTAGGGTTTCTCTCTTTCTTTATTTTTTTTTATTATCCATGATGTTGTATTTATAGGTGTCGACCTGTGACACCATAAATCGTTCCAAATTTTTCTTCTTTCATTTTTCAGAGTAAATTGAATGAAATGAAAATTTGAGTTCCATTTAATTTGTTGTTTCTATTTACTTGTTACTTAAATTCAGTCAGGTTAAAAATTGGTTTGTCATCAAAAGGTTTTCAAAAAGAGTTGGAAAATTTTGTTGAGACCCACAATTGGTCTAGTAGCTCATAGCTTAATGAATAAGCTAAAAGTTGACTGTCCAACTTGTGTAGCATTTTACTAGCCCGAGTTTCAGTATTCAAGATCGGAAGTCCCAAGTTTCTATCAAGAAGCTTCAAAATTTCTGTTTGGTTCCAAAGTTTGGAAGAAAAAAATCCAGTTTTAAAAGTTTTTTATAAGCTAAGGAGATAAGCCAGCTTAATAAATAAGCTTGGCTTATACTCATTTAAGCTATTATTTCCAGGTTAATTTTGTTCTCTTTGTTTGATATCAGCATGTTTACAAATCCAGTGTTTTGGAAGTTGGTGTTTGGTTTTGAAGACCATCATCATCATCATCATCAACTACATACCAACAGTCCCTTTCTGAAGATTGTCAGCTCAAGCCCGTGCTTGATGGATAAGGGAAAGCTTCCCTTTGTGACGCCTGGATGTAGGGTCACCAGGTAAAGTCTTGTCTCATTTTTCTATACTTGCTTTGAGATTTGTTTGAGTTTTGATGATTAATAGGATTAGGATGTTTGAATGGTTGATCAAATACGGGATATTGTTTATTTGTGAGATTGACACATATGAGGATAGCTTTGACTGGATTTGGTGTAGGTTATAATGCAAAATATTTGTTAAATTTCATTTTTCAGTCTTAAAGGGGTGTTTGGATTCAGGTTTTAAAATGAGTTTGTGATATGCAAATGTTTTGAAATCAGTTTTTTATCACTCAATTTGGCAGCTTTATGTTTAAATAGTCTAGTTGGTTTGTCTTGGTGAGATTTGGTAATCTTTGTGTGCAAGTTTTGGTAAAATCTACCTGAAAAATCTGTTATAGCCAAAACTTCTTGATTTTGGTAGATTTTGGCCACCAATCCTTCAAGGTTGTTAGTTTATAGGGTAGGATAGTATTTGATCTTGATTTGGTGGGAGTTAGTGAGTGACTTGAGTGAGTTTTGGCACACTGAAACTCACCCAAGTGCACAACACACCAGCAAAATCCACACAGTCCCCCCTAGTCCATTACAGTAACTATTAAGGGCTTTTTGAGCTTCATTTTGTGAATCAACTTATTGCTTTTATCATTTTATTGACTCCCCACAACCCAACTGGTTGTGGGGGTGCCTTTGTTTGCCCACAAATCCAAGCAATACTCAAGATACTAGCCAAAAGGTGCCCAGACCCAATTTTTTGTGAAGGCAGTGGGACTCACTTCCCACTGCTAGTGTAAAAGTTTCCCCTGCCTAGCTAGAAAACAAAATCAGGTCACATGTCATTGTCAGTCTTCATCCTTTTTTATCTTTAGTGACCAAAAATAGGATTTAGGGTTTCAAACTAATTTTGTTATTTTTCTTATTTTATTTATGATTTTTCTGTTTAATTAATTTTTATTTTACTGTTCATTTAGTATTTTTCACATTTAATAGCATTTTAAATCACTTTTTAATTAACTGATTTTTGTCTTTTAGTGTAAAATTTTTATGTTTTTCAGTTTTAAAAATTTTCTTATATTCAGAAAAACATTTTAAGGTTTTTAGTCCAAAAATATTGTACTGTTCACTTTTTAATTATTTTTTAGATTTTATTTAGTTTAATTAGGGTTTTAATTGTGTACTGTTTTGTCTTTTAGTGAAAAATATTTGATTTTTCAAACTTTTTCATTTTTCTACTATTCATTAGTGTAATTTAGGATTTTTAAAATTGTCAAATAATTTTTAGCATTATTTTATTATTTTTAATCATTATTTTAGTTTAAAAATAGTTTTTAGTGATTTAAAAATAGAAAAATAGTATTTAAATTTTAGGAAAAATACTTTTTAGTTTTTAAATAATGTAAATGAGTTATTTGTCCAATAAAATAATATTTTGGGCTTTTTCTTAATTATATTTAATTTTTGGGCTTTAATTAGCATTAAAAATTGAATATTTAATTATAAAAGGTTTAAAAATTTATTTATTGGATTTTTATTCTTATTTATTATTATTTTGAACTACTTTTTCATTTTTAATTTGTTTTTAGCTTAAAATTTTTAAATTTTCACGCTTTACGTACTTACGTTCGCGTTTTACGTCATTCGTCGTAGTTTAATTGTAATCGTAGTTCGTCTTAGTTTTTCCTTCTTTTCTTATCTAAAAATGACACTACCCCAAACTTTTTATTATCTATTTTGGCACATAAATCCACACACCTCCTCGAGAACGAACCCGCATTTGTTCGGTTTCGCGTTTTTCCTAAAACGTGCAACTTAATACTTGCCCATTATACGCTCTTTTTCCTAAAAGACGTATTTCTACGAACATCAAAATGGCGCCGCTGCCGGGGAGGTGTTTTTAGTGTGCCATTATTAGTATCGTGTTTTAGTGAGTGGTGCGTTTTTGCTTTTCTAATTTTGGAAAGCGTGAATATCGTACATACTCATTTTTGTTATTTTTCCTTATTATATTATAGTATCCAAATAAATTGTGTTTAGTTTTCCTAAATTAAACACACAACAATCATTTTACTATATTGTAGATATATTGGTTTTCGTTTTTATTGTGAATATTATTAATATATAGTACTTACGTAGAACAATAAAAATGCAAGTACTCCAAATACGTGAGAAATCACAACCTTGATTCGGGATTTCATCACTCGATCATTGTATTCGAATCCAAAGCAAAAGTAAAAGGCAAAATAGATAAATACTTTCGTGAGGCTTAATTTCAATTAACACAAACTATAAGGTGGGTATAAGGCGGTTGTATTCCACGACCTAAGGGAAAAAGGCTCTTAAGTGCTTAGCGCCGCCTCGTTTCCTCCGCTTGCTTGTGCGTGTTTTGAGAAAAAGGGCTAATCGAGGGTTTGACAACCAAAGTATATCTACGTATATATATTTGCTTGTTTTCAAGATTAAAACCCTCTTGAACGTTTTGGTGTTCCACCAACGTTCTAAAGTCATCGAAAGCGTTCACTCCACGTGATCGTTTTCATTCCTTGAGGCTCCTTTAATCGAGAAAGTCGATTTGAGGAGAGATTTGTAGATTTGAGTCTACGTAATACAACAAAAATCCAAAAAAATTAAAAAATCAAAAATCAAAAATATTCTTCTCGCCCTTATCCATTAATTCTACTTCTAAACCTCTAGTGTTTAATTCTCGTAACACCGCTCTCGTTGCATCATGTCGAATCATGGTGGATATTATTCGTGTCCATATTGTGGAGGCCCGCCCGATGGTGCCAATTGTTTTTATTGTGAGGTTAATGGAGGTCGAGGGGGTTATATATATAACCCCACTCCACGTGATCTTGGTAACAATTTTCAATCTTACGACCAAGGTCACCCATCGTCTTTGTTTTATTCGTCGTATGATCCATCTTTTAATTGCAATAATGAGTCTTTTCATAATTCCTTTAATGATATTGTGAGACGAAATAATGAGAAATTAACGATGGTGGAAGAACAATTGTCAAGCCTTAAGGAAACTTGTAATAAACGAATGGCAACCCAAAGGGACACTTTCAAAAAAATGGAAAACGATTATGACACCCTTATTGAAGAGCAACAACGTTTGTATGATCAAAATGAAGAGATGTGGAAAGGATATGTGGATAGCATTAAGGAAAATCATGCTATTGAAAGAGAAAATCATGCTAGAGAGAGAGATAAAATTATTTTAATGTTCGAGGGCTTAGTGGAAAAATTTAATTCTTTATCTAATAACACCAATCCTAATTCCGAGGGAGAGGTTAAAGCTTTATCGACTCCTAAGGCTCATACGTCTCGCATCGATCCATATCTCTCGAATTTTAGAGTCGTGCAACCTTCATCGTCTTGCAAAACCGTAGAGGAAACGAAAAAGTCATCCAATGAAGTTTTGAAAAATGTTTGTGAAAATAAACCAAAGGAAAAACTCGTAGGATACTTGGGAGTATTAAATCTAATACCTTGTGAACCTAATTTTTCTAATGAGGATGAAATTATTGAGGATTTTCTAAATCAATATACACTCAATTTTGACGAAGAAATTCCATTAAATGATTTTAAAGAAGAAAAATGTGAAAAGGTTTTTAAGGAAAGCATTGAACCCTCGTTTTTGCAAGATGAGCGAAAATTAATTCCGAAGGGACGTGTTAGTAGTTTTGCTAAAATGTTTGAAAACCCACGTTCGATCCCTTCGAAGGACAAAGTTGAAACCGTCAAGGCAAAATCGTCACGAGACGAGCCTTTTACTCCTAATCCCACACCGAGTGAGATTTTGGATTTATCATGTGAGAAGTCCCCCGATGGCCTTGCTCACATCCATACGTTTTTCGATATCGAGGTCGAAACGACAAAGGCAAAATCTTCAATCGAAGAGCCTTCTTTTCCTAGTTTCACGGCGGTTGAAGCTAGCGACTCGATTATCGACGACTTTATTGCTCGACCTCTTCCACGAGGAAGAGAAGACGATTTTGATCCCGATGGCGACTTTTCCGAGATCAAACGTATTCTTGATGATCCACCTTCTATTTTCGAGTTTGATGAGAACCGTTGCGTTAGCCCGGAGGGGGATGTTTTGTTAATCGATTCACGTTTTAAAAATTCAAATCCTCCTCCCGCCTTCAAGATAAATGTGGAAATTTTAAGTGTGCCTAGAATTGTTTTAGAAACACCAAATATTTTCAATTTAATCAACTTGGGTTTTCGTAACAAAGAGTTTAAAAATGAATAAAGGAATGATTTTACAAGTGATTTGAAAATTTTTCTAAAGTTAACTCCGTCATCACCTCGCTTAATTGAGCTTGCTACAAACGCGTCTACTTCTTTTGATGACGTTTTGTGTGAATCTACTATGGGGAAGCCCCATTTGTTCCCTCACACTTCTCCACCGAGGACGAGATTTTTGACCCCGGTATCACGTTTAAGATAAAATCTCGGTCTTTTACCGAAGTAGTCACTAGAAATCCTTTCTACACTTACGGTGAGAGTTTACCTCGAGTAACTCGATTTTTATGCCCAACCAATGTCCCACCCTTCTCTTCTTATGCTATTTTCTTGTGTCCCTTTGGGACGTTGTTACTTGAAGTCGTGTTGTTTCGTTTATCATCCGAAAACGAAGACACGATCTTTGATCCCGGTATAGAGGTTTTGCCTTTATAAACGGTTGCTTTTGGGCCTTGATTACATGTAAGTCCCACCAAAAATGACCGAACCATGATTATCCCTAAATGATCACATTTATGGGGATTCGAGTCGAGCTTTTGACTCGGTTATCAAAAACAAGGTGCCTCGTGGGGGAGACCCATGCTTATCCATGTACATATTATTGCTTTCTAATTTAGTTTAATGTGAGGGGACTTGTGCTCTTCCAACCATTGTTCCGTGGTTGTTCGTGATTGTGATTCATTAGGTACATCGACATCATTGAAGCCTCTCGTGTTCGTTTTACGTAGCACTCGAGCTTCGATCGTTGCCTTTGAAGATTCCGATATCCGATGATACCCTTTTATGTTCTAACGATTATCTTATTAGCATAATTCATAAACGGCTTTTAGGTTAGTCGTTTTACCCTTTCCATGCTCGAGATTAAGCATTCGACTTCGTCTCTAGTATGGGGGTGTTCTCACCCCTAGACTCGAAACATTGAGGACAATGTTTAGTTTTAGTATGGGGGTGAGTAGATACTTCACCTTGCTTACGTCAACACGCAATCCAAAATTTCATCTTTTTGTTATCATTTTGTTGCAAATAAAGCTAAAAATGGCCAAATTTTAAAAATTTTCTCATGTTTCATAAGTGTTTAAGACACGAATGTAGGTTTTCCGATGGTGAGAATAAGAGTAATTTTTTACTCGACCGTGCGTGTTGAGCACCTAGCTTTGGTTCCTTAACGTTTTAGGCTAAGTCTCTTAAATGAGGACGAGAAATGATAGAGTTGTTTATAAGTCTCGTAATCGTCACGATCTCATGTGTAGTAATTATTAGCTTATTCTCCCAACACTTTTGTATAATAAATTGTTAATAAATATTGATTTAGCGGTTTAGTCACTATTGTTGGTTTCTAATTTGTTTTAGTAGCTTCCATGTAATTAAATTGGGAAAACATTAAGGTATCGCCAGCGTCACGGTTTTGAAGTATTGGCACCCGAATAATCGAAAGCTTCACCTAATAATAAGATTTCAAGTGCTCACCTAAATTAAGCAAAAAATTGAAGCTCACAAGGCCGAAAAATCTATGCCCAAATTGAAAGTGAATCAAGCCTTAATCTTCGAAGCTTTAAAGATCCAAAATTCGCCTTAGCGTGAGGATATACGTCTTTGGCTAATAAAACCACCGATGAGGCGGATAATAAAAGGCAAGGCAAGACCGAAGTCATAATAAAAGCTTCATGGCGAAGTTGAATAAAAGATGGAGGTAAACCAAAGATAATAAAGCCCTTCCGTTAGGGGGCATATAAAAGTCTTGGTAATAAGTCTCATGTTCAAAACCGTTATAAAACCGTGTTTATCAATCCTTCTTGTTGACTTAATTTTTTTACATCGTTGTCTATTAAGGTGAATTATTAATTTAATGATTTTGGTTACAGCGTTAGAACTCTATTTTTAGACTTAATCTCTATTCACGCATAAGTCAATGATGTATCCTCGTGATCATTAAGACAAAATAAAATATAAGAGATACCAATTAGGAATAAGGGAGTTTAGGTTCGTAATTAACACTCATGAGAAGTGATTGTGTTGCTAACTTATAATAACAATGATCTCGTTACACGCTTAGCATGGAATTGGGTGAAAATCGAGGACGACGAAATTATTTCTAATGAAGCATTCACGTGTTCTTGTTCTATGATCCCAAAAGTCACTTTATTGTGATGAAAACAATACATTATGTCTAAAACGCGGGTAGTAGTTTATTTAAGTTTATGTCTTCAATAAATGTCATCATAAAATGAATTTTGGAAGTGCTATGATACTTAATTCTAGCCTTGCGTGAGGGCACGACAATGGTTTAGTATGGGGGAGTGATGAGACTGCAATTTTACATAGTCTCATCGTCCAAATCGGGCTTTAAACGCTTAAAATATCATCAAAATATCCCTATATATGCTTGTATTTGTGTCTTGTGTATTTTAGGTACGGATATCGAGAAATCAACAAATCATCACAAGAATAGAGCAAAAACGAACACGGGAAACGAAGCCGCACAAAGAACCGGGCCCGAGAAATGAATTTCCTTTGAAGTCCTTGAAGTTTGAAGAATTGGCAAGAATGGTCCCTCAACTTTTAAAGACTTGTCATTTTAAACCCTTGTAAAACTCAAAAATTACATAAGGGTCCCTAAAATAACAAGATTGTGCATTAATGATCCTTGAAGAATGCAAATATTGCATTAAATACCCTTGGAGCATGTTTTATAAAACTATTGTCGCCAAAATAGGAAGTTTTGAACTTTATTAACAAAGGGGATGGAAGAATTGCTGTTATAAACATGGAATGCCAAGATATGAAAAGCTAGGGGGTTAAAGGTGGACAAAGCAAACCCAAACCCAGTCTATACCCGAAATAAGCCCATCATAACCCACCTTTTATCACCACCCAGCCCATATTCACCCCACAACCCGACCCAAGTCAACAAAGTCAAACTCAGTTTAATACTTTAAACTGAGAGGGAAACGTGCACTGTAGGGATTAAATCCCCTAATCCCCTGCTCATTATCATTATAAACCCTAGCCAAACCCAGTTACAATGAATCAATTTATTAAACCAAAAACTAATTAAACATGGGGTTTTGATCATTTCCAGCTCACCAAACACAATGGTCCACCCAGAAAACGACCTCACCATGTCTTTGTCCCCTCACCAGTCACGGGTTTCATCCTTTGACCCATGTTGAAGACCAAATCAACAGCTCACAATACAAGCCTTGTTCCCCAAAACGTTTTGATGGCTAGGATGAAATATTCAGCTGTGCTTCACATGGGGTCCTCAACAGAAGCATCCAAGACCAAGAATCAAAGAGGCATCATCTGAAGATTCCAAGGGCAGAATAGGAATAGAACGTTTTAGGGTTTCTCTCTTTCTTTATTTTTTTTATTATCCATGATGTTGTATTTATAGGTGTCGACCTGTGACACCATAAATCGTTCCAAATTTTTGTTCTTTCATTTTTCAAAGTAAATTGAATGAAATGAAAATTTGAGTTCCATTTAATTTGTTGTTTCTATTTACTTGTTACTTAAATTCAGTCAGTTTAAAAATTGGTTTGTCATCAAAAGGTTTTCAAAAAGAGTTGGAAAATTTTGTTGAGACCCACAATTGGTCTAGTAGCTCATAGCTTAATGAATAAGCTAAAAGTTGACTGTCCAACTTGTGTAGCATTTTACTAGCCTGAGTTTCAGTATTCAAGATTGGAAGTCCCAAGTTTCTATCAAGAAGCTTCAAAATTTCTGTTTGGTTCCAAAGTTTGGAAGAAAAAAAATCAGTTTTAAAAGTTTTTTTATAAGCTAAGGAGATAAGCCAGCTTAATAAATAAGCTTGGCTTATACTCATTTAAGCTATTATTTCCAGGTTATTTTTGTTCTCTTTGTTTGATATCAGCAGGTTTACAAATCCAGTGTTTTGGAAGTTGGTGTTTGGTTTTGAAGACCATCATCATCATCATCAGCAACTACATACCAACAGTCCCTTTCTAAAGATTGTCAGCTCAAGCCCGGGCTTGATGGAGAAGGGAAAGCTTCCCTTTGTGACGCCTGGATGTAGGGTCACCAGGTAAAGTCTTGTCTCATTTTTCTATACTTGCTTTGAGATTTGTTTGAGTTTTGATGATTAATAGGATTAGGATGTTTGAATGGTTGATCAAATACGGGATATTGTTTATTTGTGAGATTGACACATGTGGGGATAGCTTTGACTGGATTTGGTGTAGGTTATAATGCAAAATATTTGTTAAATTTCATTTTTAGTCTTAAAGGGGTGTTTGGATTCAGGTTTTAAAATGAGTTTGTGATATGCAAATGTTTTGAAATCAGTTTTTTATCACTCAATTTGGCAGCTTTATGTTTAAATAGTCTAGTTGGTTTGTCTTGGTGAGATTTGGTAATCTTTGTGTGCAAGTTTTGGTAAAATCTACCTGAAAAATCTGTTATAGCCAAAACTGCTTGATTTTGGTAGATTTTGGCCACCAATCCTTCAAGGTTGTTAGTTTATAGGGTAGGATAGTATTTGATCTTTATTTGGTGGGAGTTAGTGAGTGACTTGAGTGAGTTTAGGCACACCAAAACTCACCCAAGTGCACAACACACCAGCAAAATCCACACAGTCCCCCCTAGTCCATTACAGTAACTATTAAGGGCTTTTTGAGCTTCATTTTGTGAATCAACTTATTGCTTTTATCATTTCATTGACTCCCCACAACCCAACTGGTTGTGGGGGTGCCTTTGTTTGCCCACAAATCCAAGCAATACTCAAGATACTAGCCAAAAGGTGCCCAGACCCAATTTTTTGTGAAGGCAGTGTGAACTCACTTCCCACTGCTAGTGTAAAAGTTTCCCCTGCCTAGCTAGAAAACAAAATCAGGTCACATTTCATTGTCAGTCTTCATCCTTTTTTTTGTCTTTAGTGACCAAAAATAGGATTTAGGGTTTCAAACTAAATTTGTTATTTTTCTTATTTTATTTATGATTTTTTTGTTTAACTAATTTTTATTTTACTGTTCATTTAGTATTTTTCACATTTAATAGCATATTAAATCACTTTTTAATTAACTGATTTTTGTCTTTTAGTGTAAAATTTTTATGTTTTTTAGTTTTAAAAATTTTCTTATATTCAGAAAAACATTTTAAGGTTTTTAGTCCAAAAATATTGTACTGTTCACTTTTTAATTATTTTTTAGATTTTATTTAGTTTAATTAGGGTTTTAATTGTGTACTGTTTTGTCTTTTAGTGAAAAATATTTGATTTTTCAAACTTTTTCATTTTTCTACTATTCATTAGTGTATTTTAGAATTTTCAAAATTGTCAAATAATTTTTAGCATTATTTTATAATTTTTTATCATTATTTTAGTTTAAAAATAGTTTTTAGTGATTTAAAAATAGAAAAATAGTATTTAAATTTTAGGAAAAATACTTTTTAGTTTTTAAATAATATAAGTGAGTTATTTATCCAATAAAATAATATTTTGGGCTTTTTCTTAATTATATTTAATTTTTGGGCTTTAATTAGCATTAAAAATTGAATATTTAATTAATAAAAGGTTTAAAAATTTATTTATTGGATTTTTATCCTTATTTATATTATTTTGAACTACTTTTTCATTTTTAATTTGTTTTTAGCTTAAAATTTTTAAATTTTCACGCTTTACGTACTTACGTTCGCGTTTTACGTCATTCGTCGTAGTTTAATTGTAATCGTAGTTCGTCTTAGTTTTTCCTTCTTTTCTTATCTAAAAACGACACTACCCCAAACTTTTGATTATCTATTTTGGCACATTAATCCACACACCTCCTCGAGAACGAACCCGCATTTGTTCGGTTTCGCGTTTTTCCTAAAACGTGTAACTTAATACTTGCCCATTATACGCTCTTTTTCCTAAAAGACGTATTTCTACGAACATCAAAAACCATGCTCTCACACCTGCTGAAGTTCTTTCCAAGTCCCCTCTGAAGATCAAGTACTTTTCCCCTATGTGGCGTGTCCTCTTCACTCACATAGTCAAATCCCTAGGAGGTATGCAGGGATCCCAAGATCAAATGTCTTTTAATCACCAATCGATTGCTTATGGGCTGATCTAGGGCACAGACGTTGATGTGGGAAGCCTAATTTTCTCCAACCTAGTGTAAAAGCTTAAGGGACCAAACCAGGTCAGGGAGAAAAATATCTGCTACGATCGCTTTCGTTCTCTTATCTTTGAAAGCCTGTTGGGTGACAGCTACCACAACTCTGCACTCACATCCCTGAAGCCCTATCGCATTACTAGAGCTATATACAAGGAGATTGGACCTGAAGATGTCCTTGTCACTTCTCACATGATGAACGTAGCCAATAAACAACCTTCTGTTGTGAAGTCCTTGCTCCCTTCCTCTGAGAAGGTGAATACCTCTGATGTGTCTGCAAGTATACGTCTTTGACCTCTGGGCAGCACACCACGACGTCCAAGGCAACAACTGGCCAATAGCCAAAGAAGAAGAAAAACCCATCTTCTTCCCACACCAAAACTGTTGCAAAGGCCAGGGTAAAGAAGAACGTGAACCTCACATCCTCCTCTGTTCCAGAGACTCCTGTGGATTCAGAGACTTCAGCTGACCGACAACAAGGGTCTAGTGTCTCGATGTCAGCCGAGACAACAGGGAACCCGCCAAATACTGCTGATATCGCACAGGTAATCAGTCTTATAATTTTTAGAGGTCCACAAGCAGCCACTCTCAAATTTCTGTAGGTGAGAGTGGTGAAGTTAGGGTTATCCTTGACCCATAGAAGTCATTGTATGCATTTAGAAATCCTTAAGACTTCTGTACACCCTGTCCATGCACCAGGGAATGAGTCATTTCTGTTTATAAAGCACCCCGATGACCCTGCACCCTCTAGACAGTATTCAGGAAAACAACAACCTGAATACATATATGTCTCGACCTAGAGTAGTTGTACCTCACACAGCCTCTTGGTTCCCTCAGAAAAAGAATCCCAAAAGTTTTACTTTTAGGGGAGCTGAATAATCATCCTCAGCTATACTAGGGATAGCGTTACAAGACGACCTTACCCTACATCGTTTTCACACTTAAAAGAATCCCAAAGGATTTATCCTTTCAGGGGGAGCTGAATCATCACCCTCATCTTTCCTAGGGGCAGCGTAACATGCGATCTTTACCTACATATGTTTCACACTTAAAAGAGTCCTAAAGGTTTCTTAACCTTTTTTTTTGGGGGGGGGGGGGGGGGGCTGAATAATCACCCTCAGCCTTCCTAGGGGCAGCGAATAGCGATCCTTAACAACATACGTTTCACAATCAAAAGAGTCCCAAAGGTTTTAACCTTTTGGGGGGGGGCTGAAAAATCACACACAGCTTTCCTAGGGGCAGCGAATGGCGACCATTAACCTCATACTTTTCACTCTTAAAAGAATCCCAAGGATTTATCCTTTGGAGTGGTTAAATAATCACCCTCAGCCTCTTTGGGATAGCGAACTGGCGACCATTCCCCTTATTTATTTCCCTGTTACTAATATAAAACAACTTACAGGCTGATGTTGTACAGCCAAACATTGAATCCCTGGAGCAGCCAGAAAAAGAAGCTGACACAATGATTCAGGATCAACCAAACGAGGAAGAGACCATACCTGATGTTGAAGAAGATGTGCTCTCCTTAGTAGATGATTTCTCTGAACCTGAATCCATGCCTGATGATGAGATTCTCCCTGAGGGGATGATTGAAGAGGAGGAGGATGAAGAAGATGACGTCCAACAATCTCTGTCTCCTCCAAAGGAAATCGTTGTGTCCACACCAGCTGTTGATACCACTCATCCTCCCAAGGAAGCTGTAGTAACTCCCACCTCTGCTACCTCTGCCACTACAGTCTTCCAAAGACCTGCATATGATCCGATAGTTGAATTCTAGTTATATGATCATCCTACCCAAACCAACTTTGATATCTTGCCAAGGGAGGATGATTATGCACAACAAAGCCTGAACATCAATGATCTTAAACCTGAACATCATCAATCAGATATGGAACGCCTGTCAAGAAAGCTGGACATTATAAAATCTGAGATGCATTCTTTCACTGTCAACTTTCCAAGGATCATAACACAGGCGGTTAAGGATGCAGTCACTGAACCTATCAAAGATAGTACAAGAAAGGGAGTGTCCCAAGGACTTAGTCATTTGTCCACACGTATCAAAGGTGCCATCATCACAGAGTTCCCTGCAATTTTCCATACTCATGAGTTGACAATGCATCGACAGTTTGAAGCTGTACGAAACAGGCAACTTCGTCACACCAACTTTATCATTGATCGTGTTCATCACAACACAAATGGAAATTGCAACCACCTGCTGAAAATTGCCAGATGTTCAAGGACCAGGCAACGAGAAATGGTTCCCTCTGTTGAGTAGATTGCTAAGCACTTTCAGGCACGTTCATCCAAACGTCTGAAAAGACAGGCTAAACGTGAGGGGGAGAAGGAAAAGGTACTTAACCTTGAATCTGCCAAACAAAGCTCTGACTCTGCTGATAACACTATTCCTTCACATGTCCCTCTCCAAGTCAGCACACCAGTGATTATACCTGATGATGAGGATGAAATTAAGGGGGAGTAACAGACAAAGGATGGAGTTGATTCATCAAAATCCCTGACTCTGGTCACCAGCGAAGCTGTGGATGATGGTGAACCAGCTGCGAAGAAACTCAAGTTCACTGTTAGCTCCCTACCCAAATCTATACAAACCCACGCTCAGTCGGCTTTTCTCAAAAGAGCTGAAGAGCTGAAAAACATAAGCGTGGTTTCCTCTGTCTCAAAGAAAGGAAAGGAAATAGTTATGGTAGACTCAGACGCTAAACTAAAGAAAATAGTTGTGATGCTAGAGATAGGAGGATAAAACACAGACCCATCCCAATTTACAACCTTCACAGCTTCAAATGTGAATCCTCTTACACCTGAAGAAATTGAGAACAAGCTATTGAATTCAAAAGGTTGAATGAAATCAAGAAATCCAAGGAGCTCAATGAGGAAACTCTAAGAAAAATGACTCCACTTCAAAGGGAGAAACAAAGACAAAGGTTGAAAGAGATGGAAGCCAAACGCACAGAGGCACTGAATAAGGTAAAAGCTGATTATGATGCCTGCGTCAACAACAGGTATGCACCTGGAAAAATCACCAAGTTCAAATATACCATTCACAAGTCTACTAAGAGACCACAAATGATTTTGTGGATAGATAACCAACAGGCCAATATGGATGTCTTTGAAGACTTCAGATTAAAACAACTTGGCTTGTCTGAATGGTTTGAACTTGAGGCTTTCGCTGCTAAAAGAACTGGACAAGAAAATTTTACTCTTCTTAAGACCCTCAAAGCTAAGTTTAATTGGGTTAAAGAAATATCAGCCAAGCTCAAAATAGATCCCCTACCACAGCTGTTTGAACAAGAACCTCCAAAGTCTGGAAAGAAAAGAAGAAGGATGACTAAAATTTTTAAGGAAACCTTCGTTACTGATGATGTTCAAGTGGATGGAATGCACAGGGATTTGGTATTACCAAATGGAATCATAGGTCCTATTGATGGTCAGACTTACACTGAGCCTGAAAGAGGAATGACCTTCATGAACAGAGCTTGTCAATATGCATTTCAAAGGGAAGATGAGCTAGGATTAGCATCAACCATTCAGTTGATTTTTCTCAAAAAGGGACTCAAAATTAACACAGAGTATTCCAAGGTTTTTGCACAAGCTTTGTAGGCCAAATTGGATACTAGGACAGACTTAGCTGAAGAAAGAATAAAAAATGATGACTATTGAAGGATTTCACAGCTGAAATTTACCTTCATATTTTATTTTACTTTTGTATTGTACTTGTAATTTCCTTTAAGTATTAATAAAATCATGAGGTATGTTTGTTTAGATCTGTTATGAGTAAGAAGAAGCTGTTATCTCACTTACTTTAACTTAGATAGATCTAGCTGTATTTATGTTTAAATAAGGGGAGATTGTTGGGAATCTAAGTCTGTTAGATTCCCTGTATCATAGATTTAAACACAAATCAAGCTGTTAGATAGTAACTTGCCTGTGCCTAGGAGGCAGGCAAGTATCGCAAGACTCACAGAGATCTATGTCTCTGCGAGCAACCTCAGAGGAGTCTGTTGGGAATAAATTTAGGCCAGAACACTTGAACGCTGACAAGAACAACTCAAGCGTTGACAAGAGCAAAGTGAGCGCTGACAGCATAAGCGTTGACAAGATAAAGTCAAGCGTTGACAGATTGAAGACAAGCACTGATGGAAGATGTGAGCTACACGTTTATTATATTCTAGATTACTTCTAGTAAGGATAGAGACGACAATGTATTTTCTATGTTTATCTTTACCTAGAATAATTGATTCGTAGCTTATTGTACAAGACTTCTTGTTCTATAAAAGAAGATCTTTTAGGTTAATGTTTATCATCAGTTTTCATAGTATTCGCAAGTTAAACCTTTCATTGTAATCAACACGATTATTCTAATACAAGTGAAAGTTTGTTTAACATCATTGTGTTTTAGATCAAGTGTTAATTCCGCATAACACTTTGTTACTTTATTCATAAGCAAAGGTTTCTCTACGTGTAGTACTTGATCTAATCTCGTATACACAAAGCTTAATCGATCTAAGTTTGGGATCAACAAGTGGTATCAGAGCCTGGTTGAGAAACTTTTGATCTTTAAGTAACGCAAAACCCTAAAACACCAAACCCTAAAAACCCTAAAATTCTCAAAACCTTAAAAAAAACATCATGTCTGGCACAAATCAACCTCCTGCTTTGCTACAAAACAACTTCTCAAACCCTAGTATCAAAATTCCCATGTTTGATGCCAGGAACTTCGAGCTTTGGAAGTCCAATTTTGAGCAATATATAGCTATTCATGACTACACTCTTTGGGAGATTATCGAATATGGGAACACATTCGATAAAGCAGCAAAGATTACTGCTGCAATTGCCACAAGGACAGCTGTTCCTAATTGTCCTGAATCTGATAAGGTGGAAAAACCTGAAGATGGGAGAGCTGTAGCTGTTGAAGACATAGCCAAGAAGAGGGTGGACATGAAAATCTTAAACATCTTGAAACATGCCCTAGGTCATGAGAATCAGCACAAGTACAAACGCTTTGAGTCTGCAAAAGAGCTTTGGGAAGCTCTTGAAGTAGCACATGGTGGCAATGCTGATACAAAAGAAGAAAAGAAGAAGCAACTATTGCATGAGTATGCTGTCTTTAAAGCTCAACCTAATGAGAATCTCAGCAGTGTGAGAAGTAGACTTCTTGACATCACAAGTCAACTTTCCTTCATGGGAAAACAGATTGATGACCCTGAATTGAATGCTACTTTTCTCAAAAGCCTTGGTGATGTATGGAAGATTGAGACAAGGTCTATTCTTGTCAATAATACCCACAAGACTTCCAGGTTTGATGACATCTTCAACAAGTTAAGACTGTTGGAGAATGAATGGCAATTGGAGAGTGATAACAAATCTTCCAGTAGCAACATGGCCTTCTTTTCACAAAGTGAAGGCCAATTTGATTCCATGAACTTCTATGGATATTCAGCCCCTGGATCTCAAGTTGTCAGCGCTGGATGTCAGTCTGTCAGCGCTGGATCATATCCTGTCAACGCTTTGTACTCAAGCGCTGACACACACAATCATGGCGCTGATAGAATTAAACCTGCTGGTTTTGATCTAGATACTGTGTGTGCATTCATTGCTTCTTTGCCCAGTGATTCAAGGATTACATATGAAGATCTTGAGCAGATAAGTGATGAACAATTGGAAGAGATGGACATCAAGTGGACTATGGCTCTTGTGAGTTTAAGAGCAAACAGGTTCAATAAAAGGTTCAAGAAGAAGATGACCTTTAATGCTAAGGATGTTGCTGGATTTGACAAGTCCAAGGTTGAGTGCTACAACTGTCATAGGATGGGGCACTTTATGAGGGAATGTAGATCTCCAAGAAGATCTGATGCTGGGAAGCCTTCAAGCCAGATGATTAAGAGCCCAGATCCCAAGGCCATGGTTGCTGTTCAACAATTTGATGGTGTTGGGGAATGGGATTGGAGCTGGATGGCTAAGAATGAGGAAGAGGACAGAGCTTTGGTTGCTGAAGTTAAAGAAGAGCATGCTGAATATGCTCTCATGGCACACTCCTCCTCTTCATCAGATAATGAGGTATATGATGATGCTTTCTGTTCTAAGGGTTGTCGTTTAAATACTGAAAAATTAAAACAAGAGATAGTTAAATTATTAGATGAGGCAAGTACTGAAAGATGCAAAGTATCTAACTATCAAATTGCTCTTACCCAAACAGAAAAGACAGTAGCTGAGTATAAGAAAATGGAGTTTGATTTAAAGGATCAAATAAACATCTTAAAACATGAGTTATTTCAGAGTAAAGATGTGCAAGATATAGTAAATAGGGTTAATCTTGATTTGATAGCTCAGTTAGAGGAGGCTAACAAAAACAAAGATAATGTGAGTCTTAAAATCCAGAGATTTGATAAGGCCACACAATCCCTAGGAGAGTGTGTTAGTAAACAAAGAGACTCTAAGGATATGAGTGGGATTGGGATGAATAATTATACTGTTGTTCCACCACCAGCTGGGGATTTCTATGGTGTCCAATCAAAGGACTTATCTTGGACTGGATTGCCAGAATGCCAAGAGGAGGAATTCATTCCTCCACCTAGAGTGACTTCCCCAGTTGAGGAATACAATCAAAAACTGACTGACCTAGAAGAGTGGAAGAAAGCTAACCACACCTTGTTTGTTAAGGGAGGGTTGTTGTGTGATAGTCCAAATGAGCCCACACCAAACATGATACCAATTGATGAGTCCATTGATCGTAAACCTATTAAGATCACACACCCTACCACTGGCAAAGCTGTTGACCTTGGCCCACAAACTGTTAGAAAACCTAGTGTCAAATATGCAGAGATGTATAGGAATACTAGGTCACCAAAAAGCCAAGTTAGTAATCATGGAACAGGCTTCTTTGCTTCTAGACCTAAGACTATGTCTAGAAAAGCTTGTTACACATGTGGTAGCTTCTCACATTTGGCCTACAAATGTGTCAACGCTTCCAATGTCAACGCTGATAGGAACCATTTCAGCGCTGACAAAAGTCAACATAGGTCAAACACTATAAGACCCAATACTTTTGTGAACAAAAGTTCACAAGTTGTTAGACCAGCCCCATTCTTTTCTAAAGGGTCTAACACACAAGGCCTAAGACCTTTTCAGAAGTCAAATACTTGGTCAAATAGGCAATGGGTTCCTGTAGCAAACCCTAGGTTCAACGCTGATAAGAGCAATCGGGGCGCTGACAAGAGAAATTTCAGCGCTGACAGACACACTGCTAAACCTAGGTACTTGCAATCACAGGGAAATAGGTCTAAAGCTTCTACTAGCTTAACATGGAGACCAAAACAAGACCAAAACCCTAATTCCACTGGTATTTCTATGACATGCAACAGGTTTCATTATATTTCAAAGGCATTGTCAACACCAATTGGGGTTAACTGGGAATTTCATTCAAACAGGGATGAAAATGGGGTTGTTATGAGAACCAAGTCTGTTCTTGTTGAACAACCAAATGAATCCAAGTCTTCCAAGGCTTGGGTTCCCAAAGAAAACTAATGTGTTTTCTTTATGTGCAGGGCATTCAGAAGAAGATCAATGATTATGGATACTGGGATAGTGGATGCTCAAGGCACATGACAGGAAAGGAAGACTATCTGACCAATTTCTCTCCTATTCAAGATGGTGATAAGGTATATTTTGGAGGGGGCTACGACACCATTACTGGAAAAGGAACCCTTGTCACCAACAATCTACGGTTTGAGAATGTCTTCTTGGTGAAAGATCTGGATTATAATTTGTTTAGTGTATCACAAGTGTGTGATAACAAAAATAAGGTTCTTTTCACAGATACTGAGTGCTTGGTGTTAAGCAAAGATTATAAGCTCCCTGAAGAGAAATACATAGATTTTAGAACACCAAGGCATAAAGACATATATAATGTGAATCTTAATGGAATTAAGGTAAATAATAAAATGTCATGTCTGTATGCTAAAGCCTCAGTAGATGAAAGTAATCTTTGGCACAGGAGACTAGGGCACATAAACTTTAAGAATATCAATAGACTTGTGAGGCTTGGTTTAGTTGATGGTTTGCCTGAAAAGGCTTTCCACAATGACCACTCTTGTGTTGCATGTCTTAAGGGCAAGCAGCACAAGGTCTCATTCAGGTCTAAACAGGTGCATTCTAGTTCTAAACCACTTCACTTATTGCATATGGACCTCTTTGGTCCAACTAATATAGAAAGTTTGAAGGGTAAATCATATTGTTTTGTTATTACTGATGATTACTCCAGGTTTACATGGACTTTCTTTTTAGCCAAGAAAAGTGAAACTGCCCTAAGTCTGATTAATTTCATTACCCAGATAGAGAAGAAGAATGGTAATGAGGTCAAAATTATTAGAAGTGACAATGGGGGTGAGTTTAGAAATCAGTTGTTAGATGATTTTTGTGCCAAGAAAGGGATTACTAGGCAGTTTAGCATAGCTAGAACCCCACAGCAAAATGGGGTTGCTGAAAGGAAGAATAGGACCCTTATTGAAGCAGCCAGAACCATGTTGGCTGATGCCCACTTTCCTATAGCCTTTTGGGCTGAAGCTGTTAACACAGCTTGTTATGTTCAGAATAGGGCATTGGTCAACAAGATACATAATAAGACACCTTATGAATTACTTTGGGGAAGGAAGCCCAATATTGGCTTCCTCAAGCCTTTTGGATGTCATGTAGTTGTTCTAGAAACTAGTGAGGCCCTAGGTAAATTTGATTCAAAAGGTGATGAAGGCTACTTCATGGGTTATTCAGTGCAGAGTAAAGGATATAGGGTTTACATTAAAAAGGAAAAACGTATACTTGAAAAAGTACATGTTAGGTTTTTAGAAAGTAAACCTAGTGATCCTGAGAGTGGTCCAAATTGGTTGTTTGACTTAGAACCTTTATCTAGAGCTTTAAATTATATGCCTGTTACTGATCCAGACATTGTGAAGGTAACTTCAAGTGTTTTGGAAAAGAGAATTGGTAATGTTTCAGGTATACAGGTTGCTAAGGAGGATGGACCACCAGCAGTTGAATCATCTCCCACACAAGAATATGTTACACTTCCTATATGGACAGATGAGTATTATGCTGCTGCTACTGCTGCTAGGAAAGAAAATGGTGGTGTTCAAATACCACCAAATACAAACATGCATGATTCTTCAGGCGCTGACAAAGGGAAATCAAGCGCTGACACGACCAATTCAGACGCTGATGGCTCCAACGCTGACAACAACAGTTCAAGTGTTGTTAGCCCAAACGCTGACAAACAAGGATCAGACTTTGGAGACACCTTTACACAGCTTTTCTCTTCCCATTTTGAACAGGGTGGACCTTCCAATGTCCATGAAGAGATTTCAGTTGATCAAGAAGAATCTGAAGAAGATATTGGCAACATGGAGCGTGAAGTTGAGGACACCAGACTTTTTGAAGGAGGAGTTCTTACTTCCACAGCTAAGGATCACCCCACATCTCAAATCATTGGTGATGTTATGGCTCCAGTTCAGACAAGAAGATCCCATCAAGGTCTTGGTGGATTTATTGCCAATATACACAAGAAGGTTGATACCCCTCTTGTACAAGCATGTTTGTTTGCCTGTTTTCTGTCACAGGAAGAACCCAAGAAGATTTTTTATGCTCTCAAAGAACCAAGTTGGGTGGAAGCAATGCAGGATGAGCTTCACCAATTTGCTATACAGGATGTTTGGGAGCTGGTTGATTGTCCTAGATATGTGAGACCAATTGGGACAAGATGGGTTCTAAGGAACAAGAAAGATGAAAGAGGCATTGTAGTCAGAAACAAGGCACGTTTGGTAGCTCAGGGTTATACACAAGAGGAAGGCATAGATTATGAAGAAGTCTTTGCTCCAGTTGCAAGAATTGAAGCGATCAGAATTTTCTTAGCTTATGCTTCTTGCATGAACTTTACTGTTTATCAAATGGATGTGAAGAGTGCTTTCCTCTATGGCACAATTGTTGAGGAGGTTTATGTAATGCAACCTCCTGGTTTTGAAGATCCTGAGAATCCAGACAAGGTTTATAGAGTAAAGAAGGCAATGTATGGACTTCATCAAGCCCCAAGAGCATGGTATGGTACATTGTCCACCTACTTGGTGGAAAATGGCTTCAAGAGGGGCACCATAGATCAGACACTGTTTACATAGAAGAAAGGAAAACATGTATTACTTGTGCAGGTCTATGTTGATGACATCATTTTTGGGTCTACTGATCCAAAAATGAGTGAGGACTTTTCCAAGCTCATGACAGATAAATTCAAGATGAGTGAAATGGGTGAGATGAACTTCTTTCTAGGTTTACAAGTTCAGCAGAAAGAAGATGGTATCTTCATCTCCCAAGACAAGTATGTAGCTGAAATCTTGAAGAAATATGGTTTTTCTCCACATGAAAAGGAGGCTTCCACTCCTATGGATAGGCAACACCCTTGGGGAAAAATTGGAGCTGGAAAGGATGTGGATGTTAGGCACTATAGATCAATGATTGGTTCATTGATGTATCTTACAGCCTCAAGACCTGACATCATGTTTGCTGTGTGTGCATGTGCACGCCATCAAGTGACTCCCAAAGAATGTCACCTTTTTGCTGTGAAGAGAATTTTTAGGTATCTAAGGTGTTATCCAGATCTTGGATTATGGTACCCAAAAGATTCTCCTTTGGACCTTATTGCATATTCAGACAGTGATTATGGTGGTGACAAGTTTGATAGGAAATCCACAACTGGTGGATGCCAATTTCTTGGGAGCAGATTAATATCTTGGCAATGCAAGAAACAAACAGTGGTGGCAAACTCTACAACTGAAGCAGAATATGTGGCTGCAGCTGCTTGTTGTGGACAAGTCTTATGGATTCAGAACCAGCTGTTGGATTATGGGTATAATTTTATGCATACCAAGATTTTTGTAGACAATAACAGTACTTTATGCATTATTAAAAATCCTGTACATCATTCTAAAACCAAACACATAGAAATTAGACATCATTTTATAAGAGATTGCTTTGAGAAAGGTTTAATACAACCAGATAGGGTAGACACAGAAGATAATGTGGCTGATTTATTAACTAAACCTTTTGATGCTGGAAGATTTCAATATTTGGTAACAAATATTGGAATGGTTAATCTCACTTAATATGTGTTTTGGAACCTTTTTGTAAAAGTATGTACAGGATAATGCATTGTTATTGGTCTTTGGGATGATTTAGATTTTCCACTTTATTTTTCTAACACTGACAAAGGTAAATGTAACGCTGTCAAGTGTTATTTTGCCGTTGTTGGAGATATTATTGTCTAACGCTGACAAGAGTTCCTTCAACGCTGATAAGTGTTGTCGGGACGCTGTCAGCAACAAATGTTAGTTTTGTGGTTTTCATCTAAATATGCAGGTAATGGTAGCTTTATGCCATTGGATACAGAGTTGCTTATGGATCTTTGAAGAGCTATTTGGACATGTTTTGTTTATGGATGATGGTTGGAATATTTATATTCCTATCTTGACATAAATTTTTATGTTCATATATATTTTGAGAACTCATGTATCATAGTTTAAGGGGAGGTTTAAGGAACCTTTAGGACTCTTGGGTATTCTTAGAATACTCTCATCACAATTCTAGATTGTGTCCACTGGTGAGTATGGGTTAGTTTTACTAAACCATGAGGCACTGTAGCATGCATAGTATATCAACTTTGCATGCTGCCAAGACATTTTTGGCCTAGAATTGGTTGTGGTCTGTTGGGAGACTTGGGAACCCTTTTGATATGGGTTTTACCTGGGAGTAACAAGGATTTTATGAGGTAACTTGGTTGTTAAGAATTTTGGTTAGCAAGGGACACTAGAGGACTGTTATGTCTATCTTGCTTATGCAAGTGTGCATAACTGGACAGTGCTTGCCGCCCTATGATAATTATCAGCTTTTGGTTATCTTCTCTAGGATAAATTACTTGTTAAGGTCATTTTTCACTTTTTAAAACAATTTTATTTTTGGACGCTGACAAGATTTTTCCAAGCGTTGTTGTGACCAAAATGGACGCTGACATGGCTTTAGGCGAACGTTGACAGGATTATAGCCGTTGGGCGTTGATGGGTTATATTTGACCGTTGACAAACAATGGGACCTACCCAGTTGTAACTTTTTGACATATTTTCAAGCCGTAATTTTAGGAGTTGTTACTTTCATTAAATGCATGAGATAACTTATAAACTTTTTCAATATTTTCATGATTGATTTTTGAAAATCTTTGCCTATTTTTGGGCCAATCACGTGCATTCATCCACTCCTATAAACTTGGCTCCTATTTTAAACAGGGTATCTATAATTCTTGTCTAACAACTTTTCTCTTATCAACCTTCATCTTTTATACATCAAATTAACAGCTTTCATCAATGGCACCAAGATTTAACTCCGCAGAATTGGATTTGGGGTTCAAGTCTCAACACAACATGATTGCTTATCTTGTTGCTGATAATACTTTGTTCCCTCAATACACACAGATGGTGGAGTATTTGAATGCATCCCCATTGAGGTATGCTCTTTCTCATGCACCACTCATTCCAGTCACACACATTAAACAGTTTTGGAATACTGTTAGTTCCTCAACAGTTAATGGAGTGACAACATTGACTTCTATTGTACATGGGAGACCTTGGGTGGTTACTGAGGCCTTGGTACGCCAGGCCTTGCATCTCAATGATGCTGATGGTATAACCATGCTTCCCATATCTGAAATAGAACAAGGGCTTAGGGCTTTGGGATATCCTATTCCTGATGAAGGTACTCTTAATAAGTACCATAAGCAGGAATTTCCCCCAGCCTGGAAGTACCTAATTCACATTCTCCTTCAATGTTTGAGTCCCAAATGTACTGCACACAATGAGATCAATAGATCCATTGCATCTGCTATTGTGTGTATTACAACAGGGCAAAATTATAATTGGTCTAAAATGATTTTTGAAGGAATGTGTAAAAACAAGGGGACAAAAATGACTTTGGCTTATCCCCGTTTTCTGCAAATGGTTTTTGATGCTCAAAGATATTGTTCAAGGGATCACAATGATTTTTATAAGATCCCTGAACAAAAGAAGGCTATTTTTACCAAGATGAATTCACCACCTCATAGAGACCTACCATTAACCCCAGCCATGCTTGCTGTTATTGCAGCAGCACAACCTCAACCAGACCCCCAACCTCATATTGACCCTCACCCACAACTTGAACCTATCCCTGAACCTTTACCCTCACCTGACCAAATGCAAATAGACCAAAATCCCTTTGACGCTGACACATCTAATGTGGGCGTTGATATGCCTATTTCCACCGCTGACACCCAACCATCACAATCCCAAACACCCCTTAACCAACCTACATCTACACCATCTTCTACACCATCTTCCACACCACCTAAATATAGGTTGATTAAACGCCAAAGGACTGCTGGAGTGTTCTCCTCTGGTGGTCCTAGCCATGTAGCAGAGAGAACCACCACCACAAGTGTGGCTGGTGACCTGGATGAGGCTGGGACTATTGGTTCTGGCTTAGAAGCTGGCCAAGACAGTCCCACCATAATTAAGTCCTCATCCATGCCTAATGAACCTGACTTGGGAGGTCAAATCCCCATTTTGGAAGAGGGCAGACTGGAACCAATGACGCTTTTAGAATTGACGGCTGTCTGCATTAGCTTGCAAAAGCAAAATGCAGACTTAGTACAAATTGTCAGTAACCAAGGCCTTGAACTCAAAGAATTGAGGGAGAGGATTGTTGTTTTGGAGAGTGCTCATTCAAGGGGAGGTATGGAGGAGTCTTCCAAAGGGGAGGAAGCAAGAAATCTGAGTGATAAGAGCAGTCAAGATGGTCAATCATTGGATATTGCTGAAGCTCTTACTACTTTGAAGGAACAAAAAGGTTTTGATACGTCCTTAATCTCTCCAACCAATTTAAATTTATCATTTACAGATATGTTGAGAGAGGTTACACAAGGCGCTGAGGGAAAATATTTGAGCGTTGATAAGACAAGTTTGGACGCTGACAGAAGTATTTTGGGCGCTGATAGAGGAAATTTGGGCGTTGACAGATCTGCATATGGAGGTGATGTATTCCAGTCATCATCTATCATCAAAGACGTTCCTACTCAGGTATTATCATCTACCCTACCAACAATTGAACCAACAGATAAGGGTAAGGGTAAGTTGGTAGAAGAAATTGTTCCAAAGAATGCAGCTCAGGTTGAATTTGATAGAAGATTGGCTGAGCAAATGATGGAACAAGGTGAAAAGGAAAAGTCACCATTTGTTGTGACTTCTGAAGAAGAAAGTGATGGAGCTAGCTCAGATTCAAGTGTGATGATTGTTGAACCAGAAAGACTTGAGTATGGTGATGAGCTTGCTAGGGAAAGGCTGAGAGATTTGAAGTTGCAAATTGATTTTGATATGCCAGAGGTAGTTCAGATGTACAATTCTTGGGAAGAAAGCTGTATGGATAATCCAGACTTGACCATTTCAGATCAAATATGGGGTTTGGAAATTCTTCTTAGAGTTCAGCAGGATTGTAAGGTGATGCTGAAGTACAAGGCAAGCAACATTCTCTCTGAATTGAAAAGGGATAGAAGGAAGCTCTACTTTATGTTGCTCAAATGTCATGGAGTTGGATGGACACATCAGAAGCTGAAGGCTTTGACATTTGATGAATTGGAACATAGGGCTTATCCTATTTGGGTGAAAGTGCAAGAAGAAAACACTTTCAGACTTCTTTCAGATGAAAGAAAGGAGCAACTTGCAGAAGAGATGGCAATCAAGAAAGCTATGATAGTTCCTAGACCAGTAAAGAAGGGATTTATTCTTGAGTTTCCAAAAGATATGTCTCAACTATATCCAAGTGAAGCAATCATTAGAAAGAGCCTCAAGCTCTCCCCATTAGAAGCTTCAGATATGGTGCATGTGTTACCACTAGATTCCAGGAATCCAATTGTAAGTTATGAGGAAGATGAATGTGGATTCTGGAAAATTGGAAGATTTGGCAAGGAGGTACACACTTTTACCACTCTCATATCTTTATTTGCAAGTTGTGATAGAGAAGACTTGGTAGACCTTTGGAGGTTACTAGAGACCAAGTATGAGGCTGAAGCACCAACTTCAGCCAATGGAATAAAACTTTGGACCACATTCAAAAGAATGTGTGGGACAAAAGAAGAAGATCCTGAAATATGGAAGGATCTTGAGGATGACCTCAGTGGTCTTCAATGGAGGTTATATTCAGCTGCTGGTGTATACCATTTGAGTTCTACAAAGTTTGCTGAGTATTTACTTGTAGATGCTCAGTATTTCATATCCAAGGCTGTTTTGGAGAAGATGAAGGACACCCAGTTGGAGATAGACTATACAAGTGACGTGGCAAAGAATTTGATCAGATTTATTTATCATCAATATGACAAGGTTTGTCAGACTCCTCCAAGTTCTTAGTGTTTATTCAGAAACTTGATCATAAGAGTGGATATCAAGTTTAGGGGAGGATTGTTGGGAATAAATTTAGGCCAGAACACTTGAACGCTGACAAGAACAACTCAAGCGTTGACAAGAGCAAAGTGAGCGCTGACAGCATAAGCGTTGACAAGATAAAGTCAAGCGTTGACAGATTGAAGACAAGCACTGATGGAAGATGTGAGCTACACGTTTATTATATTCTAGATTACTTCTAGTAAGGATAGAGACGACAATGTATTTTCTATGTTTATCTTTACCTAGAATAATTGATTCGTAGCTTATTGTACAAGACTTCTTGTTCTATAAAAGAAGATCTTTTAGGTTAATGTTTATCATCAGTTTTCATAGTATTCGCAAGTTAAACCTTTCATTGTAATCAACACGATTATTCTAATACAAGTGAAAGTTTGTTTAACATCATTGTGTTTTAGATCAAGTGTTAATTCCGCATAACACTTTGTTACTTTATTCATAAGCAAAGGTTTCTCTATGTGTAGTACTTGATCTAATCTCGTATACACAAAGCTTAATCGATCTAAGTTTGGGATCAACAGAGTCCATGTTAGAGACATTGTCAATGAAGTCGAAGATTACTTGAAGACATACTCATTGGCTGTTATGGATAACAACCAAGATGTATCAAGGACTCTTAGGGGTTGAGGGTTAACATGGGTGGAAATACCCTGTTAACACTCAGCACACTTTGGGCATACCTTAGTGTGTACGAGACTATAAAGAAAAGAGAAACTGTGTCAGCTCTGTTTCCCTAAAGCATTGTGACAGACTACCAAGAATAGAAGAGCATCTTGTGACAGGGGTTTGACAAGTGTCTGTCTAGAGTAGTCACCATCAACTAGTACTTAGGTCAACCTCGTACCACTATAAATAGGATATGTAACCTAGCATTAAAGCTCAATGCTTTGATAGAATTTACACTTTAATGCTTATAACTTATAGAACCAAACAACTGTGACTGTGTTCATAAGTTAGGTTTTAGTTTGTTCAAAGTGTGCACAACACATTATCCTCAAACAGTGTTATCCATAACACTTGTAATTCTTTATTATACAATAATAATTATTACGTTTGAAAAGTAATTACGTGTGTTGATTAGTTAAGTTTATTGTTTCTAGCATAGTTTAGGGACTTTCATAAATCATAATCCCTTTTATATTGTGTCTTGTACTTTAAATGAGGAGAGTCTGAAGGTTCATCTCTAAACCGAGTTGGTGTTTGCTGCTACCTGAGTTGCATTTTGAGATCATTGATCTCTTGTATGACAAGAGACGTTCTCTCATCATCCTCAGATCTAGCATTCTTCAGTTTATTTTTTGAAACTAAAGAGGTAGTTCCCATATGTGAACCTTCAGCAGGAGCTGAAGAGTTCTTTGAAGTCTCAATTTTGACATGTTTTGAAGAACTACCTTTGTGTGTGGTGTGAGGCTTGATGATACACTGGATTCATTTGGGTCTAATAGAGGCCTCAGCACCAACCGGCTTCTCCAAAGGAGGAAGTGGGGTACTTACTTCATTCTCTAAATCATCATCTGAGTCATCCTTAGTAACTGAGGACTCAACAGATGCTGAAGTGTCAGCATTTGCTTGAAACTCAGGAAGAAGGATTCGTCCAGTGTCATGATTGGGTAAATTCTCTTCACCTAACCTTACAATGTCAGGGATCGAGCTACCATCCTCATTTGAGGCTTTGACAAAGACAATAGAGTTGGCGCTGGAGGATCCTTCAGCACCAAGCATTTTTCTCTTTTGAGCAGGAATTTGTTCATTTATGCATTGATTTACCCTATCATAGTTTCTAAGCCAAGATTTAACAATATCTTTTGCTTCTTTTAGTTCAACTCTTAAGGAGTTATTTTCCTCCAAAATTTCTTTGTTCAATTGTTGAAAATTAAGAATATCAAGTTTAGCTTCTTTTAGCTCTATTTGCTTACTTTCAAAATCTTCAAGTTTTAGAACAAGTTTATGAAATTTTCAAGCAAATTGTTTCTTTGTTCTTCAACAAATTTTAGATCAATACACAGGTAATCAAAGACAAATTTAATTTCATCTTTATCTTCTAATTCAAGAAGAGTTTGTACCTTTTTTATTGTGATATTGACCCATTCACCATTTCTAGAACTTTCTCTGGCCACAACATTGGAGTTAGCCCCTTCATCATCAGCAAGTACCATCAGCACTTTCACATTAACCATTTCATCATCATCTAAAGAAACATCTTCTTCATCCCATTCATAGGATTCAGCAACAAGGCCTTTGTTCTTGTCTTGCTTGAGAGCCTTGGAGGAAGAACTTTCAGTGCTCATAAGGGCCAGTCTAGCCTTAATTTCTCTGTATTTGGCCTCAAAGTCTTTTGTTGGATGAAGCTCAACCCTGTTTTGCTGAAATGAAGTAGAATCCATTTGTTTTGGTTGAAATGATGATTGACCAGATGGTCTTGATTGAGTTGGTGAGGAATAGGAAGGGAGATATGTTTTTGAATAACAATCCCTAGCATAGTGACCAGTCTTCCCACATTTGTAGCGTTCAGTGTCAACTGAAGCTTTTGTGGAGATGGAGAACTTACGTTCTTTGTTAAAGAAGCTTCTAGACTTGGCCAGAAGTGCTCTTTCATGAAATTCCTCTTTCAGGTCATTCAGATATTCCTCACTAGTTCTAGTGTCTTCCTCATCATCAGGACTATCTTGGTAGTCTTGAATGACAGCCTCACTAAAGAAGGTTGTGGACAAGGGTGTATCAATGGTTAATGTTTTACTCTTGCTTGAGCCTTCATAGATCCTATCAACTAGGTTTTCTTCATATTTAAGTTTCCCAAAAAGAGAGGCTAGATCACAATCTTTAATGTGATTAACATTTCTCAAGCTTTGATAGAAACTGAGCCACTTTTTTGGCAATGCATTAACAAAAACTATGTTGATTTCAAGTTTTGAAAGCTCAACACCATCATTCACAAGTTCATTCATCGGTGCTTTGTATCTGGTGAATGTCTATGTGAGGGCCCCCCTTATTTGTGCTTGAAGGTGTTGTATTGAAGCTTTAAATCCATGATTCTTGTTTCCTTTACATCAGAGGGTCCCTAATGGTAAAGAATAAGGTCCTCCCATGTAGCTTTGGTTGTTTTACAATTTACAACAGAATTCATTTGGTCATCTAGAAGCACAGACATGATGAGACTTTTGAGACGCTGATCTAGGTTAGCAACTTTTCTCTCATCAGCAGTCCATTGTGCTTCAGGTTTTCTATTGTCCCCAACCTTGGGAACAAAAGGACCATTTTCAATGATTCGAAAGAATTAAGGTTCAATCCCAACCATGTGGACAAGAAACCTTTTCTTCCAATTTATAAAATTTGCTACCTCTAGTACAGGAGCAGCATTGAGTTGGCCACCCCTATATTCTAGGGTTTGTGGTATAACTTGAGCCTTTTTTTGGATCTTGATTTGAAAACTTCTAAATGAGCAGTTTAATAAAATAAGAGTTTAGCTAATCAAACTGCTTTGATACCACTTGTTGGTCCCTTGTAAATCGTTATTACTTATCAACCTTAAGTAATAACTCTTTACTACGACTCAAGTGTGTTGTTTTAACAACAGATAAGAACTATGAACAATTAAAACAACAATACCAATAACTTTTCAACGTATAGACTTTTATTAGAATCAAACAAAGAATCTATAACCCAATTTGTTTGCGGAATAACAAAGTGGTTGAATGACAATGGGTTTTGATCTCCTCTACTTAAACGTCTAACCAAGGTTAAAGTCTACGCTCCAATCTAAACGTTCATATGCATCTTGGCTATATGGTTTAGTTGGTATCGACAGAGAAAGGTTTTCTAGAGTTTATACTCTTATGTTGGTTAACCCTTTCTCTCTCAATGAACACTCTTTATATAGGCAGTGTAAACTAGGGTTTGCATTTTGCATGTTTCAATGCATGGGTTTATCCAGTGGGTAGTTGATGCCCATGCTGGATAAATAGTACAAAGTACATATTAAACTATTCTAGAAAAGATAAAGGTTTTACTTATATCTAAGTATACAAGCAACCTACGTTGACTTAAAGTTATCTTTTCCCGCCTAATGCAAACCATCAGAATACTGAAGAGTCTTCAGTATTCTAGAGGAGATCGACATCATTCAGTTTGGTATTGTCAGACCAAACTGAACTAAAAGCCCTTCTTCAGTCCTTGTTCTTCAGCAACTAGACCGCCTAGTATTTGAAGCGAAGACTCTTTAGTCTTCTAAGTTCACTGGAAGGGGATTGCTGAACTTTCTTCAACTATAAAGTCTTCAGTAGGAACTCTGTTCCTCTAGTCATCCTTCAGCAGACTGGCCTTACTGCTAAGCATGAAACACTTAGGGGATTTTATATTCAAATCTTAGAGTTGCTTCAGGGTCAGTAAATACTGACCTAACAATTAGAGCTATTACTGGAGGAACATGAGACTCATCACTTACGGGATCAAAGAATTCATCAAAAATCAGTTAAAATAAGTTATCTCGCTCAGGCCTTGTAGGTGGTATAAATAATGAAGAAGTAGGATTGTTGGGAGCCATTCCGGAACTAATAGAACCAGTTCCCATTTCCTGAAGTGCGGGTTCAGAGCTGTGTTGCTAAGAATCCATTGTTGTCACGTCATCAAAATCGACATCCATTGTTTCTATAATCTTGCGAGTTCGGCGATTATAAATTCAGTATACTTTCTGTGCAGGTGAGTAACCGATGAAAATTCCAATATCAACTTTCTGTTGAAGTTTTCCCAAGTTTTCACTATTGATGGTCGAATAACATAATGCACCGAACACATGTAGAAATGATAAATCTGGTTTTCGTTCATTGAGAAGCTCATAAGGTGTTTTTCCCTGGCGCTTACGAATGAGTGAGCGGTTTTTGGTGTAACATGCGGTTGCCACTGCTTTTTGCGCATAAGTATAGTGGAGCCTTCGCGTAAATCAACATAGTTCTAGAAGCTTCCATGAGAGTACGATTAAGCCTTTCAACGATAACGTTCTGTTCAGGAGTGCGAGCAACAGATTTTTCATGAGAGATGCCAACCTCTTCATAGTAAGTATGCAAAGTCTGATTAACAAACTCAGTTCCTTTATCAGTACGAATACGGCTGATAGTAGCATGAGACGCACTTGGATCATTTTTAGAAACTTGACAATGAAGTTAGGTGCCTCAGCCTTAGTGCTGAAAAAAATTTCACTCATGTAAACCTAGAATAATCATCCACAATGACGAGGATATATTTCCTTCCACTCACACTTTCAGTACGCATTGGCTCGCAAAGATCCATATGCAAATGATATAGTTATTCTTGGTTGTGTCTTTGGATTTGGGTTTATAAGATTTCTTGTTGCTATTCCCCATTGAACATGTGGAGCATAGGTGATCTTTATTAAACTTTAGTTTTGGAAGACCACAAACAAGTCCGTTTTTAGCCAAGTGGTTAGTAGCATCAAAGTTAAGATGAGATCATCGTTGATTCCATAACCATGACTTAGTCTTAGATGCTTTGGAGAGAAGACATACGGGAGAAGCGGCCATCATGTCACTTAAATAAAATGTATAAAGATTATTCCCTCGAGAACCTTTTAACAAATCAACTCCTTCTAAATTACGAATGAAGTAAGTATGTTGTCGAAAAGCAACCTCAAGGTTTGAATCACAAAATTGTCTAAAGGAGAATAAATTATGACCAGGTCCTTCCACATAGTACATACGAGAAATCGTAACATCCCAATTTGATAATTACCATATCCCATGATCTTTGTAATGTGATCATTACCAAATATAACCGTTCCTAGAAACTTTCTGACGAAATTTTTGAGCATCGAGCGATCTCTGATCATATGCTTGGAACAACCGGAGTCCAAATACCAGAGAATGATTTGGACCACCTGAAGATATCAGCCAAAAAAGACAATACATTGGAATCTTGTGGTTCCTTTATGTTAGTAGGTACACATTCAAGAATCTTAGATTTTCCAACATTAGGTTTCCTATCTTTCCAAATTTTCTTTTTATTTATCGACTTAACAACATATTTTATTGTCCTAATTTCCTAAGGTATTTCAACACTAGTAGGTACTATAGCAGGAGCGATCCTAGTTAAAGGGCGCAGTTTCTTTACTCTAGTGTTGTTGTTCCTATTTAGGACGCTCATACCTAACTTGAGTGGAAGTGATCCTAGTTAAAGGGCACTTAGTCCCATCTAAAGTGAATGTCCTACCAGTGGGACGTCATTGCTATCCAACTTGGGTAAAGGTTTTCCCAATTGGTTTCCATTCTAGATTGTGCTTACGGGCATACATTTCATTCACATGGTCAACTAGGCATAAATCATGACGCTTAGAATACATGCATTCATTACAATTCCACCATTTCAAATCAGAATCGATTTTATGCTTAGGTTGCTGCACAACCGCAGGGCCTTTAATTTTTCAAAAATAATATTCCTAGGGTGAACTTCAACTTTCTTCTTTATAGTTCTACTAGTGAAAGGCTTGATCCTATCTTTCTTGACATGTGATCCTTTAGCCCTAATAGATGATTCTACTCCTGTAGAAGGCAACACAGGAACATTAGAGGCAGGTTTTGAATGTTCCTTATTAGGTTGACCTAGTGGTTGAGATAGTTTTGCTTCTTATTTTTGTTGAATGGAGTGATATTAATTAGCTGTTTCATAGGTGCTTTGGAACCCAGTTGACCAATATAGTCAAGATGAGCGAAACATTCTAGAACTCGGTTAATATAAAGACACGCCCAGTAAAGTAACTATTTAGGGGATCGGATGTGCATAAGTCACCAATAATTACTATAGCAAGATCAGCATGTTCAAAGGCATTCCACATGTTGTTGGAAAATTTATCTGGATTATTTTTAAAAAGTGGGTTCTGATAAAGCAACCTAGGTTTGGGTTTGGAGGCACTAGAGTACGGTGCTGAGATGGTAGTTGCGTTATCAACAACATATTTTCTTTGATTCGAAGTGTTTCCTTTAATTTAGCTAGAACCATGTTTTTGTCATTAAGTAGAACGATTAAATCAGAGATTTCCACAGACTTTTGATTCAGTTGTTCAATAAATGACTTTTGATGTGCTTAATTCGAATCGAATCTTTGTTCTATTGAATCATAAAGTTGCGTACATCTCTGTTTGGCTCGTTCAGACTCCCCTAAAAGATAGGGGATTATATTTTCTAATGCGTGGTTTTTAATCTCTACGGCCTCTAGTTACAATTTCATAGATTTAATCGGTGACTCTCGCTTAAGTATCATAATCTCTTCCTATAATGCTTTAATCACCTTGTCACGCTTCTGACCCTTTGGCAATTTGTTTAATCCAAGAGCTTTTTCAAAAGTTGGAAGATCTTTATTATCACAATCATCGTGTTAGCTCTATATTTTATATATAGTCAAACAAGAATGTAATATGTCATCTTAGTCGTTAAAGGTCTTGTATTGTAATAGGTTAGTCGGGTTAACCGGGCTTTGACTTTAAGCTAATATTGTATAAGTTACGGGCTCTAAGCCCAAGTCAAGCCAAGCCTGGCCCATGTTACTAAACCCACGGCACAAACAAGCCTAGGGTATATATACCATATTCCATGTGTGGAAGAGGGTGTTGGTCCATTTTAACTTTCTCTCTCTAGTTTACATAATCCTTCCACCATCTCTCTACTTTCTGTTGATCCCTTTGATTGGATCTATATTCTGTTAAGAACTAGTATAGTAGTTTGTAATCAAACTAAAACACTTTGAGAACTCTTACTCAAGCTAAATAAGTTATGCGGAATCTAACTTATAAAGCACAGAAGAACAGAATTACGTTTAACTATTCGATTCTCTTATTAATCGACTTGAATGAGGTACATGAATGAAATTGTACCTATGTTCCTTTAATAGAGTAAGTAACCCTAGAAACCTTAGAATATTCTATAAAGATAACTATATCACATACCATATATTATTAATATTCTAACTATTTAAGTATATCACATAAGATATACTCTAACTATAACTATGACATATCTTATACAAAGATATATTCGTCCTAATCAATATAGCAGTACTTACTTTATAAGTAGTAGTACTTACTATGTACCTAACACTAACAGTACTTAAAAGATACTAACAGTACTTCAATATCACTAACGGTACTTCACACTTAACAAATAATTCCCAACAATCCTCCCTTAAACAAGAATGATAACTTGTTGTCTTCTTGTTTCTCTTGTACTGGATGTATTTAGAATACATGTCTCCAGTCTTTCCTTTATCCTTGGATTAAACTTGGTAATTTGTAATTGTATCCAACTGAATGTAGCCAAACACTTCAATGTAGATCTTCTTCTGATAAGACAATCTTCAAACATCATGAACATCATCTTTATCTTCAAACTATGATCTTCTTGTGTCTTGTAAACATTCATTTGTCTTTGCAGCAACAGTAATTGTCTTCTTGAGTTAAATCTATGAACTCTGAATCATGAACTTTAGTCTTGATTTAATGAGACAAAATCTTCTAAGTATTTTCTTCTTGAATACTTCTTTGCTTGCAATCTTCATACCAGAAATAAAACAGTTAACAACAAAAACCAATCTGTATTGGCTTCATGATTTAGCAAATCACCAGCTATCAACGGATTTGATATATTCTTTACCAATTAGCCGTACACTCTAGAATAGCCAATACTTTATTCATGAAGAATAAGGTGTACTGATAACCCTACAATTTTTGGTAAATTATCAACCATCAACGGATTTGATGAAGTCTTTACCTAGTACCGTTTGTCTAGGACTAGCCAACTCTTTGTCTCGAAACAAAGTGAGTCAGAATCATATAGTTTTTAGCAAACTACCAGCTTTCAACGGATTTGAGAAGTCTTTACCATAAACTGTTTGCTTATGGACTAGCCAGTTCTTATGTGTGTTAGACATGGTGAACTGAGAACCATTTGTGAAGTGTGACTGAAAGTCAAACACTTAAGGCTCTTTCTCAGCTTCTTCCTCATCTTTCAAATCCTTGATTTGTTGTTTAACCATTCTGATCAACTCCAAAGCATCAACAGATTCTTCTGTAACTTCCAATTGTTTTTCCAACATTCTTTCCAACAATCTTCTTTTAAATGGATAACTCTTCTCTTGTAGCATATAGTAGGTAACATCATCTATATCCAAAATATGCAATCCACATGACCTATAATATCTCTAGTAACTAGGAGTCTGATTCTCTAATTCCTTCAACATTTCTTGATCACAGTTGTGTGGTTCATACATGAAGAGCAATTACCTATATAATAGTGATACTTTAGTTTTACCTGCACTGGCTTCTTGAACTAACCTGAAAAGATCCTGAATATCTTGTCTGTCAAGAATGTGAATAATATCTTCCAAAAGTCTGAATATTCTTGTTGTGCCATCAGTTCTTTGAATTCCATGAGCTTCCAGTCCTTGATCCATAGAGTATATCCATCTAGCAATAGATGATCTCTTTCCAAAAATCTTTGTATCAATACACTGATCTTCAAATTTTACTATCTTCAAGTACTTTTTCGAGCTCTCATCATCATCACTATCTTTTGCTGTTGACTTAGCCCTCTTGGCTTTCTACTTCCTCTTTGCTGATCTTTTCCTTTTAACACCCTTGGAGGTTTCTTCAAATTCTGTTGAACCCTCTTCCAAGTTTGTATGTACCGTTTCTTCATTATGTACTGTTGACTGTGTATGTACTGCTTGTACTTTTTCTGTCTGAGCAACATCTTGAGCTTTATCTCCTTCATTCATTCTTTGAGAAGTCTCTTCCTCCTTTGAACTTACCTTCTCCTTTCTATTCTTCCTCACATAAGTGGTTTTGATAGTTGGAGATGTATTTGTAGGTTCAGCAGTATTTGGCTCAATTCTAGGAGTACTTCCAAATTGCCTTTGTTGTTGTAGATGTCTTCTATGTTTTTCAATAGCCATTCTATCTGCTTCATATCCAATCTCAACAAAATTCAATTCAGTTCTCTTATGTTGTTCATACAAAGTCCTGATTTCTTCAAAATTCTTCTTGACCAGCTGAATATGAGTGAAACCCTTAACTTTCTAGAGAAAGTTCTTCATTTGATTCCTAATCTGCATGGTAGTTGGAGGCTTAATCTTTTCTCTTCTTCTCTTTTCAGCAAAGAATTTTTGTTGCTACCTTACCAAATCATCAATCAGTTTTGATTCTCTTCTTCATCATAAGCATCTCTTTCTTCAGCTATCAATGAGTCTGCAAGAAGCTCACTTGCATGTAATTCAGCTTGAATCCTATCATACTCTTGTATGTTCCATTCTTGTTGTATTCTCTTAGCTTCTAGCAAATGCTTCTTAGCTTCAAGTTCTTCTTGCAAGTCTTCTTCACAAATCTGAGCTTGCATCCTAAGAGCATATTCCTCATCATGGTCTAATTGATTAAATCTATACATGACTTTGCTTATATCTTCATCTGAATCACTTTCATTTTTAGATTATGATAGTATTTGCTTCTTCCCCTTATCCTTTGGATTAATTTTAGGTATCTTCTTCTTCTTCAGCTTGGAAGGTGTTTCCTCATCAGCTTGCTGTTGAATAACTATACCTTTAGTAGGGTGTGAAGCATGAACTTTCTTACCTTTAGTTTGATCCTTTTTGGCAAGAACTTTTTGTTGTGTCTTCTTCTCTGCTTCTACTTGTTTTGCTTTCTCAGCTGAATTCTTCTCTCTTAAGTCAAGTAGTATTCGGGTTAAAGTCTCATCCTCTCCAAAAGGAGTTTGACTTTCTAGTGAATGATGATCACCAGCGGTACTTGCAATCGGCTTAGTTGGCTTAACAGTACTTGGGTCTTCAACAATGTCATCAGTACTTGCAGTCGGCTTAGTTGGCTTAGCAGTACTTGGATCTTCAACAATGTTGACTTCACCAGTATTAGACACATTTGTTTCTTCAATCACTTGTGTATCTCCAGATACCCTTTCTTCCACTGAAGCTATCTTTTCAACTTGGATGATGAGATGGCATTTATACGTGATCTCATCGTTCTTTTTGGGCTTTAAATGCATAAAATGTCATAATTATACCATATATATGCTTGTATTTGTTTACCTGTGTATTTTCGGTATGGATATCGTGAAAAAGAAAAAAGATCACAAGAAACAAGGAAACACGGACACGAGAAACGAAGCCGTACAAAGAACCAGGCCCTAGTTCATGAATTATCCAAGAAAAACCCTTGATGTAACACCCCATTTTGATAATGGAAATGTCACGCGTAATTATGGCGTGTCATCAAAGCATACAAGGATAAATGTATAAAACATTACATGACCATAGGGATAACCGGAATCAAACATCGGTTCCCAAACATAAGCCCAAAACATAATAAAGCAAAAGAAATGAATGAAAGACTACACAAGAATAAATATATGAAGGCAAAAGGAAAAGAAGTCTCTAGCAGCTTCCATCCGATGCACGTCCTCCAAATGCTCGATTCTTTCCTAGGGTACCTGCCGTTTTGGGACATGGAAAGGAAAGTAACGGCTGAGCAAAACGCTCAGTGCACGGATATAGACATAGTATAAGTGACTAAAACATAAATAGAGACTTAATAGCAGCGAAAATGTATAAGTCCTAGAAAAATTGGAACATGTTCATAAAACTGGTTTTATAGTTTGAAAAGCCTTATGTTTATCTTACGAAAACTGTTTAGCATATTTTACCATTAGTCAATATAGGTCATGAAAATCCACAGTGCATGAATACTTGGAGGGGTGACCTCATCATGCAAATTAGAGGGGCTGCCTCTAATTTAATATACTGGTTTTTGGGTAGGAGGGATCAGCTCCTTGTGAAGGATGCAAGGCACATACCACATTCACCATGAAATCCTGAATAAAACATGTAACTAGGATGCACCCATACACCCCACATGATAAATATAAATAAATGGCCAAAAGCTGAAGGGACGCCACGAGCAATCACTCCACCGTGGTGAAGTCATAACATCAGTGCCTCTAATGTTATGGTTATGGTACCTCCATAACTAGGTGAAACTGGTCATGCATGTATATGGCTATAGGTAATTATATTTAAAACATAAGCAGTCAAACTCATACTTATACTACGGGAAAACAGTTGGCTGCATACGGGGAAATCCTAATAAGGAAAGAATGTCCATACTGAAAGGACGGGAATCCGTACCTTATGTCCAGTGAACGAAGAAGATGAATTGCGAGGAATCCTACTTCCGAATCACTAGTGCTACATAAATACGTACATGAATAAGTATCTGCTTACTAAATACGTAGCTGGTTTTACGTCATGTCTTAGCTTATTTTATGTGTTCCTACCATGTTTTACTGCTTCTAAGCCTTAAACTGTGTTTTATCTTATATTCTGCTTAATCTGATTAAGTATTTCTGGCATTTCATGTGTTATTATACTTACTGTGTAATAATAAGTAACTTTCCAAAAATAGCAGTTTTCCTAAAGTAGAAAGTTTCCAAAAATAGAAAGTTACCAAAAATAGAAAGTTTCCAAAAATAGAAAGTTTCCAAAAATAGAAAGTTACCAAAAATAGAAAGTTCCAAAAAATAGATATACTGCTTAAAATAGATGAGTTTCTAAAAATAGAAAGTTTCCATAAATAGATTAGATGCCTTAATTAAATAAGTTTCCATAAATAGATTAGCTGCCTTAAATAAATAAGTTTCTAAAAATAGCTGGTTTCCATAAATAAATTAGCTGCCTTATTTAATTAAGTTTCTAAAAATAGAAAGTTTCCATAATTAGAAATAAGCTGGTTAAATAAGCTAAGTAAATAAGCCTAAGTGTTTTCATGATTATTTTCTAAGTCATATGATATAATGTATAGTTTAATAATTATTTCATGTAATTAAATTAAACTATAGGTTAAAATATTTAATTAAAGTATAACATGTTTTTAATTAAATATATTAAATACTTAGGTTAAAAATATGTATTATTAAATATTAATAATTAACCTAAGTCATGCTATTAAATTAATTGCATCATTATTAATTTAATTTTAACATAAGTTCATAACATAAAAAAAACTAACATAAACCATGAACCGGATCTAGGCCTAAAAAAACATGAACCGGACATGAAATCGACACCGTACCCGAACCAATTCGGGGTACCCCTTGTCTTGGGGCTGTCGTGGGACCCACACACACCAACCAAGACCATACGGTCTTTGGTGGTGGTCGGTTGGCCAAACCGAAACCCTTTTGGGTTCGGTGTAGGCCGCGGCTAGAAAACAAACACCCCTAACGAACCCTTTTGATTTTTATTAAAACACATATCTTGTTAAATCTATGATTACTTATTAGTTTTTAATTAAAAACATAACATGTTCTTAATGAATTTAAAGATTAAAGAAAAGAAAAAGGTAAAAAAAATGATTTACCGAATACGTGGATCAAGGTAATGAAGAACAAACACGAACAAACAACTAATCTTCAAGATCAAAGATCAAAAACCACTCCTTGTGGTGTTCTTAAGGTGGCGGCACAAAAGACAAGGAAGGAGGAGGTTTTAGGGTTTTTTCTAAAATCTTCTGTGAATGAAAAATAAGTAATGAAAAACCCTTTTAGTGAAAAATTGATGGGCTAAGCCCATCCTCCCTCCTAATTTTCGTGGGAATGGGGCCCACAAGGGGTAACCCTATCATTTTCCGTGTCTAATTAATAAGTGTGTTCTCGTGTTCGTGTTTTACGTGTTTGTTCGTGTTTATTTGTGTTCGTGTTTTGTGTGTTCTCGTTAAATAATTTCCGTGACCTAATATATTTAATTACGCTCGTAATAAATATATATACGTAATTAATAATAGTTTGTGTTTTAATTACGTTCATGATTTCATGATCGCATGTTCGTGATTAATAATCGTTAAATAATTATTACGTGATTGTGCGTAGTAAATACTTATCGTGTTCTAACACGTACGTAATACGTAAAATCCTAACACGTAATCGTAATCATGCTATATTAAGAAAGTTTAAATCTAGTACGTACGATCTTAAGGGTACTATTCATGGTAAAAGCATGCGGGTTTTACAACTCTTCCCCCTAAAAAGAATAATTCGTCCCCGAATTATAGATAACGTAACTGAAAGAGAAACATACCCGAATCAAACTGAGAGGGTATGCAAGATAAATTAATGTGCAGGTGACCTGGCAGAAAGAACGCGGAACGTGACATGTCTAAAAAGGACATGGAACGTGACGTGGCTGAAAGGACATATCTAATTGATAAGAGAAAACGGATAAGAAGTCCGGATGAACTTGTCCGTTTCCAAGTGGCTTCCCTCTTGGAACGGTTCCTTTATAAGATCTTGACACGAATGATAAGTCTTGGTCCTCCTGACCTTGACTTGGAATACGAAGAAGTTCTTGGTTATCAACGTAAGGTAGATCCCCTAAATTCGATCGAGGAATAAGAAATAACGTGTAAGAGTAACTGAAACATTATGGTGCAAAACAAACCAACTTAATCGATAACTAGCAACGATGCGCGAGACATATAGAAACGTAGTACGTGAAAATTTTTGAACGTGATACGTGAAAAATTTTGAACGTGCTACGTGGAGATATGGCGAGTGTAGTATGAGTAAACATATCGTGATCCATGATACGTGTAACATATCTTGATCATGATATGAGGAACGTGGAATGAACATGACATGTGAAACATATCGTGATCATAGAATATAATGGCGGTAACGACAAACGCTAGAAGGTGAGACATAGATTATGACGAGAAACGCCTATCTAAGGATAGGGAGTTATACTAAACTTGGGTCTGGTCTCTCAAGTTCTTGCAAACTACCCATAATGAGAAAAGAAATGAACGTAAAATCGTAAACCAAAATACGATCATGAACGTGAATAGTGTTATGAACGCGAGCGCGAAAGCAAGTCGTGGAATCAGTATGAAGACGTGAAGTAATTTTAGGAGTACAATTGCGAATCTTTGTCTGACCCGATAGCTGAGGGATTACCAAGTGATCGGATGAGCCTTGCCGTGGAATGTGTCCGATCAATCCGTTGATTCTGAAATCCGTATAGATGTAAGGATTTTGCAGACTTGATCGAACTGTTGGCAATAACACAGATAGCATCTTGCTTTTTTTGAGCTTGCTTTAATCTGGTAACCAAAATCCGTGGAGATCTTGTCCCATTTCAATTCACAATTTCAGATGATGAGAACATCCCAGTCTATTGGTGTCCTATCTTAGCCTGTTTGTATGACAGGTACAAAGATATGAACGTAACTGTATCTTGCTTCATCGAACTTGATACATAGGAGTTTGCGAAACCCTGAGTCTCTAAATCTAGACTTCTCCCAGCGTAGGATTTCCTAGAACACCTAATGTAGTGTAGGGTTCTCTCCTTTACGCATAAGTTGAGTCATGGTAAGATTAACCATAAAACCCATGTGATTCAGTGTGTTACTGTAATCAAACAGAACTGATATTGGAAAAATTTCCAGGGTAGAATTTCTCTTGTCATAGAATTTGCAACATAGCGCAGATATGGTCTTCCTGTTCTTCTTCTAGGCTTTTAGGAAATCAGGTTATCCTCACTGAAAACACTGATGAATTTGCTATGAGTTCATGGAAACTCATTCTTATAGTTCCGTTGGAGCATTAATGAGACTAATTCAAAATCATAAATCTAGCATGACCGAGTCGTGTACGAATAGCAGTCATGGACACGTCCTGCTGTTTCATTCATCACTGTTGGCAGCATGATCATGGTTCGATCTTGGAAAAGTGATTAACACCATACGGTTGATTAGACATGTTGTCATTATGTGGAGGAGAATGATGGTCATGAATGGTGATTTGTTTACGCCGACGGTAGTCGACACATAATCTCATGGTACCGTCCTTCTCCTTGTAAGTTCTTCTGGAATGTATGGGAATATTTTGGAATAATCAACTGGCTATGCGTAAAAGACTTAAGTGGTCGTGTCTTACTGACAGCTATAAAATTTTAGCGACCATGGCTAACAACGCACATGCTTGTAACCATCGATAATTTGTACCGATTTTCCCGATGGAAAATCAAGCTGAATTCTATTCAGGAGCCTGAACATTACTGTACATAATTATGAATCGTAGCATGTTGTGCTGTTCAAAGTACATAATTAGGATAAAATTCATCTCGTGTCTGTTCGAGGAAATGCATTAGCAGCTTGGATCTCATCATTAAGCTGAAGGAAAACCTTCGTATACGTGGGAATACGAAAGGCGTCCTTCATGCTTATGAATATATGAACCATGGTGAAAGAAATGAAAGTGACATCGGCAACGTGACAGTTCTCACTGATGCGCTGATAATGGTATAGAAATTCTTGCGGCCTGATTAATACATGGCACAACAAAATAGATATACCCTTGGAGGGTACCCTGAATTTCTTAGAAATGTTCCATAGTTGGACTTGAGTCATGTGTCTTGACTCGTTTCTTGGAACTATAAGCATGACATATGTCTTGACTGGTGTCTTGACATGTGTCTTCAGAAAGTATACGTAAGACATGTGTCTTGACTGATGTCTTGACATGTGTCTTCTAGAGTATACGTGAGACATGTGTCTTGACTAATGTCTTGACATGTGTCTCGAGTTGTGAAACAAATATGACTACAAATATAAGGTTATTATGCCAGAATTAGCGGATCGGTTGGACTAATAATCCTTGTATTTCTGGTCACGTCTGTGGCCAGAGTTTCGGTTGCGATTTCTAGGATAGTTGCTGTCATAGTAGTGGTTACTATCGTCCTGTCTGTTAGTTCCATGATGGTCATTCTCATGACCGTGATTCATGTAACTATTCAGCTGAGTGGCCGGCTGGTACCGGTTTGCACTCATAGGGCTGAAATGACAGCCGAATGACGTGTGACATGTAACTAAGAATTAGGGACAATGATTGATGGGAATAGTCTGATGATGAAGCATCTTCTCGTCCAATTGCTTTGCTCCGACGCCTTTGTCTTCGTCTTGTAGGATCTCCAGGTTGTGAACAGCATCCGCATCTCGTAGCGTCTTCGAACATCAGCAGCTTCAACCTTCAGTAACATCTCCAAGCTATGAGCGACATCGGCATTCTTGTAGAATATCGGCAAGTGAACATACGCCTGAGATGATTCAGAATCGACTAGCGAATACTCATGAAGTGTTGAAAGTGGAATACAAATGGATTAAGGTACATGTAATACACATGAAATACTGTACGTGGAGTACACGTGGAATGCACATGAAATGATCGGTATGGGGTCGATCATTTATCATGATTTAAGGAAGGTATAACGGTTAAACGGTTAGGAAAACCATCATGATAACCTGGCAATGCCAGTATATACCTCATTCTGGTTGCATAGAGAAACGCTAAAGTGTGGTTACACCAAATTCAACGATGATTTGCCTGACAGCATGATCAATGAAAAACAACCATGACTATCATGAAAGCAGAATTCAATGAAATCCAGCAATGTCTTGCAGGACAACGTAAATAACAAAAGAGGCGTAAAACATAATCAACATGAAGACGGAATTATCATGAAGAAACATGAAACCATCTATCACGAAGAAGTGTATAACATAATCAGCATGAAACTGAAGTTAACCATGACAGTATGAAAACATACTTGACATAAAACATAATAACTTATGAGGGGACACGAAATTTTTTTTTATGCCAATTTAAATCATGAGAAAAATTTTATGCATGAAAAACAGTGCATGAATGCGTAATGTAGTTTATAAAACCTTTATATGTGCGAGGGAACGCCTATGGGTCGGTTCCAAAACAAAAGACATGGCGAGGGGACGCCTATGGGTCGGTCCCAAAGTTAGAAGTTTCGATAAAAGCACATGCGACTAAATAGGGCCAGTCCTGTACCAACCATTACTTAGTCATAATCCCTGCAACAATGATACATGAAACATAAATGAATGAAACTCGTTTGTCAAAACTTATCAGAAAAAATTTTATGTGACAAATTATGAACTACTGGGGTTCAGTCCACATAGTCACAGTTCACGAGGAACATTATGCATGAAACAATGACACATAACTAAATATGAATGACGGTTGTCCATCCATATTAGTAAAACAATATCGATGAAAACATCAAGGTTAAAACCTCAAGGTGCTGAAAACATCATGGTTAAAACAACAATGCGCTGAAAACATCAATACTTAGAATAACAGACGTTGGCTTAGGAAGCTCCTGGTGACTACCCACTAGTCACAGGTCGAGTTTTAGAGCCTACAGGTCGAAGCCTTGGCTCTGATACCATAATTGTAACACCCCATTTTGATAATGGAAATGTCACGCGTAATTATGGCGTGTCATCAAAGCATACAAGGATAAATGTATAAAACATTACATGACCATAGGGATAACCAGAATCAAACATCGGTTCCCAAACAAAAGCCCAAAACATAATAAAGCAAAAGAAATGAATGAAAGACTACACAAGCATAAATATATGAAGGCAAAAGGAAAAGAAGTCTCTAGCAGCTTCCATCCGATGCACGTCCTCCAAATGCTCGATTCTTTCCTAGGGTACCTGTCGTTTTGGGACATGGAAAGGAAAGTAACGGCTGAGCAAAACGCTCAGTGCACAGATATAGACATAGTATAAGTGACTAAAACATAAATAGAGACTTAATAGCAGCGGAAATGTATAAGTCCTGGAAAAACTGGAACATGTTCATAAAACTGGTTTTATAGTTTGAAAAGCCTTATGTTTATCTTACGAAAACTGTTTAGCATATTTTACCATTAGCCAATATAGGTCATGAAAATCCACCGTGCATGAATACTTGGAGGGGTGACCTCATCATGCAAATTAGAGGGGCTGCCTCTAATTTAATATACTGGTTTTGGGGTAGGAGGGATCAGCTCCTTGTGAAGGATGCAAGGCACACACCACATTCACCATGAAATCCTGAATAAAACATGTAACTAGGATGCACCCATATGCCCCACATGATAAATATAAATAAATGGCCAAAAGATGAAGGGACGCCACGAGCAATCACTCCGCCATGGTGAAGTCATAACATCAGTGCCTCTAATGTTATGGTTATGGTACCTCCATAACTAGGTGAAACTGTTCATGCATGTATATGGCTATAGGTAATAATATTTAAAACATAAGCAGTCAAACTCATACTTATACTACGGGAAAACAGTTGGCTGCATACGGGGAAATCCTAATAAGGAAAGAATGTCCATACTGAAAGGACGGGAATCCGTACCTTATGTCCAGTGAACGAAGAAGATGAACTGCGAGGAATCCTACTTCCGAATCACTAGTGCTACATAAATACGTACATGAATAAGTATCTGCTTACTAAATACATAGCTGGTTTTACGTTATGTCTTAGCTTATTTTATGTGTTCCTACCATGTTTTACTGTTTCTAAGCCTTAAACGGTGTTTTATCTTATATTCTGCTTAATCTGATTAAGTATTTCTGGCATTTCATGTGTTATTATACTTACTGTGTAATAATAAGTAACTTTCCAAAAATAGCAGTTTTCCTAAAGTAGAAAGTTTCCAAAAATAGAAAGTTACCAAAAATAGAAAGTTTCCAAAAATAGAAAGTTTCCAAAAATAGAAAGTTACCAAAAATAGAAAGTTTCCAAAAATAGATTTACTGCTTAAAATAGATAAGTTTCTAAAAATAGAAAGTTTCCATAAATAGATTAGCTGCCTTAATTAAATAAGTTTCTATAAATAGATTAGCTGCCTTAAATAAATAAGTTTCTAAAAATAGCTGGTTTCCATAAATAAATTAGCTGCCTTATTTAATTAAGTTTTTAAAAATAGAAAGTTTCCATAATTAGAAATAAGCTGGTTAAATAAGCTAAGTAAATAAGCCTAAGTGTTTTCATGATTATTTTCTAAGTCATATGATATAATGTATAGTTTAATAATTATTTCATGTAATTTAATTAAACTATAGGTTAAAATATTTAATTAAAGTATAACATGTTTTTAATTAAATGTATTAAATAATTAGGTTAAAAATATGTATTATTAAATATTAATAATTAACCTAAGTCATGTTATTAAATTAATTGCATCATTACTAATTTAATTTTAACATAAGTTCATAACATAAAAAAAACTAACATAAACCATGAACCAGATCTAGGCCTAAAAAAAACATGAACCGGACATGAAATCGACACCCTACCCCGAACCAATTCGGGGTACCCCTTGTCTTGGGGCTGCCGTGGGACCCACACACACCAACCAAGACCATACGGTCTTTGGTGGTGGTCAGTTGGCCAAACCGAAACCCTTTTGGGTTCGGTGTAGGCCGCGGCTAGAAAACAAACACCCCTAACGAACCCTTTTGATTTTTATTAAAACACATATCTTGTTAGATCTATGATTACTTATTAGTTTTTAATTAAAAACATAACATGTTCTTAATGAATTTAAAGATTAAAGAAAAGAAAAAGGTAAAAAAATGATTTAACGAATACGTGGATCAAGGTAATGAAGAACAAACACGAATAAACAACTAATCTTCAAGATCAAAGATCAAAAACCACTCCTTGTGGTGTTCTTAAGGTGGCGGCACAAAAGACAAGGAAGGATGAGGTTTTAGGGTTTTTTCTAAAATCTTCTGTGAATGAAAAATGAGTAGTGAAAAACCCTTTTAGTGAAAAATTGATGGGCTAAGCCCATCCTCCCTCCTAATTTTCGTGGGAATGGGGCCCACAAGGGGTAACCCGATCATTTTCCGTGTCTAATTAATAAGTGTGTTCTCGTGTTCGTGTTTTACGTGTTTGTTCGTGTTTATTTGTGTTCGCGTTCTGTGTGTTCTCGTTAAATAATTTCCGTGACCTAATATATTTAATTACGCTCGTAATAAATATATATACGTAATTAATAATAGTTCGTGTTTTAATTACGTTCATGATTTCATGATCGCATGTTCGTGATTAATAATCGTTAAATAATTATTACGTGATTGTGCGTAGTAAATACTTATCGTGTTCTAACACGTATGTAATACGTAAAATCCTAACACGTAATCGTAATCATGCTATATTAAGAAAGTTTAAATCTAGTACGTACGATCTTAAGGGTACTATTCATGGTAAAAGCATGCGGGTTTTACACTTGAAGACTTAAAGATGTACAAGATTGATCCTCATATTATGAAGAAATGACACTTAAAACCCTTGTATATTCATAATTAAAAGTTTGGTCCCTTAAGTTTGTCAAATTTACAAAATGGTCCTTCAACTTTGAAGAATTGGCAAGTTTAGTCCCTCAACAATTCTAAATTATAAATAATGGTCCCTCTTGATGTCAAAGATGTAATGAAGACCTTTGAAGATAAAAAAATGTCCAAGTTCAGTCCTTGAAATATTCAAAAGTGACAAAAACAACCCTTGAAAACCTTTTGCCAAAGTTTTAGGGCAAAAGTGTGAAGTTTGTAACTTCATTAACAAAGGTAATTAAGTTTAAAGGCTGAAAAACGTGTTATACTAGTTTTGCCAAAAACCAAGGACCAAAAGTGTGCAAGTGAAACATTCAAACTCAAATTTGCGCCAAACACTTACCTTTCAACAAAAAACAGATCAAAATGTATTACTGTTCACCTTTCACCCCCAGTTACCATCTCACTTAAACCAAGGGGTAAATTACAATTACCCTGCCACACGTTTGATTCACCCACCCTAAATCCCATCCCACACTCAAAACCCCAATCTCCACTCACCAAAGGACCCCACCCATTCACACGTCAACCAATCATGATCCAACTTCCTCTACAAGGAATGACACGTGGCCAAATCAACAGCCAAGACTCATTGCTTAACCCCAAAGCTAAAATGAACAGCCAGGATGCATTTGGACAGCTCTACAACACAATTCGTCTAGAAGATTCAAGGGGCATTTTAGGGACTTCATAGCCTAGGGTTTTCATTGTAATATCAGCCCTTGTGGCCTATATAAGGACTCCTCAACTTGTGAGAGAGACTTGTTCCAGTTTTACTCTTTAAAAATTGTAATTCCTTTTTAAAATTTATAAAAGTTGGTATTTTAAGAAAATTGTAATTCCTTTTTATGTTTTTGAAAGTTGGTGTTGTTTAAGGGTAATTCTGAGTTCCATTTGATGTTATAAAGGTTTTCAGATCTTGTGGTTTAAACACGTTTATGTTTGGTAAGGATTTCAAAGTTGAAATAACCTTGAAATCAGTCATCTGTCTTGCTTATTTACTTGTACTAACCCTTATCCAAAAGCTATAAGCTTTTGCAAGCTTGTTGACACCAAGCTAGTGAAGGTTTATCAACCTTTGGATAGGTTGTTTGCTGTTTGTGTTGAAGACATAAAGCCCTTGAGGTTCTGCTTTGAACCATCAACCAAGGCACATCTCATCTCATTTGTTCAAGTACCTTGTTCTTGTTCTAGTTGTTGAACAAGGTCCAAGGAGCATAGCTGATCCTCCTAGGAAGTTGTGGGGGATAGGTATAACCTCTTGTTAAGTTTCCTCTAAAAATTTTCATGTTATTGTCTGATTTATGCTTTGCCATGTGATTTGTTGATTTTGTGTTTGTGCTTTGTGTATTATTGTTGGTATCTGTTAGTTGTCACCTAGTTGAGGTATTTGAACCATAAAATCAGTAGGTTGTTTGTAGAAATAAAAAGTTTGTTTGAAAAAGGACTAAAACAAGGTTGTTTGGGATTATTAGATCATAAGGCCTTGTGGCCTTGTGCCTTTGGTTCTTAGGGTTTGGGGAGTCTAAACAAGTCATATGCAACAAGTTTTGGTCACTGGTTAAGTTTCAAAAGGTTTGGGAAAAGGATTTCAAGTTTTGGAAAAATCTGAAAAAATGGTTTGAAATTGGTCAAACACATCAAATCCAATAAAATCTTTGTTTGTTGGATCTAAGGTCTGAAATCTGGTTTGGGAAGAGTTAAGGTGATAAGCTATCTGTACAGTATCTGTTTGTAATTGAATTTGGTGGCTTATTGTGGGTGCTAGAGCTTATCAAAGTTGGCTGAAATGGTTATTTGTATCAGCAAAGTGACCACCTCATTTTGGACTTGCATTTGTTATTCTAGTGTATGCCTTGTTGTTTATCTGCTTGGAACTTGTTATTGTGCTGCTTGTGAGTTCTTCTTGCTATTTGGTGTGCCTCATTGCTGGCTTATAAGCTAACTGGCTTATTAAGCCTTATTTGCCAAAATCTGTCATCATTTGGTCAACTGACCTCTTGATTCACAAGGACCCCACCTTGAGTTCTTCACAAAAGTTGCTTATAACAAGCTTACAAACAATTCCTGAACATTTGGTAAAATTTGGAGGACTTTGACTTTTGGTCAAATACGCACATTTTGGCTTAATTTTGAGAATTGCTTATTGGTACATGCAACAACTTGTCTTTTATAATAGGTGTCATTTTTCTCAGCTTAATAACAAATCTGGAAGGTTACAAGTCATTTGGTTAAGCGTTTGCTACAAAACTAGCTTATTTGGCTTTTTCAGCCAGCTTATTTGCTCCTATAGCTTATTCTACTTGGCTTTTTGTGATTTTTATGATTGATTATTCTTAGTTAAGCTATTTGTGAGCTTTTTCAAAAAGAATCAGCTTCTGAAACAGCCTAGAACTCTAACCCGACTATTTTGTCTTTTAGTGAAATTCTTCTTTGCTTATTCTGGCTTATTGAGTGTGCTTTTTCAAAATTTCTTTTCACATATCTCTTAGGCATCTCAAAAGAAGGTTGTGTGTTTAAGCAGAGCTTATGGTATTGGCTTATTGCTTAATGGGCTTATTGGCCCAATAAGAATAAGCTGTTGACTATTTAAGTTGTGATAAGCTCAAAACCAGCTTTTGGGCCTTCAGACTTTTGTGTTTAGAATTAAATTTTGAGTCAGATAGGGTTTTTTCAGGTCATTTAGGCCAAGTTTTACTTTTTGGGCCCATTAAGCCCATTAAGGTTGAATGTTTTGGTTTTTAGCCCATTTGGGTGCCCAATAGGGGTAATTTGGTAATTTCACTTTCATTTTTTGATTATTTAGGTGAAAATAAACTAGTTTGCAAGTTTTTAGAAATTTTTATAATTATTGTATTTTTAATATTATTTTAATATTATTTTATTATTAAATTTCAAATTTCACATTTTTGCACTTTTTATATTTTTCTTAGGTTTAATACATTAAAATAGGATTTTTGCAACTCTTAGATTAATTTTATCATCATTTTTCTAATTTCTAGAATTATTTTAAGTTTTTAATAGTTTTTAATCAGTTTAAATAGTTTTAATTGGTTTAAAAATTTAAAAAATAGTCTTTAGTCTTATTTGGTCATTTTAGAGGTTTATAAAGTGAAAAATCTTTATTTGAGCTTTTTAATAATTATTTTGATTTTTAGGGCTTTAATTAGCATTTAAAAATTAATATTTAATTAATTAAAAGGTTTGAAAAAGTTTTGATCATTTGTAAACTCTTAGTTTACTTAATTTGATTTTTGGTAATTTTTTGGGAATTTTTAAGAATTTTTCTTTTATTTTAGGTCTTTTTACGGTTTTAATTTTAGTCATCGTAATAATAATTTTCACGTCTTCGTCATTCTATTTTCTCATCCCCTTCTTTCAAATATTAATCTCAAATATCATTGCATTTTAGTCACACACATATACCTCCTTGGGAAACGAACTTAATTGGGTTATTCGTGTTTGATTTTCCTAAATCATCACTTAATACTTTCCGCTCATTTACGCTCTTTTGTTTTCCTAAACAAGAGACGTAATTTACCACAATCATTTTCGCGCCGCTGCCGGGGAGGTGTGTCATGATTAATTTTTCTTTTTGTTTTTAACATTAACCATAAATAGTATTTGTATTAGTAGAACTCTACTAATACGTATTATCGGTTTTATTTTGTTTTTCTTGTGAAATTATTATTACTATATTGTATTAAGTATCACAACAAAATCAAAATATCTCCAAAAGTGTGAAAACACAACCTTAATTGGGATTTGATCTCCTAATTATTGTATTTGAATCTCAAACAAAAGAAAAAGGAAAAAATAGATAAATACTTTCGTGAAGCTCGATTTTGAAAAATACAAACTATAAGTTGTGTATAAGGCGGGTATTATAAAATATACCCTAAAGAAAAAGGCTCTTAAGTGCTTCGCGCCGCCTCGTTTCCCCGCTTGCTTGTGAGTATTTTGAGATTCAAGGCTAATCGAGGGTTTTGCCGCCCAAAATATTATTACGTATCATATATATTTGCTTGGTTTCTTTGTGATTAAAACCTCTTGAACAATTTGGTTTTCACCAAAGTTCTAAAGTCATTCGAAGGCGTTCACTCCACGTGATCGTTTTCATTCTTGTGAGGCTTCTTTAATCAAGAGTTTGATTCGAGGAGAGATTTGGTAGATTGTTGTCTACGAAGATACACAAAATCCAAAAAAAATTAAAACAATCAAAAACACAAAAAAATTGAAAATCCACAAAACACCCAAAAAGAATCTTCTTTGCTCACCTCCCATTCTTCGTCAAGTTTATGCTAACTCGTAATCAAGAAAAACGAGCTCGTAAACGTCGTCAAAGTCAAGGAAATCAAGAGCCTTTGATTGAAGAACAAACTCCAATTGTTGAACCTATTGTAGAACAAGAAGCTATCATGGCTAATCGTACTATGATGGAATTGCTTCAAGCACCCACCGAGGGTTACAAGGAAAGTATCTATTTACCCCCCATACTAAAATTAAACATTGTCCTCAATGTTTCGAGTCTGAAGGTGGAGCACCCCCATACTAGAGACGAAGAGTCGAATACTTAGGGTCTAGCATGGAAAAGGTGATCAACAATATATCTAAAGCCGTTTATAAATTATGCTAAAAGATAATTGTTAGAACAATAAAGGATATGTCATGAATTCGTGGAAAACTCTTCAAGCAAACAGTCAAGGCTCACGTAAACGAACACGAGCGTCTTCAATCATGGCGATGATGATGATCTAGATAACACATTCACAAACAACGACGAGACAACGAGTTGGAAGGGCACAAATACCCTCACATTAACAACATTAGAAAGTGATAATATGTACAAGGATAAGCATGGGATCTTCCCCACGAGGCACCTCGTTTTTGATTACCGAGTCATGAGCTCGACTCGATACCCTAAATGCTAATTATCATTAGGGAAGGTAACTTGGTCGAGGTCATCCAAAGAAGGGACTTCCCCACCGAAGTAGTGCTTAAGCCTATGTCCATTCACCTTGAAGTTAGGACCATCATTTTGAGCTAGCTCGATGGTCCCATAAGGAAACACTTGTGTTATGGTGAACGGAACCGACCAACGAGATTTCGATTTCCCGGAAAATATTTTTAAACGAGAGTTAAAAAGTAACACTTGATCACCAACGTTAAAAACCTGGTTTTTAATCTTTGAATCATGAAAATTTTTAGTCTTTTCTTTAAAAATCAATGAATTTTCATAAGCATTATCTCTTAATTCATCCGATTCATTAAGTTGTATTTTCCGGTGATCTCCCGCGGTCTTCAAATCATAATTGGCATGCTTTTTGGGCCCAATATGCCTTGTGTTTCAACTCAATAGGCAAATGACAATTCTTTCCATAAACCAACTTATAAGGAGTACAACCTGTGAGACCCCCAAAATCTGACATGGAACAACTAGGCAACGAGGGGGTAACACGTCATAGTACAAGAAACAATGAATTACAGTTCATACAAAGCCGACGAAATAAAAACATGTACATTACATCATAAAAGGTCAGAGTTTTTAAACATAGGTCCCCGAGTTTTAGAAGCGGAAAATTATATTATTTCGTCTCGATTTATAACATAAAGTTGCCCCAAAAGATAGAATAAACTTTTGACAATTTATATAAAACCAATCTTTCAAAAGCATCACAGAAATATCCAAGCTGCGGTAATATCCTGCGGGCTCGCATCCAAGCAAAGCTAAGTAATAATACCTGAGATTAAACATGTAAAAATTTTCAACACAAAGTTGAGTGATATTCATAGGTTTAGAAATAAGGATGTGGAACACAAGCATTCATTTGTAAACAAGAAATAGGGGGAAATGGTTATGTACAGTAACCATTGTCTAAAACATTATTATTGTTGTTTAGTTCATGAACCGAAGCTTAACTCAGTGTAAGTTCCTCTAGTCAGTACTCAGCCTAAATACTCAAGTGATAAACAAATATTAGTGCGTCAAGGTAATCGGGACGGGGATAGTCAATCCCGATGGATCCACCCACAACATTCGCGCTTGGTAGAAGGATTAATTAACGGTTCATGATCAATGAGAGGAAACTTAAGGCTAAAGACTAAAAGCAATAATATCAATGAAAATCAGTTGGAAATCCTCAAGTTCTGGAAAGCATACAATTTCTGGATAGCATACAAATTCTGGATAGCATACAAGTTGAGGATAGCACACAGTTTTTAAATGGTTGTGTTCCACCATGTAAAATCTCACACCGTGTTTAGAAACGATGTACAAGTAAAAAGGGGCTATGAACTCACCTTAGCCACGAGGTAAGTCAATCACAGTACTCAGCAACTGAGTAGAAACAATGGTAGTGAGACGATCACCGACGATATGGATGCCTGGGAAACACGAAGCAAAAGAATCCATACTAACCCATTTATCCAACACTACACGATTAAACACTTGTACACTCGAAATTGACCCGTCAATTGACGCCAAGTCAACACAAGTCAAACTATCCCTTTAGCTTACTTGGACCAGTAGCTAAGTCATTTATATAATGACTAAGCACTTGAATAAGTCACCATGTCCGATGATGAATACTCAAACTCACGCAACACAAACATTGAACTATGTGTCCAAAATTAAAATCAACAAGTACAGCCCGAATGTACACACCGATCTACCCTATCTAGACTTGTCCGATTTAGATGAAAATTGGTGTCAAGGTCACTTATAACCTGTATAAGACCTCACCAAAATTTGAGCCAAAGTTCACACTTTAAAATCCATCAGCTCGACACTTTACCCGACTCCAAATTTGGGACAGATTTGTGCACTTGTTTTGTAAAACCGTTTAGACCACTTTAAAAGTACTAACTCGACAATCCGTCTTTTGAAACCACTACTAGACTCATCAGATTAAGTTTGTAAACTTTGAAAATCAGTAGTATCAACTATCTAACCAAGCCTAAAGTCCCCGAGAGTCGACCCAAAATCAGCCACAATTTCGGATTGTGCCGACTTGCGTCTCCCGGTACACGAAAACTAAAACTAGCATAACTTTTGACTCGTAATGACTTAGTAGCTCTATCTTATACCAAAACGACCGTATCAGAAAACTCTATAAGAAAACCAAATAATCTCAGCCTTTCACAAACCTTAAACCCATGAAACAATCTGTTTAAAGCTGCTGTCCCAAATTAGCCTTTTCGAAAACAAGTCAAATCCATTTTTCCACCATAACCAATCATTACCATACCCTTAGGTTCACTATACCATCATTCCTATCAACCAAACACTCCTAAAAACACTTGCATGTAATATCTAACAAAAATCAAAGATTAAAAACAAGACTTTTTATGATAAAAACAACATAATCTTACCAAAAACAACACATGCGTGATGATTAAAACATCATACAACCATGAAATCATAAGTTTATAAAAACTTGATGCATGTGGGATATTTTTGGATCATTAGAATCACCATTGAATTTTAGAAATGGGTCTTGTTTTTGTTTTATGAGATTCATGTTAATTGATGTTGAAAATGGGGTGTTTGTGGTGGTGAGTGGCGGAAAGAAATGAGGGGAGGGAGGTGTGTGTGTTTTTTTTATAAAATGAATGAGTGGTGTTAGATGGTGGAAGAAGAAACAAAAACTTATATATGGCTAGTTAAGTGGAGGGTCCAATATTACCAACTTTGAAACTTGTGGACTTAAAAACAATTAATAGTTTTAAAGGGTAAAAAATGGTCATTGGTAAATATTGAAAATATTTACGGGGCTCGGGTTTCATAAAAATACTTTTCAAAAGTTACAATGCATCATAAAAATGATTATATGATTTCTCGACACGACTTAACACGTAATTAAAACGAAATCGTCGAAAATATTAATTATCGAAACAATCGATAAATAAACGTAAACTTTTGGGCATCCGTCGGTATCGCGATTACTAGGAATTCTCGTTGTACATTGATTTTGAATAAACTCGTTGTAAAACGCACGCGGGTGATTTTAAATCAAAAACTTTGATTTAAATTAAATATGGAAAAATAAAATAAAATTTTTATAATTCCATACAAAGTTTATCGATGATCAGAAAAATACTTAAAAAGTATAATTTTTAAAATCTCTGGATTTACATATAGCAATACAAGAAGACGTAATACGTTGGAAAATTCAAGAAGCACGAACAAAAGAATAAAATAATGCTGGGAAAATACGGGTTCTCACAGTCTTCCCCCCTAAAGGAACTCTGGTCCACAGAGTTCTCCTGAAAACAGTAGAAGATGCAAACAAGAGGAGGTACAAAGTGTAGAACAAAATTCATTGCTTCCCAGGTAATTTCTGCACCACGACGAATCTTAACGGTTAGAATTCAATACGCTTCAGCTTCTTAGTTCCTTTTCGAATGAATTTTCAAATTCGGATTAGAATGACGATTTTTCAATACGGAGATACATCAAGAGATAGAATTGGTGGAAATACATGCGATAAACTAACAAAAATGAACACAAGAATCTCTTAAACAGGAAAGTGCGATAAAATGAACCAAGATTGTAAATCAACAAGGGGTCGCAAATCGTGCAACTGTAAAACGTGAAAATCTTAAAATGTAAGAATCTAGTCACAAACGAAATAGAAGGGAAAAATGAATAACATATGATCATTTAAAATACAAGTTGTCACAATAATTTGTCTAGTATTTTGGTAGTACTTTAAAACTTAGTTTAAATATTTTCTTGATTAAAGAAAATTTACAAGGTGTAGTGATTTAAAATCAAACTATCTGTATTTAGTGAGTATGATGTTGCTATATCTTTTTCTTAATCAGGACTTTCAAAGTAAAAGTAGAACTGTTCAAAATAGTTATCCTGATCGGCTTAAGAACTTTTGGGGTGACTACATGAAATTATCGTTAAAACTCAGGTTTATCGTTATCATTAGAGAAAATTCAGATTTTTCCAAGTTATTCAGAAACATTGTTTAGAAATTATAATTTAATTTAATAATTTCATTAGGTTGACAACAAAGATTTATAAAATCAATTACTTTAAAAGATACAGCTTGATATCCTTTTTAAATACTAGTTATAAATTTACCAAAGAGGATGTATAGATCCGGTACTAAACTTAAAACAGTTATTTTGGTAATTTAAACATTTGATAAAATGTATAAAACATTCTTAAAAATTAATAATAATTTTTAGAAATTCAAGAAAGTGGTTAAGACATCAAACGATGAACACGTAACATTTTATGGTTTTCAAAAGGTGACAAGACTGCAACGAATATGATACATATAACGGTCAATAATTTGTATACGAGCGATAACACAAGGGAATAAAACAAAAATCGTATCAATTCTTAACAAACGTGATAGAATAATCGCATCAATGATAAAAATAAACAAAGGATTATAGCAAGTCATCACTTCATGAGGACAGTTGGTGTTACCAACAACGTCTTATTAAGTTCTCGGTGGTCGACATACGATCGAAAAGAGAAAATCACACAGCGAATTTTCGAATCAAAGAAAATTATTAAGAAGTTACTTGATAGTAATTCCAGTAAGATGAACAACATTCGCAATGAGAGGCGAAATCAACACATGGTTCACACAAACGAATTTCAAGACGATAGTGTCTAACACATATCATGACAATTACACGAAATCATCGTTCACGTCCAGTCGTAAATGATTATCCGCGTCCAGAGACGTTTCGAAAGTCTACCAAAATAGATAGAGATGGTCGATCAATGTAGAAGCATAACAACGATGAAACTTTCAAGTCTGGTATCAATGGTAAGAATTTAGGCAAATGGTAAAAAAAATTGTATTATGAGGATGATGAGGTAACAAGTAAAGCAAAGATCGCTGAGTAAGGAAATCTGTGCTTGAGGCATGTACTTTGTTCAAGAAAAGATAAGGGTTCATATGTGTATGTTGTGAACTGTTGATACTCGCATAAGGTGTAAAAGTTTTCAAAACTTTATTTTATCAAACGTTTTAAGGAACATAGTTAAAAAGTTGATTCTTGGTTAAATATTTAAGGTGACTACTATTCGGCCTTGCATGGCTCCTTCTAAATTAGGCATAGGTGATCAGGCCATGCGTAATTTAGGACTAGCAATGCGATGCTCAGCTTCGTTAAACCAGTATTACGTATCATATGATTTAAAATATGTATATAATAGCATCTGTAAAAACAGGAATCAAAATAACATATGAAACTTTTCACCTATAAGTTATTGGCTAACTGTTTAAATCGACAATTCGTATAGTTACAAGGGTTCTTCATAAGACCAAAGTAGAATGATTTGTGAAAATACATCGTAAAATTAATATAAATTAATTTTATAAGATAGCATTCATTTATTTAAGAAAGCCCAAATGAAACCTTTTGTAAAATGATTCGCAAACAAGACCAGTTTGAGTTATATGGTAACATGACAATAGTTTATAAAGTAGCGAGTGGTTTACAAGAGGGAAATAAGGAGTAGTTCAAGTCAGTCAACGAAATGGTTACAAGGTGATAAGGTTTCAAGAGGTTTAGCAGAAATCGTCATGAGACGCTTGTTAAGATGATAACAAACGTTACGAAAGCAAGATCTTCAACCTTGATCCAATTCAGTGGTACGATAGAAGCAAAGAAAGACAATATAGATTGACAAATAAGTCATATATAAAAGAAAGGATAAAGGAATCCGTATGTGCAAATCGTGATTTATTCGACAAATACACATTAAAGAATGTAGAACATCAGTTTGTCAAATCACTTGGTTCCTAAAAGGTTCAAGATTTATGTATGACCGAGCTCAAGTTACTGTTTGTAAATGTTTTCAAACACAATCAATGTTTTATGGTTGTAAAAGGTTATTAGTTACAATTTTACGAGCTCACACGAACTTAAAATGCTTCAAACTATGTTTTTAACTTCTATCCGTTTTGACCTTTTTAGTCAATTTTGACTTTTGGGTTTGACTAGACCAATTAACTCACTAAACGATATTCTAAGACTCAAACTCTAATGCATTTCGATGTAAAACGACGTTTTGAACAACTTTCTAATTTTACTAGAGACTTGAAACGAAATAAAAATGTACGAAAATGCCCTTGCATTAAATTTGTCAACAAAATGATATTTTAGCATTATTCAGAAAATAACGTCTTAGATTATACAATCTCAAATGAGCGTAACTTGCTCGTTTTAAATATTTACTAACCAAATTTTATGTCCTAAACGGACGTCTCAACAAGTAGAAATATATATTTTTATGTCTAATGTTATAAAAATATTTTCTCGATACTGTTAAATTCCTTGTAAAGTTTCTATACAAAGTATATTTTTTTTCGACACAGCTTGAAATTAAATCTAAATTTCATAATAACCCAGAATTAATGTACACACAAGACTTGTGGATTCATAAAGACGGAAGAGAATAAACTGTAAAATCAATCATGTAAAGAAAACACAGTATAGAAATGGTTCAAGAATGCCAACGATAATCTGAGAGATAAAAAATGACGCATATCATCCGTGTCTTCGGCTGCAAGATGCAATGCAGGAAGGTCTCCTGGCGGCGTGATTTTCCAAAATCACAAGACATACCGAGAAAGAAACAAAATATTATCAAGTCACACTCATGAGGCGAGGAGGTTTAATGAAAAGGGAGGATACTAGTAGGCTCGTATTCCAAACAATCGCCACACAATAAAGGATGAATCTCAAGATGACAATAAAGGTTTCAAGGTACAAAGGGACGTTGTAATTCGAAGTCGAAACGTAGAATCGTCAATGAAATAAGATGTAATCCATGTACAAGTGTCGTGTAAAACGGTGCCGTAAAGGTAAATCAAGATTACGAGAACTCACGATATTATTCAGCACTGATTCAACGAATTCTTCGAGATGTGTGACTCACACGGTGTACTTTAGTATTTTTCGGAGACACATTGAGCTACACAATGATCTATAGACTAGACATTCAGTTACGAATGGTCGGAGAGAAAATATGCATATCTAAATAGATATTTTAAAGAATTAAACAATGAAAGCAACACGTACGGTAGTAAGAATGAAAATAAGGAGTTCATCGAAAACAACACTTCTTCAATTCCGAACAATGGTATCACGAGAGTGTGCACAACATGTAACAGTGAGTCGAGAAAAACAGACGGCTCAAAACGAACGAGTATATGAAGTCAGTTGTATCACACATAAATGAAATAGCAATAGTACTCACAAAAAATGAGTATGAAAATTCGGCAGCATACGCGCTCTGAATACAAGTATGTAACGTCATAACGATATAAAATCATTGCAATAAGATCAATTCACAAGAACAAAAATTCAAGAAATACAGTATAGGCAGATGTAATTATAGTAACATTCAATGATAATTCATGAAGCACTAGGCTTTGTAAAGACATAGTAATTATCGCCATTAAGGTGATGTGATATTTCAACATGAAATCAAGAGATGAAATACTACAACGATAATTAAAAGTAAATAATAAGGATTTGAGAGTTCCCCGCGCAAATATCAAACAACATTGGCAGATTCTGTGATTGACACTTAAAACATGAAATATTTGAACTTTCGGTTATAGACTAAGTTTTGAAAATGAATCAGTTCCCTATAACCACCGCTCTGATACCAATCTGTGAGACCCCCAAAATCTGAAATGAAACAACAAGGCAACGAGGGGGTAACACGTCATAGTACAAGAAACAATGAATTACAGTTCATACAAAGCCGACGAAATAAAAACATGTACATTACATCACAAAAGGTCAGAGTTTTTAAACATAGGTCCCTGAGTTTTAGAAGCGGGAAATTATATTATTTCGTCTCGATTTATAACATAAAGTTGCCCCAAAAGATAGAATAAACTTTTGACAGTTTTTATAAAACCAATCTTTCAAAAGCATCACAGAAATCTCTAAGCTGCGGTAATATCCTGCGGGCTCCCATCCAAGCAAAGCTAAGTAATAATACCTGAGATTAAACATGTAAAAATTGTCAACACAAAGTTGAGTGATATTCATAGGTTTAGAAATAAGGATGTGGAACACAATCATTCATTTGTAAAAAAGAAATAAGGGGGAAATGGTTATGTACAATAACCATTGTCCGAAACATTATTATTGTTGTTTAGTTCATGAACCGAAGCTTAACTCAGTGTAAGTTCCTCTAGTCAGTATTCAGCCTAAATACCCAAGTGATAAACAAATATTAGTGCGTCAAGGTAATCGGGACCGGGATAGTCAATCCTGATGGATCCACCAACAACATTCGCGCTTGGTAGAAGGATTAATTAACGGTTCATGATCAATGAGAGGAAACTTAAGGCTAAAGACTAAAAGAAATAATATCAATGAAAATCAGTTGGAAATCCTCAAGTTCTGGAAAGCATACAATTTCTGGATAGCATACAAATTCTGGATAGCATACAAGTTGAGGATAGCACACAGTTTTTAAATGGTTGTGTTCCACCATGTAAAATCTCACCCCGTGTTTAGAAACCATGTACAAGTAAAAAGGGGCTATGAACTCACCTTAGCTACGAGGTAAGTCAATCATGGTACTCAGCAACTGAGTAGAAACAATGGTAGTGAGACGATCACCGACGATATGGATGTCCGGGAAACACGAAAACCGCAACCTATCAAAATAAGGCGCGCATATTAAGACTCGAACTCAAGTATCGATATATATACCAAATATAATATGACTCAAATGTTTTCAAAGTATTTTATATTTCAAAACCATTGACACGAAGCAAAAGAATCCATACTAACCCATTTATCCAACACTACACGATTAAACACTTGTACACTTGAAATTGACCCGTCAATAGACGCCAAGTCAACGCAAGTCAAACTATACCTTTACCTTACTTGGACCAGTATCTAAGTCATTTATATAATGAATAAGCACTTGAATAAGTCACCATGTCCGATGATGAATACTCAAACTCACGCAACACAAACATTGAACTATGTGTCCAAAATTAAAATCAGCAAGTACACCCCGAATGTACACACCAATCTACCCTATCTAGACTTGTCCGATTTAGATGAAAATTGGTGTCAAGATCACTTATAACCTGTATAAGACCTCACCAAAATTTGAGCAAAAATTCACACTTTAAAATCCATCAGCTCGACACTTTACCCGACTCCAAATTTGGGACAGATCTGTGCACTTGTTTTTTAAAACCGTTTAGACCACTTTAAAAGTACTAACTCGACAAACCGTCTTTTGAAACCACTACTAGACTCATCAAATTAAGTTTGTAAACTTTGAAAATCAGTAGTATCAACTATCTAACCAAGCCTAAAGTCCCCGAGAGTCGACCCAAAATCAGCCACAATTTCGGATTGTGCCGACTTGCGTCTCCCGGTACACGAAAACTAAAACTAGCATAACTTTTGACTCGTAATGACTTAGAAGCTCTATCTTATACCAAAACGACCGTCTCAGAAAACTCTACAATAAAATCAAATAGTCTCAGCCTTTCACAGACCTTAAACCCATGAAACAATCTGTTTAAAGCTGCTGTCCCAAATTAGCCTTTTAGAAAACAAGTCAAATCCATTTTCCCACCAAAACCAATCATTCCCATACCCCTAAGATCACTATACCATCATTACTATCAACCAAACACTCCTAAAAACACTTGCATGTAAAATCTAACAAAAATCAAAGATTAATAACAAGACTTTTTATGATAAAAACAACATAATCTTACCAAAAACAACAGATGCATGATGATTAAAACATCATACAACCATGAAATCATAAGTTTATAAAAACTTGATGCATGTGGGATATTTTTGGATCATTAGAATCACCATTGAATTTTATGAATGAGTCTTGTTTTTGTTTTAAGAGATTCATGTTAATTGATGATGAAAATGGGGTGTTTGTGGTGGTGGAGTGGCGGAAAGAAATGAGGGGAGGGAGGTGTGTGTTTTTTTATTTATAAAATGAATGAGTGGTGTTAGATGGTGGAAGAAGAAAAAAAAAACTTATATATGGCTAGTTAAGTGGAGGGTCCAATATTGCCAACTTTGAAACTTGTGGACTTAAAAACAATTAATAGTTTTAAAGGGTAGAAAATGGTCATTGGTAAATATTGAAAATATTTACGGGGCTCGGGTTTCGTAAAAATACTTTTCAAAAGTTACAATGCATCATAAAAATGATTATATGATTTCTCGACACGACTTAACACGTAATTAAAACGAAATCGTCGAAAATATTAATTATCGAAACAATCGATAAATAAACGTAAACTTTTGGGCATCCGTCGGTATCGCGATCACTAGGAATTCTCGTTGTACATTGATTTTGACTAAACTCGTTGTAAAACGCACGCGGGTGATTTTAAATCAAAAACTTTGATTTAAATTAAATATGGAAAAATATAATAAAAATTTTATAATTCCATACAAAGTATTTATCGATGATCAGAAAAATACTTAAAAAGTATAATTTTAAAAATCTCGGGATTTACATATAGCAATACAAGAAAACGTAATACGTTGGAAAATTCAAGAAGCACGAATAAAAGAATAAAATAATGCTGGGAAAATACGGGTTCTCACACAACTGATAGGTGTCTTATAAGCGGTCCGAAAGGCCCATAAAGCGTCATCGAGTTTGTCGGACCATGAGCACGGTTTTCTCCAATCGACCTCTCCAAAATCCTCTTCAAAGATCGGTTTGAAACCTCGACTTAGCCACTTTTTTTGCGGGTGATAAGACGTAGAAAGACGATGTGTAACTCCATATTTCTTTAAAACCTTCTCGAATTGGTCATTACAAAAATGGGTTCCACGATCGCTTATAATAGCACGAGGGGTTCCAAACCGAGAGAAAAGTTGCTTTAAAAACTTCACTACCACACGAGCATCATTCGTAGGCAAAGCCTTAGCTTCCACCCACTTAGATAGGTAGTCGACGGCGACGAGGATATACTTGTTACCATGAGACGATGGGAACAGCCCCATAAAGTCAATGCCCCAAATGTCGAAAATCTCACACACTTGAATTATGTTTTGCGGCATTTCATCCTTTTGCGATGATTTTCATTGACGTTGGTAAGAATCACACGACTTCACAAGTGCGTGTGCATCAAGATAAATCGTAGGCCAAAAGAAGCCGGCATCGAACACTTTCTTAGGCGTGAAGTTAGCACCATGGTGACCACCCGTCGGTCCCTCGTGACAAGCTCTAAGGATGTTAGAAGCTTCGGTACCAAAGACACAACGTCGAACGAGTTGATCCTCACAAACCCGAAAGAGATAAGGGTCGTCCCAAAAATAGAACTTGACGTCACGAAAGAATTTCCTCTTTTGTTGTGTCGTCATACCCTTGATTATGAAGTTCCCCGCATGGTAATTTGCAATGTCGGCAAACCATGGGCTGTCGTCCTTAGAATTATCTACACCGAGAGTCTCGAGAAGAAATGTTTCGGTTATTTCCTTGTTCTCGAATGCATCTTTGTGAGGATCTTCTAAACGAGAGAGATGATCGGCTGCTAGATTCTCGGCTCCTTTTTTGTCATGTACATTGACATCATATTCTTGGAGGAGGAGCATCCAACGAAGCAATCTCGGCTTAGCATCTTGATTAGATAAGAGGTACTTGATAGCCGAATGGTCCGTATACACGATGCTTTTAGTCAAGACGAGATAAGGTCGGAATTTCTCAAAAGCATAAACCACGGCAAGGAATTCCTTTTTCGTTGTGGTGTACTTAAGTTGAGCCTTGGTTATCGTCTTGATAACATAATGGATAGGACGGAAGTGCATTTCAGAACTTGCCCTAAGACGGCCCCAATTGCATAATCACTTGCATCGCAAATGATTTCAAAGGGTAATTCCCAATTAGGAGCAACAAGAATGGGAGCTTTGGTAAGTTTCCTTTTAAGAGTTTCGAAAGCTCTAACACAATCCTCATTGAAGTTAAAATGAGCATCCTTCTCGAGAAGGTGTGTCATAGGTCGAGTGATTTTTGAAAAGTCTTTGATAAAACGACGATAAAAGCCCACGTGGCCTAGGAAACTCCTAACTACCTTAACGGTTTTGGGATGAGGTAACTTGGCGATGACGTCTATTTTAGTTTTATCGACCTCAATCCCCGCTTTCGAGACCTTGTGCCCTAAGACGATTCCTTATTTACACATAAAATGACATTTTTCCGAATTAAGCACAAGGTTGGTTTCTTCAAAGCGTTTTAACATTATCTCGAGATTAGATAAACACGAAGTGAACGAATCACCAAACACCGAAAAGTCATCCATGAATACTTCCATCGAGTTCTCGATCATATCATGAAAAATAACCATCATACACCGTTGAAACGTTACCGGTGCATTACAAAGTCCGAAAGGTATTTTACGATAAGCAAACGTTCCATAAGGACACGTAAACGTAGTTTTCTCTTGATCACGAGGGTCGATATGGATTTGAAAGTGACCGGAAAAACCATCTAAAAAGCAATAGAAGTCATTTCCCACAAGTCGCTCCAACATTTGATCCATGAAGGGCAAGGGAAAGTGGTCTTTACGAGTGGCGTCATTTAACTTTCGATAGTCAATACACACCCTACAACCGGTCACAACACGAGTGGGAATTAACTCGTTGTTTTCATTGGGCACAACGGTCATTCCTCCCTTCTTAGGGACACAATGGATTGGGCTCACCCATGGGCTATCCGAGATAGGATAAATCACTCCCGCGTCAAGAATTTTTAAGACTTCCTTTTTGATGACATCGTGAATTTTGGGGTTTACCCTTCTTTGACTTTAAATTGCGGGTTTGTAGTCCTCCTCCATTAAAATCTTGTGAGTACAAAATTTTGGGTCAATACCCTTAATGTCGGAAAGTTTCCACGCAATTGCCCCTTTATGAGCTTTAAGAATTTTCAAAAGTGCGGATTTTTCATCATTAGCAAGATCTTTTGCAATAATAACCAGCAACTTTTCATCACCTTCCAAGAATTTGTATTCGAGGTGAGTTGGAAGATCTATCAATTCAAGGATTGGCGGTTCCTCGATCGAAGATTTTTGTTCAACACTCATAACTTCCATCGGTGGAAGAAATGGTGGAATGAGAGTATCATTACTAATAATCACCTCATCTTCGTTGTCAATTTCATTTGAAATAAAATCGCCTCCTTAGAATGGAGTGAGATTTGGCATAGAATTAGCAAGAATTAGATACATAATAGTGGGATTGCCACTTGACGAACTATCGGAAAAACCTTACACTTCTTGTGAAAACTCATCGCAAACCACATCGACTAAATCAATATGGTTGATGGTAGTAATTGCATAAACATGAGAAGGTGTAGAGTTTTGAGTAGCGTTTATAACAAGTTCCTCTTCGTTGAATCTCAAAGTAATAGTTCTTGCATGAACATCGATAAGCGATCTCGAGGTGTCTAAAAATGGACGACCTAAAATTAGAGGAACTTGAGGATCCGCGGGGATGTCAACTACTATAAAATCAACGGGATAGTAGAACTTCCCCACTTCCACGAAAACGTCTTCGGCTACTCCACATGCGAGAATCATAGAATGATCGGCCATCTCGATAGACACGTTCGATAGAGTAAAAGCCGGAAGCGATAGCGATTTCCAAATGGAAAATGGCATCAAATTAATGCTCGCACCAAGATCGGCCAAGGCGAGGCATTCTTTCATATCTTGTATATCACAAGGAATGAGAAACTTCCCGGGGTCACCAACTTCTTCTGGTATTCAGTTAAGATAAAACGAAGAACATTTAGATAGCTTTGAAAGCTTCTCCTTATCGTTCATCATTCCTTTAAAAGTGGAAGCCAAAGGTGGCATGTATAACAACGCGTCGGCTAAGCTCACATTAAAATGCACTTGTTGAAACATTTTTATAAAAAGCTCAATTTGTTGTTTGTTACGTTCTTGCAATTTCTCCATGTTTCATCTCGATGGGTAAGGTAAGGGTGGTGTGGGTTGGGGCATAGGCATCGGCCTTGGAATCTCGGGTTCAAGAACTGGTATTGGTTCAACCGTAGGTGTGGTATGAGCGGTACTTCGTGGGCTTGTGATATGCTCCTTTTCGACCATCACCACAGGTTCTTTCTTGATTTCCTTCTCCGTAGAAGTACTAGGACGAGAGATTGGTTCCTTGAAATTTTTATCACTACGAGTAGTAATAACTTTCATTTCTCCCTTCGGGTTTGCAATGGTATCACTAGGAAGACCACCCGAGGAAGAGGGTTTACACATGATTGCTTCAAACATTTTAGCCATTCGATCTTCAAATTTTGATTGCCTTATATCCGCTTTTAACAACTCTTTCTTAATCTCATGTTGTCCTTGTTCCATCATTTGTTGATTTTGTTGAAGACATTGAACTTTTCCTTCTATTTTATTAGCATGAGTTTTTAATTCATTAGAAAGTACGTTTTTAAGCTCGTTTTTCAACTCGGATCTTAAGTTAATCATCCCACGTTGCATGTTATCAAACTTAGCATCATTTGCTTTTGCATAATCCAAAATTCTCCATTAAGATTTTTAGTGTGAGCATATTGAAAACCTTGTGTAGTGTTTTAAAAATCACGGTTTTGGTTTTGATTTTGAACTTGCCCATTCCCACTTTGGGAATTACCCTTGTTATAGTTATGTTGATTGCCTTGATAACTACCATTTTCATTGTTGTTTGGATAGTTGTTAACATTTTGATTTTGGGGAGCTTGATTTGGGCGGGAACCTTGGCCGTTTTGGTTGTAAGTTCCCGTTGCTACGTAAGCACTCGAAGTGTTGCCACCGGCGGTAATGCACTCGGAAAAATCATGAGCTCCACCACAAGATATACAACTCTTTACAACCGCTTTAACCGATTCGAAATTCAAAGCATCTTGTGCTTTCCAATGTGTCATAAGGGTAAAAAATCTATCGAAAAACCGATTTTCCTCATTTGCTTCATCATGTAAGGCATTCATGTTACGAGACGATGACGATGACGATGAACCCATATTGGCAACACTCGGTGTGTTACAAGGGTTATAAACCTTAGATCTATTCTCGATAATCTTTAAAGCCTCATCGGTCGTTTTGCACAAAGAATTACCACCCGCGGCGGCATTCAAATAATCTCGTTCATGATCACTAAGCCCATTATAAAAAGTATCAATTTGATGCAATTCCGAAAAATCATGGTGAGGACATTCATGTAACATTTCCTTAAATCGTTCCCATGCCATTGAAAAACGTTCATTATTATGTTGTGTAAACCATGAAATCTCATTTTTCAAATGTGTTGTCTTAGATGGCCGAAAAAATTAGTTCACAAACTTAGAGACGAGATCACCCCATGTCAAAATCGAATTTGGCGGTTCTTTTTCGAGCCAAATTTTTGCGGGTCCATCTAACGAGTATGGAAACAACATCATCTTAATGGCGTCATGTGGAACATCCTTAAACTTGCTTGTTGCGGTGAGACGATTGAAATTCAGTATATGATAATGCGGGTTGTCTTTTTCCTGTCCGCGAAACTTGTTTGCTTGTAGCATCAACATTAAACCCGTCTTGATCTCGAAATTCTCCGCAAGGATGGCGGGAATCACAATAGCTTCTCCAAAACCCTCGGTGGGTGCTTGAAGCAACTCCATCATAGTATGTTTAGCCATAGTGACTATTGGTTCTACAACGGGTTCGACAATTGGAGGTTCTTCATCAATCAAAGGTCCTTGGTTTTGACGACGTTTGCGAGCTTGTTTTGCTTGATTACGAGTTTGCATAAACGTGACGTAGAACGTGGAGGTGAGCAAAGAAGATTCTTTTGGATGTTTTGTTGATTTTCAAGTTTTTGGTGTTTTTGATTGTTTTTTAATTTTTGGATTTTGTATGTATTTGTAGACAACAATCTACCAAATCTCTCCTCGAATCATACTCTTGGTTAAAGAAGCCTCAAAGAATGAAAACGATCACGTGGAGTGAATGCCTTCAATTGACTTTAGAACTTTGGTGAAAACCAAATTGTTCAAGAGGGTTTAATCCCAAAGAAACCAAGCAAATATATATGATACGTAATAATACTTTGGGCGGCAAAACCCTCGATTAGCCTTCAATATCAAATACTCACAAGTGAACAGGGGGAATGAGGTGGCGCGAAGCACTTAAGTACCTAGCTTCCCTTTAACGGTCTTTTATAGCACGTTGCCTATCTATTCACCTTATAGTTCGTATTTTTCAAAATCGAGCTTCACGAAAATATTTATCTATTTTTGCCTTTTTCTTTTTGTTTGAGATTCTAATACAATAATTAGGAGATCAAATCCCAATTAAGGTTGTGTTTTCACACTTTTGGAGATACTTTGTATCTGTTATGATACTTATACAATATAGTAATAATATTTCACAAGAAAAACGAAAAACCCGATAACACGTGTTAATAGATTTCTATTTAACACAAATACTATTTATGGTTAGATAATAAAAACAAAATTGACAAATTAATCACGACACACCTCCCCGGCAGCGGCGCCAAAATGATTGTGGTGATTTACACTACCTTTGACTTTAGGAAAAATCAAAAGAGCGTAAAATAGCGGTAAGTATTAAGTGTCGATTAATGAAAACCGTGCACTAATGACCCGAAGGTGAAAGTTCGTTTCCCAAGGAGGTTTATTGTGTGTGAATAATTTGTAATGATTTTGGATTAATATGAGAGAAAGAAAAGATGCGAAATTAGAAAGACAGATATGTTAAAATTACACTACGACGATAAAACCTAAAACCGTAAAAAGTGACAAAATAAAAATTAATTCTAAAAAATCCTAAAAAATTACCAAAAATAGCTAAAAATGCAATAAGAGTTTACAAATAATCAAAACTTTTTCAAACCTTTTAATTAATTAAATATTAATTTTTAAATTCTAATTAAAGCCCTAAAAATCAAAATAATTAATAAAAATCCCACATTAGGATTTTTCAATTTGTAAAACTCTAAAATGACTTAATTAAACTAAAAACTATTAAAACCAATTAAAACTTTTTAAAATGATTAAAAACTATTAAAATATTAAAATAATCATAAAAGTTAATAAAATGATGAGAAAAATAATCTAATTGCTCTAAAATTCCAAACTTGATGTATTAATGTATTTAACCTAGGAAAAATGGAAAAGTTGCAAAAATATAATTTTTACCCTAAAAACATTTTTTAATGATAAAATAATATTAAAATAATAATAAAATCCAAAAATTATAAAAATTTCTAAAAACTTGCAAACTCTTTTATTTTAACCTAATTAAACAGAAAATGAAAGTGAAATTACCAAAATACCCTTATTGGGTCCCCAAATGGGCTAAAAACACAAACAGTACACCTTAATGGGCTTTTTAGCCCAATAAGCCATAAATCAACCAAATAAGCTGAAAACATCCAGTCTTACTCAAAATTTAATTCTAAACACAACACTCTAAAGGCCCAAAAGCTGAATATGAGCTTATCACAGCTTAAATGACCAACAGTTTATTCTTAATGGGCTTTTTGCCCATTAAGCCATAAGCTAATGCCATAAGCTCTAATTTGACACACAACCTTCTTTTGGGATACTAACGAGATCTGTAAAAAGAAAATTTGAAAAAGCTTAACCAATAAGCCAGAAATAAGCCAAGTATGATTTCACAAAAAGACAAAATAGTTGACTTAGAGATTTAGACCACTTCAGAACTTGATTTAACTTGCAAAAGACTCTAAATGACTTATATAAGACAAATTAATCAAGAAAAATCTAATAAGCTAAGCCAAATAAGCTGAATAAGATAATAAGCACTTATGAAAAAGTCAAATAAGTTGGTTTTCTAGTCAAACCCTAAAGTCAACAGCCCAAAAGCTCCAGAATGGTTAAATGGGTCAATTGAGGAAGACTGATTACCAAATCCAAGTTGTTGAAAGTTACAATAAGTTGAAAATGGCTTAATAATGAGCTGGAACAAGTTTTACACTAACAGTGGGAACTTTCAGTGGAAAGAATTCCCACTGATTAACTTAGTTGACCTTTTGTCTTTAGTGAGTAAATGTTGGAATTTTTGGACAAGAAGGGCACCCTCACAACCAGTGGGTTGTAAGGAGTCACAATCAAGCAATTAAACATAATTTATCCATCCAAATGATACAGTTAATTCAAACAGTCCCCAGATGTGACACAAATATGATAAATGAACAGTCATTGATGAAATAAACAGTTTAAGCTAGAATAAGCCCACTAGATTGCACCAAAAGCATACACAATCTCAATCAAACTTAACTAAACACAAAGCAACTCATTTCATACACTGTTTCAATGATTAGATCTAGTTTAAAACCCTAAATGGCTTACTGATATAAACAGATGAACACAAACACCTTTTGCTGAACCAAATGACCAAATCTTGAACTTTAAAGCCTCAAATCTATAAATAAGGTTACACAAGCTTTGTTTAATCACTTGTTAACCCTAGTCTAGCCTTAGATCTATGTGTTTACCAATTTGCAGGCAAAAACAACAAGTAACAAATTTTTTATAACCAATTGTTGGATTTAGGTGATACAAAGCTCAAAACATGTAGATAAACAACTAACTATGCCATATAAGCAAGAACAACACAAGTTAACTTACTCAATTTAACCCAAACACTGAACATGTAGTAAACCCAAACACCCCTTTATGACTGATTACAAGCTTTTTTCAAAGGACTTGTTTAATAAACACCACAAATCAAGATTAATCTAACTAATTATCAACAAGTAACCTTCAAATAACAAGATTGAACAAATAAAACACATAATCATGAACCAAACTCAGATTCATGACATAGCATAACAATAAGCAGAAAAATCAAAAGAGACTAGAAACGTGTACCTCTAAGACATACATCCATGCCTTGGATTGTTAGAGCTCAAGTGGTAGCAGAACAACCACTAGCTTCCCAATCCTGCTAAGATGAACAAAGGTAAAACAAGACAAATAATATGACCATTGACTTTCACTTTTCTTAAAAACTTTCCATAAACTTTGAAACCTTTGCAAACACAAAAACACAAGATCAAACTTTCAAAAGTATGGAACTCAAATTCAGCTAAGAAGGACACCAACTTTATTAATAAAAAAGTAATTACAAAACTTTTTAAAGAAAATACCAACTTTTTATTACATAAAAGGAATTACAAAAATCTTAGCTAAAATTTGGAACAACGGGATCACCACAAGTTGGGTCTCCTTTTATAGGCAATGATAGACGATTCTAGAATGAGAAATACATGAAACCCTAGCTAGAAAATCCCAAGTTTGCCCTTGAAGTGCTTGAAGGCGTGTTGAGGCGTGTAAGCTGTCAAAAATGATCTAAACCCTTTATCTTGAGCGTAGGCAGCAAGCAGTTGATGTGAGCCATTAATTTGGACACGTAGGATTACTTAGGGAGGAAGTCGTCACATGATTGGTGTAGGGGAGGCTTGGGTGGGGTCCATGAATGATGGGATGTAAGAGTTTAAGCGTGGGAATGCATTGTGTGAGGGTTAATCAAAAGTGGGTAAGGGTAATTTGAATTTATCTTTGTTAAGTGGAAGTAAATTCTGGGGGTGGGGACGATGAATAGTGGTCATTTTGATCCGAAATTAGTGGGAGAAAAGTGTTTGTCGCATTTTGTTATATTTGATGTAACACTCTCAAATTTTATATCGGTACAACGGAAGAGTCAATAGTGTCTTACGGGATAGCACAATAACTCCAATCATAGATGTGACAACCCAAAACCGAGGTCATTGCTTAATCTTATTTTACGATTATTTTTGAAATTTTTGGATGAGTTTGAACGATATTTATTTTTGGAGGTTTAAGTTTAAACCGATGTTGGAAGGTCTATATTTAAAATTTATTAAGTATAAGGAGTATTAGCAAGCGTGATGTCGATGGATGCCAAATATTTTACGTTTTATTATCGGTTGTTCGATTTTTGTCATTTTGAGGTTTTATTTTAAATGACGTGTTAAGTCGAGTCGAGAGTCGATATTATTATTTTTGAGGTACGTTTTAAATTTTTAAAAGTATCTTTATGAAACCCGAGCCCCGTAAATATTTTGAAATTTGACTAATAGTTATTTCCCGCTTTTTAGCTAACTATTTACATTTTTAGCCACAACTATTTCCAAATTGCAACTTTGGTCCCTACCCCACTATATATAAACTAAAAACAAACACACACTACACCATTTTTCACTTAAAAATTTTACCCACCATCTCTATCTCTCTCTTCTTTTGCCGTGACTTCCACCACAACACCAAAACCATACAATTTTCATTTTATCTTGAGTTTGAGGTTGAATTAAGCTAAACCAATCATAGACCCATTCTTATATTTGATCAAGGATCATTCTGGTGTAAGAAATTCTTACATGCAAGCAAGTTTTTTTTTCTTGATGTTGGTAGGTAGGAGCTATGATCATGCATGGCATTTTTATGATGATCCATGGTGGTTCTTGCTAAAATCTTTGTAAAACTTCATTTTGATCTAAAGATTTTTATTTTCATTATTATTTTGATGTTATTGTTGATGTATGATGATATTAGGGTATAGGAATGATTATTTTTGTGGTTGGTTTTTATCAAAAAGTTGATTTTGTACAAGATTTTTATAGTCATTTAATAACAGTAAGTAAAGTGTAAAATCCGAATTTTTATGTTTTGAAAATGGCTTAACTTTTAGCCTAGGGTTGTAGATAATTTTATTAGCTTCGATTTGATATAAGGTAGAGCTTCTAGCTCCAAACGAGCGCGAAGTTATGATGTTTTGAATGATCATGTACCGGGAGACGAGCATCGGCACTACAAGTAGTTGTTTTCGATATTTGGATCGAATCTTGGGGACTCTAAATGGATGTTTTGAAAAATTTAAACTACTGATAATGAGGTGTTTACTTATTAGGTTGATTTTACTTTAAAACCCGAGTGTCGGTTTTGTAAACGGAGTCGTTTAAATAAGTTAAAACGGTTGTATGAAAAATTAACGTATCTGTCCGGATTTTGTAGTTTGAAAATGAGTTGGGTAAAGTACTTTAAAACTAATTTCATTAGGTAAACTTGTATGAGGACTTTCTATATATAGTAAGTTAGTTTATCGAGTCGTTTCATAAACGGCTGACGAGTTTAAAAGTGGTAAATAAGCTAGTACATGTAGTATGTACCGCCGGATTTTGTAAAAAGTGTAAAATGGTTAAGTAAATGTGTAGTAAAGTATAATGAAGTTATTTATATCGTTTTCTCTCGAGTTTATCGTGACTTTATGAGTTTGAGTTTGATGTTGTTATGTATGATTTATCTCTCGAGTCATTATTAACTAACGCGCCGTATTTGATAGGTAGCGGTTCTCGTGTTTGAAAGGCATCCATTATCATCGACGATCATCTCACTAGATCTCTTATACTAAGGTGAGTCTATAACCTCGCTTTCTACTCGTTTTAATGATTTTAATACCCGCGAGAGGGATTCTATTTGAAAATAAATGAACACAAGTCATGAGTAATTATTGGACCCGAATGTTGCCTAAAGTTTATTTCATTGTATTGAGTAACTTGTTGCTAAAGACCCTAAATTCATGAGCCGTTAACTATCTTCTGACTTGATGTTGTGAGTCGGGAATAGCCGCTTATTCTAATGATAGTACTATTGGGTTGACCACCTTATCTAAGACCAGGGCATTACGTTGAGTAACCCGCTGGGAAGGATAATTTTTCGTGAATAAGATTGTGGTATTCTAGCAACTGATACCCTAGAGGGGAAATGGTTTTATTCTAGTCATGCTGACATTTGGCGTGGGTGACTATTTGGTTAAGGGGTCGGTGTCATGAGCTTAAATACAATGTTTGTTTAATAATATCATTATTATTATTGCCTTGAATATAGATTGGGTGTACGACAATTCTATAAATGATTATGATTGATTTTCTTCTTGTGTTCAAATGTGATTTGATAAACCTATAGATTCGCTCAACATTACTGTTGACTCGTTTTATGCATGTATTTCAGGTAATAGGAAGTGATGGAGCATGGAGCTTTGCTGTGGAGGTTGTGGCTTGGCTTTTGGAAGAATGTTGGTCTAAACTGTTTCTACCTTTTAATGTTTGAACAATTTACTTTATGTTGATGTACTGTACTAAACTTGTTGGTTGTTGTCGAGATCCATGGGGACAAAACGCTTTACTCTGGTATCGTGTCAGTACAGTTTGGGTTGAAATCTATGTTTTAGACCATTTATGAAAATCTTGTTTATATTTATGTGTAAACGTCTCACTTTTGAGTCGTTCAATATACCTTGTGTGATGATGCTTGTGTCTAGCACCCAATTGTGTATTTCTGCTGCGCAATGTAAATTGGGGGTGTTAGAGATTGGTAATCAGAGCTACAAGTTATAGAGAACTGGGTCGATTTTGAAAATTGTCCTAAACTATAACTTTGGTGTCGAAAGTATTTATTCTTCAAAAGCACACAACTCTTCTGCAACGCTCCGGTAAGATCACTTTTAGTTTTGTTTTGCATTGTAGATGTATCCCTCATAACTGAAATGATTTCCCGAGTATTTATTAAGTAAATACTACGATATTATATTGGAATTATTGAAAGTACGCTGAGTGCTTGTCAGTATCATATTTTTTTTTGCGAGCATTGCATAAACATCATTTGCATTGTGTTGCATAGCATGGATAATATATGACATTTGCATGAGTATTGCATACTAATTATTATTTTATTAACGATGACTTTAAGTATCTTTGAACCCTTATAATTGTAGAAAATGGCTGGTTTACCTCGTGAGGATGGGTGGATTGATATGACTAATGTAGTGGATGGTGAGGAAGTAGGTAACTTTGGTGCTAGTGACGATGAGGAGCCTTTTGAGTTTTTAGATGATGGGATTCCACTTACTGCAGTTGGTCAGACAGAGCCTGAGTTGATACAAGGTAGTTATGTTCCAAGGGTTAATGTTGTGTCACAGACTGTTCCAGATTGTCAGCGACCTGTTGTTCGTTCTTCGACTCCTACTTGTGATGCTTATATTAGTAGTTTGCCTGGGATTGCATTTGCTAGGGGTGATGTTCCTGTTGAGTCGAGTAGGGCTGCTAGTGCTCGATCTATTCATGATGGTATTCCTAAAGTTTATTGTCTAGGTCCTAGGTCTTATGATGATATTTTCTGGTTTCTTAAGAAGTTTGATAGGTCTTTGTTTGAAAGGTATTTGGTTGAGACTCATGTGATTAGGAGGTTTGAGCAGAATGAGAAAAAGTTTGACAGGTTTGTTGGTAGTGTGAGGAGGTCAGAGTTTGTTAGGGCGAGGGAAATGGATGAAGTTGTTAGATTGAGATCTATGGTGTTGAATTTGAGTGGGCAAGTTGAAAGGTTGCGTAGGGAGCAAGAAAGGAATGCTAGGTTGAGTGTGTGGGATTTGCCAATGAGATCTTTTCCTAGTCAAGGTGTTGTGATTCGTGATGTGCCGAATCAGGTTGAAGCTCAAGTGTCGGTGAAGCCGAGTAAAGGAAGTAGCCATAAGGGGAAGGAAAAAGTGGAGGAAGAATCTGAGGATGATGATAGCAGTAGTGATGACGAGTCGATGTACAAGAAGCTGCGGGGATCTAATGTTTAGTTCTTTCTGTTGTTTTTATTTAGCCTTGTTGTAATAGAACTTATGTAGACTCGTACTCTAGTTTGTGATGAAACTTAATGACTTTTAAGTTGTTGTGATGAAGGATTGTAGTGACATTACTTGTCACAATTTTGTGGAGATTTTCCAAAGCAATCCAAAATTACCTTCATGACTTATGATTTGTCTTATTAGTTCTTTTGTGTGATTGGTTAATGATTCATTGTGAATTATGTTGTTGGTGCATGTAGTATCCATGTTACATCTTGATAGAGAAATCCTTCTTCTTATCTTGATATGAATACTTACTTGTTCTTTTTCTAGTTATGGTTACAGGAAGGAGTTGGGAGGCATTTTTATGACTTTACTAAATTATTGTTTGGTTAGTTTCCTGTAAACATGCCGCCTAAATTGACGACTACTACTGTTAATACCATGATTGAGCAAGCTATCAATAGAGCTTTGGAAGCTGAACGTGCTGCGAGGAACCAAGAGGCTGAGAATAGGAATGCTGCTGGTCAGGTTGGAGGGAATCTTGGGGACTCTAAATGGATGTTTTGAAAAATTTAAACTACTGATAATGAGGTGTTTACTTATTAGGTTGATTTTACTTTAAAACCCGAGTGTCGGTTTTGTAAACGGAGTCGTTTAAATAAGTTAAAACGGTTGTATGAAAAATTAACGTATCTGTCCGGATTTTGTAGTTTGAAAATGAGTTGGGTAAAGTACTTTAAAAGTAATTTCATTAGATAAACTTGTATCAGGACTTTCTATATATAGTAAGTTAGTTTATCGAGTCGTTTCATAAACGGCTGACGAGTTTAAAAGTGGTAAATAAGCTAGTACATGTAGTATGTACCGCCGGATTTTGTAAAAAGTGTAAAATGGTTAAGTAAATTTGTAGTAAAGTATAATGAAGTTATTTATATCGTTTTCTCTTGAGTTTATCGTGACTTTATGAGTTTGAGTTTGATGTTGCTATGTATGATTTATCTCTCGAGTCATTATTAACGAACGCGCCTTATTTGATAGGTAGCGGTTCTCGTGTTTGAAAGGCATCCATTATCATCGACGATCATCTCACTAGATCTCTTATACTAAGGTGAGTCTATAGCCTCACTTTCTACTCGTTTTAATGATTTTAATACCAGCGAGAGGGATTCTATTTGAAAATAAATGAACACAAGTCATGAGTAATTATTAGACCCGAATGTTGCCTAAAGTTGATTTCATTGTATTGAGTAACTTGTTGCTAAAGACCCTAAATTCATGAGCCGTTAACTATCTTCTGACTTGATGTTGTGAGTCGGGAATAGCCGCTTATTCTAATGATAGTACTATTGGGTTGACCACCTTATCTGAGACCAGGGCATTACGTTGAGTAACCCGCTGGGAAGGATAATTTTTCGTGAATAAGATTGTGGTATTCTAGCAACTGATACCCTAGAGGGGCAATGGTTTTATTCTAGTCATGCCGACATTTGGCGTGGGTGACTATTTGGTTAAGGGGTCGGTGTCATGAGCTTAAATACAATGTTTGTTTAATAATATCATTATTATTACTGCCTTGAATATAGATTGGGTGTACGACAATTCTATAAATGATTATGATTGATTTTCTTCTTGTGTTCAAATGTGATTTGATAAACCTATAGATTCGCTCAACATTACTGTTGACTCGTTTTATGCATGTATTTCAGGTAATAGGAAGTGATGGAGCATGGAGCTTTGCTGTGGAGGTTGTGGCTTGGCTTTTGGAAGAATGTTGGTCTAAACTGTTTCTACCTTTTAATGTTTGAACAATTACTTTATGTTGATGTACTGTACTAAACTTGTTGGTTGTTGTCGAGATCCATGGGGACAAAACGCTTTACTCTGGTATCGTGTCAGTACAGTTTGGGTTGAAATCTATGTTTTAGACCATTTATGAAAATCTTGTTTATATTTATGTGTAAACGTCTCACTTTTGAGTCGTTCAATATACCTTGTGTGATGATGCTTGTGTCTAGCACCCAATTGTGTATTTCTGCTGCGCAATGTAAATTGGGGGTGTTAGAGATTGGTAATCAGAGCTACAAGTTATAGAGAACTGGGTCGATTTTGAAAATTGTCCTAAACTATAACTTTGGTGTCGAAAGTATTTATTCTCAAAAGCACACAACTCTTCTGCAACACTCCGGTAAGATCACTTTTAGTTTTGTTTTGCATTGTAGATGTATCCCTCATAACTGAAATGATTTCCCGAGTATTTATTAAGTAAATACTACGATATTATATTGGAATTATTGAAAGTACGCTGAGTGCTTGTCAGTATCATATTTATTTTTTTGCGAGCATTGCATAAACATCATTTGCATTGTGTTGCATAGCATGGATAATATATGACATTTGCATGAGCATTGCATACTAATTATTATTTTATTAACGATGACCTTAAGTATCCTTGAACCCTTATAATTGTAGAAAATGGCTGGTTTACCTCGTGAGGATGGGTGGATTGATATGACTAATGTAGTGGATGGTGAGGAAGTAGGTAACTTTGGTGCTAGTGACGATGAGGAGCCTTTTGAGTTTTTAGATGATGGGATTCCACTTACTGCAGTTGGTCAGACAGAGCCTGAGTTGATACAAGGTAGTTATGTTCCAAGGGTTAATGTTATGTCACAGACTGTTCCAGATTGTCAGCGACCTGTTGTTCGTTCTTCGACTCCTACTTGTGATGCTTATATTAGTAGTTTGCCTAGGATTGCATTTGCTAGGGGTGATGTTCCTGTTGAGTCGAGTAGGGCTGCTAGTGCTCGATCTATTCATGATGGTATTCCTAAAGTTTATTGTCCAGGTCCTAGGTCTTATGATGATATTTTCTGGTTTCTTAAGAAGTTTGATAGGTCTTTGTTTGAAAGGTATTTGGTTGAGACTCATGTGATTAGGAGGTTTGAGCAGAATGAGAAAAAGTTTGACAGGTTTTTGGTAGTGTGAGGAGGTCAGAGTTTGTTAGGGCGAGAGAAATGGATGAAGTTGTTAGATTGAGATCTATGGTGCTGAATTTAAGTGGGCAAGTTGAAAGGTTGCGTAGGGAGCAAGAAAGGAATGCTAGGTTGAGTGTGTGGGATTTGCCGATGAGATCTTTTCCTAGTCAAGGTGTTGTGATTCGTGATGTGCCGAATCAGGTTGAAGCTCAAGTGTCGGTGAAGCCGAGTAAAGGAAGTAGCCATAAGGGGAAGGAAAAAGTGGAGGAAGAATCTGAGGATGATGATAGCAGTAGTGATGACGAGTCGATGTACAAGAAGCTGCGGGGATCTAATGTTTAGTTCTTTCTGTTGTTTTTATTTAGCCTTGTTGTAATAGAACTTATGTAGACTCGTACTCTAGTTTGTGATGAAACTTAATGACTTTTAAGTTGTTGTAATGAAGGATTGTAGTGACATTACTTGTCACAATTTTGTGGAGATTTTCCAAAGCAATCCAAAATTACCTTCATGACTTATGATTTGTCTTATTAGTTCTTTTGTGTGATTGGTTAATGATTCATTGTGAATTATGTTGTTGGTGCATGTAGTATCCATGTTACTTCTTGATAGAGAAATCCTTCTTCTTATCTTGATATGAATACTTACTTGTTCTTTTTCTAGTTATGGTTACAGGAAGGAGTTTGGAGGCATTTTTATGACTTTACTAAATTACTGTTTGGTTAGTTTCCTGTAAACATGCCGCCTAAATTGACGACTACTACTGTTAATACCATGATTGAGCAAGCTATCACTAGAGCTTTGGAAGCTGAACGTGCTGCGAGGAACCAAGAGGCTGAGAATAGGAATGCTGCTGGTCAGTTTGGAGGGAATGTTGGAAATCAGGTTTGAGGAAATGCTGATGAGCAAGCAGAAGGAAATGTTGCGGACAAGTTAGAGGTAATGCTGCTGTTCAGCAGGTTCAGAAGGAATGTTCTTATGCTAGTTTCATGTAATGTGGACCTACCCAATTTTGTGGTACTGGTGGTGCATTGGAATTAAGGAGGTGGATTGAGATGGTTGAAAGTACTTTTGAAATTAGTGGATGTTCAGAAGCTAGTAAGGTAAAATTTGATGCAGCTACTTTTCAGGATGATGCGTTGAGTTGGTGGAATAGTCAAGTAGCTACTGTGGGGTTGGTTGAAGCTAATGCTAGAACATGGACTGTGACTAAGGGACTGTTGACTGCTAAGTTTTGTCCTGAGGAAGAGTTAGGTCAGTTGGAAGATGAATTGAGGCATTTGGTGTTGAGGAACAATGATATTGTAGCTTATACAAGGAGGTTTTCTTATTTATGTTTGTTGTGTCCTGATGCGTTTGCTGATGACCGTAAGAAGATGAAGCAGTATATTAGGGGTTTATCTAGTAATATCAAGGGAGAAACTACTTCGTCGAAACCCAAGTCATTTGATGAAGCTGTTCAAATGGCTCATGCTTTAATGGATGTAAAGCTGCAAGATCGAAAGGATAATATTGCTGAAGGGAATAAGAGAAAGTGGGAAGCTGCATACTCAAGCCAAGGGCAGAATCGAGGTGGTTATCGTAATAACAATAACTAAGGACCGAATAGGAATCAGCAATACAATTTGAGAAGGAATGATGGTGTTCGTACTGCTACAGGAAATCAAGGTAACAAGGTGAATCTGAAGTGTGGTCGGTGTAATTTGTATCATGTTGGAAATTGTCCACCTGCTTGCAACAAGTGTGGGAAGGCCGGACATAAGATGGCAGATTGTAGAAACAAGGGTGTAGCCACTGGAGCCAATGCTGTTAAGGTAGTTTACTGTTCCGGATGTGGAGGCCGTGGACATAAGCCAGGGAACTGTCCGAGGGTTGGCATACGACAGGGAGGCAATATTGCTGCTGTTGCTGCTGGGATTGCTGCTCCAGCCTATGTCGTGGGAGATGTTGACAAACCTCAAGGGCCAAACCTGGTGACTGGTATGTTCTTACTTGATGCTTGTTATGCTAGTGTGTTATTTGATTCTGGATCCGATAGAAGTTTCGTAGATGTTAGATTCAGTCAGCTATTGGATATAGAACCAGTGACATTAACAACTAGTTATAATGTGGAGTTAGCTGATGGTAAGGTTGTAAGCACTAGTTCTGTACTGAAAGGTTGTTCTTTGAAGTTAGGTAATTATGTGTTTAGTATGGATTTGATGCCCATAGAATTAGGATCTTTTGACGTGATTGTTGGAATGGACTGGTTAGTTGGTAATGGTGCAGTAATTGTTTGTGGAGAAAGATTAGTTCAGATACCGCTAAGGAATAGGGTATTGACTGTGAAGAGTGATGAATGTACGTCTCGTTTGAGAGTTGTTTCTTGTTTAAAGATGATGAGGTATATAGAAGCAGGTTGTGATGTGTTTCTTGCACAGATAAGTAATGATGGTGTGAATGAAAGGAAATTGGAGGATGTTCCTGTGATTAGAGTATCCTGAGGTTTTCCCTGAGGAATTGCCAAGATTACCGCCGTGTCGTGAAGTGGAGTTTCGTATTGATTTAGTGCCGGGTGCTGCTCCTGTTGCTCGTGCACCGTATCGTTTAGCTCCATCTGAGATGAAAGAGTTATCTGATCATTTGAAGGAATTGATGGATAATGGATTTATTAGACCAAGTTCGTCGCCGTGGGGTGCGCCTGTTTTGTTTGTTAGGAAGAAAGATGGTTCTTTTAGAATGTGTATTGATTATAAAGAGCTTAACAAATTGAATATCAAGAATCGGTATCCACTTCTGAGGATTGATGATTTGTTCGATCAGTTGCAAGGGTCATGTGTATACTCGAAGATCGATTTGAGATCTGGGTATCATCAACTGAGAGTTAGGGAAGAAGATATTCTTATAACAGCTTTCCGTACTCGATATGGACATTTCGAATTTCAAGTGATGCCTTTTGGGTTAACAAATGCGCCTGCTGTATTTATGGATTTGATGAATCGTGTATGTAAGCCGTATTTTGATGAGTTTGTTATCGTATTCATTGATGATATTCTCGTTTATTCCAAGAGTGAAGAGGAACATGATAAGCATTTGAGAACAATTTTGGAATTGTTGAAGAAGGAGAAGCTGTATGCGAAATTCTCTAAGTGTGAATTTTGGTTGAAATCAGTGAAATTTTTGGGGCACGTTATTGATAATGAAGGTGTTCGTGTGGATCCTGCTAAGATTGAGGCAATTAAGGATTGGTAAGTGCCAAAGACGCCGACTGAAGTTCGCCAATTTCTTGGTTTGGCTGGGTATTATAGAAGGTTTATTGAGAAGTTTTCGTTAATTGCTAAGCCGTTGACTAAGCTTACAGAAAAGAATCGAGTGTTTGAATGGGGATTGGAAGAGGAATCTGCATTTAGTATGTTGAAGGATAAGTTGTGTTATACGCCCATATTGTCTTTGCCAGAAGGATCTGAGGATTTTGTAGTCTACTGTGACGCGTCTCATAAAGGATTTGGAGCTGTATTGATGCAAAGGGAGAAAGTAATAGCGTATGCATCGAGACAATTAAGGAAGCATGAAGAGAATTACACTACGCATGATTTAGAACTTGGGGATGTGATTTTTGCTTTGAAGCCGTGGAGACACTACTTGTATGGAACCAAGTGTGTGGTTTTCAATGATCATAAGAGTTTGCAGTATATTTTGGATCAAAAGTAATTGAATATGAGGCAAAGGAGATGGGTTGAGTTGCTGAGTGATTATGACTGCGAGATTCGTTACCATCCTGGTAAAGCGAATGTATTAGTTGATGCACTTAGTAGAAAGGAAAGAGATAAGTCTATAAGAGTTAGAGCTTTGACGATGTTGGAAAGTGTTGATTTAACAGAAGCGATATTGAAAGCCCAAACTAATGGTTTGAAGAAAGAGAATGTTGAGGCAGAAAATTTGGGTAGAATGTTGAAACCATTGTTTGAAATGAGGTCGAATGGATTGAGGTATTTTAAGAATAGGATTTGGTTACCGTTGTGTCCATCTGAGAAATATTCGTTAGGGGTGCGAGATTTGGTGATGAATGAATCTCATAAGTCAAAATATTCAATACATCATGGATCGGACAAGATGTATCAAGATCTTAAGAAAGTTTATTGGTGGCCGAATATGAAGGCAGATATAGCACAGTATGTTAATAAGTGTTTAACTTGTGCGAAGGTGAAGGCTGAACATAAGAAACCGTCTGGATTATTAATGCAACCTGAGATTCCTTAGTGGAAATGGGAGAAGATTACAATGGATTTTGTGACAGGTTTGCCAAGGACTGCAAATGGTAGTGATATGATATGGGTGATTGTAGATAGATTGACTAAGTCTGCTCACTTTTTGCCAATGAAGAAGACAAATGGTATGGAGAGGTTAACAACAGTGTATGTGAAGGAGATTGTTTGTCGACATGGTGTGCCTTTGTCGATAATTTCTGATCATGATAGTAGGTTTACTTCAGAATTTTGGAAATCTTTGCAGAAAGCGATGGGAACGGAGTTATGTTTAAGTACAGTATATCATCCGGAAACTGATGGACAAGGTGAAAGAACGATTCAAATGTTAGAGGATATGCTTCGTGCATGTGTGATTGATTTTGGATATGGTTGGGATAAGCATTTGCCATTGGTTGAATTTTCGTACAATAATAGTTATCATTCAAGTATTAAAGCCGCTCCATTTGAAGCTTTGTATGGACGTAAGTGTAGATCTCTAGTGTGTTGGAGTGAGGTAGGAGAAAGTCAATTGACTGGGCCTGAAATGATATTTGAGACGACTAAAAAGATTGTGCAAATTAAGAAGCGGTTGTTACTGCCAGAAGTAGACAAAAGAGTTATGCTGATAACAGAAGGAAACCGTTGGAGTTTGAAGTAGGAGACATGGTTATGTAGAAAGTATCTCCATGGAAAGGAGTAATACGTTTTGGAAAGAGAGGAAAGTTGAGCCCGAGATATATTGGACCATTAAAGATTATCCAAAGGATTGGATTGGTGGCTTATAAGTTAGAATTGCCTGATGAGCCTAAGGCTATTCATAATACTTTTCATGTGTCTAATTTAAAGAAGTGTTTAGCTGAAAGGAATGTGGTGATTCCACTGGAGGAAATTCAACTTGATGATAAGTTGCATTTTATAGAGGAACCTATAGAGATAATGGATAGGGAAGTTAAGAAGTTGAAGCATAGTAGAATTCCGATTGTGAAAGTGAGATGGAACTCTAGACGTGGGCCAGAGTTTATGTGGGAACGTGAGGATTTCTTTAAGGACAAGTATCCTCATTTGTTTAGGAAGGATTAAGCGCCGCGGAAGTCGCTTCTTTTAAGAAGGGGGATGTGACAACCCAAAACCGAGGTCATTGCTTAATCTTATTTTACGATTATTTTTGAAATTTTTGGATGAGTATGAACGTTATTTATTTTTTGAGGTTTAAGTTTAAACCAATGTTGGAAGGTCTATATTTAATATTTATTAAGTATAAGGAGTATTAGCAAGCGTGATGTCGATGTATGCCAAATATTTTACGTTTTATTGTCGGTTGTTTGATTTTTGTCATTTTGAGGTTTTATTTTAAATGACGTGTTAAGTCGAGTCGAGGGTCGATATTATTATTTTTGAGGTACGTTTTAAATTTTTAAAAGTATCTTTATGAAACCCGAGCCCCGTAAATATTTTGAAAATTGACTAATAGTTATTTCCCGCTTTTTAGCTAACTATTTACATTTTTAGCCACAACTATTGCGAAATTGAAACTTTGGTCCCTACCCCACTATATATAAACTAAAAACAAACACACACTACACCATTTTCACTTAAAAATTTTACCCACCATCTCTCTCTCTCTCTCTCTCTTCTTTTGCTATGACTTCCACCACAACACCAAAACCATACAATTTTCATTTTATCTTGAGTTTGAGGTTGAACTAAGCTAAACCAAGCATAGACCCATTCTTATATTTGATCAAGGATCATTTCGGTGTAAGAAATTCTTACATGCAAGCAAGTTTTTTTTCTTGATGTTGGTAGGTAGGAGCTATGATCATGCATGGCATTTTTATGATGATCCATGGTGGTTCTTGTTAAAATCTTTTTAAAAACTTCGTTTTGATCTAAAGATTTTTATTTTGATTACGATTTTGATGTTATGGTTGATGTATGATGATATTAGGGTATAGGAATGATCATTTTTGTGGTTGGTTTTTATCAAAAAGTTGATTTTGTACAAGATTTTTATAGTCATTTTATAACAGTAAGTAAAGTGTAAAATCCGAATTTTTATGTTTTTAAAATGGCTTAACTTATAGCCTAGGGTTGTAGATAATTTTATTAGCTTCGATTTGATATAAGGTAGAGCTTCTAGCTCCAAACGAGCGCGAAGTTATGATGTTTTGAATGATCGTGTACCGGGAGACGAGTATCGGCACTACAAGTAGTTGTTGTCGATATTTGGATCGAATCTCGGGGACTCTAAATGGATGTTTTGAAAAATATAACCTACTGATAATGAGGTTTTTACTTATTAGGTTGAGTTTACTTTAAAACCCGAGTGTCGGTTTTGTAAACGGAGTCGTTTAAATAAGTAAAAACGGCTGTATGAAAATTTAACGTAATGAGTTGGGTAAAGTACTTTAAACGTAATTTCATTTGATAAACTTGCATGAGGACTTTCTATATATATTAAGTTAGTTTATCGAGTCGTTTCATAAACGGTTGACGAGTTTAAAAGGGTTAAATAGGCTAGTACATGTAGTATGTACCGGCGGATTTTGTAAAAAGTGTAAAATGGTTAAGTAAATGTGTAGTAAAGTATAATGAAGTTATTTATATCGTTTTCTCTCGAGTTTATCGTGACTTTATGAGTTTGAGTTTGATGTTGTTATGTATGATTTATCTCTCGAGTCATTATTAACGAACGCGCCTTATTTGATAGGTAGCGGTTCTCGTGTTTGAAAGGCATCCATTATCATCGACGATCATCTCGCTAGATCCCTTATACTAAGGTGAGTCTATAGCCTCGCTTTCTACTCGTTTTAATGATTTTAATACCCGTGAGGGGGATACATGCTATTTGAAAATAAATGAACACAAGTCATGAGTAATTGTTGGACCCGAATGTTGCCTAAAGTTGATTTCATTGTATTGAGTAACATGTTGCTAAAGACCCTTAATTCATGAGACGTTAACTATCTTCTGACTTGATATTGTGAGTCGGGAATAGCCGCTTATTCTAATGATAGTACTATTGGGTTGACCACCCTATCTGAGACCAGGGCATTACGTTGAGTAACCCGTTGGGAAGGATAATTTTACGTGAATAAGATTGTGGTATTCTAGCAACTGATACCCTAGAGGGGCAATGGTTTTATTCTAGTCATGCCGGCATTTGGCGTGGGTGACTATTTGGTTAAGGGGTCGGTGTCATGAGCTTAAATACAATGTTTGTTTAATAATATCATTATTATTACTGCCTTGAATATAGATTGTGTGTACGAAAATTCTATAAATGATTATGATTGATTTTCTTCTTGTGTTCAAATGTGATTTGATAAACCTATAGATTCGCTCAACATTATTGTTGACTTGTTTTATGCATGTATTTTAGGTAATAGGAAGTGATGGAGCATGGAGCTTTGATTTGGAGGTTGTGGCTTGGGTTTTGGAAGAATGTTGGTCGAAACTGTTTCTACCTTTTAATGTTTGAACAATTTACTTTATGTTGATGTACTGTACTAAACTTGCTGGTTGTTGGTCGAGATCCATGGGGACAAAACGCTTTACTCTGGTATCGTGTCAGTACAATTTGGGTTGAAATCTATGTTTTAGACCATTTATGAAAATCTTGTTTATATTTATGTGTAAACGTCTCACTTTTGAGTCGTTCAATATACCTTGTGTGACGATGCTTGTGTCTAGCACCCAATTGTGTATTTCCGCTGCGCAATGTAAATTGGGTGTGTTAGAATAGACAACGCATAAAAATGGTTGTACAAGGTTTAAATACATTCATTCGAAATAAAAGTTTTAATTGTACAACAGGTCCCCAAATTACATAGTCATAAAGTTTACAAAACATAGATCGAATGAATAATTTTTATTATGTGGGCCATCAGAGTCGATCTCCATCCAAATTACCTTCAAGCACCTGAGATAAAACATACAAAAATTATATCAGCGAATGCCGAGTGAATTCATAGAGTTTAATAAAACCGTTATATAAAACAATCATCGAAATCAGAACACACGTATAACATCAGAAGTAAGTCCTCGTATTGCTTGTCAGGCAATATATAAGTCAAATCATTCATCTCAAACCGTCCATGAAACCGCAGTTTCAAAATTATCGTTATTTGCATCGTATCATATCGGATATTTAAATTACATTGGATTATTACTAGTCGCATGACATTGATACCTTACTATCACAAACAACGGGGCCACGAACCCGACAAACAATTTTCCCATCTAAGTTAGCTTGTCGTCACAAAAATCACGCTATGTAAATCCTCTCATACATAAATTCGCTTACCAATCAATGTGGCACGACGGGGATCAACCGTCAAGGCGCGAACAGGTGTTATCTTCCCCAAATAGTACTATTAAATGCATAAGCGTCTACCAAATCCCGGTAGTTCACAATTTATGCTAATGGGACTTTAAGTGACATAACCTAACTATAATAATCATTTACATCTAATTTATTGGGTCATAGCATCATTCGGGTCCATATCATTAAGTATACCACCGGGACTAATTGTGTTCTATTTTAATCAAAAACTAGCATGTTATCTCCCTCGCGGGTTTACAAATAATTTTATAAAACATTTAAAAGAGTGCGAGGCTATGAACTCGAACTCACGTTGATTATGAACGGCGGGTTATCGGCTACGGGCGTGCTTCGATCACGGAAACCTATATAAATAATACTCGGTCTTAGACTTTTGTCCAATGACTTTGTAAAAATAATAGCTATGTATATATATATATATATATATATATATATATATATATATATATATATATATATATATATATATATATATATATATATATATATATATATATATATATATATATATATATATATATATATATATATATGTAGAACAATGATAATCTTTGTGAAACAAGGGGGTTGATGTTTTTCTAGAGAGAGAAAGTTAGAGAGAGAAGTGAAAGAAACTTGTAATATTGAAATGTAAGAAATGAACAACCAACACCTCTTTCCATGGTGGAAAGAGGTTTAAATACCCCAAGTCCTTAATGGACTTGGGCTTCCGGCCCATGAACATGCTCATGGGTCGGGCTATTTAATAAATGAAACTAAACATAATTACGAGCCTATAACTACATTGTTGGAGTGACCGAGACTTTCTAAATGCGTAAAACGTATTTCCAACAATCTCCCCTAAAGGGAGGTCACTCCAAATTTACAAAGTCCTAATCTAGCATGTTAGATCTTATTCTTGAGCTCGTAGTCTTCTTTTCTTTCTTTTTCTTTCTTTTGTGAATATGTGTTGAATGATATTAGCCTTTTGCTTGGAACACGTTCTTTTGGCCTTTCACGTGCAGTCTTTATTTTCTTGTGAGGTTCGCCTCTTTGTGACTTCATGTCCCACACACTTATCCTTTGTTGAATTCGTGAAAGTTTCAGAGTCGATACAGCAGAAGACTTTCAGGTCATAATTTCTTGAATTTGCAGGAGTATTTGATACAGAAGGAATAAGCATGTGAGGACGTCTTCAACAGGTACACCGCAACGCCACCGTCTTCAGCAGGTACACAGCATAAGACACGAATAAAATGGCTTTGACATTCTATTCTAATTCGGTAGCGTTTTACCTCCGGTCGGTGAAGAACGTTGGACGATATTAGATATCGTACCCGTGACGGATAGTTTCAATTAAGTAACTTCCTGACAGGATTTCACGGGTAAACCCGTTCTCTTTATTCGACCGTCCAAAGCTGACTGCGAACATAAAGAGTGAATCATTTGGATTAAAAATCCTTATGATTGAAGCCGTCAATTCATGAAACCTGGAACAAGTGAATTTCAATTAAGATATTCACCATTGTTGCTTTCCAGTTGTCACAAACTTGATTCAAATTGAATCTTGCTTGTCACCTACCAAGTGCTGTTTGATGTTAACACTAGAAGGATTTCCACTCGTCACTGTGAACACAAAAGAGTGTCACTCTGAGTGTTCTGGCAAGATCATACGATAATGCGTAGAGGCCTGGAACGAGTTTAAGTTCAATTAAGAATTAAACTACTGTTTCTTTCCAGTTGTCACAAGATTAGTTCGTAAGAACCGCACGTGTCACCTACCATGAGCTTGTTTGATGTTGGCTCAAGCAGGATTTCCATCTTCACTGTAATACTTGCGTATCACTCGGATGTTCTGGCAATATTACAAGAATACTGCGTAGGACTCATAAAAGATCTCTTACTTTTCACATTGTGTGAAGAAGAAAGGAATAAATGGAAAGTGTCCTAATGAGACTTTTGATGATCTCGTGGCTCTAGACTCGATAATGCGTTTTGATTTAGTGATCGATGGCTGGAGAGGAGTGCCACCTATTCAATATCAGTCTATTCGGAGTGAATAAACCAATAGATAACGTGTTGATCTCCGTGTGATTAAAACAAATACCTTTTGAGAGATATTTTAGTTAGCTGGGGAGGGTTGTGTATTGCATCACTGGATCCATGATGGCTTTCTTCAATATCGAGAATCATTAACTAATGATCTCAATAGCATATGTATTGACCTGGTTTCTGCCTAAAGTTGTAAGGAGGGCTTCTTTCTTTACACCCTTTATCTTTACAATTCTTTTTCATTCTTCAACCCCTTCAATGCTTACCAATACGTCATCACTAGCACCTTGTTGTGATTGTTCCAGTGCTAGCTTAAGTACTTGGTCGGCATTCAGCTACGTTCACATTCATTCTCCATCTTTCCTAGGACTTCTAGTTCTATCTAGGGAGTTGTCATTGAGAAGATTCCATCGGTTCTGATGAATGATTGGACTAATACCTATACCTACCACCCTTTTGTCACCACATTCGTCGTGAGTTAAGTGTGTTTTGGGTTTATATAGTCACCATGAAAAATCCTTGAAAATCACTTAAAGCACTTGTGATATTAAAATCAAAGTTTTTGTGCCTTAAGTGTTTTGATCATCAAAAACGCTCCCCCTTAACTTGTGCATTACACATGTTAAGTTGGTTTATCTTTTAAGCCTTTTTCATTGTTTTAGCCGAATATCATTAAGTCTCCTTAATCCCATTTTCTCCCCTTTCCAAAATGTTAACCATCAATATTTTTGATATTAATGGATTAACCGGTCGTTGGGTAATGAAATGAAATTAGATTTTGGCCAAAGAACATATTAATGCTCCCTCTCAAATTAATGAGGGTAAGTTGTAGTGCTTGAGTATGATTTATTAGAAAGATTTAGAATCTCGAGAGAAATTCTTGAAAAATATCATACTTTTACACTACAACAAGCCACAAAAGCTGATAAAGCAAAAAGATAACATATTCACAATTATAGACATATGGAGTTGACCTGTTATAAGACGAACCAAAATTAATTGGTTCGTTCCGTGAACCGATGGTGAGCTCCATATGGTCGTCCACCGACGAATCGTTCTATACTTCGTAGCAACCGGCGCTTCCTTAGAAGTTCCTCAATCTTCCTGATTGCGTACGATGATCCCTTTCTGCACTGGGTTGTCCAGGTGTATGTGACTGACGGAAGAGGTAAGTTGGCATTGAGAACCGACAGATCATCTCGAACATTCTTTAGCGTTCCATCACTGAACTTGTGCAGTTCTGAGAAGCGCATGTATTGCATGACCCCAGTCTCATTTGGATAGAAGATCCCTGCTTCCGGCGTTGTTGTCCCCATGTAGACCTTCTTGTTCTTATGGAAATTACTGAGTGGAGTCGTATGGGGACGTTCCAAGTTTAGCTTCTTCTGATAGCTTTCTACTCCAAGTTGAAAGTCTTCCACCCGGTTTTGAATGACTATTTTCCTGGCATATTGACGAAAGTTAGAGCTCATGGCTATGACAATCTCTGGTGATAGATGATCAACTTTTTCTTGAGCCAATAGCAACAAAAGATCTTCGATGTCTTCAAGTTGAAGGTACTGGAGATCACTTTCGTCAATGCGGTATTCTTTCTCATCGGTACGTTTGAACACAATTACATTTAAGTAATCATAACCGAAGACCGTCTGAGTGGTTGCTCCTTGGATGCTTTTGATTCTGTGAGCCGAGACAATAGAAGCACCTCTCTTAGGATGATGGAAGTGATTATAGGCTAACTTCTTCTTTTTATTCCAGTGAGATATGCCAAGTGAAGCATAGGTATCATAAAACTTGAGCGGCTTCTTTCTCCATATTGACTCAGGCACTTTATCCTCTATCCATGGAACATTCTCCAAGTTAACAGCCTTGAGCATTGTTAATGACGTGGCATATTTCTTTGCTCTATTTTCAAGGTATTCAAGATCGTGAGAGACAAAATGCTCTATTGGGATAGTGGCAGAACCGGTGATGACCGTTGGTGTGAGAGGTTGCAACACGGGAGTCTGAATTCCTGTAGTTGTCGCTCTCATTGCTTTTGTAAGCTCATTCAGGTGATATTCTGCTTCATGATGGCTGATCTTTAACGTGTCAAAGAAGTCCACATTTACAGCTGCCATTTTGATCAGATCCGGGGTCATCGTCGGTTTCCCATGAGAATACCTTAGAAAAGCCGAGAAGTCGATAGGGTTGTTGAGGAATTGAGTCATTTCCTTTTCAGTTGCAGTGTCAAATGGATGTTGTGGTGCTGCATTTGTTAGCCAAAGTTGCTCTTGTACAATATCATCAATGATAAGGGATTCAGCAAATGTCGGTTCTAGAACATTTAAATCTTCAACTTCCATGTCATCGTCATGCTGAACTGCAGATGATGTTGAAGGTTGAGTTTGCATCACCGGTATATCATCTGAGGTTCTTCTTCAAGCATTGTCTCTGTCGGTTCTTCTGCTTGCATATATTCTACAGATTCGATGTGAGAATCAGTAGTGAGTTCTGGTGCAGTAGATATACCTGTAGCAAGCTGCTGAGTTTCTGATACTGTTGACTCCAGTGTCTTTTCTGTGGTGTTAGCAATCTTTTATGCAGTGTCCTCTAAACCTTTCTCGGTGGTCGTATCATTGTCATCCTTGTTTGTCTCTTCGGCATTTATACCGGTGTCGTCATTCTTATCACCCTTGTTGACTTCATTACCCTTTTCATTATCATCATCGTCATCCTGATCATCATCTGTATCCTCGTCCTCGTCCTCATCTTCATCTTCATTCTTATCCTTTCCTTGTTCATCCTCTTCTTCCTCCTCATCTCCTTCCTTATCCTTATCCTCATCATCCTTTTCACCGTTTTCCTCGTCATCTTCCTCTTCTAACTCATTTTCATCGTCAGACTCAGAGTCGGTAGTGTCTGCAGGTTTCTCTTCAAGAATTGCTTTGTTGAGATATTGCAGAACTTTGCGTTTGTATTATGATTTATGAGCTCCCAAATCTAGCAGACGTGTCTGTAGCAATGTCATTAGTTGAAGAGTAGATAGACCATTAACGACAAGATGTGGTAGTTGTTGATCAACATAAGACTTGACTTCGCGTCGAATGATCGTGGTCATCTGCTCGTCAATTGACCTGAGAAAAGCAGCAGTTTCTTTATCCCGAGTTTTCTTCTCTTTAAGAAATGATTTATGTTGTGTTTTAAGCTTTGACACTTTGTCTGTTAGCTTCTGAAGAGTAGGCTTATCAGTTTGCGGTTCCTTGGGAGGAGTGGCAAACCTTTCAGTCAATGTTGTTATTTGTGTAGCTTGAGCCTCTAGCTGTTGTTGAAGAGACTGGATCAATGGATCATTGACTGTGAGAAAAGGATTTGATGTGGATGATATTTGTGGTTCTGTTGGTGGAGGTGTAACCATAACCGTTAAGGTGGTTGTGGATGATACTGGTTGTACAGGGATCGGTGTTGATGTAGATTCAGTGATAGGGGCGGTGGTTGATACAGGTTGTTCGGCTGTGGATGACGGTGTAGATTCAGTGGTGAGGGTGGTGGTTGATACTGGTTGTTCAACAAGTGCGGATGTGATAGTGGTGGTTATGACCTCACTGATGACCGGGGTGGATAGTAGTGAAGTGGTGGTCGATGTAATATTGGTTATAGGAACATCCACCATTCCTTCACTTGTTGACGGATCAGTGTTTGTGACCTCGACACCCTCTCCTTCTAAATTGAGATATTTCATAACATCATCAGAGTTTGAAGTAGACTTACTTTGAAGTTGCGTTTCAGGTATGAAAGTTGCATGAGCATCTTCATTTAGCACCATGTGAGTCGGTTGTGGCAAAGATGTGGTGATATTGGCATCTCGATACATCATACTTGTATCAGTGTCAGCACTGCTCTCACGTTCTTCACTTGGTTCACGACTTTCAAGATGATAGTTAGCAGCATCTTCATAAGTATCTTCCTCATTAGGATCGTCGTAAAATGTCGTATCATCATCAGGATTACCAAAATCTGCCAAGTCTTCAAATACTCTTGAGCCTGATCCGCCAAAAGCTTCCTGTCGGCTTTGTTGAAGAATAATACGAAGTCTTTTGGCTTCAGAAATTTGTTGTTAAGCAGGTTCATTTGGAGTAACACTTGCCTCTTTGACTTTAGCTTTCCTTGCTTTCTTAGGCCTGCGGAGTGGTACTTCTTCCTGTTCTTCTTCAGTTTGGATTAGCTCATCTTCATCCTCTTCATCAATAATTTGCATTTTTCCTGGGCCTTTATCTTTAGAAGCAGCTGGTTGGCGCTTTGAAACTCGTTTCTTGCGTTTACCTTTTTGCTTCTCTGAAGGATGTGCATTTGCCCGTTGAAACTGTGCGTCAATATCATTAAGCATCTCTTGGTATTTATCACTCTCCTTAATTCTATCATTAAGCATTGTGTCGGGTACTAGTGCAGGAAGTAATGCATACTTTGTGGAATTAGTGTCTGCATTCATTGAGAGAATCACATAATCATCATCTTTGGTGTGATAGAAGAAATTCCCGCGAGCATCAATGGTTGGGTCATTCTTCATATAATGGTGGATAATGAGCTTGGTGAATCTCGGGAATGGAAGATGCACGGATTTCTTCTTCGTTCCAGTAAACTGATAACAAAATTCTTGCCAGAGAAGAAGTGCATAGTCGACTTTGGATGCAGTATACAATCCCCAAAATAAGTGAGCCTGTGGTGGTCTCATTGCATCGGTGCCCCTAGTTTTGCCAGTAAGACACTTCACGATGATGGTGATAAGTGCTTTCCAGGGTTGCCCTATGTGTGAGGTGTTAAATTATGATAGGTTATTGATTTCACCCTCATAATTCATGGCACGAATGACTCGAAGCATTTCATCATTATTTGGGTTAGCCACAAATTGTTCTCCTTGTGCCAACCTAGGAAGTTTAAACAATTTCCAAAAAATGCTCAAGTTGAGTACCCTTGGTGTTTTGTTCAGTTCAAAAGATATAGTCTTTCTGGAAAAAGATGCAGTGTTCCAGAATTCATGCATGTAGACTTCGGGAACAGATGCAGTACGTCTGAGTGTGTCTCTGATGGGTGATATGTCTAGGATATCCGTGGCTATTTTGAAAGCTGGTAAAGCCGGATCAAAATCATCTTGTAATCGAGAGTTGTTCTCAGCATATGGAAGCCTATTACTGAGCGAAACAAGTTCAAGATCACGAAGTCGTTGTTGTTCCTCGGTGATTGACATTTTCCTGCATTGATGACATAAGCACACATGATATACACAAAATATGTAGATGTCTTAAGTCTATGCCAAGTTGAAACATAGGAAAAAATCATTACAATTATTACCACAACATTCACACATACATCAGATGAACAAGGTCCTTACATTTAGCAATACACTTAGGATAATGACATAACTGCCAAAGACATTTTTATTCTAAAGAGATACCGACCTAGCATTAGTTCTTAAAATATTTGGATTTCTTGGTGGTCATGACCAAAACCTCAGTAGGTTTAGGTTTGATTTCTACTAACACCTCAGTAGGTCTTGGTTTGATTTCAACCAAAACTTCAGTGGGTTTTGGTTTAGTTTCAACCACTACGTCAGGAATTGTAGGATTATCCTCAACCCAAAAGATAGTAGACTTGAACAAAGATGAAGCTTTGTCTTCCATGGCCTGGAAACAAAACACAAGACATTGACTAAGTAATTTGTATCTCTTTTGTTTACATAGGAATCAACTTATTAAATAAGATGAACTTCTGTAATAAGAAACCGTTCAAGTATTCTTACGAGATAAAAATTAACTTGTTTCAATAACACTTGGTTTCGTTTAAGTGGCCCTAAAGTACTTAAACCTAAGGAGGAAATAGTGCAAGCTAGGCCGAACTCATTAGATATTCTAAGGCAAGTGCATAATCATAAGAAACCTAATTCCATCACAATGTAGTAATCCATCGGAATCCTAACCAAGCCATCGCAATGAATCAAGCATCGGAATCCTATTGAAGTAACATCCTATCTCAATATCTATGTCCATCGCAATAAGTACATTTCCATCGGAATAAATGAAAATTCATCGCAATATTACCCATCGCAATACCTAGTGCGAAGCCATCGCAATGACGCATCGGAATGCGCCATCACAATACGCCATCGCAATGAGCCATCGTAATGTCCATCGCAATGAGCCATCGCAACGAGCCATCGGAATGACCCATCGCAACGACCCATCGCAATGAACCATCGCAATGACACATCGCAATGAGCCATCGCAATGAGCCATCGATATGACTCATCGCAATAGCCCATCGCAATGAGTCATCGGAATGACTCATCGAAATGACAGGCATCGCAATGATGGTATCGTAATGTGCATCGAAATCCGTGACAGGGATTCGATCTCAAACGTTGACTTCTCGATTTGGAACTTAGGTGACGTTTTAAGAGATTCTGGGCAAAACCAATGTGTATCTATGCATCCTTAACAAATCCCACAACTTAATTTCCCTTTCTATAGCAAAACACGAAACTCTAAATCGTGAACAAGATCTAACGGTACTGTTTTGATGTGTTGGGATGAAACGGATAAAATTAGAGCAACTTAAACAAGATACAATACCTAGATTTTATGCAGAAAGTGATAAGTCACGAATCAAATATCAACTAGAGCTCAAGGTCGCAACAATGGCGGATAAAAGAAACTGTGTGTGTGTTTGCAATAGATCGGGGAAAGGGGGGTGACAAGTTTTGACATAGTCAAAGTTTGGTCAAGCACCCACCATTTTGCATAACTTGCAAGAATGGTCCCCCTGTTTTTGAAATGTTTTAGTTAAAGTGATTTTTAGAGTTAATCGAATCAACTTAACAACAAACGAACCCGTTCACAAACACGACCACAAAATCTTAACGCCAAAATGCAATAACCTAGTCATGAATATCCATTCCACATAAAGCACACATAGCATAACAAATGATGATGAATAGTTAATATTTTCTGACAATCCTTTTTAACGACCAAATTTGTTTCCACGAAAAGTTAATATTTGCTCCCGCTTAATCCCTGACCTGTTTTCTATTTAAAGAGCTCTAGTCAAATATTTTAAGGACACAATTATTAATGAGGACATTAGCCGGTTAAGTGATTTGATAGAACGATTCTGGTGGCAATAAGATTTCTCTTATTTTTACAAAATAAGTGCACTGATACGGACCAAGTTATAAAGTTAACTTAGTCCCTTACAAGGTTTTAAAGTAAACCTTGCCCGAGAAAATTTATTCCCGTTGTGAGCCAACGTTTTCAAAAGAAATACGTGACTTTAATGCGAAAAGCGGGTTGCAGTCAGAAATAACTACAAGCCATAATGGGCATGTTTTAAAACTTGTACAACTTTTATACGGACTCTATTTATGGCGCCGTGTCAATATTAATCGACATTTCTAAAGCCGTAAATATTACCGTACTAAAAGACATGCCCGATTTGAGAACGAAATATATTTTTTGGATTTTCTTGATTTTATATTTTTATGGATTTTCTATGTTTTATATTTTTGTATTTTTCTTTTGTTGGTTTAAATATATAAGATAGTATACAAAATCACGATCAAAGGATACTCGAGAATAGTTTACCACTAATATTCTTCCGATTCTTCTGCCAACTCCTTAAGTGTCGCTGGTGAGAATGATTTCATGCCTAGCTTTTCGATCAAAAACTCGATACGTCCTCGATCTAAGGCCTTTGTGAATATATCTGCCAGCTGGTACTCAGTGTTGACGAAGTATAGTTCGATCACTCCATTTTCCACTTGCTCCTTGATGAAGTGGTAGCGGATGTCAATGTGCTTTGCTCGAGAGTGTTGAACGTAGTTGCAGCATAGAGCGATTGCACTTTTGTTATCACAGTACATCGGGATTTTGTTGAATCCAAGACCGTAGTCAATCAATTGTGACCTCATCCAAAGAACTTGAGCACAACAACCGGACATAGCAATGTATACAGCCTCAGTACTTGATATCGCAGCGCTTTTCTGCCTTTTTGATGCCCAACTAACAAGTCTATCTCCAAGAAGTTGCATACTGCCAGAAGTGCTACGTGTGGTATCTTGACACCCGGCATAATCTGCATCTGCATATGAATTTAGTACAATAGAGGAATCCTTCGGATACCACAGACCACGATGAAGTGTTCCTTTTAGATACCGAAAGATCCTTTTCACAACATGAAAGTGCTTTTCGGTAGGCCGAGCCTGATACCGGGCACACATGCCTATAGCAAATTGCAAATCAGGCCTGCTAGCAGTCAGATAGAGAAGGGTGCCGATCATTCCACGGTAAAGTTTAGGATCGACAGCTATCCCTTCCTTATCTTCATCTAACTTGGATCTCTCCACCATTGGAGTATCCACGGGGTCACAGTTTTCAAAGTGATATTTCTTTAAGGATTCAAGAGCAAATTTGGATTGATTAATGAAGATGCCTCTGGGATTTTGAGAAATTTGCAACCCTAAGAAAAATGAAATTTTTCCCATCATCGACATCTTAAATCGTGTGGACATAATTTTCTCAAAACGGTCAGACAAACGTTGATTAGTAGCAGCAAATATTATATCATCAACATAAATTTGTACCAGTATCATGTCGTTGTCCTCCTTGAGAATGAATAATGTTGGGTCCACTTTGCCTTTGGAGAAGCCTTTGGAGATGAGATACGACGATAAGAGATCGTACCACGCGCGTGGAGCTTGTTTCAACCCGTAAAGAGCCTTCTTGAGCTTGTACACGTGATTAGGATACTCTGAACTGACGAATCCATTCGGCTGGCTTACATAGATATCTTCCCTTAATTCACCATTAAGAAATGCCGTCTTAACATCCATTTGGTAGACGATCATATTCATGTGAGCAGCATAAGCAAGGAATAGTCTAATTGCCTCCAATCGTGCAACAGGAGCAAAGGATTCTTCAAAATCAATACCCAAAGCTTGTTTGTAACCTCTAGCAACCAATCTAGCTTTGTTTTTCAGCACACTACCTAACTCATCGAGTTTAACCTTGTATACCCACAACAATGTCAAGATTTCAACGTTGCTGGGTAACGGAACTAATTCCCACACTTCAAGACGTTGGAATTCATTAAGTTCCTCTTGTATGGCTTTAATCCATGATGATTTGGTCATGGCTTATTGCCAGTTTTTAGGTTCAGTGTCTGAAAGAAATGCATCAAAATAGCAATATAATGCATGTTCTTGGAGTTGATGGCGTGTTAAGACTGGTCGATCGATGTCACCAATAATATTGCGGATTGGGTGATCCTTTGTCCATTTTGTGTTGTGAGTTTCAATCCGTGGTGGTCGGGAGTGAACGATTACAGGAGCTTCCTCTGAGGTAGACGCACCGGTAGGGTCTTCAGGTATATGTGAACCAAAGAAGGGAAGCTCTTGTAAGTGAGCATATTCCAGATCGTGATCATATAGATCCTCTTCAACATCATTAGGAACGAGTGGGGGTGAAGATTCAGGTGTTGTTTGTGGATTGGTAGGGGATGGGACATCTGGTTCAAGAGTAACAGTAGATGCCTCAGAAAGATTTCCATTATCTTGAGCAACAACTACGGGAATCGGAGCTACTGCTACAGGTGCTGGAGAATCATTACTCTGTGGATCGAAGAATTCATCAAACATAGGTTAAAATAACTTATCCCACTCGGACCTCGTTGGTGGTATAAATGATGGAGAAGTAGGATTGTTGGGAATTAATCCGGAACTGATTGTACCGGTTCCCATCTCGTGTAATGCGGGTTCAGAGATGTGTTGCTCAGAAGCCATCGCTGTCAGCTCATAAAAATCGACATCCAAAGTTTCTACTATCTTGCCAAGACGACGGTTATACATTCGGTAAGCTTTCTTTGCAGGCGAGTAACCAATGAAAATTCCAATATCAGCCTTCGATTGAAGATTTCCCAGATTCTCACTATTTGTATTTGGATAGCATAGTGCACCAAACACATGAAGATATGAAATATCGGGTTTGTGTCCATGAAGTAGCTCATGTGGAGTTTTACCATGACGTTTGCGAATGATGGAGCGGTTTTGGGTATAACATGCGGTTGCCACTGCTTCAGCCCATAAGAATAAAGGAGCATTCGCATAAATCAACATAGTTCGAGCAGCTTCCATAAGTTTACGGTTACGTCTTTCAACGACACCATTTTGTTGTGGAGTGCGAGCCACAGATGTTTCATGAGAAATACCAACCTTTTCATAATAATTTTGAAGAGTCTGATTAACGAACTCAGTGTCGTTATCAGTCCGAATGCGGCGAACAGTAGCATTACGACGTACTTGGATCATCTTTAAGAAAGTAATGATATACTCTGGTTCTTGATCCTTGGATGCTAAGAACTTTACCCATGTAAACCTTGAGAAATCATCCACTATGACGAGGATGTATTTTCTACCACTCACACTAGCCGTACGCATTGGCCCGCAAAGATCCATGTGCAAAAGATATAGTGGTTCTTGGTTGGTGTCTTCTGCTTTAGGTTTGTAAGATTTCTTGGTGCTTTTCCCCAATGAACACGCGGAACATAAGTGATCCTTGTTGAACTTAAGTTTTGGAAGACCACGAACAAGTTTGTTTCTAGCCAAATGGTTAATAGCATCAAAGTTAAGATGAGATAACCGTCGATGCCACAACCATGACTTGGTCTTAGATGCTTTGGAGAGTAGGCAAACAGGAGAGGCGGCCATCATGCTTTGAATAGACAAAGTATAGAGATTATCCCCTCGAGAACCCTTTAACAAATCATTTCCTGCAAGATCGCGAATGAAGCAAGTATGTTGTCGAAAGGCCACTTCAAGGTTTGAATCGCAAAATTGTCCTACTGAGAATAGATTGTGACCAAGTCCCTCTACATAATAAACCCTTGAAATCGTGACATTCCCAATTTGATATTCACCATAACCCATAATCTTTGCAATATGGTCGTTGCCGAATTTAACCGTTCCTAGAAACTTGCTGACGAAATTTCTGAGCATCGAGCGGTCTCCAGTCATATGTTTGGAGCACCCCGAGTCCAAATACCAAAGAATAATTTGGACGACCTGAAAATATTACCAAACACAGTCGATGTATCGGATTCTAATTGTTCTTCTGAGTTAGTAGGTACAGATATAATTATCTTAGATTTGCTATCAGACGAAACTTTAGGTTTCCAGATTTTCTTACTAGTGGTTGGCTTAGATTCTAGTTGTCTAGTATTCTGAGGTACTTTTTGACTGGGGACATTACCACTGGTGGGCACAATAGTGGGGACAGACCTAGTTAAAGGGCGCTTTTTCCATTTCTTAGTGCTAGTGTTCCTATTTAAAGGACGCTTAGACCTAACTTCCGTGGATGTGCTCCTAGTTAAAGGGCACTTAGTTCCATTTGCAGTAAAGGTCCTACCAGTGGGTTTCCATTGCCACCCAACTTGGCTAAATTTCTTCCCTGTTGGAATCCATTCAAGATTGTTCTTAATAGCATACATTTCATTCACGTGATCAACAAGGCATAAATCATGACGCTGAGAAAACATGCATTCATTACAATTCCAACATTTCGCATTAGAATTCACATTTTGCTTAGGTTTCCACTCATAAAGAGAACCTTTTGTCTTAGCTACATGATTATTTTTATTTAAAACTGAAATAACGTTCCTAGGGTGCACTTCTACTTTCTTCTTCTCAGTCCTATTAGTGGAAGGCTTGATCCTATCTTTCTTGTCTTGAGATCCTTTAGCCTTAGTGGACACAGTTACTCCTGTAGAAGTCAAGGGAACATTAGTTACAGATTTTGACTTAGCCTTGATGGGTGTGTTTAAAACAGGCTTAGCTCCTGGGGTCTTATTGAATGGAGTAATGGCAATGGTGGTTTGTTGTTTAGATGGTACAGATATCGGTTGCCCAATGTACTCTAAGTTTGCTAAACAATCCTGAACGCGATCCACATATAATAAAAGGTCATATACACTATGACTTGTGGGATCACGTTCGCGCATTTCATAAACAATCTCTCTAGCTAGATCAGCATGTTCTAAGGCATTTTTCATATATGTGGCAAACTTAGTGGGACTCTTCTTAAATTTTGGATCCCGATATAACACACGTGGGTTGGGTTTGGGAGCACTAGAGGTCAAGGCAGAGGCAGTAGCTAGATTATCAACACGTTCTCGTCCTTTGAGTTGAAGTGTCTCCTTTAATTCTGCTAGAACCATGTTTTTGTCTATGAGCTGAATTTTTAGGTCAGAGGTTTCCTCACATTTCTTGTTCAGTTTGTCAATTAAAGACTTTTGCTCTGTCACATTAAACGCGAGGTGTTCTTCTATTGAACCAGAAATTTGTGAGTCTCCCTGCCTTAATTGTTCACGCTCTCCTAGTATAGAATTAATTCTATTTTCTAGGACATGATTCTTAGTCTCTGTAGCCTCTAGTTCCGTTTTTGTTTCTAGTAATTCTCTCTTAATTCTCATCATCTCTTCTTCTAAATTCTGAACCATCTGAATCATCTTGTCACTTGTCTCAACGGAGTTTCCACCATCATTTAGTTTTGAATGAGTTTCATTTTTAGATTGATTCTCAATTTCAAGAGATATAGAGTGTTGTTGAAGCTCATTAAAACTTTTTGAGAGTGTATTATACGAATCTTGAAGCTTTAAAAATTCAGCGTTGGATTCATGACAAGAATGATTTTCTACATTATTCACATGTTCAACAGTATTCACAGATTCATGCACATCATCACAAATATTCACAGTAGATGAAATTTCATGAGTATATTTAACATTAACAACTTGCATCACTTCGAGAGACACCATATGTTCTAAAAAGCGGTCATATTCTGATAAAATCTTTTCCTTTTCAATTAAGTGTTGTTCATAAGCATCATCCATTTTATTGAAAACTTTTTGAACTTCACCAATTTCAAAACTTAAATTACACGCTAGATCATAAACTCCTTGTTTAATATGGTCCACAAACGGAACGATCTCTTTCTCAAACACCGTTTTCATGTGTTCGAACGCCCATTCTCCAGCGGTTTGAGCCGTTGAAGTCATACATTCCAAGATGACCTTGTCAAAATCGGTAAGGTATTGCCCAATCTCTTCCAAGCTGAGCTTTACCGTACTAACCGGTGGAAGATTCTTAGGATTTTCCTTTGGTTTGTCCGAGTTAACGAGTGTAGGAATTATACTAAGGCATTCTCTTGTAGGCATGAAAGTGGATGTTTGGAGAGTTCTCTTTTTCATATTAAAACGAATTCTAAGATCTATTGTGGCATTTTTTGCATTCATTTGAGCATAATCATATTCAGGATATGTAGAAAGTATTTTTAACTGCTTCTCGTCATATGGTGTCATACTCTCAGAATCATTTGAGAACACAATCGGATCTAATACCAATCCTAACTTTGTTGCATCATAAAGTCGTGGGTTGTGGTTAAGCGTTTGCTTTGCATACCCTGGGTTAGGTGGTAAGTCTATAAGACGCGATAGATTGAACTATTTAAATGATGCATGAAACAAGTGTACTAGATGTGAAGCAGCATATTGTTTTAAAAGCTTAATTTCCGTTTCTTTTATTCTTTCAGACGTCTTAATTTCCATTTCAAGCTGTTTGGACTCAAGAATTTCAAAATCCGTTTGAAGTTGTTGAAAATTAGTAACGACTGACTCTTTTTCTTTAAGTTCATTCGAAAGATTTACTCTTAAACTTTCAATTTCTAGCAGATTGTCCATTTGAACTTTCCTAAACCTATCAAATTCAGGATTGGTTAAGGTAGTGGACACAGGAGTCATTTCCAAGGTTTTAACCTTGTCCTTATGCAAAGCAATCTCGGACAATAAAGTCTGATTAGCATTCATGGTTTCAAGGATCGTACTATTCATTCTGCTAAGCAAAGATGCCGGGACCCTAACCAAATCAAGTTGAGCAGACGAATTGCTAGTCGTAAGAGCTCCCGGTTGTGGTTCACTCAAAGTCTGAGGACTTGCAATGTTATTTCTATCATTGTTTGTCTCGTCGATTGAGTTACTAACCACCGGAGGCTGTTCCAAATACTCAGACATTTGCTCAACTTGATAAGGTACAATACTAGTATCTGTAGCAGTATTTGGTACCTCAGAAATGGTATCATCTCCATATAGTGAAAGGTTTGCCATAAGAGCTGCTTTGGCGGTGTTAAGATCATCACAATCAGATTCATATGCATCCAAATCATCACATTGATATGCAGCATTGTTGGTGATGACTGTTGTGAGACCATCAGTTTCCGCTACTCCTGGATCTGCAAGGAATGCCAATTCTTCTGCATCAAGCTCACGACCTTGGGCTTGAGCATTCACCAGGTAAATCTTCTCCTTAAACCATGTGTCGTCCCTTCTCCTCTTAGGCTGCTTGCATTCTTGGGCCATGTGCCCTTCCCCTTTGCAGTTGTAGCAAATAACCACCTTTATTTTACCAGTGCTGTTTGCCCTTGTAGCAGTAGTAGTGGATGAACGTGCACCAGCGGTAGATGAATTCGATCTCCCTTGAAGTGGTTGCACCATGACTCTTCCGTCCTGAATTGTTGCCTGTTGTCGAGAGTTAGACGAGTTCCTTAACTGATTGTTAGTTGTTTCTGGAGCTCGGTAACCTCGTTTGTTCAATGTCTGACTTAAATAAGCAGACATCAGAGCAAGGATTTCAGTAGGGCTGTCTCCTTGTCTAAATTCAGGGACAGGGATGTCATCTTCACAGTAGAAAGCTGATGCTTCTTGAGCTATAGTCTGATTCGTTGGAGCACTGACTTGTTGTGAGTAATGAGGTTGAGGAGCCTCCAGTAGTGGATAGGTACTAGCAAGGTTGGTGGGAGTTTGATACGGTGAATACTGGTGTGAAGCATAAGGTAATGGGTGTGAATCTCCTTGTGATGATGATGTTGCTGGTTGGTGATAAGATGTATGTGGCGGTGGAAGAATCGAGTACTGTGGGAAGCTTGGTGTTTGATACACAGGTTGATATGATGATTTTGTCCTAAAGCAAGCTGAGAGTTGTGGTATGACAGTGTAGGATGGTTTGCCAATATTGTCATTGGTTCATGATAAGTTCCTTGAGAAATTCGGTTTTGGATCACATGCTTCTCATGCTGTTGTAAGAAAGCATAGAGTTGATCTAAATTGGACTTGTGTAGATCACGAATCATTTTGACATCTGTGACATATTGACTCCATTCAGGGGGTAATGTGTTCAGAAACTTGGTGTTTAACTGAAACTGTTCAATCCTAAGATTATAGACATTCATGTCATTCATCAGAGTGGTAAAATGCCAGTAAAAATCATGAAGAGTCTCCCCTGGAATGTATTTGAACCTATCAAACAAATCATATAGTTGACACTCTCGTTCTTGCTTAGTGAGAGATGTCCCTTGTAGCAAAACCGCAAGTCGATCCCAAAGATTCTTTGCTACTGTATGTTCACTTACCATTCGAAAGATATCAGGTGGAAGGGCTTGAAGAATTGTCTGAACAACCCTTTCATCAGCATCTGCAATGATTTTAGCATCGGTTAACTCATGATACTCCCTTGGCCTTGTCACGTTGTTGACGGTAACCTCTCCCCAATCTAATGGTCCTTTATCAATCGATTGAAGCATAAGTCGACCATTTTGTTTGCCCATGATGTACGTTTTCATACGGCCTTGCCATGCTTCAAATAGATCTTTGATGAGCAAAGGCGGACGAGTATCGGTACCCGAAATGATCGATATATCGGTGAGTGAAGTCATAGTTGGCATAAATGAATGTGAATTCATTTTGTGATCCCTTGAAAATTTTTTTATCAAAGATGATCGAACAATGAAATAAGGTTATGAGTTTTTTGTGTTGTTAACTAAAAGATGTTGTTATCTTGTTGTTGTGTTTGCTTTTGAAATTTTCCAAATTTCCAAATTAAATGCCAAATAGAAGAAAATCCACTAAGTATCTAAAAACAAGTTCTATCGAAATGTTCTTTCTGTCGGAATACCCAGATCGGAATATCTTACTATCGGAATGCTCAGATCGTAATGCAAAGCTGTCGAAATGATTCAGATTGCAAAGTGCTTGTCGGAATGATTCAGATCGTAATGCTCAGATCGCAATGTAACCCTGTCGGAATGATGATGGTATCGGAATGCCTAGATCGCAATGCAAAGCTGTCGAAATGCTCAGATCGCAAAGTCTATCGGAATGCTCAGATCGCAAAGACTATCGGAATAATTCAGATCGGAATGCTTAGATCGCAATGTAGCTGACAAAATTTAAGCAGAGTAACGACTTAAAAATTTCCTTATAGACGTCGGAATCCCAGATCGCAAAGTACGATCGGAATGTCCAGATCGGAATAAGTAATGAAATCCAAGTATCGCAATGTAGAACCAAACCCTTTCCGATGGTGATGGTTATTGCGATGGAAGCCCGTTTTTACTTGTACTTTCCGATGGAGATTTCTGCTTGAATTTCGGAATGAAGAACACAAGACCTTTTTGCACTTTTGATCCAAGAAAGATTGTGTTTTAACGAAAACCAAGATACCAAAATCACTTTAACACGAATCCCTATGTTACACTACTTGAAACAACGATCAAACACAAAAAAAATTTGAAGATTCGGCAAAAACAAACCAACACCCTACGATATGTTTATAAAACAATACGCAACACAAAAACAAACCTATATCTCATCCCATGCTCTTGATACCAATTGTAGAACAATGATAATCTTTGTGAAACAAGGGGGTTGATGTTTTTCTAGAGAGAGAAAGTTAGAGAGAGAAGTAAAAGAAACTTGTAATATTGAAATGTAAGAAATGAACAACCAACACCTCTTTCCATGGTGGAAAGAGGTTTAAATACCCCAAGTCCTTAATGGACATGGGCTTCCGGCCCATGAACATGCTCATGGGTCGGGCTATTTAATAAATGAAACTAAACATAACTACGAGCCTATAACTACATTGTTGGAGTGACCGAGACTTTCTAAATGCGTAAAACGTATTTCCAACAATATATGTATATATATATATATATATATATATATATATATATATATATATATATATATATATATATATATATATATATATATATATATATATATATATATATATATATATATATATATATATATATATATATATATATATATATATATATATATATATATATATATATATATATATATATATATATATATATATATATATATATATATATGATGATTTTATAAGTATGATGATGACCAAGTGGAATTTTATATCTTCATTCAACATTTTAGTGTTATGTGTTGGTAAATTTTTAGACTAGTTTCACTAGTTTAACTTGTTTACATGTTAAGACCCAATAAGCCCATGATAAGCCCATTACATTATATTTGTCCAATTGCACTTTTAACATCAGCCCTATACTCATATGTTGGGCCCAAGTGGGTTAAGCCCAATGAGTAAGTCCATTAGTGTTTAGCCAAATTAGTTGGGTTAATAGTCCAATAAGGCTAATTTGGCCCGTTAATGTCCATATGTTGTAAAGCTCGGGTTTTATCGGTTTTTACTTGTCATATGTACTTATAAATCAGTATATGAGTTATAAAAAGTTTACATTAGACGGGCCCGACCGTCTAAGTTTTAATTGACGAAAACGTTAATCTTTCGGTTTTAGCCGAAAAGACGTAAAACTCATGTATATAGTTTTATAACTTATAAAACTTATCAAATTGCCATTTTAATAATATGTCCCATTTATTTATCAAAGTATATACTTATTTATAAGTAATATATAAGTTAGTGGGTTTTAGGTATACATTTTATATTAGTTTTACTTGAGTGCTAATTTTATAATATGTACTTCTATTTTACAAATCTTATCATGAAATTCACTTTCACCATTTTTACCATATCTTGAGTTCTACAAGAAGATAGAAGCTCATTTTTGGTCAGAACAAACTACATGATATGTTCTACAATTATCTTCCGTTTAGCTACTTCTCAATCAACCTCTAAATGTCTCCAACAGTTCGTCCAAAATAGACTATACAGATTTAAACTTCAATATTGTTTTGATCATATCTCACTCATTTTATGGATTCCATTGAGTGAACAACTCTCACATATGTACAAGTCACATACCTTACTGTATATTAATTTATACAAGTCATTTTAATAGGTTATCATAATGTTCTTTACTGTTTTATATAGCCTACTATTTTAGACATGATTTTAACATATTTACATGTAGTTTTCAATCTTTTTAACCAAATTTATCAACACAAGATCCCCACATAATACTTTTGATCATCATATATCATCATATACATATACATTATGAAAGAAAATACTAATTTACATTTACAAAATAACAAGAAAATGGAAGGAATGATCCTGTTACCAACCAAGATAATGAAAGTTAAGATCAAGGCTTGACTTTTGATGACAAAACTTGTGGTACACCAACACCAACTTCAAGATCACCCAACTTCAAGAACACGTTGTGGAAAATCAGCCCCAAGACACCAAGGAAACTTCTTTTTGGATGTTATAATCACCTCCAATCAATAAAGCTTCAAAAGGACATCATCTTATGTATGAATAACATAGGATTTGTGGTTAAATTTAGATCAAAATGGGGGTTTATGGTTGAGAGTGGACGGAAAGGGGAGGGAGAGATGAGAGAGATGTGTGTTTTGCATGTATGAAATGAGCTAGTGGATTGAGTTGTTAGTTGTTTTAAGTTGTATATGGTTTTGGTGAATAAACTAGGACAAGTGTCCTAGTTTATCAAGTAAACTTGACACATCCTTGATGTGTTGGATTAAGCTAGCCGTCCCATGTGTAGGGGTGGGGCAAGTTTATCTTGTCTCATCCCCTTTTAATTATGGGTACTCCTCGATTCTAGTTTCCTCTATTTGCGTGCCCTCGGGTCATTTTATGAAAAACGTTTTTATAAATTATGAATCAACGGCACAAAACAAATCTAATAAAAATTGTCTCTTAAAAAACGTAGTTAAAAAACGTAATACTTAATCCTAGGGTTTCCGGTTTAGTCGTAAAGGACGTTAAATTATGCACGTAAGCCCAAATTTCAATCCATAAATTGTGAGTTCATCAACCAACACAAAAATAAGTTTCAAAATAATATACGAGAAAATAATTTACTACCTGAAAATGTTAGATTGTCACAGCTTTTCCTCCTAAAAGGGATCAACGTCCTCGTGATCCATTTCATTTTGATGTCCGTTTCTTATTGAAATCAAAGAGGTGTGGGTATTTCTTCCACATTTTATCCTCTCGTTCCCAAGTAAATTCTGGTCCATGCTTCGAGTTCCATCGAATCTTGACGATAGGTATCCGACTTTGTTTAAGTTGATTTACCTCACGATCCATAACCTCTACGTGTTCTTCGATAAAATGCAACTTCTCATCTATTCGAACCTTATCCAACGAGATTTTCTCATCACACACTGCTAAACATTTAATCATATTAGATACATGGAATGTGTTGTGAACACCATGAAGTTCTTGGGGTAACTCTAGTTTGTAAGCCACCGGACCTACTCTAGATAAAATCTTAAAGGGTCCAATATAGCGGGGATTCAAATTCCCTCGCTTTCCAAATCTTATGACGCCTTTCCATGGCGATACTTTCAACATTACTCGGTCACCCACTTCAAACTCCATCGGTTTCTGCCGCGCATCCGCGTAACTTTTCTATCTACTTCGGGCAGTCAACAGCCGATTCTTAATATGAACTATCATCTCCGTAGTCTCCCGGATCAATTCCGGTCCTGTGAGCTGTGTAACCCCAACTTCACTCCAACATACAGGAGATCTGCACTTCCTACCATACAAAGCTTCAAACGGTGCAGCCTTAATACTAGCAGGATAACTATTGTTATACGAAAACTCTGCTAAAGGCAAATGTTTATCCCAATTATTTCTAAAATCTATCACACAAGCTCTCAACATATCTTCTAGTGTTTGTATCGTTCTTTCACGCTGCCCATCGGTCTGGGGGTGATAAGCAGTGCTCATGTCGAGATTCGTTCCCAAAGATCTTTGGAGAGATTTCCAAAGGTTTGATGTGAATCTAGGATCTCGATCTGAAATGATCGATACAGGCACTCCATGCTTGCATACAACATTCTCAAGATAAATACGAGTCAGCTTCTCCAGTGAGGACTGCTCTTTAACCGAAATGAAGTGTGTTGATTTTGTCAGTTTGTCGACAATGACCCAAATCGAGTTGTTTCCAGATGATGTTCTAGGAAGATTGGTGATAAAGTCCATCGTAATTCGCTCCCACTTCCATTCAGGAATCTTTGGTTGTTGAAGTAGTCCTGATGGATTTTGATGTTCAGCTTTGACTCTTGCACAAGTCAAGCATTGAAGAACATACATAGCAATATCAACTTTCATATTCGGCCACCAGTACAACTTCTTCAAATCATGATACATTTTATCAGATCCAGGATGAATGAGATATTTAGATTTATGGGATTCCAACATGATAAAATCTCTTAAGCCTCCAAACTTAGGTATCCACATATGATCTCTTAAGCATTTCACTCCATCAGCTCTAACCTCTAAAGGATCTCCTTCTCCTCGAAACCCTTCATTAACAAAATTTTCTTTCTTCCAGGCTTCTATTTGTGCATTTCTAATTTGCTCAGGCAAATTATTGTGCACAGTCAAGGCTAGAGAACACGTCCTGATAGGCTCTCTATCTTTTCTACTTAACGCATCGGCAACAACATTTGCTTTTCCCGGGTGATATTTTATATAACAATCATAATCACTTAATAGCCCTATCCATCTTCATTGCCTCATGTTCAATTCCTTTTGATCGAGAATATACTGTAGGCTTTTATGATCGGTGAATACCGTACACTTGGTGCCATACAGATAATGTCTCCATAACCTAAGAGCAAAGACTACAGCTCCTAATTCAAGATCATGAGTAGTATAATTCTCCTCATTCTTCCTTAATTGCCTAGAAGCATAAGCTATCACCTTTTCTCGCTGCATGAAAACATCACCATAACCTCTAAGAGATGCATCACAAAATACTACAAAATCTTCACTTCCGTCAGGTAATGATAGAATTGGCGCACTACATAATTTTCGCTTCAATATCTGAAATGCTCCATCTTCTTCACTTCCCCAAACGAAAGGTTTATTTTTCTAAGTTAGCTTGGTCAGGGGTTTAGCTATTAAAGAAAATTCTTTAATGAATCGCCTATAATAGCCAGCCAATCCTAAGAATTGTCGCACCTCCGTTGGCGTTGTCGGTGCAGACCAATTCTTAAGGCTTCAACCTTTGCAGGATCAACATGAATTCCATCTTTGTTAATCACATGACCAAGAAATTGCACATAATCCAACCAAAAATCACATTTCGAAAACTTAGCATACAACTTTTCCTCCTTTAACAAACTCAAGATAATCCTTAAATGTTCTCCATGTTCATCTTTATTCTTTGAATAGATTAGAATGTCGTCAATAAACACGATCACAAAATTTTCCAAATAGGGTTTGCACACTCGGTTCATTAGATCCATGAAGACCGTAGGTGCGTTTGTTAACCCAAATGGCATTACTTGAAATTCATAGTGTCCATAACGAGTTCTAAATGCAGTTATTGGAATATCTTCTTCACGGACGCGAAGTTGGTGGTATCCAGACCGCAAATCTATCTTAGAATACACACTAGATCTTTGTAGTTGATCGAACAAATCATCAATCCTTGGTAAAGGATATCGATTTTTAATCGTCAACTTATTCAGTTCCCGGTAATCAATGCACATACGGAAAGATCCATCCTTCTTCTTAACGAACAAGACTGGAGCTCCCCAAGGCGACGAGCTCGGTCGAATAAAAACTTTATCAGACAACTCCTTAAGTTGTTCGGATAATTCCTTTTACTCAGAAGGTGATAATCAGTAAGGCGCACGTGCCACCAGTGCATCACCAGGAATTAAATCGATTCGAAAATCGACTTGCCTTATCGGTGGAAGTCCGGGTAAATCTTTAGGAAATACCTCAGGAAATTCATAGATAATAGGTACATCTTCTAATCGTTTCTCCTTAGACTCATTCCCGGTCACTTGAGCTAAGAATAGCTCGCAACCGTTCCTGATGTACTTTCGGACTTTAATACATGAAACGATTTTCAAATGGGATTCACCTCGATTACCATCAATTACTAACGTCCAATTCCTAAGAGGAATCTTAACCTTCTTTTCACCACATAAAATAGTAGCATTATTCAACGATAACCAATCCATACCAATAATAATATCAAAACTACCTAGTTCTATCAACATCAAATCAATCGGAAAGGAATAGTTTAAGAGATTTAGAGAGCATCCTTTAAATAGTTTATTAGTTTTCACTAATTTACCATCAGCCAATTCCACTTCGTAACTGGTATTTATCTCAACAGGTTCAATGTCAATAAGGGCACTAAATTTAGTAGATACAAAGCTCCTATCAGCACCCGAATCAAATGAATCAACAGCGTAATGATTGTTGAGTAAAAACGTACCAGTAACGACATTCAGATCTTCTTTCTTAACCTCGACTGTTCCAAGTTGATAAGAACCACCCTGGGGGTTTCTTCCAGGTCCAATCGCTTTCAACTTAGGGCAATCCGATTTCTTATGACCTTCTTCATTACAGTTAAAGCAAATAACTCCCCTCTTACACTTTTCCACTTTGTGTCCAAGCTTTCTGCAATTTCGGCACTTCCAGCAGTCGCCAGTATGCCTCTAATTGCCACACTTAGGACATTTTTCATCATTGCGCGGTGTGTTGTTGGTAAGAGCATTTGCATTCCCCCTTCTCTAGTTTTGACGGCGATTGAAATTCTGCTTATTATCACCTCGACCTCCACGATCGCCATCACCCTTTCTTTTCTCACCAGCATGTGCTTCATCCTTCCTATCCTGAATTAGCCCAATGAGTTGGTAAGCCATTCGAACAGAATCATCAATGGTCAGTGGTTTTGATGATGTCACGTCCCCTCGGATGTTCTTGGTCAACCCTTTAATATATTTTTCAATTCGGATCTCTTCGGGTTCCACCAATCGAGGACACAGCAAGGCCAACTCATGGAATCAGTTTGTGTAGCTATCAATGTCCACACCTTTCATTCACAGATGAATCAAATCTTGTTCCAACCTAATGATCACGCTACGGGGACAGAACTCCAGAGTCATCCACTTTTTAATTTCAGCCTATGGAGTAGCATTAGCAACATCAATACCCATGAAAGCAATTCTCCCATTCCACCAAGTCAACGCACGACCTTTAAGAGTAGCCATAGAAAAAGTAACCTTATCTTCCTCCTTACACTTACTAATCCGAAACACCGACTCAATCTTCTCAATCCACTAGCTTAATCCTACAGCACCTTCAATTCCATTAAAAGGTAGAGGTTCACACTTCATGAACGTCACATAAGTACAACCACCGACTTCCGGTGCATTAGGTCCAAGTCCTCCTACATTTCCTTCAGCATTAGCATTCACATTATTAGAATTCACATTCACATTAGTACCACCAATTCCACTACCGCCAGCTCCACTACCGCCAGCTCCACTACCGCCAGCTCTACTACCGCCATCTCCACTACTGCCAGCTCCATTTCTAGCATTTGCCATAAATTCTGTCATAGATGCGGCAACTTGCTCCGCAATGATCCTACATACATCATCCTCAGTCAAAGCTTTCTTGGGCGACATGGTTCTATAATTTCACAATTTCAAAGCATATTAAGAATTCACCCAACAAGGGATTCATATAAGATGGATTGAATTCATAATCAAGATACAAATAAGGCACGATATGTAATTCAAGACAAAGATACATATTTCTTTGGATTAGAAACAACCACATTGTCTTAATTACATTCCACATCCAAGTTTCTAGCACTATACAGGCCCAAAATTCGTGCCAGATCTACTAACTAATAAGTCGGTTCAGTCAAAGTTACAAAAGATACAAAAGATACAAAGATGACTACTAAAGATAGACTGGTCTACTGAGAACCGCCAGATGGTCCATCATCCATCGTGTTCGGTATCTTCGTCGAACGATCACAAGATACATCCTCAGCTGGGCGCTTACGAATCACTCCTTTCTCGACCATCTCAGTATAAAACCTACTGTTCCAACCAACAGATATATTCAACTCTTTCTCAGCCTTCTCACGCATCGCACGAGATACATTCAACTGAATCTCCATAGTATTCACCTTTTTCTTCTTTTCATCGTACTCACCACTTTCTAGCACAGATAACCTCCTAAACGCCTCATTCAAACCACGCTCCACATCAGTCAAATCCAAATTAAGCAACTCCCTCTCTTTCTCACCAACCTTAGTCTTCGACTCCAAATAAGCATCCTGAGTCTGAACAACACCTAAACCAACCTCTGTCATACTACCTCGAACACGAGAAGAATCTAAATCACGTCTCAAGGCCCAAGGTGCAATTCAATCAATATGAGTAGCCTCTCGAACCCTATACGACTCTCCTATCACATGCCTACGAGTAGCAATCCCATCAGTACCATCAGGTGCATCATCATCCTCATCATCCTCTGATTCAGAATCAGATTCAGACGATTCAGACAATTCATCTCTAAGTAGTTCAAACTCAGAATCAGACAAATCAGCTGGAGGGGGTAAGGGCTCACCCTCTGCTACATCATAAGGGAAAATAATCTCAGCCTCCTCATCATCATCAACCTTATAATCTATACCTATCTCCTCCTCGACATCCTCGTCGTCATCCTCATTACCTACATTATCTATCCCAATCTCATCATCATTCTCAATACCAACATTATCATTATCATTCTCTACAACATCAACCTAAAATGGTTCCTCCTCTTCATCATCCATATCCTCATCTACATTATAATCCACTAAGTCTAAATAAGGGTTATCATCTACATTAGGTTCAGGAATAGCATGGTTCTCCAAGAATATTAGGGTCATCCATGACAATCTGCATTTATAATATATCTCGTATTAGCATAAAATAATTATTAAACAGTTACATACTGAAACCACGATATATACATATATATAAATTAAATTATATATATCAAAATATATATCTTCTCAATAAGGCTTGTTGGTAACGTCGGAGAACTTTGGCACCGTTATAGTCAAAAGATTTTTCAAACATTTTAAGAAAATGTTTATAGTTAAAAGATTTTGAAAAGTTTTGTTCAAAACCTTGGTTTTAAAAATCTTTCGTTCTCTATAACGAGAGCTCTGGTACCAAACTGTAACACTCTCAAATTTCATACGGTACAGCGGAAGAGTCAATAGAGTGTTACGGGATAGCACAATAACTCCAATCATAGACAACGCATAAAAATAGTTGTACAAGGTTTAACATACATTCATTCGAAATAAAAGTTTTAAGTGTACAACAGGTCCCTAAATTACACAGTCATAAAGTTTACAAAACATAGATCGAATGAATAATTTTTATTATGTGGGCCATCAGATTCGATCTCCATCCAAATTATCTTCATGCACCTGAGATAAAACATGCAAAAATTATATTAGCGAATGCCGAGTGAATTCATAGAGTTTAATAAAAACGTTATAGAAAACAATCATCGAAATCAGAACACAAGTATAATATCAGAAGTAAGTCCTCGTATTGCTAGTCAGGCAATATATAAGTCAAATCATTCATCTCAAACCGTCCATGAAACCGCAGTTTCAAAATTATTGTTATTTGCATCGTATCATATCGGATATTTAAATTACATTGGATTATTATTAGTCGCATGACATTATTACCTTACTATCACAAACAACGGGTCGCTAACCCGACAAACAATTTGCCCATCTAAGTTAGCGTGTCGTCACAAAAATCACGCTATGTAAATCTTCTCATACATAAATTCGCTTACCAATCAATGTGGCACGACGGGGATCAACCGTTAAGGCGCGAACTAGGGTGATCTTCCCCAAATAGTACTATTAAATGCATAAGCATCTACCAAATCCCGGTAGTTCACAATTCATGCTAATGGGACTTTAAGTGACATAACCTAACTATAATAATCCTTTACATCTCATTTATTGGGTCATAGCATCATTCGGGTCCATATCATTAATCATACCATCGGGACTACTTGTATTCTATTTTTATCAAAAACTAGCATGATATCTCCCTCGCGGTTTTACAAATCATTTTATAAAACGTTTAAAAGAGTGCAAGGCTATGAACTCACGTTGATTACGAAAGGCGGGTTATCGGCTACGGGTGTGCTTCGATCAAGGAAACCTATATAAATAATACTCGGTCTTAGAATTTTGTCCAATGACTTTATAAAAATAATAGCTATGTATATATATATATATACATATAAATATATATATATATATATATATATATATATATATATATATATATATATATATATATATATATATATATATATATATATATATATATATATATATATATATATATGATTTTATAAGTATGATGATGATCAAGTGGGATTTTATATCTTTATTCAACATTTTAGTGTTATGTGTTGGTAAATTTTTAGACTAGTTTCACTAGTTTAACTTGTTTACATGTTAAGGCCCAATAAGCCCATGATAAGCCCATTACATTATATTAGTCCAATTACACTTCTAATATCAGCCCTATACTCTAATTTTGGGCCTAAGTGGGTTAAGCCCAATGAGTAAGTCCGTTAGTGTTTAGCCAAATTAGTTGGGTTAATAGTCCAATAAGGCTAATTTGGCCCGTTAATGTCCATAGGTTATAAAGCTCGGGTTTTATCGGTTTTTACTTGTCATATGTACTTATACATCAGTATATGAGTTATAAAAAGTTTACATTAGACGGGTCCAACCATCTAAGTTTTAATTGACGAAAACGTTAATCTTTCCGTTTTAGCCGGAAAGACGTAAAACTCATGTATATAGTTTTATAACTTATAAAACTTATCAAATTGCCATTTTTATAAAATGTCTCATTTATTTATCAAAGTATATACTTATTTATAAGTAATATATAAGTTAGTGGGTTTTAGGTATACATTTTATATTAGTTTTACTTGAGTGCTAATTTTATAATATATACTTTTATTTTACAAATCTGATTATGAAATTCACTTTCACCATTTTTACCATATCTTGAGTTCTACTAGAAGATAGAAGCTCATTTTTTTGGCAGCACAAACTACACGAAATGTGCTACAGTTAACTTCATTTTAGCTACTGCTCAATCAACCTCTAAATGTCTCTAACAGTTCGTCCAAAACAGACTATACAGATTTGACTTCAATATTGTTTTGATCATATCTCACTCATTTTATGGATTGCATTGAGTGGCCAACTCTCATATATGTACAAGTCACATACCTTAGTGTATATTAATTTATTCAAGTCATTTTAACAGGTTATCATAAGGTTCTTTACTGTTTTATACAACCTACTATTTTAGACATGATTTTAACACCTTTACATGTAGTTTTCAATCTTTTTAACCAAATTTATCAACATAAGATCCCCACATAATACTTTTGATCATCATATATCATCATATACATATACATTAAGAAAGAAAATACAAATCTACATTTACAAAATAACAAGAAAATGGAAGGAATGATCTTGTTACCAACCAAGATAATGAAAGTTAAGATCAAGTCTTGACTTTTGATGACAAAACTTGTGGTACACCATCAATAACTTCAAGATCACCCAACTTCAAGAACACCTTGTGGAAAATAAGCCCCAAGAAACCAAGGAAACTTCTTTTTGGATGTTATAATCACCTCCAATCAATAAAGCTTCAAAAGGACATCATCTTATGTATGAATAACATAGGATAAATTTAGATCAAAATGGGGGTTTATGGTTGAGAGTGGATGGTAAGGGGAGGGAGAGATGAGAAAGATGTGTGTTTTTGCATGTATGAAATTAGCTAGTGGTTTGAGTTGTTAGTTGTTTTAAGTTGTATATGGTTTTGGTGAATAAACTAGGACAAGTGTCCTAGTTTATCAAGTAAACTTGACACATCCTTGATGTGTTGGCTTAAGCTAGCCGTCCCATGTGTGGGGGTGGGGCAAGTTTATCTTGTCTCATCCTCTTTTAATTACGGGTACTCCTCGATTCTATTTTCCTCGATTTGCGTGCCCTCGGGTCGTTTTACGAAAAACATTTTTATAAATTATGAATCAACGGCACAAAACGAATCTAATAAAAATTGTCTCATAAAAAACGGAGTTAAAAAACGTAAATACGTAATCCTAGGGTTTCCGGTTTAGTCATAAAGGACGTTAAATTATGCACGTAAGCCCAAATTTCAATCCGTAAATTGTGAGTTCATCAACCAACAAAAAAATAAGTTTTAAAATAATATACGAGAAAATAATTTACTACCTGAAAATGTTAGATTGTCACATTTGAAAGTTTCAGTTGTCAAATATGGTCCTTGATTTTTGATAAAACATGAAAACAAAGTCTTTCAGTCGTCCAAACCACTTTCCTTTGTTAATTAACTTTCTCTTTTCACACTTTTGCCCCAAATAGTTTTCCAAACTATTTTCAAGGATTAGTTTTTTTGCCATTTTGGATATTTCAAGGGCTGATCTTGGACATTTCTCATCTTTGAAGGTCTTCAATGGATGTTTGACATTATGGAGGACCATTGTTGACAATTTTGAATTCTTAAGGGACTAAACTTGCCAAATCTTAAAAGTTGAGGGACCATTTTGTAATTTTGACAAACTTAAGGGATCAAACTTGTAATTATGAATATACAAGGGTATTAAATGTCAATTCTTCATTGATGAGGGATGATACTTGTACATCTTAAAGTCTTCAAGGGTTTTTCTTTGAGAAATCCATAACTAGGGTCCGGTTCATTGTGCGGCTTCGTTTCTCGTGTTCGTTTTTCCTTGTTTCTTGTGATCTTTTGTCTTTTTCACGATATCCATACCTAAAATACATAAGTAAACAAACACAAGCATATATATGATATGTTGATGACATTTTATGCATTTAAAGCCCGATAAGAACGATGAGATCATGTATAAATGACATCTCACCACTTCCTTAAATTGATACAAAGTGGTCTTCAAGCTCAAGTAAAAGTGGTACGTACTGATAGAGGCACATAATTCTTGAATTCAACTCTGATGAATTATTTTGAAGCCGATGGGATTGAACATGAAACATCTATTGCTCGAACACCTGAACAAAACAGAGTTGTTGAAAGACGAAACCGTACTTTAGTTGAGGCTGCTCGAACATTATTATCCGCTTCAAAACTACCATTATTCTTTTGGGACGACGCCGTGTCAACCGCATGTTACACACAAAACCGTTCCTTAATTATCCCAAGACACGAAAAGACACCATATCACATAATTCATGATCGCAAACCTTCACTCAAATACCTTCATGTTTTTGGATGTACGTGTTACATAATTCGAGATGGTGAAAATCTGGACAAGATGAAAGAGAAAGGTGATGCATGCATTCTTGTGGGATATGCAACTCAGTCTAAGGGATATAGAGTGTACAACAAGAGAACAAAAGTGATCGTCGAGACTATTCATATCAGATTTGATGAATTACAAGAAATGGCACTTGAACAAAGTAGTTTAAGTCCCAATATACAACGACAAAAGACTTCTGTGCACAACCGCATGGAACTCGGAACTCAAGACCAAAGCAATGAACCGTCAAGTTCAAAGCTGGTTCCACAAAGTGTTCCAAGAGCTGATATGACAGTGGACACGACACTTGAAGAGTTGGAAATGTTATATGGACCAATGCTTGATGAATATTTCACGGGGGAGAAACATGTTGTATCAAAGTCTTCCATTGTCACTCATGATATGAATGATGATACCGATCATCATCAACAAAAGGATACAACTTCATCTACTTCAACACGGGTTGCTGAAGATTTACCTCCTCAGAAATCACTTCAAGAATCGATCCTACAACATCCACAACTAATGTCATTGCTCTAGAGAACACAAATAAAGCAGACGATGCATTATCTGACGATAACGATTTTCACAACCCATTCGGTACATCGGTACATGAAACTGGAGAGTCTTCTACTCGCCATGTTGATCCGTCAAATATGCATACGTTCTACCAACGACACCCGTCAACACATCATTAGACCCGAGATCACCCTTTGGTTCAAGTAATTGGAAACTCTTCACAACGCGTTCATACAAGATGACAGCTGAACCGAAAAACATCAAAGAAGCCATCGTTGATCATGCTTGGATTGAGTCGACGACGGATGAACTTCAACAATTTGAAAGACTTAAGGTCTGGGAACTTGTTGACAGACCATTCGACGTGATTCCGTTAAATCTTCGATGGATCTGGAAAAACAAGATGGATGAAGAAAACACGATCATCAAGAACAAAGCTAGGCTAGTGGCTAAGGGATATGGCCAGAAAGAGGGAATTGACTTTGACAATCATTTGCACCAGTTGCTCGTATGGAAGCGGTCAGGATTTTTCTTGCTTATGCTGCACATAAGGGATTCACTGTTTATCAAATGGACGTGAAGACAACATTTCTTAACAGTCCTTTAAAGGAAGAAGTCTATGTCACGCAGCCGGAAGGATTTGTCAATCCTCACTATCCTGACAAGGTGTATCGTCTCCACAAAGCACTTTACAGACTCAAGCAAGCTCCAAAGGTGTGGTACGATGAGCTCTCAAAATTTCTGGTATCCAAAGGTTTCTCAAAAGGTTCCATTAATCTAAATTTGTTCACTTATTAATATGGGGATGACATTTTGCTTGTGCAGATTTATGTTGATTACATTATTTTCGGGTCTACAAACCCAAAACTTTCAAAGTGGTTTGAAAAAGTAATGCACAGCAAATTTGAAATGTCAATGATGGGGAATTATATTTTTTCTAGGAATTCAAGTTCACCAATCCCCAAGTAGTATCTTTATTAACCAAGCTAAGTATTGTCAAAACATAATCAAAAATCATGGTATGACCTCATGTGACCCCGTTGGGACACCAATATCAACCACATCGCTAGATGCTGACTTGGAGGGAAATGCCATAGATCAAACGAGATATCGTTCCATGATCAGCTCCCTCATGTACTTGACAGCAAGCAGACCCGATATTTCACATGCTACGTGTTATTGTGTATGATATCAAGCACGACCCACTGAAAAGCACCTCAAGGAGGTTAAACGGATCTTTCGGTACCTCAAGAATACCATTCATTTGGGAGTCTAGTATCCGAGGGAAACCGGTTTCTTTCTAACGGCCTATTCGGATTCTGATCATGCAGGGTGTCTTGATACCGAAAAAGTACTTCTGGTGGTGCAAGATTACTAGGTTAAGATAAGCTCGTAGGATGGTCTTCCAAGAAGCAGGATTGCACGTCCTTTTCATCGGCCAAAGCGGAGTATGTGTCTCTATCTGCGTGTTGTACTCAAGTTCTTTAGATGAGAACACAACATATGGATTATGGCTTCCACTTTGATAAAGTACCTATGTATTGTGACTCAAATTCCGCCATAGCCATCTCCTGCAATCCGGTACAGTATTCCCGCACGAAGCACATTGATGCCAGATACCACTTCATAAAGGAACAAGTTGAAAGAGGTATCATTGAGTTATACTTTGTTGGAATGGATTACCATTTAGCCGATGATAAGTGTGAAAACACCCATCCTTTTACCACCTAATTATAATAATAACCAAGCCAAAACGTGTATTTAATATCGTAAAAGTCGTAATTATGCGTGGTTGTGTTTTTGTTGTGATTTAGGACCAAAATGTGATAAGGGAAGAAAACACGGGCTTTCACGGGCTTTTATCGAAGAAAAAGACAAAATACGAAGTCAAAAGATCAAGAGTACAAAAAGAACGGAAGTCAAAGGCATATTCTGAAGATTTAGCGAAGAAAAAGTCTAAAGACGGAAGTTTAACGAATTCGAAGAACCAAGTCTAATAAAAGAAGAAAATTATAAGACAAGTTCATTTTATCATTCGACAAATCCCGAGACAACATCGAGAAAGACGGAGAAATTAAAAGACGAAAAGACAAAGAAAGAAAGAGAGAAGCATCAACATTTCCACTCCTCCTATAAATACCCCCTAATATGTCATTAGGAGGTGTTAGTTAGTTTTTAGAAGATAGATTTATTTTTATGCTTTAGGAGTAGCTGATTACTTTCTCTCTCTAGATTTACTTTCATGTTTTCAAGCTTTTTACATTAATCTTGTATTTGAATCATTAATCTTCATCTTTATTTCAAGCTTTTAATTAATCATTCTCATTCTACCTTTCTTACTTTTAATCTTGTTTGATTTTCATATTCATGTAGTTAGTTTAATCATGTTCTTGTTTTGATTGATATGTTTGTTTGATTGTGCTTATTTATTTTGATGTGTTTGATCTTTTTAGCTTATTGTGATTAGTGCTTATTGTATGATTTTCTTATTTTAACTAAGTATCTTTAATAGTTTATTTTTATAAAAAGTTGATTTTAAATATTTTGATTATTTAGTGTTTTCAAAAGTTTTTAAATTGTGGCTTATTAGGTTTTTCTTAAAAGCAAATTGGTTAAACTTTCGGTTAAGTGCTTATTAGATTTTTGCTTATTTTCATGTTTGCTTAATTTTTGTGTTATCCGGGTTTCCAAAACCCTTGTATCCCAAATAGTTAGCAAAATCCAACATTCCGAATAGCAAGTGATTTCCCCTATTCCGGATTGAGTGAAGTTTAGACATTCCGTATAAAAAGCAATTTTGGGTATTCCAGATTGTGAAATATCCAAGATTCCGGATAAGCTTGAACTTGATTCCAGATAGGCTGCTTTATTCCGGATTGGAGGTAAAACTCACATTCCGGATAAGCTATAGAGGTGATTCCGGATTGTATCCAAAAGGTGGATTTTGGATAAGTTGTAACAATCAGATTCCGGATTAGGTAGGAACCCGGATAAGGGATTCCGAGTAGCTATACATGTGATTCTGGATAAGGGATGTACACATTCATGATTAGAGCAAAATTGATTCCGGATAAGCACATATTATTCCGGATAGTGGGCAACATTGATATTCCGGATAGTGGACAACAATCAGATTCCAGATAGTGAAAGATTAGGTATTCCGGATTGTGACAGGATCTTGGATTCCAAATTAGTTTTAAACTTTATTTTTCCCGCCATTTTACTTAGCATTTTTCTTTAAGTGTTTTATCTTAGATTTATTTAAAGTTTACATTTTTACAAAGTTTTAATTTACTTTTTATCACGCTTTAATCTTTCGTCATTTATTTTTAAAGTTTCAATCTTTCATCGTTTATAAGTCTTTATTTTTAGTTTTATCGTTTCAAGCTTTCATCTTTATCTAGTTACTCAACGATATTTACATCTTTGTTTTAAAATAGATAATCAATTTACTTTCTTTCCACCAAGAACAACTGAGCCGCACATTAAACCATTATCAATTCGAATCGAGTCGAGACGATAACGTTTTATATACAAAATCTATGTATTAAATGGCACCGCTGCCGGCTCTTTTCGTGAAGATTAACGTTTTTTTGTGAGAGACGCGTTGGATTTTAGGATCCGTTCACATTTGAACGTTATTTTTCTTGTTAAATTTCCAAAAATTTTCAAAAATCCATAAAAAATAAAAAATTTCAAAATCCAAAAACATTTGAAAAATCATAAAAAGCATTTCTTTTTCAAAGATTTTGCACCAAAAATATTTTCTTTTCCCGTTAACTTTATTTCTTCTTTTCTATAAAACCCGCATAAAAATTCCTAGAATACTACGTACATGAAATTTCGTGTAAATTTAAAACTTATGATTTACGTATATACGATACGTTTTGAGAACGTCTAATATATTTATTACGTATATTATTCTTAGTACGACAAATAAATTACGTAAATTATTATTAACTCACGACATGAATTTACGTATAATAAGTAAAATTACAAAATAATAATACACGACATTTAAAGCATGCGACGCGAATATTTAACCCGATTAATATTATGTATATTAAATTTAACACGACAAGTCATTACGTATATAAGAAATTTACGTTTAACACGTATAAGAATGACCATGAAAAACTCTCGACATTTTAAAACACGAAAACGCGTAACGTCTTAGCGAGTCGCGTAGTAGAAAAAAAAATAATAAAACAAGAAGGGTCGGTATTGGGCTGTTTGGTTAAGAAGAGAAAGGGAAGGCATTTGGGCCGCAGCCCAATAACCAAATACACCAAACCGACACAAAAATTAATATAAGACGGGGGAAGGATTCTTTTTTTTCGTTTATTCAGTCGACAAACAAATATAGCAACGTACATAAAACCCTAAAACATGCCGTCCTTTTTTTTCCTTTGGATCCCTTTTGCCGTCACTCCCCTCAACAAGAATCAAGAACGGACGAGAGTTTGAAATCCAAGACCAAGGTTGTATTCGTGGGTTTTGATTCCTGAAAGTCTAAAACACAAGATAAGTATCATCAATCTTTTTCTTTTCTTTTTATTCGTGGGTTAATTATGCTATAACACGTCAAACAAAATTAGAACCTATTAAAGAACATGGGATTTAAACAAGGTTTAAAGGGGGCCCGTGTTGGCAGTTTACACGCGAAACCGAGACCATTATAGGTATCAGTGGTGATTATTTTCCACCAGCCACAAGGCCAGTGTGGTTTTGGTACAGGCGGTGGCAACCCCAAACACCCAACAGGGCTGTTTGGTTTAATATCAGTGGGAACCGAGACCAATCTTGGTCTCGGTGGTTAATATTACTCAGTCAGGGGTATATTACTAGGTAGCAGTGGGTAGATTGAACAATCAGCACGAATAAACAATGATCCAGTGGTAAAATAAACAAGGCAGCATGTAAATTTGTAAAACAGTGGGTCTGGGGGGTTTCTTGGACAAAACTGCAGTTAAGATATTGGACAGCACTGGGTAACAGGATATTGGACGTAACTGTATTTATATATTGGACAGTACTGTGTGTGTATGTTGGATAAAACTAGAAAACAGTATATATGGGATAGCACTGTTTTTGGTTGTTTTGTTTTAAGTGCGACCGAGGCATGGGTGTCTCGGTAGGCTTGGGTAGATTAGTATACGTTATTAAACATTATTAATTTAGGTATTATTTACACGTTGTGGTTAAATATTTTTACGAGACTTAAGTTATATTTCATTAATAGATTTTGCCTAAGTATTTTATCGCGCAATTAAATTAATAAACATGACTTATATTAATTATTTAATTATCTAGTTAATATTAGTTTTATTAAATTACCATGTTATGATATGAATTATGATTTCAAGTAAAACCATGCACGTATTATTAACTAATAATTATTATTATTTTAGTGTAAGTATTTATTAAGTAGAATTTTCTACACGATCATGAAATAAAAATATTTTATGCTAATTAAAACATATGAACATAAAATACACTAAGCATGATACATGGTTCATATGAAGCCGTAAAATAAATCAAGAACATTAAGGCAATACGAGAACAAGTAAAACAAGTTAACGTTGAGTAATTAATAATTATTAAGTATAAGTTAACCAAGCGACTCATACACGTCCATCTTTATTATGTAGCATTTATAGAGTGTGATCTTCTTCACGTTCTCATCTTCCACGTTATTCATCGTTGCGTTACTGGACGTGAGGTACGGATTTCCCGTCCTTTCAGTAAGGACTTTCTTTCCTATGCATGTTTAGGATTCCCCGTCTGCAGCAAAATGTTTTTCCCCAGTATATGTTTAAGCTTATCAGTAATCATGTTAATAACTAAATAAATTGCCTGAGCATTATATACAAGCATGACCAGTTTATGTACTAGTTACGGAGGTAACGTAACCATGGCACTAGAGGCATGGTTGTCGTGACTCACATGCAGGAGAGTGATATCCTGCATCGTCCCACTCATGTTCAGTTTGGCCATTTTATCAGTATGTTTAGTGGGGCGTATGGATGCATCCAAGGCTTATCAGTTTACAAGTTATCAGGGTGAATGTGGTGAGGTCTTTACATCCTTCACATTGGAGCTGATCCCTCAACCCAACACAGTTATTTAGAGGTCACCCCCCGACAGTTATTTAGAGGTCACCCCTCTAATAGCATGACGAGGTCACCCCTCCATGTATTCATGCACGTTGATATATTTCATGACCTATATGAGCTCTTTGGCATTTAAATTACAGTTTTCATGATTAAATAGCAGACTTTTAGTATTAACATGAACATGAGACTCTTTTCAGAATAAACCAGTTTATTACATGTCACCAGGTTTCCAGGATTTATATTATTCCGCTGCACTTTCATTGTCATGTTTTCATTTTAGCCTTCACTTATGTTATGTTATTCTATGTTATTATATATATCCGCGCACTGAGCGTCTCGCTCAGCCGTTTTCTCTTTTCATGTCCCCAAACGGCAGGTACACAAGGTCAGGAGCAGGGAAAGGTTATGCATAGGATGGGAGCTATTTTATGTTCTGTCTTTCTGCATTACTTTTACTTTATGCTATGTTTATGAGTTTATATTGGGGACCGATGTTTGATTCCGGTTATCCTTTATGGTCATGTAATGTTCTAGGACATTACCTTATGCTCTGATATTATGCCATGATTATCCTGTGACATTCCATTTATCCAAATGGGGTGTTACAATTATGGTATCAGAGATAAGGTTTCGACCTGTAGGCTCTAAAAATTGACCTGTGACTAGTGGGTAGTCACCAGGACCTTCCTAAGCCAACGTTTGTTATTTCATGTATCGATATTTTCAGCACCTTGATGTTTTACCCATGATGTTTTCTCAAAAAAAAAATTTAATATGGATTGAACAACCGTCATCCATACTTAGTTACATGTCATTGTTTTACATGATGTTCCTTGAGAACTTTGGCTAATATGGACTGAACCACCGTAGTTCGTACTTGGTCATACGTTTTCTGTTAGGTTTAGACAGTTGTTTTTCACGCATTCATTTTATTTTCATTTCATGTATTCATTCATGCATGCATCTCATTGTCATAGGAATTTTGACTAAATAATGGTTGGTACATGACTGACTATTTAGTCGCATGTGCTTTTATCGAAACTTTTTGTTTGATTATTGGACCGACCCATAGGCGTCCACCCATGCCTTTTTGTTTTGTGAACCGACCCATAGGCGTTCACTCATGTACATATCATCATATTTCTTAGCCATGCATTTTAAACCGTTTCATGCATTATAAACTGTTTCATGCTTTATAAAGTACTTCATGCATCTTTTATGTTTAGGTCATGTTATATTGTGTCAGACTTACCATTTATGTTGCATTAAATTACATTGTGAAATGACTCATAGTCGTCCACACTATCGTCATAACTTTTCATGTCCTCTCATTTATTTGTTATGTTTCTTTATGTCAAGTATGTTTTCATACTATCATGGTTAACTTCGTTTTCATGCTGATTATGTTTTATGCTCCATCATGTTAATTTTTTTTCCATGTTTCTTCATGATAGTTTCATATTCATGATGATTATCTTCCATGCCTCTTTATGTAAATTATGTTTTCATCATGTTGATCATGCCCTCATGCTAGACAATGATGGACTTCATTTAATCCTGCTTTTATGATAGTCATGGTTGGTTATCATTAATCATGTTTTCATGCAAATCATCGTTGAATTTCATTTAACCACACTTCTAGTTTCTTTCTCTATGCAACCAGATTGATGTCTATGCTGGAATTGCTAGGCTATCATGATGCTCATTCCAGCTCGGTTTTTCCAACCGTTTAACCAATTATTTTCCTTTAAAATCAAGTCAGATGATCGACCCCATACCGATCATTTCATGTACATTCCATGTGTAATCCATGTACCACATTCCACGTGTACTCCATGTAGCGTATTCTATTGCACTACACGTGTCGTAATACAAGTGTATTTCATCTACAAATACTCCACGAGTATTTCTAGTCGATTCTAAATCATCTCAGGCGTATTACACTTGTTGATATTATACAAGATACTGATGTCGCTCATAGCTTGGGAATGTTACTAAATGTTGATGTTGCTGATTATTTGGAGACACTACGAGATGCTGATGCTGTTTACAACCTGGAGATCTTACAAGACGAAGACAAAGGCGTTAGACCAAGCGATCGGACGAGAAGATGCTTCACCACCATACGATTTCCATCCTAATTCATGTCCTTACCTTTTAGTTATATGTCACACGTCATTCAGTTATCTTTTCAGTCATATGAGTGGGAACCGGTACCAGCCGGCCACTCAGCTGAATAGTTACATGAATCACCGTCATGAGAATGACCATCATGGGACTGACAGACAAGACAATAGTAACCACTACTATGACAACAAGTATTCTAGCAATCACAACAGAACACCGATCACAGACTTAACCAGAATTACAATGGTCAGCAGTCCAGTAGATCCGCCAACTCTAGCATTTTAACCACCATTTCCATTATGATTTCTTTTCATATGTCAAGGCATCCTTCAAGACACATCCTCTCATGTATATGTACTAAAGACACATGTCAAGACACCAGTCAAGACACATGTCACACGCATACTTCTTAGCACATGAGTCAAGACACACAATTCATGCATAACTTTTGAACCCAGCCTCAGTGATTCAAGGTACCTTTCCAAGGGTATACTTATTCCGTTATGCCATGTACAAATCAAGCCACTAAAATTTCAGTACCATCTCCGACTTATTGTTCATAGTTGGTCACGTAGTGTTCGTTCCGTGTGAGACGAACGAAACACATTCAGTAAAATCTGCCACGTTTATTTTGTGTGCTGTCATGACACTTTTATTTCACGTTTTCATATTCGGATATTCATGTCCATCTTAGAAGCCATTATATCATCCATGTATATATAGACTTTCAATTCAGGTTGATGAAAAGATCCTCATTATATTCAGGAATGTTCAGATTCCTGAATACACTCAGCATGGGTTTCCACCAGGAACATCGGTGAATTTTTTTTTCTTATGTCTGACAAGCATGTCTAGCTATCATTTATGACCCGACTTTTGGTATTCTTACCCATAAGTCAGTCGATTACTTTGGAATTTTCTCAGACATATTACCAGAAGGAACTACCAATTTTACCACCATTCATGACAATATTTTCAATCAAAGTATTATTGGTCTATCCGACCAACTACCAGACTCTAAACACTTTCCAAGATCGAGTTACGATTAGGCTATCAAAAGTTGTGAGTGAAAGAGCAAGGCACTTCCGTGACTGTGCTTCACACATGTTATGTTCAGTATGAATCCATCTTGGTGCCTTTTAGTTCACGAATGCCCAGAAGTAATTGAGGATTTGAGAAATCATATTTTCATGAATTCTGGACAAGTTTATCATTCTGTTCATTGTTAACATTCAGACTTTCTTTAAGTATATAGAAGAGCACGAAGGCCATCTTCACTCTATGTTACAAGGTTTACAGCAAGAGAATTTCACATTATATTTTTTTCTTGTACATATGGAATTGATTTCAATGACACGCTGAATCACATTGATACCACGGTAACTATCACCATGATTATGCCTACGTGTAAAGGAGAAAATCATACACCTAACTTATGTGTTTCAGATAATCCTATTCTAAGATATGTCAAATTTTACCCAGACTCATAGTTTTTTTTTCCAATTTCTATGTATCCAGATCCTACCAAGATGTATCATGATCTTAACCACATTTTGGTGGAGAAGCATGAAACAAGACACGGTTACATTCATATCTCAAGGCCTGACTTATCAGCAGGTTAAGATAGAACACCAACATGCTTACAGTCATTTCAACCTTTAGAGATATTTGAATCATCGTTCGATCATTTAACCTAACCTATACGTTTTCTTTCACCCGAAAGGAGTACCAGTAGTAGATTATCAGACATCTTCTAGCCAATGAGCATACGAGTACAAGGCACTCTTTCAGCTACCAGATTAGATAAAGGTTTATGTTAGCATGTGTTATTTGCGTTCACGTCTGTATGATTATTCAGCTCTTAAGTTATGTCTCATGTTATCATTGATGACCTTGTTCACGCTTATGTCCCTTTTTCATCTTATGATTAGGCTTTTCACTTCCACGTTTATGACATGATTCACGTTAATGATTTACGTTCATGATCATATCCCATCTTATGATTTACGTTCACTTTCATTCTACAAAGATTGTAGAATACTTGGAAGACCAGACTCAAGTTTGGTATGACTTTCCGTCTTCAAACAGACGTTTCACGCCACATTTCATGTCTCAGCTCGTATCATAGATTTTACCTCCTTAGTTATTGCACGTTCACGATATGTTCCAGATCATGTTACCCTACGTTCTCATGTAACGTTCACGACATATTGCACGTATTCTCGTTCACTTTATGTTCTCATATTTCATGCACCATATCTCCAAGAATCACGTTCACAATTGTTCACGTATCACGTTCACAATTTTTCACGTACTACGTCTCAATATGTCTCACGCATCAATTTTTTTGTGTGTGCTTATGCCAGTAAGTATGATACTTAGTATCATACCGTTTCATGTATCTTTTCATGTTATTTCTTATCCTATTTTCCTTCCATAAGTTCACATATGTTCTTTTTCAGTCACTTCACGTTCCATGTTCCCTTTAGTCACATCATGTTCCATGTTCTCTACAGTCACGTCATGTTCATGTCCTTTCCAAGATATCGTATCTCTAATTCGAGGACGAATTATTATTTTAGAGGAGAAGAGTTGTAAAACGCGCATAAAAATTCCTAGAATACTACGTAAATGAAATTTCGTGTAAATTTAAAACTTATGATTTACGTATATACGATACGTTTTGAGAACGTCTAATATATTTATTACGTATATTATTCTTAGTACGACAAATAAATTACGTAAATTATTATTATTAACTTACGACACGAATTTACGTATAATAAGTAAAATCACACAATAATAATAAACGACATATAAAGCACGCGACGCGAATATTTAACCCGATTAATATTATGTATATAAGACATTTACGTTTAACACGTATAAGAATGACCATGAAAAACTCTCGACATTTTAAAACACGAAAACGCGTAACATCTTAGCGAGTCGCGTAGTAGAAAAAAAAACAAGAAGGGTCGGTTTTGGGCTGTTTGGTCAAGAAGAGAAAGGGAAGGCATTTGGGCAGCAGCCCAATAACCAAATACACCAAACCAACACAAAAATTAATATAAGACGGGGGACGGATTCTTTTTTTTTGTTTATTCAGTCGACAAACAAATATAGCAACGTACATAAAACCCTAAAACATGCCATCGTTTTTTTTTCCTTTGGATCCCTCTTCCGTCACTCCCCTCACCAAGAATCAAGAACGGACGGGAGTTTGAAATCCAAGACCAAGGTTGTATTCGCGGGTTTTGATTCCTGAAACCCTAAAACGCAAGATAAGTATCATCAATCTTTTCTTTTCTTTTGATTCGTGGGTTAATTATGCTATAACACGTCAAACAGAATTAGAACCTATTAAAGAACATGGGATTTAAACAAGGTTTAAAGGGGGGGGGGGGGGGTCCGTGTTGGCAGTTTACACGCAAAACCGAGACCATTCTAGGTATCGGTGGTGATTATTTTCCTCCAGCCGCAAGGCCAGTGTGGTTTTGGTACAGGTGGTGGCAACCCCAAACACCCAACAGGGCTGTTTGGTTTAATATCAGTGGGAACCGAGACCAATCTTGGTCTCGGTGGTTAATATTACACAGTCAGGGGTATATTACTAGGTAGCAGTGGGTAGATTGAACAATCAGCACGAATAAACAATGATCCTGTGGTAAAATAAACAAGGCAACATGTATATTTGTAAAACAGTAGGTCTGGGGGGTTTCTTGGACAAAACTGCAGTTAAGATATTGATCAGCACTGGGTAATAGGATATTGGACGTAACTGTATTTATATATTGGACAGTACTGTGTGTGTATGTGGGATAAAACTGGAAAACAATATATATGGGACAGCACTGTTTTAGGTTGTTTTAATAGGTTGTTTTGTTTTAAGTGCGACCGAGGCATGGGTGTCTCGGTAGGCTTGGGTAGATTAGTATACGTTATTAAACATGATTAATTTAGGTATTATTTACACGTTGTGGTTAAATATTTTTACGAGACTTAAGTTATATTTAATTAATAGATTTTGCCTAAGTATTTTATCGCGCAATTAAATTAAAAAACATGACTTATATTAATTATTTAATTATCTAGTTAACATTAGTTTTATTCAATTACCATGTTATGATATGAATTATGATTTCAAGTAAAACCATGCACGTTATTATTAACTAATAATTATTATTATTTTAGCGTAAGTATTTATTAAGTAGAATTTTCTACACGATCATGAAATAAATATATTTTATGCGATTTAAAACATATGAACATAAAATACACTAAGCATGATACATGGTTCATATGAAGCCGTAAAATAAGTCAAGAACGTTAAGGCAATACGAGAACAAGTAAAACAAGTTAACGTTGAGTAATTAATAATTATTAAGTATAAGTTAACCAAACGACTCATACACGTCCATCTTTATTATGTAGCATTTATGGAGTGTGATCTTCTTCACGTTCTCATCTTCCACGTTATTCATCGTTGCGTTACTGGACGTGAGGTACGGATTTCCCGTCCTTTCAGTAAGGACTTTCTTTCCTATGCATGTTTAGGATTCTCCGTCTGCAGCCAAATGTTTTACCCCAGTATATGTTTAAGCTTATCAGTAATCATGTTAATAACTAAATAAATTGACTGAGCATTATATACACGCATGACCAGTTTATGTACCAGTTACGGAGGTACCGTAACCATGGCACTAGAGGCACGGGTGTCGTGACTCACATGCAGGAGAGTGATATCCTGCATCGTCCCACCCATGTTCAGTTTGGCCATTTTATCAGTATGTTTAGTGGGAGGTATGGATGCATCCTAGGCTTATCAGTTTACAAGTTATCAGGGTGAATGTGGTGTGTGCTCTACATCCTTCACATTGGAGCTGATCCCTCCACCCAACACAGTTATTTAGAGGTCACCCCTCTACAATTATTTAAAGGTCACCCCTCTAATAGCATGACGAGGTCACCCCTCCATGTATTCATGCACGTTGATATATTTCATGACCTATATGAGCTCTTTGGCATTTAATTTATAGTTTTCATGATTAAATAGCAGACTTTCAGTATTAACATGAACATGAGACTCTTTTCAGAATAAACCTGTTTAATACATGTCACCAGGTTTCCAGGATTTATATTATTCCGCTACACTTTCATTGTCATGTTTTCATTGTAGCCTTCACTTATGTTATGTTATTCCATGTTAGTATATATCCGCGCACTGAGCGTCTCACTCAGTCGTTTTCTCTCTTCATGTCCCCAAACGGCAGGTACACAAGGTCAGGAGCAGGGAAAGGTTATGCATAGGATGGGAGCTCTTTTATGTTCTGTCTTTCTGCATTACTTTTACTTTATGCTATGTTTATGAGTTTATATTAGGGACCGATGTTTGATTCCGATTATCCCTTATGGTAATGTAATGTTTTAGGACATTTACCTTATGCTCTGATATTATGCATGATTATCCTGTGACATTTCATTTATCCAAATGGGGTGTTATAATTTCTTTGCTATTCTTTTCTTTTGTAGGTGTATGCGTACTCGTTCACGCAAAAGGAAGTCCATTCAAGCTGCTGTCATTGAGCCTCCTGTTGTTAACACAATGGATAACCATCCTATGATCGAGCTCTTGCAGTAACATGTTGAAGGCAATGAAGATGCGATTGTGGTTCCGGCTAATGATGCAAATAACTTCGAGCTCAAGACCGGTTTCATTCAAATGGTTTCCGCAACACCTTTCTTAGGCCGCACTCATGATGATTCTCACGATCACATCAAAAGGTTTGTTCACTTAACCAATACCGTGAAATACAATGGGGTTTCACAAGAGGCAATTCGTTTTCTCCTCTTTCCTTTCTCTCTTGAGGGACAAGCCCAGACTTGGCTTGATAAGGAATCACCCTAAAGTATTACAACATGGGCGGACCTTGAGACAAAATTTATTAATTACTTTTTCCCACCCTCACGTACTACCGCTTTGCGGAATGACATCATTAATTTTGAACAAAAGTACGGTGAGACGTTTAGTGAATCTTGGGATCGTTTTAAGGAACTTTTACGAAAGTGTCCCCAACACGGTTTTACAAAGGTACATCAAATTAATACCTTTTATAATGGATTAAGTTTGAATGACCAAGATTCACTAAATAGTGCTTCGAGGGGTAATATTCTTGTCAAATATATGAATGAGGCTTGGGAAATAATAGAAAACAAGGCCAAAGTCCAAACCAAGAGTGTTAGGGCTACTATGGCTAGTGCCAGTGAGAGTGAGTTGACCAATCATCTTAAGGAACTTACTTCAGCTGTAAAACAACTTGTTTTAAGAGATAACCCTTCTAATAAACATGTCCATGCTCTCAATATATCTTGTGAAACTTGTGGTGGACCACACTCTTATGCAAATTGTGATAAAGCTTATGATCAATCTCACGGGGAAGTGTATGCTTACAACAACACGGAGAGAGTTCATTTCAAGCCTAATGTCGATGTTAATCAGTTGTCTTACAACTCGACAAATTACTTGGATCCACCCGGTTTTCAACAAAGACCACACCCACCCACCCATAACAATCAAGGGCCACCAAGAGCAAATGTTCAACAAACTACAAATGTGAGGGGATACAATGCTAATCAAGGGTTTCAAAACCAAGGTTTCAATCCTCAAGGTTTTCAACCATATAACCAATACCCAAACCAAGGTATTCAACAACAAGGGTTCAATTTACCTCATCTGCACATGGACTTGATTCTACAAAAATTAACTGATCATGAGAAAACCTTGAAGTAAATGTAAGAGTCCACGAATAGGAAATTCGTTCAAATGTTTCAAACCCTTCGTCCCCGCAGTGGAGCAAATCTAGTAGGACCATCTATCCCTTCCCCAGTTAATCCATCTACACCTCTTCCACTCCCATCTATCCCTACTACTACCACTCTAAGTACTAGTTCTCCACCTCTTACGGAAGAAGTACCAAAGACAAAACCTTTATCATCCCAACCTTCCACCTCTAAACCTTCTACATCTCAACCTTCAACATCTCAACCTTCACCTTCTACACCTACACCACCTAAACCCAATATTCCTTATCCTTCAAGATTAGACAAGTGCAAAGTGCTCACTAAGGAGGATTCTCAAATCACTACCTATGTGAAGATGATCTCCCAAATGAATTTCAACATTAGCCTTGTTGAAGCACTTGTTCAAATGCCGAAATTTGTCAAAGCATTCAAGGAATTGCTTAGAAAGAAGGAGAAGATGGCTGAATTTGTCAACACACGCTTAAATGAGAATTGTTCTACAGTCTTTCTTAAAGAACTTCCAGAAAAACTTGGAGATCCCGGTCGTTTTGTCCTACCTTGTACTTTTAACAAAGTTGAAGAATTTACTGCCATAGCCGATCTCGAGGCAAGCATAAATTTGATGCCATTAAGTGTTTGGAAAAAGTTATCATTTCCCGACCTTACACCAACAAAGATGACTCTTGAGCTAGCAAATTGAACACTCGCTTACCTTGTTGGTATTGCCGAAGATGTTTTTGTTAAAGTTGGTACCTTCACTTCTCCGGTTGATTTTGTTGTTGTTAACTATGAAATGGACCCTCGTATTCCGTTAATACTTGGACGACCATTCTTGAGAACCGGAAAAGCTTTAGTCGATGTTGCCGAAGGTGAACTAGTTCTAAGGGTCGGGAATGATCCACAAGTTTTTAAGATGGGGAAGATTACAAGTAAATCCAATGGAAAAGAATCAGCGAATATGTTTGATGTGCTTCAAGACGAGCTTGATACAACTCTTTTGGAAAGTATAAAGCTTGATGATTTTGTGCTACATGACAATCCTCTTTTCGCGACTTGCTATGATATCCACTTTTTCAAGACCATGTGGACGACTCTAATGATTCTCTCTCCAATTTGGATCCCCCCACCAATTTATGATTCTCCACCGATTTATGATGAATATGATGATGATGATTCTCTTTCCGATTTGGATGATTATGATGATTTTTCTTCAGGGTATAAATACATGCCAACTTATGATGAATTTGATGATGTTGACACTCTTTCGAGTGATACTTCAAGTGATATGTCTTCTAATTCTGATTATGCTCCTATTTTTGATGAAGATACTTCGCCAACAATGCTTGATCCTACTTTGGATGATTACTCGTTTGAGGAAGATTTCACCACCTTTCTTAATACATACTTTTCCAATGAGCATGATTCTCCTCCATTGGACTTTGATTATGGTCTTTATCCTCCTTCGAATATTAAGTAACCTATTTCAAAGGAGAAGAAACCGGACGACACCAATATCCGTAGTACCTATGTCTTAACACCTCTCTTTCCACCTTCTTTGGATGAGATTGTACGGTTTATGGGCGAATCTTCAAGGTCTACTGAGTCTAAGTCTTATTTTACCCTAAAGGAAAAGGTGTTTGATCCGGGTATCGCAAATTTTAAGCCATCTCAGTATCCATCTGATGAAATAAAAGGAAAGATTTTTGGAAACAATGGAGATATGCTTTCACTTCATCATACTTTCTACCACCGTGCTCAACAATTTCTTAAGGGAACCTCGCCTACTCTTCTTTGGCTTGTGTTGTTCACCTTAAGCTTTTGCTATTTGATGGATGAAATCCATGTATTTGATCCCGGTGGATATTCTTCAAGGTTCTTACCATTGTAGTCAAGGTCGAGTCAGGCTCACGACTCGATGAACAAAAACAAGCACTTCTCGGGAGGCAACCCGATGATCTATCCTTTTTATCCATTTTATAATAAGTGTAGGGGGAGACCCTAGTATGTGTTTTTTGTTTTCTTTCTTATCATGTGCAGGGATTCGAGCTTTCAAAGATCCATTCTTGATGACTTTTGACGATCCGTGATTCTGTGTACCCGTCTTCCCGGTTTTATCCTAAACTCTTTTGATTCACTATTTTATATTCTACAATATTAAAATAGGAATCACTTTAGCTGTCTCTTCCTTAGCAAGATTTAAACAAAGTGCACAATGTCCTAAGTGTAGGGGAGTTTACTCCCACATGCTTAAAGATTGAGGACAATGTTTATCTTAAGTGTAAGGGGACTTCTATCGAAGTTAAGTGGGCTTTTCCATGAATTTGTTCTAATTTTAACCGGAAAACTGATTTTTCGACATTTTACAAAAATTTTGATCTATTTTGGCCTAGTAGTATTTTCCTTTGTTGTTATTATTTTCTCTCTTTAATAAATTGTTTTAATAAGTTTAGATATCTTTGATATATTAGGCCCGTCATCAATCATTTGACTCAACCCGAGTTTACTTATTTGAGTTTACTCTAGCTAGTATCCTTAACGTGTTTAAATCAAGTTTTGCTAGGCTTTTATATAGGGAAATTTAAAATGCGAAAGTCTTAACTCATACGGGTTAAGAACAAGAACTTCTCGCAAGTTCCTATAATTGATCCTAGAAAGTCGTTTATCAAGGGATCTTTAAAATGGAAATTCTAAACTTGAAAAAGTCTAAGAAGTTGCAAGATCCTATAGATGACTTGAAAACCCAAAATTTTGATTTAATAGGCTAAGCATCCACGAGTCTTATTCCTTGAGATTTTAAATTATGGAGGACGAGAGATGATAGAGTCAATTATAAGTTTGGTATTCTTTCATGAATTTATGTGAGTTAATTATGAGATTTTTCTCCCATCGCTTGTTAATAAATATTATTGCAATAAGTAAGGTTGTGCGATTTGAAAAGTTACTTAGCTTCTAACACAAGATCGGTTAAAAGTTGCTCGGTATTAATTAGAGTTCATAGCCAAGGCATAACTTATTGAAGCGGGATGCGAAGAGTGGCGAGTCTGAAAAGGCCCTAACAAGGCATGAGGGCTATATTTTGTTGCTAAAGATCCAAAGTGATGTGAAGAATCGTTTATCAAAAATCAATATGAAGGATCGAGACACACGACGAAAACAAAATACTCCCCTAAAGATTATGGAGAAGTCTATCCGAAAAGACCCTAGCAAGGTATGAGGATAAATAGATCCAAATCCTAATAGGAGGCGGATCGTTGTATATCAAAATCCCATTTAAAGATTGGAGAAAAATGATGAAGTCGTGGTCCAAGTATGAAGAATCTCTCAAAAACTTCAAGTGAAGAAATTCCTATTATGAAGAGAAGACCATTATTTCAAGAACGTCTCTCAAGATTCGAAGCATGAAGTCAATGCCAAATATCGATCTGATAAAGGTATCAAATCCTGAAGCGAGTTATGCCAAGATATGAACTTTATGAGGTTTCGAGAAGCGGTTTTAAAAGATTTTGTATTTTAGCTAACTATTGATTCTATCGTCATACTTTATTTTCAGCCTTAATAAATTATCGAAATAAGTCAACAATACATCCTCGTGATCATTCAAGACAACAATAAAATATAAGAGATACACTTAGGAATAAGGGAGTCTAAGTGAATAATTGAGCCACATGAGTGATTGTTAGCTTGCTAACTTATAATAACAATGATCTCGTTTTTAAGCTTGGTTTGAGGAACGTGAAACTTGAGAGTGATAAAGATTCATGACAACCAAATCCCTAATGTAAGTCTTTGATTTCTTTACTTGTTTCGTCCTTTAAATATTTTGTAATTTTCTATCTTTTTAAGTTACCATGGTGTCTTGTATTTAATAAAGGCCAAGGTGGGTTAATTATGATGGAAAATGTAAATCTTGCTTTGTAATTAATGCATTGCATGAGGGCATTGCAATGGTCAAGTGTAGGAGATTTGATAGGTGTGAAAACACCCATCCTTTTACCACGTAATTATAATAATAACCAAGCAAAAACGTGTATTTAATGTCGTAAAAGTCAGAATTATGCGTGGTTTGTGTTTTGTTGTAATTTAGGACCAAAATGTGAAAAGGTAAGAAAACACGGGCTTTCACGGTCTTTTATCAAAGAAAAAGACAAAAGACGAAGTCAAAAGATCAAGAGTGCAAAAAGAACGGAAGTCAAAGGCCTATTCTGAAGATTTATCGAAGAAAAAGTCTAAAGACGGAAGTTTAACGAAGTCTAATAAAAGAAGAAAATTCTAAGACAAGTTCATTTATCATTCGATAAATCCCGAGACAACATCGAGAAAGACGAAGAAATAAAAAGACGAAAAGACAAAGAAAGAAAGAGAGAAGCATCAACATTTCCACTCCTCCTATAAATACCCTCCTAATATGTCATTAGGAGGTGTTAGTTAGTTTTTAGAAGATAGATTTATTTTTATGCTTTAGGAGTAGCTAATTACTTTCTCTCTCTAGATTTACTTTCATGTTTTCAAGCTTTTTACATTAATCTTGTATTTGAATCATTAATCTTCATCTTTATTTCAAGCTTTTAATTAATCATTCTCATTCTACCTTTCTTATTTTTAATCTTGTTTGATTTTCATAATCATGTAGTTAGTTTAATCATGTTCTTGTTTTGATTGATATGTTTGTTTGATTGTGCTTATTGATTTTGATGTGTTTGATCTTTTTAGCTTATTGTGTTTAGTTCTTATTGTGTGATTTTCTTATTTTAACTAAGTCTCTTTAATAGTTTATTTTATAAAAATTCGATTTTGAATATTTAGATTATTTAGTGTTTTCAAAAGTTTTTAAATTATGGCTTATTAGGTTTTTCTTAAAATCAAATTGGTTAAACTTTTGGTTAAGTGCTTATTAGATTTTTGCTTATTTTCATGTTTGCTTAATTTTTATGTTATCCGGGTTTCCAAAACCCTTGTATCCCGAATAGTTAGCAAAATCCAACATTTCGAATAGCAAGTGATTTCCCCTATTTTGGATTGAGTGAAGTTTAGACATTCTGCATAAGAAGCAATTTTGGGTATTCCGGATTGTGAAATATCCAAGATTCCGGATAAGCTTGAAATTGATTCCGGATAGGCTGCTTTATTCCGGATTGGAGGTAAAACTCACATTCTGGATAAGCTAAAGAGGTAATTCCGGATTGTATCCAAAAGGTGGATTCCGGATAAGTGGTAACAATCAGATTCCGGATTAGGTAGGAACCCATATAAGGGATTCCGGATAGCTATACATGTGATTCTGGATAAGGGTTGTACACATTCAGGATTAGAGCAAAACTGATTCCGGATAAGCACATATTATTCCGGATAGTGGGCAACATTCATATTCCGGATAGTGGACAAAAATCAGATTCCAGATAGTGAAAGATTAGGTATTCCGGATTGTGATAGGATCTTGGATTCCAAAGTTTATAAGTCTTTATTTTTAGTTTTATCTTTTCAAAGTTTCATCTTTATCTAGTTACTCAACAACATTTTAATCTTTATTTTAAAATAGATAATCAATTTACTTTCTTTCCACCAAGAACAACTGAGTCGCACATTAAACCATTATCCATTCGAATCGAGTCGAGACAATAACGTTTTATATACAAAATCTATGTATTAGCCGACTTGTTTACGAAAGCTATGTCGAAAGACAGGTTTGAGTACCCCGTTAGGCAAATTGGTATGAGATGTTTGACTCCGGCAGACATGGAGATTCTGGCAAAGGTGCCTGCTTGATTTATCTATCAAACATCTACTTGTAAATATCATTGAAAAAGCAAAATACAAAAATATAAAACATATAAAACCAAAACATAAAATTAAAAATCTTTTAAAATCCAAAAATAATCTTCTCGACATGTCTTCCAGTATTGATAATATGGACGTGCCTAGAAATGTCGCTCAATAACGACACGGGTGTGTACATAAAGCTCGAATGAAAGTTGTAAATATTTTTCAAAACATGTAATTTCTATTATTAATAAAGGAAAATGTCTTTTTTGGATAATATTTCCAAACAACGGGTAGAGCAATCTATCTTGGGTTGAGCTTGTCACAACACATTCAAATTTTTGAGCTCAACACAATGGCTTGTAATCATTTTCAGATTGCAACCCGGATCCATATTCATGGGGAGTGTACGATTTAGTTTGCTTACCCTCAGCAAAAGAAGAGAAATCTTCTTACACTTGAGTGGATTTGTCAAGACATTCAAAGTCTATGAACTCAAGTTTATGCTTTAGAAAAACCTATTCGCCAAAAAAACTAGAGTTTTTCAAAAAGCGTTCAACTCCCATCCTCAAAAAGTGAAATGTGGATCACATCCTCACAATGACAATTCAATTGGGTCAAATTTTGAGGGGGATCTTTCCAAATTCATGCTAAGTTTGACACATCTTTCTCCAGAAGATTTTCAAGACTATTCTTTCAAAATATATTTTAATCGAATTTGGTATCTCTAAAATCCAAAGATATTATATATTAGAGATAGGGGAGAAATATGATTAAAATGTGATCTAAAGACTCATGCACTTTTAACTCTTACCCACATGTGCGAAACACTTTTGATTATCGATGCACATGTGAAGGGGGAGCATTCCTGAAACGACAAAACTATCAAGGTGTTAAATGTTTTTCAAACACTTTGTTAGACTTTCTAGTGGTTTTATGGTTACGATCTCATTCCCACAACCTCTTTAATTCACGACGTCATTGGTGTCAAAAAGGTGGTTAGGTTTAAGTCCTGTGATCCAACCAGAACCGGAGGGATCTTCCCAAGGACAATCCAATAGATTATTAGAAGTCCTTAGGAAAGATGGAGTAGAATGTGAACGTAGCTGAATGTAGACTAAGTACTAAAGCTAGCACTAGAACAACCACAACAAGGTTCTAGTAATGATGTCTTGGTAATCATTGAAGGGGTTGAAGAATGAAAAGGAAATGTAAGGATAAATGGTGTAAAGAAAGAAGCCCTCCATACAACTTAGGCAGAAACCGGGTGATGAGACTACTTTTATACATAGTCTCATCGTCCAAAACGGGCTTAAAATGCATTAAATATCATCAAAAAGGCCAAATATATGCTTGTGTTTGTTACATGTGTATTTTAGGTACAGATATTGAGAAAATGACAAAAGATCACAAAGAACAAGCAAAAACGAACACGGGAAACGAAGCCGCATAATGAACCAAGCCCTAGTGTTGATTTTCCAAGAATAACCCTTGAAGATTTGAAGATTGTACAAGAAGGGTCCTCCAATATTAAAGAATTGACACTTTAAACCCTTTTTTATTCTTAATTACAAGAAGGGTCCTTAAAGTTTGGCAAATTTATAAAAAAGGCCCTCCACTTTGAAGAATTGGCAAGAATGATCCCTCATAAATCAAGACTTGTCAATATTAGTCCTCCAAGAAGTCAACAATACAAGTCAAGACCATAATGTTTGAAGAAAATGCCAAAACAACCCTTCAAGAATCATGAATTGGCAAGAAATACCCCTAAAAATACTTTAGAAAAGTATTTGGGGCGAAAGTGTGAAAAAATAAATTCAAATATAAAGGGAATCCGGTTTTGAGTATTTTATTTACAAGTGAAAAGAGATAGAAAGAGTAGGGGTTGTTTCTGCCAAGATAAGATAGTAACCTAGACCTATGAGGGGGTGACACCTGTCCCACTCACACTCTCCACCAATGAGAGCTCACCAAACCTCCACATCACTTCCCACTTATACCGGTTTTTAAACTAATCTTTATTAATTAAATATTAGGCGCCTAACACCTTTTCAAAAATAAAACTGGATTAAACTAACCCACCATTCACTCAAGAACACAATTGGGCATTTCTTGTTCACTTGTAATTAACCCTTCATATTTTCCATATTATTGATTAATGACCTTTTAATCACATCCCAACTTTTAAACTTGGTGCCACATCACTAACCAAGTAACATGAATGGTCCCCTGCTACAAAGGTTGAACAAACTGCCAAAAGGTGACAACCATCCAACGAATTGCATCCAACTTCATATCTAAGCTTCATTGTGAGCCTTAGATCAAGTTTCAACCTTTACAACTCACACAAGATGCCAAGTAAACCTCACATGATTTCAAGTTTTCAAACTCCTCAAGGGCATTTCAAGAACTTTAATACATTAGGGTTTACGTTTTTTCTTGCATTTCTAGAACACTTGTAGCCTATATAAAGGCATTTAGGCTTTACATTTTCAGTTGCTCTTGGTTTTTCCTTTGTTGAAAGTTCTATAAATCCTCCTTCATTTTTAATGAGAAATGTTTGAATGTTTGAAGAAAACCCAAGTGCCAATCTTTTTAGTTACTTGTTATTGATATATGTTTGCTATTGTTGAATCTCAAAACCTGTTTTCAAACTTTGTGCAAGAAATTGCACAAAGTTCAAAATCTTGATATTTTGCTAAGTTCTTTGGTACACCTTTGGAATTCTTGGGCTATAAGTTGATCATAGCACCCTGATAAAGAGTTATCAAGGCGTTGTGAGGTTTGTGGTTTGGGGATAATCAAAGAGTGGGTACAAAGGTTGCATTAATCAAGCCTTTTTCTACTTTCTATTTTTCATATTTTTGTTCTAACCTTGTTGAATCTTAGCAGCCTTGTTGTGGAAGCTTGTGCCTTGTTTTGCTAGGCACATCAGCTCAAAAATTCGTGAGTGTGGATGTACATTCATGAGGTTTGAGTCCTTGAACCCAAAAATCTGTCAAAATACTTGAATTTTGTGATTTTGAGTTCTCCTATTGTTCTTGTTGTTTTTGTGGCTTAATCTTGCTTGATACTGCATAATATACTTGTTATTGTGTTTGATTTGGCTTGGGTAACACTAAATCACACTTATACTTTGTTAAATTTGGATTTGAAAAAAGATAAGGGGTGTTTGGGTTAACCTGTTTAAGTGCATAAATTGGATTTGAGTTATTGGAAGGTGTTGTTTATTGTTTGTATGTGCTTAATACTTGGTTGTGTGCTAATATCTGCAAGTTTTCAGCTTTAAAACATCAAATCTAAGATTATGCTAAAACTTACTTGATTTTGCTTATTTTGACCTAAGATTTTGGAAACACCTAGAGTGTATGCATGTTTAGGGCTAACAAGTGTTAAATCAAAGTTTGTATAACATGTTAAGAAGATTTGAGTGTTTGAAATTGGATTTGTGGTCAAGTATATCAGCAAAGGATCATAACTGCTTGTTCTTGTTCATCAGTAACTTTCATTTGCTTGAATCTGGATTTAGACTTTGAATCAATGCATAAAACCTGTTTATATTTGTTCATTTGAATTATTTATAGCTTGAGTATGCATTTGGTGAAGTTTGGCTGGCTTAATCTTTCTAAAAGTGCTTATTGAGTGAAAACTGCTTATTGTTCATATCTGGTACTAGTCTGGTGATCTTTTGATTAAACTGTATTGATTGGCTGATTGAAATTGTGATTTGATTGTTGTGTAACACCACCAATTTCACAAGGCAGCGGAATATCAACATTGGGTGTTACTTCATAGCACATCACACACAGTCATAGGAAACAACCTCAAAAGAGACGTTTTATATAATAAACCATTCGATAATTTTATTAAATCAGAGTTAACTAAAAAGAGGTCCCAACAGTTTATACAAACCTTACGAAATAATAATGATTTGTCAAATGTATCGAATGGAAATTGTTTGTTTTGTCTTTACTTTATCCTGCGCGGCTCCATGCTCCAGCTGCTCTTAAACCTACACACTTGAGAATACATGCTACCATGTCAACACAACGGTTGAGTGAATTCATAGGTTTTTAAATAAACAAAAATGGGTAATAAACCGTAAAGCTTTTGAACACAAGAATCTCATCCACTGTCGATAGTGCAACACATGCAATACCCAAAGTCCACGCTATTCTACTAAGCATGTATTTTGCCGAATACCCCCTACTTCTAATACAACACACCTGGCTGAGCCTCCAACCCACAGGTGCGACCTGCCCAGGTGGGGGCCATCCCCGATGGATCCATCCGTCTATATCAGCGCCTACCCATCAAGGGTAGTTAACGGTTCATGGGTTTTAGGGACCTTCAAATTTTGGCAATACAGGACTTAGCAAATAGCGGTTCACAATTAATACAATTAACACTTGTGTTCATCTTTCAAAAGCATTTAATCAACCATCTTACATTCATTTACAACAATATGTATTCGTTCAACGCATAATGCAAACCACATGTTTATTCATAAACATGTATTCTCTCTAAACCATATATATATATATAAACATCATATATTTTTATACCAAGAGCATGTATTCCCCCTCGCGGGTTTATAAACACGTATGAAGCAGTAAAAGTGAGGCTATGAACTCACCTGATATAGCTAAACACGTAGATCAAGGAACAAACATCCAATAGTCGATACACAACTTCATGAGATAACAATTGCTCATTGATCGAGAACGAGATGCCCAATGGTCGACATACAACCGAGCGAGACTTAATAATGACGAAACGCGTCTTAGGTTAGAGACTATACATAAGTCATCCATATTTGTAAATAGTTCACTTTAGTAAGTTTGGACATTGTATAAGTTTTATAAACTTTTTATAAAACCTTTGATAACAATTTACCATCAATTTTCTCATATTGACAATTAAGCCCATTCTAGCCCATTAGTGACCCATCACTCATTTATATAACCTAAGTGCATTTCAAACTCAGTACTGATCTCCATATACATTATTAATCGCAGGTCCAATAATGGCCCAATAGCCATTACAAGTATAAGTTGCGCTTTTGTGACCCAAATCCACTTTATATGTATTACGGGTTCTAAAAATGTCTCAAAACGACATCAACTTAATTTTATCGATGGTCGAGTCTCTAACACATAATTAGAAAAATATAAATGAGTCCACGTCTCCCGATAAGTGGGTCCTACCACTTCGGTTTTTATAAAAATCAACACCTTTTACGTTAATTCAATAGGGTGAATTCTTATAATTTACCGACATGCCTCGCAGATTAGATCGTTTCTCTTAAACCATAAATAATCTACATGAGTTATTTTTACGAAAATAATTCTTAACTTATGAAGTTTACTTATTATAAGTCCAATTACCCCTAATTTATACTTATCATAACTCATTTACCCATTTTATCACTTAGAAGAGTTGGCTGTTTTTCGCAGCCAACTTCAGTTCCACCGTTTTGCCCGCCATTTCCAAACCGTTTATTCGTAGAAAACCATCCGATTCGTGTTTGTTCTACGTGATATTATGTAAAACTTTCAGTTTTACATATTTAGAGGTCAGTATGCAAATATTTGGATTTATTGGCCGTGTAAGACAGCAGTTCTGTTTTGACAAGTTTTTATTGTTTCGAGCATATCTAAAGCATCAGGTATCGTCACAAGACGAGCGACCCGGCCAATTCATCACAAAACCTATATCTATCCATAAATAAAAATAACTATCCGTCAAAAGCTACTAATTTTATTCGTTTATACAGTCCTTGCTGTTGTCCTATAGATCAAAATTATAAACAATAACAAGGGTTTGTTTAAGATAATTTCCTTTGATCCAAAGTATATACAATGTACAATACTAATTTAATCAACTATTAAATGAATATAATCAGAAACAAGAATGATAGCTACATATCAAAAACATAATATACAATCAAAATCAAAGAAATTAAAGTAGACCTTACAAAAGATGGAAGAAGTAGTCGATATCAACAACCAACTTTCGAATCATTTGCTTCCAAAGCCATCACTCAAATTATTCAAATACGTTTATACTAAGATCAAGCTATGTGGATACACTCATTGACTTTAGCCCTTGAAAATGATAATAACCTTTTGACAAATCTTGATTTAAAGAAACCAACATCAAGTATAAATACTTGTATTCAAGAACCTTACTAGATCATCATTTTACTTGACCAAAAACATGTAAAATCATTATAGAATATTTATTTTGATGCTAGATGTACACGGCAAGACAGAAAAGAGATATAATGGAGTTAAATTGATAGGCAATTGAAAGAACATGTCATATGAGGATAACATTTATCCATATAACCGAAATGTTAGAAGACAAATGTGTTTTGTAAACTTTCTATGAGTGTGGACGTGTACTTGGTAGAGAGGGCTGAGATTTTTATAAAATATTATTCCACAATTTGCTAAAACAGGTATTATCGAGGTCTGATATTTTAAAAGTTACGCGATTTAAAAGATATGCGTTGGATACGAAAAATAAACATTGAATATAAAATAAAAAATCGACATTCGGAGAACTTTAATATTTTGATAAATAAACAAGGGCTTATAACTAATTAAACGTTAATGTGTCGAATGACGACTAAAGGTTTACCGTAAATTACGAAGAATGTTCGTAAACGAGAAATTAAAACGATGACAATAAAATATTTCTATGTCATAACGAGGATATTTACGGTCGATGACGGACATAAGCTTTTCCGATAATTAATAAATGACATGTACTCAATGCGTTAAAGCCTTAACCTTGCCGGTTAGCCGAGAACTCAATATTATTTGCAAAAATAATCATGACAAATAAAAGTCGATTAATAAATATTGGTTCGAATATTAAAAATAGTATTAAAACTTGGTCTAAATGTTGATTTTAAAGTTTGAGTTACTACAGTAGCTACCCCTTTAGGAAGCGACGTCCCGACGCTTAATTTGTCTTAATAGTTTTTGGTTTAATGGGGAAGATGTGAGGAATAGACAAGTCATTGTCGAGTTTTCTGACGAAGGTTGAATGAACAAGAGTCAAACAACGATTATACATAACGGGCAAAAATGAACAGTTTGAATGATGCTTCAATCTTTATAAGGAGAGATGAATACCTAACTCGAAGGAGAAGCCATAGGAAGTGAAAAATTAACAAGTCTCCATTTTTGGAAGTGCTTCAAGGTACATTACTACTGGCTTATTAAACTTGCAGCAGTCGATATAAGTTCGAAAAAGTACAGGTTACAAGTGATGAGTCGAAAGAAGTGGGCGCATTTGGAAAATATCCAATGCGACAATCAATTCAAAACAATTGATGGTCACGTCGATCAAATAAAACACGTATCGTCCACGGGTCTGATAAAAACAATTACGTCGTAAAATAAAATCGCATGGATCACACATAAGTCAATTGAAACCTTACAAAATAATCAAGACGAGGTAATTAGTACTAGTCATACAAAATCACCTAATAACATTAATCTCGAACATGCAAACTTATTTCGTCAAAAGCGAATTCATCGACACTGAAATCGTTCGGAGTATACATTCCTCGATCGGAGGAACTATGATAAAAATCAAGTACAAAAGCCATCATTAGGCACATATAATCATATTACGACATGTTTGCCAAATAGCCAAGCCATGCCAAATCAAATAAGTTCAATCAAGTTAAATCATGCTTGCTAAGTAGCCAAGCCATGATAAATAAGAATATTTGATAGGATTTTCAAATAAGTCCGGTCAAAGGAAAGTTTGGAAGTTAGAGGATGTTCACGATCTTGATTGCATAGATGCATATCGAAGGTGCTCACACACGGATCCATACCCAAATGACATTGCAGGGTGCTCACAAACGGATCCATACCCAAAAGATATTACAGGGTGCTCACAAACTGATCCATACCTAAAATATTTTCTCGTCACGTTTGAAAAAAAAATCAATGAACCATCCATAATAACAAGAAAGAATCTCAAGATCTTTTCATTCACGATGAGTTGTGGTGATAACTTAATCCTCAGTCAATCCACAAGTACATAACTAGTGTCGATTAAACAAGTTATCTTTTCTTGGAACAGGTAATGGTTCTTAATGATTAGCTTATAATGCTCGTGATAGTTAGGACACATTCGAAATGGTCCATCGAAACAAATCATAACTCGAGAGAAGTCAACGGATTACTCGTACTTAGATGATAATCGACAATAATTGTGACAATCCGTCAATTTCTGGTCGATATTTTAATCTCTACTATTAAGTATTATATGTTTACTTTAATGAGAATTTTAAATTATCGATTAACCGAGAAGGTAATAGTTTGAAACTTAATGTAAGAATGTCGTTTCGATGAAAACCGACAAGAAAAAAATTAATTATCGATATTATATTCTCAAATTATCATATGAATGATTTTATTGTATTTATTTTTATTTCTCGTGTTTTACGTTTTAGCGAATGACGAGAACTACTAATGATCGCGATACCGACGGATGCCCAAAAATTTATGTTGTATTATCGATTGTCTCGATATTTTATATTTTCGACGTTTTCGATTTAATTACGTTTTAAGTCGTGTCGAAGTGATATTATTATTTTTAAGAAGCGTTTTAACTTTTAAAAAGTATTTTTACGAAACCCGAGTCCCGTAAATATTTTCAAAATTTAATATTTACATTTTCTACCCTTACAACTATTTAATTTCATTTTGGACCAAAACTATCACAAATTGGCAAAAACTACCCTCACACCACTATATATTGAAATTCCACTAAGACTTAACACATATAAAATTCATTTTTTTAAAAATCATCACCCACCTCTCCCTTTCTCTTCTCTTTGTCGTGGGTTTCACCAAGAACAACACCAAAATCATACCAATTTTGCTAGCTTGATCATGATCCATTTAAAACAAATTCATGACCCATTCCACAAATTCAAGGAGGATCATATTGGTATAATTTTTATACACATGCATTAAATTTTTCAAAATTTTATTTTTCTTGATAAAGTAGTAGTGTTTGATCTATTTTTATGTTGTGTATAAGCGTTAATATTATTATATTCAAGTTATAATTGGTTGCATGTTTGATTTTTGAATTGGGTTATCTTTGATTTGTACATGCAAGTGAATTAGGAATAAAAGGGTTGGATTAGAATGATTGTAGGTTGATATTAGATGTATAAAAGTGGTGAAAATGGGTAAAAATATTTATTTGACATGATTTCTAAAAATGTATTTTCGGACAACAACTTATAACAGCTTGTTTTGTGGGTTTAAGTTCTGAGATAGGCTTAGATTATGTGATATTGTTGTAGTAATCTTCAAGACGCTCGTTTTTCCGCTTGAATGAGCTTCTAACTCATTACGAGCAAAACGTTATGCTACTTTTAGTATTTGTGTACCGGGAGACGGGTATCGGCACAATCCGAATATTGTTGTCGATATTTGGATCGAATCTCGGGGACTATAGAATGAGTTTTAAAAATGTTCAAGTACTGATGTAAGTTGCTAAACCTCAGGTCATGAGTCTATTTTCAAAACCGAGTGTCGGTTTTGTAAATGAAATTGTTTAGATATGTCAAAATGGTTTTACAAGTAAAAGGCGTAAAACTGTCCGGTTTTTATAACACGAAGATGTGTCGGGAAGAAGGTCTTAGAAGTAATATTTTTGAATGAAATTTAAACTGATTCTTATTCATATTATGTGTGAGTTTGTGACCAAGTTTCGTCAAAATCGGACAAGTCTAGATAGGGTAGATTGGCGTGTACATTTGGAGTGTACATGCTGATTGGTATTTTAGACACGTCGTCCAATAATTATGTGGCGTGAGTTGAGTATTCGCCATTGGACATGGGGATTTACTCAAGTTTTAAGTCATTATATAAATGACTTAGTTACTGGTCCGAGGGAAGTAAAACGATAAGTTGACTTGCGTTGACTTGGCGTCTTAAGACGGGTCAATATCGTGAGTGCAAGTTTTTAAAAGAATAGTGTTAAATAAAAGGGCATAGTAATAACACTTGTATTATTAAATTTTTCGAGATTGTCTTGGTTTTGTAATTTTGATTTTTTTATTATTTATTTATGATTTATACTTAAGTCGATTTTAACGAACGCCCCTTATTTGGTAGGTTGCGGTTTTTGTGTTTAAACGGGCATCACTAATCCTCGGCGATCGTCTCATTACCACTACTGCCTCAGGTGAGTCTATAGCCTCGCTTTTAACATGTTTACTTGTTTTATAAAACCCGCGAGGGGGATAACATGCTTGTTTTATTAAAATAAAGGGTACAACGAGAAGTTGTGGAAACCCTATTAATGGGTGCAACGAGAAGTTGTGGAAACCCTATTTACTTGAAAAGTATTTATCGAAATTGAAATGTACAACTATAAGTTGTGGTAAACTCATGATTGTTTTTACAATTGAACACAAAGAACTTAATTGTATGTTTAGATGGAAGTTATTACATAAGTTTGTTTAGCCTTAAAAGACCCATGAATCGTGAATTTTTAATCGAGATAACGCTAATGCTATGGATAGATCTATCGGGGTGACGCTCAGTCCGGTCGCGACTAGCTCTCGCGTGGTGTTTTGATGCACTAGTGATGAAACATCGGATGCATTGTATAAGAGAAATATACGCACTTGGCTAGGTGTGTTGGGCTGAAATAATATATGTTAACGTTCAATGTCACGAGACTTATGTAATGACACGATAATTATGTCCGTACAATATAACTGTCTTTGATAAATTATTAACCATGGAAGGTTATTTTTTTTTTGAATACTTGTGTTCTCTTTATTTAAATTAAACTCTATAGATTCACTCGGCAAATTTTGCTGACTTTTTAGCATGTTTTATCTCAGGTCCATTGAGAAGGCACTCGAGGAAGGCGGTTTCGTGAACCTTGCTTATTTGAAATGTTTTGGCCCGCTTTCATAAATTATATCCATTCAAAGAATATTTTATTTTTATTGTATTTGTAAACTTTAAATTATCTGGGACCGTGTGAAAAGTTTTATTGTTAAATGAAAATGAATGGATGTTTTTATTAAAACGACTTGTTTTGAGCCGTTTTCTATGATTATGAGATTGAACCATGATAGTAACACCCAATGACCCTTCCGCTGTTATGACCGAAATTTGGGGGTGTTACAGATTGGTATCAGAGCACAAGTTAGAGAGAACGAAAAGATTTTCCAAAAATGAATTTTTGAAATCTTTTAACTATAACTGTTGCAAGCGAAACCTCCGAGTTGCCAATGAACGAGAATGATAGTATTTATATATATATATATATATATATATATATATATATATATATATATATATATATATATATATATATATATATATATATATATATATATATATATATATATATATATATATATATATATATTTATATATATATATATATATATACTAGCGGCGTAACCCGCCCAATGGGCGGGTTTGTTTCGTAATTATTTTAACGTACTTTTGTGTATATTTTTTTTTGACAATTTTAGGTTTGGCCCACTCAACGGACTTGTTTAATCTCATGTCAATCTTTTGTGATACTAATATCATTTAAAACAATTATGTTAGTAAGTTATCGGTTGATATTATTACTTCTTTCAACACCCAAGCATTGTGCTTTTTTTCTTTTCTAAAAATAGGTTTATGTATCGATTATATATTTTATATTAATGAAATCTATTTTTATTCAAAGAAAACTAATGTTTTATATTGTTAGGCTTTGGCCTACTTAAAATTATAAAAATAAATTTGTTTTTCTTTTTATAATATGCTTAAAAAAATTTGAATAAAGAAACATAAATTAACAGATTTATGGGCATATGAATTTACGGCCTTAGTCACTCGCCAAATTGATCCATAAACAAATAAACATCAAAAGACTCTTTTTGGACGTATTCTGAAATAAAGTATACCATAGATTAATCCATTTCTTAGTTTAAATTTAACCCACATTTGTAGGATTGTAATTGAGTCGAGCTGAGCTCAAGTTTAATAGGGCTTGAGCTTAGCTTGATACTAAAATTGTAGGCTTGAGATTGGCTTGATAGCTTGTCAAGCTTTACTAATCCAGGCTTGAGTTTGGCTTGATAAAGCTTGATAAAGGCTTGAGCTTGGCTTGAAAAGCTTGAATGTGTATAAATTTATTTATTTTATAATAAAACTCATCAATAAACATATGTATAAAAAAATCATTACTTAAAACAAATTTAAATATATTTAACATTAATAAAACCAATAATAAAATCATCGTACAATCTTGGTTTCAAAATGTGTTTTGCGCTCCAATACGATTAAGGCTCCAAAGGTCATTGCATGATGTGAATACGAACGCAATTTAAACACGTTGCGTTTATATTAAGAAGAGTATAAAAAATATTTATACACATATTGTATTCTACCAAGTACCAAGTAAATGAAATCATTACATTTACAAAAATAAAGAATCATTTAAAATCCAAAGAACTGAAATATAAATGTAATCAGAGTTAAAAGTCATTTTAAAATATATTATTTATTTATGAAAATAGCCCTTAAAATTAAATTAATACTCTAATTAACAATTAGTTGCTTATATAAATTCATCATAAAAACATATTTTGATAGAGATTGAAAAAGCTTGATAAGAACTCGAGCCGAGCTATCAAAGGCTTGAGCTTGAGCTTGATATCATTTCGAGCTATTTTTTAGACTTGAGCTTGGGGTTGATCTTGATAAAAGCTTGGCTTAATCGAGCCAAGGTCGAGCTCAAGCTCGAGTTGCTTGATAAAAGCTTGGCTTGATTACATCCCTACACATTTGTGCCTTACAATGAACCAAACTTTTAACGATTTCTCACTATAAATTATTTTTTAATATCTTTTAATTAATACATACAAATAATGGAAATCGGTTCTTAAACTCATCATGTACACAGGTTAAATAATAGTAGCATATTACGAACAGTGACAACATATAGGTACTCAATTTTCAAACTTAAAACTTAAAAGGAAACTTGATTCTATTGATATGTCCATGGTAGCTCCTTGTTTAGGAAAAAAACGTTGAAGTTTGAGCAAATACTATCCCATACCCGAAACAACTAATCCATCCAAGTACTCGACAGTCTGTGGGTGCAAGCTGAGATTGATCCTGATTCAATAGGTATATTCTGCTTGGGACAGTTTACTTTTCTTCCGAACCTATTACTGTTTTGTGTACCAATTTGAGGCTTTTAGCACCATCAGACCTGAGCACGATCATGAGCTAATATTCTAATCTTGATTATTTTAAAAACATACATATAAGCTTTTAGATCATAAAGAAACAATTAAAGAAATAATTATTTTATCATCCGCAACACACGCATGATATGCTAATTAAAAATAAAAATATTTGTTTGAAAGCCAGAAATAAAAAATTAAATAAAAAAACCGTCGGGTAGCCTAATTGGTATTTTACATGTGCGCCCATTAAGGTCATTTAATTTTTTTACATGTGCGCCCGTTTAACCTATTTATAATAATAAATAAGCAAAAAATACTCCATCCTTTTTTGAAAAATGCTAAAAAATGCTAATGTTTATTAAAATGGCAAAGATTTATTATTCATAGAGTAGTAAAAACTGATTCTCAAACTAAATATTAGCGAGATCATGATATTAAGTGGTCAAAAATCAAATACATAGTTTACCACTGACCAAGGAAACTTTTCAACAGTGACATCTTTTTGTGCATAAGCTTGCCTTCGTGTTGTCAAAGTAATTATCTTCAAATACCAAAAAGTTCAATGAAAATGGTTATTGGGCGACATAAAGCAATCCCACTATATTGTTTTATTAATAATCATATTTTCAACAATTTAATACTAACTCACTATAACTTAAAGTGATAGCAGACAACGCCTTTGCTATTGCATTTGCTTTTGATGTCAGTCAGGTTTGATAATTTCCATTAAATCTGAAAGAACAACATCCGTTTGTTTCTGGATTGGGGCTACATTCTTAGACACGATTTCTGTAAAGTTGGCGAACTGCACACAACAAAAAGTTATAATATCAGAACATATGTGTAAAGTGGATACCTGTGATTCAAGATATTTTAATTTCTAGGAGTGCAAATCTCGAAGTTTTTAAAATTTTCAACTTTAGTGAGCAACCGATCTCTCTCTATCTGCGTTAATAAAAAAATTCTTAGAATGAAACAGCATGTAAAACATAGCTTGCTTATGTTTATATATCTACCTTCACATCTTGTTTTTCGTCCTCAAGTTCCATTACTTTTTTTCTAAAATGTTGCTAGAGAGTCATGGTATCGCATCCTTCAAAATGTCTCATCTCCGACTACATACCAATGCAAATGCAGACCTTCTCAGTGTCAGTAAGAAATCTAAAAAAAAACTACAGAACTTACATAGATGTCCTTTCTAGCACTTCCCATCCACCTATACTTCTCGGGCTCGATATTGTGTGCTATCGGTCCTTTACAGAAAAAGGAACCAAGTTAAAGACTTTAATAATAAACTGAACATACAGTTACTTTGAGACCTGTAGTTGGTGTGTTCGACTTCATAGGAGTATTCTTTGTGTCTTATGCGTTCTGAATTGATATGCGTCCTCCTTCAAGTTTGAAAGCCACTAAATTCAATAGAGAAGATATATTTAACTCTAAACAAAACAATCTTGTGAGCTGAAAAAGGCAATCACACGCTTGTGAACATGAACCTCAGATCTATCCCATCTGCAATCCACAAAAATACTGTAATTAACATAAGAAAAAACAAGTCTAATGGCCCGGATTGGTATAGATGAAGAATCGGAAGGATCGAGAAGGTAAGTACACCACCACCGAGGATTAGCATTAACGGTGTTCCTGTTATTATCAAAACATAGATCATATTAAAGGTGGAAAAATAGGCAGGTCAGACGGATCTGATGAAGAGTCAAAACGGGTAGATTTTGGTGCAGATCAGATCATGTTGATCATTTTGGTGCAGTTACGGGATACAATATCAGTTAAATTGCTATCATTGAACCAGCTACAATGCCATTGATATTCTTTATTTCGCGGGTTCAATGATAGCCCGTCTTGCTATCTTTTATGTTTCCCTGAATAAAACTTTCAAGTATCAACAACAGCATTCGGACTTCCAGGCGCAGAGGGGTACTTTCGCTTCCGAGTTGGCAAAATCAGTCAGGACTGCCTTTTAACATACCTTAAAAATAAATTAAAAGCATGAAAACAAATTAATAAAATCATTAGATTACGTTACATTTATATTTTATATATTTTGATCATAACTTACATGATTTTTCAAGTTTATTGGAATTATCAGCTTTTTCATATAAATCAGCAGCGTCTTCATGTTTGGAACCATAGAATGCCCGACCGGTAAGCTTTTTCTCTGCTTGTTTTTGAAAATAATCACCTTTGGTATAGAGTGAATGGTGACTCAATGTGTTGCGACCGGTAGAGGTGAGCTCGGTTTCAGAATCGCACTAAACAGACTCCTAACTATGAGAATCGAGAACCAAAAAATATATATTTTATGAACCGAGAACCGAAACAAAGAGCATGTTCGATTCGGCTACAGTTCTCGGGTATTTAAGTTTTATTAAACTGATTATTTCAATACAGACATCCTAAAATCCAATATTCTTTTATGAGTTTCACACATCCACATTATCCATTTTTGTAATATGGTGTCCTACATCTATTAAACAAATGATACAAAAAGAAGTTAAAAAATCAAACCTGCACTTTAAAGAACTATCAAACATAATGCGACATATTTCATTAAATCTCTATATCAAAATATCAATAGTAACTTTAGAACCAAAAATATCATTTTAACGTTTTCTGTTAGAAAAGTAAACATCAGCTAAGATAGAATTCAAAATGCAAGTATAGTATTCAATTAAAAATTTCAACTACTACTATAATATTACTAAACATGCATGTGACGATGGTCAACCACAACCTCAAGTAACCTTTATGTATATGCGCTCCAGATCAACTTAAGTTATCCAAGTACTCACACTATGTAAAACAGACTTTCTTGCCTCTTTAACCGTCCACCGACCCTCTATAAGTACAAATTCATCGATTCCATGCATACAAACACATAAAGATCTCTTTATTAGGCTATCAGGTATTTTATCAGATGAATAATAGCTGTCTCTTCACATGGAGGTGACCTAGACAAACCTTTTATAGAAGTGTTGAATGAGACACTTAGGTAATCCGATTATTGCCTTTGTTATCTTGCGATCATTCATCATAACACAACACAAGATAAAGCTTCAAGAACAAATGAACCATTTATATATTTCTAATATATAGTTGCTTGTAATGACATTACCAGAAGGTTATGACCACTAAAACATTGAAGGTTAAACAACTATTTCTCTATTCTTATTCTTAATTGTTGGAAACAGAACTTTGGTCTTGGTTTAAAAGGTTAAGAGCATAAAAAGCAACAGATACAAAATCAGATACATACCTTAAAAGGATTGGTTTTTGGCAATTACTTGAAATGCTCAAAATCCTATTGCTTCTGTAAGAACATACAAAGAACTATTAACAAAATGTATATGATCCACTGCCCTCGCCAACCTCGTCATCTGGATCAATGGAGCGGAGATTCTGATAATAATTGCGAGCCTGCACAAGATGGACTTGAATATATATATTTGACAAAGAAAATTTTATACCTTATAGAGGATAAAAAGTCAGTTGTGCCTGTGATCTGTGCTGATTTCCTTTGTCATGTTTCTCTTGAACTGATGCGTGATTCTGTTATCGTCTCCTCTAGACAGGTGCGTAGTGAAAATTTGGTGAGTGAATACATAATCCCAACTTAATAACGTCATGTCATCTGTGATTAATCAAATAATGAATAGTATTTAGGTGACGATGGGAATTAGAACGAGTCGAATTGATAGCAGTTTAATGTTTGAGTTAACTGGTCTTTCTTCTTTGGCTGGTTTTGACTTTTTCTTTTTCACTCGGTCAGTCAGACTCAACATCTCGGTAATTACCGAGTTGACCCAGTCAAGGACAATACACCAAGCCGCTAAAAGAAACGCATGCCCAGCGGCTATGAAATCTCTAGCTGGTAGTTACCGAGTTTAGGTGATTTTTTATCTATTGCATATCGTAAATTTATGATTGAAAAAACATATAGATTAACTGAAATAAGACAAGAATATAAGTATAGCAATATATAATAATTACTTACAGCGGATATTCTCAGCTGGCTATCTGATGTATCATCATCCTCTCCAAATCCTTCAGCAATCAATCTCATCAAGTTATGTGCCACCTTGGGGTTCACAAGATCCCCAGCATGCTGGAAAACTTTGTTCATGGTCTGTAAAGTCAAACAGTAGGTGAAAAGAGTGGAGTATCCGTAACCTAAACGCAAACAATTCTTTGAAAACATACATCTCGAATAAATTAATATGTGTGTGCGTTAACCTGTATAAACCAATGGTTGCTGGGAGCAAATTGCTCTGCAAGCTCAACACATCTCAATGCAGTTTCAGTTTTGTAATGTCTGTCATTCATGCTAATCATGTATTCGATCATACGCTCTACTATCACACATTAGAGGACTTTGTCATTTTATAAACCAAATCAAAGGTTTTCCTCTTTAGAGTGTCATTAGGGTCCTGTATCAAAGGTAAATAGGACTCGATATACATACATACATCTAAGAGTACAATACTGTATACCTTGAGCTAACTATATCTAACACTAAGTGACTAATATATAGACCTTTTGAGATAGATCTCTTCAGTAACATGCCCTGTGTCCAGCTCGGCGAACGCCCAGAATCATTAGCCACTATTCTGAATTCAGCAGCCACTTGAGCCACCTGAGGTGCCTGGGCCGTCATACAGTCCTAACAGTATTGCCTCATGTAATTCATATGATCAACCGAATGTGAACCTGAAGTAGGATCAGCAGGCATCAGTAGAGATTCATTAACAAATAACCTGGTGCAATTTTTGAGGCTCGTCTAGTCCATTCACCAATCTGAACTTAGTAAAAAAAAGTGAAAATTTTAGAAGAAATGAAAATAGAAGAATGAACATGAGCATGTAATAAGAAAATACATGTTCCATTCTACGTATGAAAAAGCGCCGGAAATGGAACTATGTTGAGAATTGAAAAGTGATAGATGGATTCGCACCTTATTGTGATCTCATAGTCAGAAGTTCAAGCTGCCCTCTGCAATGTATAACTGCAACACCAAGGGACGCTTTGTGACAATACCTGAAATATACATTTAAAAAAACTTACCATTGAACATCTAAGACTTTCAGTAAAAACATTGACCATTTTAATGGACTTACAATCCAAGGTACACTGATATTTTGAGAAAGAGCCATTTTAGTTTCCCATTGCGTGTATGCTTTGCCACCCTCGCCATACGCAGATTCATAGAATCCGTACTCATTTTCCACCTGCAATAAGTCAAAAGGGCTGATTAAAACTACAAAGTTTTCTATAATTGAAATAAAAGCAAGGATTTTGAAAAGACTAACGCTTTGGATTTAAATTCACATTAACCTTGCCCGACCTTGAACCACAATACTCTCAAAAGTAGCACTAAAAGGTTACTTTGCTGATAAATAAATTTTTAGCTGATAAAACCACAAATGCCTCCCCACATGTGCAGCTATCGCAGGTATATGCAGGATATACTTCTGGTCTGGTTCAAGTTCAACTGCCATAGGTATACTTCGGGTCTGCGATAGCTGCACAGACATGGTCCTTGAAACGTCTTGAAAGCATTTCAGCAGCCTTCTCTCGGTAGTTCTGGAGAAATATCAAGCAGCTGCACACGATACCTGCCACAAATGCTGTCACTATTGATGCTTCAGGTCTACTTGGAAACTTTAATCGAAGACGAAACAGGTCAAATGGATATAGTTAGTAAAACAAAGAAAGGGTAGAATGAAACTTTCAGTTCTTACAGAATATTGGAGGCCCACGATTAAAAAAATCGAGGGTGAATATTCGAGGATCATTGAACAACCAATAGATGAGGTTGTGGTTTATTATGAACCAGATGTAGAAACTGGTGTGTTTGAGAGGTGGTTACCAAAACACATCAATTAAAAATAAGGAAATAAGTAATAAATATGTGCATTCAGGTTGGATTTTTAATAACTCCCTCGCCTGCCAGGATCAATGTTATCTTTTGAAGGATGTGATATTTTCTGGATTGTTAGTACCATGGTTATATCTGGATGGTTTCTAAACTCGTCACTTGTTTCAGATTGCTGATCCCTGACCTCTGAAGAATTGTCAATGTTGGAAGCTGCTTTTGGACCGTTGGAAGCTGCTTTTGGACCGTTGGAAGTTGCTTTTGGACTGTTGAGACCTACACATTTTTCATGTGGTCGTGTAACATTTTGAAGACTCTCCAATTGAATCCCTTGAAGACCAGGAGTTGTATGACGGTGAACCATTTTCATCACTTGAACTTCTACGGAGCCGTAATTGTGAAATCTCTTTGTCCTTTTTGGTCAACGCTTCTTTAAAACTGATCCACTTCCTGGTTTGGTCTGATATTTGCCATTTCTATCTGTCACATACACAAAGAAAAGAAAGGGCATAAACACAACATAAATTTATTGCTTTTCTGCATTAAAAAAAGCCGCAAACAGTTGTCAATAATTGAATAGTTACCTTCCTCCTTAAAGTAAGAACCTTAGGGCTGCAGACATTTGTCAACAAATGAATAGTTACCTTCAGGCTATTAACACAATTCCAAAAAAGATTGTTTAATATTATTTAGACTTAATATTACTACCAACTCAGGATGACTGAACCATCTAGACCATTGATCAGCAAAAAAACTTGATTAGCTAAGCAGACCTACACCCATATTGGAACAATTGGGCTCGGTTTCAGGTTCAGATTTGGGTCAACCATTGAGAAACGAATGGTCTTATAACAAAAAGAGATACCTTCAGGTTTATGTGTATTCCTTTTTTAGCTTAGTTTCCTTGGTGGATTCGAGCAACGATAGCAGGAATGTAATAGCGAGCGTATGATTCTCCAGTGATATAGAAGTTATTGTCTATAAAATCAAGGTGCTCTGTGAAGAAGGCCTGTAATGCAACACCAGTATGATCATAACAGCAAGAAGCTGAAATAGTTACATTTATATATAACAAAATTCCATCCCCCTTCACAATAAAAACACTAAATTGGACAATAATCAAGTTTTAGATGCATTTATGTGAACAGGCCAGGCAACAAATAATAAAAAACACGAAATGAACTTCAACTCCGATTATTTACTTCTAAAGATACTAAATGGAAACACCAACAGTTCATATTCATTCGGCGAAACACTTACAACCGAATCAGAAATAATCTCACGGCTAATGCACATACCTAATTATGAAGCTGTTTTACACACACCATCAAAATAAACTTGGGTGACAACTTCCCATTTAGGGTATTGCGAATGCATCTATCAACTGTGCCACTTAAAAAGTTGTTGTGATCTTACAACCAAATGCAGATTAAAAAAAGGATACGATACAATCACATCATATAAAAGATCAGCTCTAAAACTAAAGACCAGGACAATTATAATTTTATGATGGCCAAGGACATATGGCATATCTGTCATTCTATAAAGGTCGATGACAACATCCTACGTAAGTATACTTTTCAGTCACATAATCAAATACGCATGCAACAAAGAAAACAAAGATACCTTTAAGAAGTCGCATAGGTCAACATTCACACATTGTTCATCATGACGAATATCTCTCTTAGCAGAGCTATTGGAATATAAGAAATATTTAAATAGAAGAATTTGTATCAGTTAAAAGCCTGGCATACCTTCTGATAAATCACACCAAGGTTTCTATCGTCAAAAGGTAATGTCTCCACCAACTAAATTATTACCTAAGTTGTGACCCGACCCTGGACTCGTGTACTGGCCCGATCCAAGAAAACCTGCATCAGCATAAGGCCTGGATCCCATAAACCAGAGATAAGTGGGTCAGTCCCAAATGCTCACGTGGAATTATAGAAGGACCGGACCTTGAGCTATCTGGAGCACTAAAGACAACACTCGCTTGTAATATCTGTAATTTCACCACGCATCGACATACTGTTCGCCGGTTTGGTGAAGTTGGCTCTGTTTGGTTTGCTTCGGTTTTTCCCTTTTCTTTGGTATCATAAATGTAACATGTCTGTCTATATAGCATTCATTATAGATTCAAATATTTATGAGTTATTAACATAACATGTGTCGAGTGGGGAGTAAAAGAGGGAGACATGTGTTACAATCAGGTCATGAAATCTATCGACCATAAAACATGAATATAATCAGTTATAAACAAGAGGACTGACAGAGAAAATAGTCAAATACGTATCCAAAAGTAGTAGTTTTGGAAGGGTTGAGGAGACACCTCCCTTGTCATTTCATGCTACCTTATAAAGTCACAAAGGATGTAGATGTAAAAGGGTATGTAATTCCGCAAGGTGAAACCGTCAATTTCATGGTGGTTGAGATATTTATGGATCCCAAACATAGTACTGCTAGACGAAGGTGATCCAAACACCTCCACTATATCAGAAACCAAAAGTTTAGTCATAATAAGAAGTCTGCAAGTAGACTATCTGAAAGTGGCCCACTTTCACGTTTGACATACAAGGGAATGTGTACCTTTATGCGTGATCTCTACAAGCCTTTCTATCCTTTCTTCGACTGAAAAGCAAACAAATAATAAGCCAAAGGAGCTTGTGTTTCCTTCTTCACCCGCCCATTTCTCTATCGCTCTATAAACAATGGATAAAAAGGGATAAAAGTTCCTTGTTAGAAGATGACAAAGTAGGCTAAATTAAGCTTCCAAAAGTTTGGACCTTCCAGGAGCTGCTTGTGTTTCCTTCTTCATCATCGATCTTTTTACTTTTTAGTATGTTATGAGAAGTAAAACTATACATCTTTTTTACTTAAGTTGGTCATTATAACTGAAAAATAAGTCATGATTGATACCAAATTTGCTCGTCGTCGCCTTGCAGCTGGCTACATAAAAATTATCCAAATGAGAAAATACTAATACTAACAGGGTGTTTGGGTAAGTTTATTTTCAAAGCTTAATAGTTGAAGGTCAAAGCGTATGCTACTAATCATTACCCACAATCAAGCACGACATAGAAACAACAAAAGAATTAAACTGAAAAGAGGCAAAAAATGATGTCTAAATATCAAATGATTCGAATTAAAAACCAAGATTATCGTACCATTAATCAACAACTCATAGGGACTTCGCAAAAAGAACTGAATAGGATCCTATGGCTGCAAACCTAATCCCACGCCAACATACGAACGATCACAACATTAATCGACCTCCTCAGATTCATCACAACCATATTAAACACGTGATGTCGTTTAGGTTTTGGGATAGTGAATGTTTTGTGTGACTAATGTGATTATGATTCAATTTTGGTTATTTAATTGTTGTGTATCGAATCTGGTGTGAGGAAGAGAAAAAAATTATGGATTAATGAGAATTAAAGATGGTGACTGCTGGGTTTTTTTTAATTAGGGTTCTGTGTGTGTTTTTGTAGGTGCGTGTGTGTTTTTTGTGTGTGTCAAAAATGAAAAATAAAAATAAAATACCATTATATATATGCGCGGTATCAAAACGCGACTTGTAAAAAAATTTGCGTTTAAAAATAGCGGTCCGCCCAAAATCAAGAAAAATGAGTTAAAAAAGGAAAAAAGTGAGATTTTTTAGCAAATACTCAATTTCTATTGGTTAAAAGATGTGACTGGAATATGACTGGGATCTAAAACTGTGGTTTCAAGTCATAATTATACCTATATATAATATAGAGATATATATATATATATATATATGGGATTATATATATGTTGTAATCTTTATCGATTATTTGAACTTGTGAATTACAAGGTATGTTTTCATTTATTTAATTATAAATGATAATTTTATAGTTATACAAGATATTTATACGACGTCGATTGTCACGAAGCCACCCTAGTCATTTTTATGCTAGCGCCGAAGCTATTCCTGAAATGAATCCTGTTATTCTCGAGATTAACTAAGTTGTAGATATACGTGATCCCAACAAAATGGTTAATATTCTTGCTGATAGTCTTTTGGTTACGAGGATTTTGATTTCCTTGGTTCTTATTCTTGATTTATCGATTCGTTCATTTCGTTTAGCAAATTTAATTTACATTTTCATTAATCTTCGACATTATACTGTTTTGATAAAAACAAGTTTGTCCGAGATGGTACTATTGATTGTTAGGAACTGAGATTGATTGTTATGGTATTCACATGCCAACCAGGATTCCATATCATATCACTGATCGTTTTCTGTTAAATCAGTTTCTCATTTGTTTCGATCTTGATCTCTTGCGTTGAGCTGGCGATGCTTGAATAAAGTGATTTATAATCGTTGAAATAAATTGGCCATTTATTTGAACAAGGAAATTATAAATTGTTGAACTACAAATTTCTGAATCATATTTGGAAGGACTTGATCAATCCATGGAAATAATGATTCATAAATGTGTGGGCTTAAGCATATAGCATCTGCGTGATTAAACTCTTATTGACTCATAATTCGTTTGCTCGATTCATTCATTGATTTTGTTCCTCTAATTATTTGATCGTGAAATGGTTGTATTGAGATTGTTCCAAAAGCACCAATTGAGGAGGATAACAAGCGTCTCTGAAAGACACTAAAGAAATCTTCTTCTTGTGGGACCGAAGAGCCTTCTTAGCCATGTGAATTACCTAGTAACTCTTGTAGATTAGTTTATCAATTGTAGTATCTTTCAAATCCCTAACTAAACTGTGACAACAGTTAGTGGGACTAGTCTTTTAAGTTGTATGGCATTAGACGATGATTATCTATAATGCTTAACAATACAACTTGTACTAGTTTGTGATCAATGGAATGACTATCTTTTTATTCCTAATTCTACATCGTTCTATTATTATCTTTCCTTGATTTTCTCTTTAAATTCCTGTGGTATAACGCGATCATTGAATGAATACTCATTATGATTTGATTTGTGTTGCACAAGACTCATGTAGTCAATGAAAGCTATGACTGAAGCACGAATGCGCCAAGTTATTAGTGAATAAGTTGCTGTATCTTTAGTTGAATTCATGGCCAACATGAATGATGGATCTGGATCTGGAGCTGAAGCTACAACTGGTGGGACTAGAACCGGTGGAGCTGAAGCTGGAGCCGATAATGTTCGTGGTACGGATGGAACAAATGTGCCCGAAGTTAGAGGCTATAACTACACTTTGTTTATTAAGTGCAAACCGTAGACTCTTAAGGGGACTAAAGATGATGGAGGATTGTGTCAGTTGTTGAAAAGCTGGCGTCAGTCTTTCGAATCTATGACCCTAATCAGAAGGATAAGGTGCAGTTTGAAATCACTACTCTCCAAGGTCGTACATTAATTTGATGGAATGGCAGACTTGCTTCCATAGGTATCGTTACTTATGGGACACCATGGACTAAGGTGAGGAAACGGTTAACTGAGGAGTTTTTCCTCGAAGCACTTCCAAAGTATGGAAAAAAGTGTTGTACAATCTGAAACTGAAGGGAACTAACATCGGTAGATATATCAAGTGTTTCCACAAGTTGACTCCTTTATGTCCAAGAATTTTGGAACCCGAACCGTCAAGGTCAAGTAGTATATTTACAGCTGAACAAGAATAAATGCGGTGATGTGACTTCTTCTAAGCCACTTACTACTTGTGAAGCTGTCTGAATGGCTTATTAGCTCGTGGGACACATAATCCAAGGCAAGGCTGATGAGGTTACTGAAGGGAAAAATAATTCCGAATTGAAAAATTCTTATCGTGCATTAGAGCTCGTAAGTATATCGAAAAAGGTTGTGGATTATTCATGGCTTAGGTATCGTAGAAGGAATCGTAAGAGAAGTAAGAAGAATTACTCTAGTCATGCGTGACTTTTCTAAAATGTTTCTGGAAGATTTGCCATGGCTTCCGCCTCCAAGGCAAATTGAATTCTTAATTGATCTCATTTCTGGTGCTGCAACTGTGACACATGAGCCATATTCATTAGCACCCTCTGAGTTGAAGTAATTATTTTTGCAGCATTAAGAACTATCTGATAGAGGTTTAAGTCGATCGAGCTTGTCAGTATGTAGAACTCCTATTCTATTCGCTAAGAAGAATGATGATTCGTTTCATATGTGCATCAATTACCGAGAGCTGCATAGGCTAACGATCAAGAATCGTTACCCATTTCCATTAGTTGTTGATCTATTTGATCAACTTCCAACTCTCGTGTTTTATCCAAAATTCTGGTGTTTTCTCCAAGATTGATCTTTGTTTTGTTTATCATCAACTTCGCATACGCGAGGAAGATATTCCTATTACGGCGTTTAGAACTTGTGATGATCATTATGAGTTTAGGGTTATGCCTTCTGGTTTGACCAGTGCACCTGCTGTATTCATTGACTTAATGAACCATAGGTGTAAGCCGTATCTAGATAAATTTGTGATTGTTTTCTTTGATGATATTCTAATCTGTCCGAAGAGAAAGGAAGAACATGCCGAACACTTAGGGATTATCTTGAACTTGTTAAAGAACGAAAAGATGTACCCAAAAATTTTAAAGTGTGATTTTTGGCTTTGTTCTGTGCAACTTCTCTGTCATGTGATTGACAGAAGTGGCATACATGTTGATTCTGCGAGAATCGAAGCCCTCGAAAATTTGAATGTTCCAACTATTCCAACTGAAGTACGACAAATTCTAGGTTTGGCTAGTTATTACTGAAGGTTTATTAAAGGATTCTCTTTGATATCAAAACCATTAACTAAGCTAACTTAGAGAATGAACCGTATGTGTGTGGCATTGATGAAGAGAAAGCTTTTCAAACCATGAATAGAAAACTCTGCAGCACGCCGATCTCATCATTACTCGAAGGAAGTAAAGATTTTTTTGTTAATCGTGATATATCTCTTGAAGGATTTAGAGCTGTTTGATTTGTATATGCTTGTAGGTGTCACACCCCCACCATGGCGGAATATGGGGCGCGACGTATGGATATCATCACAACATGGCGTGTCTATAGAGATAACTATATGAAATAAGAAATGTCATAAAATGGTGACACAAAAGTCATGACAATATCTCATCAAATGCAGGTGTCTAGGTAAGTAGGTAACAGTCCTACCTCTTACCCAAGACAAACAAGTAACATAATCAAAACAAACATATGTGCCACAGTATCACTTATTAAATGAACAAATAAAAAAAACTAAGAAGGAAACGGGGATATCCTTCTATATGCATTCCTACGCTCTCTAAATCCTAGCCACTTAAGTTCTCACGCCTAACCAAAGCATCACCTGATTGCTTCTTCACAAGTCCTCGCACTAGCAACAAGCTTTGATTTATGAAAACCCTAAATTTTGATGAAGAGCCCTAAAAATTCTCCATAAACCGTCGACCATTATTTTTCTTCAGGGATTTTATGTTTTTTTTCTCTTTAAAATCCTTATATAATGTAACAAGAATCCTAGTCCAAATATAAAACCCAACTTTCCTTTTTCCTCTTTTTTCCTTTTTTCCTTCTTTTCTTTTTTCCAAACCGACCTAAACCCCCTTTAAATTCGTTTTTTTCAATTTATTATTAATATATGTATTAATAACATTACCTTAATTTTCCTTAATTTATTTCAGCTCCTAAAGCCTCCAAAGCCTCAAAACCGTAAAACTAGTCAGTTTTTACGCGTTTTACCATAAAAGACGTAAAATATACACTTTTAATAAAAATCTCAAATTTTAAAATAAACTTTATAACTAAGTCCTAAATTACTTAAAACCATCCCGAAAAATATTCATATGACTAATTACCTCATCCGAGACCTCTAAATGCTAAACCGTAAATCGTAAAAAAAATACGATTTTCTATAATACATATACGTATACGTAAACACCAAAATATGACCATTCCCTTTCATAGTCACAACTTGTGAGCTCATGAACATGAAATAACCGTTCCTAGATTTACTTATGAGTACTTCTATACTCATAAACGATAACCACACCAACCTTAATCACTCAAAATAAACACGTAATTACAAAAATTAAGTAAGCACTCATAAAATAACCTAAAAGTAAGACCAAGTGACAAATCCAAAACCTAGGGTTGTCACATCACTCCCTCCTAATATAAATCTCGTCCCGAGATTTACTCCATAAGCTCAATAAATTCATTTCACAGCCAACACACTATCTCTCTCATAAGAACGTAACCGGATCATGACTACAACAACACTCTCAATGAATATAAGCTCACGACAAATTTTAGGACCCCCAACTTCGGATAACAGATCAAACCCATGGACAACTATCGGACGTTTACGTGAACGAATTTAAAAGAATGAACCAAAACCATGAGACTCCAAAAGATACTCAACATAAAACATGTATCGACTCCAACGAACCATGGAAACGGACCAATGACAACAAGCACCCAACGACAACTGAAATGTGTTACGACCAGCGACATACTATTAAAACCTTGTGGAAAACCAAATTTTACCTCAGAATAGATTTTGTACTGAAATTGTATATTAGTTGTTCTAAAACCATGATATCACATTAGTTATTTATGTAATCATCTAACGAAAATCAATCTATAGTCTCTTCACGAACGATCAATTGTCTAAAGCACACAACACAATATCACACGTCAACGTCGACTCCGGAACCCACATCCTTCATCAATGTACAATCCTTATGATGGATACATCTCAAGTCCTATCCCAACTAAGCCTTATGTTAGCCCTCTAAATGTTCACTATCCCAAAATATCCAAAACACAAGTTTAAACCATATCGTTTGAAAATTAATCTTGAACTTGACATTTGTACAATTAACTCGACCAAGCTACTGACCTCCAATTACTAAACTTTCTGAATTTTTGAAAAATATGTTCCGAGTACATAAATTTAGACTTTTGAATCACCCAAAAAGCTTTAAAAATGAATAAGTTATGACCAAAACGATTTTAAACCCAAAAAAACCTTTTATTAATTACAAAATTCAAGGTCTAATTTATTTTAATTCTAGAAATATTAAACTCTCACCCATCATATGATTAATACATGATTTAACATATTTAAGTTAATAAGAACAAGAATTCTAACTAAAGAACAATAACTTTAGGTGATCAAAACCAAAATATTTTAAAATAAAAAGCCATGCTTATATGTTAAAAAAAATTATATTCCACCTTATTTCAAACACGTTTTCGACACTTTACCCTCATTTTATCGACTAGCAACAACTATTTTTATTTTACTATTTGCAAGTTTTATTTTTACCATGTAAGACTCAAAACGAAAGATATGGTTATTCTAAAAAGAAATCTCCACCATCTCAATAACCTCTACACCAAAAATACCATACAAACAAACACGTGAAATGAGGACTCGATAATTGCGCTACTACAGAAGTTGAACATCCCAAAGAGAAAAGAACTAGCAAACTAACCTAAGAATACAACCGATATGTAGAAGGGAATTATTCATAGGCATATGCATACGTACACTCAAATTCATCCAACATATACTATAAACAAGCATGTATTAACCCTCTTTCATGCAACCATATTTAGGAATCCATTGATGTCTTGGTACTTGTATAACTATGTTGGCCACCATACTTATACAAGTCCCCTCTCACCAATGTACTCCCTCCTATGATGACACTTATAAGAATTAATACTACACATAACACATCGGTCTACCAACTCAAATAAGCACATAGATCCTACAACTCATATAAGCACATAACCAAAACATAAAATAAGGTCCAAAATACATGTATTAAAATAACATAGCCAATGCATGAAACACATAAACTCAAAGTCCAACTGAACCAGCGTAGAAAAAATTTCAAAATTTAATAAGAACATGAAAACATAATTAAACGAAATCCAACAATGACTAGTGTATATGACTATAGTTCAACCCGCATTATTCAAAACACGAAAAGAAAATAACATGTAGCTAAGTATGAACTTACTATGGTCCAATTCATACTAGTCAAAACATCACAATAAATAACATCCAAACACATTAATTAATATAAAATTCACACAAACTCCTATGACGCCTATATGCAGGGACCCTTAAGCTATAGACTAGGCTACGCGACTAGGCAACCTAATTCTCTATAACCATTGTCTCTGATACCATTCTGTCACACCCCACCATGGCGGAATATGGGGCGCGACGTATGGATATAATCACAACATGGCGTGTCTATAGAGATAACTATATGAAATAAGAAATGTCATAAAATGGTGACAGAAAAGTCATGACAATATCTCATCAAATGCAGGTGTCTCGGTAAGTAGGTAACAGTCCTACCTCTTACCCAAGACAAACAAGTAACATAATCAAAACAAACATATGTGCCACAGTATCACTTATTAAATGAACAAATAAAAAAAACTAAGAAGAAAACGGGGATATCCTTCTATATGCATTCCTACGCTCTCCAAATCCTAGCCACTTAAGTTCTCACACCTAACCAAAGCATCACCTGATTGCTTCTTCACAAGTCCTCGCACTAGCAACAAGCTTTGATTTATGAAAACCCTAAATTTTGATGAAGAGCCCTAAAAATTCTCCATAAACCGTCGACCATTATTTTTCTCCAGGGATTTTATGTTTTTTTTTCTCTTTAAAATCCTTATATAATGTAACAAGAATCCTAGTCCAAATATAAAACCCAACTTTCCTTTTTCCTCTTTTTTTCCTTTTTTCCTTCTTTTCTTTTTTCCAAACCGACCTAAACCCCGTTTAAATTCGTTTTTTTTTTCTATTTATTATTAATATATGTATTAATAACATTACCTTAATTTTCCTTAATTTATTTCAGCTCCTAAAGCCTCCAAAGCCTCAAAACCGTAAAACTAGTCAGTTTTTACGTGTTTTACCGTAAAAGACGTAAAATATACACTTTTAATAAAAATCTCAAATTTTGAAATAAACTTTATAACTAAGTCCTAAATGACTTAAAACCATCCCGAAAAATATTAATATGACAAATTACCTCATCCGAGACCTTTAAATGCTAAACCGTAAATCGTAAAAAAAATACGATTTTCTATAATTCATATACGTATACGTAAACACCAAAATATCACCATTTCCTTTCATAGTCACAACTTGTGAGCTCATGAACATGAAATAACCGTTCCTCGATTTACTTATGAGTACTTCTATACTCATAAACGATAACCACACCAACCTTAATCACTCAAAATAAACACGTAATTACACAAATTAAGTAAGCACACATAAAATAACCAAAAAGTAAGACCAAGTGACAAATCCAAAACCTAGGGTTGTCACAGTAGGAAACCTAGGAAGAATGAGGAAACTGCACAACCCATGGCTCGTAATTGGGTGCGGTGATTTTACTCTTCTTCTATTAAGACATTAATTGTATGGAACTAATGTACGGTATCCACCGATGGTAAGAGCCTATAGTGTATTCTGGAATAAAAGAGGTAACTTAGCCTTTAAGTGATTACGATTGTGTTATTCGTTATCATTCGTGAAGTTGGAGCAAAATACAATGGATTCATTGTTAAGCTCTCGAAAACTCAATCTGAATATGACTCGATTTCTGTCAATGTTGATTGATTGACTCTGCTAATTTTGTTTCGGTAAATAAATCGATCGTGCTAATTAAGAATCGTTTGTTAACTGCTCATAGTAGACATAGAAGTTATGACGATGTGAAGCGAAAAACTTTGGAAATAGAGGTAGGTGGAAAAGTTATGCCAAAGTTATCACCCTAAAAAAGGTGTTATATATTTTTTAAAACGTGGGAGGTTAAGTCCCCGTTAGTTTGGCCCATTCGAGATGATATCGATGGTAGGTCCGACGGCATGAAAATCTAAATTACCTCGAGAGCTACAAGGAATTCACAATACTTTTCATATGTCGAACCTAAAGAAATTTCTTCCTGACGAAGATCTTATTATCTCTCTTGATGAAGTATGAATCGACGGTAAGTTGCATTTCATTAAAGTACTTGTTGATATTATCGATAAGGAAGTTAGGCAACCGAAGCGAAGTCGTATTCCTATTTTCTGATCTAATGGAACTCTAGACGAGGACCAAAAATTCATTTAACTCTTTGATTTCAACGAGCGATCGAGGAAGAACGTAAGTTGATCTTTGGGACGAAGATCCCAATTTGGTGGGGATAATGTGACAATCCGTCAATTTCAGGTCGATAATTTAATCTCGACTATTAAGTATTATATGTTTACTTTAATGAGAATTTTAAATTATCGATTAACCGAGAATGTTATAGTTTGAAACTTAATGTAAGAATGTCGTTTCGATGAAAACCGACAAGAAAAATATTAATTATCGATGTTATATTCTCAAATTATCATATGAATGATTTTATTGTATTTATTTTTATTTCTCGTGTTTTACGTTTTAACGAATGACGAGAACTACTAATGATCGCGATACCACCGGATGTCCAAAAATTTATGTTTTATTATCGATTATCTCGATATTTATATTTTTGACGTTTTCGATTTAATTACGTTTTAAGTCGTGTCAAAGTGATATTGTTATTTTTAAGAAGCGTTTTAACTTTTAAAAAGTATTTTTACGAAACCCGAGTCCCGTAAATATTTTCAAAATTTAATATTTACATTTTCTACCCTTACAACTATTTAATTTCATTTTGGACCAAAACTATCACAAATTGGCAAAAACTACCCTCACACCACTATATATTGAAATTCCACTAAGACTTAACACATATAAAATTTATTTTTTAAAAAATCATCACCCACCTCTCCCTTTCTCTTCTCTTTGCCGTGGGTTTCACCAAGAATAACACCAAAATCATACTAATTTTGCTAGCTTGATTATGATCCATTTAAAACAAATTCAAGACCCATTCCACAAATTCAAGGAGGATCATATTGGTATAATTTTTATACACATGCATTACCTTTTTCAAAATTTTATTTTTCGTGATAAAGTAGTGGCGTTTGATCTATTTTTATGTTGTGTATAAGCGTTAATATTATTATATTCAAGTTTTAATTGGTTGCATGTTTAATTTTTGAATTGGGTTTTCTTTGATTTGTACATGCAAGTGAATTAGGAATAAAAGGGTTGGATTAGAATGATTGTAGGTTGATATTAGATGTATAAAAGTGGTGAAAATGGGTCAAAATATTTATTTGACATGATTTCTAAAAATGTATTTTGGGACAGCAGCTTATAACAGCTTGTTTCGTGGGTTTAAGTTCTGAGATAGGCTTAGATTATGTGATATTGTTGTAGTAATCTTCAAAACGCTCGTTTTGCTGCTTGAATGAGCTTCTAACTAATTACGAGCGAAAAGATATGCTACTTTTAGTATTTGTGTACCGGGAGACGGGTATCGGCACAATCCGAAAATTGTTGTCGATATTTGGATCGAATCTCGGGGACTATAGAATGAGTTTTAAAAATGTCCAAGTACTGATGTAAGTTGCTAAACCTCAGGTCATGAGTCTATTTTCAAACCCGAGTATCGGTTTTGTAAACGAAATTGTTTAGATATGTCAAAATGGGTTTACAAGTAAAAGGCGTAAAACTGTCCGGTTTTTATAACACGAAGATGTGTCGGGCAGAAGGTCTTAGAAGTAATATTTTTTAATGAAATTTAAACTGAGTCTTATTCATATCATGTGTGAGTTTGTGACCAAGTTTCGTCGAAATCGGACAAGTCTAGATAGGGTAGATTGGTGTGTACATTTGGAGTGTACATGCTGATTGGTATTTTGGACACGTCGTCCAATAATTATGTGGCGTGAGTTGAGTATTCGCCATTGGACATGGGGATTTACTCAAGTGTTAAGTCATTATATAAATGACTTAGTTACTGGTCCGAGGGAAGTAAAATGATAAGTTGACTTGCGTTGACTTGGCATCTTAAGACGGGTCAATATCGTGAGTGAAAGTGTTTAAAAGAATAGTGTTGAATAAAAGGGTATAGTAATAACACTTGTATTATTAAATTTTTCGGGATTGTCTTTGTTTTGTAATTTTGATTTTTATATTATTTAAGTATGATTTATACTTAAGTCGATTTTTGATGAGACTACTTTTATACATAGTCTCATCGTCCAAAAAGGGCTTAAAATGCATTAAATATCATCAAAATACCCATATATATGCATGTGTTTGTTGCTTGTGTATTTTAGGTACGGATATTGATAAAATGACAAAAGATCACAAAATTCATGCAAAAACGAACACGGGAAACGAAGCCACACAATGAACCAAGCTCTAATGAACACTTTCCCAAGAAAAACCCTTGAAGACTTGAATAATTATGAAGAAGGGTCCTCCAATGTGGAAGAATTGACACTTTATACCCTTGTATCTTCATAATTACAAGTTTGGTCCCTAAAGTTTGGCAAAATTACAATAAGGGCCCTCCAATTTGAATAATTGACAAGTTTAGCCCCTCAACAAAGCTAAATTGTCAACCATTATCCTCCACAAAGTCAAATATATCATGAAGTCCTTCAAAGTACAAGAAATTACAAGATTGGTCCTTTGAAAATCCCATAATTACAAAAAGGACCCTTGACTTTCAACATTTGGCAAAAATGGTCCCTCAATCATTATGACCTGGCAATTTCAAGAATCACAAAATGGCAAGAATTACCCCTGAATTCACTTTACAAAATGTTTTGGGGCAAAAATGTGAAAAATGAAAAGTTGATAAAGCTTAAATGGGCGTTGATAGAATTTACGACTGATGTGACAAGAGTAGAAGAGCTAAGGGGTTAAAGCTGGCAGACAAGTATAATTACCTAGACCAACCAAGGGAAGGCACGTGTCCCACTCAATCCTTTCCACCAATCACACTTCACCCTTTCTCCACATCAGATCCCACTCACCCTTGATTAAATAATTAACCAAACCTTGGTGGCTTAACATTTATTAAAATGTTAATCACCCTCTAAACAGATCAAAACCATGTTCATCAGCTCAAGAACACAATTAGGGATTTTTGTTTTAGCAAAATTAAACCCCAAAATTTTGCAGATTTATGATTAAGGTGACCCTAATCACAACCCAACTCTCAAATGGACTGCCACCTCACTCCCTTAGTCACATGAAAAACCCTTGTCCCACCTCTTGGAGAAGAAGACAAAACAGTGACAAAGATCCAACGTCCCACAACAAATCTTGGAAAGTAAGCTTATTTGAGACCCTTGATCACCTTTCTACAGCTATACACTCCACAAAAGGCCAAGAATTCCTCACAAGACTCCAAGAAATTCAAAATTCACAAGGGCAAAAATAGGACTTCAGTAGCTAGGGTTACGTTTTTTTTCAGCTTTCCTAGACAACATGTATGCCTATATAAAGGCTTAGGACCTCACATTTTTGCTTTGCTTTTGGTTTTTCCTTGTTCAACTTCTTGTAAATCCTCTTTCCATTTAATGAAAGTGTGTTGAGTTTTGTTGAAGAAAGACCAAGTGCCACCTTTATTTTAGCTTGTTTATGATATTTGTTAACTGGAATTGAACCTTAAAATGTTTTTTAAACCTTGTGTAAGAAATTACACATTGGATCAAAATTTGATATTTTGCTAAGTTCTTGTTTCAACCTTGGAATTCTTGGGTTATAGGGCTGATCATAGCATCCTAATTGTGATAATTAAGGCGTGGTGAGGCATATAACTTGGGGATAATCAAGTCTGGGGTAACAAGGTTGCATCAATCAAGTTTATTTTCCAAAGTCACCTTTCTGTTTTCTTATTTTGTGCTACTTACCTTGTTGAATCTTAGCAGGAGTGTTATTGGAAGCTTGTGCTTGTTCTAGCTAGCACATAAGCTCATAAATTCGTAGGTGTGGATGTACATCCATGAGGTTTGTCTAAAATCCTTGAAAATCTGATTAATATTGGACTTTTTGTGGATTTGTGCTCTATTGGTGTTCTTGTTGATTTTTTAGCTTGAATCTGCTTAGTCTTGCATGATAATGATGTTTATATGCTAGATTAATCATTGGGTTAACTGAATCACACTTTTTCTTGTTTAAAACTAGATTTGAAAAGATAAAAGGGTGTTTGGGTCTACCTGTTTAAGCTTGAATCTTGTTATTGTGTTGTGGAAAGTGTGTATTTGTGTTCTATATCTGATATATGCCTTGTTGAGAGTGTTTTGCTTCAAGTTTTTGGGTTTGAAACTTCAAATCAAACAATCTGCTATAACTTATTGAGTTTGACTGTTTTTGACCTAAAATTTTGGGAAAACCTAGAGTTTATGCATGTTTAGGGATAAAAGCTGTTAAAACATCATTAACATAACATATTTGATAGATCTTGAGGTTTGAATCTGGCTTATTGGTCAAATACATCAGCAAAGAAAAAACTGCAAGTGTTAGTGTTCATCAGTAACATTCATTAGCTTGAATCTTGCTTAATTCTTTGAATCGTTGCATAAAACTTGTTTAGACTTGCTTACTTAAGTTTAATATAGCTTGTGTATGCATTTGGTTGAATTTGGCTGGCTGATTTGTGCTAAAATTTCTTTTTGAACCTAAACTGCTTACTTGTTCATGTCTGTGCAACATCTGGTACTTTATTGATTAAACAGTATCAATTGGGTGATTGTGTTTGTGATATTTTGGTTGTTATTGACTCCTTTTGATCCAAAGATCATTTGGGTGCCTTTGTGTAATCTGAATCTCCAAAAAGTTCACTAAAGACAAAAAAGTCTATAAGTCAAGCAGTGGAAAAAGTTTCCACTGCTCAACACCCAAAACTAGCCCCTCCTAGTGTAAAATTGAACTCAGCTTATCAATAAGCTATTTTAGCTTATCCAGACTTGTAACAACTTATTTTTTGTAATAGATCTTCATTATTTGACCCATTTGACTAGACTGTAGCTTATTGGACTTTGACTTTGACTTTTTGCTAGAAAACCAACTTATTTGACTTTTACATAAGTGCTTATTTGCTTTTTCCAGCTTATTGAGTCAGCTTATTTGAAAACTATTTGTTGATTTTGCTTAATTAAGTCATTTAAAAGCTTTAGAAACTTGAATCAGCACTTGGGATGGCCTAGAACTCAAAAACGACTATTTTGTCGTTTTCTGTAGATTACTTATTGCATTTTCAGGCTTATTCCTTGCGCTTATTTCAAATTTCTTTTTACAGAAGTCTTATTTAGGACAAAAGAAGCTTGTGTGTTTAATTTTAGCTTATGGCATTGGCTTATAGCTTAATGGGCCAAAAAGCCCATTAAGAATAAGTTGTTTGGTATAAGCTAGCTTATTTCACACTTTCAGCTTTTGGGCCTTTGGAAAAAGTTGTTTAAAATCAAATTTTGAGTCAAGTAGTGCTTTTTGGGCATATTTTGGACACTTTTTTATATTGGGCCCAAATTAGCCCATTTAGTGATCTGTTTTGGGTTTAGCCCACTTTTTAGGCCCATTAAGGGTATTTAGGTAATTTCACTTTCATTTTTGAGTAATTTAGGTTAAATTAAGCTAGTTTGCAAGTTTTTAGAATTTTTTATGATTTTTGGATTTTTAATAATATTTTAATATTATTTTATTGTTAAAAATTAAAAGTTTGATTTTCTAAGTTTTTATATTTTTCCTAGGTTGTAGACACTTAATTAGGAATTTTTCAACTTTCCAAACATTTTTAGAGTCTTTTAATTATTTTCTAGAATTAATTTAAGTTTTAATTGATTTTTATAGTTTTTAATTGTTTAAAAATAGTTTTTAGTGGTTTTAAAATTTTGAAAAATACTTATTTGTTTAATTAGGGTATTTTTGAGGTTTACAAATTTTGAAATCTTGTTTGGGACTTTTTAATAGTTAATTTTGATTTTTAGGGCTTTAATTAGCATTAAAAAGTCATTATTTAATTAATTAAAAGGTTTTGGCAAGTTTGGATTTTTTGTAAACTCTTAAAATATTTTTGTGTATTTTTAGTAATTTTTGGTAATTTTTAAGGGAAAATTTTAATTTTAGTGCTTTTTACGGTTTTACGTGTACACCTTTTTCGTCTTAGTTTAATCCGTCTTCGTAACTGTCATTCTCTTCTAATCTCATTTCTATTTTTCTTTCTCAAAAATATAATCACAAAGTAATCAATTCATTACACACACACTAAGCTTCCTTGAGAACGATCCCCACTTTGGGTCATTTGTACACGGTTTTCCTAAATCGTCGTGCTCAATACTTGCCACTTTTGCTCTCTTTTCCTAAAGAGTAGTAAAACCACTACATCTTTTTGACGCCGCTGCCGGGGAGGCGTGTTGTGTTTTGATTTGGAATTCTTGTTTTTATATACTTACCAAAATAATATTCGTATTAGTAGCACTACTAATACGTATTATCGGTTTTCGATTTTTGTGTGAATACTATTACTATATTGTATACGTAGAACAATAAATTCACAAGTACTCCAAATATGTGAGAAATCACAACCTTGACTTGGGAGGTCATTACCCAATCATTGTATTCGAATCTCAAACCAAAGAAAAAGGCAAAAATAGATAAATACTTTCGTGAAGCTCAATCTTGAAAAATACAAACTATAAGGTGGGTATAAGGCGGATATTATAAAATATATCCTAAGGAAAAAGGCTCTTATGTGCTTCGCGCCGCTTCGTTTCCCCGCTTGCTTGTGAGTATTTGATTGTGAGAGCTAATCGAGGGTTTTGCCGCCCAAAGTATTACTAAGTATCATATATATTTTCTTGGTTTCCATTGATTAAACCCTCTTGAACATTTTGGTGTTCCACCAACGTTCTAAAGTCATCGAAGGCGTTCACTTCACGTGATCGTTTTCATTCCTTGAGGCTTCTTTAATCAAGAGATTTGATTAAGGAGGAGATTTGTAGATTTGTGTCTACTTAATACATTCACCAAAATCCAAAAAGGTTAATACAATCAAGAACCACAAAAAAAGTTGAAAAATACAAAACACCAAAAAGAATCTTCTTTGCTTATCCCCTCGTTGTACGTGACGTTTATGCTAACTCGTAATCAAGAAAGACGTGCACGTAAACGAAAGAACAAAACTCCCACTCCAAATCTTTCTAGTGAGGAGTCTCCTATTGACGAACCCATTGTAAGAGAAGCACGAACCATGGCCAATCGAACTATGATGGAGTTACTTCAAGCACCCACCGAGGGTTATGGAGAGGCTATTATGATTCCCGCTATCCTTGTGGAGAATTTTGAGGTGAAAACGGGTTTGTTGTCAATGATCCAAAACAACAAATTCCGTGGTGATGAGAAGGACAATCCACACAACCATATCCGCCAATTCAATCGTCTTACCTCCACTTGCAAGTTTAAGGATGTCTCGAATGACTCGATTAAGATGATGCTTTTTCCGTATTCCTTAGCGGGGCCCGCTAAAATTTGGTTAGAGAAAGAGCCACCCAATTCTATATTGACGTGGAAGGATCTCGTGTCTAAGTTTGTGAACCAATTTTTTCCGCCCTCTAAGACTACGCACTTGAAAAACGAGATTTCAAAATTTTCACAAGAGTTTAATGAAAGTTTTTCAACGGCTTGGAATAGGTTTAAGGAAATGTTACATGAATGTCCTCATCACGGTTTTTCCGACTTGCATCAAATTGACAGGTTCTACAATGGACTTAATGATCATGAAAGGGATTATTTAAATGCCACCACGGGTGGTAATGTTTTGTGTAAAACGGTTGAGGAAGCTTTGGTGATAATTGAGAATAGATCTAAGGTGTATAGTCCTCGTAGCACGTCTAGTGTTCGTAAGGCTTCGTCTTCGGCTTCACCTTCTTTGTCTACTACCATCGATGCTTGCCAAATTGAGGCGAACTTGGAAAACAAGATTTTTGATAAGCTAAAAGGACTTTTAATTGAGTTTAAAGTTGGTGAACCAAGTGCTCCCGCTACGACTAAAGCGGTTGAGGTTTCGTGCATGTATTGTGGTGGAGGTCATGATTTCTCCGAGTGCATTACCAACGGTGGTAACACTTCGAGTGCCTACGCGGTCACGGGAAAATACAACGAAAACGGTCAAGTTTCCCGCTCTAATCAATTGACTCCACCGGGTGTTGGTTCAAATCAAAATGCTAACAACAACTATCGCAACAATCAAGTTGGTTTCAAAAACAATTTCAACAAAGGAAACTATGGTAATCAAGGGGCTAATAATCAAGTTTCAAACAAAACTCAAAATGATTTTCAAAACAACAACAAAGGTTTGCAAACATTGAATGATCTTCCAAATGAATTTGTTGAATACGCTAATGGGAATGATGCTAGGTATGACAATATTCAAAGAGAAATCATTAGCCTAAGATCCGAGTTTAAGAACGACTTGAAGAAAGAGTTGAAAAATGAGTTAGCAAATGAACTTAAAATCCACACCAACAAGATGGAAGGAAATGTCACAAGGTTACAACAAAACCAACAAAAAATGGAACAAGGGCAACATGAGATTAAACAAGAAATGATCAAAGCCGAGAAAAGGCAATCCGTGTTTGAAGATAAAATCTCATCTATGTTTGAGGCAATAATGTGTAAACCGTCATCGAGTTGTCTTCCTAGCAACACCGTATCCAACCCTAAGGGTGAGATGAAAGTGATTACCACACGTAGTGGTAAGACACTTAAGGAACCGACTCCTCAACCAATTGCTCCTACGGAGGAAGCAATTGAGGAAGAACCCGAGGTGGTGGTCCAAAAGGAGCATGTCCCAATCCCACGAAGTACCGCTCATGCCACACCTACGGTTGACCTTTTACCAACATTGGAACCCGAGATTCCAAAGGCTATGCCTATGCCTCAACCCACATCACCTTTGCCCTATCCATCGAGACTTAGGAAGGAGAAACGTCAAGAGCGCGACAATTATCAATTTGAGCTTTTTATGAAAATGTTTCGTGATTTGCACTTTAATGTGAGTTTCGCCGATGCTTTGGTCATGATGCCTCGATTTGCCGCTAACTTTAAGAGTATGTTGAACAACAAGGAGAAATTGCACCAATTGTCTAGTTGTTCGTCGGTTTATCTTAATCGCATACCTCAAAAAGTCGGTGATCCCGGTAAATTTTTGATCCCTTGTGCAATCCAAGATATGGAGGAATGCTTCGCCTTGGCCGATCTTGGTGCTAGCATTAACTTGATGCCACTTGCAATCTTCAAGTCGCTCAATCTTCCTAATCTTACTCCTTCACTAATGTCTATCGAGTTGGCCGACCATTCCACGATTCCCGCATGTGGTTTGGCGGAAGACGTTTTTGTGAAAGTGGGGAAGTTCTACTACCCCGTAGACTTTATCGTTGTTGATATCCCCACGGATCCTCAAGTTCCTCTCATTTTAGGTCGTTCGTTTTTAGATACGTCTATGGCTTTGATCGATGTTCATGCTAGAAAGATCACCTTACGTTTCAACGACGAGGAACTTGTTATAAACACAACTCAAAATTCTCAAATTTCTCATGTTTATTCCGTTGCAACCATAAACCTCGTTGATATGATCGACGTGGTTTGCGAGGAATTTTCACAAGAAGTTCTAGGTTTTGGTGATGAAGAAACTAGTGGCAATCCCACTATGTTAGATCCAATTCTTGATAATTTGACACCAACCTTCACTCCATTTGAAGGTGGTGGTTTTACGTTGGAAGAATTCGATGTTCTACGTACTTGTAATGAAGACCTCGACAACGATGAGGACTTCTCGATTATCAAGGATTTTCTTAACGATTTCACATTTCCTCCACAAGAGGAGGTTATGAGTATCGAGCCCAAATCTTCACTTGAGGAACCACCTATCCTCGAGTTGAAAGATTTACCTCCTCATCTCGAATATGTCTATTTGGAGGAGGGCGACAAGTTGCCGGTTATTATTGCGAAGGAACTTTCGAATGATGAAAAAACCGCACTTGTCGATGTTCTAAAGGATCACAAAGGGGCAATTGCGTGGAAGTTATCCGACATTAAGGGGATCGATCCCAAATTTTGTACCCACAAAATCTTAATGGAGGAGGATTACAAGCCCGCAATCCAATGTCAAAGGAGGGTGAACCCCAAAATTCACGACGTCATCAAAAAGGAGGTCCTTAAACTCCTTGACACAGGAATGATTTACCCTATTTCTGATAGCCCTTTGGTGAGTCCTATTGATTGTGTCCCTAAAAAGGGAGGGATGACCGTTGTGCCAAACGATGCCAACGTGTTAATTCCCACTAGACTCGTGACCGGATGTAGAGTGTGCATTGACTATCGTAAGTTGAATGAAGCCACTCGAAAAGACCATTTTCCCTTGCCCTTCATGGACCAAATGTTGGAGCGTCTTGAGGGAAACGATTTCTATTGCTTTTTAGATGGTTTTTCCGGTTACTTCCAAATCCCATCGATCCTCGTGATCAAGAAAAAACTACGTTTACGTGTCCATATGGAACGTTTGCCTATCGTAGAATGCCATTCGGACTTTGCAATGCACCGGGAACCTTTCAAAGGTGCATGATGGCTATTTTTCATGACATGATCGAGAAGACGATGGAAGTCTTCATGGATGACTTTTCCATGTTTGGTAATTCGTTCACTTCGTGTTTGTCGAATATTAAGAGAATGTTGAAACGTTGTGAGGAAACCAACCTTGTGCTCAATTGGGAAAAGTGTCATTTTATGGTTAAGAGTGGAATCGTCTTAGGGCACAAGGTCTCGAAAGCGGGGATTGAGGTAGATCAAGCTAAGGTAGACGTCATCGCCAAATTACCTCATCCCAAAACCGTTAAGGGAGTAAGGAGTTTCCTAGGCCACGCGGGCTTTTATCGTTGATTCATCAAGGATTTCTCAAAGATTTCTCGACCCATTACACATCTTCTTGAAAAAGAGGCACGTTTTGTCTTTGACGAAGATTGTGTACGAGCCTTTGAAATCATAAGAGGAAACTTACCGAAGCTCCCATTCTTGTTGCTCCCAATTGGAACCTCCCCTTTGAGCTCATGTGTGATGCTCGTGATTACGCTATTGGGGCCGTATTGGGGAAACGTCATGAAAAGCACTTCTTGCCTATTCACTATGCTAGCAAGACGATGACCAAGGCTCAAAATACACTACAACGGAGAAGGAGTTCCTTTCCGTGGTGTATGCATTTGAGAAATTTCGACCTTATCTCGTCTTGACGAAATGCATAGTGTATACGGATCATTCGGCTATCAAGTATGTCATGGCTAAACAAGATGCAAAGCCGAGATTACTTCGTTGGATTCTCCTCCTTCAAGAATTTGACCACAAAATTGTTGACAAAAAAGGAGCCGAGAATCTAGCGGCCGACCATCTTTCTCGTTTGGAAGATCCTCACCAAAGTGTTTACGAGCCCAAGGAAATCACCGAAACATTTCCGCTCGAGACACTTGGTGTAGTGAATTCTAAGCTTGATTCTTCCACCCCATGGTTTGTGGATTTTGCAAATTACCATGCGGGTAACTTCATCATCAAGGGTATGACGACTCAAGAAAAACGAAAATTCTTTCGTCACGTCAAGTTCTACTTTTGGAACGACCCTTACTTGTTTCGAACTTGTGCGGATCAAATCATCCGACGTTGTGTATTTGGCACCGAAGCTTCTAATATCCTTAGAGCTTTCCATGAGGGACCCACGGGTGGTCACCACGGTGCTAATCTCACGGCTAAGAAGGTGTTTGATGCCGGCTTCTTTTGGCCTACTATTTACCGAGATGCACAAGATCTTGTGAAGTCGTATGATTCATGCCAACGACAAGGAAAAGCCTCACAAAAAGATGAAATGCCACAAAACATCATCCAAGTGTGTGAGATCTTTGACGTTTGGGGTATAGACTGTATGGGGCCGTTCCCATCATCTCGTGGTAATAAGTATATCTTCGTTGCGGTTGACTACCTATCTAAGTGAGTGGAGGCCAAAGCCTTGCCCACCAATGATGCTCGTGTGGTCGTCAAGTTCTTGAAAAGCTTGTTTTCTCGATTTGGAACCCCTCGTGCGATCATAAGCGATCGTGGAACCCATTTTTGTAACGACCAATTCGAAAGGGTCCTAAGGAAATATGGGGTTACACATCGGCTTTCTACGGCTTATCACCCACAAACGAGTGGGCAAGTCGAGGTTTCAAACCGAGCGTTGAAGCGGATCTTGGAGAGATCCGTTGGGGAAAACCGACAATCATGGTCGGATAAGTGGACGATGCTTTATGGGCCTTTAGGACCGCTCATAAGACGCCCATTGGGTGCACTCCCTATAAGCTTATGTATGGGAAGAATTTCCACTTGCCTATCGAATTGGAACACAAGGCTTATTGGGCCCTAAAGCATTGTAATGATGACGTGGAGACCGCGGGAAAACACCGGAAAATGCAATTAAATGAATTGGATGAATTGAGGGACATTGCTTTTTAAAATTCATTGATTTATAAAGAAAAAACTAAAAAGTTGCATGATTCTAAAATTAAAAACCGGGTTTTTAACATTGGGGATCAAGTTTTGCTTTTTAATTCTCGCTTGAAAATCTTTTCCGGAAAGTTGAAATCCCGTTGGTCTGGTCCATTCACCGTGACCCAAGTTTTTCCATATGGGACCATCGAGCTAGCTCAAAATGATGGCCCCAATTTCAAGGTGAATGGACATAGGTTGAAGCACTACTTTGGCGGGGAAGTTCCATCCTTGAACTACCTCGACCAAGTCACTTTCCCCAATGATAATTAGTATTGAGGGGATCGGGTCGAGCTCATGACTCGGTAATCAAAAACAAGGTGCCTCGTGGGGGAGTCCCATGCTTATCCTATGTATATATTATCGCTTTCTAATGTAGTAACGTGTGGGGATTTGTGCCCTTCCAACCTTTGTTCCGTGGTTGTTTGTGAATTGTAGACTTTAGATGATCATGATCTTCACGATTGGAGCCTCTCGTGTTCGTTTTATGGGAGCACTCGATCGTTTTCTTTGAAGACTTTCTCCATATCCATGATATATCCTTTTGATGTTCTAACCTTAGGTTTATAGCACACTTTATAAACGGCTTTAAATTTAACGGTTACACCCTTTCCATGCTAGATTAGGCATTTGACTACGTCTCTAGTATGGGGGTGTTTGCACCCCTAGACTCGAAACATTGAGGACAATGTTTAACTTTAGTATGGGGGGTGAATAGATACTTGCCTTGCCAAACCTTCACGCTTTCCAAAGTTTATCTTTTTGTTTATCGTTTTGTTGCAAAATAAGGCTAAAAATGGCCAAATTTTAATTTTTTCTCATGTTTTATAAGTGTTTGAAGACACGAATGTAGGTTTTCCGATGGCGAGAATAAGAGTAATTTTTGACTCGACCGTGCGTGTTGAGCACTTAGCTTTGATTCCTTAACTACACATTAGGCTAAGTCCCTTAAATGAGGACGAGAAATGATAGGGTTAATTATAAGTTACTATGCTAAACGTAGAGTACTCATATTCTTTCAAAAACTCATGTGTTCTCGTTGTTTGCTTATTCTCCCTTCGCATGTAAATATTTTTTGCTTAATAAATATTGACTTAGCGGTTTAGTTGGGATTGTTGGGTTTCTAGTCTTTTCTAGTAGCTTCCGTGTAATTAAATTAGGAAGACATTAAGGTATCACCAGCGTCACGGTTTTGAAGTATTGGCACCCTAATAATCAAAAGCTTCACCCAATAATAAGATTTCAAGTGCTCACCTAAATCAAGCAAACAATTTGAAGCCCCACAAGGCCGAAAAATCTATGCAAAATTGAAAGTGAATCAATCCTTAATCTTCGAAGCTTTAAAGATCCAACATTTGCCTTAGCGTGAGGATATACGTCTTTGGCTTATAAAACTACCGATGAGGTGGATAATAAAAGGCAAGGCAAGACCGAAGTCATAATAAAAGCTTCATGGCGAAGGTGAATAAAAGATGGAGGTAAACCAAAGATAATAAGGCCCTTCCGTTAGGGGGCGTATAAAAGTCTTGGTAATAAGTCTCATGTTCAAAACCGTTATAAAACCGTGTTTATCGATCCTTCTTGTTGACTTAATTTTTTGACATCGTTGTGTATTGGGAGGGGTTATTGATTTGATGGTCTTGGTTACACCGTTAGGACTCTATTTTTAGACCTAAATCTCTATTATCGCATAAGTCAAACAATGTATCCTCGTGAAACATTCAAGACAAAATAAAATATAAGAGAAACAACTTAGGAAATTGGGAGGATAAGTAAGTGATTAGGGCATATGAGTAGTGTTAGCATTACTAACTTATAATGACAATGATCTCGTTGCACGCTTGGCATTTAATTGGGGTGAAAATCGAGGACGATGAAGTTATTTCTAACGAAGCATTCACGTGTTCTTATTCTATAAACCTAAACGTCCCATTTTGCGATGAACATCATACATTATGTCTAAAACGTAAGTAGTAGTAGCAATAGTAGTAGTATAGCTAGTTTATCATTCAATAAAGTGAATAAAATGAATTTTGGAGGTGCTACGATACTTTATTCTAGCATTGCGTAAGGGCACGACAATGGTTTAGTATGGGGGAGTGATGAGACTGCTTTTATACATAGTCTCATCCTCCAAAAAGGGCTTAAAATGCATTAAATATCATCAAAATACCCATATATATGCTTGTGTTTGTTGCTTGTGTATTTTAGGTACGGATATTGAGAAAATGACAAAAGATCACAAAATTCATGCAAAAACGAACACGGGAAACGAAGCCGCACAATGAACCAAGCCCTAATGAAGACTTTCCCAAGAAAAACCCTTGAAAACTTGAAGAATTATGAAGAAGGATCCTCCAATGTGGAAAATATCACAGTAATTATAGCGTGTCATCAAAGCATACAAGGTAAAATGTCTAAACATTACTTGACCATATAAAGGAAAATACCGGAATCAAACATCGGTAGTCCAAAAGTAAAGCTCATCACACACAAACATAGTATAATTAAGGAAAAGGACTAAACAATGTCCAAAGCATAAGTATCAAAAGAAAGGAAATGCATAATGTAAAGAAGGCTAGACAGCTTCCAGTCCATATGCACGTACTCTTAGTGTCTACGAGCGTCCCTGAGTACCTGCCGTTTTGGGAACATAGAAAAGCAAAACGGCTGAGCAAATACGCTCAGTGCACGGATGTACAATAAAGCATGAATAAAATAAGCATATAACATAATAACAGCGGAAGAAAACTAAGTCCCGAGTAACCTGGTTAACTCTTAATAAAACTGGTTTATAGTTTGAAAGTCTTATGTTTATCTTATAAAAACTGTTTGTCATATTTTACCATTAGCCAATATAAGTCATGAAAATCCACCGTGCATGAATAATTGGAGGGGTGACCTCATCATGCAAATTAGAGGGGCTGCCTCTAATTTAATATATTGGTTTATGGGTAGGAGGGATCAGCTCCTTGTGAAGGATGCAAGGCACACACCACATTCACCATGTAATCCTGAATAAAAACATGTAACTAGGATGCACCCATACGCCCCACATGATAAATATAAATAAATGGCCAAAAGCTGAAGGGACGCCACGAGCAATCACTCCGCCGTGGTGAAGTCATAACATCAGTGCCTCTAATGTTATGGTTATGGTACCTCCATAACTAGGTGAAACTGGTCATGCATGTATATGGCTATAGGTAATCATAATTAAACATAAGCAATCAAACACGTAACTTATACTACGGGAAAACAGTTGGCTGCATACGGGGAATCCTAATGAGGAAAGAATGTCCATACTTAAAGGACGGGAATCCGTACCTTACGTCCAGTGAACGAGAAAGACGAACTGCGAGAATCCTACTTCCGAATCACTAGTGCTACATAAATACGTACATGAAATAAGTATCTTCTTACTAAATACATAGCTGGTTTTACGTCATGTCTTAGCTTATTTTATGTGTTCTTACTATGTTTTACTGTTTTAAAGCCTTAAACTGTGTTAAATCTTATATTCTGTTTAATATGATTAAGTATTTCTGGTATTTCATGTGTTATTATACTTACTGTGTAATAACAAGTAACTTTAAAAAAATAGCAGGTTTCCTAAAATAGAAAGTTTCCAAAAATAGAAAGTTTCCAAAAATAGAAAGTTTTCCAAAAATAGAAAGTTACCAAAAATAGATTTACTGCTTAAAATAGATAAGTTTCTAAAAACAGAAAGTTTCCATAAATAGATTAGCTGCCTTAATTAAATAAGTTTCCATAAATAGATTAGCTGCCTTAAATAAATAAGTTTCTAAAAATAGCTGGTTTCCATAAATAAATTAGCTGACTTATTTAATTAAGTTTCTAAAAATAGAAAGTTTCCATAATTAGAAATAAGCTGGTTAAATAAGCTAAGTATATAAGCCTAAGTGTTTTCATGATTATTTTCCAAGTCATATGATATATTGTATAGTTTAATAATTATTTCATGTAATTTAATTAAACTATAGGTTATAATATTTAATTAAAGTATAACATGTTTCAATTAAATATATTAAATACTTAGGTTAAAATATGTATTATTAAATATTAATAATATAACCTAAGTCATGTTAAAATATGTATTATTTAAAATAATTAATTAATTATAAGTCTTAAATATTAATACTTAGGTTAAAATAATTTCATGATCATTAATAATTAAATAACCTAAGTCATGTTATTAAATTAATTACATCATTTATTAATTTAATTTTTAACATAAGTTCATAAGCATAAAAAAAACTAGCATACACCATGAACCAGATCTAGGCTTAAAACATGAACCGGACATGAATCGACACCGTACCCCGAACCAACTCGGGGTACCCCTTGCTGCCTTGGGACCCACACGCACCAACCAAGACCATAAGGTCTTGGTGGTGGTCGGCTTGGCAAACCGAAACCCCCTTGGGGTCGGTTGCAGCCTGCGGCCAAAACAAAACACCCCTTAAAACAACCCTTTGATTTAATTAATCACCAAAACATGTTAGATCTATGATTAATTAATATGTTTATATAAAAACATCACATGTTCATAATTAATAACAAGATTAAATTAAAAGAAAAGGTTTAAAAAGGTTTTACCGAATTCGTGGATCAAGAGAACGAAGAACAAACACGATCAATCACCAATTATTCAAGATCAATGATCAACAAATCACCTTGTATGGTGATGTATGGGTGGCGGCACAAAGAACAAGGGAGGAATGGGTTTTAGGTTTTTCTTGAAATCTACTGTAAAGTGTTTTTGTGTAGTAAAAATTAATTAACCCCCCTTTTAGTAAAAATTGACAATGGGCTTAGCCCATTGTCCTTGTTTGTCCGCGGGTAGGGACCCCCACATGGGGTTCCCGTACCTTTTTCCGTGTCTCGTTATTTAGTTACTCGTTTGTGTTTATTTATGTTCGTGTTTTAATTGTTCTCGTTACGTAAATACCGTGATCCAATATATTTAATTACGCTCGTAATAAATATATATACGTAATTAATAATAGTTCGTGTTTTAATTACGTTCATGATTTCATGATCGCATGTTCGTGATTAATTATTGTTAAATAATTATTACGTGATCGTGCATATAAAATACTTATCGTGTTCTAACACGTACGTAATACGTAAACTCCTAACACGTAATCGTAATCATGCTATATTAGGAAAGTTTTAACTAGTACGTACGATCCTAAGGGTACTATGCATGGTAAAAGCATGCGGGTTTTACAACTCTTCCCCCCTAAAAAGAATAATTCGTCCCCGAATTATAGATAAAGTAAAGTGGAAAAGAAGAACATACCCGAATTCAAAATATGAAATGAGGGTAAGAAGCCCGGATAGACTCCTCCGTTTCCCAAGTGGCTTCCCGCTCGGTATGATCCCTCCATAGAATTTTGACGAATGGAATCGTCTTCTTTCTCATGACTCGTTCTTGTCTGTCAAGAACTCGTTCGGGTTCTTCTATAAAAGTGAGATCTTCACGAATCTGTTCCAGTGGATACTGAACCATGTGAAGGGGATGATATTGGTACCCTCTGAGTAAGGACACATGAAACACATTGTGCACATGCGAAAGCTGCGGAGGTAACGCCAATCGGTAAGATACTTCACCGACTCGTTCAATGATATCAAACGGTCCGATGAAACGAGGACTGAGCTTCCCTTTAATCCCGAAGCGTCTAACACCACGTGCCGGCGAAACCTTGAGGAAGACATGATCTCCTATGTTAAAGTGTATATCCCTACGATGCTTATCGGCGTAACTTTTCTAACGTGACCGTGCTTCCTGAATCTTCTACTTAGCTACTGCGATCTTCTCATTTGTCATCTCTATGATTTCCGGTCCTTCGAGTGTTCGCTCGCCAACCTGATCCCAGCAGATTGGGGCGCGACACTTTCTGCCATACAACATCTCAAATGGAGCACATTTGATGCTTGCGTACCAGCTGTTGTTGTATGAAAATTCCACCAAACAGATATATTCGTCCCAATCACCCGTCCATTCCAACGCACATGACCTCAACATATCTTCCAATGTCTGAATGGTTCCCTCCGACTGTCCGTCCGTTTGAGGATGAAAAGCCGTGCTAAGCTTAAGTTGTGTACCCCAAGCTTTCTGCAGACTTTTCCAAAAGTGCGAAGTGAATCGAGGATCTCTGTCTGAGACGATGTTGGATGGTGCACCGTGGAGTCTCATGCTCTCTCGTCTATACGTATCTGCGAGTTTACTTATCGGATCTTCCTTGCAGATCGGTAAGAAATGAGCTGATTTGGTAAGTCGATCAACGATAACCCAAATTGCATCGTGCTTTCTTTTGGTAGGCGGAAGACTGGTAACAAAATCCATGGTGATTTTGCCCCACTTCCACTCTGGAATATCTAACGGTTGAAGGAGACCGCCAGATCGCTGATGCTCGATCTTAACCTGCTGGCAGGTAAGACATTTGGAGATGTAAGTGGCCACATCCTGTTTCATACCACTCCACCAAAAGTACTGCTTGATGTCATGGTACATTTTAGTTGAACCAGGATGTATCGAGAATGGGGAGCTATGAGCTTTAGCTAACAAAGCTTCCCGGAGTTCTTGGTCATCAGGAACACAAAGTCTAGTGCCCTGCCATACGATACCATCTGCATCTACTCTGAATTCTGTCTGCTTCTCCAAATTCTGTATTATCGCCCAGATTTCTCCGTCATCCTTCTGAGCTTCCTTGATCTTAGATAGTAACTCGGGTTCTACTCTAAGATTAGCCCAGTAACCGTGCTGTCCACGTACCATGTACTCGATGTCTAGTCGCTCCAAGTCTCTTATGATTTCCTCTTCGATTCTAATGCCGTTGATCATTCCAGACTTCTTGCTAAGGGCATCTACTACTACATTTGCCTTTCCGGGATGATACTGTAGATTAATGTCATAATCCTTCAACAACTCTAACCATCTCCTCTGCCTCATGTTCAATTCACGCTGAGTGAAGATATACTTCAAGCTCTCGTGGTCCGTGAAAATGTCACATGATTCTCCATATAAGTAGTGCCTCCATATCTTCAATGCAAACACGACTGCAGCAAGTTCCAGATCGTGCGTGGGGTAATTTTCTTCATAAGGCTTAAGCTGCCGTGAAGCGTACGCGATCACTTTCCCATGTTGCATGAGAACACAGCCAAGTCCCTTCCCCGATGCATCGCTGTAGATTTGAAATCCACCCGTACCAGATGGTAGAGTAAGAATAGGTGCAGATACTAGCTTCTGCTTCAGGTCTTCAAAGCTCTTCTCTCGATCTTCAGTCTAGACGAATTTCTCCCCTTTCCGCATCAGTTTGGTCAATGGTAGTGCTAGGCGGGAAAAGTTCTCCACGAACCTACGGTAATAGCCAGCTAAGCCTAAGAAAATGCGGACTTCCGTCGCTGATGTCGGCCTTGGCCACTTAGTAATGGCCTCAACCTTCGCTGGATCCATAGTGATTCCTTCTGTTGATACAATGTGACCTAAGAATGCCACCTTGTCTAACCAGAACTCACACTTGGAGAATTTAGCATACAGCTGCTTCTGGCGAAGAATCTGTAGTACCGTACGAAGATGGTCTTCGTGTTCCTCCTTGGACTTTGAGAAAATCAGGATGTCATCGATGAAAACAATGACGAATTTTTCTAGAAATTCATGGAAGATTCTGTTCATCAGATCCATGAACACTGCTGGAGCATTTGTCAGGCCAAATGGCATAACTACAAACTCGTAGTGGCCATAACGAGTACGAAAGGCAGTCTTAGCGATATCCTGCTCCTTGACCCGTAGCTGATGATAGCCTGACCTAAGATCGATCTTGGAGAAGTGTTTGGCCCCTTCGAGTTGGTCAAACAGATCGTCAATGCGTGGCAGTGGATACCTATTCCGAATGGTAATCTTGTTGAGCTCGCGATAGTCTATGCAAAGACGCATACTGCCGTCCTTCTTCTTAACAAACAAAACCGGTGCACCCAATGGAGATGCACTCGGTCGAATGAAACCTCGTTCAAGAAGTTCTTGCAGTTGATCCTTCAGCTCCTTCAGCTCTATGGGAGCCATGCGATAAGGAGCCTTGGAGATTGGTTCAGCTCCTGGAATTAGCTCGATACTGAATTCCACTTCTCGTGCAGGTGGTATGCCCGGAAGTTCTGCTGGAAACACGTCTTGGAATTCCGACACTATTGGTTGATCCTGAATCGATGGAGACTCAGCATCCAGGTCGAGAACCGTAGCTAGGTAACCCTCGCAGCCATGTGACAGTAGTGCACGCGCTTGCAGGGTGGATATGACTTGTACAGACCGTCCGGGTATGAACCCATTATGAATGTACTCTGGTGCATTGACATCACCGAAGATAACTCGATATGAATGGCAGTCTATGGTAGCATGATACTTGGATAGCCAATCCATGCCCAAAATCATGTCGAAGTCATTCATGTCCAGCGGAAGTGCGTCGACAGGTCGAACCTTATCATCAAATTCTAGAGGAAGACTCTTGTATACATGGGTGATTAATACAGAGTCCTTCAAAGGCGTGGAAATAGTAAGCCTATTTTCTACTGGCAAGGGAGGCATCCTAATGTTCTTAGCATAAGCAGTAGAAATAACCGAGTGAGTAGCACCCGTATCGAAAAGAACACATGCAGCGCGACCATACATATACAAGATTCCAGTGATGGTACCTGTAGACTTGTTGGCCTGGTCTCGAGATGTCGTGTAGACACGCCCGACAGTAGGAGGCGGCTTGGTATCAACATGTCCTGATGTACCCTCCATCTCGCCCTTACAGCAATCCTTCATAATATGGTCAGGAAGACCACACTTGAAGCACGCATCAGTATTTCAGCGACATGGTCCTGGATGCCTACGGTAGCAAGTAGAGCAAAGAGGATGAGTGTATCCTCCAGCAGGTGCTCTGGCTGGCTGGGAACCTGATAAAACATTTTCATAAGACATGGTAATTGGGTACAAAGGACAAAGCGGAAAATCGTAAGATTGAATATGAGTGATAGCTGGACGGCTAGGCTGCGAACCTCTCTGGTTCTGGTCCCTACCGTTTCCATGGTTCCTGGTAGAAGTTTGCTAAAGCGTCAGAATATGAGTTATAACATAAAACATAAGGAATTTCGTAAGTATTAGGACCTGCTGTTATTGGATTGCCCAGCGTTGTTACGGTAATTGTCATTACCGCCACGCCTATCCGTAGTAGAACGGTCGTTAGTCTGACCGTTTCCCTTGGGCTGATGAGGCTGCTGCTGAGTAGCCGGCTGAGACCGGTCCCCAGTTTTCTGCCTGGAAAATACAGTTAAAGAGATGAATTATTGACATATGGAAAGTATACGGATTGGTCACCGCTTGAATATGAATGTTTACCTCTTGTCGGGTCTTTCAGCTTCCCCGAACTCATCCCTCTCCTGCAGCATCTCCAGTTTTCGTGCTGCATCGGCCACTTGTGCTACAGTATTGAACGTAGCACACACCAGATTGTTTGCGACCGATGTGCGAAGAGCCCATCTGAAGTGATGTGCTTGCTCTTCAGGAGTACCTGCTGCCGCACCAAGGAAACCAGCCAAGCGAAGAAAGCGCTGCATAAACTCGTTGCTATTCTCCCCACCTCTCTGACGGATCCCATGGTACTCTCTTTTGAGCTTGTCCTGCTCAGCCTTAGGAAAGAACTGCTTCATCACCCTATCCTTGAACTGAGCCCAAGTCAAACCAACAACCTATTCGTCACCACCTTCAGATTGCATCAATGCTAACCACCAGTTGAGTACATCGCCTTCGAACCGATAGCATGCCAACCTCGCCTTGTATGTGGGGTCACAACCTATAGCGTTGAAAATCTTCTCGATGTGAGCCAACCAGCTTTCAGCATCGCTGGGGCTATCTGTCTTCTCAAAAGCTCGAGGGCGGAGCTTGTTGAATCTCTCCAGCCATACTGCTAATGTCACCGGAGGAGGAGGAGGAGGTGGCTGATTGTGCTGCTGATTGTTGGCAGCTTGAACTTCAGCCTGGATGTCATTCCTCAGTTGAGGAAGCAACGCTTGCATGGCAGCCTGAATTGCAGCATTGAGCTGCTCCTGTTCGCGTGTGAGAACCATCTGACAGTATAACATAAAACATATGATTAAACAGTTCAAAAGATAAAATATAAATATATACATGAAAAAAATTTATACTAGAAAAAATTTCACGAGAAAAATTTTATGCAAAAAAATTTTGTGTATGAATGCATGATGCAGTTTTATGAAAACTTTTGTATGCTCGAGAGTGAACGCCTCTGGTCAGTTCACCCAAAACAAAGACATTTTGAGGGGACGCCTATGGGTCGGTCCCAAATCTAAAAGTTTCGATAAAACACATGCGACAAAATAGGGAAAGTCCTGTACCAACGCATCCACGAGTCTCATTCCTTGAGATTTTAAACTGTGGAGAACGAGAGATGATAGAGCCAATTATAAGTTCGGTATTCTTTCGTGAATTTATGTGAGTTAATTATGAGCCTATTCTCCCATCACTTGCCAATAAATTTATCGGCAATAAATAAGGTTGTACGATTTGAAAAGTTACTTAGCTTCTAGCCCAAGATCGTTTAAAAGTTGCTCGGTATGGATTAGAGTTCATAGCCAAGGCATAACTTATTGAAGCGGGATGCGGAGATTGGCGAGTTCAAAAAGGTCCTAACAAGACACGAGGGCTATATTTTGTTGCTAAAGATCCAAAGTGATGTGAAGAATCATTTATCGAAAATCAATATGAAGGATCGAGACACACGACGAAAAGCAAAAACTCCCAAAAAGTCATGGAGAAGTGCATCCGAAAAGACCCTAGCAAGGTATGAGGATAAATAGATCCAAGTCATAAAAGGAGGCGGATCGTTGTATATCAATGTCCAAAATAAAGATTGGAGAAAAATGAAGAAGTCGTGGTCCAAGTATGAATCTCTCAAAATTTCAAGTGAAGAAATTCCATTATGAAGAGAAGACCATAATTTCATGAACGTCTCTTAAGATTTGAAGTATGAAGTCGCTGCCAAATATCGGTCCGAGAAAGGTCTCAAATCGCGAAGCGAGTTATGCCAAGATATGAACTTTATGAGGTCCCGAGAAGTAGTTTTAAAAGATTTTGTCCTTTAGCTAACTATTGATTAAATCGTTCACTTTATTTTCGGACTAAATAACTATCGAAATAAGTCAAACAATGCATCCTCGTGATCATTCAAGACAATAATAAAATATAAGAGATACACCTAGGAATAAGGGAGTCTAAGTAAGTAATTGGCCCACATGAGTTCGTGTTAGTCTGCTAACTTATAATAACAATGATCTCATTTTTAAGCTTGGTTTGAAGAAAGTGAAAACTTGAGGATGATGATCATTCACGACATTTCCAAAACCCAAGGTATGATTTTGATTTCTTCATTTTCTTTACTCTGAATGTTTATAGTTTTCTATCTCTTTAATAAAGGCCAACATGGATTGATTACGATGAAAAATTTAAACATGCTTTGTAACTAATTCATTGCATGAGGACATTGCAATGGTCAAGTGTAGGGGAATTGATAGGTGTGAAAACACCCATCCTTTTTACCACTTAATTACAATAATAATCGGACCAAAACGTGTATTTTATGTCTTTTATGTCGGAATTATGCGTGGTTTGTGTTTTTGTTGTGATTTAGGACGAAATGGTGAAAAGTGGAGAAAACACGGACATTCACGGGCTTTTACGGACTTTTATTGAAGAAAAAGATGAAAGACGAATTCAAGAAGTCAAGAGTGCAAAAAGAACGGAAGTCCAAGACTAATTATGAAGATTTATCGAAGAAAGAGTCAAAAGACGGAAGTTTATCAAAAGCCGAAAAACTCGAGTCTTATTTATTGAAGAATTAAAAGACGAGTTCGAAGAAATCCCGAGACAAAGTCCTTTAAGTCCAAGATTAAAGAAGTAAAGAAGGCTTAAGGACCTAATCATGCAATTATGAAGAAAGGAAGGAGGGGAGGAAGCTTCCTAATCCTCCCCTATATATAGTTCATTAGTTAATCATTTCTACTCTGGTTGGCTAGAGTGACACTAGTTCTTCCACCTTTACTTTTATGCACATTTACTTTTCATGTCAATTTTAAATACTTGTCTTGCACCTTTAATTTCTTTAATTTCCAAGTAAGTGTTTTTAATTTTCTTGCTTTAATCTTTATTTATCTTTGATCAAGTTTACTTTTATCTATCTCATTCTACTCTTCTTCTTTTTGATTCTGTTCCAATTTCGGATTAAGCAAGTTATTGCTTAATCCATTTGCTTATTTGATTTAAAAGTTTTGTCTTTTCTTTTACCTTTTAAGTTTTCATACGAAATAGCCATAAGCTTGACAATCTTATGTGCTTATTTGGTATTTAACTTAAAGTGTTTTCAAAGTTTTCTTAAAAGTTTAAGTCCTTTTAATTTTCGTGTCTTGTTTTTGTTGATTTAATACGTTTTATCTTTGATCTATTGTTTTTATTTAGCTTATTGTCTTTTTATTTTTCTTATTGTCCTTGAAAAGTTAAGATTTTTGTGCTTATTTTCGTACTTTTTGTGTTTTCCTAGTTTTTAGGAAATCTGATTCGTTTTAGGATCTTTTCATAAAGTTGCGGATTTGAAGTTTCTGTGATTGCGAAATTGTATTGTCTCCAATATTGCGAAATCCATCTTCTTGGTATTGCGAAATCGAATACTACTTGGTATTGCGGATTCTTGGCAATTTCGCAATTGTTGCGAAATTGTACTTCTTCCCCATTGCGGAATCTTCCTCAAATATTGCGGATTTGATCTTTTCATTTCAATTGCGGAATTAGTGCAACCTCAATTGTGGAATTAGGCCATTCCATCATTGCGGATTCTTGCAATTTCAGTGATTGCGAATTTGTATTTGAGGATTGCGAAATTAATTCCAAAATTGCGAATTTAATTCTTTCTTTTTTATCAATTGCGAATTTTATTAGTTTTAGTTTAAATTTCATTTTCAAATTTAATTTTCCCGCCATTTTAATTAGTCGCACTTTAGATTACTTGCCTTAGATTTATTTTAGCATTGCCTTAGTTTAAGTTTTAAGTTTACGTTATTTATGTTTAGTGCCTTTTAATTTACGTCACGCTTTTAATTACTTGCACCATTACTTTAAATTAGACTTAGATTTACTTTATCTACACTTTTACTTTGATTGTTTTGCACCTTTTAAATATACTACAACGACAACTTTTTGTTTCCACCAAAGAACAGCTGAGTCACATAGTTAAACAGGATTAATTCGATTACACCAATACAACGAACTTAATTTTTATACGGGGTATCAAAAGCCTTGTATCAAATGGCGCCGCTGCCGGCTCTTTTCGTAAAGATTAACGATTTTCTGTGAGAGACGCGTTGCTTTTTGGGATCCGTTCACTTGTGAGCGTTATTTTTCATGCATAAAAAAAAATTCAAAAAAATCATAAAAATTAAAAATTGATAAAAAACCATAAAAATTAAAAATTTCAAAAATCCAAAAAGATTTTATCTTTATTGTGTATATATATTGTCTTTGTGTTTGGTTTCTTTTTCTTTTGCATTTTCAGGTGTATGCGTACTAGATCTTCTAATTATCACGAGCCCGAGACTCAAGAAGATTTAAGTATGTCATGTGTTAACAACAACAATAATCCACCGCACCTTAATAATAACAACAATGTTCTTCCACAGCCCGATCTTCGGACAATGGAGGAACTTTGTCAACCAACAATGTTTGGACGAGGAGGACCGATTGCGCCGATGCAAATCAACGCTCCTGAGTTTTCGTTGAAGCACCACATGATTCAACAAGTGCAAACAAATCCTTTTAGAGGAATGCCTGATGATGATGCCAACAAAAACCTCGACAAGTTCATTACAATCACCCAAAGCATGAAGTGCGCTGGTGCCACAATGGATGAACTTCGCCTACAACTCTTCCCACATACTTTATCACATCATGCCGAGAAATGGTTTGATCGTCTCTCGAAGAATTCAATTCACACTTGGGATGACATGACTCAACGCTTTTTGTCGCGCTACTTTCCACCATCCATGGTCACGAGCCTTCGCAATAAGATCAGCGGTTTCATGCAAGATCTTGATGAATCTCTTTTTGATGCTTGGGAGAGATATAATGTCTTGATTGATCGTTGTCCAAACCACAACATGCTCCCTGTGACCTTAATAGATACTTTCTACAACGGTTTGACTTTTCGTGATCGGGATACGATTAATGCAGCCGTCGGTGGCACATTCATGAAAAGGAGACCCGAGGAGTGTAGAGAGCTTATTGAGAACATGACTACTCACCACAAAAACTGGGATTCCTCCGCTTCTTCAAGGAACAACCCGAGAGTCAATGTTTCCTCCACTTCAGCAAACCCTGATATGACCGAACTCTCACGCGTGTTGACCGAAATGAGAAGAAGTATGCAACTCTTGGCTTCAAACCAACAACAACAAGTTAAAGCTGTTGCTACTCCTTGTGAAACATGCGGCGGTCCTCACTCATACACCGATTGTCCTTCTACACAAGGAAATCCGGAAAATGTGTATGCAGCTTATGGTAATTATTCACCAGAAAATTACCAAGCTCGACAAGGGGATATAAATTTGATGAGTTACCGATCAAACAACTACCTTTCACCCAGTTTTTCTCCTCAAAAACAAAACCCCGCCAACAACTACACTAGAAGCAACCAAATACCACCAAGAGCTTCTAATCCTTATCACCCACCCACTCAACAACCCCCACCCATTAATCCCGATGTTGAAGCCATCATGAGAACCCAAGGTGAGCAAATCAAGAATCTACAGAGCCAAATTATCAATCTGAAAGGAGATATCACCAAGCAAGGGAATGACATTAGATCCGAGCTTCGAGATAATATTCAATCCTCCTACAACACTCAAACAAATGATATAAAGAATATACTGGCTAGTTTCTTGCCCGCAACTCAACCTTCTACTTCAAGTTCTCTACCTTCAAACACCGTCACCAATCCGCGAGCTAATGTGAGTGCTATTACTACTCGTAGTGGAGTCACCATAGTAGGACCACCGATCCCACCACCATCATCTACACCTCCACCACCACCATTTATCCCTACTCCTCCTACACCTAGTATTAGTGCAGCATTACCGTCTCCGCCTCGTCATGACGTTGTACCTAGGAAGGACCCTTCAACATCTCAACCTTTAACTACTACACCTGCACCTTCACCACCCAAACCCAATATCCCATATCCCTCTCGTTTAGGCAATACCAAAATGCTAACCAAGGATGACTCTGAAGTGTCACGCTATTTGAAGATGATCTCTCAAATGAACTTCAACATTAGCTTTCTTGAAGCACTCGTCCACATGCCAAAATTTGTGAAAGCATTTAAGGAATTGCTTAACAAGAAGGAGAAGCTGATTGAGCTCGCCAACACACGCTTAAATGAAAACTGCTCTGCAGTTATTCTTAAAGAACTTCCGAAAAAGCTTGGAGATCCCGGTTGTTTTGTGTTGCCTTGCGTTTTCAACAAAATTGAAGAATTTACTGCCCTTGTTGATCTCGGGGCCAGTATTAATTCGATGCCATTGAGTGTTTGGAAAACACTATCATTACCCGACCTCACACCAACAAAGATGACTCTTGAACTTGCAAATCGCACTCTCGCATACCCCGTTGGTATTGCCGAAGATGTGTTCATCAAAGTTGGCACATTCACTTTCCCGGTCGACTTTGTGGTTGTTGATTATGAAATGGATCCTCGTATTCCTTTAATACTTGGTCGGCCATTCTTGAGAACCGGACGAGCTTTAGTTGATGTGGCCGAAGGCGAGTTAATCTTAAGAGTCGGGGATGATGCACAAGTTTTTAAAATGGGGAAGCTTACAAGCAAATCCTTTGGAGGACGAGAATCTGTGAATATGATTAATGTGCTCGTTGACTTTGTCATTTACAACAATCCTCTATTCGAGTCTTGCGATGATAATCCACTGTTTCAAGATGATGTGGATGATTCTCTTCCTAATTTGGAAACTTCTCCCATTTATGATTCGCCACCGATCTTTGATGCTTATGATGATGATTATAGCTCAGATTCGGATGATTATGATGACCTTACTTCTGAGTATCCCGAGCTGCCCACGTATGATGATTTCGATGAGGCTGATACTCTTTCGAGCGATTCTTCTCACTATGAAGATCCTCCGCCATCACTCGATCCTACTTTGGACGATTACTCATTTGAGGAAGACTTCTCTGAATTTCTCAACACTTACTTCCCTCATGAGAGTGATGCACCTCCTTTGGACTTTGAAGATTATCGTCTTGATCCTACTTTGGATTTGAAGCACATACTTTCAAAGGAGAAGAAACCGGTCGACACCAATATCCGCAGCACATATGATTTAACACCTCTTTGTCCATCTTCTGTGGACGAGGTTGTGCTTCTTCGCGGATCTTCTTCAAATTCTGCTGAGCCTGAGTGCTATTTTCCCCTAAAGGAAAAGGTGTTCGACCCCGGTATCGATCTTTTGCAGCCATCTCAGTATCCACCTGATGAAATAAAAGGAAAAATCTTTGGAACTATTAAAGACATGCTTGCACCACTTCACACTTGCTTCCATCGTGCTCCATCGCTGCTTAAGGGAACCTTGCCTACTCTTCTTTGGCTTGCCTTGTTCGCCTTAAGCCTCTGCTATTTGATGGACGAAAACTATGTCTTTGATCCTGGTGGATATGTTTCATGCTTCTTCCGTTGATGATCAAGGTCGAGTCAGGCTAATGACTCGGTTAACTAAAATCAAGCGCTTCTTGGGAGGTAACCCATGCATCTATCTTTTAGCTTTCTTTATCATAAGTGTAGGGGAGACCCGTTGGTTTGCTATTTCCTCTCCTCTCTTCTACTAATTAGGGATTCGAGCTTCAATGATCCACTCTTGATGATTCTTGACGACCCGTGATTCCGTTTTCACTTCTTCCCGGTTCTATCCTAAACTCTTTTCGATTCACTATTTTATATTTTCTCAATATTAAAATAGGAATCTCTTTAGTTGTCTCTTCCTTAGCGAGATGTAAACAAAGTGCACAATATCCTAAGTATAGGGGAATTTACTCCCACATGCTTAAACATTAAGGACAATGTTTATGTTAAATGTAGGGGGACTTCTATCGAAGTTAAGTGGCCTTTTCCTTGTATTTGTCCTCATTTTAACCGGAAAATCAATTTTACGACATTTTTCAAAATTTTTGATCTATTTTGGCCTATTAGTTTTTCCCTTTGTATAGTTATTTTTCTTTCCTTATTAGAATAAATCTTTAAATAAGTGGTTTTAATTTTCAAAACATTGTGAATCTTTTGACTCAACCCGAGTTTACTTATCTAAGTTACTCTAGCTAGTATCCTTAACGTGTTTAAGTCAAGTTTTGCTAGGCTTTTATATAGGGAGCTATAAAACGTGAAAGTCTTAACTCTCACGGGTTAAGAACAAGAACTTTTCGCAAGTTCCTATAATTGATCCTAGAGAGTCGTTTATCAAGGGAACTTTAAAATGCGATTTCTAAACTTGGAAAAGTCTAAGAATTTGCAAGATCCTATAGACGACTCGAAAACCCAAAACTTTGATTTAATAGGCTAAGCATCCACGAGTCTCATTCCTTGAGATTTTAAACTGTGGAGAACGAGAGATGATAGAGCCAATTATAAGTTCGGTATTCTTTCGTGAATTTATGTGAGTTAATTATGAGCCTATTCTCCCATCGCTTGCTAATAAACTTATCTGCAATAAATAAGGTTCTACGATTTGAATAGTTACTTAGCTTCTAGCCCAAGATCGTTTAAAAGTTGCTCGGTATGGATCAGAGTTCATAGCCAAGGCATAACTTATTGACGCGGGATCCGGAGATTGGCGAGTTCAAAAAGGTCCTAACAAGACATGAGGGCTATATTTTGTTGCTAAAGATCCAAAGTGATGTGAAGAATCATTTATCGAAAATCAATATGAAGGATCGAGACACACGACGAAAAGCAAAAACTCCCAAAAAGTCATGGAGAAGTGCATCCGAAAAGACCCTAGCAAGGTATGAGGATAAATAGATCCAAGTAATAAAAGGAGGCGAATCGTTGTATATCAAAGTCCAAAATAAAGATTGGAGAAAAATGAAGAAGTCGTGGTCCAAGTATGAATCTCTCAAAATTTCAAGTGAAGAAATTCCATTATGAAGAGAAGACCATAATTTCATGAACATCTCTTAAGATTTGAAGTATGAAGTCGCTGCCAAATATCGGTCCGAGAAAGGTCTCAAATCGCGAAGCGAGTTATGCCAAGATATGAACTTTATGAGGTCCCGAGAAGCAGTTTTAAAAGATTTTGTCCTTTAGCTAACTATTGATTAAATCGTTCACTTTATTTTCGGACTAAATAACTATCGAAATAAGTCAAACAATGCATCCTCGTGATCATTCAAGACAATAATAAAATATAAGAGATACACCTAGGAATAAGGGAGTCTAAGTAAGTAATTGGCCCACATGAGTTCGTGTTAGTCTGCTAACTTATAATAACAATGATCTCGTTTTTAAGCTTGGTTTGGAGAAAGTGAAAACTTGAGGATGATGATCATTCACGACATTTCCAAAACCAAAGGTATGCTTTTGATTTCTTCATTTTCTTTACTCTGAATGTTTATAGTTTTCTGTCTCTTTAATAAAGGCCAACATGGATTGATTACGATGAAAAATGTAAACATGCTTTGTAACTAATGCATTGCATGAGGACATTGCAATGGTCAAGTGTAGGGGATTTGATAGGTGTGAAAACACCCATCCTTTTTACCACTTAATTACAATAATAACCGGACCAAAACATGTATTTTATGTCTTTTATGTCGGAATTATGCGTGGTTTGTGTTTTTGTTGTGATTTAGGACGAAATGGTGAAAAGTGGAGAAAACACGGACATTCACGGGCTTTTACGGACTTTTATTGAAGAAAAAGATGAAAGACGAAGTCAAGAAGTCAAGAGTGCAAAAAGAACGGAAGTCCAAGACTAATTCTGAAGATTTATCGAAGAAAGAGTCAAAAGACGGAAGTTTATCAAAAGCCGAAAAACTCGAGTCTTATTTATTGAAGAATTAAAAGAAGAGTTCGAAGAAATCCCGAGACAAAGTCCTTTAAGTCCAAGATTAAAGAAGTAAAGAAGGCTTAAGGACCTAATCATGCAATTATGAAGAAAGGAAGGAGGGGAGGAAGCTTCCTAATCCTCCCCTATATATAGTTCATTAGTTAATCATTTCTACTCTGGTTGGCTAGAGTGACACTAGTTCTTCCACCTTTACTTTTATGCACATTTACTTTTCATGTCAATTTTAAACACTTGTCTTGCACCTTTAATTTCTTTAATTTCCAAGTAAGTGTTTTTAATTTTCTTGCTTTAATCTTTATTTATCTTTGATCAAGTTTACTTTTATCTATCTCATTCTACTCTTCTTCTTTTTGATTCGGTTCCAATTTCGGATTAAGCAAGTTATTGCTTAATCCATTTGCTTATTTGATTTAAAAGTTTTGTCTTTTCTTTTACCTTTTAAGTTTTCATACGAAATAGCCATAAGCTTGACAATCTTATGTGCTTATTTGGTATTTAACTTAAAGTGTTTTCAAAGTTTTCTTAAAAGTTTAAGTCTTTTTAATTTTCGTGTCTTGTTTTTGTTGATTTAATACGTTTTATCTTTGATCTAGTGTTTTTATTTAGCTTATTGTCTTTTTATTTTGCTTATTGTCCTTGAAAAGTTAAGATTTTTGTGCTTATTTTCGTACTTTTTGTGTTTTCCTAGTTTTTAGGAAATCTGATTCGTTTTAGGATCTTTTCATAAAGTTGCGGATTTGAAGTTTCTGTGGTTGCGAAATTGTATTGTCTCCAATATTGCGAAATCCATCTTCTTGGTATTGCGAAATCGAATACTACTTGGTATTGCGGATTTTTGGCAATTTCGCAATTGTTGCGAAATTGTACTTCTTCCCCATTGCGGAATCTTCCTCAAATATTGCGGATTTGATCTTTTCATTTCAATTGCGGAATTAGTGCAACCTCAATTGCGGAATTAGGCCATTCCATCATTGCGGATTCTTGCAATTTCAGTGATTGAGAATTTGTATTTGAGGATTGCGAAATTAATTCCAAAATTGCGAATTTAATTCTTTCTTTTTTAGCAATTGCGAATTTTATTAGTTTTAGTTTAAATTTCATTTTCAAATTTAATTTTCCCGCCATTTTAATTAGTCGCACTTTAGATTACTTGCCTTAGATTTATTTTAGCATTGCCTTAGTTTAAGTTTTATGTTTACGTTATTTATGTTTAGTGCCTTTTAATTTACGTCACGCTTTTAATTACTTGCACCATTACTTTAAATTAGACTTAGATTTACTTTATCTGCACTTTTACTTTGATTGTTTTGCACCTTTTAAATATACTACAACGAAAACTTTTTGTTTCCACCAAAGAATAGCTGAGTCACATAGTTAACCAGGATCAATTCGATTAGACACACGACAAAGAATCTTCTTTAAACATAGTTAACCTAGTTATCACTCCCTATATAAAAGCCTAGCAAAACTTGACTTAAACACGTTAAGGATACTAGCTAGAGTAAACTTAGATAAGTAAACTCGGGTTGAGTCAAAATAGATTAAAAATTTATTCTAGCAAGGAAAGAAAAAAACCATAACAAAGGAGAATACAACTATACAACTAGGCCAAAATAGATTAAAAATTTTGAAAAATGTCGAAAAATCAAATTTTTCGGTTAAAATGAAGACAAATTCATGGAAAAGACCACTTACTTCGATAGAAGTACCCCCTACACTTGATATAAACATTGTCCTTAATGTTTATGCATGTGGGAGTAAACTCCCCTACACTTAGGACATTGTGCACGTTGTTTAAATCTTGCCAAGGAAAGGACAACTATAGTGATTTCAATGTGAACATATAAGATATGAAATATTGAATCACGAGAGTTTAGGATAGAACCGGGAAGACGGGTACACGGGATCACGGTTCGTCAAAAGTCGTCGAGGTGCTCTTTGAAGCTTGAATCCCTGCACAAAATAAGAAACAAGACAACCAACACATATGGGGCTCCCCCTAAACTTATTATTAAAGCAGTAAAGGATAGATCACGGGTTGCCTCCCGAGAAGCGCTTGATTTTGATAACCGAGTCACGAGCCTGACTCGACCCAAATTTAGTTTATAGGAAACGTGGTGAGGGATGGGATCATCTCATGAGAGATGTCCTCACCAAAGTACAGTTTCAAACGCTGGCCATTCACCTTGAAATTGGGCCCATTTGGCTGAGAAAGCTCAATGGTTCAATATGGAAAGACTTTGGCGACGGCGAATGGACCAGACCAGCGACTCTTCAACTTGCCAGAGAAGATCTTTAACCGAGAGTTAAAGAGTAAAACTTGATCACCAACGTTGAACTCTCGGTTCTTAATCCGTGCGTCATGGATGATCTTGGTCTTCTCCTTGTAGATCAGTGAGTTCTCGTAAGCTTCATTCCTCAGTTCATTAAGCTCGTTGAGTTGAATCTTGCGAAGATCACCGGCTTTGTTGATGTCGAAGTTAGCCCACTTCAAGGCCCAGTACGCCTTATGTTCCAGCTCGATATGGAGGTGGCATGCTTTCCCGTACACAAGATGATAGGGAGTACAACCGATCGGCGTCTTATAGGCGGTACGGAAAGCCCACAAAGCATCATCTAACTTATCGGCCCACGCGACACGATGCTCTCCCACAGTACGTTCCAGAATTCGCTTCAATCCACAGTTGGAGATCTCGGCTTGCCCATTAGTTTGGGGATGATAGGCGGTGGAAAGACGGTGATTGACACCATACTTAGCCATGACTCTTGCAAATTGATCATTGCAAAAATGAGTCCCACGGTCACTGATTATAGCACGAGGAACACCGAATCAAGCAAACAGTTGCTTCAAAAAGTTCACAATCACCCTCGCATCGTTCGTTGGGAGAGCCTTAGCTTCAACCCATTTAGAAACGTAGTCAACGGCTACGAGGATGTACTCGTTACCTTTGGATGATGGAAATGGCCCCATAAAGTCGATGCCCCATACGTCAAAGATTTCACATTCTTGTATGAAATTTTGAGGCATCTCATCTTTATGTGTGATCTTGCCTTGGCGTTGGCAAGCATCACAATGCTTAACCATTTCGTGAGCGTCACGATAAATGGTGGGCCAATAGAATCCAGAGTCAAACACTTTCTTAGCGGTGTAGTTGGGACCAAAGTGACCATCGGTGGGTCCTTTATGGAAAGCATCAAGGATTTGTAAAGCTTCCGGTCCATCAACACATCGACGAATAATCAGATCAGCGCATTGTTTTGTTGGGATGTTAACCCTTTGATGAGAATATCACCCGCTAAGTAGTTTGCAATGTCCGCAAACCACGGGGTGTCAAAAATATTGGAGTGAATAGACATTAAGGTCTCAAGGGGAAAAGAGTCATTGATCTCTTGGTTCGGATGATCCCCTTGATACGGATCCTCAAGTCTACTCAGATGATCCGCTGCTAGGTTTTCGGCTCCCTTTTTGTCACGAATTTCAATATTGAATTCTTGAAGGAGCAAAACCAAACGAAGAAGTCTTGGCTTAGAATCTTGCTTAGTTAACAAGTACTTCAACGCGGAATGGTCGGTATAGACAATGGTGGTAAATAAAACAAGATAGGGGCGAAATTTTTCAAAAGCATAGACAACAGCTAAAAGTTCTTTTTCGGTTGTCGTATAATGCAATTGATCCCCCGTCATTGTCTTGCTAGCATAGTGGATTGGTTGGAAGTGTTTGTTCACTCTTTGGCCCAAAACCGCTCCAATAGCAAAGTCGCTAGCATCACACATCAACTCAAAAGGTAGCTCCCAATTAGGGGTAACCAAGACCGGTGCCTTAGTTAGCTTATCCTTAAGAAGATTGAAGGATTCAAGACACTCTTTGGAAAAGATGAAAGGGGTATCTTTTTCCAAGAGGTGGGTCATCGGGCTAGCGATTTTAGAAAAATCTTGAATGAATCGACGATAGAAGCCCGCATGACCGAGGAAACTTCTCACACCCTTAACGGTTGAAGGTGGAGGCAATTTAGCAATAACATCGACTTTAGCACGGTCCACTTCAAGACCGGCTTTTGAGATTTCGTGTCCTAGCACGATGCCTTCTTTTACCATAAACTGGCATTTTTCCCAATTTATAACAAGGTGAGTGTCTTCGCATCGCTTAAGCATACGTTCTAAATTGGCAAGGCAAGAAGAGAATGAATCACCATAGACCGAGAAATCATCCATCAAGACTTCCATGGTTTCTTCAACCATGTCATGAACTATAGCCATCATACACCTTTGGAATGTCCCGGGAGCATTGCATAAGCCGAAAGGCATTCTTTTGTGAGCAAATGTTCCATAAGGACAAGTGAATGTGGTTTTCTCTTGGTCGTGGGGATCGATGGGTATTTAAAAATAACCCGAGAAACCTTCTAAAAAGCAGTAATAGTCATTACCCGCTAGAGTTTCAACCATTTGGTCCATGAAAGGAAGGGGAAAATGATCCTTTCTCGTAGCTTCATTGAGTTTGCGATAGTCTATACAAACTCTCCACCCTGTAACGAGACGAGTAGGAATCAACTCGTTGTTTTTGTTGGGAACAACGGTGATTCCGCCTTTCTTAGGCACACAATGGACTGGACTAACCCATGGTGAATCGAGATAGGGTAAATAATGCCCGCATCAAGAAGTTTGATAACCTATTTTTTGATAACGTCATGGATCTAAGGATTCACCCTTCGTTGGCTTTGAATAGTGGGTTTAAAGTCGTCCTCCATGAGAATTTTATGTGTGCAAAAGTGAGGATCAATTCCACGAATATCGGAGATCTGCCACGCAATCGCTTTCTTCTGATTCTTCAACACGGCGATAAGTCGGGATTTTTCTTCTTCTTTCAGGTCCTTTGCGATGATGACCGGTAACTTCTTGTTGTCTCAAGGAAAACGTACTCGAGATGAGACGGAAGATCCTTAAGTTCTAAATCCGGAGGATTTTCGATGGACGGCGTAGTCAACTTCGAATCATCGGTAGAGATAGCCTTAGGAGACTGTGGATAAATATGGTCCTCATTGAGAAGTTTCTCAATGGTACGAATGTCTTCATCCCAATTAGAGGGAGAATCGTCATATTGCAAATCCACATCTCCCAGAGTTGCTTCAAATTCTTTCAAGAGGAAATCACTTTCTCCAAATGGAGTCAATGACGGAGCAATTGAGGCAACGGTCTCAACATTGGGTAGAGAAGAGAGATTACTTTTGTAAGCATCATGAAAGTGTTCTTCACAAGCCTCATCGAGAACATCAATAGCATTAACACTCTCATATGAATAAGGTTTCTTAGAAATCTTACCCATGTTGAAGACAATTTTATCGTCACCAACTCTCATGATTATTTCGCCCGCGGCTACATCAATGAGAGTGCGACCGGTCCTCAAGAAGGGACGTCCAACGATTAATGGAACACGGGGATCCATCTCGTAGTCAACGACAACAAAATCCGCTGGGAAGGGGAATTTGTCAACGCCAACGAAGACGTCTTCGGCTATCCCCACTGGATAAGCAACCGTACGGTTAGCTAATTCCAAAGTCATTTTGGTGGGGACTAGCTCGGGGAGAGATAATTGCATCCAAACACTTAAAGGCATTAAATTTATACTAGCACCTAGATCGGCTAGGGCCATGCAATTCTCTACTCCCGGGAAGTTGTAAGGAATCAAGAAGCGACCCGGATCACCAAGTTTGGTGGGCAATTTCCTTAAGAGCACTGCGGAGCAATTCTCATTAAGTTGGGTCTGAGCAATGTCAAGAAGCTTCTCCTTGTCACTAAGAAGATCTTTAAACATCTTCGCATATTTAGGCATGTGAGCGAGAGCCTCGGCAAAGGAGATGTTAAAATTCAATTGTTTAAACATTTTGAGGAAGTTTGAAACTTGAATATCATCCTTGCTCTTTTGCTTCTCTTTCCTCAACCTTGAAGGATAAGGTATATCAGATGAAGAGGAAGGCTTTAGGGGGGTAGGATCACTCACAACCGCGGGTGGTGGGGGAATGGGGATAGAAGGCAAAGGAGGTGAGGAAAGTTTCTCTTTTTCCTTGTTCACAATCATGGGTGGAGGTATAGGAAGCTCGGGTTCCGTATAACCTTTTCCACTACGAGTGGTGATTGCTTTCATCTCCCCTCTTGGATTCGCAACGGTGTTACTCGGAAGAGTACCCGAAGAAGAGGGTTGATTACTTTGGAAGATCGAACCTAACATATCACGTAAATTATCCGCTTGAGTGCTGAAAGAGTCTCGCATGTCTGCGCGAATATCATTGCTTTGTTTTGAAATGTCATTCCTTAGCTCGGCTCGAATATCGCTCCCTTGTTTCACCATTTCTCCCTTCAAGTTGATGAATTGACTCTGAAGATTCGTCACCATCTCTCTATTAGTCCTCATGAACGTCTTGACGTCTTGATTCAATGCCATCGGTTGATTGAGAGGTGGAGCTTGGTAAGCTTGAGAATTTCCTTGAGGTGGGTATGGGTTTCTTTGGGATTGATATTGATTGTTAGCACAAGGTTGGGATTGGTTATTTCGGTTATAGCTTTGTTGTTGGTTTTGGTTTGGAGGAGTAAAACCGGGTGGAGCAAGATAGTTGTTTGAAGGATAACTTAGCAAGTTACGGTCTCCTTGAGGACGAGCTTGATAGCCTCCCGTGGGATAAGTACCGTATGCCGCGTTAACGTTTTCAGAAAAATTACCTTGAGTAGAAGGACAATCATTGTAAGAATGAGGACCACCACATATGTCATAAGAAATAGCAACGGCTTTAGCTTGTTGAGGATGGTTATTAGCCAAAATTTGCATATTTTTGCTCAATTCGATAATGGCTCGTTCCATGGCGGAAATGTCGGTGGTGGAAGAAGTAGATGAAACATTGACTCTCGGATTAGATCTTGAGGATGCGGATGAATCCCAATTCTTATGGTGAGTAGTCATGTTTTCAATCAACTCTCTACACTCCTCCGGTCTCCTTTTCATAAAAGTACCACCGGCAGCGGCGTTGATCGTGTCACGATCACGAAAAGTAAGACCATTGTAGAAAGTATCATTGAGAGTGACGGGGAGCATGTTATGGTTCAGACAACGGTCGATCAAATCATTGTAGCGTTCCCAAGCATCAAAGAGCGATTCATCATTGTCTTGCATGAATCCACTAATTTGGTTACGAAGGCTTGTGACCATGGATGGTGGGAAGTAGCGCGACAAAAAGCGTTGAGTCATGTCATTCCAAGTATGAATAGAATTCTTTGGGAGACGGTCAAACCATTTTTCGGCATGGTGAGAAAGCGAGTAGGGAAATAGTTGAAGGCGAAGTTCATCCATTGAAACACCGGGTGAATTCATGCTTTGGGTGATGGTAGTGAATTTGTCGAGGTGTTTGTTGGCATCATCATCCGGAATTCCGCGAAATGGATTAGTTTGCACTTGTTGGATCATGTGATGCTTCAACGAAAACTCCTGAGCCGTGATGTGCATCGGCGCAATCGGGCCGCCACGTCCGTTCATGGTGGGTTGACACAATTCCTCCATTATTCGTAAATCAGGTAGGGGAACATTGTTGTTGTTATTGTTATTCAAATTGGGTAGAGGTGGGTTATTATTGTTGTTATGCACACCAGCCATATCTAAATCTTCACGAGTCTGGGGCTCAGAATAGTTTGAAGATCTAGTACGCATACACCTGCAGAAGAAAAATACACAGATAGAATATCTATATAATCTTTTTGGTGCAAAACCTTTGGAAAAGAATTGCTTTTTAAGATTTTTCAATGTTTTTGTATTTTTGAAAATTTTTAAATTTTTATGGGTTTTTGAAAAATTTTGTACTTGAAAATAACGTTCCCGAAAGAACGGGTCCCAAAATTCAATGCGTCTCTCACTAGAAACCGTTAATCTTAACGAAAAGAGCCGGCAGCGGTGCCATTTAATACAGGGCTTTTACACCAAGTATAAAAAGTTATATCGTCCGATCTCTTCGAATTGATTACCGTTAATTAGTGCGACTCAATTGTCTTTTGGTGAATAAGAGAATGGTTTGGTTTGGTTATCTAATTTAAACTACAAGCAAGTATTAAAATGTCGTTGAGTGAAATTAAAGCATTTAAAAATTTAAACTAGAAGATTATTTATAAAAACAATTAAAACATAAAACTTTGTAAAACTTTAAAACTTAAAAACTTAGTCTTTTGGAATATAACAAGTCCTTTCTATCGGAATGCACCAAAGTTAATCCCATTTGAATATAATTAAAACAAGTCATCGGAATATTCATACGAGTACCCATCGGAATAACACTATCCATTCTGTCGCAATGATGACCATCGGAATGTTGTAGATTAAAATTCGGCAGAGTTTCGTCTTAACAAGGACCTTAGTCCCGTCGGAATATGCGATCGCAATGAGCGATCGCAATCCCAGATCGTAATAAGGTGGAAATGCCCAACTATCGCAAAGTAAAACCACAATGGGTTATTGCGATAAACACAAGCAGCCGTCGGAATGTCTGAATCCCTAGTATTGCGATGGAATGCAATATTAATCCGAAATTGATGGTAAGCTGAAAACTCAATAAGCACGTATAATAAGCTACTTTATCCAAATCTTAAACAACTCAAAAAGCTAGAATTTGACAACTTTTAAAACATAAAAGATCATAAACTTTATGAAAGGAACTTTAAAGTGACTAAAACCTTTGAGAAATCCGAAAATCAATAAGCTAAAACTTGAAATAAGCCAATAAGCATAAAGATCTTATAGCTTATACGTGAGTGAGCTTATGTAGGAACAAAAGAAATGAACTTTCTAACCACACAACCTCAAATTCAATCACGGATCATTAAGGATTCGGATCAAAAGTAAGGTTTCGGATTAAGGAATAAGAAAAATTTAAGAAGTGTAGAAGGAGATTAAAGAACACAAAGCTAAACTTAAACTTTTTGATTAAAGAAACTCAAATAAAAAGATTAATGAAAGCTTTAAAGAAAGGAAAGATGAAAAAAAAACTTAATGAGAGAAAGTTTAGAACTTTCTCTCTCTAAAAACTAGAAAGGAAAAATTAAAAGTGCAACTAGCTAACCACCCTCCTAATGTGATTAGGAGGGTATTTATAGGCTAAGTGGGAGGTGAATGTGGGGTGTGCTTCCTTCTTTCTTTTCTTCTCGACTCGATTTAATTCTTTGTCTTTCTCGACGTCATCTCGGGATTTGAACTCGTCTTAATAATTTTCTTCTATAATTTAGACTTGAGTTCTTCGACTTCATTAAAATTCCGTCTTTAGATTTTTTCTTCGATAAATCTTCAGAATAGGTCTTGGACATCCGTTCTTTAAACACTCTTGATCTCTTGACTTCGTCTTTTCTCGTTTTCTTCGACAAAAGCCCGTGAAAGCCCGTGTTTTCTTCCTTTTTCATCTTTTGGTCCTAAAACACAATAAAAACATAAACCACGCATAATTCCGACTTTTATGACATAAAATACACGTTTTGGTCATGTTATTATTGGAAATAAGTGGTAAAAGGATAAGTGTTTTTACACTTATTAACCACCTCTAATGCTTGTGCTTGTGGTGAACCACTAGAAGCAATAGAAGCAGCAGGTGTGTGGATCATCTCATTAGTGTTTGGTGGAACACCAACATTGTGAGAAGAAGATTGTGAATCTTCTAGAGAGTGGGAGCTCTGGTGAGAAGGAGTTTGCTGAGAAGCACTAGCATTGCTAGGTTCCTCACCTTCTTGATTGGCAGGTTGGGCTAACATATGAGCAAACAATGTTGTTACTGTTCTCGTAAAGGCATTTCCTTGTTTGGTCAAGAAAGAGAAAGTTCTCTTTGTGAATGAAGGAACATCCCATGTATCAGTTAATTCTGGTAGGTTAGGTATTTGGTCACTAACTAAAGTCTGAATGATCTAGGATACATTAAAAACTTCTTAGTCCCTTCTAAATTCCTCGTCATGCCTTCAAAAATTAATTTTGAAAAATAAAAAACCTTGTTATTTGCTAGACAAATACCAGCTGATGCCAATGCAGAAGGTATTTGATCAAAAGATGTACTTTTTGAACTTAAACAGTGAATGATAGCATGAAAAAGCAATTTCCATTGAGGTGAAATAAAGCTTTAAAGAAAGTAAGACTTTCCCTACCACCTCCATAGCCCATGGCTGTAAGGCCATCATGAATCTCTGTATTATTAAGCATACTAAGTCCATTTTCGTCATGATGAGACTGCTTTTATACATAGTCTCATCGTCCAAAAAGGGCTTTAAATGCATAAAATATCATGAAGTTGGCCAAATATATGATTGTGTTTGTTGCTTGTGTATTTTAGGTACGGATATTGGGAAAATGACAAAAGATCACAAGAATCATACAAAAACGAACACGGGAAACGAAGCCGCACATTGAACCAAGCCCTAATGAAGAATTTCCCTAGACAAACCCTTGAAGATTTGAAGATTTATGAAGAAGGGTCCTCCAATATTGAAGAATTCACACATTAAACCCTTGTATCTTCATAATTACAAGATTGGTCCCTAAAGTTTGTCAATATTACAAAAAGGGCCCTCCACTTTGAAGATTTGGCAATTTTAGTCCCTCAACAAAACTAAAATGTCAATATTAATCCTCCTCAAAGTCAAACATACCATGAAGGACTTCAAGTTACAAGAAATTACAAGTTTGGTCCTTTAAAAATGTCAAAATTACAAAAAGGACCCTTGACTTTGAAGAAATGGCAAAAATGGTCCCTCATTAAACATGACTTGGCAAATTCAGTCCTCCAAAAAGTCAAACTAACAAGTCAAGACCATTAACTATGAATAAAATGCCAAATCAGTCCTTTAAGAATCAAGAAATGGCAAGAAATACCCCTGAAAATACTTTGGAAAAGTATTTGGGGCAAAAGTGTGAAAAAGAAAACTTGCAATACAAAGGAAAACGTATTTTGGTGTATTTATTTGCAAGTGAAAGGATTTATAAAGGTGGGGGACTATTCTTGGCAGACAACCTAAGTTACCTTAACTAGTGTCATGGTGACACGTGTCCCACTCAACCAAACCAACCAATCACAGCTCACCTTTACTCCACCACACCAATCCACTTCACCAGGTTTATTATTTTTTAACCTTGGCGCCTAAACACTAATTTAAACCTTAATCACTCCCCAAAACAGATTAAACACCATGTTCTTGGTGTTCTTCACAAAATTGGGTTTTTCATTAATCCTTGTAATTAGCACTTGATCACCTCCAGAATTACAATTAAGGTGACACTAAACACAACCCCGCCCTTAAACCCTATGCCACATCATCACATGAGTCACATGATAAACCCTCTTCACACGATTTTGGGGAACAAGCCAAAAGATGCCAGGAAATCAACACTCCACATTCCAGCTTACTCCTTAAGCTTATTTGGAGCCATTGGATGCATTTTCACACATGCCACCTCCACAAAACGCCAATCCTCAGTCACATTTTCAAGATTCTTCAAGCAAGACAAGGGGCAAATTGGGGACTTCACAGCTTTAGGGTTTACGTTTTTTAGCCTCTTAGCAAGTAGTTTGTAGCCTATAAAAGGCATAGGACTGAGTACATTTATCTTTGCTCTTGAATTTTCCATTGTTCACAAATCTGTAAATCATATATTCAGTTAATGAAATGTGTTTGAATTTGGTAAAGAAAAATCAAGTGCCAACCTTATTATCTGTTTATTGTTGTTTGATGTTTACTAATCTTTGCTCTTAAAACCTGTTTTCAAAAGGAGTGTGCAAAAGTTTGCACATTTTCCACTTTTCTTGATATTTTGCTAAGTCTTGTTCAAACCTTGGAATTATTGGGCTATAAAGCTGATCATAGCATCCTGATATTGTGTTATCAAGGTATGGTGAAGCCTATAACTTGGGGATAATCAAGTGTGGGGAACTAAGGTTGCATTAATCAAGTATTATCATTTTTCTGATTTTGATATTTTTCTCTTAACCTTGTTGAATCTTAGCAGGATTTATTGTGAAAGCTTGTGCTTGTTCTTGCTAGCACATAAGCTCAAAATTCGTGGGTGTGGATGTACATCCATGAGGTACACACCATTCTACTCAAAATCTGTTAAAATTTTAGATTTTTGGTGAATTTGTGTGTTGCTTATGTTCTTGCTGAGATTGTTGTCTAATCTTGTTCTAATCTGCATATCTCATCTGTTATTGTGTTGATTTGGGCTTGGGTAACCTTGGAATGCTCTTTTGATTTGAAAATCTTGTTTTGAAAATTTAAAGGGGTGTTTGGGTTTACCTGTTTAAGATCATAGTGTGTTATTTTGTGGTTGGAAGTTTGTGTTTGTGCTTTGTATCTGCTATATACTTGGTTGAGTGCTATTTGCTGCAAGTTATTGGTCTTAAACCTTTGAATCAAACATTGTGCTATATCTCATTGATTTTAACTGTTTTTTACCTAAGATTTGGGTAATATCTAGAATATATGCATTCTTAGGGTTAAAAGTTGTTAAATCATTGTTTATACAACATATGTTATAGATCTAAGTGTTTGAATTTGGCTTGGTGGTCAAATACATCAGCAAGTGTTCATAACTGCTTGTGTTAGTGTTCATCAGTAACTTTGTGTGCTTGAATCTTGACCTACACTTTGTACAATTGCATGAAACCTGTTTAGACTTGTTCATTTAAGTTTATTATTGCTTGTGTATTGATATGTGTGTAAACACCCATCCCTTTTACCACTTAATTACAATAATAACCCGGCCAAAACGTGTATTTTATGTCGTAAATGTCGGAATTATGCGTGGTTTGTGTTTTTGTTGTGATTTTAGGATCAAAATGTTAAAAGGGAAGAAAACACGGCTTTCACGGGCTTTTATCGAAGAAAAAGACAAAAGACGAAGTCAAGAAATCAAGAGTGCAAAAAGAACGGAAGTCCAAGGCCTATTCTGAAGATTTATCGAAAAAAAGTCCAAAGACGGAAGTTCAATAAAGCCGAAGAACTCAGGTCTAATTTATGAAGAAATCACAAGACGAGTTTAAAGTAATCCCGAGACAAAGTCTAAAAGGTCGAAGAATTTAAAAGATTAAAGACTAAAGACGAATGATTAAAAGATAATTAAAGAAAGAAGAAAGAGAGGAGGAAGCTTCCTTCCACTAATCACCTCCTCCTATAAATAGGCCATTAGTTCATTTCATTTGTTTTGTTGGCTAAGTGTGACAATAAGTCTTCCATCTTTAATTTTTGCACATTTAATTTTCATGTCATTTACTTTAATTACACATTTAATTACCTTGCACCTTTAAATTCAAGTAAGTTTCTTTTTTATGTTATTGAATCTTTATCTTTATTGTTAATCTCTCATCTTCCTTTCTTGTGATTGATTTAATCTTATGTTTATGTTTATGTTCTCTAGTTTTTATTGATTTGATTAAGTGGGTTTTGATTATTTTGATTATTATGGTTAGTGTTATTGATTTGGTTTGATTGGTAATCATTAGTTGATTATTTGTGATTAGTCTTGCTTAATCTTTTGGTTTGATTTGATTAGTTTTGTCTAGATTCGTTTCTTTTTGTTCTTCCTTGTTCTTCGCTGTCTGTTTTTTCCAGGTTATTCCGGATCAAAGCCATTTATTCCGGATGAAGGGATTTTGTTGATTATTCCGGATCAGCTGTTTATTCCGGATCAAGGTGTTGTTGAGATTATTCCGAACCAGTGGATTATTCCGGATAAGCCCAATATTCCGAATAAAGGTAATATACCGGATCAGTGGATATTCCGAATCAAGCTGGTATTCCGGATCAAGGTGTTCATTCGGAATAGCTTATATTTCGGATCAAGGTGTTCATTCGGAATAACTTATATTCCGGATCAACAGTTTATTCCGAACCAGTGGATTATTGCGAATCAGCAGGCAAATATTCTGAATAAAGAATTTATTCCGGATAAGTGACATATTCCGAATAAAGGATTTGCCGGATAAAGTTCTTGGTGAAAAATATTCTGGATGAAGCTTTATTCCGCATGAGGTAATTATTCCGAGTGAAGAAGAATTATTCCGAAAGAAGGTGACATTCCGAACGAGTGATTATTCTGAACGAAGGTTTATTCCGAATGAGCTGTTTTCAGTTTATTTTAAATTTCTGTTTTTAAGTTTGAATTTTTAAGCTTTACTTTTCCCGCCTTTTAATTAGTCTCACTTTAAGTTTACTTGCCTTTGATTTATTTTAAGCTTGCCTTAGTTTAAGTTTAAGCTTGCCTTTAGGATAGTTTTAAGTTTGCGTTACTTACTTTAATTGCCTTTTAATTTTTCGTCACATTTTTTATTTCTCGTCATTTACTTTAAATTAGATTTAGATTTAAATTACCGCCATTTACTTTAAAGTTTTTGCATTTTTAATTTTACTACAACGACACAACATTTGTTTTTACCAAAGACAGCTGAGTCGCACTTAAACCAGTAATCAATTCGAGGAGACTGGAACAACGATATTTTCATACTAGGTAAAAGCCACGTATTAAATGGCGCCGATGCCGGCTCATTTCGTAAAGATTAAAGGTTTTCTGTGAGAGACGCGTTGCTTTTTGGGATCTGTTCATTCGTGAGCGTTATTTTCTTGCTTAAAAATTTCCAAAAATCCATAAAAATTTAAAATTTTCAAAAATTCAAAAAGATTTTATTTTCTTTATAGTGTATATATATTGTCTATTTCTTTGGTATTGTTTTCTTTTGCTTTCGCAGGTGTATGCGTACTAGATCTTCAACTTATCAAGAGCCCGAGACTCATGAAGATTTAGCTATGGCAGGTATGAACAACAACAATAATCCACCACACCTCAACAATAACAACAACAATGTTCTTCCACAGCCCGATCTTCGGACAATGGAGGAGCTTTGTCAACCCACAATGTTTGGACGAGGAGGACCGATTGTGCCGATGCAAATCACAGCTCTGGAGTTTTCGTTGAAGCATCACATGATTCAACAAGTGCAAACTAATCCATTCCGCGGATTGCCTGATGATGATGCCAACAAGCACCTCGACAAATTCATTACTATCACCCAAAGCATGAAGTTTCCCGGTGCTACTATGGATATTCTTCGCCTTCAACTCTTTCCACATACTTTATCACACCACGCCGAGAAATGGTTTGATCATCTCCCGAAGTATTCCATTCATACTTTGGATGACATGACTCAACGCTTTTTGTCGCGCTACTTTCCACCATCCATGGTCATGAGCCTTTGAAATCAAATCATCGGTTTCATGCAAGAACCCGATGAATCTCTTTTTGATGCTTGGGAAAGATATAACGTTTTGATTGATAGGTGTGTAAACACCCATCCTTTTTACCACTTAATTACAATAATAACCGAGCCAAAACGTGTATTTTATGTCTTTTATGTCGGAATTATGCGTGGTTTGTGTTTTTGTTGTGATTTAGGACGAAAAGGTGAAAAGTGGAGAAAACACGGGCTTTTATCGAAGAAAAAGACGAAAGACGAAGTCAAGAAGTCAAGAGTGCAAAAAGAACGGAAGTCCAAGACCAATTCTGAAGATTTATCAAAGAAAAAGTTAAAAGACGAAAGTTTATCAAAAGCCGAAAAACTCAAGTCTAATTTATTGAAGAATTACAAGACAAGTTTGAAGAAATCCCGAGACAAAGCCATTTAAAGTTCAAGATTAAGAAGATTAAAAGGCTTAAGGACTAATGGTGCAATTAACAAAAGATTAAGAAGAGAAGGACTAAGCATGCAATTAAGGAGAAAGGAAAGAGGGGAGGAAGCTTCCTAAGCACCCCTTAATCCTCCCCTATAAATAGTCATTAGGATTAATCTTTTCATTTTTGTTGGCTAGAGTGACACTAGTTCTTCCACCTTTTAATTACTTGCTCTTTAAATTCATGTCATTTTAAATACTTGTCTTGCACTTTTAATACCTTTTAATTCCAAGTAAGTGTTCTTTAATTTTCTTGTTTTAATCTCTCATTCTTCCTTTCTTTCTATGCTTTAATCTTTGTTTACATGCTTATTGTGTTGCTTATTTGATAAAAGGTTATGTTTTTATGCTTTTGATTATTTTGGATCATTGATTTTTATAGCTTATTTGTAATTATCTTTAAGTTTCTAAAGTTTTTATAAAAGTTATTTTTATATAAAAGATTGTTTTCGTAAACCTTGTTTAATTTTGTTTTTTTAAAAGTCTTTAAACTATAGCTTATTAGCTTTTTCTTATACGGTTTTCATTAGGATTTTAGGTTTGTGCTTATTTGGTTAATAGCTTATTAGTTGTGCTTATTTTCGATTCCTTTTACTGTATTCCGATCTCTTTGATCGGAAAAGGGTTTATTATTCCGACCATAGCTTCATTTGCTTGGTCGGAATGGGGTTTATGATATTCCGATTGGAAGGTTTGTGACATTCCGATCAGGGTAAGTTGGTATTCCGATCAGAGTTTTTTTTGTTTGGTTATTCTGATCTGAAAAGGTGACAGCATTCCGATTGGAGTTTTGACAACATTCCGATTGGGAGGATTCCGATAGCCCCTTATTCCCACATTCCGATTGAAGTATTCCGATAAGGGTGAGTTTGGTTATTCCGATCAGGTAGGTGACATTCCGATTGGAATGCCGATCATCATTCCGATCGGAGGGGTAGGTTTATTATTCCGATTGTGTTCCGATCGGAATACATTCCGATCAGGAAGGTTTGTTTTTTCTATTTCGTCTTATTTTATTTTTAAGTTCTCATTTTAATACTTTGTCAAATTTTAATTTTCGTCACGCTCTAATTTCAAGTCACTTAATTTCTCATTATTTTACTTTTCAAAGTTTTTAATATTGCACCCTTTACTTTTAATTAGATTTAGATTTATTTTAACGCCATTTTTAATTAAACGTCATTTACTTTAATTGTTTTGCACATTTTAATTACTACAACGACACACTTTTGTTTCACCAAAGAACGATTGAGTCGCACACATATAACCTAGATCAATTCGATTAGACATACTTAAACGAATTTAATTTTTATACGGGGTGTCAAAACCTAGTTATCAAATGGCGCCGCTGCCGGCTCTTTTCGTAAAGATTAACGGTTTTCTGTGAGAGACGCGTTGCTTTTTGGGATCCGTTCACTTGTGAGCGTTTCTTTTCTTGCTTAAAAAATTCAAAAAACAATAAAAATTAAAAATTGTTAAAAATCCATAAAAATTAAAAATTTCAAAAATCCAATTTTTTTTTAACTTTATTGTGTATATATATTGTCTTCGTGTTTGGTTTCTTTTTCTTTTGCATTTGGTGTATGCGTACTAGATCTTCTAATTATCAAGAGCCCGAGACTCGAGAAGATTTACGTATGTCAGGTGTTAACAACAACAATAATCCACCACACCTCAACAATAACAACAATGTTCTTCCACGGCCCGATCTTCGGACAAAGGAGGAGCTTTGTCAACCTACCATGTTTGGATGAGGAGGACCGATTGCACCGATGCAAATCACGGCTCCTGAGTTTTCGTTGAAGCACCACATGATTCAGCAAGTGCAAACAAATCCTTTCCGTGGATTGCCTGATGATGATGCCAACAAACACCTCGACAAGTTCATTACAATCACCCAAAGCATGAAGTGCCCCGGTGCCACAATGGATGTTCTACGCCTTCAACTCTTTCCACATACTTTATCACATCATGCCGAGAAATGGTTTGATCGTCTTCCATAGAATTCAATTCACACTTGGGATGACATGACTCAACGCTTTTTATCGCGCTACTTTCCACCATCCATGGTCACGAGCCTTCGCAATCAAATCAGCGGTTTCATGCAAGATCCCGATGAATCTCTTTTTGATGCTTGGGAAAGATATAATGTCTTGATTGATCGTTGTCCAAACAACAACATGCTCCCTGTGACCTTAATTGATACTTTCTACAACGGTTTGACTTTTCGAGATCGTGATACGATTAATGCAGCCGCCGGTGGCACATTTATGAAAAGGAGACCCGAGGAGTGTAGAGAGCTAATTGAGAACATGACTACTCAGCATAAAAACTGGGATTCCTCCGCTTCTTCAAGGAACAACCCGAGAGTCATGTTTCTTCTACCTCAGCAAACCCTGATATGACCGAACTCACCCGCATGATGACTGAAATGAACAAAAGTATCTTGCTTCTCGCTTCACACCAACAACAACAACAAGTTAAAGCGGTTGTTAATCCTTGTGAAACATGTGGCGGTCCACACTCATACACTGATTGTCCTTCAACTCAAGGAAATCCAAAAAACGTGTATGTAGCTTATGGTAATTATTCACCGGAAAATTACCAAGCTCGACCTCAAGGGGATAGAAATTTGCTGAGTTACCGATCAAACAACTACCTTTCACCCGGTTTTTCTCCTCAAAACCAAAACCCCGCCAACAACTACAATAGAAGCAACCAAATCCCACCAAGAGCTTCTAATCCTTATCACCCACTCACTCAACAAGCCCCACCCATTAACCCCGATGTTGAACCCATCATGAGAACCCAAGGTGAGCAAATCAAGAATCCGTAGAGTCAAATTATCAATCTTAAAGGAGATATTACCAAGCAAGGAAATGAGATAAGATCTGAGCTTCGAGATAATATCCAATCTTCCTTCAGCAATCAAACGAATGATTTGAAGAATATGCTTGCTAGTTTCTTGCCCGCCGTTAAACCCTCTTCTTCAAGTTCTCTACCTTCAAACACCTTCACCAATCCGTGAGCGAATGTGAGTGTATTACTACCCGTAGTGGAGTTACCATAGTAGGACCACCGATCCCGCCCCCATCATCTACACCTCCTCCACCACCATTTATACCTACTCCTCTTACACCTACTATTAGTGCACCATTACCGTCTCTGCCTCGTCATGACGATGTACCCAGGAAGGACCCTTCAACATCTCAACCTTTACCTACACCTACACCTTCAACACCCAAACCCAATATCCCTTATACTTCGCGTTTAGGCAAGACAAAAATGCTAACCAAGGATGACTCTCAAGTGACGAGCTATGTGAAGATGCTCTCTCAAATGAACATCAACATTAGCCTTCTTGAAGCACTTGTCCACATGCCGAAATTTGTCAAAGCATTTAAGGAATTGCTTAGCAAGAAGGAGAAGTTGATTGAGCTCGCCAACACACGCTTAAATGAAAACTGTTCTGCAGTTATTCTTAAAGAACTTCCGGAAAAACTTGGAGATCCCGGTCGTTTTGTGTTGCCTTGCATTTTCAACAAAACTGAAGAATTTACTGCCCTAGCTGATCTCGGGGCCAGTATTAATCTTATGCCTTTGAGTGTTTGGAAAACACTATCATTACCCGACCTCACTCCAACAAAGATGACTCTTGAACTTGTAAATCGCACTCTCGCTTACCCCGTTGGTATTGCCGAAGACGTGTTTATTAAAGTTGGCACATTTACTTTCCCGGTCGACTTTGTCGTTTTTGATTATGAAATGGACCCTCGTATTCCTTTAATACTTGGCCGGCCATTCTTGAGAACCGGACGAGCTCTAGTTGATGTTGCCGAAGGTGAGTTAATCTTAAGAGTCGGGAATGATTCACAAGTTTTTAAAATGGGGAAGCTTACAAGCAAATCCTATGGACGAGAATCACTGAATATGATTAATGTGCTTGATGATTTTGTCGTCTAAAACAATCCTCTATTCGACTCTTGCATTGATAATCCACTTTTTCATGATGATGTGGATGATTCTCTATCCAATAAGGAACCTTCTCCCATTTATGATTCTTCACCGATCTTCGATGCTTATGATGATGATTCTAGCTCAGATTCGGATGATTATGATGACCTTACTTCTGAGTATCCCGACCTGCCCACGTATGATGATTTCGATGAGGCCGATACTCTTTCGAGTGATTCTTCACATGATGAAGATCCTCCGTCATCCATGCTTAATCCTACTTTGGATGACTACTCATTTGAGGAAGACTTCTCTACGTTTCTCAACACTTACTTCCCTCATGAGAGTGATGCTCCTCCTTTAGATTTTGAAGATTATCGTCTTGATCCTAATTTGGATTTGAAGAACATTCTTTCAAAGGAGAAGAAACCGGTCGACACCAATATCCGCAGCACGTATGAGTTAACACCTCTTTGTCCCCCTTCTGAGGACGAGGTTGTGCATCTTCTTCGCGGATCTTCTTCACTTTCTGCTGAGCCTGAGTGCTATTTTCCCCTAAAGGAAAAGGTGTTCGACCCCGGTATCGATATTCTGCAGCCATCTCAGTATCCACCTGATGAAATAAAAGGAAATATCTTTGGAACTTATGGAAATCTGCTTGCATCACTTCACCTTTGCTCCCACCGTGCTCCATCGCTGCTTAAGGGAACCTTGCCTACTCTTCTTTGGCTTGCCTTGTTCGTCTTAAGCTTGTGCTATTTGATGGACGAAAACTATATCTTTGATCCCGGTGGATATGTTTCATGCTTCTTCCTATGATGATCAAGGTCGAGTCAGGCTCACGACTCGGTAATAAAAAATCAAGCGCTTCTTGGGAGGCAACCCATGTATCTATCTTTTAGCTTGCTTTATCCTAAGTGTAGGGTAGACCCGTTGGTTTACTATTTCCTCTCTTTTCTTAATCAGGGATTCGAGCTCAATGATCCACTCTTGATGATTCTTGACGACCCGTGATTCCGTATTCCATCTTCCCGGTTCTATTCTAAACTCTTTTCGATTCACTATTTTATATTTTCTCAATATTAAAATAGGAATCTCTTTAGTTGTCTCTTCCTTAACGAGATTTAAACAACGTGCACAATGTCCTAAGTGTAGGGGAGTTTACTCCCACATGCTTAAACATTGAGGACAATGTTTATATTAAGTGTAGGGGGACTTCTATCGAAGCTAAGTGGCTCTTTTCCTTGTATTTGTCCTCATTTTAACCAGAAAATCAATTTTTTCGACATTTTTCAAATTTTTTTATCTATTTTGGCCTATTAGTTTTTACCTTTGTATGGTTATTTTCTTTCCTTGCTAGAATAAATGTTTAATAAAGTGGTCTTAATTTTCAAACGTTGTGAATCTTTTGACTCAACCCGAGTTTACTTATCTAAGTTACTCTAGCTAGTATCCTTAACGTGTTTAAATCAAGTTTTGCTAGGCTTTTATATTGGGAGCTATAAAACGCGAAAGTCTTAACTCTCACGGCTTAAGAACAAGAACTTTTCGCAAGTTCCTATAATTGATCCTAGAGAGTCGTTTATCAAGGGCACTTAAAAATGCGATCTCTAAACTTGAAAAAGTCTGAGAGTTTGCAAGATCCTATAAGCGACTCGAAAACCCAAAACTTTGATTTAATAGGCTAAGCATCCACGAGTCTCATTACTTGAGATTTTAAATTGTGGAGAACGAGAGATGATAGAGTCAATTATAAGTTTGGTATTCTTTCGGAAATTTATGTGAGTTAATTATGAGCCTATTCTCCCATCGCTTGCTAATAAACTTATCTGCAATAAATAAGGTTGTACGATTTGAAAAGTTACTTAGCTTCTAGCCCAATATCGTTTAAAAGTTGCTCGGTATGGATTAGAGTTCATAGCCAAGGCATAACTTATTGAAGCGGGACGCGAAGATTGGCGAGTCCAAAAAGGTCCTAACAAGACATGAGGGCTATATTTTGTTTCTAAAGATCCAAAAGTGATGTGAAGAATCATTTATCAAAAATCAATATGAAGGATCGAGACACACGACGAAAAGCAAAAACTCCCCAAAAGTCATGGAGAAGTGTATCCGAAAAGACCCTAGCAAGGTATGAGGATAAATAAAGCCAAGTCCAAAAAGGAGGCGGATCGTTGTATATCAAAGTCCAAAATAAAGATTGGAGAAAATGAAGACGTCGTGGTCCAAGTATGAATCTCTCAAAACTTCAAGTGAAGAAATTCCTATATGAAGAGAAGAACATAATTTCATGAACGTCTCTCAAGGTTTGAAGTATGAAGTCGCTGCCAAATATCGGTCCGAGAAAGGTCTCAAATCGCGAAGTGAGTTATGCCAAGATATGAACTTTATGACGTCCCGAGAAGCAGTTTTAAAAGATTTTGTCCTTTAGCTAACTATTGATTAAATCGTTCACTTTATTTACGGCCTAATAAACTATCGAAATAAGTCAAACAATGCATCCTCGTGATCATTCAAGACAATAATAAAATATAAGAGATACACCTAGGAATAAGGGGGTCTAAGTGAGTAATTGACCCACATGATTTCGTGTTAGTTTACTAACTTATAATAACAATGATCTCATTTTTAAGCTTGGTTTGGAGAAAGTGAAAACTTGAGGATGATGATTATTATGACATTTCCAAAACCCAAGGTATGCTTTTGATTTCTTTACGTTGAATGTTTATAGTTTTCTATCTCTTTAATAAAGGCCACTATGGATTGATTATGATGAAAAGTGTAAACGTGCTTTGTAACTAATGCATTGCATGAGGACATTGCAATGGTCAAGTGTAGGGGATTTGATAGGTGTGTAAACACCCATCCTTTTTACCACTTAATTACAATAATAACCGAGCCAAAACGTGTATTTTATGTTTTTTATGTCGGAATTATGCATGGTTTGTGTTTTTGTTGTGATTTAGGACGAAAAGGTGAAAAGTAGAGAAAACACGGGCATTCATGGGCTTTTATCGAAGAAAAATACGAAAGACGAAGTCAAGAAGTCAAGAGTGCAAAAAGAACGGAAGTCCAAGACCAATTCTGAAGATTTATCGAAGAAAATGTCAAAAGACGGAAGTTTATCAAAAGCCGAAAAACTCAAGTCTAATTTATTGAAGAATTACAAGACGAGTTTGAAGAAATCCCGAGACAAAGCCATTTAAAGTCCAAGATTAAGAAGATTAAAAGGCTTAAGGACTAATGGTACAATTAACAAAAGATTAAGAAGAGAAGGACTAAGCATGCAATTAAGGAGAAAGGAAAGAGGGGAGGAAGCTTCCTAAGCACCCCTTAATCCTCCCCTATAAATAGTCATTAAGATTAATCTTTTCATTTTTGTTGGCTAGAGTGACACTAGTTCTTCCACCTTTTAATTACTTGCTCTTTAAATTCATGTCATTTTAAATACTTGTCTTGCACTTTTAATACCTTCTAATTCCAAGTAAGTGTTCTTTAATTTTCTTGTTTTAATCTCTCATTCTTCCTTTCTTTCTATGATTTAATATTTGTTTACATGCTTATTGTGTTGCTTATTTGATAAAAGGTTATGTTTTTATGCTTTTGATTGTTTTAGATCATTGATTTTTATAGCTTATTTGTAATTATCTTTAAGTTTCTAAAGTTTTTATAAAAGTTATTTTTATATAAAAGATTGTTTTCGTAAACCTTGTTTCATTTTGTGTTTTTAAAAGTCTTTAAACTATAGCTTATTAGCTTTTTCTTATACAGTTTTCATTAGGATTTTAGGTGTGTGCTTATTTGGTTAATAGCTTATTAGTTGTGCTTATTTTCGATTCCTTTTACTGTATTCCGATCTCTTTGATCAGAAAAGGGTTTATTATTCCGACCATAGCTTCATTTGCTTGGTCGGAATGGGGTTTATGATATTCCGATTGGAAGGTTTGTGACATTCCGATCAGGGTAAGTTGGTATTCTGATCAGAGTTTTTTTGTTTGGTTATTCCGATCTGAAAAGGTGACAGCATTCCGATTGGAGTTCCGACAACATTTCGATTGGGAGGATTCCGATAGCCCCTTATTCCCACATTCCGATTGAAGTATTCCGATCAGGGTGAGTTTGGTTATTCCGATCAGGTAGGTGACATTCCGATTGGAATTCCGATCATCATTCCGATCGGAGGGGTAGGTTTATTATTACGATTGTGTTCCGATCGGAATACATTCCGACCAAGAAGGTTTGTTTTTTCTATTTCGTCTTATTTTATTTTTAAGTTCTCATTTTAATACTTTGTCAAATTTTAATTTTCGTCACGCTCTAATTTCAAGTCACTTAATTTCTCATTATTTTACTTTTCAAAGTTTTTAATATTGCACCCTTTACTTTTAATTAGATTTAGATTTATTTTAATGCCATTTTTAATTAAACGTCATTTACTTTAATTGTTTTGCACATTTTAATTACTACAACGACACACTTTTGTTTCACCAAAGAACGATTGAGTCGCACACATAGAACCTAGATCAATTCGATTAGACATACTTAAACGAACTTAATTTTTATACGGGGTGTCAAAACCTAGTTATCATTGATCGATCGTTGTCCAAACCACAACATGCTTCCCGTGACCTTAATAGATACTTTCTACAAGGGTTTGACTTTTCGTGATCTTGATGCGATTAATGCAGCCGCCGGTGGCACATTTATGAAAAGAAGACCCGAGGAGTGTAGAGAGCTTATTGAGAACATGACTACTCATCACAAAAATTGGGATTCCTACGCTTCTTCAAGGAACAACCCGAGAGTCAATGTTTCTTCTACTTCAGCAAACCCCGACATGACCGAATTCACCCGCATGATGCCCGAAATGAACAAAAATATCTTGCTCATCGCTTCAAACCAACAACAACATGTTAAAGCTGTAGCAAATCCTTGTGAGACATATGGCGGTCCACACTCATACACTGATTGTCCTTCTACTCAAGGCAATCCGGAAAACGTGTATGCGGCTTATGGTAATTATTCACCTGAAAATTACCAAGCCCGACCTCAAGGGGATCGAAATTTGCTAAGTTACCGGTCGAACAACTACCTTTCACCCAGTTTTTCTCCACAAAACCACAACCCCAACAACAATTACACTAGAAGTAACCAAATCCCACCTCGAGCTTCTAATCCTTATCACCCACCCGCTCAACAAGCCCCACCCAACAATCAAGATGTTGAAGCCTTAATGAGAACCCAAGGAGAGCAAATTAAGAATCTACAAAGCCAAATTATCAATTTAAAAGGGGATATCACTAAGCAAGGTAATGACATTAGATCCGAGCTTCGAAATGGTATACAATCCTCTTTCAGTAATCAAACGAATGATTTGAAGAATATGCTGGCTAGTTTCTTACCCACAACTCAACCCTCTACTTCGAGTTCTCTACCTTCAAACACCGTCACCAATCCGAGAGCGAATGTGAGTGCTATTACTACCCGTAGTGGAGCTACTTTAGTAGGACCATCTATCCCACACCCAGTTACTCCATCTACACCTCCTCCACCACCATTTATCCCTACTACTCCCACACCTAGTATTAGTACACAATTACAGTCTCCGCCTCGCCGTGAAGAAGTACCCAAGACGAATCCTCCACCAACCCCACCTTCCACCTTTAACCATTCAACATCTCAACCTTCACCTTCTACACCTCCACCACCCAACCCCAGCATTCCTTACCCTTCTCGACTCAACAAGGCTAGAATTTTGACTTAGAATGAAATTCTAGTCGCTAACTTTTTGGAAAAGATTGCCGGAATGAAAATCACCTTTACCCTTGTTGAAGCGATTGCCCAAATGCCACAATTTGTCAAGATGTTTAAGGAATTGCTTAGTAAGAAAGGGAAGATGGTCGAGTTTGTTAATACTCGCTTGAATGAAAATTGCTCTGCAATCCTTCTTAAAGAACTTCCGGAAAAACTTGGAGATCCCGGTCGTTTTGTGCTACCTTGTACTTTTAACCAAACCGACAAATTTACTGCCTTAGCCGATCTCGGGGCCAGTATAAATTTGATGCCTTTAAGTGTTTGGAAAAAGTTATCATTGCCCGACCTTACACCCACGAAGATGACTCTTGAGCTAGCCAATCGCACTCTCGCTTACCCCGTTGGTATTGCCGAAGATGTGTTCATTAAAGTTGGCACATTCACTTTTCCGATCGACTTTGTCGTTGTGGATTATGAAATGGACCCTCGTATTCCGTTAATACTTGGACGCCCATTTCTGAGAACCGGTAGAGCTTTAATAGATGTGGATAAATGTGAACTCATTTTAAGAGTCGGGGATGATGCACAAGTTTTTGAAATGGGGAAGCTTACAAGCAAATCCTATAGAAGAGAATCGGCGAATATGATTAGTGTGCTTGATGATTTTGCCGTCTACAACAATCCTCTATTCGATTCTTGCAATGATAATCCACTATTTCAAGATGATGTGGATGATTCTCTCTCCAATTTGGAACCTTCACCCATATATGATTCTCCACCGATCTATGATGCTTATGATGATGATTCTAGCTTCAATGGGGATGATTATGATGATTTTACTTCCGAGTATCTCGACATGCCCACTTATGATGATTTTGATGAGGCTGATACTCTTTCGAGTGATTCTTCTCATGCTGAAGATCCTCTACAATCCATGCTTAATCCTACTTTGGATGACTACTCCTTTGAGGAAGACTTTTCTACTTTTCTCAATACTTACTTCCCTCATGAGAGTGATGCCCCTCCTTTAGACTTTGATGAATATGGTCTTGATCCTTCTACGGACTTGAAGAAAATTCTTTCAAAGGAGCCAACACCGGACGACACCAACATCCGCAGCACGTATGTTTTGACACCTCTTTGTCCACCTTCTGAGGACGAGGTTGTGCATTTTCTTAGTGGATCATCTTCAAATTCTGCTGAGCCTGAGTGCTATTTTCCCCTAAAGGAAAAGGTGTTCGACCCTGGTATCGATATTCTTCAGCCATCTCAGTATCCATCTGATGAAATAAATGGAAAGAATTTTGGAACTTATGAAGATATGCTTGCACCTCAGCACCCTTGCTACCACCGTGCTCCATCTTTGCTTAAGGGAACCTTGCCTATTCTTCTTTGGCTTGCCTTGTTCGCCTTAAGCTTGTGCTATTTGATGGACGAAAACTATGTATTTGATCCCGGTGGATATGTTTCATGCTTCTTTCTATGCTAATCAAGGTCGAGTCAGGCTCACGACTCGGTGATCAAAAATCAAGCGCTTCTTGGGAGGCAACCCAAGTATCTATCTTTTAGCTATCTTTATCCTAAGTGTAGGGGAGACCCGTTGGTGTTTGTTATTTCCTCTCTTCTCATATTCAGGGATTCGAGCGCTCAATGATCGACTCTTGATGATTTTTGATGACCCGTGATTCCGTGTTTCCGTCTTCCCGGTTCTATCCTAAACTCTTTTCGATTCACTATTTTATATTTCTCAAATATTAAAATAGGAATCTCTTTAGTTGTCTCTTCCTTAGCAAGATTTAAATAACGTGCACAATGTCCTAAGTGTAGGGGAGTTTACTCCCACATGCTTAAACATTAAGGACAATGTTTATATCAAGTGTAGGGGGACTTCTATCAAAGTTTGTTGGTCTTTTCCTTGTATTTGTCCTCATTTTAACCGGAAAATCAATTTTTTGACATTTTTCAAAATTTTTGATCTATTTTGGCCTATTAGTTTTTCCCTTTGTATAGTTATTTTCTTTCTTTACTAGAATAAATTTTTAATAAAGTGGTTTTAATTTTCAAACGTTGTGAATCTTTTGACTCAACCCGAATTTACTTATCTAAGTTTACTCTAGCTAGTATCCTTAACGTGTTTAAGTCAAGTTTTGCTAGGCTTTTATATAGGGAGCTTTAAAACGCGAAAGTCTTAACTCTCACGGGTTAAGAACATGAACTTTTCGTAAGTTCCTATAAATGATCCTAGAGAGTCGTTTATCAAGGGAACTTTAAAATGCGATTTCTAAACTTGAAAAAGTCTAAGAATTTGCAAGATCCTATAGATGACTCGAAAACCTAAAACTTTGATTTAGTAGGCTAAGCATCCACGAGTCTCCATTCCTTGAGATTTTAAATTGTGGAGAACGAGAGATGATAGAGTCAATTATAAGTTTGGTATTCTTTCGTGAATTTATGTGAGTTAATTATAAGCCTATTCTCCCATCGCTTGCTAATAAATTTATCTGCAATAAATAAGGTTGTACGATTTGAAAAGTTACTTAGCTTCTAGCCCAAGATCGTTTAAAAGTTGCTTGGTATTGATTAGAGTTCATAGCCAAGGCATAACTTATTGAAGCGGGATGCGAAGATTGGCAAGTCCGAAAAGGCCCTAACAAGGCATCAGGGCTACATTTTGTTGCTAAAGATCCCAAGTGATGTGAAGAATCATTTATTAAGAATCAATATGAAGGATCGAGACACACGACGAAAAGCAAATACTCCTGTAAAGATCATGGAGAAGTCTATCCAAAATGGCTCTAACAAGGTATGAGGATAAATAGATCCAAGTCCTAAAAGGAGGCGGATCGTTGTATATCAAAGTCCAAAATAAAGATTGGAGAAAAATGAAGAATTCGTGGTCCAAGTATGAAGAATCTCTCAAAACTTCAAGTGAATAAATTCCTATTATGAAGAGAAGACCATTATTTCATGAACGTCTCTCAAAGATTTGAAGTATGAAGTCGCTGCCAAATATCGGTCTAAGAGGTCTCAAATCGTGAAGCGAGTTATACAAAGATATGAACATTATGAGGTCCCGAGAAGCAGTTTTAAAAGATTTTTGTCCTTTAGCTAACTATTGATTAAATCGTCCCACTTTATTTTCAGCCTTAATAACTATCAGAATAAGTCAACAATGCATCCTCGTGATCATTCAAGACAATAATAAAATATAAGAGATACACCTAGTAATAAGGGAGTCTAAGTAAATAATTGGCCCAAATGAGTTCGTGTTAGTTTACTAACTTATAATAACAATGATCTCGTTTTTAAGCTTGGTTTGGAGAATGTGAAAACTTGAGGATGATCATTCACGACATTTCCAAAACCCTAAGGTATGTCTTTGATTTCTTTACGTACTTTCTTCCTTTGAATGTTTACAATTTTCTATCTCTTTAATAAAGGCCAATATGGATTGATTATGATGGAAAATGTAAAACATGCTTTGTAACTAATGCATTACATGAGGACATTGGAATGGTGAAGTGTAGGGGATTTGATAGGTGTGTAAACACCCATCCCTTTTACCACTTAATTACAATAATAACCAGGCCAAAACGTGTATTTTATGTCATAAATGTCGGAATTATGCGTGGTTTGTGTTTTTGTTGTGATTTTAGGATCAAAATGTTAAAAGGGAAGAAAACAAGGCTTTCACGGGCTTTTAACGAAGAAAAAGACAAAAGACGAAGTCAAGAAATCAAGAGTTCAAAAAGAACGGATGTCCAAGGCCTATTCTGAAGATTTATCGAAGAAAAAGTCCAAAGACGGAAGTTCAGTAAAGCCGAAGAACTCAAGTCTAATTTATGAAGAAATCACAAGAAGAGTTTAAAGTAATCCCGAGACAAAGTCTAAAAGGTCGAATAATTTAAAAGATTAAAGACTAAAGACGAAGGATTAAAAGATAATTAAAGAAAGAAGAAAGAGAGGAGGAAGCTTCCTTCCACTAATCACCTCCTCCTCCTATAAATAGGCCATTAGTTCATTTCATTTGTTTTGTTGGCTAAGTGTGACAATTAGTCTTCCATCTTTAATTTTTGCACATTTAATTTTCATGTCATTTACTTTAATTGAACATTTAATTACCTTGCACCTTTAAATTCAAGTAAGTTTCTTTTTCATGTTATTGAATCTTTATCTTTATTGTTAATCTCTCATCTTCCTTTCTTGTGATTGATTTAATCTTAGGTTTATGTTTATGTTCTCTAGTTTTTATTGATTTGATTAAGTGGGTTTTGAATATTTTGATTATTATTGTTAGTGTTATTGATTTGGTTTGATTGGTAATCATTAGTTGATTATTTGTGATTAGTCTTGCTTAATCTTTTGGTTTGATTTGATTAGTTTTGTCTAGATTCGTTTCTTTTTGTTCTTCCTTGTTCTTCGTTGTCTGTTTTTTCCAGGTTATTCCGGATCAAATCCATTTATTCCGGATGAAGGGATTTTGTTGATTATTCCGGATCAGCTGTTTATTCCGGATCAAGGTGTTGTTGAGATTATTCCGAACCAGTGGATTATTTTGGATAACCCCAATATTCCGAATAAAGGTAATATACCGGATCAGTGGATATTCCGAATCAAGCTGGTATTCCGGATCAAGGTATTCATTCGGAATAGCTTATATTCCGGATCAAGGTGTTCATTCGGAATAAGTTATATTCCGGACAAACAGTTTATTCTGAACCACTGGATTATTCTGAATCAGCAGGCAAATATTCCGAATAAAGAATTTATTCCGGATAAGTGACATATTCCGAATAAAGGATTTTCCGGATAAAGGTCTAGGTGTAAAATATCCCGGATGAAGCTTTATTCCGCATGAGGTAATTATTCCGAGTGAAGAAGAATTATTCCGAACGAAGGTGACATTCCGAACGAGTGATTATTCCGAACGAAGGTTTATTCCGAATGAGCTATTTTCAGTTTATTTTAAATTTTTGTTTTTAAGTTTGAATTTTTAAGCTTTACTTTTCCCGCCTTTTTAATTAGTCGCACTTTAAGTTTACTTGCCTTAGATTTATTTTAAGCTTGCCTTAGTTTAAGTTTAAGCTTGCCTTTAGGATAGTTTTAAGTTTGCGTTACTTACTTTAATTGCCTTTTAATTTTTCGTCACGTTTTTAATTTCTCGTCATTTACTTTAAATTAGATTTAGATTTAAATTACCGCCATTTACTTTAAAGTTTTTGCATTTTTAATTTTACTACAACGACACAACATTTGTTTTCACCAAAGACAGCTGAGTCGCACTTAAACCAGTAATCAATTCGAGGAGACTGGAACAACGATATTTTCATACTAGGTAAAAGCCACGTATTATGTATGCATTTGGTGAAGTTTGGCTGGCTGAATTGTGCTATAAGTTCTTATTGAACCTCAACTGCTTATTGTTCTAAGTCTGGTGCATGTCTGATGCTTAATTGAATTAACTGTACAAATTGGCTGATTGTGATTGTGATTTCTTTGTTGTTATTGACTCCTTATGATCCATTGATCATTTGGGTGCCTTTGTGTAACTTGAATCTCCAAAAAAGTTACTAAAGACAAAAAGTCAAGAAAGTCAAGCAGTGGAAACCTTTCCCACTGCTCAGACACCAAAACTAGCCCCTGCTAGTGTTAATTTTCAGTTAGCTTATTAATAAGCCATATTGGCTTATTTAGACCTGTAACAACTTACTTTTTCTGATTAATTCTCATCATTTGACCCATTTGTATGAACTGGAGCTTATCAGACTTTAGCTTTGACTTTTTGCTAGAAAACTCTTAAAGTTGACTTTTAAAGAAGTGCTCATTTGCTTATTTCAGCTTATTTAGTGAACTTATTTGAAAACTTTTTGTTGATTAAGCTTAGTTAAGTCATTTAAAAGCTTTTGAAACTTGAATCAGCTTTTGGGGTGGCCTAGAACTCGAAAACGACTATTTTGTCGTTTTGTGAAGATAGCTTATTGCTTTTTCAGGCTTATTCCTTGGACTTTTTTCAGTAACTCAAAATTAGCTTGTGTGTCTAATTTGAGCTTATTGCATCAGCTTATAGCTTAATGGGCCAAAAAGCCCATTAAGAATAAGCTGTTTGAAATAAGCCAGCTTATATCACATTTTCAGCTTTTGGGCCTTTGAAAAATTGTGTTCAGAATCAAATTTTGAGTCAGATATGAGTTTTTGGGCCATTTTTATAAACATTTTTCTTATTGGGCTTATTTTGGCCCAATAAGGGTCTGTTTTGGATTTTGGCCCATTTGAAGGCCCATTAGGGGTATTTTGTAATTTCAACTTCATTTCTGTGTTATTTAGGTTAAATGAAACTAGTTTGCAAGTTTTTAGAATTTTTTATGAATTTTGGATTTTTAATATTATTTTATTATTATTTTATTATTAAAAATTAAAATTTAGATTTTTCAAGATTTTATATTTTTCTTATGTTAAATACATTAAGTTAGGAATTTTACAACTTTTAGAATATTTTTATTCTCATTAGATTAATTTTTATAATTATTTTAAATTTTAATAGTTTTTAATAGTTTTAATTGTTTTTAAATAATTTTAATTAATTTTAAAATTTTCAAAAATAGTTTTAAATTAAGTTAGGTCATTTTAGAGGTTTACAATTGAAAAAATCTCATTTTGGGCTTTTTGTTAATTAAATTGATTTTTTGGGCTTTAATTAGCATTAGAAAACTATTATTAATTAAATAAAAGGTTTGGGTGATTTTTGATTTTTTGTAAACTGTAATTACATTATTTAGGATTTATTTCAATTTTCTAGGAATTCTTAGGGAAAATTTTAAATTTTGCTACTTTTTACGGTTTTACGTGTACGACCATTTCGTCTTAGTTTAATTCGTCATCGTAACCGTCATTCTCTCCTAATCTCATTTCTATTTTCTTTTCTCATAATCAATATAATCACATAATTAATCATCTCTTAACACACGCACCAAGCCTCCTTGAGAACGATACCCACTTTGGGTCATAACTTGTGGTTTTCCTAAATCACTTGTTAATACTTGCCCTAATTACGCTTTGTTTTCCTAAACAAGGTTGTAAACTATAACCATCATTTTGGCGCCGCTGCTGGGGAGGGGTGTTGTGTTTTGATTTGGAAATTGTTGTTTTTATATATAGCCATAATATCTATTTGTATTAGTAGCACTATACTAATACGTATTATCGGTTTTTTGTTTTTTGTGTGAATACTATTACTATATTCTATACGTAGAACAATAAATTCACAAGTACTCCAAAAGTGTGAAAACACAACCTTGACTTGGGAGGTCATTACCCAATCATTGTATTCGAATCTCAAACAAGAAAGAAAAGGAAAAAATAGATAAATACTTTCGTGAAACTCGATTTTGAAAAAATACAAACTATAAGGTGGGTATAAGGCGGGTATTATAAAATATACCCTAAGGAAATAGGCTCTTAAGTGCTTTGCACGTCCCCGTTTCCCCGCTTGCTTGTGAGTATTTTGTGATTGAAAGCTAATCGAGGGTTTTGCCGCCTAAAGTATTATTAAGTATCATATATACTTTCTTGGTTTCATTTGATTAAACCCTCTTGAACGTTTTGGTGTTCCACCAACATTCTAAAGTCATCGAAGGCGTTCACTTCACGTGATCGTTTTCATTCCTTGAGGCTTCTTTAATCAAGAGATTTGATTAAGGAGGAGATTTGTAGATTTTGGTCTACTTAATACAACCACAAAAATCCAAAAAAGTAAAAACAATCAAAAACTACAAAAAAATTGGAAAAATACAAAACACCAAAAAGAATCTTCTTTGCTCATCCCCTCGTTGTACGTGACGTTTATACAAACCCGCAACCAAGCAAGACGTGCACGTAAATGAAAAAACCGAAAGGAGTCAACACCTACTCCTAATCTTTCTAGTGAGGAGTCTCCTATTGACGAACCCATTGTAAGAGAGGAACCAACCATGGAGAATCGAACTATGATGGAGTTACTTCAAGCTCCCACCGAGGGTTATGGAGAGGCTATTGTAATTCCCGCTATCCTTGCGGAGAATTTTGAAGTGAAAACGGGTTTGTTGTCGATGATCCAAAACAACAAATTCCGTGTTGATGAAAAGGACAACCCGCACAACCATATCCGCCAATTCAATCGTCTTACCGCCACTTGCAAATTTAAGGATGTTGTTAATGAATCGATTAAGATGATGCTTTTTCCGTATTCCTTAGCGGGGCCCACTAAAATTTGGTTAGAGAAAGAGCCACCCAATTCTATATTGACGTGGAAGGATCTCGTTTCAAAATTTGTGAACCAATTTTTTCCGCCCTCTAAGACTACGCATTTGAAAAACGAGATTTCAAAATTTTCACAAGAATTTAATGAGAGTTTTTCAACGGCTTGGAATAGGTTTAAGGAAATGTTACATGAGTGTCCTCATCACGGTTTTTCCGATTTGCATCAAATTGACACGTTTTACAATGGGCTTAATGATCATGAAAGAGATTATCTAAATGCCGTCGCGGGTGGTAAATTTTTGTGTAAAACGGTTGAGGAAGCTTTGGTGATAATTGAGAATAGATCTAAGGTGTATAGTCCTCGTAGCACGTCGAGTGTTCGTAAGGCTTCGTCTTCGGCTTCACCTTCTTTGTCTAATACCATCGATGCTTTCCAAATTGAGGCTAACTTGGAAAACAAAATCTTTGATAAGCTTAAAGGACTTTTAATTGAATTCAAAGTTGGAGAACAAAGTGCTCCCGCTACGGCTAAAGCGGTTGAGGCTTCATGTATGTATTGTGGTGGAGGTCATGATTTCTCCGAGTGCATTACCAACGGTGGTAACACTTCGAGTGCCTACGCGGCCACGGGAACTTACAACCAAAATGGTCAAGTTACCCGCTCTAATCAATTGACTCCACCGGGTTTTGCTTCAAATCAAAATGCTAATAACAACTATCGAAACAATCAAGTTGGTTTCAAAAAGAATTACAAAGGAAACTATGGGAATCAAGGGGCTAATAATCAAGTTTCAAACAAAAATCAAAGTAATTTTCAAAAGAAAAACAAGAGTTTGCAAACTTTGAAAGATCTTCCAAATGAATTTGTTGAATACGCTAATGGAAACGATGATAGGTTTGAGAATATTCAAAGAGAAATCATTAGCCTAAGATCCGAGTTTAAGAACGACTTGAAGAAAGAGTTGAAAAATGAGTTAGCAAATGAGCTTAAAATCCATACAAACAAAATGGAAGGAAATGTAACTAGGTTACAACAAAACCAAACAAAAAATGGAACAAGGGCAACATGAAATTAAGCAAGAAATGAGTAAATCCGAGAAGAGGCAATCCATGTTTGAGGACAAAATTTCATCTATGTTTGAGGCAATTATGTGCAAACCGTCTTCGAGTAGTCTTCCTAGCAATACCATATCGAACCCTAAGGGTGAGATGAAAGTGATTACCACACGTAGTGGTAAGACACTTAAGGAACCGACTCCTCAACCAATTTCTCCTACGGAGGATGCAATTGAGGAAGAACCCGAGGTGGTGGTCAAAAAGGAGCATGTCCAAATCCCACGAAGTACCGCTCATGCCACACCTACGGTTGACCCATTACCAACATTAGAACCCGAAATTACAAAGGCTATGACTATGCCTCAACCCACACCACCATTGCCCTATCCATCGAGACTTAGAAAGGAGAAACGTCAAGAGCGCGACAATTACCAATTTGAGTTTTTTATGAAAATGTTTCGTGATTTGCAGTTTAATGTGAGTTTCGCTGATGCTTTGGTCATGATGCCTCGATTTGCCGCTGACTTTTAGAGTATGTTGAACAACAAGGAGAAATTGCATCAATTTTCTAGTTGTTCATCGGTTTATCTTAATCGCATACCTCAAAAAGTCGGTGAACCCGGTAAATTCTTGATCCCTTGTGCAATCCAAGATATGGAAGAATTCTATGCCTTGGCCAATCTTGGTGCTAGTATTAACTTGATGCCACTTGCAATCTTCAAGTCACTCAATCTTCCTAATCTTACTCCTTCACTAATGTCTATCGAGTTGACCGACCATTCCACGATTCCCGCATGTGGATTGGCGGAAGACGTTTTTGTGAAAGTGGGAATGTTTTACTATCCGGTAGACTTTATCATCATCGATATTCCCACGGATCCTCAAGTTCCTCTCATTTTAGATCGTTCGTTTTTAGGTACGTATATGGCTTTGATTAATGTTCATGCTAGAAAGATCACCTTACGTTTCAACGACGAGGAACTTGTTATAAACGCAACTCAAAACTCTCAAATTTCTCATGTTTATTCCGTTGCAACCATAAACCTCGTTGATATGATTGACGTTGTTTGTGAGGAATTTTCACAAGAAGTTCTAGGTTTTGGTGATGATGAAAATAGTGGCAATCCCACTATGTTAGATCCCATTCTTGATAACTCGACACCAACCTTCACTCCATTTGAAGGTGGTGGTTTTACGTTGGAAGAATTTGATGTTCCACGTACTTGTAACGAAGACCTCGACAATGATGAGGACTTCTTGATTATTAAGGATTTTCTTAACGATTTCCCATTTCCTCTACCCGAGGAGGTTATGACTATCGAACCCAATCTTCAATTGAGGAACCACCTATCCTCGAGTTGAAAGATTTACCTCCTCATATCGAATATGTCTTTTTGGAGGAGGGCGACAAGTTTCCGGTTATTATTTCGAAAGAACTTTCAAATGATGAAAAAACCGCACTTGTCGATGTTCTAAAGGATCACAAAGGGGCAATTGCGTGGAAGTTATCCGACATTAAGGGGATCGATCCCAAATTTTTTACCCATAAAATCTTAATGGAGGAGGATTACAAGCCCGCAATCCAATCTCAAAGAAGGGTGAACCCCAAAATTCACGACGTCATCAAAAAGGAAGTCCTAAAACTCCTTGACGCGGGAATGATTTACCCTATTTCCGATAGCCCTTGGGTGAGTCCTATTCATTGTGTCCCTAAAAATGGAGGAATGACCGTTGTGCCAAACGATGCCAGCGAGTTAATTCCCACTAGACTCGTGACCGGATGGAGAGTGTACATTGACTATCGTAAGTTGAATGAAGCCACTCGAAAAGACCATTTTCCTTTGCCCTTCATGGACCAAATGTTCGAGCGTCTTGCGGGAAACGATTTCTATTGCTTTTTAGATGGTTTTTCCGGTTACTTCCAAATTCCCATCGATCCTCGTGATAAAAAAAACTACGTTTACGTGTCCATATGGAACGTTTGCCTATCGTAGAATGCCATTCGGACTTTGTAATGCACCGAGAACCTTTCAAAGGTGCATGATGTCTATTTTCCATGATATGATCGAGAAGACGATGGAAGTCTTCATGGATGACTTTTCCGTGTTTGGTAATTCGTTCACTTCGTGTTTGTCGAATCTTGAGATAATGTTGAAGCGTTGTGAGGAAACCAACCTTGTGCTTAGTTGGGAAAAATGTCATTTTATGGTTAAAAGTGGAATCGTCTTAGGGAACAAGGTTTCGAAAGCGGGGATTGAGGTAGATCAAGCTAAGGTAGATGTCATCGCCAAATTACCTCATCCCAAAACCGTTAAGGGAGTTAGGAGTTTCCTAGGCCACGCGGGCTTTTATCGTCGATTCATCAAGGATTTTTCAAAGATCTCTCGACCTATTACACATCTCCTTGAAAAAGATGCACGTTTTGTCTTTGACGAAGATTGTGTAAGAGCCTTTGAAATCCTTAAGAGGAAACTTACCGAAGCTCCCATTCTTGTTGCTCCCAATTGGAATCTCCCCTTTGAGCTCATGTGTGATGCTAGTGACTATGCTATTGGGGCCGTATTGGGGCAACGCCATGAAAAACACTTCTTGCCTATTCACTATGCTAGCAAGAAGACGATCGAAGATCAACTAAAATACACTACAACGGAGAAGGAGTTCCTTGCCGTGGTGTATGCATTTGAAGAATTTCGACCTTATCTCGTCTTGACGAAATGCATAGTGTATATGAATCATTCGGCAATCAAGTATCTTATGGCTAAGCAAGATGCAAAGCCAAGATTACTTCGTTGGATTCTCCTCCTTCAAGAATTTGATCACAAAATCGTTGACAAAAAGGAGCCGAGAATCTAGCGGCCGATCATCTTTCTCGTTTGGAAGATCCTCACCAGAGTGTTTACGAGCCCAAGGAAATCACCGAAACATTTCCGCTTGAGATACTTGGTGTAGTGAATTCTAAGCTTGATTCTTCCACCTCGTGGTTTGCGAACGTCGCAAATTACCATACGGGTAACTTCATCATCAAGGGTATGACGACTCAAGAAAAACGAAAATTCTTTCGTGGCGTCAAGTTCTACTTTTGGAACGACCCTTACTTGTTTCGGACTTATGCGGATCAAATTATTCGACGTTGTGTCTTTGGTACCGAAGCTTTTAACATCCTTAGAGCTTGTTACTAGGGACCCACGGGTGGTCACCACGGTGCTAATCTAATGTCTAAGAAGGTCTTTGATGCCGGTTTCTTTTGGCCTACTATTTACCGAGATGCACATGAGCTTGTGAAGTCATGTGACTCATGCCAACGACAAGGAAAAGCCTCACAAAAAAATGAAATGCCACAAAATATCATCTAAGTGTGTGAGATCTTTGACGTTTGGGGCATCGACTTTATGGAGCCGTTCCCATCATCTCGTGGTAACAAGTACATCCTTGTCACGGTTGACTACCTATCTAAGTGGGTGGAAGCTAAGGCTTTGCCCACCAATGATGCTCGTGTGGTAGTCAAGTTTTTGAAAAGCTTGTTTTCTCGGTTTGGAACCCCTCGTGCGATCATAAGCGATCGTGGAACCCATTTTTGTAACGACCAATTCGAAAGGGTCCTAAGGAAATATGGGGTTACACATCAGCTTTCTACGGCTTATCACCCACAAACGAGTGGACAAGTCGAGGTTTCAAACCGAGCGTTGAAGAGGATCTTAGAGAGATCGATTGGGGAAAACCGACAATCTTGGTTGGATAAGTTGGACGATGTTTCAGGGGCCTTTAGGACCGCTCATAAGACGCCCATCGGGTGCACTCCTTATAAGCTAGTATATGTGAAGAATTGTCACTTGCCAATTGAACTCGAACACAAGGCTTATTGGGCCCTAAAGCATTGTAATGATGACATGGAGACCACGAGAAAACACCAAAAAATGAAATTAAATGAATTGGATGAATTAAGGGATATTGCTTATGAAAATTCATTGATTTATAAAGAAAAGACTAAAAAGTTGCATGATTCAAAAATTAAAAACCAGGTTTTTAACATTGGGGTTCAAGTTTTGCTTTTTAATTCTCGTTTGAAAATCTTTTCCGGTAAGTTGAAATCCCGTTGGTCCGGTCCATTCACCGTGACTCAAGTTTTTCCATATGGGACCATCGAGCTAGATCAAAATTATGGCCCCAATTTCAAGGTGAATGAACATAGGTTGAAGCACTACATTGGCGGGGAAGTTCCATCCTTGAACTACCTCGACCAAATCACCTTCCCCAATGATAATTAGTATTGAGGGGATCGAGTCAAGCTCATGACTCGATAATCAAAAACGAGGTGCCTCGTGGGGGAGTCCCATGCTTATCCTATGTACATATTATCGCTTTTTAATGTAGTAACATGTGGGGATTTGTGCCCTTCCAACCTTTGTTCCGTGGTTGTTTGTGAATTGTGGATGTTAGATGATCATTATCTTCACGATTGGAGCCTCTCGCGTTCGTTTTATGGGAGCACTCGATCGTTTGCTTTGAAGACTTTCTCAATATCCATGATATATCCTTTGATGTTCTAACCTTAGGTTTATATCACACTTCATAAACGGATTTAAATTTAACGGTTACACCTTTTCCATGCTAGATTAGGCATTCGACTACGTCTCTAGTATGGGGGTGTTTTGCACCCCTAGACTCGAAACATTGAGGACAATGTTTAACTTTAGTATGGGGGTGATTAGATACTTCCCTTGCCAAACCTTCACACTTTCCAAAGTTTATCTTTTGGTTTATCGTTTTGTTGCAAAATAAGGCTAAAAATGGCCAAATTTTAAAATTTTTCTCATGTTTTATAAGTGTTTGAAGACACGAATGTAGATTTTCCGATGGCGAGAATAAGAGTAATTTTTTACTCGACCGTGCGTGTTGAGCACTTAGCTTTGATTCCTTAACTTCACATTAGGCTAAGTCTCTTAAATGAGGACGAGAAATGATAGGGTTAATTATAAGTTACTATGCTAAACGTAGAGTACTCGTATTCTTTCAAAAACTCACGTGTTCTCGTTATTTGATTATTCTCCCTTCGCTTGTAAATATTTTTTGCTTAATAAATATTGACTTAGCGGTTTAGTCTTGATTGTTGGGTTTCTAGTCTTTTCTAGTAGCTTCCGTGTAATTAAATTGGGAAGACATTAAGGTATCGCCAGCGTCACGGTTTTGAAGTATTGGCACCCGAATAATCGAAAGCTTCACCCAATAATAAGATTTCAAGTGCTCACCTAAATCAAGCAAACAATTTGAAGCCCACAAAGCCGAAAAATCTATGCAAAATTGAAAGTGAATCAAGCCTTAATCTTTGAAGCTTTAAAGATCCAAAATTCGCCTTAGCGTGAGGATATACGTCTTTGGCTAATAAAACCACCGATGAGGTAGATAATAAAAGGCAAGGCAGGACCGAAGTCATAATAAAAGCTTCATGGCGAAGTTGAATAAAAGATGGAGGTAAACCTATGATAATAAGGCCCTTCCGTTAGGGGGCGTATAAAAGTCTTGGTAATAAGTCTCATGTTCAAAACCGTTATAAAACCGTGTTTATCGATCCTTCTTGTTGACTTAATTGTTTGAATCGTTGTCTATTAGGAGGGGTTATTGATTTGATGGTCTTGGTTACACCGTTAGGACTCTATTTTTAGACCTAAATCTCTATTATCGGATAAGTCAAACAATGTATCCTCGTGAAACATTCAAGACAAAATAAAATATAAGAGATACAACTTAGGAAAATGGGAGGATAAGTACGTGATTAGGGCATACGAGTAGTGTTAGCATTACTAACTTATAATGACAATGATCTTGTTGCACGCTTGGCATGGAATTAGGGGTGAAAATCGAGGACGATGAAATTATTTATAACTAAGAATTCACGTGTTCTTATTCTATGAACCTAAACGTCCCATTTTGCGATGAAAAACATACATTATGTCTAAAGCGCAAGTAGTAGTAATAGTAGTAGTATAGCTAGTTTATCATTCAATAAAGTGAATAAAAATGAATTTTGGAGGTGCTACGATACTTTATTCAAGCATTGCGTGAGGGCACGACAATGGTTTAGTATGGGGGAGTGATGAGACTTCTTTTATACATAGTCTCATCGTCCAAAAAGGGCTTTAAATGCATAAAATATCATGAAATTGGCCAAATATATGCTTGTGTTTGTTGCTTGTGTATTTTAGGTACGGATATTGAGAAAATGACAAAAGATCACAAGAATCATACAAAAACGAACACGGGAAACGAAGCCGCACATTGAACCAAGCCTTAATGAAGAATTTCCCTAGACAAACCCTTGAAGATTTGAAGATTTATGAAGAAGGGTCCTCAAATATTGAAGAATTGACACTTTAAACCCTTGTATCTTCATAATTACAAGATTGGTCCATAAAGTTTGTCAATATTACAAAAAGGGCCCTCCACTTTGAAGAATTGGAAATTTTAGTCCCTCAACAAAACTAAAATGTCAATATTAATCCTCTTCAAAGTCAAACATACTAATGTAAGACATTTTACTAGGTTGAAAGTTCGTTTCTCGGTATCTTCTCGAATTGATCTCTGGTTCAATGTGCGACTCAGTTGTTCTTGGTGGAAAAGAAATAAAATTTTTGTCGTTGTCTATTCTATTGAAAAGGTAAATGCGAAGCGAAATTAAACAAAGACAAATAATAAAGGAGCAATACAAATAATAAAACGAAAAGTAAAGAAAAACAATAAATAAAAATAAAGCTAAAAGACGAAATTAATTAAAGACTCAAAAATAAAATAAGACAAAATTAAACTTAAACTAAAATGAAGGCAAGTAAATTAAAATTGTGACTAAGGAAAAAGGCGGGAAAAATAAAGGTTAAAACTTAAAAACATAAACTTAAAAATAAACTAAAACTGAAATTATAAAACTAAGAAAAAGTGCTCATTCGGAATATTACCTTCATCCGGAACAATTTTGTTCATCCGAAATATAAAGCTTCATCCGGAACATTCATTGATTCGAAATGTTAGCTTCATCCGGAACATTCATTGATTCGGAATATGGGCTTCATCCGGAACATTCTTTCATTCGGAATGTTGGCTTCATCCTGAACATTAAGCTTCATCCGGAACATTCATCCGGAACATTCATTGATTCGAAATAATTAAACTATAAGCTCATTCGGAACATTTTGGTTCGGAATGAATACACTGATCCGGAATAAAGGACTGCTCCAGAATAAAATGAAAAACACTGATTCGGAATAATTAATTCAATAAGCTCATTCAGAACATTTTAAATCAAAGGTTCATTCGGAATGTTAAACTGATTCGGAACAATTACAACAAAGCATTCATCCGGAATAATTGAGCTTGGTTCGGAATATTCTGGGCATAAACAGTAACGAAGAACAAGGAATGAAAAAGAACACGAATTTAACCAAAACTAATTAAATCAAACCAAAAGATTAAACCAAAACAACCACAAATGATCTACTAACAATAATCAATCAAATCAAAACAACAAAACTAACAAATATAACCAAATCAATCAAAACCCACTTGATTGAAAACCATCAAAATAAAAGAACATAAACATAAAGATTAAGATTAAGACCAAACAAGAAAGGTAGATGAGAGATTAACAATAAAGATAAAGATTCAATAGCATAAAAAGAAACTTACTTGAATTTAAAGGAATTAAAGGTACATGACAAGGTAATTAAAAGTGCAAGTAATTAAGGTGCAAAAATTAAAGATGGAAGAGCATAGTTTGTCAAACTAGCCAACAACAAAAATGAAGGGAAATGACATCTATTTATAGGAGATTAGGGAGATTCTTAGAGGAAGCTTCCTCCCCTCTTTCTTCTTTCTTTAATTGCATCATTAAGTCCTTAATCTTCTTAGTTCTTTGACTTTAATGACTTTGTCTCGGGATTTCTTTAAACTCGTCTTGAAATTTCTTCATAAATAAGACTTGAGTTCTTCGGCTTTTAGTAAACTTCCGTCTTTTGACTTTTTCTGCGATAAATCTTCAGAATTGGTATTGGACTTCCGTACTTTTTGCACTCTTGATTTCTTGACTTCGTCTTTTGTCTTTTTCTTCGATAAAAGCCCGTGAAAGCCCGTGTTTTCCTTCTTTTTCATATTTTGATCCTAAATCACAACAAAAACACAAACCACGCATAATTCTGACATTTACGACACAAAATACACGTTTTGGCTTGGTTATTATTGTAATTAAGTGGTAAAAGGATGGGTGTTTTCACACCTATCAAATCCCCTACACTTGACCATTGCAATGTCCTCATGCAATGCATTAGTTACAAAGCACGTTTACATTTTCCATCATAATCAATCCATATTGGCCTTTATTAAAGAGATAGAAAATTATAAAACAAGTACAGAAATTAAAAGCCATACCTTAGGGTTTTGGAAATGTCATGAATAATCATCATCCTCAAGTTTTCACATTCTCCAAACCAAGCTTAAAAACGAGATCATTGTTATTATAAGTAACAAATTAACACGAACTCATGTGGGCCAATTATTCACTTAGACTCCCTTATTCCTAGGTGTATCTCTTATATTTTATTGTTGTCTTGAATGATCACGAAGATGCATTGTTGACTTATTTCGATAGTTATTTAGGCTGAAAATAAAGTGGGACGATTTAATCAATAGTTAGCTAAAGGACAAAATCTTTTAAAACTGCTTCTCGGGACCTCAAAAAGTTCATATCTTGGCATAACTCGCGTCGCGATTTGAGACCTTTCTCGGACCGATATTTGGCAGCGACTTCATACTTCAAATCTTGAAAGACGTTCATGAAATAATGGTCTTCTCTTCATAATAGGAATTTCTTCACTTGAAGTTTTGAGAGATTCTTCATATTTGGACCACGACTTCTTCATTTTTCTCTAATCTTTATTTGGGATTTTGATATACAACGATCCGCCTCCTTTTTGGACTTGTATCTATTTATCCTCATACCTTGTTAGGGCCTTTTTGAATAGACTTCTCCATGATCTTTACGGGAGTATTTGCTTTTCGTCGTGTGTCTCGATCCTTCATATTGACTTTTGATAAATGATTCTTCACATCACTTGGGATCTTTAGCAACAAAATGTAGCCCTCGTGCCTTGTTAGGACCTTTTTGGACTCGCCAATCTTCGCATCCCGCTTCAATAATTTATCCCTTGGCTATGAACTCTAATCCATACCGAGCAACTTTTAAACGATCTTGGGCTAGAAGCTAAGTAACTTTTCAAATCGTACAACATTATTTATTGCAGATAAATTTATTAGCAAGCGATGGGAGAATAGGCTTATAATTAACTCACATAAATTCACGAAAGAATACCAAACTTATAATTGACTCTATCATCTCTCGTTCCCCACAGTTTAAAAACTCAAAGAATGAGACTCGTGGATGCTTAGCCTATTAAATCAAAGTTTTGGGTTTTCGAGTCGCCTATAGTATCTTGCAAATTCTTAGACTCTTTCAAGTTTAGAAAACGCATTTTAAAGTTCCTTTGATAAAAGACTCTCTTGGGTCAATTATAGGAACTTGCGAAAAGTTCTTGTTCTTAACCCGTGAGAGTTAAGACTTTCGCGTTTTATAGCTCCCTATATAAAAGCCTAGCAAAACTTGACTTAAACACGTTAAGGATATTAGCTAGAGTAAACTTAGATAAGTAAACTCGGGTTGAGTCAAAAGATTCACAACGTTTGAAAATTAAAACCACTTTATTAAAAATTTATTCTAATAAGGAAATAAAATAACTATACAAAGGTAAAACTAATAGGCCAAAATAGATCAAAAATTTTGAAAAATGTCGAAAAATTGATTTTCCGGTTAAAATGAGGACAAATGCAAGGAAAAGACCACTTAACTTCGATAGAAGTCCCCCCTACACTTGATATAAACATTGTCCTCAATGTTTAAGCATGTGGGAGTAAACTCCCCTACACTGAGGACATTGTGCACTTTGTTTAAATCTCGCTAAGAAAGAGACAACTAAAGAGATTCCTATTTTAATATTGAGAAATATAAAATAGTGAATCGAAAAGAGTTTATGATAGAACCGGGAAGATGGGAACACGGAATCACGGTTGTCAAAAGTCATCAAGAGTGTGTCTTTGAAGCTCTAATCCCTGCACATGATAAGAAAGAAAGCAAGAAACACCAACGGGGCTCCCCCTACACTTATGGTGAAAACAAGGAAAAATAGATAGATAATTGGGTTGCCTCCCAAAAAGCGCTTGTTTATACTAACCGAGTCACGAGCCTGACTCGTCCCCGAATTAAATGGTCCATGGGGAAGCCTCGAATGTAATACCAGGATCAAAGACCTTGTCCTCGTTCCCGGTGGACATCAACAAAGGGGAGGCGGGAGGATAAGTCTTAAATGGGAGAAAAGTCCTTTCAACATACGAAAAGTATGTGAAGTCGTGAGCCACGGGAGGTGGGGTGGGTAAAGGAATCACATTGTCATCCTCCAAAGACAATGGATGTTCAGAACTCGGCAAAGCCGTAATGTTATCAATCATGAAATAGTGAATGTCACCTCCCGGGTCAAAGCACTCGTCCTCCGTAATGGTGGCTAAAGGAGAGGATGAAAGGTGCTCGGGAGGGGGACTTGGGACAATACCTTCCTGCAGCAAATTATCAAAAATAATATCCCCCTCCGTGTCATCATCATCAATACCCGGAGGTATTGAGTGAATGTCGATTTCTTCCAGGAATGGGTCATTATCTTCAACGGGAGGAATAGATGGAGGTAAAGACTCGGAAAGAGGAGAAGTCAACTCTTTGATTTGAGCAATAAGAAGATGCACTTTCCGTAACCTGTCGTGGAGAATCACGTCTTCCACCTCATCTTCAAGAGCAAGTTCATCGATGAACTTCTCCTGGTGGAGATTGAGAAATTTCAAAAGTGAAATTCTCATAGCGTGGAGAAAAATCGTCATCATTAGGATCGACCTCTTCCGTAAGAGCAACGTCGTCCTCAAGCTCCATAGTAGTCGGTATGTTACACACCTCATCATCAAAGAATTTATCGAGACCAAAATCAGTAATCTCACTCAATGAATCATCATCCTTAGACGCATTAGGAATATCGAGAGTAGGAGTAGCAACTTCAGTAGATGGGTCGAGAGCGTAGACATCATCGTCGTCATCATCATCATAATAGACGAGACCATTCCAATTAGGAGTGACATAGTCGGCTAACTCTTCCTTGATAACCTCCACATCTTTAAGAAGCTCATGAAGCAATTTTTGTTGTTCATCTCCCCGAGTATGTTCAATTAAACCAATTCTATCCCACGCTGTAATTAATCATTTTGGTGTAGAAAAGAAGGGAAAACGACCAAATTGGCTCAAAAAGGTGTTGGTGGATTTCAAGATTTCGTCACCATCAAGCAAAGGTTGCCTTTCCTGATGCAAGTCAGCTCGGATTTGAGCTAAACTTTATAGAACATGGTTCAAAGAAGTGAGTTGTTGGTCAAGACTAATTTGCTGAGAGGATTGATGATTGAGGGTGTGATGTGGGGGCTCAAAGTTATACACACTGGGATGATCGCACGGAACTTTCTCAAAGACCTTCGACGGATCACAAGAAGAAGCATCGTGAGGCCCCCCACAAATATAGTACCACGGGTATGGAGAAAAACCCGGTGAGTTTTGTGGATAGCTATTTCCATTGTCATAATTGTAACCCAGTTCTTGCCCGTTATCATACGGGTATCGAACCAGACACGAAACATGCCAATGATAATCGCTTCCACAATAGATGCAAGGGGGAATAGGAGGTGGATTTGAAAAGGACGAATTAGTCGAGTTGCACAATGGACAAAATCCGAATTGGGTATTGTCGATATCGTTTCCGCACCGCTCACATGTACACCATTGACATGAGTCGTTCCCGTATAATCGTCTCCCACACCCGACGCAATAGACATAAGAATCCATAAAGAAAAATAGATAATCAAGAAGAATATTTTTGGTGCAAAACTTTGAAAAAGAAATGCTTTTTATGATTTTTCAAATGTTTTTGGGATTTTTGAAATTTTTTTTTTGACACGAAAAATAACCTTCACGATTGAACGGATCCCAAAATCCAACGCGTCTCTCACAAAACACCGTTAATCTTCACGAAAAGAGCCGGCAGCGGTGCCATTTTAATGTAAGACATTTTACTAGGTTGAAAGTTCGTTTCTTGGTATCTTCTCGAATTGATCTCTGGTTCAATGTGCGACTCAGTTGTTCTTGGTGGAAAAGAAATAAAATTGTTGTCGTTGTCTATTCTATTGAAAAGGTAAATGCGAAGCGAAATTAAACAAAGACAAATAATAAAGGAGCAATACAAATAATAAAACGAAAAGTAAAGCAAAACAATAAAGAAAAATAAAGCTAAAAGACGAAATTAATTAAAGACTGAAAAATAAAATAAGACAAAATTAAACTCAAACTAAAATGAAGGCAAGTAAATTAAAATTGCGACTAAGGAAAAAGGCGGGAAAAATAAAGGTTAAAACTTAAAAACATAAACTTAAAAATAAACTAAAACTGAAATTATAAAACTAAGAAAAAGTGCTCATTCGGAATATACCCTTCATCCGGAACAATTCTGTTCATCCGGAATATAAAGCTTCATCCGGAACATTCGTTGATTCGGAATGTTAGCTTCATCCGGAACATTCATTGATTCGGAATATGGGCTTCATCCGGAACATTCTTTCATTCGGAGTGTTGGCTTCATCCGGAACATTAAGCTTCATCCGGAACATTCATCCGGAATATTCATTGATTCTGAATAATTAAACTATAAGCTCATTCAGAACGTTTTGGTTCGGAATGATTACACTGATCCGGAATAAAGGACTGATCCGGAATAAAATGAAAAACACTGATTCGGAATAATTAATTCAATAAGCTCATTCGGAACATTTTAAATCAAAGGTTCATTCGGAATGTTAAACTGATTCGGAACAATTACAACAAAGCATTCATCCGGAATAATTGAGCTTGGTTCGGAATATTCTGGGCATAAACAGTAACGAAGAACTAGGAATGAAAAAGAACACGAATTTAACCAAAACTAATTAAATCAAACCAAAAGATTAAACCAAAACAACCACAAATGATCTACTAACAATAATCAATCAAATCAAAACAACAAAACTAACAAATATAATCAAATCAATCAAAACCCACTTGATTGAAAACCAACAAAATAAAAGAACATAAACATAAAGATTAAGATTAAGACCAAACAAGAAAGGTAGATGGAGAGATTAACAATAAAGATAAAGATTCAATAGCATAAAAAGAAACTTACTTGAATTTAAAGGAATTAAAGGTACATGACAAGGTAAATAAAAGTGCAAGTAATTAAGGTGCAAAAATTAAAGATGGAAGAGCATAGTTTGTCAAACTAGCCAACAACAAAAATGAAGGGAAATGACATCTATTTATAGGAGATTAGGGAGGTGCTTAGAGGAAGCTTCCTCCCCTCTTTCTTCTTTCTTTAATTGCATCATTAAGTCCTTAATATTCTTAGTTTTTTGACTTTAATGACTTTGTCTCGGGATTTCTTTAAACTCGTCTTGAAATTTCTTCATAAATAAGACTTGAGTTCTTCGGCTTTTAGTAAACTTCCGTCTTTTGACTTTTTCTGTGATTAATCTTCAGAATTGGTCTTGGACTTCCGTTCTTTTTGCACTCTTGATTTCTTGACTTCATCTTTTGTCTTTTTCTTCGATAAAAGCCCGTGAAAGCCCGTGTTTTCCTTCTTTTTCATATTTTGATCCTAAATCACAACAGAAACACAAACCACGCATAATTCCGACATTTACGACACAAAATACACGTTTTGGCTTGGTTATTATTGTAATTAAGTGGTAAAAGGATGGGTGTTTTCACACCTATCACATACCATGAAGGACTTCAAGTTACAAGAAATTACAAGTTTGGTCCTTTAAAAATGTCAAAATTACCAAAAGGACCCTTGACTTTGAAGAAATGGCAAAAATGGTCCCTCATTAATCATGACTTGGCAAATTTAGTACTCCAAGAAGTCAAACAAACAAGTCAAGAACATTAACTATGAATAAAATGCCAAATCAGTCCTTCAAGAATCAAGAAATGGCAAGAAATACCCCTGAAAATACTATGGAAAAGTATTTGGGGCAAAAGTGTGAAAAAGAAAACTTGCAATACAAAGGAAAACGGGTTTTGGTGTATTTATTTGCAAGTGAAAGGATTTATAAAGGTGGGGGACTATTCTTGGCAGACAACCTAAGTTACCTTAACCAGTGTCATGGTGACACGTGTCCCACTCAACCAAACCAACCAATCACAACTCACCTTCACTCCACCTCACCAATCCACTCCACCAGGTTTATTATTTTTTAACCTTGGCGCCTAAACACTAATTTAAACCTTAATCACTCCCCAAAATAGATTAAACACCATGTTCTTGGTGTTCTTCACAAAATTGGATTTTTCCTTAATCCTTGTAATTAGCACATGATCACCTCTAGAATTACAATTAAGGTGACACTAAACACAACCCCACCCTTAAACCCTATGCCACATCACCACATGAGTCACATGATAAACCCTCTTCACATGGTTTTGGAGAAAAAGCCAAAAGATGCCAGGAAATCAACACTCCACATTCGAGCTTACTCCTTAAGCTTATTTGGAGCCATTGGATGCATTTTCACACATGCCACCTCCACAAAACGCCAATTCTCAGTCACATGTTCAAGATTCTTCAAGCAAGACAAGTGGCAAATTGGGGACTTCACAACTTTAGGGTTTACGTTTTTTAGCCTCTTAGCAAGTAGTTTGTAGCCTATAAAAGGAATAGGACTGAGTACATTTATTTTTGCTCTTGAATCTTCCATTGTTCACAAATCTGTAAATCATATATTCAGTTAATGAAATGTGTTTGAATTTGGTGAAGAAAAATCAAGTGCCAACCTTATTATCTGTTTATTGTTGTTTGATGTTTACTAATCTTTGCTCTTAAAACCTGTTTTCAAAAGGAGTGTGCAAAAGTTTGCACATTTTCCACTTTTCTTGATATTTTGCTAAGTCTTGTTCAAACCTTGGAATTCTTGGGCTATAAAACTGATCATAGCATCCTGATATTGTGTTATCAAGGTGTGGTGAAGCCTATAACTTAGGGATAATAAAGTGTGGGGAACTAAGTTTGCATTAATCAAGGATTTTCATTTTTCTAATTTTGATATTTTGCTCTTAACCTTAGTTGAATCTTAGCAGGCTTTATTGTGGAAGCTTGTGCTTGTTCTTGCTAGCACATAAGCTCAAAAGTCGTGGGTGTGGATGTACATCCATGAGGTACACACCATTCTACTCAAATTCTGTTAAAAATTTGTATTTTTGGTGAATTTGTGTGTTGCTTATGTTCTTGCTGATTTTGTGGTCTAATCTTGTTCTAATCTGCATATCTCATATGTTATTGTGTTGATTTGGGCTTGGGTAACCTTGTAATGCACTTTTGATTTGAAAATCTTGTTTTGAAAATTTAAATGGGTGTTTGGGTTTACCTGTTTAAGATCATAATGTGTTATTTTGTGGTTGGAAGTTTGTGTTTGTGCTTTGTATCTGCTATATACTTGGTTGAGTGCTATTTGCTGCAAGTTATTGGTCTTAAACCTTTGAATCAAACATTATGCTATATCTCATTGATTTTAACTACTTTGACCTAAGATATTGGTAATATCTAGAATATATTTATGGTTAGGGTTAAAAGTTGTTAAATCATTGTTTATACAACATATGTGATAGATCTGAGTGTTTGAATTTGGCTTGGTGGTCAAATACATCATCAAGTGTTCATAACTGCTTGTGTTAGGGTTCATCAGTAACTTTGTGTGCTTGACTCTTGACCTACACTTTGTACCATTGCATGAAACCTGTTTAGACTTGTTCATTTAAGTTTATTATTGCTTGTGTATGCATTTGGTGAAGTTTGGCTGGCTGAATTGTGCTATAAGTGCTTATTGAACCTCAACTGCTTATTGTTCTAAGACTAGTGCATGTCTGATGCTTAATTGAATTAACTGTACAAATTGGCTGATTGTGATTGTGATTTCTTTGTTGTTATTGACTCCTTATGATCCACTGATCATTTTAACTTGAATCTCGAAAAAAGTCACTAAAGACAAAAAGTCAAGAAAGTCAAGCAGTGGAAACCTTTCCCACTGCTCAGACACCAAAACTAGCCCCTGCTAGTGTTAATTTTCAGGTAGCTTATTAATAAGCCGTATTGGCTTATTTAGACCTGCAACAACTTACTTTTTGTGATCAATCTTCATCATTTGACCCATTTGTTTGAACTGGAGCTTATTAGACTTTAGCTTTGACTTTTTGCTAGAAAACTCTGAAAGTTGACTTTTAAAGAAGTGCTTATTTGCTTATTTCAGCTTATTTAGTGAACTTATTTGAAAACTTTTTGTTGATTAAGCTTAGTTAAGTCATTTGAAAGCTTTTGAAACTTGAATCAGCTCTTGGGGTGGCCTAAAACTCGAAAACGACTGTTTTGTCGTTTTGTGAAGATAGCTTATTGCTTTTTCAGGCTTATTCCGTGGACTTTTTTCAAATTTCTTTTTACAGAAGTCTTAAGTAACTCAAAAGAAGCTTGTGTGTCTTATTTGAGCTTATGGCATCAGCTTATAGCTTAATGGGCCAAAAACCCATTAAGAATAAGCTGTTTGAAATAAGCCAGCTTATATCACATTTTCAGCTTTTGGGCCTTTGAAAAATTGTGTTCAGAATCAAATTTTGAGTCAGATATGAGCTTTTGGGCCATTTTTATAAACATTTTTCTTATTGGGCTTATTTTGGCCCAATAAGGGTCTGTTTTGGACTTTAGCCCATTTGAGGGACCATTAGGGGTATTTTGTAATTTCAACTTCATTTCTGTGTTATTTAGGTTAAATTAAGTTTTTAGAATTTTTTATAAATTTTGGATTTTTAATATTATTTTATTATTATTTTATTATTAAAAATAAAAATTTAGATTTTCCAAGTTTTTATATTTTTATTAGGTTAAATACATTAAGTTAGGAATTTTACAACTTTTAGAATGTTTTTATTGTCATTTGATTAATTTTTTTAATTATTTTAAATTTTAATAGTTTTTAATTGTTTTTAAAAAGTTTTAATTAATTTTAAAATTCTCAAAAATAGTTTTAAATTAAGTTAGGTCATTTTAGAGGTTTTCAATTGAAAAAATCTCATTTTGGACTTTTTGTTAATTAAATTGATTTTTTGGGCTTTAATTAGCATTAAATAATTATTATTTATTTAAATAAAAGGTTTGGGTAATTTTGATTTTTTGTAAACTCAAATTACATTATTTAGGATTTATTGCAATTTTCTAGGAATTCTTAGGGCAAATTTTTAATTTTTCTACTTTTTACGGTTTTACGTGTACGACAATTTCGTCTTAGTTTAATTCGTCATCGTAACCGTCATTCCCCTAATCTCATTTCTATTTTCTTTTCTCATAATCAATATAATCTCATAATTAATCATCTCTTAACACACACACAAAGCCTCCTTGAGAACGATCCCCACTTTGGGTCATAACTTGTGGTTTTACTAAATTACTTGTTAATACCTGCCCTAATTACGCTTTGTTTTCCTAAACAAGGTTGTAAATTACAACCATCACTTCATTTAATCTCAAACTTGCTCGTAGCAGTACCTCAGTGACATATATATTTCTATGATTCACCCTAGCCTTAATGCAAGGTTGACCAAACCGAGTACCTAATACAACAGTATCCCAAAATTGTTCAACAATGGGTATAGAGACAACTGGACTTACAGTGAGTGCGAAGCGAACATGACTTCGAGATAGGAAACCAGGCATCTCATGGAAACCAAGAGAGTCATCATTCGTAGCAAGATTCGCAACCAAATTATGCTTAGAGATTACTTGTAAAGCAGCCATTAGTATTTTTGATGATCGAAAGATTAGAGAGAAGGTTATAGAATCAAGAGACAAAAATAAAAGATTAGGTGAATCAGTTGTGTAATTGGGGTAAGTATTTAAGTAAATAACAAACCCAAGCGTGAGGAAACCGCCAAATTTACAAAAGAGACCCTTAACGGTACAACGGATATGTAGCGGTACATGGAACATAAGCGGTACTTGGTTTTGTAGTAGCGGTACTTGGAGTGACAACGGTACCTCACAATTTTGACCAGTTCATGCTTTCCACTAAAAATGTATCCTCTTTTATCTTTTTCTATAAACCTACAATAACATCAAAAACACAAAACATAGACTATACAATAAAAATTATAAAAATTTGTACAACCATTACCTCCCCTCAACATATGCAGCATGTTATTGGTTGAGCATACCAATGTGTGTCACCAAGAATTCGAATCTCTTTGCATCAAATGCCTTGGTCAACAAATCAGCTACATTGTTGTCTATATGAATCTTCAAGACTTGAATAAGTTTTTTGTCATAAACATCTCTTATAAAGTGATGTCTTATTTCAATATGCTAAGTCTTGGAGTGAAATACTGGATTCTTGACAATGCATGTAGTACTTTCATTATCAATGTAAATCTTGGTGTTCATGAAGTTAAACCCATAGTTTAACACTTGATTTTGAATCCAAAGTACTTGTCCACAGCAATGAGCAGCAGCTATATATTCAGCTTCAGTTGTAGAAGTAGCAACAATGGTTTGCTTCTTACACTGCCATGATATGAGTCTTCTGCCTAGGAATTGACAACCTCCTGTTGTGGATTTCCTATCACGATTTGCTCCAGCATAATCACTATCTTAGTAAGCTTCCAATTCAAAGGTGGAATCTCTAGGATACCATAATCCTAAATTGGGTTGACTTTTAAGATATTTAAAAATCTTCTTCACAGCATGTAGATGTGACACCTTTGGATGAACTTGGAACCTTGAACAGGCGCACACAGCAAACATTATATCTGGTCTTGAAGCAGTAAGATACATCAATAAACCAATCATTGACCTGTATAGATGAATGTCAACATCTTCTCCATGTTCATCTTTTGATAAAGATTTCTTGGCTTCAAAAGGTGTGCTTCTACTCCTTGTATCCATACATGAAAATTTATTTAAGATTTTAGCAACATATTTATCTTGGCTGATAAATATTCCATCTTTCCTTTATTTGACTTGCAATCCCAAAAAGAAAGTTAGTTCTCCCATAGAACTCATTTGAAATCTTCCTTTCATCAAAGCTTCAAACTCTTCACACCATGTCTTCTTGGTAGAACCAAAAATGATGTCATCAACATAAACTTGAACTTGAATGATGTCCTTGGCATTTTTATTGATGAACAGAGTTTTGTCAATGGTTCCTCTCCTATATCCATGTTCTAGCAAAAAGTTGGAGAAGGTTGCATACCAGGTTCTTGGAACTTGATGCAGACCATAAAGTGCTTTGATAACCTTGTAGACTCTATTGGGGAATTTAGGATCTACAAAACCTGGAGGTTGTGAGACATATACCTCCTCAAAAATAGTACCAAATAGAAAGGCACTTTTAACATCCATTTGATAGACTATAAATCCCATATATGATGCAAAGGCCAAGAATAACCTAATGGCTTCTATCCTTGCCACTGGTGCAAAAACCTCATCATAGTCTATCCCTTCTTCCTGTCTATATCCTTGAGCAACAAGTCTTACCTTGTTCCTCACAACAACCCCTCTTTCATCCTTCTTGTTCCTAAAGACCCATCTAGTACCAATTACTCTTTTACCTGAGGGAAGATCCACAAGAATCCAAACTTTTTGTAGCTCAAATTGTGTTAATTCTTCTTGCATGTCATCTACCCAACTTTCTTCATCAAGAGCCTGAGAGATGTTTTTAAGCTCTGCTTGAGATAAGAAACAGGCAAACAAACAATGCTGAGTATCTTTATGATTTGTTCTCTGCTGTTGTTTGACATAACTCACTAGTGCATGAGTGTTTCAATATTGGTTTGTAGTTGTCTTCTGGTTTGTATAGCAGATTTTGGATCACCAATAATCTATGTAGTAGGATGGTTGTTGTTGACTTTATGAGTGGGAATAGAACTGACTGGAATTTCTGTTTCCAAATTGTTGAAATCAGTTACTACACCCTGCTCATCATAGGAAGCTTTGGAGAAGATTCCTTCAGCTGGACTGGCATATAAGTCTTCATCGTCCAATGCTTGTAAAATCTCTTCTAGTGAGTCAACAGATTTGGCAGATTTTGACTTAGTAGTACTTGCAGATGAAGTACCACTAGGTATAGTATGTACTGCTGAGTGTTGTGACTCAAAAGACTCTTCTCCTGAATGCTTATTGGCAGATGTAGCATTCTTTTCTTGATCTTGAAGCCTCTGAAGCTCCTGGGAGGCTTGATCATCATTTGATGGCATGGTTTGCTTCTTGGGAGTTGCATACATGGGAGTAACAGTAGGCATGTTGGGCACATAGACATGAACATCATCATCTGATGAAGAAACATCTTCTTGAGCACCTGAATTAGTTGCACTTGACTCACTACCTGCATTGTTAGTTTGACAATCCTTTTGTAAAGAATAGTAATCCATGGAGTTAGTTAGATAATCTAAATCAAACATCCAAGCATAACCTATTCCTGGAACATTAGGTTTATTTTCTAAGAAATTGACATGAGCATTTTCTTCAACTTTCTTAGTTGCCAAATTGTAAACCCTATATGCTTTACTTTGCAATGAATATCCTACAAGATATCCTGGATCAGACTTTCCATGAAACTTTCCCAAATAATCAAGAGTATTTAGTATAGACACATGACACCCAAAAGGTTTTAAATGACTTATGTTAGGCTTTACATTAGTCAAGAGTTCATAAGGTGTTTTGTTTTGAGGCTTAGTTACTAGGACTCTATTTAACACATAACATGCAGTATTGATTGCTTCTGCCCAAAAGGTATTTGGCAAAGGTGAATCAGCCAACATAGTTCTAGCAGCCTCAATTAATGTCCTATTCTTCCTTTCAGCTACTCCATTTTGTTGTGGAGTTCTAGGATTACTAAATTGTCTCTTAATTCCTTTAGACCTACAGAATTCATCAAAATCAGCATTCTTAAATTCTGTTCCATTATCAGTCCTAATGATTAATACCTGTTTAGTGAACTGTTTTTCAACTGAAGTGATAAAATCCTTTAGTAATTCACGTGTTTCACTTTTAAGGGCTAAAAAGAAAACACAATTGAATCTACTATAATCATCAGTTATGACTAGACAAAAGGTCTTATGACTAATGCTTCTGATAGAAAGGTTTTGTCACATTGTTTACAGTCTTGGTCTTACAAGAGGCTCTATGTTGTTTACCTTTTTGACAAGCAGCACATGTGAAATCATTTTGAAAAGATTTGTTAGGTAAACCTCTAACCAAATTCCTTTTCACCAATCTATTAAGATTCTTGAAATTTACATGACCTAACCTTCTATGTCATAAATTTGACTCATCTAAAGAAGCCTTAGCTAGCAAACATGTAATACCACATGTTGGAGTAATAGTATGAAGATTAAAGATGTACATATTTTCTTGCCTGGGCACTTTAAGCAGTATTTGAGATTCCTTAGGCATCTCAAAGTCTTTGGACATCACCAAGTAGTCTCTGTCTGTGAATAGCACCTTGTTCTTCTTATCACACATTTGTGATACAGAAAAGAGATTGAACTCATTCAATTCTTTTACAAAGAAAACATCTTCAACTTCCAACTTTATTATGTTGATTTTCCCTTTGCCAGTGATTCTACCTTTGCTACCCCCAAAGGCTACTGGACCTCCTCTGAATTCTTCAAACTCAGCAAGAAAATCTTTGTTTCCTGTCATGTGTCTTGAGCATCCACTATCTACAATTCCTTTATCTTTTAATTCATCAATGAGATGCCCCTGCACACAAATAAAAATCATTAGTTGTTAACAGGGACCCAAGCCACATTTGGCTCGGGTCTAGTGGGACTTACACATTTAAGAGTTTGTACTGAAGCATTTCCAGTAATGCTACTTTTACTCTTATACTTCATGGTTTCATTTATGTAGTCAAAGTCATAGGGTGACTCTATGTGCTCTAACTTCTTTGACTTAAGTACTGCTTTAGCGGTACTTGCTTTAACACATGGTTTATCTCTTTTAGGAACCCACATTTGCACTGGTTTGTTCTTGTCTTTACTTCTAGGTGTTTTAACTTTTTCAAAAACTTTCTTAGAAGACTTGGAGAACATTGGTTTTACAGACTTTAAACCAACAGTACTTGAGTTTGGTCTAGCAGTACTTGTAGGTTTAGACTTGCCGGTACTTGGTTTCCCAGAATTTAAAGATACTAGTCCTTGCTTCATAAGTACTGCCCTAGGAACAAAACTTCTGGTAGGATTATTTTTAACCTTTTTAACTACCCTTGTGTGATGAAACTTAGGTTTGTCATCTTTAAGTTTCTGTTTCCTATAAACCTGTGCATTTTTCCCATTACTGTATTTCATGACCCTTTGTGTAGCCTTTTGTTTCACAATTTTATCTTCATGTAATGTACAGTCTTTGATAAAATGATTTAGAATACCACAAACATAACATCCTTTTCTTCTTAAAGAAGACCTAAAAGGTTGTTTTGACTCTACTTTTTCAAAACCTAGCCCACCCCTTTTGACTTTATTATGTTTTATATTGTTTCCAATATCTTGCTAGGAGTTTTTACTTGCTTGGGAGCAGAACTAGTCTTAGATTCCTCATAAACAAAGTTGTTCATTAAGGGTGGATAAACAATATTCTTGGTCACAACAGTCTTTTCTTGGGACAGAGTACTAGAGTTTAAGACATTATTAATCTTAGGTTCTTCTAACTTTATACTAGTATCATTACAAGGGGGCATGAAAATTCCTGATAATGGTGGAGGAACTGCCTTCATTCCTTCAGCATATCTATCATTTTCAGGTGTATCGTCTACCTTACTAGAACTATCAAAAATCCCTTTTGATAAGTCCTTGTTAGTTAAGGCTATCCCAGGTTGATCCTCAATATATCCTAGGCCTGTTTTATCATAATACCCCATTTGTGAATTAATCAATTTTCCCAATCCTTTAGAGGATTGTTGCCAATGACTAATCACTTCCCTTTCATTACAAAGACTGGTTTTTAAAGCTTCATTTTCTGAATTTGTTTTTAAAATTTGTCTTTCAAAAGCTTTTATTTCTACATCTTTTTCCCTCATTTGAAGAGTCAAAATCCTTATTTTCTCTTCATAGTTTTGTTGAGCCTTTTTGTACAAAACTATATTTTCTTCTAATTTACCAACGCCCTGTTTGAAAGATTTTACTTCTACAGTGCATGTGTTAACCTTTTGATACTGTTCCTCTAGTTCTACTTTTAGACTATTAAATTTAAGAATACAATCTTTAGAACAAGGATGTACCTCAGTATCTTCATGTGAGAGAGCCATTAATCCAAGCTCTTCTTCTTCTTCTTCTGCCCAATTCACCACTCCATCTACAGTAACTAATGCTTTGGTTCCTTTAGGACTCCTGTTGTTTCCTTTTTGAAAGCTTTCAGTTATTCTTGGACTGGTTCTATAGCTGTTCTTGGACTTCTGATTGCTAGTCTCAGCTTTATCTCTAGAGCATTCTCTTGCAAAGTTTCCATTCCTTCATAAGTTATAGCATTCAACTTTGGACTTGTCATATCCTAATGGCTCATTAGGATCAACAGTCATTTTTCTTCCAGTCTTCTTGAAGAACCTATTAGATCTTACTGACACCATAGCAGCTTGCCATTTAAGATCCATCTCTTCAACATCAGCATCATCCATTTGGAACAAGTCATTGAGAGTTAATCTTGGCCTGTTGTCTTGTCCAGCAAAGAATGAGAAGGCATCATTGTCACTAAACAATGGTGAAGACCTTCCATGTGGATTTTGAGAGACTATTAGATTGCTTTCAATACTTTGTGGGTAAGTATTGCTTGTAAGTCCTCCAGCGGTATTTGTGAAGTATGTACTGCTGCTAGATCCACTAGCGGTATTTTGAAAGTAAGTACCGCTGTTCCCATCTAACACAAAAGCCTAGTTAGACTTTGAAGTAGTTGTTGTCTTTACTTCAGTTCCTTTCACATCCATCTCATATGCTCTAAGATTGTTGTAGAGATGATCAAAATGAATTGTTTCCAAATCATCTCTTGTGATGAAGTGCATAGCCATTGCTTTCCACTCTGGTGGAACACTTCTTAAGAATTTTAGATTGGCTTTTTCATTAGGAATTACTTGTCAATAAACTGCTAACTGAATAAGCAACTTGCTGAACCTTCCATATCCACCATGTATCCCCTCTATACTGGTAATTGGGAAGTTATCAAATTCTTGCTTAAGAACAATCTTCTTAATTTTCTTAGATTTTTCATTGCCTCCAAATCTAAGTTTTATAGCATCCCACATAGCTTTGGCATCTTTATAATGATGAAAGCTTGGTAGAATGTCTTCAGAAAGAGCCATAGCCAAAGCAGTTCAGGCTTTTCTTTCTCTGATCTCTGCTTGTACCTCCTCAGCAGTCACAGCTGGTAGAACATAGCATGTATTGTCTGGTAACCAGTGTAGCTTCTTTGGTGTATTCCTATTCTTGATAACTTGCCACATAGTGTGATCTGTGTGATTTAAGTAATGTTCCATCTGCATAGCCCATGTCTCATAATTGTCACCTTTGAGAACTAGGAGTTTAACAGCAGACAGAGTATGAGAAGGTGTTGTTGTAGAGGTAGCTACAACATTCACGGCTTGAGCACCTTGTGCTGGTGCAGGATGCACAACTTGTGGTTGTCCCCGTGGCAGAACAGGATCAGGGTTCTGAACATCATCCAAGTGAGCATTATCACCATCTGGTTAAGACATTGAGATTGGTATGTGTGGAGTGTTTGGGGTCGTGTTCTTTTTTAGAGTTTCTCAACAAGCTCTGATACCACTTGTTGATCCCTTTGGTTGGATCTATATTCTGTTAAGAATTAGTATAATAGTTTGTAATCAAACTAAAACACTTTGAGCACTCTTACTAACACTAAATAAGTTATGCAGAATCTAACTTATAAAGCACAGAAGAACATAATTACTTTTAACTATTCGATTCTCTTATTAATCGACTTGAATGAGGTACATAAAACACATTGTACCTATGTTCCTTTTATAGAGTAAGGAACCCTAGAAACCTTAGAATATTCTATAAAGATAACTATATCACAGACGATATATTATCAATATTCTAACTATTTAGGTATATCACATAAGATATACTCTTAATGTAACTATGACATATCTTATACAAAGATATATTCGTCCTAATCATCATAGCAGTACTTACTTTATAAGTAGCAGTACTTACTATGTACCGTATTAACACTAACGGTACTTACATAACGCTAACAGTACTTAGAATATACTAACGGTACTTGACACTTAACAAATAATTCCCAACAAAATTGATAGTCAAAACTATTCATATCAGATTCGATGAATTGCTAGAGATGGAACTTGAACAAAGTAGTTTAAGTCCTGATCCACAACGATAAAAGACTTCTGTGCACAACTGCACGGAACGCAGAACTCAAGACCACGACAATGAACCATCAAGTTCAAAGCTGGTTCACGAACATGTTCTAAGAGCAGATATGACAGTGGACACGACAATTGAAGAGTTGGAAATGTTATATGGACCAATGTTTGATGAATATTTCAAGGGGAGAAACATGTTGTATCGAAGTCTTCCGCTGTAACTCATGATAAGAATGATGATATCGATCATCGTCATCAAAAGGATACAACTTCATCTAATTCAACACGGGTTGCTGCAGATTTACCTCCTCAGAATATCACATCTACAATCGATCCTACAATATCCACAACTATTGTCGTTGCTTCGGAGAACACAAATCAAGAAAAATGCATTATCTGAAAATGAAGATTTTCACAATCCATTCGGTACATCGGTACATGAAACTGGAGAGTCTTCTACTCGACATGTAGATCCGTCATATCACCGATGCCCAAATGAGATGTCCATTCTCTTTGTTCAACATGTAAAGTTCCATTCGGGAAGTCCAATCCTCGTACATAGTCTTCTCCAACATTGGTGGACGATTATCCGTACCCGAGAGGATGGACTTATCCGTAAGAGATGTGTACTCCATTTCGATAAGTGAAGATTTACGAACCTTGATCAAACAATGATAGAAAGTAAATGTGTTTGTTGTTGTGATTTGAAGTCGAGAAATAATGTTAAAATCCCCTAAATTATGTTCTCGATAAACCAAAAATTCCAGGACAAAATGAATGTTGTCGCAATGCCTCAAATAAGTTCTATCGCAATGTCGCAAAATCTGTCGCAATATCACCTATCGCAATAAGTCCAATCGCAATAAATCCAATCGCAATATTCCAATCGCAATAACCTATCGCAATACCCTGTCGTAATATCACAAAAAACAATCATGTCGCAATGTGAATCGCAATATGGATCGCAATATCACAAATGAACTCCAATCGCAATGTGGATCGCAATATAGATCGCAATATCACAAAAGAACTCCAATCGCAATGTGGATCACAATATGGATCGCAATATCACAAAAGAACTCCAATCGCAATGCTGATCGCAATATCAATCGCAATGTGAAAACCCTTAAACTTTGCGATGAAAAATCAGGCACATCTGTCGTAATAGTACAACTTTGAACAATATTTCCACTTTTCTCGGACAAAACCCAACCTATTCGAGATTTTAAGCCAAAAAATGATCAAAACACCCAAAAAAATTGTGTTTTTAGCCAAAGTAAATATACCAAATCTCTACCACAACTATGTAGAAGATTTGTATCAAGAAAAAAACCATCAAAACACAAAAAAAAACTTGGACGTGTGTTTAATAGATCAAAAGCTACTAAAATCAAGAACACAAACACATAAACAATACAATCATGCCATGGCTCTGATACCTATGTGTAAAAATAGATGATTTCATACACACACTTCTAGAGAGAGAAAGTGAATAACTATGTGTAAAAATGAAATGAAACCACCACCCTCTCCATCTAAAGAGAGGGTTTATATACCCAAGCCCATGATATGGGCTTGGGCTTACAAGTTGGGCCGGCCTACACATGTTGTAGGATTGGCATGGCCTTAATTGTTTAATATTAGTAAAACTAAACTATGAGCTATTACTTAGACTATTGTTGGAGTGACCGGTCCTTTTCTAATACATAAAACGTATTTCCAACACAGTTAGCTTTTGTAACCAACTTCCTCTTCAAATAAATAAAACAAAACATTCAGTTCATATCTCATCCTTACTTCACTTAATTCTGAATTCTGTTTGATACATTGTGTTTCTGTTGATCATTCATTGATCAATGGAGTTTATGTTGTGATTTGGAAGCTTATCAAACATTTCTAGCAAGTCCAGTTCCATTCCAGTACCTATTGAAGCATTTTGAAGCGGATTTTGTTGATTTGATTCAGAAATGGCTTTTGAAGGTGAATAGGGTGTTGATTTTAGTTGAATTGGTTTGAAGGAAGTGTTAGTTATAGAGCTCAGTGCTCCTCTACTCCTTCAGAGGAGGCTTATTGCTAAAAGGTCTCACAATTCTGTTTTTGGTTCCTCTAAAGTGCTTTGTATGCTATATTACTAGTGTAAACATTACCTGCTAAATTGATCATGTGTTTATCTTTGTTCTAGCATAATTGTGTTAGCTTGATAGTATTTGAGTAATCTTGTAGCTTGAATCTGAGTTTACTTGTTTTTCAGCTTTGTTTTTCATCAGTAATAGGTCATATAGATCATCTAGTGGTTAAGTGTGTTTGTAAGTTTGTATTCAGTTCAAATTACTCTCATTTGGTCATTAAAAAATGTCTTGATTAGAGTCAAAATCTGTTTCACACTTGAGTTCAGATTTCATTTGCAAAAATCTTTGACAGCTTTTTGTAGTAGTGTTTGGGATTAATGATTTTTGGTGATTAGAGGTTGTTTAACTGGTTAAATCTTGTTCATTTACATCAAGTAGCAGTGTGTGATCATTTAGGTTCAGTTGTGTAGTCAAAAACTTCTTCAAAGAGGCAATTGGTCTTAAAAAGGTTTGGGTCAAAACCTGTTTTCTAGTTAATCAGAAAACTTTCCAAATTCAATTTAATGGCATTGATTCATTTCATGATCATTTTGCTTGAAACCAGTTCATACTTGTAGTCTAACATCCAGAGAGTTAGTGTGTAAATGGAAATTCTACAGTATCCAGTTTTCATTGTGAAATAAGCTTTTTAATAAGCACAAGACCAAATGCAAGTTTCTATGAACTAGTCCAATCTGATTTCTCATATCTCCATTTTACTTCATAAATTTGCCAATTTTTCTTCACAAATCTAGTTACCAACATGTCTTGAGTAAGTTTTGAAATTTTCAGCTTTTTGAAAAAGTTGGTCAACGTTTGGTCAAATAAGCTCTTTTCAGCTTAATTTCAGATTCTAGCTTAACCAGTGAACCATTTTTCATTTGGAAAGACATTCCATACTCCTTGTCAGCTTATTAGTTAGTTTGTGCATAAAAATCAAGTTGTGGAAGTCTAGATATTTAGTTTGCTTAATCTTGGCTTATTAGAATAGGCTACTTTGTAATTCTTGAGCTTTTAAGCTGATTCCTTTTGCAAGTATAGCTATTTTTCCATTTTAAGCACTTTAAAACAAACTACAGCTGATTTGGTCCATTAATAAGCTCATACCAGCTTATTAGAAGTCTTATGCCCGTTTTTGTTAAACTTTTCCTAATAATTGCGCTTTGGTCCTTCTGATTTGTAACTGTTTTAATTCATGGCTAATTTTACTTGTTTTTTAGGGTTTGCATAATAATAGTCCTTGTAGTTGCTGTTTTTGGCAAAAGTGGTTAACAAGGACTATTATTATGCAAACTTGTTAACAACTTTATAGCGTTTCAAAATCATCCTATAATCAAACCCATTATAGCGTTTCTTGTTGCCAAAAATCCAAAAAGTAAAAAAAAACAATTTTTTCTCACAGAATCGATTTTGCCGCCGGCAACCTCTCCACATATCCACTTTTGCCGACCGGCAAAGCCTTTTTCCGTCGGCAGATTCCCACGAACCGACTTTTACCGCCGGTAGAACCACTTTTGCCGCCGGTAGCTTTTCCTTTTTTCACAGATTAAATTTTGCCGACCGGCAAAACTGAAAGTTGTCGCCGACAGCTTTATGTTTTTATTTTTTTTAGCTTATTTAATTTCTTATCTACTTATTTTCCTATTAGTAATCTTTGGTTTGTTTTTATTTTTGTTACTTATGATGTTTTTCAAAAGTGTTTCAAGACTTGAATGAACACACGTTCTTCCGGTCAAGAACTACTTAGTCCATACACCGATCCCGAACGTTTTATTCATTAATCTCAAAAGTAAAACCGCGAGAAGCAATCCTTTGTTTCTTTCGAAAAACGAATTACTAGAACCAAAAACCCGCCATTTGATAATCTCTTAGACGCACTTGTTGTCTATAACCCATTTAACGATCTACCATTTCCAATAGCCGACGATCAGTCCATGTGGGCCGCCAACCGAGTAGTAGCACCTACCCCGAGGCTGCTATTGTTCAAGCTGAGATTGGAGACAACTTCACCGTGAAAGGTCATGACCTTTCAATGATCAAATACCGCCAGTTTGACGGCCGTGCGCGGGCCGATCCGCATAATCACATAGCCGAATTCGTAGAGATATGTGGCATGTTTCGATATGGTGCCAACATCAATGTAGACGCTATTAAACTCAAACTCTTTCCATCATCTCTATCCGGAGATGCAAGAGTTTGGTATAATGAGTTGACACCCGGCACCATAGAAACATGGGAACAAATGAGAACCGCTTTTGTTAGCCGTTTCTTTCCACCCGCCATGTAAGAAAGACTAATTGGAGAAATCTGAGGTTTCGCCCTAGTTCCAAACGAGACACTCATTGATGCATGGAACCGAATGACAGGCCTTCTTTGTAGTTGTCATGGACATGGTTTAATGAAAACGAACCATCATCCAAATCTTTTATCATGGTCTCAATGAACCGACTCAAGAAATCCTTGACGCCGGTAGACTCTTTCTTTATAAGACTCCCAACGAAGCATACCAATTGCTTGAGGACCGAGTTATCTTATAACTCGATTGGTCCAAAGATAACCATTCCAAACCCTTTAAGAAAACCGTTGCTTTCGTTGAAAGTAGCGAAAATTCTAAACTAATGGAAAAGATGGACACTCTCACATCTAAATTCGAGTCATAATTCAAAACTATTAAAGATGAAATGAAAGAAATGTGAGGAGAATGTACTCTTTTTGGAGGACCACACCCATCTACGGAGTATGACGACACACCAATAAGGGAACCAACATAAGAAGATAACTACGCCTAAGGAGGATACCAAGGAGGTGGTTGTCGAGGTAACTACTACGGTAGAAACTCCGGCATTTGGCATGAGTACCCCTAAAACGAAAATCTTAACTCACAACCTCGTGAGAACGATAATTCCGTTCCATCAAACGAAAAGAAACCCGCATAATCAAGCTTAGAAAAAAACGTTTCTAGCTTTCATAGAATCTCAAAAAGCAACAAATACATTCATTAGAACCAATTCTTCGATCTTAAAACCAATGTTTAAAGAGGACAAAGACACCACACCGCCTCTATCAATGATCTTGGAACAAAGTTTGGTCGAATCTCCCATCAACTAGCCAATCGACCGAGTGGTTCGCTTCCAAGCAACACTCAAACAAACCCAAAAGCATCTATCGATAAACCATACCGCCCACCCTCCTCCAGTAATGAACATGTGAATGTCGTATTCACAAGGAGTGATTTGAGTTATGATCCACCACCAAACTCAAACGGCAATACTTCTACTTTCGCCGATGAAAGTGAAGATGAAGCCGATGATCTCGAGAAGGAAGAAGCCGTTTCTCCTTCCAAACCTAAACCAAAACAAACCACACCCATACCAACACCAACACCAAAGGCGTATACATCCAAAATTCCATACCCTCAACGCCTAAGAAAAGAAAAGATGGAGCCTCGTAATGCTAAATTCTTAAAGATGATCAAAGATGTTAAGATCAATGTGCCCCTTGTTGATATCTTAACCGTCATGCCTAACTATGGGAAATTCCTCAAAGATCTTGTGAGAAATTATAATAAAATAGAGCAAATCTCTGTTTCATTTCTAAATGAAGAATGTTTTGCAGCCTTGCAAAGCAAACTTCCCCCAAAGCTCGGAAATCCAGGAAGCTTTCTCATACCATGCACGCTAGCCAACAATGTTGAATGTTACGCCTTAGCCGATCTAGGCGCGAGTATCAATCTTATGCCATACTCATTATACAAGAATCTTTCAAATAATACTTTGAAACCTACAAGTATGAGTATACGTTTGGCTAACCATACATACCAATATCATATTTGGATATCCGAGAACATGCTTGTTCAAGTTGGCAAATTCATATTTCATGCCGACTTCGTAATCCTTGAAATGGAGGAAGACCGTCAAGTCCCTCTCATTTTAGGATGACCATTCTTGTACACCGCTGATGTTATCATTCATGTAAAGACTAAAGAACTCAACCTTGAATTTGGTGACGATCGAGTCACATTCTTATGTTGATCCCAAACTTAGATCGATTAGCTTTGTATTAAACGAGATTGAATCAAGATTAATACTTAGAGAAACATTGTTGTAATGAACAATCCAAGTGTTATGCGGAATTAACACTTAGAATAAAGAACAAGCAAACAAATAAATCAAACTTTCACTTTAGATTGATAAACGAATTGCTTAGAATGAAAGTTGTGAAAACTGAATAATGTATAGATTGTATAAACCCTACGACCTCCTTTTTTAACATAAGGAGTCGTGTACAAAGGATTACCTATCAACTATTCTAGGTAAAGATAAATATAGAAAATACAATATTGAGCATATCTTTACTTCAAATATTAAACGTGTTGACTAAGTATTCCTATCAGTGGTTGGACTTCTTCTTGTCTGCGCTTGGATATTTCTTGTCAGTGCTTGATCTGTCAGTGCTTCATTTCCTCTTGTCAGCGTCCAACTTCCTCTTGACAGCGTCTGAGTGACTTAGCTCATTTTATTCCCAACAATCCTCCCCTAAACTTGATATCTACTCTAGCAATCACGTTTCTGAATAAAAACAAAGTACAAGGAGAATTCTTACAAATACAAACTACTTGTTAATTAGAAAATAAACAAATCTAATGAAGTCCTTGCTAACATCGCTAGTATAGTCAACTTCTAGCTGTGTAGAGACCATCTTCTTCAAAACATCCTTAGACATAGGATATTGAGCATCAACCAGAAGATACTCTGAAAACTTTGTAGTGCATAGATGGTAAACACTAGCACCTGAATGTAGACGCCATTTTAACCCACTGATATCATCCAGATCCAACCATATTGGATCTGCTTCATCTGGTGCAATCATCCTCTTGAATGCTGTCCAGATCTTTATTCCATTTGATGAAGTAGGTGCTTCAGTCTCATACTTGGTCTTCATCAGATTCTATAGATCTACCAAGTCTTCTCTATCCATGCTTTCAAACAATGAGATCAAGGAAGTAAAAGTATGTACATTCTTACCATATCTGGTGATCATCCAGAACCCACTTGCATCTTCTTCATAATTAACTCTTGAAGCCTCTAATGGTGAAAGCTTTATACTCTTTCTAATCACTGCTTCACTAGGATTCAATTTGTCAAGGACTGGAAATTCAATGTGAATTCCCTTATTCACTGGCCTTGGCACAATTGAAGCCCTCTTGATCTGCATATTCTCCTCAATTTCTTCTTCCTTTTATCTGAGAGAAGCCTCATTGTGTTTTCTTCACAAACTCTTTCCCAAATTAGATAAGCATGAAACTTCAATTCTTCAAAGGATAGCTTCCTTAATCTTTCATAGGTCCATCCACCTTGATGACACCTAAGCAACATAAAGTATAGCTCTCTTCTATCCCTCTTAAGCTCAGAAAGCACCTTTTAGCCTTGTGCTTCAAAATCACCTTGCAATCTTCCTGAACTCTTAGCAAGATATCCAAACCCCAAATTTGTCCAGTGATATACATATCTGGATTCTTCTCAATAGTACACTCCCATGCAAAATACATTTCTGTTACTTGAGGCATGTCAAAATCTACTTTCATCTTCAACTCTCTCAGCCTTTCCTTGGCTATGTCATCAACCTCATACTCTAACCTCTCTGGCTCCTCTATAATCATAACACTGGAACCAGAGCTCTCATCACCATCACTACCATCCTTAGCCTTTTCTGTGGTAGTTTCCATCCTATCATGCTCTTGCAATTGTGCAGCCAAAAGTGAATCAAAGTGTACATGGGTTGCATTCTTTGGTACCTGAACCTCTTCCAAAATTCTTTTACCTTGTCTTTTGCTCCAATAGCTAGTAAAGTCATGGTTGGCACCTGTGTAGTAACATCCCTAATGATAACGGGTGGTTGGGATACACCAATCATACCTATAGGTTTGTCAGCGCTTGGTTTGCTCTTGTCAGCGCTCAAACTCTGAATGTCAGCGGCTGACTTTGTAGCTTGTTCCATCATCTCTACAAACGATAGCTTCTTTGGAGTGATTGAAGAAACATCAAAAACTGGTTTCTCCTTCAAACTGGTCAATGCTTCAGCTATCTCCACCTGTTTACTTCTAATAGAACCACCTTCTTCTTGTGAGCCCTTATCACTCAAATTTAAAGGCTCAGTAGGTGCATCCTCATCCCCTTTGTAAGAGTCCTCCCCTGATGAAAGGACCCTAGCCTTCCTTCCCCTAGCATTGGCAGCTTCCAAAACAACTATCATCGTCAATTCCAAAAGAGATAAAGGTTCCAATCAGCCCTCCTCTATGATGGGTATTTGACCTCCCAAAAGAGATTCATAGGGCATGGATGAGGTATTAATGATGTTGGGACTGTCTTGACCTGCTACTAAGCCAGAGTCAATAGTCACAGCCTGTTACACTCAAAATATTGAGTCAAACAAGAATGTTCGGTCATAGGTTTATATTGTAACATTTAGTAGAACGTTTTAATAGTAAGTTAAAATAGTCGTGACATTACGGGCTTGATGCCTAGCTTTAAAGGCCTCTTTCAAGGTACTAAACATTTATTCAAGTCCGACCCAATCAAACATATAACCCATTATGCCACATGTAGGCAAAGACTATAAATACCCTTCCTAGCATGTTAGGAAGGGTGTTGGTTGTTCATTTTCTTAATCTAATCTTCCTATAGTTTCACACACTTCTCTTTACTTTCTCTCACTACTTTCTCTCTCTAGAATTCATTTACTTCCTCTATTTTCTTTCTTTCTTCCTTGCTTAATCATCACAAATACGGGACAACAATTGGTATCAATCGCCATGGGGTAGATTTGTGATTGATTGTTGTGTTTTTGTGTGATTCGTATCATTTCATCTCTTTAACATCTCTCGAATTCAATTTTTTTGTGTTTTCCGTGCTCTAAATCTTGATATACATCTCCTACATAGTTGTGGAAGGGATTTGGTTGCTTTCGGTTGGTTAACATCATGGTTTTTCTTGTCAAAAATCTCACTTTTTTACCTAAAGTTTTGGAACTGCACAATTATTCCGACAGTATTCCATCGGAAAAGGGTTTTACATTCAGACAGTTATTCCGATGGAATTCCATCGGAAAAGGGTTTATTATTCCGACAGTTATTCCGACAGTGATTCCGACAGTTCTTATTCCGACAGTGATTCCGACAGCTCATATTCCGACAGTTATACATTTCGACAGCATTCCGATACTATATTCCGACAGCATTCCGATACTATATTCCGACAGCATTCCGATACTACATTCCGACAGCATTCCGATACTACATTCCGACAACATTCCGATGGACATTCCGATAGCACATTCCGATGGACATTCCGATTATATGTTTCGCTAAATTTTTGTTCGAGTATTTTTTAGACATAGCCACTATCTAGACTAGTCACGGAACATAGTTTACACGAAGATTAAAAAAAAGAAAAAAAAGAGTTAAAATTTTCCCGTCAAGTAAATTCAAATTTTTTCCATACTAGTTTTAGGACATTTCTAGCTCGATTTCAAAATTTGGCAATTACAAAATTTTTTGGTCTACCGTCTTATCGGACTGGGGAATTTATTGTCGGACTAAAGAAAAATTGCAATTTTCGAAATTTAAACCACAACACATCTACTTAAGATCCTTTTTCACTTCAACATTTTAAAGCTTATCAAGATGGATTCTACTACGGTGTATCATGTGACGAACAACAATATCATGGTGGCGGGAAATAAAGAGAGACCACCAATGCTTGTGACCGGTCGATATGCACAATGGAATCACGATTTCTTCGATATCTTGACACTAAACCCAGTGGTGATGTTCTTCGACGATGCATCAAAGAAGGACCCTATACTCTCACTACAATAACCATTCCTGCAATTCCAGCAACCGATTCAACGACCAGTTCTGATGAGCAAACAATTTAGGAAACATGTGAGAACACTTCCAAAGAGAAGCGTGCTTGAATTGATGCAGAGAAAGAAGCAATCTATTTGATTCTCAACGGGATTGGGGATGATATTTACTCAATGGTTGATGCGTGCTCTACTGAAAAAGAAATGTGGTTTGCCATTGAACGCTTGCAACAAGGAGAATCACTTAACAAGTAAGATGTCAAAACTAACTTGTTCTGGAACTTTGGTAAGTTTACTTCATTGGATGGGGAATCAATTGATTCATATTACTCAAGGTTCTACAAGATGATGAATCACATGACAAGAAACAATTTGCAAGTCTCCACCATGCAAGTCAATGTGCAATTTCTACAACAACTTTAACCAGAGTGGACACGGTTCGTAACTTTGGTGAAACAACAGAGTAAGTTAGACGAGGTCAACTATCACACGCACTTTGACATTTTGAAACAGTTTCAAAATGAGGTGAATGAACTTCGAGCTGAAAGGATAGCAAAGACTGCTAATCCACTTGCTTTGGTGTCTACCACTCAACACGTCGAAGATCATCGCTCTCGTGCTCCAAAGTCATACTCCGCTACATTCTCTTCACCAAGATACACCACTTCATCTAAGTATTCAGCTCCCACAAGATCACGAGACAAAGAATTAAGAGCACCATCACCATCACCTGAGCCATCATCTGAAGAGGACAGTGATGAAGAACAAATTACTTTCATTATGAAGACCTACAAGAAAATCATTAAACCCACCAACAACAATCTTCGAACATCATCTAACACAAGGAACCAATATGTTGAGAGTCCTCAAAGGTATGACACACGTCAACGTGATGAAAGTCCTCCTAGGTATGATCGATGTAATCCAACACATGTTGAGGGTTCTACACGATATAATCGACAAAATGCTAAGTATGATACTCAGAGGATTGCTATTGCTCCTGGGAATAGGGAAACTCTTGGTTCTCAAGTGGTTCAGCTAAGTGGGATTCAGTGCTTTAATTGTCAAGGCTATGGGCATATGGCAAAGGAATGTAGGAAGCCGAAACGGGTTAGGGACTCTGGCTATCATAAAGAAAAGATGTTTCTATGCAAGAAGATGGAAGCTGGGGTTAAATTGTCGGCTGAGGAAGGAGAAATGCTTGATGATACTGATGATGAAGCCTCCGACCAAGAACTTGAAGCACATTACTCGTACATGGCAAAGGTTGAAGAAGTTCTCAACGTCACTGAAAATGACAATGGTCCTATCTTTGATACTGAGCCAATCGATAAGGTGATACAAATAATTCTCTTCATACTGGACTCCGGATGCACGAAGCACATGACGGGGAATCTCAAGCTTCTAATTAACTTCGTGGAGAAGTTCCTGGGTACGGTCCGATTCGGAAATGATCAATTTACACCGACCCTAGGATATGGAGATTTGGTTCAGGGGAATATCACGATAGAAAGGGTATACTACGTCGAAGGGCTCAATCACAATCTTTTCTAGGTTGGTCAATTCTGTGATGCAGATTTGGAAGTTGCTTTCAGAAAGAAGACATGTTTTGTTCGTGATTATGATGGGAATGATTTACTCACCGGTTCATAGAATACCGATCTTTACACAATTTGACTACAAGACACAACTTCATCAACTCCAATTTACTTCATGGCTAAAGCGTCAACGACTCAGGCATGGTTATGGCATCAACGTCTTCTCATCTCAACTTAGACACCATCAACTTGATTTCCAAGAAAGATATTGTGAGAGGCCTTCCAAGCTTGAAATTCATCAAAGATCGTCTTTGCTCTTCTTGTAAGCTTTTTAAAGCTAAAGGAAGTAGCTTTAAGACAAAGACTACACCAAGCTCTAAAGGACGGTTAGATCTTCTTCATATAGATTTGTGTGGTCCCATGTGTGTTCAAAGTATCAATGGGAAGAAATATGTTATGGTAATTGTCGATGATTACTCAAGGTACACATGGACTCACTTCTTGAGGTCCAAGGATGAAACACTGAAGTTCTCATCACTTTCCTTAAACTGATACAACGTGGTCTTCAAGCTCAAGTAAAAGTGGTTCGTACTGACAGAGGTACGGAATTTTTGAATTCAACTCTGAGGAACTATTTTGAAGCCAAAGGAATTGAACATGTAACATCTATTGCTCGAACACCCGAACAAAATGGCGTTGTTGAAAGACGAAACCGTACGTTAGTTGAGGCTGCTCGAACATTATTATCCGCTTCAAAATTACCACTATTCCTTTGGGTCGAAGCCGTGTCAACCGCATGCTACACACAAAACCGATCCTTAATTATCCCAAGACCCGAAAAGACACCATATCACATAATTCATGATCGAAAACCTTCACTCAAACATCTTCATGTTTTTGGATGTATGTGTTACATTATTCGCGATGGTGAAAATCTGGACAAGACGAAAGAGAAAGGTGTTGCATGCATTCTTGTGGGATATGCAACTCAGTCAAAGGGATATAGAGTTTACAACAAGATAACACAATTGATAATCGAGACTATTCATGTCAGATTCGATGAATTACAAGAAATGGCACTTGAACAAAACAGTTTATGTAAAACCCGCATGCTTTTACCATGAATAGTACCCTTACGATAGTACGTACATGATTAGAACTTTCCTTTTATAGCATGTTTACGTCTCACGAACAAGAATTACAAGTATTACGTACGTGTTATAACACGATAAGTATTTATTACGTATTAACAAGCGATAATTATTTCAATAATAATTATAATCACGAACATACGAACATGAAATCACGAACGTAAATTAATCATGAGCTTAATATTATGTATGTATGTATATATATTTATTACGATCACGAATAAATATAATAAGACACGAACGATAACTATTAAATCACGTAAAACACGAACACGAGAACACACTTATTATTTAGACACGGAAAATGTTCGGGTTACCCCCATGTGGGCCCCTTACCCGCGGACACAACATGACCAAAGGGCTAAGCCCATGCAAATTTACTAAACATGAAAACAAGGGAAAACTATTTTCATAATTCAAGAATTTAGAAAATAATTAAAACCCTAATACTCTCTTGCTCCTCTCCTTTGGCCTTCGGGTATACACACACCAAAGGGGTGTTTTGGTTGATTTTTGGTGTTTGATTAATTGCAAGGATCATTAGTGTGTTTATCCTCTTTGATTCACGTGATCGATATAAACCCTAACCTCTTTTCTTTTATGTTTTTTATTTATAAATCACATGAAATCATGAATGTTTTTAATAAATAATTAAAACCAAGATATAAAACATGTAATTAAGCATGGGGTAAATTAATATATGGTTAAGGGGTGTTTGTTTTGTGGCCGACGTCTAAACCGAGCCCCAAGGGGGTCTTGGCTTGGCTTTAATTCGCACTACCGAGACCTCATGGTCTCGGTTTGGTGTCTTGTTGTCTCGGCAGCAGCAAGAAGGGAGACCCCGACCTCGGTCGGGGCATGATGGTGCTCGGGTAGGCCACGACAGCAAGGGGACATCGGCTAGCCGATGGGAAACCTTGGCTAGCCGGCGGCTAGGTTGACCAAGGGTGTATTGGGTCCGGTTCACGGGTTGAAACACTGGTCCGGTTCACACATGTTTAGAATGAAACACGGTCCGGTTCATGAGTTATTTTTACAAGGTTAAATATTTTTACAAGTTATATTTTTTACAAGACTTAAATTAAATTAATTAAAAACATGAACATGATTAATTTAATTTACATGACTTAGGTTATTAATTTTATCATTAATACATGAATTTTAACCTAAGTATTTTTTCCATTTAATTAGACTATATAATTAATTAATTATTAAAATCATGACCTATAATTAATTAAATTACATGACTTAGGTTATATTATTAATAGATAATAATACATGTTTTAACCTAAGTATTTATTTTTACCTTTATTTAATTAAATCATGTTATATTTAATTAAATACTTTAACCTATAGTTTATTTAATTCACATGAAATAATTAATAAACTATACTATTAATTACATGACTTAGAATATTAATCAGTAAACACTTAAGCTTATATAATTAGCTTAATTATCCAGCTTATATCTAATAACGGAAACTTCCTATTTTTAGAAACTTATTTAATTAAGGCAGCTAATCTATTTATGCAAACTTTCTATTTTTAGAAACTTATCTATTTTAAGCAGTAAATCTATTTTTAGAAACTTTCTATTTTTGGAAACTTTCTATTTTTGGAAACTTTCTAATTTTGGTAACTTTCTATTTTTGGAAAATTTCTATTTTAGTAAACCTGCTATTTTTAGAAAGTTACTTATTATTACATGTAACACCCCCAAATTTCGGTCATAACAGCGGAAGGGTCATTGGGTGTTACTATCATGGTTCAGTCTCATAATCATAGAAAACGGCTCAAAACGAGTCGTTTTAATAAAAACATCCATTCATTTTCATTTAACAATAAAACTTTTCACACGGTCCCAAATAATTCAAAGTTTACAAACACAATAAAGGATAAAAGATTCTTTGAATGGATATAATTTATGAAAGCGGGCCAAAACATTTCAAATAAGCAAGCTTCACGAAACCGCCTTCCTCGAGTGCCTTCCCAATGGACCTGAGATAAAACATGATAAAAAGTCAGTAAAATTTGTCGAGTGAATCTATAGAGTTTAATTTAAATAAAGAGAACACAAGTATTCAAAATAACCTTCCATGGTTAATAATTTATCAAAGACAATTATGTTGTACGGACATAATAATCGTGTCATTACATAAGTCTCGTGACATTGAACGTTAACATATATTAATTCAGCCCAACACACCTAGCCAAGTGCGTATATTTCTCTTATACAATGCATTCGATGTTTCATTACTAGTGCATCACAACACCACGCGAGAGCTAGTCGCGACCGGACTGGGCGTCACCCTGATAGATCTATCCATAGCATTAGCGTTATCTCGATTAACAATTCACGATTCATGGGTCTTTTAAGGCTAAACAAATTTATGTAATAACTTCCATCTAAACATACAATTAAGTTCCTTGTGTTCATTTTTAAAACAATCATGAGTTTACCACAACTTATAGTTGTATCTTCCAATTTCAATAAATACTTTTCCAATAAGTAGGGTTTCCACAACTTCTCGTTGCACCTATACTTTTCTAATAAGTAAGGTTTTCACAACTTCTCGTTGTACCCTTTATTTTTAAATAAACAAGCATGTTATCCCCCTCGCGGGTTTTATAAAACAAGTAAATATGTTCAAAGCGAGGCTATAGACTCACCTTAGCCAATAGTGGTAATGAGAAGATCGCCGACGATTAGTGATGCCCGTTTAAACACGAAAACCGCAACCTACCAAATAAGGCGCGTTCGTTAATAATCGACTTAAGTATAAATCATACTTAAATAATATAAAAATAAAAATTACAAAACCAAGACAATCCCGAAAATTTAATAATACAAGTTTTATTACTATACCTTTTTATTCAACATAATTCTTTTAAACAATTGCACTCTTGACATTGACCCGTCATAAGACGCCAAGTCAACGCAAGTCAACTTATCATTTTACTTCTCTCGGACCAGTAACTAAGTCATTTATATAATGAATTAACACTTGAATAAATCACCATGTCCAATGGCGAATACTCCACTCACGCCACATAATTATTGAACTACGTGTCCAAAATACCAATCAGCATGTACACTCCAAATGTACACACCAATCTACCCTATCTAGACTTGTCCGATTTCGACGAAACTTGGTACCAAACTCACATATAATATGTATAAGACTCAGTTTAAATTTCATTCAAAAATATTACTCCTAAGACCTTCTGCCCGACACATCTTCGTGATGTAAAAACCGGTCAGATTTACGTCTTCAACTCGTAAAACCATTTTGACATATCTAAACAACTCCATTTATAAAACCGACACTCGGGTTTGAAAATAAACTCATGACCTGAGGTTTAGACTCCAACATCAGTCCTTGAACATTTTCAAAACTCATTCTATAGTCCCCGAGATTCGATTCAAATATCGACAAATATTTTCGGATTATGCCGATACTCGTCTCCCGGTACACGAATACTAAAATTGTCGTAACTTCACACTCGTTTGGAGCTAGAAGCTCTATCTTATATCAAATCGAAGCTAACGAAATTCTCTGCGACCCTATCTTATTAGTTTAACAAGATTATTTCAGTAAGTAATTCAAAAATGGCCTTTAATTTACTGCCTAAAATTAGCTCTTTAAAAATCATACTAAAATAATTTTTCAACCCATTTTATCAATTTACATACTCCTAATATCATCATAACACATGTATCTAACTCCTAACACCCTCAAATTCAATCTAATAAAATTCAAATATATAAAAATCATGCATGCAACAACAACCCCACTCAAATATAATAATAATAACAACATTCATAACCATAAAAATGGATCAAACATGATGTTCTTCACCCAAATTTGAAAAGAAAAATAAGTGAATGCATGTTGGAAAAATTTATACCAAAATACTTTCCTTTGAATTTTCAAGATGGGAGTTTAATTAGTTTTTCTTGAATCAAAGTAGAAAATCAAGATCAAGGGTGTTTTTGGTTGAGGGTTTGGACGGCAAAAACAAAGAGAGAAAGAGAGTTTTGTGATTTTATTTATTTAAAATTAATTAGTGGAATGTTTGGTAGAAAAATTTCTTTTTATACTAAGTAGTGGAGGGACCAATTTTGCCAATTAGGTATAGTTTTGGACCACCAAGTAATTAAATAAGTTAAAGGGTAGAAAATGTAAATATTAAATTTTGAAAATATTTACGGGACTCGGGTTTCGTAAAAATATTTTTTTTTAAAAAGTTAAAACGCTTCTTAAAAATAATAATATCACTTCGACACGGCTTAAAACGTAATTAAATCGAAAACGTCGAAAATATAAAATATCGAGAAAATCGATAATAAAACATTAATTTTTGGGCATCCGTCGGTATCGCGATCATTAGTAGTTCTCGTCATTCGTTAAAACGTAAAACACGAGAAATAAAAATAAATACAGTAAAATCATTCACATGATAAATTGAGAATATAATATCGATACCTAACGTATTCCTTGCCAGTTTTCATCGAAACGACAGTCATACGTAAAGTTTCAAACTATAACCTTCTCGGTTAGTCGATAATTTAAAATTCTCATTAAAGTAAACACGTAATACGTAATAGTCGAGATCAAAGTAACGACCTGAAATTTACGGATTGTCACATTATCCCCACCAAATTGGGATCTTCGTCCCGAAGATCAACTTGCGTTCTTCCTCGATCGCTCGTTGAAAGCAAAGGGTTAAACGGATTTTGGTCCTCGTCTTGAGTTCCATCAGATTTGACAATAGGAATACGACTTTGCTTCGGTTGCCTAACTTCCTTATCGATAATATCAACAAGTACTTCGATGAAATGCAACTTACCGTCGATTCATACTTCATCAAAAGAGATAATAAGATCTTCGTCAGGAAGGAATTTCTTTAGGTTCGACATATGAAAAGTATTATGAATTCCTTGTAGTTCTCGAGGTAATTTCAGTTTTCATGCCACTGGACCTACACTCGATATCAGCTTGAATGGTCCAAACTAACGGGGACTTAACTTCCCACATTTTCCAAAATACATAACACCTTTTCAGGGTGATAGCTTTGGCATAACTTTTCCACCTACCTCGATTTCCAAAGGTTTTCGCTTCACATCGTCATACCTTCTATGTCTACTATGAGCAGTTAACAACAGTTCTTAATTGGCACGATCGATTTATTTATCAAAATAAAATGAGCAGAGTCAATCAATCAACATTGACAGAAATCTATTCATATTCAGACTGAGTTTTCGAGAGCTTAACAATGAATCCATTGTAATTTGCTCCAACCTCAAGAATGATAACGAATAACACAATCGTAATCACTTAAAAGGCTTATTTACCTCTTTTATTCCTGAATACACGGTAGGCTCATACTATCGGTGGGTACCGTACATTAGTGCCATACAATTAATGTCTTAATAAACGAAGAGTAAAATCACCTCACCCAATTACAAGTCATGGGTTATGCAGTTTCCTCATTCTTCCTTGGTTTCCTACAAGCATATACAAATCAAACAACTCTAAATCCTTCAGAGATGCATCACAATAAATAACAAAATCTTCACTTTCTTCGAGTAACGATAAGTTCGGCGTGTTGCAGAGTTTTCTTTTCATGGTCTGAAAAGCTTTCTCTTCATCATCGCCCCACACATACGGTTCATTCTTTTTAGTTAGCTTAGTTAATGGTTTTGATATCAAAGAGGATCCTTTAATAAACCTTCAGTAAGAACCAGCCAAACCTAGAATTTATCGTACTTCAGTTGGAATAGTTGGAACATTCAAATCTTCGAGGGCTTCGATTCTCGCATAATCAACATGTATGCCACCTTGTCACTCACATGACAGAGAAGTTGTACAGAACCAAGCCAAAAATCACACTTTAAGAATTTTGGGTACGTCTTTTCGTTCTTTAACAAGTTCATGATTATCCCTAAGTGTTCGGCATGTTCTTTCTCGCTCTTAGAGCATATTAGAATATCATCAATGAAAACAATCACGAATTTATCAAGACACGACTTATACATACAATTCATTAAGTCAATGAATACAACAGGCGTATTGGTCAAACCAGAAGGCATAACACTAAACTCATAATGATCATCACAAGTTCTAAACGCCATAATAGGAATATCTCCCTCGCGTATGCAAAGTTGATGATAAGCAAAACAAAGATCAATCTAGGAGGAAACACCAGAATCTTGGAGAAAACACGAGAATTTTGAAGTTGATCAAATAGATCATCAATTCATAGAAGCGGGTAACGATTCTTGATCGTTAGCTTATCCAGCTCTCGGTAATTGATACACATACGAAACGAATCATCTTTCTTCTTAGCGAATAGAATAGGAGTTCTACAAACTGACAAGCTCGATCGACTAAAACCACTATCAGATAGTTCTTAATGCTGCAAAAGTAATTACTTCAACTCAGAGGGTGCTAATGAATATGGCTCATGTGCCACAGTTGCAGCACCATAAATTAGATCAATTAAGAATTCTATTTTCCTTGGAGGCGGAAGCCTTGGCAAATCTTCTAGAAACACAATAGTCACAAATGACTAGAGTAATTCTACTTACTTCTCTTACGATTCATTCTACGATACCTAAGCCATGAATAATCCACAACCTTTTTCGATTCACTTACGAGCTCTAATGCACGAAAGGAATTTTCAATTTGGAATTATTTTTCCCTTCCGTAACCTCATTAGCCTTGCCTTGGATTATGTGCCCCACGAGCTAATAAGCCATACAGACAGCTTCGCAATTAGCAATTGGCTTAGAAGAAGTCACATCACCGCATTTATTCTTGGTCAGCCATGAATATACTGCTTGACCTTGACGGTTCGGGTTCCATAATTCTTGGACATAAAGGAGTCAACTTATGGAAACACTTGATATATCTACCAATGTTAGTTCCCTTCAGTCTCAAATTGTACAACACTTGCTCCATACTTTAGAAATGCTTCGAGGACAAGCTCCTCAGTTAACCGTTTAATCACCTTAGTCCATGGTGTCCCATAAGTAAAGATACCTATGGAAGCAAGTCTGCCATTCCACCAAATTAATGCACGACCTTGGAGAGTAGCGATTTCAAACTGCACCTTATCCTCCTGATTAGGATCATAGATTCGAAAGATTGACGCCATCTTTTCAACAACTGACACAATCCTCCATCTTCTTTAGTCTCCTTAAGAGTCTACGGTTTGCAATTAATGAATGAAGTGTAGTTATAGCCTCTAATTTTGGGCACATTTGTTCCATCCGTACCACGAACATTATCTGCTCCAGCTTCAGCTCCACTGGCTCCAGTTCCACCAGTTTTTAGCTTCAGCTCCAGTTCCAGATCCATCATTCATGTTGGCCATGAATTCAACTATAGATACAACAACTTATTCACTAATAACTTGGCGCATTCGTGCTTCAGTCATAGCTTTCATTGACTGCATGAGTCTTGTGCAACGCAAATCAAATCATAATGAGTATTCATTCAATGGTTGCGTTATACCACATGAATTTACAAGAGAAAAGCAACGAATGATAATAATAGAACGATGTAGAATGAGAAATCAAAGGGTAGTCATTCCATTGATCACAAACTAGTACAAGTCGTATTGTTAACATTATGGATAATCATCGTCTAATGCCATACAACTTAAAAGACTAGTCCTACTAAATGTTGTCACAGCTTAGTTAGGGATTAATGAGAAGATACTACAATTGATAAACTAATCTACTAAAAGTTACTAGGTAATTCACATGGGTAAGAAGGCTCCTCGGTCCCACAAGAAGAAGATTTCTTCAATGTCTTTCAGAGACGCTTGATATCCTCCTCAATTGGTGCTTTTGGAACAGCCCCAATACAACCATTTCACGATCAAGGAAATAAAGGAAAAAAATCAAAGAATGAATTGAGCAAACGAATTATGAGTCAATAAGGGTTTAATCACACAGATGCTATGAGCTTAAGCACACACCTTTATGAATCATTATTTCCATGGATTGATCAAGTCCTTCCGAATAAGATTCAGAAATTTGTAGTTTAACAATTTATAATTTCCTTGTTCAAATAAATGGCCAATTTATTTCAACGATTATAAATCACTTTATTCAAGCATCGCCAGCTCAACGCAAAAGATCAAGATCGAAACAAATGAGAAACTGATTTAACAGAAAATGATCAGTGATATGATATGGAATCCTGGTTGGCATGTGAATACCATACAAATCAATCTCAATTCTTAACAATAAACAGTACCATCTCGGACAAACTTGTTTTTATCAAAACAGTATAATGTCAAAGATTAATGAAAATGCACATTAAATTTGCTAAACAAAATGAACGGATCGATAAATCAAGAATAAGAATCAAGGAAATCAAAATCCTTGTAACCAAAAGAAAATCAGCAAGAATATTTAACCGTTTCGTTGGGATCATGTATATCCACAACTTAGTTAATCTCGAGAATAACAGGATTCATTTCAGGAATAGCTTAAGCGCTAGCATTAAAATGACTAGGGTGGCTTCGTGACAATCTACGTCGTATAAATCTCGTATAAGTATAAAATTACCATTTATAATTAAATAAATGAAAACATACCTTGTAATTCACAAGTTCAAATAATCGATAAAGATTACAACATATATATAATCCCATATATATAAATACTTTCATTCTCGTCCATTGGCAACTCGGAGGTTTCGCTTGCAACAGTTATAGTTAAAAGATTTCAAAAATTCATTTTTGGAAAATCTTTTCGTTCTCTATAACTTGAGCTCTGATACCAATCTGTAACACCCCCAAATTTTGGTCATAACAGCGGAAGGGTCATTGGGTGTTACTATCATGGCTCAATCTCATAGTGATAGAAAACGGCTCAAAACGAGTCGTTTTAATAAAAACATCCATTTATTTTCATTTAACAATAAAACTTTTCACACGGTCCCAAATAATTCAAAGTTTACAAACACAGTAAAGGATAAAAGATTCTTTGAATGGATATAATTTATGAAAGCGGGCCAAAACATTTCAAATAAGCAAGCTTCACGAAACCGCCTTCCTCGAGTGCCTTCCCAATGGACCTGAGATAAAACATGATAAAAAGTCAGAAAAATTTGTCGAGTGAATCTATAAAGTTTAATTTAAATAAAGAGAACACAAGTATTCAAAATAACCTTCCATGGTTAATAATTTATCAAACACAATTATGTTGTACGGACATAATTATCGTGTCATTACATAAGTCTCGTGACATTGAACGTTAACATATATTATTTCAGCCCAACACACCTAGCCAAGTGCGTATATTTCTCTTATACAATGAATCCAATGTTTCATTACTAGTGCATCACAACACCACGCGAGAGCTAGTCGCGATCGGACTGGGCGTCACCCCGATAGATCTATCCATAGCATTAGCGTTATCTCGATTAACAATTCACGATTCATGAGTCTTTTAAGGCTAAACAAACTTATGTAATAACTTCCATCTAAACATACAATTAAGTTCCTTGTGTTCTTTTTAAAACAATCATGATTTTATCACAACTTATAGTTGTATATTTCAATTTCAATAAATACTTTTCCAATAAGTAGGGTTTCCACAACTTCTCGTTGCACCTATACTTTTCTAATAAGTAAGGTTTTCACAACTTCTCGTTGTACCCTTTATTTTTAAATAAACAAGCATGTTATCCCATCGCGGGTTTTATAAAACAAGTAAACATGTTCAAAGCGAGGCTATAGACTCACCTTAGCCAATAATGGTAATGAGACGATCGCCGGCGATTAGTGACGCCCGTTTAAACACGAAAACCACAACCTACCAAATAAGGCGCGTTCGTTAATAATCGACTTAAGTATAAATCATACTTAAATAATATAAAAATAAAAATTACAAAACCAAGACAATCCTGAAAAAATTAATAATACAAGTGTTATTACTATACCTTTTTATTCAACACAATTCTTTTAAACAATTGCACTCTTGACATTGACCCGTCATAAGACGCCAAGTCAACGCAAGTCAACTTATCATTTTACTTCCCTCGGACCAGTAACTAAGTAATTTATATAATGACTTAACACTTGAATACATCACCATGTCCAATAGCGAATACTCAACTCACGCCACATAATTATTGAACTACGTGTCCAAAATACAAATCAGCATGTACACTCCAAATGTACACACCAATCTACCCTATCTAGACTTGTCCGATTTCGACGAAACTTGGTCACAAACTCACATATAATATGAATAAGACTCAGTTTAAATTTCATTCAAAAATATTACTCCTAAGACATTCTGCCCGACACATCTTCGTGTTGTAAAAACCGGAAAGATTTACGTCTTCAACTCGTAAAACCATTTTGACATATCTAAACAACTCCATTTATAAAACCGACACTCGGGTTTGAAAATACACTCATGAACTGAGGTTTAGACTCCAACATCAGTCCTTGAACATTTTCAAAACTCATTCTATAGTCCCTGAGATTCGATCCAAATATCGACAAAAATTTTCGGATTGTGCCGATACTCGTCTCCCGGTACACGAATACTAAAATTGTTGTAACTTCGCACTCGTTTGGAGCTAGAAGCTCTATCTTATATCAAATAGAAGCTAACGAGATTCTCTACGACCGTATCTTATTAGTTTAACAAGATTATTTCAGTAAGTAATTCAAAAATGGCCTTTAAGTTATTGCCTAAAATTAGCTCTTTAAAAATCATACTAACAATTTTTCAACCTATTTTATCAATTTACATACTCCTAATATCACCCTAATATCATCATAACACATGTATATAACTCCTAAAACCCTCAATTTCAATCTAATAAAAATTAAATATATAAAAATCATGCATGCAACAACAACCCCACTCAAATATAATAATAATAACAACATTCATAACCATAAAAATGGATCAAACATGATGTTCTTCACCAAAATTTGAAAAGAAAAATAAGTGAATGCATGTTGGAAAAATTTATACCAAAATACTCTCCTTTGAATTTGCAAGATGGGAGTTTAATTAGTTTTTCTTGAATCAAAGTAAAAAATCAAGATCAAGGGTATTTTTGGTTGAGGGTTTGGACGGCAACAACAAAGAGAGAAAGATAGTTTTGTGATTTTTTATTTAAAAATGAATTAGTGGAATGTTTGGTAGAAAATTTTCTTTTTATACTAAGTAGTGGAGGGACCAATTTTGCCAATTAGGTATAGTTTTGAACCACAAAGTAATTAAATAAGTTAAAGGGTAGAAAATGTAAATATTAAATTTTGAAAATATTTACGGGACTCGGGTTTCGTAAAAATACTTTTTTTTTAAAGTTAAAACGCTTCTTAAAAATAATAATATCACTTCGACACGACTTAAAACATAATTAAATCGAAAATGTCGAAAATTATAAAATATCGAGACAATGATAATAAAACATAAATTTTTGGGCATCCGTCGGTATCGCGATTATTAGTAGTTCTCGTCATTCGTTAAAACATAAAACACGAGAAATAAAAATAAATACAATAAAATCATTCACATGATAAATTGAGAATATAATAACGATACCTAACGTATTCCTTGCCAGTTTTCATCGAAACGACATTCTTACGTTAAGTTTCAAACTATAACCTTCTCGGTTAGTCGATAATTTAAAATTCTTATTAAAGTAAACACGTAATACGTAATAGTCGAGATCAAAGTAACGACCTGAAATTGACGGATTGTCACATTACACAACAAGTATAATAATACATGAAATACAAGTAATACTTAATCATAATAGACAAAATATATGATAAACACAGTATAAAGCTTAAATCAGTAAAACATGACATGAACATATAAAACAAGCTAAGACATGATATAAAACCAGTACGTACTCAGTGATCAGATACTTATACATGTATGTATTTATGTAGCATTAGTGATACAGAAGTAGGACTCTCTTCCGTTCGTCTTCTTCGTTCACTGGACACAAGGTACGGATTCTCCGTCCTTTCAGTATGACATTCCTCCTTATTAGGATTTCCCGTATGCAGCCAACTGTTTTCCCCAGTATATGTTTATATGTTTTTTAATTGCTTATGTTTAAATTAAAATACCTAAAGCCATATACATGCATGACCAGTTTCACCTAGTTATGGATGTACCATAACCATAACACTGGAGGCACAAGTGCTATGACTTCACCACGGCGGAGTGATAGCTCGTGGCATCCCTTTCAGTTTTTGGCCATATTATTATTATCAGGTGGGGCGTATGGGTGCATCCAAGTTTACATGTTTTCAGCAGATTATTCAGTGTGAATGTGGTGTGTGCCTTGCATCCTTCACAAGGAGTTGATCACTCCTACCCAAAACCAGTATATTAAATTAGAGGCAACCCCTCTAATTTGCATGACGAGGTCACCCCTCCAAGTATTCATGCACGTTGATATTTCATGACCTATATTGGCTAATGGTAAATATGTTAAACAATTTTTACAAGATAAACATAAGGCTTTTCAAACTATAAAACCAGTTTTACTAAGATATAACCAGGTTATCCAGGACTTAGTCTTTTCCGCTGTTTCATGTTTATATGCTTATATTATTCATGCTATACTTGTATATCCGTGCACTGAGCGTTATGCTCAGCCGTTTTCCTTTTCATGTTCCAAAAACGTCAAGTACTCAGGGACGCTCGTAGACTTTAAGCGTACATGCATATGGATTGGAAGCTTCCTAGCCTTCTTTACTTTATGCATTTCTTTATACTTCGATACTCATTTCCATGGACATTGTTTAGTCCTTTCATTTACAGTACTTATGTTTGTGTGTGATGAGTTCTACTTTTGGGGTACCGATGTTTGATTCCGGTATTTCCTTTATGGTCATGTAATGTTTAGACATTTATCCTTGTATGCTTTGATGACACGCCATAATCACGCGTGACATTCCATTTATCAAAATGGGGTGTTACAATTATGGTATCAGAGCCAAGGCTTCGACCTGTAGGCTCTCAAAACACGACCTATGATTAGTGGGTAGTCACTATGGTCTTCCTAGAACTGACAGTCGGTTTTCATGCATTCATCATTTTCATGCATACATATATATGTCATTGTCGCAGGTTTATGACTAAGTAATGGTTGGTACAAGACTGGCCCTATTTAGTCGCATGTGTTTTATCGAAACTTTTAAATTTGGGACCGACCCATAGGCTTCCCCTCGCCATGTCATTTTTATGGTGAACTGACCATAGGCGTTCACTCTCGCGCATACAAAAGTTTTCATAAAACTGCATCATGCATTCATGTACTAGTTTTCCTGCATAAAATTTTTCTCATGATTTATTGGCATAAAAAAAATTTCATGTATATAGTTTATGTTTTGATCAGTTTAATCATGTATTTTTTGTTATACTGTCAGATGGTTCTCACACGCGAGCAGTAACAACTCAATGCAGCAATCCAAGTTGCAATGCAAGCTATTCTTCCTCAGCTGAGGAACGAAATCAGGGCTGAGGTTCAGGCTGCCAACAATCAGCAGCATCACCCATTACCTCCTCCTCCCCCTCCAGCAACATTGGCCACATGGTTGGAGAGATTCAATAAGCTCCGTCCTCGAGGTTTCGAGAGAACAGATAGCCCAAGTGAAGCTGAAAGCTGGTTGGCTCACATTGAGAAAATCTTCGATGCTATGGCTGTAACCCCGTTTTCAAGTCGAGGTTGGCATGCTACCGGTTCGAAGGTGATGTGTTAGCATGGTGGATAGCACTGAAGCAGTCTGATGGAGGTGACGATTGGGTGGCTGGTTTGACATGGGCTCAGTTTAAGGATGGGGTGATGGAGCAGTTCTTTCCCAAGGCTGAGCAAGACAAGCTAAAGAGAGAGTACCATGGGATCCGACAGAGAGCTGGGGAGAATACAACGAGTTCATGCAGCGCTTTATTCGCTTATCTGGTTTCCTTGGTGCAGCAGCAGGTACTCCTGAAGAGCAAGCACACCACTTCAGGTGGGCTCTTCGTACATCGGTCGCAAAAAACTTGGTGTGTGCTACGTTCAACACGGTAGTACAAGTGGCCGATGCGGCACGTAAGCTGGAGATGCTGTAGGAGAGAGATGAGTTCGGGGAAGCAGAGAGACCCGATAACAGGTAAACATTCATATTCAAGCGGTGACCAATCCGTATTCTTCCAGTATATGTCAATATTTCATCTCATTAAATTGTATCTTCCAGGCAGAAGACTGGGGACCGGTCACAGCCGGCTACTCAGCAACAGCCTAATCAGCCCAAGGGAAACGGTCAGACTCACGACCGTTCTGCTACGGATAAGCGTGGCAGTAATGATAATTACCGTAACAACGCTGGACACTCCAACAGTAGCAGGTCTTTATACTTACACATTTTCTTATGATTTCATGTTATGATTCTTAATTCTGACACATTAGTAAATCTTCTACCAGGAATCATGGTAACGGTAGGGACCAGATTCAGAGAGGTTCACAGCCTAACCGTCCAGCTATCACTGGTATTAAATCTTATGATTATCCTCATTGTCCTTTGTACCCTATTTTCATGTCTCATGTATAGTGTTTTTATCAGGTTCTCAGCCAGTCAGGACACCTGCTGGAGGATATACTCATCCTCTTTGCTCTACTTGCCACCGTAGGCACCTAGGGCCATGTCGCCGCGACAGTGACGCATGCTTCAAGTGTGGTCTTCCTGGCCATCACATGAAGGATTGCCGCAAGGGCGAGATGAGGGTACATCTGGACATGCTGATACCAAGCCGCCTCCTACTAGTGGACGCGTTTACACGACATCTCGCGATCAGGCCAACAAGTCTACAGGTACCATCACTGGAATCTTGTATATGTATGGTCAAGCTGCATGTGTTCTGTTTGATACGGGTGCTACTTACTCGGTCATTTCTACTGCTTATGCCAAGAATGTTAGGATACTCCCCATGTCACTAGAGAATATACTGAGTATTTCCACGCCTTTGAGAGACTCTGTACGTATAACCCATGTGTACAAGAGCCTTCCCCTAGAGTTTGACGACAAGGTTCGTCCTGTTGACGCACTTCCGCTGGACATGAATGATTTTGACATGATTTTGGGCATGGATTGGCTATCAAAGCATCATGCTACCATAGAGTGCCATTCATATCGAGTCATCTTCGGTGATGTTAATGCACCAGAGTACATTCACAACGAGTTTGTACCCGGCAGGTCTGTACAAATCATATCAACCCTGCAAGCACGTGCACTACTTTCACATGGTTGCGAGGGTTATCTAGCTACTATTCATGACATGGATGCTGAATCCCCATCAATTCAGGATCAGCCGATAGTGTCAGAATTTCCAGATGTATTTCTAGAAGAACTTCCGGGCATACCGCCTGCACGTGGAGTAGAATTTAATATCGAGCTCATCCCAGGAGCTGAGCCGATTTCCAAGGCTCCTTATCGCATGGCTCCCATAGAGTTGAAGGAGTTGAAGGATCAATTGCAAGAAATTCTGGAACGAGGCTTTATTAGACCGAGCGCATCTCCATGGGGCGCACCAGTCTTAGTTGTTAAGAAGAAGGACGGCAGTATGCGTCTTTGCATAGACTATATGAGCTCAACAAGATTACCATCAGGAATAGGAATCCACTACCACGTATAGACGATCTGTTTGACCAACTCCAAGGGGCCAAACATTTCTCCAAGATTGATCTAAGGTCAGACTATCATCAGCTACGGGTTACGGAGCAGGACATCGCCAAGACTGCTTTTCGTATACGCTATGGCCACTACGAAATTGTAGTCATGCCATTTGGCCTTACCAATGCTCCAACAGTGTTCATGGATTTGATGAACAGAATCTTCCATGAATTTTTGGACAAGTTTGTCATTGTCTTCATTTACAACATCCTGATTTTCTCTAAGTCCAAGGAGGAACACGAAGACCATCTTCGTACAGTACTATAGATTCTTCGCCAGAAGCAGCTATATGCTAAATTCTCCAAGTGTGAGTTATGGTTAGACAAGGTGGCATTCTTAGGTCACATTGTATCAGCAGAAGGAATCACGATGGATCCAGCGAAGGTTGAGGCTATTACCAAATGGCCAAGGCCAATGATGTAGTAAAACACGTCTTTTAGGAAAAAGAGCGTAATTAGGGCAAGTATTAAGTGTTGGTTTAGGAAAACCAAGCACTAATGACCAATGAAGTTCAAGTTCGTTTCCCAAGGAGGCAAGTGCGTTGTGTTAAGAATTGATTAATGGTTTGTGATTATATTGATGAGAAATGAAAAGAAGAAAATAGATTAGAAGAGAATGACGGTTACGATTATGAATTAAACTAAGACGAATAGTCGTGCACGTAAAACCGTAAAAAGTGACAAAATTAAAAATTTACCCTAAAAATTCCTAGAAAATTGCAATAAATCCTAAAAAATGTAATTAGAGTTTACAAAAAATCAAAAATCACTCAAACCTTTTATTTAATTAAATAATAATTTTTTAATGCTAATTAAAGCCCAAAAATTAATTTACTTAACAAAAAGCCCAAAATGAGATTTTTTCACTTGTAAACCTCCAAAATACCTTAACTAAATTTATAACTACTTTTGAAAATTTTAAAATTAATTAAAACTATTTAAAAACAATTAAAAACTATTAAAACTTAAAATAATTCTAAAAATTAATCTAATGACAATAAAAATATTCTAAAATTTGTAAAATCCCTAACTTAATGTATTGGATCCAAGAAAAATGAAAAACTTTGAAAAACCTAAATTTTAATTTTTAATAATAAAATAATAATAAAATATTAATAAAAATCCAAAATTTATAAAAAATTCTAAAAAGTTGCAAACTAGTTTATTTTAACCTAAATAAAACAGAAATGAAGTTGAAATTACAAAAATACCCCTATTGGGCCTTGAAATTGGCTAAAAGTCCAAACAGTCCCTTAATGGGCTTGAAATAGGCCCAATAAGAAAAATATTGTCCAAAGAAGCCCAAAATCTCCTATCTGACTTAAAATTTGATTTTTAGAATAAAATTCTGAAGGCCCAAAAGCTGAAAATGTGTTTAAGCTAGCTTATTTCAAAGCAGCTTATTCTTAATGGGCTTTTTGGCCCATTAAGCTATAAGCAGATGCCATAAGCTAAAATTTGAGACACAAGCTTCTTTTGAGTTACATAAGAGATCTGTAAAAAGAAAATTGGAAAAAGCACAAAAATAAGCCTGAAATAAGCCAAGACTCTCTTCACAAAACGACAAAATAGTCGTTTTTGAGTTCTATACCACCTCAAGTGCTCATTCAACTTTCAAAAGCTTTTAAATGACATAACTAAGCAAAATAATCAAAAAGTTTTCAAATAAGCACAAGCAGTAAGCCAGAATAAGCAGATAAGCACTTGTTTTAAAGTCAACTTAATGAGTTTTCTAGTAAAAAGTCAAAGTCAAATTCTAATAAGCTCCAGATCAAATAAAAGGGTTAAATGAGGAAGATCTATTACAAAAAATAAGTTGTTGCAAGTCTGGATAAGCCAATATGGCTTATGAATAAGTTGTTTGAAGATTTACACTAGCAGGGGCTAGTTTTGGAGGTTGAGCAGTGGGAACTTTTCCCCCTGCTTGACCTTTTTGACTTTTTGTCTTTTGTGGCTTTTTTATGGATTCAAGTTACAAACAAGGCACCCTTGTGATCAGTGAATCACAAGGAGTCAAGAACAACAAAGAAACACACTTCCAATCAGCCAAATGATACAATTAATTCAATTAAGCACCAGATCAGACACAGACTTGAACACTAGCAGTTATGAACTTAATAAGCTGTTTCAGCAAGATTCAGCCAACCAAAATGCACCAAAAGCATACACAAGCTATATTTAATTCAAATGAACATAAATCAACAAGTTTCATGCAAAGGTTCAAGGTCTAGATCAAGATTCAAGCTCACAAAGGTTTTTGATGAACAAATAACATGCAGACTTTTTACTTTGCTGATATACTTGACCACCAAGCCAATTTTAAACACTCAAATCTTCAAATTAGGTTACATAAACTTTGATTTAACACCTTTTAGCCCTAAACATGCATACACTCTAAGTGTTTCAAAATTATTAGGTCAAAAACAGTCACATCAAGTGAGATATAGCACAATCTTTAAATTGATGTTTCAAAGCTGAAAACTTGCAGGTTTTAGCATACAACCAAGTGAGAAGCAGATACAAACAACCAGCAACACTTTACAATAACACAATAACAAGATATGCACTTAAACAGGTTAACCCAAACACCCCTTATCTTTTTCAAATCAAGATTTAAACAATTATAAGTGTATTTCAATGTAACCCAAGCCCAATCAAACACAATAACAGATTTATTATGCAGTATCAAGCATGATTAAGCCACAAATTCAACAAGAACACAAGCAGAACTAAAAATCACAAATTTCAAATACTTTGACAGATTTTTGAGAAAGGGGTTCAAACCTCATGGATGTACATCCACACCCACGAATGTTTGAGCTGATGTGCTAGCAAGGACAAGCACAAGCTTCCACAAACAAGCTGCTAAGATTGAACAAGGTTAGAAGCAATATTATCAAAAACAGAAAGGTGAAAAATCTTGATTAATGCAACCCTTGTACCCCACACTTGATTATCCCCAAGTTATAAGCCTCACAACACCTTGATAACACTTTATCAGGATGCTATGATCCACTTATTGCCCAATAATTCCAAGGTGTACAAAGGAACTTAACAAAATATCAAGGTTTTAGAACTTTGAGCAATTTCTTGCACAAAGCTTGAGAAAACGTTTTGAGATTCAAGTTTAGCAAACATATAACATAAACAAGCAGAATAAGAGATTGGCACTTGGTTTTTCTTCACAAATTCAAACACAATTCATTAAACATGAAAATGGCTTTATAGAAAAGTGAACAAGGAAAAATCAAGAGTAGTTGAAATGTAAAGCCTAAGTGCCTTTGTATAGGCTACTATGTTCATCTAGAAAGCATAAAAATGTATAAACCCTAGTTGTGAAGTCCCAAATTTGCCCTTGAAGGTTTATGTAAGGAATAATGTATTTAGAAGTTACTCCTGGTCATATAGCAGTTCCTACTGGAGTACTTCGTTCCTCCTGGTCATATTATAAAGTTGCAAGATGATTATAGAAATATGATCAAGGAAGATTGTAGAAGATAAGATCAAATATTTAGTCTTCCTATTCATATGGAAAGTATTAAATATATTGATTATGATAAGGAGGTTACAAAATTATTTAGGAAATAATTAAATGGTATTAATGTATAATACTTAGGCAAGAATTAATTATGTTGTAACCACCTAGGACCCCTTGGACTATAAAAGGAGGTCCTAGGGTGTAGAGATGAATAACACTTCTACACACACACATTCTCTACACATTTATCTTATTGTTTGTTATAGCTTCAAGGTTGTAAAACCCTATCACTATTAAGAGTGATCGTATTAATATATTGAGGCTTGGATGTTTGGTTATTTCTATTGTTCTTGTTATATATAAAAATTGGTTTCCGCACACTCTTTGTATTGTGATCAAGGCTTCAAAGATCCTTCAAGAAGTAAACCCAACAAGTGGTATCAGAGCCTCGTTGAGAAGCTTTGATTGAGAAGAACAAGATTTATACATCCGTGTTGCTGTGAAGTGAAGTTGCTGTTCAGAATTCGCGATAGTTTACCGACAGATTAGCGACGGTTTGCCAAAAATTTCTAATTAAGGTGTTGCTGAAGAAGACATGGCGTGCAGAACTTCAATTTCAGACAATGAGGTAATTCTTATGACAGAATCTGAAGTTAGAGAATATAATACTAAATTAAAGAATAAAATGCATGCATATAACAACTATGACGTAGTAATTAGTTGTTTTGAAAATTGTGAACAAAAATATGTTGATCTTCAAAAACAATGTTCTAATTTAGATGCTCAAAATGATAAATATTTCGTAGAAGTTCAGTCATACAAAAGAGCTCTAATAACTTTGGAACAACAAAAAAAGTGGTTTCAAAATACTCAATTAGAGTATGAAGATAAGATTAGGGTATTAAGTATTGACTTAGAAAATACAACTAATCTATTGACATATTCTGAAAAGCTTAATACTGAGGTAAATAAAGAGAAGCAGGAGCTACAAAGTAAACTAGATAATGTTTTGGCTAGGTTTGATAAATGGAAAAGTTCATCTAAAAACTTAGTCAAATTAGTAGATAGCTCTATGTCTGGTAGAACCAAAATGGGCTTAGGATTTAAAAACTATCTAGGGCCAAATGATGTTTTTTACTCCTCTTTGTCTAGTATGTTTGATACTAACCCTGAAGATGTGGAGGGTAGGCCTGTTTTCAATGGGTATAAACCAGCTGCAGAGATTCATATTGTTCCTCCACCTCTCACAGGGACATACATGCCTACCTCAGACCACTCTGACTTTGATGAATCGCAAATGCCATATGGTACAAGGTCCACTGGCTCAATTGAAACTACTTCTGTGTCTAATGACTCTGTCTCTTGTAACTCTAGTGACAAGTCTTTAGAACCTAAGACCAATGACCTTGACTCTTGTGAGTCTGGCTCCAGTGTTGATACACTTGAGTCTGTGCCTGATCGTGTTATAATTGAACCTATGACTAGTAAATATGTCTCATGTAAGTCTACCTTAAGTGGTGAATCACCTAAGTTCTATCCTCAATCTGCTTGTACTAAGAATGAAAGTAATAGAAAATCAGATAATCCTAAGAAAAACAATAAGAGTCCTAGAGGTAATCAAAGAGGTTGGAATGGCATGATGACTCATAAATTAGGTGATAACTTTGTGATTAAAAATAAGGCTTGCTATGTGTGTGGTAGTTTTGATCACTTGTAATATACTTGTAAACACAGGAGAAAGATTAATGATCAACAACAAGTTAAACCGGTATGGAATAACTCAAGACGGGTGAATTACAAGAACTTTGGTAGAGTTTTTCACCCCAATCCTAAAAATAACATAATTCCACAACCAAGATGTTTTAACAATGTCAAGGTAGAAGGGTTGAGTCTGCTCGGTCCAAAACAAAGGTTAATATTGTTAAGGCCTTAGCCCAGTGGGTTTGGAAACCTAAACAAGATGGTTTACAACATGTCTCCAAATCAAATAGTGCATCAAAAACCTTAACAAGATATGACTATGTTGATGTTTTTGGAAGATTCAAGTCTGTCTTAGCTTGGGACTTCCATAAACACTAATTTTTGTTTTGTTTGTGTTTATTTCAGCAAGTGTGATTATAAATTACTATGTTTTGTATTTTATATATTTGTGTGAACTAAATTTTTGTAGGAAAAGAGAAGTTTTAAAAACAAAATCCTTGATGGTGAATACTTTGCTCTATTTGAGGGGAGGTTTTAGCTTAAGGGGAGGCTTGTTGTATGTATAATTGTGTATATTCTTGTGTTTTTTTGTCTAATCAATTTTGTAGATTGACATTGGTGCTGGTGGATATGGTTCCTCCTAGTAGAACTAAGTTGCTCCTAGTCGACCAATGGTTCCTCCTGGTTGCACTCATCCTGCTTCTGGTGGACCATTGTTCTTCCTGATGCATTCTACGTTCCTGCTGGTTGACTCATAGTCTATATTTGGTTTAAAAAAATAATAAATAAATAAATAAATAAGTAAATTAGAAAACAGAAACTTTCAAATCAAAATACCTTTGTATATATTTCACTTATTAGGCTGTTTCTGTTTGGTACTTGGGTGTTGGCTGCCCCCCCCCCCCCCCCCCCACACACACACACAACAAATGGTGCTCAACTCACCATGTTTAACAAACAAGAAAGAGTTTATTCACCATGAGGGTACGGCTCTGGTGTGATTCTCAAATCCGTTGATGGTTGCCAGTTTACCTAAAATTGGATGGTTTTCACTTGCCTTGGTCCTAGACTGAAAAGTGGCTAGTCCTAGGGGGTACGGCTCTTTGTAAAGACTCATATCAAATCCGTTGATAGCTGTAATAGCTTGCTCAAAGCTATAGGGTTTTCAGCTCACCGATGCTTTATTGCTAAGAGTTGGCTAGTCCGGAAGGGTACGGCTTCTAGTAAAGACTTTAATCAAATCCGTTGAAGGCTATGATGGTTTGCCTAAAATCATCAGGGGTACTCCAACTCACCGATGATTCACGTTCCAAGAGTTGGACTGGGTACTAGTCTCCCAGGGTGATATCATGATTCCACCAAAAGGCTGGCTAGCCCAAGAGTGAGTAGCTACTTTGTAAAGGCTTATCAAATCTGCTCCTGTTGCTGTCAAGATTCAATATGTGCAGATGTTTTCAAGCTTTAAAATAGTTCAACTATTAGTGTATCTGTTGGGACTTAGAATCTTGAGTTGATATGACAAAACAAGATGAAGGACCTAGTAGTAATATATTAGCTTAGATAATAAGCTAGGGTTGTCATGTAACCCTAGTCCCTATATTATATAAAGAGGGTACCACCTTGGTTGTTATTCACTGATTCATATACAATGTAAACTAAAGGTGTGTGTGCGTTCATCCTGGTGTCAAGCCTATAAGGCACCAGGAGTAGTAGTTAGTAGCATTATTAATAGTAATCTTCATTAGTGAAAGCCTTGTTCTTGGTTATGATTTTGTTCTTTATGTTCCGTTGTGCTTATTACAATCATGATCATGATATCCCAGATGAGTCTAGATCCTAAAACTCAACAAGTGGTATCAGAGCTTGTTGGCTCACGATCTGGTTGATTCACAAGGTTTTCGTTAGTATTTTCTGTTTTTAAATTAAATCAAGTTGCTGATCTAGGGTTTTTCCCAACAAACCCTAGATGATTCATATGATGTTTCTCATACTTTAATGGTTGATGCTGTTTGATCTTGTTGCTGATTCGTGCATGACGTTTCTGCTGTAGAAGGTGAACAATGCTATTGTTCTTAATGCTTACGGTTTGTAATAACCCTAGATCCGTTTTTATGGAGGCAACAGGATTAGTGGTTGTGATGGTAGTCATACTGGTATTGGTGAGTTGATTCTTGAATCAGCGATGAACCCCGTATGATCTAAGGTGAATGATACGTGTGGCTGTGATTTGTAGAAGAATTTCATTTTAGGGTTTTATATACTTATGAAACCCTAGATCAACTGATTGTTTTTTGTGCTTCAGATGAAAGACAGTGACAGAACAGAAGGAGACGTGAGGTGATTCGTGTGGTCCTGTTCTATTGTAAGCATGGTATGTATTCTGAGTTTCTGACTAATGGTGCAACAGAAAGTAGACATGTGATGGGTAGTACTTTATGGATTATTGTATTCACACGAGCCTGATTCTCTTGTATTGATCTCTTGGTATGTTGATACACTTGGTCCAAGTTATCACGTGAATTTATTCACTCTGCTATCAAGCTGCTATTAATATCACGCATGTTATCCTGATTTTATGGCATTAATGATAAAAGCCAGGCGAGCAACAAAACAACAAAAGATTTAGCAACAGCTCAGCAACAGTATAACGACAGTGGTGACAGATCGTGAAAAAAAATGAAAAAAAATGGTTTGAGATGCTACTGGTAGGTTATGTTGTTCCTACTGGTCATATATATTCATGCTGGTTTTGTTCTCGGTTCCTCCTAGTAATATTTGATGGTTCCTCCTGGTTGAATCATCGGTTCATACTAGTCGGTTTCTACTGGTCCGTACCACTGGTCGGTTCCTACTGGTTTGTTCCTCCTGGTAGGTGTATATTCTTGCTGACTTCGGAAGGAGTTGGTTCCTGCTGGCTTGTTGTATACTAACTTTTCTTTGGCTGGTTTTGGTTTCTTCTAGTCAAGTAAGATTGATACTACTCTGTTTTAGTGACTAGTCTGATGTCACTACTGTTATTGGAGGAGGAGTTCTCAGCCATCATCATTTCGTTAGGGTGATTCATTGAAGAAGACATTTGATTATGACTGATTTTATGTTGTAGTTGATTTTCACAGGTTTTGTGTTCTTATCATATCTTAAAAGGAAGGGAGTACCTTTTAAGATAACTTGTTTGGTTTGTATGGTGACGAAGACTTGACATATCTAGCGAAGGGGTACGATATATTCATATCTTAAAAGGAGTAGTAGCCTGTTTAAGATAGTTTGCTCTATGCGTACATTTGCTATCGCTTGAAGGGGTTACGTTATTGTGCTAAGTGTCTCCTTTATTTGAGGATTTTGTTCGAGCTTGACATCACGTGGTTAGTGCAAGACATAAGACACAAGTTTGGGAGATTCCACTTCTTCATCAAATTCGTTATACTTGATTTTCTTCATTAGTGACCTCTCCATGGAGCCTACTGGATTTGCCGTGCACTTCTTAAGGGGAAGACGATCCTTTTTTAGTTGATGTGACAAAAAAGGGGAAGAATGCATGGATCAAGGGGAAGCTTAGCCTTCATCTATATTAGCTTCAAGGGAAGTTTATGCTTACTGGTTTTGTCAAATCAACTAGGGGAAGATTGTTGGGACTTAGAGATCATGAGTTGATATGACAAAACAAGATGAAGGACCTAGTAGTAATATATTAGCTTAGATAGTAAGCTAGGGTTGTCATGTAACCCTAGTCCCTCTATTATATAAAGAGGGTACCACCTTGGTTGTTATTCACTGATTCATATATAATGTAAACTAAAGGTGTGTGTGCGTTCCTCCTGGTGTCAAGCCTATAAGGCACCAGGAGTAGTAGTTAGTAGCATTATTAATAGTAATCTTCATTAGTGAAAGCCTTGTTCTTGGTTATGATTGTGTTCTTTATGTTCCACTGTGCTTATTACAATCATGATCATGATATCCCAGATGAGTCTAGATCCTAAGACTCAACAGTATCAGCAGCTACTTTTGTGTTTCTTCTGGTGTTATCAACTGAGATTGTTGCTGCTGTGGTTCATATTCCAATCCTCAAGCTTATTGGTGGCACATCTACTTGGAAACTTGAACTCAACCAGGTTAAATCCAAGTTTAGGGGAGGATTATAAGGAATAATGTATTTAGAAGTTACTCCTGGTCATATAGCAGTTCCTACTGGAGTACTTCGTTCCTCCTGGTCATATTATAAAGTTGCAAGATGATTATAGAAGATAAGATCAAGGAAGATTGTAGAAGATAAGATCAAATATTTAGTTTTCCTATTCATATGGAAAGTATTAAATATATTGATTATGATAAGGAGGTTACAAGATTATTTAGGAAATAACTAAATGGTATTAATGTATAATACTTAGGCAAGTATTAATTATGTTGTAACCACCTAGGACCCCTTGGACTATAAAAGGAGGTCCTAGGGTGTAGAGATGAATAACACTTCTACACACACACACATTCTCTACACATTTATCTCATTGTTTGTTATAGCTTCAAGGTTGTAAAACCCTATCACTATTAAGAGTGATCGTATTAATATATTGAGCCTTGGAGGTTTGGTTATTTCTATTGTTCTTCTTATATATAAAAATTGGTTTCCGCACACTCTTTGTATTGTGATCAAGGCTTCAAAGATCCTTCAAAAAGTAAACCCAACAGTTTAAAACCTGCTTGAACATGTGACGTTTTTTTGGCAGTTTGTTGATGTCACACCCCACCATGGCGGAATATGGGGCGCGACGTTTGGATATCATCACAACAATAGCGTGTCTATAGAGATAACTAAATGATATAAAAAATGTCATAAAATGGTGACACAAATGTCATGACAATATCTCAACAATGCAGGAGTCTAGGTAAGTAGGTAACAGTCCTACCACTTACCCGAGACAAACAATAACAAAAACAAAGCAAACATATAGGTGCCAACAGTATCACTTATAAAACAATCAAAAGAAACTAAGAAGGAACGAGGATCTCCTTCTAAATGCATTCCTACGCAACTCCAAATCCTAGCCACTTATGTTCTCACGCTTAACCATAATATCACCTGAAAGAGACACTAAAACACGTCAACATAAAGTTGGTGAGAGTCATAGGTTTAGACTCCAACGCCAAATCAGTTATAATATAAGCTATGAATAACCACCAACAACAAATGAACATATAGACAATGTGATACAAACATGCATTAACAACTAATATTCAAGAGTTAACAAACCAAACCAAATCCAAGTCCAAGGCTCCCAGACTTACCAAACACCATGGTCCCATAGGCGCCCATACACCTATGTACCAATCCCAAGGCCCCGCCTTGTCATCATCCCCTTGGTACCAAGTCAAAACATAAAACAATCAATAATCGTCTAGCAGTTAATCACGTAAGTAAGCACAAGTCTATCACCAAACACAAAACATTCACAGCATAATTTATAAAACAAGACAGTGTCTCTTCCATCCCATCTGTAATTCAATATCATTGTAAACATGGGACTATGAAACTCACCTGATTGAGCTTCTCCAAAAGTCTGCGCACTAGCAAAAAGCTAACAAACCAAAAACACATAATCAAAACATGAACCAATCACTAAGACGGCTCATCAACCTATGATGGAAATCTAGCCTTCTCCCATATATGACCCTCATTAATATGCTCTAAACACCCCATTACCCTTCCCTAACAAGTCCTTAACTTGGTTAAGTTTTATACCTATCCCATTCATATTTTACACAAAACAATCCTAACTTTTAGGTCTCCAAACTATAAGCCAAACGCCCACCTAACCATACCCATGACCTCTGTAAAGGAAATCCTATGCCTTTACATATGTTAGCTAACACCTCCCATTTTCCCCAACCTTAAAGCCACTGCTAAGGCCCCGATATATATATATATATATATATATATATATATATATATATATATATATATATATATATATATATATATATATATATATATATATATATATATATATATATATATATATATATACTTTTGTCTATCCAGATTTTACTGATTTTGAACATACAAAAACTTTGTTATGATTAGGGGGTCTTACCCTAACCCACAATCTTAGCCCCAATGCAGATACTTTCTATAATATATAAACCAACTCCCACGTTCGTTTGAATGTCCCAATGCAAACCTAAGTACCCCAAACAACCCAAAACTTAAAAAGAAAATAGGCTGATTTCAAAATTGTTTTGACCTCCGACTGTTGTAACCTGTTTTTGATCCACTTCCTGACCTCCAATTTAGTTCTCGTTTCTTGGATTTGAAAGCCACTTCAATTACCTTTCCAGGGATGCTTGGATCGCAAAATAAGAGTTTGTAGAACTCCCTATATGATCAAAACAACTGACCCTAAATTCTGCCCAATTTTTAAAAACGGGTTTAATTAAATTAACCTAATTAATTACCCATAATCCCACCAATTACAAGCCCTAAATTATTTAATCATTATAGTATCATTAATATATCATTAATATATCATTAATATACTGTTTTTAATTTAAACCCTAACCTATCTCCATCACAAGATGATTAAAGAAAACATTAAAACAATTTAATTAAAAAGGGTTATGAAGGTTTTACCTTAAGATTAATGGAAGATGAAAAAAACAATGGAACCCTAAAAATACTCTCCTTAAAACCGACAGCCAAAGAACTCCAGGAGAAAAATAATGACTTTTTATTGTGATTAAAAACAATATATAGGGTATGGGTGAATCCTAGTCCAACACATAGCCCACTTTCCTTTTTCCCTTTTTTTTCCTTTGTTTTAGTCGGCCAAACCGACCCTCTATATGTATTTTTTATTTTTTTTCTCTTTTTATTATTTAATATTACACTACTAATATTACCTTAATTTACCTTAATTTATTACAACTCCTAAAACCTCCAAAACCTCAAAACCGTAAAACTAGACAAATTTACGCGTTTACCGTAAAAGACGTAAAATATACAGTTTTAAAAAAAATCTCAAATTTTGAAATAAACTTTATAACTAAGTCCTAAATGACTTAAAACCATCCCGAAAAATACTCCCGTGACTAAATACCTCTTCCGAGACCGCTAAATGCAAAACCCTAAACCGTAAAAATACGATTTTCTATAATACATATACGTATACGTAAACCATTAAATAACACCATCTCATTTCATAGTCACTATCATGTGAGCTCATGAACATGAAATCATCACACATCGTTTCACTCACAAGGTACCCCGTACCGGAACCGATATCCAAACCACAATCTATACACACCAATTATCACATAAACACGTAAAGACACGTAACTAGCACACAATAAAACTAAGTGACGAACCTCAAGACCGGGGTTGTCACAGTTGAGGTGTGAGCTGTTGTAATATGATCAAATGGTCCATAATAAGCTTAGAAAGTAAGCTTGTATGTGGGGCGTTGGATTTCCTTGGCATATTTGTCTTCTTCCTCAAACGTGTAGCAAGGCACTAAACATGTGAGCACATGAGTGACGTGGCAAGGCAAATGTGAGTTGGGTTTTGATTAAGGCACCATTAATCATTAATCTGGAGGTTATGGGAGCTTAATTGTTGTTTAATCAAGAATACCCAATTTTGTTCTTGGGTGAATAGTGGTTAATTTTGATCCAGATTAAGGTGGGATTAAGTTTAAAAACTTGTTAAGGCGCCAAGTTTTATTAAATATAAAACCGGGTTAGTGGATGATGAGGTGTAAAAAGGGTGGGATGTGATTGGTTGAATGGGTGAGTGGGGTGAGGTGGCAGTGTGTGAGTGGTTAAGGTAAGTTTCCATGTCTGCCCAGTTGGGTCCTTCATCTCCTTTACTCCTTTCACTTGATATTTAAATAACCAAAACCGGATTCCCTTTGTTAATAAAGTTTTCATTTTCACACTTTTGCCCCCAAATATTTTTCCAAAGTATTTTCAGGGGTATTTCTTGCCAATTGTTGATTCTTGAAGGGTTGTTTTGGCACTTTCGTCAAAGATTATGGTCTTGACTTGTAGGCTTGACTTTTGGGAGGACTAATATTGGCAAGTCTTCATTATTGAGGGACCATTCTTGCCAATTCTTCAAAGTGGAGGGCCCTTTTTGTAAATTTGACAAACTTTAAGGACCAAACTTGTAATTATGAATATACAAGGGGTTAAAGTGTCAATTCTTCAATATTGGAGGACCCTTCTTGCATAATATTCAATTCTTCAAGGGTTTTTCTTGGAAAATCTTCATTAGGGCTTGGTTCATTGTACGGCTTCGTTTCTCGTGTTCGTTTTTTCATGTTTCTTGTGATCTTTTGTCATTTTCTCAATATCCGTACCTAAAATACACAAGTAACAAACACAAGCATATATTTGGCATTTTTGATGATATTTAATGCCATTAAAGCCTGTTTTGGACGACGAGACTATGTATAAAAGCAGTCTCAGCAGCCAACATCAGTGACTGAAGTCCGCAGCTTCCTAGGCTTAGCTGGTTATTACCGTAGGTTCGTGGAGAACTTTTTCCACCTAGCACTACCATTGACCAAACTGATGCGGAAAGGGGAGAAATTCGTCTGGACTGAAGAACTAGAGAAGAGCTTTAAAGACATGAACCAGAAGTTAGTATCTGCACCTATTCTTACTCTCCCATCTGGTACGGGTGGATTTCAAATCTACAGTGATGCATCAGGGAAGGGACTTGGCTGTGTTCTCATGCAACATGGGAAAGTGACCGTGTACGCTTCACGACAGCTTAATCCTTATGAGGAAAATTACCCTACGCATGACTTGGAACTTGCAGCAGTCGTGTTTGCATTGAATATATGGAGGCACTACTTGTATGGAGAATCATGTGACATTTTCACAGACCACAAGAGCTTGAAATATATCTTCACTCAACGTGAATTGAACATGAGACAGAGGATATGGTTAGAGCTGTTGAAGGATTATGACATTAATCTATAGTATCATCTCGGCAAGGCGAATGTAGTGGCAGATGCACTTAGCAGAAATTCCAGAATGATCAACGGCATTGAGATTGAGGAGGAAATCATAAGAGACTTGGAGCGACTAGACATAGAGACCATGGTACGTGGACAACACGGTTACAGGGCTAATCTTAGAGTAGAACCCGAATTACTCTCTAAGATCAAGGAAGCTCAGAAAGATGATGGTGAAATCTGGGCGATAATTCAGAATTTGGAGAAACAGACAGAATTTCGAGTAGATGCAGATGGTATCTTATGGCAGGGCACGAGACTTTGTGTTCTTGATGATCAAGAACTCCGGGAAGCCTTGTTAGCTGAGGCTCATAGCTCCCTATTTTCTATCCATCATGGTTCGACCAAGATGTACCATGACAACAAGCAGTACTTTTGGTGGCGTGGTATAAAACATGATGTTGCTACTTACGTCTCCAAATGACTTACCTGCCAGCAGGTCAAGATCGAGCATCAGTGATCTGGCGGTCTTCTTCAACCGTTAGATATTCCAAAGTGGAAGTGGGACAAAATCACCATGGATTTTGTTACTGATCTTCCGCCAAAAAAGAGGAAGCACGATGCAATTTGGGTTATCACTGATCAACTTACCAAATCAGCTCATTTCTTACCGATCCGCAAGGAAGATTCGGTCAGTAAACTCTCCGATACTTATAGAAGGGAGATCATGAGACTTCACGGTGCTCCATCCAGCATCGTATCAGACAGAGATCCCCGATTCACTTCGTGATTCTGGAGAAGTCTGCAAAAAGCTTGGGGTACATAACTTAAGCTTAGCACGGCTTTTCATCCTCAAACAGACGGGCAGTCAGAGCGAACGATTGAGACATTGGAAGACATGTTGAGGTCATGTGCATTGGAATGGATGGGTGATTGGGACGATTACATCTGTTAGGTGGAGTTTGCGTACAACAACAGTTGGCACGCAAGTATGAAGTGTGCACCTTTTGAGATGTTGTATGGCAGGAAGTGTCGCGCCCCAATCTGCTGGGATCAGGTTGGTGAGCGAACACTTGAAGGACCAGAAATCATAGAGTTGACTAATGAGAAGGTCGCAGTAGCTAAGCAGAAACTGCAAGAAGCACGGTCAAGTCAGAAGAGTTATGTAGACAAGCATCATAGGGACATACATTTTAACGTAGGAGATCACGTTTTCCTTAAGGTTTCGTCGGCACGTGGTTTTAGAAGTTTTGGAATCAAAGGGAAGCCCAGTCCTCGATTCATCGGACCGTTTGATATCATTGAACAAGTCGGTGAAGTATCTTACCGTTTAACGTTACCTCCACAGCTTTCTCATGTTCACAATGTTTTCCATGTGTCCTTACTCAGAGGGTACCAGTATCATCCCCTTCACATGGTTCAGTATCCACTGGAACAGATTCGTGAAGATCTGACTTTCATAGAAGAACCCGAACGAGTTCTTGACAGACAAGAACGAGTCATGAGAAGGAAGACAATTCCATTCGTCAAAATCCTTTGGAGGGATCATACCGAGCGAGAAGCCACTTGGGAAACAGAGGAGTCTATCCGGGCTTCTAACCCTCATTTCATATTTTGAATTCGGGTATGTTCTTCTTTTCCAGTTTACTTTATCTATAATTTGGGGACGAATTATTCTTCTTAGGGGGGAAGAGTTGTAAAACCCGCATGCTTTTACCATGAATAGTACCCTTAAGATAGTATGTACATGATTAGAACTTTCCTTTTATAGCACGTTTACGTTTCATGAACAAAAATTACAAGTATTACGTACGTGTTATAACACGATAAGTATTTATTACGTATTAACACATGATAATTATTTCAATAATAATTATAATCACGAACATACGAACATGAAATCACGAACGTAAATTAATCAGGAGCTTAATATTACGTATGTATGTATATTTATTACGATCATGAATACATGTAATAAGACACGAATGATAACTATTAAATCACGTAAAACACGAACACGAGAACACACTTATTATTTAGACACGGAAAATGTTCGGGTTACCCCCATGTGGGCCCCTTACCCGCGGACACAACATGACCAAAGGGCCAAGCCCATGCAAATTTACTAAACATGAAAACAAGGGAAAACTATTTTCATAATTCAAGAATTTAGAAAATAATTAAAACCCTAATTCTCTCTTGCTCCTCTCCTTTGGCCGCCGGGTATACACACACCAAAGGGGTGTTTTGGTTGATTTTTGGTGTTCGATTAATTGCAGGGATCGTTAGTGTGTTCATCCTCTTTGATTCACGTGATCGGTATAAACCCTAACCTCTTTTCTTTTATGTTTTTTATTTGTTAATCACATGAAATCATGAATGTTTTTAATAAATAATTAAAAACAAGATATAAAACATGTAATTAAGCATGGGGTAAATTAATATATGGTTAAGGGGTGTTTGTTTTGTGGCCGACGTCTAAACCGATCCCCAAGGGGGTCTTGGCTTGGCTTTAATTCGCACCACCGAGACCTCATGGTCTCGGTTTGGTGTCTTGTTGTCTCGACAGCAGCAAGAAGGGAGACCCCAACCTCGGTCGGGGCATGATGGTGCCCGGGTAGGCCACGATAGTCTGTGGACACCGGCTAGCCGGTGGGAAACCTTGGCTAGCCGGCGGCTAGGTTAACCAAGGGTATATTGGGTCTGGTTCACGGGTTAAAACACGGGTCCGGTTCACACATGTTTAGAATAAAACACGGTCCGGTTCATAAGTTATTTTTACAAGGTTAAATATTTTTACAAGTTATATTTTTTACAAGACTTAGATTAAATTGATCAAAAACATGAACATGATTAATTTAATTTACATGACTTAGGTTATTAATTTTAGCATTAATACATAAATTTTGACCTAAGTATTTTTTCCATTTAATTAGACTATATAATTAATTAATTATTAAAATCATGACCTATAATTAGTTAATTTACATGACTTAGGTTATATTATTAATAGATAATAATACATGTTTTAACCTAAGTATTTATTTTTACCTTTATTTAATTAAATCATGCTATATTTATTTAAATACTTTAACATATAGTTTATTTAATTCACATGAAAGAATTAATAAACTATACTATTAATTACATGACTTAGAATATTAATCAGTAAACACTTAAGCTTATATAATTAGCTTAATTATCCATCTTATATCTAATTATGGAAACTTTCTATTTTTAGAAACTTATTTAATTAAGGCAGCTAATCTATTTATGGAAACTTTCTATTTTTAGAAACTTGTCTAGTTTAAGCAGTAAATCTATTTTTGGAAACTTTCTATATTTGGAAACTTTCTATTTTTGGTAACTTTCTATTTTTGGAAACATTCTATTTTAGGAAACCTGCTATTTTTAAAAAGTTACTTATTATTACACAACAAGTATAATAATACATGAAATACAAGTAATACTTAATCAGAATAGACAGAATATATGATAAACACAGTATAAAGCTTAAATCAGTAAAACATGACATGAACATATAAAACAAGCTAAGACATGATATAAAACCAGTACGTACTTAGTGATCAGATACTTATACACGTATGTATTTATGTAGCGTTAGTAATACTGAAGTAGGACTCTCTTCCATTCATCTTCTTCGTCCACTGGACACAAGGTACGGATTCTCCGTCCTTTCAGTATGGACATTCTTCCTTATTAGGATTTCCCGTATGCAGCCAACTATTTTCCCCAGTATATGTTTTATATGTTTTTGAATTGCTTATGTTTAAATTAGAATACCTAAAGCCATATACATGCATGACCAGTTTCACCTAGTTATAGAGGTACCATAACCATAACACTGGAGGCACCAGTGCTATCACTTCACCACGGCGGAGTGATAGCTCGTGGCGTCCCTTTCAGTTTTTGGGCCATATTATTATTATCAGGTGGGGCGTATGGGTGCATCCTAGTTTATATGTTTTCAGCAGATTATTCAGTGTGAATGTGGTGTGTGCCTTGCATCCTTCACAAGGAGCTGATCCCTCCTACCCAAAACCAGTATATTAAATTAGAGGTAGCCCCTCTAATTTGCATGACGAGGTCACCCCTCCAAGTATTCATGCGCGTTGATATTTCATGACCTATATTGGCTAATGGTAAATATGTTAAACAATTTTTACAAGATAAACATAAGGCTTTTCAAACTATAAAACCAGTTTTACTAAGATATAACCAGGTTATCCAGGACTTAGTCTTTTCCGCTGTTTCATGTTTATATGCTTATATTATTCATGCTATACTTGTATATCCGTGCACTGAGCGTTATGCTCAGCCGTTTTCCTTTTCATGTTCCCAAAACGGCAGGTACTCGGGGACGCTCGTAGACTTTAAGCGTACGTGCATATGGATTGGAAGCTTCCTAGCCTTCTTTACTTTATGCATTTCTTTATACTTCGATACTCATTTCCATGGACATTGTTTAGTCCTTTCATTTATAGTACTTATGTTTGTGTGTGATGAGTTCTACTTTTGGGGTACCGATGTTTGATTCCGGTATTTCCTTTATGGTCATGTAATGTTTAAACATTTATCCTTGTATGCTTTGATGACACGCCATAATCACGCGTGACATTCCATTTATCAAAATGGGGTGTTACAGTTTAATTCTCGATCCACAACGTCAAACGACTTCCGTTCACAACTGCACGGAACTCGGAACTCAAGACCACAACAATGAACTGTCAAGTTCAAAGCTAGTTCAAGGAAATGTTCTAAGAGCAGACATGACAGTCAACACGACAATTGAAGAGTTAGAAATGTTATATGGACCAATGTATGATGAATATCTCACGGGGAGAAACATGTTGTATCAAAGTCTTCCGTTGTCACTCATGATAAGAATGATGATACCGATCATCGTCAACCAAAGGATACAACTTTATCTACTTCAACACGGGTTGCTACAGATTTACCTCCTCATAATATCACATCAACAACCGCTCCTACAACATCCATAACTACTGCCATTGCTCCAGAAAACACAAATCAATTAGACAATGCATTATTTGACGATGACGATTTTCACAACCTATTCGGTACACCGGTATACGAAACTGGAGAGTCCTCTACTCGGCATGTTGATCCGTCAAATATGCATACCTTTTATCAACGACATCCTTCAACACATCATTGGACCCGATATCATCCTTTGGTTCAAGTAATTGGAAACCCTTCACAGCCCGTTCGTATAAGACGACAGCTTGAAATGGATGGCGATGTTTGTATGTTCGCACTCGCCGTGAGTACAGCTGAACCGAAAAACATCAAAGAAGCGATGGCTGATCATGCTTGGATTAAATTGATGCAACATGAACTTCTTCAATTTGAAAGACTTAAAGTCTGGGAACTTGTTGACAGACCATACGATGTAATTCCATTAAATTTTCGATGGGTCTAGAAAAACAAGATGGATGAAGAAAACACAATCATCAAGAACAAAGCTAGGCTAGTGGCTAAAGGGTATGGCCAGAAAGAGGGTATTGATTTTGAAGAATCATTTGCACCAGTAGCTCGAATGGAAGCGGTCAAGATTTTCCTTCCTTATGTTACACATAAGGGATTCATGTCTATCAAATGGACGTAAAGACGACATTTCTTAACGGTCCTTTGAAGGAAGAAGTCTATGTCACGCAGCCAAAAGGATTCATCTATCCTCATTCTCCTGACAAGGTGTATCGTCTCCACAAAGCACTTTATGGACTTAAGCAAGCTCCAACGATGAGCTCTCGAAATTTCTGGTATCCAAAGGTTTCTCAAAAGGTTCCATCGATCTAACTCTGTTCACTTATAAATATGGGGATGACATTTTGCTTGTGCAGTTGATGACATTATTTTCGGGTCTACAAACATAAAACTTTCAAAATGGTTTGAAAAAGTCATGCACAACAAATTTGAAATGTCTATGATGGGAGAACTAAAATTCTTTCTAGGAATTCAAGTTCACCAATCCCCAAGTGGTATCTTTATCAACCAAGCTAAGTACTGTCAAAAGATAATCAAAAAGCATGGTATGACCTCATGTGACCCCGTTGGGACACCATTATCAACCACATCCCTAGATGCTGATTTGGAGGGAGATGCCATAGATCGAACGAAATATCGTTCCATGATCGGCTCCCTCATGTACTTAACAGTAAGTCGACCAGATATATCATATGTTACGTGTTATTGTGCACGATATCAAGCACGACCCACTGAAAAGCACCTCAAGGAGGTAAAACGGATCTTTCGGTACCTCAAGAATACCATTCATTTGGGACTCTTGTATCCGAGGGAAACCGGTTTCTTTCTAATGGCCTATTCAGATTCTGATCATGCAGGGTGTCTTGATACACGTAAAATTACTTCTTGTGGTGCATAATTTCTAGGTCAAGATAAGCTTGTGGGATGGTCTTCCAAGAAGCAGGATTGCACATCATTGTCATCAGCCGAAGCGGAGTACGTGTCTCTATCTCCATGTTGTGCTCAAGTTCTTTGGATGAGAACACAACTCACGGATTATGGCTTCCACTTTGATAAAGTACCTATGTACTGTGACTCAAAGTCCGCCATAGTCATCTCCTGCAATCCAGTACAGCATTCTCGCACGAAGCACATTGATGTCAGATATCACTTCATTAAGGAACAATTTGAAAGGGATATTGTTGAACTATACTTTGTTGGAACTGATTACCAATTAGCTGACCTGTTTACAAAAGCTCTTTCGAAAGAGAGGTTTGCGTATCTAGTTAGGCAAATTGGTATGAGATGTTTGACTCTAGCAGAACTGGAGATTTTAGCAAAGAAGCCTGCTTGATTCATCTATCAAACATCTACATGTATATATTATTAAAAAAAGCAAAATAAAAAATAAAAAAAATCTTTTTATAATCCAAAAAGATTCTTCTCGACACGTCTTTCAGTATCGATGATATGGACGTGCCTAGAAATGTCGCTCAATAACGACACGGTTGTGTACATAAAGCTCGAATGAAAGTTGTAATAATTTTTCAAAACATGTAATTTCTACTTTTTATAAAGAAAAATGTCTATTTTGGACAATTTTTCAAACAATAGGTAGAGCAATCTATCTTGGGTTGAGCTTGTCACAAAACATTCAACGTTTTAAGCTCAACACAATGGCTTGTAATCACTTTCAGATTGCAACTTGGATCAATATTCACGGGGGAGTGTACGATTTAGTGCGCTTACCCTCAGCAAAAGAAGAGAAATCTTCTTACACTTGAGTGGATTCGTCAAGACATTGAAAGTCTAAGAACTCAAGTTTATGCTTTAGAAAAACCTCTTCGCCAATAAGAAATAGGATTTTTCAAAAAGCGTTGAACACAATTTTTTCAAGAATTTTTCAATGATTATTCAAAATCTTTAAAAATTTGTGTGTTCAACAACTCCTATCCTCAAAAATCGAAATGTGGATCATATCCTCACAATGACAATTCAATTGGATAAATTTTTGAGTGGGAGCATTTCAAATTCATGCAAAGACTGACACATCTTTCTCCCGGAGATTTTCAAGACTATTTTTTAAAGTATTTTTTAATCAAATTTGGTATCTCTAATATCAAAAGATTTTAAATATTTTAGATAGGGGAGAAAATGTGATTAAAATGTGATCTTATATAAGACTCAAGCACTTTAACTCTTACCTACACGTGCAAAACACTTTCGATTATCGATGCACATATGAAGGGGGAGCATTTCTAAAACGACAAAACTAACAAGGTGTTAAATGTTTTTCAAACACTTTGTTAGAATTTAAAGTGGTTTTATGGTTACGATCTCATACCCACAACATCTTTAATCCACGACGTTATTGGTGTCAAAAGGGTGGTTAGGTTTAAGTCCCATGATCCAACCAGAACCGGAGGGATCTTCCCAGGGACAATCTAATAGATTATTAGAAGTCCTTAGGAAAGATGGAGTAGAATGTGAACGCAGCTAAATGCCGACTAAGTACTGATGCTAGCACTGGAACAATCACAACAAGGTGCTAGTAATGATGTCTTGGTAAGCATTGAAGGGGTTGAAGAATGAAAAAGAAATGTAAAGATAAAGGGTATAAATAAATTAGCCCTTCATACAAATTAGGCAGAAACCGGGTTAACACATCATGAAGACAAACTCATCATGGACCCAGTGATGAAGTACACAACCCTTTCCTAGCTACCCAGGCTTCTCTCAAAAGAAGTTTGTTTTATTGTCACGGAGAACAACATGACTTCTATTAGCTTTCTCACTCGTAGATAGTTGATATTTAATAGGTGGCAATTTGCTCCAGCCTCCGACCACTAAAGTGCACAAATCGAGTCTAGAGCCTAGAGATCAATCAAATCTCGTTAGGACTCACGGATGATGAACGAGAGAGTCCTACGCTATATCCTTGTGATATTGCTAGAACACTCAGAGTGATACTACTCAGTATTTATAATGATGAGTGGAAATCCTTCTAGTGTTTACATCAAACAGCACTGCGGTAGGTCATATGTGAGATTCTTTATGAATTAAACATATGTAGAACTGAAAAGCAACAGTGGTTTGATTCTGAATTGATTTAAACTCGTTTCAGGTTTCTACGCAATATCTTTATGGTCTTGCTAGAACATTCGGAGTGATATTCGTGAATATTCACAGTGACGAATGGAAATCCTTCTAGCGTCAACCTCAATCAGCGCTACGGTAGGTGACTTGTGAGATTCTTATGAATCAAGCTTGTGTCAACTGGAAAGCAACAATGGTAAAATTCTTTAAGAATCTCACTTGTTCCATCAATTTGAATTGACGACTTTAATCAAGCGGATATTTATCCAATTGATTCACTCTTTATGTTCGCAGTCTTGCTTTGAGACGGTCGAGTAAAGAGAATGGCTAGTACAGCCACAAAACCCAGTCAAATAGATTCTTAATTGAATCTACATAATCACAGGCACGATATTTAATATCGTGTAAAGGTCTTCACCGACCGGAGGTAAAACGCTACCGATTTAGGACGAATGTCAAAGCCACTCAGTCCGTGTCTAAGTTTTGTCTCGAGAAGGTGGCGTTACGGTGTACTCAGCAAAGTCAAAGATTCAAAACCACATACTCATGCCCAAAGACATTCAACAATCAAGAAAGCTAAAGACTTCCGCAACTCTGATGATCAAAATCTTCCTTAAGAATTAATGTAGAGGAATGACCTCTATTCAAAGGAGATTGTTAGCAAGCTTTCAAGATAGTGCAAAGTATGAGCATGTGGATGAAGCCACAAGATCGCAAGATGGCAAAGACACCGTCAAGAATGATTTGAAGATCTCAAGATAAAAGACAAAGTCGAAAGACAATGACAAAGGCTCAAAGATCACAGCATGAAGGAACCAGACGACTATTACACGTTCAAGACTCATTTATGACGAAATTCGTAATCTCCATTGATCTACAAATATCAAAGAGAAGTTACCGCACATTGGGGGAGATTGTTAGCCTCAAAATATTGAGTCAAACAAGAATGTTCGGTCATAGGTTTATATTGTAACATTTAGTAGAACGTTGTAATAGTAAGTTAAAATAGTCGTGACATTACGGGCTTGATGGCTAGCTTTAAAGGCCTCTTTCAAGGTACTAAGCATTTATTCAAGCCTGACCTAATCAAACATATACCCCATTATGCCACATGTAGGCAAAGGCTATAAATACCCTTCCTAGCATGTTAGGAAGGGCGTTGGTTGTTCATTTTCTTAATCTAATCTTCCTATAGTTTCACACACTTCTCTCTACTTTCTCTCACTACTTTCTCTCTCTAGAATTCATGTACTTCATTTGTTTTCTTTCTTTCTTCCTTGCTTAATCATCACAAATATGGGACAACACAGCCCCACCCATTTCACCAGCCACACTTGTGGTGGTGGTTCTCTCTGCTACATGGCTAGGACCACTAGAGGGGAACACTCCAACAGTTCTTTGGCGTTTTTAAAACCTAAAATCTTGTTGTTCAGAAGAGGAAGTGGAATGAGGGTCTGTTTGTATGTGTGGGGGTGTTTGGGTGTGTGGAATACTGGTCTCAGCATTTGGGTTGGATGTGTCAGCGCCCATATTTTGAGTGTCAGCGTCGGATGTTTGAGGGTCGATGTCCATGTGTTGGGGTAATGGAGGGTGTTCTGGTAGTGGGTCTGGATGTGGTTGAGGTTGAGGTTGAGGTTGAGGGTGTGCAGCTGCCTCAATGACAGCTAGCATAGCTGGGGTGAGTGGTAAGTCTCTATAAGGTGGTGAATTCATATTCCCAAAAACAATTTTCTTTTGAACAGGAACCTCATAAAAGTGGTCATGGTCCCTATTGCAGTATCCTTTCATATCAAAAACCATTTGTAAAAACCTAGGGTAAGCAAGAGTCATCTTGTTACCCTTGTTGTGACACATACCATTAAAAATGAATTTTGAAAAATTATATCTTTGCCCAGTTGCAATACAAACAATAGCACTCCCGATTGAACGGTTTATTTCATTCAATGAGGAGCATTGAGACTCAAACATTGTAGGATGACATGTATAAGGAACTTCCAAGCTGGGGGAAATTATTGTTTGGTATATTTATTTAAATGGCCCACTAGGGGCATAGCATAACCCAAACCTTGGAGTCCTAATTCTAGCTCTGTCAAGGAAAGGGTAGTTATACCATCAGCATCATCAAGATGCAAAGCTTGGCGAACCTAAGCTTTAGTAACCACCCATGGAGCCCCATGAACAATAGAAGTCAATGTAATCACTCCATTAATTGTTCTAGAACTCACAGTGTTCCAAAACTTATTAATGTGTATGATAGGGACGAGTGGAGTATGTGAAAGTGCATACCTTAAAGGAGACGCATTCCAATACGCAATCATCTGAGTGTATTGGGGATGCAAGGTATTATCAGCTTCCAAATAAGTCACCATGTTGTGTTGGCTTCTGAACCCCAGTTCCACTTGAGCAGGTTTAAACTTTAGTACCATGAAGATTGATTTTCGGAAAACTGTGATATGAAAATAATGGACATATGAAGGTTTGAGAGATTTTAGCAGACAAGAAATAGCAGTTACCATGTTTGAAAGAAAATATCCATATTTATAGGAGAGGTAAAAACATACTATTGGTTGAAAAATGAGGCAGTTATATTCAAAAAGTAATCATGACAATCTTGAAAAATATATAACTTATCTCATTCATTAATTAAAAGTTATCTACTCGCTAAAATTACGGCCCATATTTTCGTCAAAAATAACAATTCGGTAGGACCCAATGTTTTTAAACGGTCAAAAAGTAAACATCAACGGCTAACGGCTATATTCTTGTCAGCGTTTAATATTTGCCATGTCAGCGTTTAAATTGGTTTTATCAGCGTTTGGTAAGAAAACATGTCAGCGTCCAAAAATAAAAAATAATAAAAAATAAAAAGGACCTTAACAAAGAAGTTTACCCTAGTGAAGATAACTCTTAGACTGAAAATGACTATAGGGTGGCAAGCACTGTCCAATCATGCACACTTGCTTAAGCAAGATAGACATAATTTTCCTTACGTGTCCCTTGCTAATCAAAGTTCTTAACAGCGAAGTTACCTCATATAAACCCTTTGTAACTTCACAGGTAAGCCCAATGAAATTGTCACCAAGTCTCCCAACCGACCAAACCCAATTCTAGGCCAAAATGTCTTGGCAGCATGCACGGTATATCAACTTTGCATGCTACAGTGCCTCACGATTTAGAAAAACTAACTCGTACTCACTAGTGGACACAATCTAGAATTGTGATAAGAGTATTCTAAGAATACCTAAAATCCTAAAGGTTTCCTAAACCTCCCCTTAAACTATGATATACAAAGTTGCAAACTAAAAAGTATGTGACAAAAATTTATATCAAGATAGGAATGTAAACATTCCAACCATCATACATAAACTTTAACACATTCCTTACAATCACCAAAGATCCATAAGCAACTCTGTATCCATTTGTACAATGCTCATAATGCCTGCATGATTAGATCAAAAACCACAAAACTAACATATTGCTTTCAGCGGCCATTTAAACACTTGTCAACGTTCAAATAACCTTTGTCAGCGTTAGAAAAATAAAGTGGAAAACCTAATCTTGTACAAAGACTGATAACAGTACACATCATGTACAAACTATACAATGATTTCAAAAACACATTCAGGTGAGATTGATCATTCCAATACTTGTTACCAAGTACTGGAACCTCCCAACATCAAAAAGTTTAGTTAAAAGATCAGCCACATTTTCTTCTGTGTCTACCCTATCTGGATGTATTAAACCTTTTTCAAAACAATCTCTTATAAAATGATGCCTAATTTCTATGTGTTTTGTTTTAGAACGATGTACAGGATTCTTAATAATGCATAATGTACTGTTATTATCTACAAATATCTTGGTATGCATAAAATTATACCCATAATCCAACAGCTGGTTTTGTATCCATAGAACTCGTCCACAACAAGCAGCTGCAGCAACATATTCTGCTTCAGTTGTAGAGTTGGTCACCACTGTTTGTTTCTTGCATTGCCAAGATATCAGTCTTTTACCAAGAAATTGGCATCCACCAGTTGTGGATTTTCTATCAAACTTATCACCTCCATAGTCACTGTCTGTATAGCCAATAAGCTCCAATGGAGAATCTTTAGGATACCATAATCCCAAGGTGGGATAGCACCTAAGGTATCTAAAAATCCTTTTGATAGAATGAATATGACACTCTTTGGGAGTCACTTGATGGCGTGTACATGCACACATAGCAAACATGATGTCAGGTCTAGAGGCTGCAAGATACATCAATGGACAAATCATTGATCTATAATGCCTGACATCTACTTCTTTTCCATCTCCAGTCTTTCCCCAATGTGGTCCCTATCCATGGGTGTGCTAGCCCGCTTTTCATGTGGAGAAAAACAAAACTTCTTCAAAATCTCAGCTACATACTTGTCTTGAGAGATAAAGATACCATCTCCTTTCTGTTGGACTTGTAAACCTAGAAAGAAGTTCATCTCTCCCATTGCACTCATCTTGAATTTTTCTGTCATGAGCTTGGAAAAGTCTTCGCTCATCTTTGGATTTGATGAACCAAAGATAATATCATCCACATAGACCTGAACAAGAAGAAAATCCTTACCAATCTTCTTGGTAAATAATGTCTAGTCTATGGTGCCCCTCTTAAACCCATTTTCCACCAAGTAGGTGGATAATGTACCATACCATGCTCTTGGGGCTTGATGAAGTCCATACATTGCTTTCTTGACCCTATACACCTTGATTGGATGCTTTGAATCTTCAAAACCAGAAGGTTGCATTAAATACACCTCCTCTTCAATTGTGCCATATAAGAACGCACTTTTCACATACATCTGATAAACTGTTAAATCCATGCAAGAAGCATAGGCTAGGAAAATCCTTATTGCTTTAATCCTTGCAACAGGTGCAAAAACCTCTTCATAGTCTATTCCTTCTTCTTATGTATAGCCTTGAGCAACTAAACGTGCCTTATTTCTGAACACAATTCCTCTTTCATCCTTTTTTCATCTTAGAACCCAACGTGCCCCAATAGGTCTAACATACCTTGGACAATCCACTAGCTCCCACACATCTTGAATGGCAAACTGGTAAAGCTCATCCTGCATTGCTTCCACCCAGCTTGGTTCATTAAGAGCATAAAAAATCTTCTTGGGTTCCTTTTGTGACAGACAACAAGCAAACAAACATGCCTGCACAAGAGGGGTGTCTTCCTTCTTGTGTATATTGGCAATAAAACCTCCTTGAGTCTGATGAGACCTCCTTGTTTGAACAGGAGTCTGAACATCACCAATTATTTGGGAAGGAGGATGATCTTTGGCCACCTTTGTAAGTATTCCTCGCCCAAATAGTGTATTATCTTCTATATCGGATTCCATGTTGCCAATATCATCTTCATTTCCACTCCTATCCTCACTTGAATGAACCTCTTGTTTGAGTTTGGAAGGTTCATAATACAAGGTTTTAGCCAAGTATGAAAAAGTTATCGTCTCGTCTCGATTCGAATTGATTACTGGTTAATTGTGCGACTCAATCGTCTTTTGGTGGGTAAAAATAATATGATTTGTCGTTGAGTAAAGTAAAAATATAAACTTTAAAGTAAATGACAAGGTAAATAAAGATAAAAATGAATAAGAAGTAACTGGTGAAAAACTAAAGCTTTTAAAGTAATTAAGTAAATGACGAGGAATTAAAATTTGACAAGACGTAAATTTAAAACTTTATAAAAATGCAAATTAGAAAATAAATCTAAATAAAACAATTTAAAAATAACACTTAAGAAATTTAACGGGAAAAATAAGTATTTAAAATAATACTAAAAACAAGAAACAAAACCTAAGTCGGGAAACAAAAGCTTAACCAAAGTCGGAATACCAAGAAACAAGACCTAATTCGGAATACAAGTTCTAGATTTAAGTCGGAATCCCAAAAAACTGAACCTAATTCGGAATGTTGGTCAAGGATTTAATCTGGAATCCATGATAATGCATCTAGTTCGGAATATGTGAGTTCTGGACCTAATTCGGAATAGATTGTTCTTAACGTAATCCGGAATACCCCTAAACCTCAACCTAATTCAGAATATGGCCTAAACACTTAATTTGGAATATGAGACTTTGCATGTAATTCGGAAAGGATACTTCAACACCTAATTCGGGATAAGATGACATGCAATTCGGGAAATGAAGATCCTACATCTAATTCGGGAAAAGATCAAGTACATAATTTGGGAAACACTTGCTTATAAGTCGGATTAAAGAGGATCAAGTACTCAATTCGGAATAAAAGGGAATCTAGGTCTAATTCGGGTTATGATCACACTCCTAATTCAGGATAAGCTGAAACTCAACCTAAGTCGGGTAACTAGGGTTTTGGAAACCCGAATTAGGTCAAAAATAAGCAAAAACTAGAAATAAGCTAAAAACCAAATAAGCACTTATCTAAAAACTTAACCAAATCAATTTTAAGAAAAAGCAAATAAGCCACAATTTAAAAACTTTTAAAAACACTAAATAATTAAAATATTTAAAGTCAACTTTTTATAAAATAACTTTTAAAAACACTTAATTAAAATTAAGAAAACCACACAATAAGCTATAAGATCAATAAGCTAACACAATCAAACACATAAAAACATAACAAATAATCAAATAAACATAACAATAAGCAAATAAGCATAAAGATTAAATCAACAAGAAAAGTAGAATGACAGATTAATTAAAAACTTGATTAAAGATAAAGATTCAATAATACAAAATTAAAGACTTACTTGAAATTAAAGACAAGAATTTTAAATAACAATATGAAAGTGCATGAAAATAAATTGGAAAGACTAATGTGTCAAATTAGGTAACACCTCCTAATGTGTCATTAGGAGGGTATTTATAGGAGGATTAACATGTGTTGATGCCTTCTTCTTTCTTCTCGTCTTTTCGTCTTTTAAATTCATCTACTTTCTTGACGTTGTCTTGGGATTTGTCGATATAAATTGAACTCGTCTTATAATTTTCTTCTTTTATTAGACTTGGTTATTGGACTTGATTAAACTTCCGTCTTTAGACTTTTTCTTCGATAAATCTTCAGAATAGGCCTTGGACTTCCGTTCTTTTTGCACTCTTGATCTTTTGACTTCGTCTTTTGTCTTCTTCTTCGATAAAAGCCCGTGAAAGCCCATGTTTTCTTCCCTTTTCACATTTTGGTCCTAAAACACAATAAAAACACAAACCACGCATAATTCTGACATTTACGACATTAAATACACGCTTTGGCTTGGTTATTAATATAATTAAGTGGTAAAAGGATAAGTGTTTTCACACTTATTAAATCCCCTACACTTGACCATTGCAATGCCCTCATGTAATGCATCAATTACAAAGCAAGTTTTACATTTTCCATCATAATCAATCCACCTTGGCCTTTATTAAACACAAGACATTAAGGGAACTTAAAGAGATATAAAATTACCAAATATTTGAAGGAAGAAAACAAGTAAAGATATCGAAGACTTACATTAGGGCTTTGGATTGTCATGAATGTTTATCACCCTTAAGTTTCATGTTCCCCAAACCAAGCTTAAAAACGAGATCATTGTTATTATAAGTTAGTAAACTAACACTCACTCATGTGGCCTAATTATTCACTTAGACTCCCTTATTCCTAGGTGTATCTCTTAAATTTTATTGTTGTCTTGAATGATCACGGGGATGCATTGTTGACTTATTTGGATAGTTATTTAGGCCGAAAATAAAGTAGGACGATTTAATCAATAGTTAGCTAAAGGACAAAATCTTTTAAAACTGCTTCTCGGGACCTCATGAAGTTCATATCTTGGCATAACTCGCTTCACGATTTGAGACCTTTCTCGGACCGATATTTGGCATTGACTTCATACTTCAAATCTTGAGAGACGTTCTTGAAATAATGGTCTTCTCTTCATAATAGGTATTTCTTCACTCGAAGTTTTTGAGAGATTCTTCATACTTGGACCACGACTTCTTCATTTTTCTCCAATCTTTATTTGGGATTTTGATATACAACGATCCGCCTCCTTTTAGGACTTGGATGTATTTATCCTCATACCTTGCTAGGGTCTTTTCGGATAGACTTCTCCATGATCTTTAGGGGAGTATTTGCTTTTCGTCGTGTCTCTTGATCCTTCATATTGATTTTTGATAAAGGATTCTTCACATCACTTGGGATCTTTAGCAACAAAATGTAGCCCTCATGCCTTGTTAGGGCCTTTTTTGATTCATCAATCTTCGCATCCCGCTTCAATAAGTTATGCCTTGGCTATGAACTCTAATTAGTATCGAGCAACTTTTAAACGATCTTGTGCTAGAAACTAAGTAACTTTTCAAATCGAACGACCTTATTTATTGCAATTATATTTATTAACAAGCGATGGGAGAAAAAGCTCATAAATAAGTCACATAAATTCATGAAAGAATACCAAACTTATAATTGACTCTATCATCTCTCGTTCTCCACAATTTAAAATCTCAAGGAATGAGACTCGTGGATGCTTAGCTAATTAAATCAAAGTTTTGGATTTTCAAGTCATCTATAGGATCTTGCAACTTCTTAGACTTTTTCAAGTTTTAGAATTCGCATTTTAAAGTTTCCTTGATAAAAGACTTTCTAGGATCAATTATAGGAATTTGCGAAAAGTTCTTGTTCTTAACCCATAAGAGTTAAGACTTTCGCGTTTTAAAGTTCCCTATATAAAAGCCTAGCAAAACTTGACTTAAACACGTTAAGGATACTAGCTAGAGTAAACTTAGATAAGTAAACTCGGGTTGAGTCAAAAGATTCATGACGGGCCTAATATATCAAAGAAATCTAAACTTATTAAAACCATTTTATTAAAATTTATTCTAGCAATGAAAAATAACGATAACAAAGGAAAAACTACTAGGCCAAAATAGATTAAAAATTTTGAAAAATATCGAAAAATCAATTTTCCGGTTAAAATGAGGACAAATTCATGGAAAAGCCCACTTAACTTCGATAGAAGCTCCCTACACTTAATATAAACATTGTCCTCAATGTTTAAGCATGTGGGAATAAACTCCCCTACACTTAGGACATTGTGCACGTTGTTTAAATCTTTATAAGGAAGAGACAACTAAAGTGATTCCTATTTTCATATTAGAGAATATAAAATAGTGAATCAAAAGAGTTTAGGATAAAACCGGGTACACGGGTACACGGTAACACGGGTCGTCAAAAGTCATCAAGAATGGATCTTTGAAAGCTCGAATCCCTGCACATGATAAGAAAGAAAACAACAAACACATACTAGGGTATCCCCCTACACTTATTATAAAAACGGATAAAAAGGATAGATAATCGGGTTGCCTCCCGAGAAGCGCTTGTTTTTTTCACCGAGTCGTGAGCCTGACTCGACCTTGATTAGCATATAAGAAGCTTGAAGAACATACACCGGGATCAAATACATGGTTCTCGTCCATCAAATAGCACAAGCTTAAGGCGAACAAGGCAAGCCAAAGAAGAGTAGGCAAGGTTCCCTTAAGCAGTTGTTGAGCACGGTGGTAGAAAGTATGATGAAGTGTAAGCATATCTCCATTGTTTCCAAAAATATCTTTCCTTTTATTTCATCAGATGGATACTAAGATGGCTTAAAAATTGCAATACCGGGATCGAACACCTTTTCCTTTAGGGAAAATAAGATTCAGGTTCAGTAGACCTCGAAGAAGATCCGCTCATAAATCTCACAATCTCATCCTCAGAAGGTGGATAAAGAGGTGTCAAAACATAAGTACTACGGATATTGGTGTCGTCCGGCTTCTTCTCCTTTGAAACAGGTTTCTTAATATCCGAAAGAGGATAAAACCATAATCAAAGTCCAAAGGAGGAGAATCATTCTCATTGCGGAAGTAAGTATTGAGAAAAGTAGCAAAATCTTCCTCAAATGAGTAGTCATCCAAAGTAGGATCAAGCATTGTTGGTGGAGGATCTTCATCAAAAATAGGAGCAAGGTCATCATGTGAAGAATCAATTGAAAGAGTATCAACATCATCAAAATCATCATATGTTGGCATGTCTTTATACTCTGAAGCAAAATTATCATAATCATCCACATCGGAACTAGAATCATCATCATAGATTGGTGGAGCATCATATATTGGTAGGGCATCCAAATTGGAGAGAGGATCCTCAGAGTCTTCCACATTTTCTTGAAAAAGTGGATTATCATAGAGAGGCTCGAAAAGAGGATTGTTGTAGACGACAAAATCATCAAGCGTTGTACTTTCACAAGTAGTTGTATCAAGCTCGTCGTGAAGAACATCAATCATATTCGCCGATTCTTTTCCATTTGGTTTGTTTGTGATCTTCCCCATCTTAAAAACTTGTTGATCATTCCCGACCCTTAAGATTAGTTCACCTTCGGCAACATCGACTAAAGTTTTTCCGGTACTTAAGAAGGGCCGACCAAGTATTAACGGAATACGAGAGTCCATTTTATAATCAACAACAACAAAATCGACTGGAAAAATGAAGGTACCAACTTTAACAAACACATCTTCGGCAATACCAACGGGGTAAGCGAGAGTTCGATTTGCTAGCTCAAGAGTCATCTTTGTTGGTGTAAGGTCGGGTAATGATAACTTTTTCCTAACACTTAATGGCATCAAATTTATACTTGCCCCGAGATCGGCTAAGGAAGTAAATTCTTCGGTTTGGTTAAAAGTACATGGTAGCACAAAACAATCGGGATCTCCAAGTTTTTCCGGAAGTTCTTTAAGAAGGACTACAGAACAGTTCTCATTTAATCGAGTATTAACAAACTCGGCCATCTTCTTCTTATTATTAAGCAATTCCTTGAATGCTTTCACAAATTTCGGCATTTGGACAAGTGCTTCAATGAGGCTAATGTTAAAGTTTATTTGTGTAATCATTTTCAAAAAGGAAGTAACTTGAGTATCCTATTTAGTGGGTACTTTTCACTTGTCTAACCAAGAAGGATAAGGGATAATGGGTTTAGGTGGTCTCGATGTTGAAGGTGAAGGTCTGGTAGGTTTAGATTTAGATGTAGAAGGTGGGGATGATGAAGGTTTTGTCTTTGGTACTTCTTTCATAAGAGGTGGAGACGGTAATCTAGAACTGGTACTAGGCGTTGAAGTAGGAGGAATAAATGGGGGAGGAGGAAGTGTAGATGGAGTAACTGGGGGAGGGGTAGATGGTCCTACAAGAGATGCTCCACTACGTGTAGTAATAGCACTTACATTTGCTCTTCGGTTGGTGACAGTATTCGAAGGAAGAGAGCCCGAAGTGGAGGGTTGATTACTTTGGAAGAAACTAGCCATCATATTCCTCAAATCATTCGTCTGATTGCTTAAAGAAGTTTGCATATCATGTCTAAGCTCGGTTCCAATATCATTCCCTTGTTTAGTGATATCACCTTTCAAGTTAATGATTTGTCTTTGAAGATTCTTAACCACCTCTCCTTGGGTCCTCATGAAAGCTTCAACATCTTGATTATATGTCGTGGGTGGAGCTTGGGGAGTGGGTGGGTGATATGGAGTAGAAGCTCGCAGTGGGTTAGGATTGCTTCTATTGAAGTTGTTTGGGTTGTGGTTTTGAGGAGAAAAACCGGGTGAAAGAAAGTTGTTGGAACGATAACTTAGCAAGTTACGATCACCTTGAGGTCGGGCTTGATAGCCTTCTGTTGAATAGTTACCATGAGCCGCATACACATTTTCCGGATTGTCATAAGTAGAAGGACAATCAGTGTATGAATGAGGACCGCCGCAAGTCTCACAAGAAAGTGCTACAGCTTTAACTTGTTGTAGTTGATTCGTAGCTATGAGTTGGATATTTTTGTTCGTTTCGGCCATCATGTGGGTGAGTTCGGTCGTCTCGGGGTTGGAAGAAGTAGAAGAAACATTGACTCTCAGATTATTTCTTGAAGATGCGGATGAATCCCAATTTTTGTGATGAGTAGTCATGTTCTCTATAAGCTCTCTACACTCCTCGGGTCTTCTTTTCATAAATGTGCCACCGGCGGCTGCATTAATCGTAACACGATCACGAAAATTTAAACCGTTGTAGAAAGTATCAATTAAGGTGACGGGGAGCATATTATGGTTAGGACAAAGATCGATCAAAACATTATAACGTTCCCAAGCATCAAAAAGTGATTCATCAGGTTCTTGCGTGAAACCACTGATTTGATTTCGAAGACTCGTGACCATGGATGATGGAAAGTAGCGCGAAAAAAATCGTTGAGTCATTTCGTCCCATGTATGAATTGAATTCTTTGGAAGACGATCAAACCATTTTTCGGCATGGTGGGATAAGGTGTGTGGAAATAGATGAAGGCGAAGAAAATCCATGGTAACACCGGGCAATTTCATGCTTTGAGTGACGGTAATGAATTTGTCGAGGTGTTTGTTGGCATCATCATCCAGTAATCCGTGAAATGGACAAGTGTTTTGAACTTGTTGGATCATGTGATGCTTTAACGAAAATTCAGGAGCCGTGATTTGCATCGGCGCAATCGGTCCTCCACGTCCATTCATTGTTGGTTGACACAGCACCTCCATCGTGCGAAGGTCGGGTGGAGGAAGATGGTTGTTATTATTCATGTTGAGGTGAGGTGGGTTATTATTGTTGTGTACACCGGTCATGTCTAAGTCTTCAAGAGTCTCGTGCTCAGAATAAGACGATGAGCGAGTATGCATACACCTGCAAAAGAAAAAGATAACAAAGAAATAGACAAATAATGGTTATCGTAAAAATAAAATCTTTTTGGTGCAAAACTTTGAAAAAGAAATGCTTTTTATGAGTTTTTTTTAATGTTTTTGGATGTTTGAAATTTTTTTATTTTTAGGATTTTTGAAAATTTTTTACACGAAAAATAACGTTCTCGAGTGAACGGATCCCAAAATCCAACGCTTCTCTCACAGAAAACCGTTAATCTTCACGAAAAGAGCCGGCAGCGACGCCATTTTAATACAAGGTTTTAGCCAAGTATGAAAAAGTTATTGTCTCGTCTCGATTCGAATTGATTACTGGTTAATTGTGCGACTCAATCGTCTTTTGGTAGGTAAAAATAATATGTTTTGTCGTTGAGTAAAGTAAAAATATAAACTTTAAAGTAAATGACAAGGTAAATAAAGCTAAAAATGAATAAGAAGTAAATGGTGAAAAACTAAAGCTTTTAAAGTAATTAAGTAAATGACGAGGAATTAAAATTTGACAAGACGTAAATTTAAAACTTTATAAAAATGCAAATTTGAAAATAAATCTAAAATAAAACAATTTAAAAATAACACTTTAGAAATTTGGCGGGAAAAATAAGGATTTCAAATAATACTAAAAACAAGGAACAAAACCTAAGTCGGGAAACAAAAGCTTAACCTAAGTCGGAATACCAAGAAATAAGACCTAATTCGGAATACAAGTTCTAGATTTAAATCGGAATCCCAAAAACTTAACCTAATTCGGAATGTTGGTCAAGGATTTAATCTGGAATCCATGATAATGCATCTAGTTCGGAATATGTGAGTTATGGACCTAATTCGGAATAGATTGTTCTTAACGTAATCCGGAATACCCCTAAACCTCAACCTAATTCGGAATATGGCCTAAACACTTAATTCGGAATATGAGACTTTGCATGTAATTTGGAAAGGAGACTTCTACACCTAATTCGGGATAAGCTGACATGCAATTCGTGAAATAAAGATCCTACATCTAATTCGGGAAAAGATCAAGTACATAATTCGGGAAACACTTGCTTATAAGTCGGAATAAAGAGGATCAAGCACTCAATTCGAAATAAAAGGGATTCTAGGTCTAATTCAGGTTATGATCACACTCCTAATTCGGGATAAGCTGAAACTCAACCTAAGTCGGGTAACTAGGGTTTTGGCAACCCGAATTAGGTCAAAAATAAGCAAAAACTAGAAATAAGCTAAAAACCAAATAAGCACTTATCTAAAAACTTAACCAAATCAATTTAAAAAAAAAGCAAATAAGCCAAAATTTAGTAACTTTTAAAAACACTAAATAATTAAAATATTTAAAATCAACTTTTTATAAAATAACTTTTAAAAACACTTAACTAAAATTAAGAAAAGCACACAATAAGCTATAAGATCAATAATCTAACACAATCAAACACATAAAAACATAACAAACAATTAAATAAGCATAACAATAAGCAAATAAGCATAAAGATTAAATCAACAAGAAAGGTAGAATGAGAGCTTAATTAAAAACTTGATTAAAGATAAAGATTCAATAATATAAAACTAAAGACTTACTTGAAATTAAAGACAAGAATTTTAAATGACAATATGAAAGTGCATGAAAATAAATTGGAAAGACTAATGTGTCAAATTAGCTAACACCTCCTAATGTGTCATTAGGAGGGTATTTATAGGAGGATTAACATGTGTTGATGCCTTCTTCTTTCTTCTCGTCTTTTCGTCTTTTAAATTATTCTACTTTCTTGACGTTGTCTTGGGATTTGTCGATATAAATTGAACTCGTCTTATAATTTTCTTCTTTTATTAGACTTGGTTCTTCGACTTCATTAAACTTTCGTCTTTAGACTTTTTTCTTTGATAAATCTTCAGAATAGGCCTTGGACTTCCGTTCTTTTTGCACTCTTGATCTTTTGACTTCGTCTTTTCTCTTTTTCTTCGATAAAAGCCCGTGAAAGCCCATGTTTTCTTTCCTTTTCACATTTGGTCCTAAAACACAATAAAAACACAAACCACGCATAATTCTGACATTTATGACATTAAATACACGTTTTAGCTTGGTTATTAATATAATTAAGTGGTAAAAGGATAAGTGTTTTCACACTTATTAGTTCACCATGTTCAAAAGTGTGTCGATTGGAAGAAGAGAATAAATGTCCAAACAGGTTCTCAGCGTCTGAGTTGTCAGCGTCTGAATTTAACCCGTCAGCGTCTAAATTGGCTTTGTCAGCGCTTAAAGATGCATGCATGTTTTCATCAACTGGCTTTTCTTGTGGCCCTATTTCCTCCTTTTCAGCAACAGTAGATGCTTCCATAAACCCATCAGTCCATATAGGAATGGTAACATACTCAAGTATGGGGTCTGTCGTAACTGCATGTGATCCCTTCTTCTTTAGCAACCTGTTTACCTTAAATTTCAAAAATAGGTTCTTCCACAACATTTGAATCCCTCTTCACAATGTCTGGATTAGTGACAGTCATATAATTCAAGGTCCTAGATAACGGTTCCAAATCAAAGAACCAGTCTGGTCCACTCTCAAGATCACTAGGTTTACTTTCTAAAAACTTAACATGCACTTTTTCAAGAATGTGTTTTTCTTTCTTGTTGTAAACCCTATACCCTTTGCTCTGCATAGAATAACCCATGAAGTAGCCTTCATCACCTTTTGCATTAAACTTACCTAAGGCATCACTAGTATCAAGTATCACTACATGACATCCAAAGGGTTTAAGAAAACCTATAAGGTGTCTTATTGTGGATTTTGTTGACAAAGGCTCTATTTTGAACATAGCAAGCTGTGTTCACAGCCTCAGCCCAAAGGGCAATGGGAAATTTAGCATATGCTAACATGGTCCTAGCTGCTTCTATAAGTGTTCTATTCTTTCTTTCAGCCACACCATTCTGCTGTGGAGTTCTAGTTATGCTAAACTCTCTAGAAATCCCTTTATCAACACAAAAGGTATCTAACAGTGTATTTCTAAAATCACCACCATTATCACTTCTATGTATTTTAACCGCATTCCCGTTTTCTTTTCGATTTGGGTAATAAGGTTAATCAAAAACTATGTCAGTATCACTTTTTAAGGCCAAAAGGAAAGTCCAAGTAAACCTAGAAAAATCATCAGTTATAACAAAATTGTATGATCTACCATTAAGACTTTCTATATTAGTTGGGCCAAATAAGTCCATATGTAGCAAGTGAAGTGTTTTAGAACTGGAATGCACAATCTTAGACTTAAAGTAGACTTTATGTTGTTTGCCTTTAAGGCATGCAACACATGTGTGATCATTATGGAAAGCTTTTGAGGGGAAACCATCAACCAGATCATGTCTCACAAGTCTATTAATATTCTTAAAATTTACGTGCCCTAACCTTCTGTGCCATAAATTACTTTCATCAACTAATGTTTTAGCATAAAGACATGAGAAATTTTTTTTCATTTTAATCCCTTTGAGATTAACATTATAAATGTCCTTATGCCTAGGTGTTCCATATTAAATAAACTTCTTATCAAGCATCTTAAAATATTTACTCAACACCAAGCATTCAGTATCAGTGAAAAGAACTTTATTTTTGTTGTCACAAACTTGTGACACACTAAACAAGTTATAGTCAAGTTCTTTTACCAGAAAAACGTTCTCAAAACATAAATTGTTGGTGATAAGAGTGCCTTTGCCAGATATTGTTCCATATCCTCCTCCAAAGTACACTTTGTCACCATCTTTAATTGGGGTAAAATCTGACAAATAATCTTCCTTCCCCGTCATGTGCCTAGAGCATCCGCTGTCCCAATATCCATGATCATTGACCTGCTTTTGAATGCCCTGCACCTAAAGAAAACAAATTAGTTTTCTTTGGGAAGCGAAGCCTGAGCAGACTTGGATTCATGTGGTTGTTCAACAAGAACAGACTTAGTCCTTATAACAACCCCTTGTTCATCCTTTTGTGGCCTGAACACCCAGTTTACCCTAATTGGTTGAGAAATGACCTTTGAAAGATAATTAAATCTGTTACAGGTCATAGAAATCCCATCAGAATTAGGGTTTTGGTCTTGTTTAGGTCTCCATGTCAAACTAGATGAAGCTTTAGACTCCTTTCCCTTAGGTTGTAAGTACCTATTGTTAATTGGTCTAACACAAGGTCTAACACCAGCTTGTTGTGGCATTTTCATACCAAACCGAGAGCTGTCAACGTTGGAATTGTTCCTGTCAGCGTTGAATTTGTTACTGCCAGTGCTGAATTTGTTCTTGTCAGCGCCCAAACTAAGGTTTACTATAGGAACCCATTGTCTGTTAGACCATGTGTTGGTCTTTTGAAAGGGCCTTTGTCCATGTGTGTTTGTCCCTTTAGTAAAGAAGGGAGCTGGTCTAATGACTTGTGAGCTTGGTTGGACAAAAGGTCTGGGTTTGACCATGGTTGACCTATTGTTAGTGTTAAATTTAAAGGCACTGACTTACTTATAGGCCAAGTGATAAAAACTCCCACATGTGTAACAAGCTTTTCTAGACATAACCTTAGGTCTAGACTGAAAGAACCCTTCCCCATTAACGCTAGCTTGGCTTTGTGGTGACCTAGGTTTTCTACACATTTCAGCATATTTAACACTAGGTTTTCTATTAACTGGTGAGCCAAGGTCAATGGGTTTTCTAGTAGTAGGGTTGGTCATCGTAATGGGTAGGCACAAATGGGCTTTCACTAAGCATTTCACCCTTAACAAATAGAAAAGGGTTGTCTGCTTTCCATTGCTCAGGATCAGTCACCTTCTGTTGATATTCCTCAACTGGGGTGAGCACTCTAGGTGGAGGAATGAATTCCTCTTCTTGGAGTTTTGGAATACTAGTCCAAGAGAGATCCTTTCTCTGAACAGCATAAAAGTTCCCAGCAGGTGGAGGAACAACAACATATTCATTCATCCCAATCCCAGATTTGTCCCTAGGGTCTCTTTGTTCACTGACACACTTATCTAGGGTTTGACTAGATTTATCAAACTTTTCAATCTTAAGCCCTACATTTGTTTTATCTTTAATGGCTTCATCTAACTTAAGTTGCACCTCTATTTTGGATCTCATCAGAGTGTCCCTAAGTTCAACACTAACTTTAAGATCATGAGATAAAACATTAATTTGATCTTTTAGGTCAAATTCCATTTTCTTATATTCCTCTATAGTCCATTCAGTTTGTGCAAGTGCCATTTTATAATTTTCTAGCCTGCATTCTACATCAAACACATCTGATTTTAACATTAAATTATCTTTGTTAAGCTTTTTCAGTGTTTAATCGACAACCTTTACTACAGAAAGCATCATCATATACCTCATTATCTAATGAAGACGAGGAGTTGGCCATGAGAACAAAGTGAACATGCTCTTCTTCTTCTTTATCAGCAATCAAAGCCTGATTCTCTTCCACATCCTTTGCCATAAAGCTCCAGTCCCATCCAACACTATCAATGTCTTGCATGGCAGTCATAGCCTTTGGCTTAGCATCTTCAACCTTGATGATTTGGCTTGAAGTCTTTCCAACATCAGATCTTCTTGGAGATCTGCACTCCCTCATAAAGTGACCCATCATATGGCAGTTGTAACACTCAACCTTGAATTTATCAAATCTAGTTGTGTCTTTAGCATTGAAGTTCATCTTCCTTCCAAATCTCGTATTCCATCTGTTGGCCCTTATGCTTGCAAGTGCCATATTCTACTTGATATCCATCTCTTCAAAATTCTCATCACTGATTTACTCAAGATCCTTATAAGTAATCAAGGAACCATTAGGCAATGCAGCAATGTATGCACATACTGTATCCAAAACAATACCAGCAGGTTTAAGCTTTGGTGAGTCAACATTGTATGTGTCGGCGTCAAAATGTGAGTCGCTGACAAAGGTTGATGCACCGCTGGCACAAGTTGATCCAGTAACAGGATGTACATAGGCCTCTCTTTCACTGGTTTGAGCTTCACTATGTGAGATGAAAGCCATGTTTCCAGATGTTGACTTGCTTCCATTATCCAGTAAGATTTCATTCTCCATAATCTTTAACTTATTGTAGACGTCATCAAAGGAAGAACTCTTATGGGCATTGGTAGCAATGATTGACCTAGCCTTAATTTTCCATGCATCACCAATACCTCTAAGGAAAGTAGTAATGATATCAGCATCATCATGTTTTGTTCCCATAAAGGTCAACTTGCTAGTGATGTCTAGAAGCCTACTTCTTACCTCACTTAGCTTCTCATTGGGAAGAGCTTTAAACACAACATATTCATGCAAAAGTTGCTTATTCCTTTCTTTGGCAGTATCTTCATTACCACCATAGTTGACTTGAAGAGCTGCCCAAAGTTCTTTGGCAGAATCAAAACTTCTGTACTTGTGTTGATTCTTTGGACCCAAAGAGAGTTTAAGGATGCTCAAAGTTTTCATGTCATTCCTTCTTGCGGCTATATCTGTAGTTGAGATAGATCTTCCATCTTCAGGTCTTTCTCTACGCTCTTCAGCAGTGGAACCAGCATTGGTTCTTGCTGAAATAGAAGCAGTAATCCTAGCTGCTTTATCAAATTGATTTCCAAGTTCAATAATTTCCCAGAGAGTATGATCATGAATTTGAAGGTATTGTTCAAAACTGAACTTCTATTGTTCAAAGTTGTCAGGTTCGAGCATAGGGATTTTTAGGTTGTGATTTAATGAGGAAGAGGATTTTGTAGCAGACATCTTGTCTGGTTTTAGGGTATTTGATGATTTTAGGGTTTACTGTTCTTTTAGATCAAAGTTCCTCAACAAGCTCTAATACCACTTGTTGATCCCAAACATAGATTAATTAGCTTTGTATTAAACGAGATTGAATCAAGAATAATACTTAGAGAAATTTTGTTGTAATGAACTGTAACACCCCCAAAATTTATACAACTCAATACAGCGGAAGACTAGTTCGTGTTACGGGATAACACATTACTCACATCATAGACAACGCATAAAAATCGCGTCGTTTAATAATAAAGCATTTCCATTCATAAATATCAAATTTACATAGGTCCCAAGTCATTATATTTCATACAAGTTTTACAAAACATTTGAATGGAAATTATTGTTTAAGTGCGGGCCATGAATTCTTGTTGTCTTCCCGAGAATTACCTTCAAGTACCTGAGATAACACATGTTAAAAGAAAAGGTCAGCGATAACGCCGAGTGAATTCATAGAGTTTAATAAAATCCATCAATATAATATCAGTATAAAATTATTACTGAAAATCATTTTGTACAAATCATTTTGATAGGCCATAAAATAGCCAAAGTCATTTTATACAAATCTTCATCGAAATCATAACATAGGCGTTTGCCTGAAAAATCATTATACGAGCCAATGTCGTAAAAATATCATACAATACGTCTTATGAGGTTGTATGAAAATAAAAACCGTTATACGAATATGGTTATGAAAACCAAAACACGAACATAATATCAATAGTATGACCCTGTATTGCTAGTCAGGCAATACATCGTAATTCGGAGCGTCTAGTAGTATTTCGTTAGTTTGGATTATTATAAACCGCATGACATTGTTACCTTACTAAACCAAACAACGGGTAGCTAACCTGATACTCAATTTGCCCACCTAAAGTAGCGTGTCGTCACAAAGGTCACGCTATGGAAATCTTCTCATACATAAATTCGCTTACCAATCAATGTGGCACGACGGGGATCAACCGTCAAGGCGCGAACTGGGGTGATCGTCCCCAAATAGTACTATTATATGCATAAGCGTCTACCAAATCCCGGTAGTTCACAATTCATGATAATGGGACTTTTAGTGACATAACCTAACTTTAATAATCCATTTGATTTCATTTATCGGGTCCTTTAATCATTTATCGGGTCATACAATCAGGTCATACAATCATTCGGGTCCAAATCAATAAACAAATAATCGGGACAAATGGTGTCCTAATTTTATAAAAACTAACATGTTATCTCCCTCGCGGGTTTGTAAAACATTTCATAAAAACATTTAAAAGAGTGCGAGGCTATGAACTCACGTTGATGTGGGAAAGCGGGTTATCGGTAACTCGGACGTACGGTACGTGCTTCAATCACGGAAACCTAGACAAATAATATTCGTCTTAGACTCATGTCCAATGAATTTATAAAAATAACAATTATGTATACATATTATGAATATATATATATATATATATATATATGATGATCAAGTGGGTTTACATATTCCCTTTTACTCATTTTAGTGTTTACGTATTGGTAACTTCTTACTAGTTTACTAGTTTTACCTATTTACGTGTATTAGGTCCAATAAGCCTATTATAAGTTTATTAACTTGTATTAATCCATATTATACTTATATTATCAGTATCTACACTTTACAAGTTGGGCCTAAATGGGTTAAGCCCAATAAATAAGTTTACAAGTGTTTTAGTCCATTTTGTTGTATTATTAGTCCAATAACGTTAATTTAGTCCGTTAACGTCCGTATGTTATATAGTTCGGGTTTTATCGGTTTTTACTTGTTATATGTTTATATATCAGTATATGAGTTTTATAAAGTTCACATTAGACGGGTCCAACCGTCTAAGTTTTATTTAACAAAAACGTTAATTTTACGGTAATAGCCGAAAAAGTCGTAAAAATCATGTTTATAGTTTTATAACTTATAAAACTTAACAAGTTACCATTTTTATAAAATGTCCACTTATTTACCATTGTACATATTTATATAAATGTATTATATAAGTTATTGGGTTTTAATTCATATTTTATACTATTTTTATTTGAGTGCTTATATAATACTATTATACTTTAATTTACAAAATCTGATTTTTATTTTTATGTTCACCAAAACTGCCATATCTAGAGTTCTATATGGAGATAGAAGCTCAAATTTTTATGACATAAACTAAATGATATGTGCTCCATTTAACTCTACTATAGCTACTGTTTAGTCATCCTCTAAGTATTTTCTAAAAATCGTCCAAAACAGTGAACTCAGTTTGTATTTTAAACTTGTTTTGATCATATCTCACTCATTACAATGATTCCATTGCATGACCAACTATCACATGTGTACAAGACCCATAGCTTACTGTATATCAATATATTCAAGTCATTTTACCAGTTTACCATATGATTCTTTACTGTTTTTTAAAGCCATCTAAATTAAGCAAGATTTTAACCTTGTTTCTTATAGTTTTTCATCTTTTTAAGCATGTTTATCAACACCAAATCCCCACACAATATTTTTAATCATCATTCATCATCATATACATATACATAAGTAAAAGAAATACAAGATTACATAATCAAAAATAACAAGAGGATGAGGAGGACAATCTTTATACCACCAAGTTGATGTAGGTTGTGATTTGGACATGGATTTTTATGGAGAAACTTGTGAATAACCAAGACCATCTTCAAGACCACCATTCTTTATGAACACCTTGTAGAAAATCAGCCCTAATACTTCATGGAAACTCCTCCTTGGATGTTAAAACTTGCACCAATCTTCCTCTTTTTGAATGGAGATTAACATATGTAAGTTATAACATATGTTTGTGGTTAAAAATTGTATGAATGGGGTGTTTTGAGGGTGAGATGGGACGGCAACAATGGAGGAGGAAGAGAGAAGTTGAGTTGTTTTGCATGTAGTGTGTGTGGTAAATGGTTTAACCAAAAGTGGTTTGGTTGGTTTTGGTGTAAGCTTTGCTTACAATGTAAGCTTAAGACATGTGTAGTGAAGTTAGCTTACACTTGACACATAAGTGGTGTGGTAGCTAAGTTAAGGCCGGTTTTGAGTGGGGGTGGGACAAGTGTCCCACTTGTCTCATCCCCATTTATTTACGGGTACTCCTCGATTCTAGTTTCCTCGATTTGCGTGCCCTCGGGTCGTTTTACGAAAAACGTTTTCAGAAATTATGAATCAACGACACAAAACGAATCTAATAAAAATTGTTTCATCAAAAACGGAGTTCGAAAACTTAAATACGTAATCCTAGGGTTTCCGGTTTAGTCGTACAGGACGTTAAAATAAAATCGTAAGTCCTAATCTCTTCTCGTAAATTTGTGAGTTTATGAAGCAACACAAATTTAAAACTCCAAAATAATATTCACGGATAAATTTATTTTCTGAAATGTCGGACTGTCACCAAAGACGGTGTATGTAAACGTAAGCACGTAACGTACGTAGTCGATGCTACTTCAAGACGTAAATCCAAATTACTTCCAAAAAATAAGTGAGTTCATAATATAACATTATAATAATGTTTTCAAATAAATATTGAGAATAAAATATCGACCATAAATTGACGGATTGTCGCAGCATTTACCCCTAAACAGCATCTTTGTCCTCAAATATCATCTTACCTTACTACTCGCTTCTTATAGAGTTAAAGCCATGTGGGTATTTCCTCCACATTCGGTCTTTTCTCTCAAGTGTAATTCATTACAATACGCGAGTTTCATCAAACATAACTACGGGAATAAGATCAGGCTTAATGTTGACTTACTTTCTCTATCCATGATGTTCACGGGTTTTTGATGAATGCAACTTTTCGCTGATCTAAGCTCTACTAAGAAATAATCAGATTCTCACTTGATAGATATTCCATCAAGTTCGATATACGAAACATAATTCACGCAGCTCTTGAAGTCCTAGGGTAGATCCAGCTGATATGCCTTTCAAACCAAATCTTTTACATCATCTCAATGGTCCCATACAACGGGGACTTATATCCCATGATTTGTCAGATCATTAATTCATTTCTCCAAGGTTAAAATTTTTGGCATAACTTCGCTACCCATCTGGCACTACAAGATCTACATTTCATATTCACATAACCTCTTACCCACTACCGGCAGTCAATAATCAGATCCTAGTTTCAACAATCATTTCAGATATCGCGGGTCGGGTATTTTGTAAGGTTAAGTTCGCCATCATAGGAAACCTTAAACCTAAAAGACATGTCCAACTCACAATGGGTGTATGTCGGGTGTCTTTATCTCAACTCCTGCTTACAGATGCTCTAATATTTAGATCCTAACAAGATTCGATCTCAATCCTAATACGATGATTATCAATGGTAATCCTTCCAAAGGAAAGCGATTATACGATTTATTACCAAAGTTCATTCATTCAAACATAAAATAGCACTTATATTACTTTGTATCGTTACTTTACCTCGTCCCTTCGATTGGGATGGTACATAGTACTCTCATCAAGGTTCGTTCTCAATGATTTCTGAGCAAATCTCTAGAAATTCGATGCGAAGCGAGGATCTTGATAAAGATGTTCGATACAGGCACACTATGTTTAAATAACTCTTTTGCATTTATCATTAACGGGAATGATATTAGCAGATTTGGTCAGTCTGTCGATGATGACCCAAATCGAATCAAATTCAGATGATGACCTTTGCAATAGCTAAACGTTTACTAATGTATGAGGCGATGTCTGCCTTCATAATTTGTCATTAGTACAACTTCTTTAGACAAAGATACTTTTAGTCATAAATGACATAAATAGAATACTTATACTCACAAATTCCAACATAACTATATCTCACAATCCTCCATATTTAGACAATCACAAGTGGCCTTTTATACATTTAACGCCATCGGCTTCTTAATTCTAATGGTTCACATTAGCCACGAACCCCCTTTTTATTATCCATATTATCCTTCTTACAAGCATTGTTTATTTTTATACCGTTCGGCAATTTATTTTACACCTTCATTATTAAAGAACACAATCTTAATTAATTCTTTATCCTTTCTATATTATGTGTCGATATCTACATTCACATTTCCTTGATGATATAATTATCATGACCAAAATTCACTCATAATTTCTTTCTTCATATTTTCTAAGTTTTAGTTTCATCTCAACTATATTTTTATCCGTTTTACTCAATCCGACGTCTAAAGCGTCGATAATTATTACGACTAATTAAATAATAAATATTCAATTTTTATGAAACGTAAAGGTAAAGATTTTAAATTTCTTAGTTCGACCAATTATATAAAATGTTCAAAATAAATTTTGAATTTAATTAACAAGATTTCGTTGATTTATCGAAAATATTTAATAAGATTCGTAAATGTTCGAAAAATCTTTGTTAATACTTTGGTCAAAATTTTCTTAGTTGAAAAGCAAAGCTTGTCGTTTCGAATTTCAAGTAATAAGTTATATAGTTTCCTTAATTCTTCTTAGGTTGTCTAAAAGTATACACAAACATTTACCCCTAAACAGAAGTTTATTTAAATGGTTTGTGTATAAGGGAATAATCCCTTAAAATCCTTTGTTAAAACATTTGTCAAAATATATTTGCACTTTCTTTTTAGTATAACTCAAAGTGTTAAATAACTTCTAAATTTTGAAGAGTCAATTTATATTCCATTATCTTTTAATCACATGGTCAAATAATGTAAATGATTAAGTCTTAAATCACATGTTAAATATTCAAGATACATGTTTTTATTGTTCGGTCAGTTCAGGGCAATCTATAAATAATTATTAACTCCTTCTTATTCTTATAAACAAACAAATGGTCCTTAATGATCACGAGCATGAATTTATCAAATTACAGCCTACACACGAGATTCACCAAATTTATGAATACTACATGTGCATTAGTCAATCCAAACGGCATCACGTGAAACTCATAACGTTCATTACAAGTACCGGATGTAGTGGTTGGAATAGATAATCTTTTCCGCAGATGCGAAGTTGATGATAACCATGCCGTGGATCAAACCTTTAAAACATACACTAGAACCTTGTAAATGATCGAACAAATCTTCCATTTCGAGTTATGGATATCGTTTTCGATTGTCAATTTACTTAGTTCACAGTAATCTATAAATATAAGGAATGATAACACCATAGCTCTTCATGATGACGAGCTCGGTAGAATAAAATCTTTTTCCGACAACTCTCTCAGTTGTACGGTAATTCCTTAAATTCAGATGGTGCTGACGTATAGTGCACACGACACAGGTGAAGCATCGGGATTATAATCAATACCAATTTCAACTTGCCTTAATGTCGAAAGTATAGGTAATTCATTAACAAATACTTCCTAAAGTTTCAGATAACATAAACATCTTTTAATAAATACATATTAGGTTCTTCTAGATTACAATATCTATAACTAGTTCACAATCATTCATGGTATAATTTCAAGTCTAAATGCAGGATATGGTCATCCATCAAGAATTATTTAGATCACTTTTTATAATCAACGTCTTATCATTTAGGGGAATTCTACTCGAGTTCCCATCAATTAAGACAATGTCGTCATGTCATAATCAATCAATCCATTCTACTGGCACTATCAACTTTCCAGTTTCATTGCCGTCGATAAGATGTGAACTTCTCAAAAGACTAATAATAACTCATAATCCTTCACAAATTCAAGGATATATGGAGACACAACTATCATTAAGAGAGTAAGTTCAACGCATAATCTACGCGAGAGAATTTCAAATCAGAATACAGATGAAAACATTTAACGAATATGAACATATCCCATGTTTTCATGAATTTGAGTACGCACTCGAAAGCTCCTCGGATCGTTACCCAGGTCATTCAAATGAAATCAAATCAAAAGAAATGATAGGAATGTCGATACATCCAGTTGGGTATCAACACTGGGTAATCATATACTTTTCCTAAGAATCTCACTACGGGAGAATTGGACAAGAAAGAATTGTCAATTGTCAAATAAGACAATTTCCACAGATGAGTAAATTCAACTCAGAAGAATAGATGCTACAGGCACATATGTAGGTGTCCCTAACACTATGTCCCTATTTTTCACTTCTTACAGATCTCATAAAATTTAATCTTTCACAATCTTCAAAGAAAATGTAGTGTTTATTCATTAGTTTTATGGTGACTACTAATCAGCCTTGCATGGTCCATTCCAAATTGTATGTAGGCGCGCAACTATATATAATTTTAAGATTAACGATGCAATACTCAGTTCGTCAAAATTTTATCATCCATGTTTATAGTAAAATCATTTTCATGCTTAATTCTTAGATAAGAATCAAGAATAAATTTACAAAGATTTTCTTTATTATGAAAACAATTAAGTTTTCCAAAGTGTTTTATAAACAACTTCATTTCGATAGTGATTATTTACAAATCTCATTTTGAATAATCCTTTTGGTGATGAGAATTTAATTTTTCTCAAGGAATACTGTTTTAACTTATAAAAACAATGAGTGATCTGCAGAAAAGTGATGAAAGCTTGTTCGCCAAGAATTAACTACGATATGATAGGAAATGAGCTTAACCAATTAATCATGAGGTTCATGATCTCGATGGCATTCAAAAGAATAATCCACAACGTAACTCAAATCGAGATGAGTACTTGTTCAATGGTTGCATCACTACTGTGAACATTAGGATGAAGCAATAAAAGATAGATAACATCGGTACATGTAGTGCTTAGCAATCAAAGGTAGTCTTTTCATTAATCACAAACAAGTCGAATTGCACCGTAACACATTATGTTTCACTATGTCATACAATTCCAAGATCTCATCCTACCAACTGATGTCTCAGTTAAGTTAGGGATTATTTTTAAAAGATACCACAATGAATACTAATCTACAAGAGTCATTAGGTGTTCCACATGTCCCAGAAGATCCATCGGTCTCAATTCAGAAGAAGATTTCTTCAATTTATTTCTTGGACACTGGGCATCCTCATTAGTGGACAATGGCCTAGGAACAACCCTTAACACAAACTAACAAACATTTAAAACCTTATAGTTCAATCACAGAACTTAACAACTTCCTCTTAACAATCTCATATTCTATACAAGTTAAATTTTATTTTATTTAAGTTTCAACCAATTTTATACTCAATTCGATATCCTACCTCATTTTCCAATACTTACAACCTTATTCTTAGGCCTTAAAAGGCAATAAAATCTCAATATGATCAACACTTAATTTCCAATCCTATAGCTCTTACAACAACAATTATCAAATGAGTCACTAGTATGAAATGACCCGATCAGTCAATTAGACTTCTCGGAAAGGTATTAGTGGCATGAGGCTTTTGGGTAAAGGCTCCAATGACAGCCTCAAGTGCAACATTCACCCTTTCGATTTCAAATTTAAGAATTGGGTGACAATGACTCAGATGACATTTTTCTAGGTGGTAACGTTTTGTCAAACTCCACTCTTATAAGGAAAGATCGTCATGACATCGGTATCAGTTTTAATCTCGCCAATTCTTCTTCAATATCACAATCAACTAATATCTATATTTCTACGAATATCAACCATTTTGTTGGGATCATAAATATCCACAACTTGGTTTAGATCTAGGATAGCTAGAATTCCTACGAGAATAGCTTCGATTAATTTACTAGGGGATTTAGTGTTCCTTGTGACAATCTACATCTTATAAATACCTCGTATAAATATCAAAATAATCATCAAACAATCATGTAATAAAATTACATCATATATATATATATATAATCCAAGTTATATATATATTAAAATAACACTTCTCAGTCTGGCCTTGTCGGTAACTCGGGAATTCTTTGGCACCGTTATAGTCAAAAGATTTTTAGACATTTTTAGAAAAATGTTTATAGTTAAAAGATTTTGAAATGTTTTATTCGAAACCTTAGTTTTAAAAATCTTTCGTTCTCTATAACGAGAGCTCTGGTACCAAACTGTAACACCCCCAAAAATTATACAACTCAATACAGCGGAAGACTAGTTGGGGTTACGGGATAGCACATTACTCACATCATAGACAACGCATAAAAATCGCGTCGTTTAACAATAAAGCATTTCCATTCATAAATATCAAATTTACATAGGTCCCAAGTCATTATATTTCATACAGGTTTTACAAAACATTTGAATGGAAATTATTGTTTAAGTGCGGGCCATGAATTCTTGTTGTCTTCCCGAGAATTACCTTCAAGTACCTAAGATAACACATGTTAAAAGAAAAGGTCAGCGATAACGCCGAGTGAATTCATAGAGTTTAATAAAATCCATCAATATAATATCAGTATAAAATTATTACTGAAAATCATTTTGTACAAATCATTTTGATAGGCCATAAAATAGCAAAAGTCATTTTATACAAATCTTCATCGAAATCATAATATAGGCGTTTGCCTGAAAAATCATTATACGAGCCAATGTCGTAAAAACATCATACAATACGTCTTATGACGTTGTATGAAAATAAAAACCGTTATACGAATATGGTTATGAAAACCAAAAAACGAACATAATATCAATAGTATGACCCTGTATTGCTAGTCAGGCAATACATCGTAATTCGGAGCGTCTAGTAGTATTTTGTTAGTTTGGATTATTATAAGCCGCATGACATTGTTACCTTACTAAACCAAACAACGGGTAGCTAACCCGATACTCAATTTGCCCACCTAAAGTAGCGTGTCATCACAAAGGTCACGCTATGGAAATCTTCTCATACATAAATTCGCTTACCAATCAATGTGGCACGACGGGGATCAACTGTCAAGGCGCGAACTGGGGTGATCGTCCCCAAATAGTACTATTATATGCATAAGCGTCTACCAAATCTCGGTAGTTCACAATTCATGATAATGGGACTTTTAGTGACATAACCTAACTTTAATAATCCATTTGATTTCATTTATCGGGTCCTTTAATCATTTATCAGGTCATACAATCGGGTCATACAATCATTCGGGTCCAAATAAATAAACAAACAATCGGGACAAATGGTGTCCTAATTTTATAAAAACTAACATGTTATCTCCCTCGCGGGTTTGTAAAACATTTCATAAAAACATTTAAAAGAGTGTGAGGCTATGAACTCACGTTGATGTGGGAAAGCGGGTTATCGGCAACTCGGACGTACGGTACGTGCTTCAATCACGGAAACCTAGACAAATAATATTCGTCTTAGACTCATGTCCAATGACTTTATAAAAATAACAATTATGTATACATATGATGAATATATATATATGATGATCAAGTGGGTTTACATATTCCCTTTTACTCATTTTAGTGTTTACGTATTGGTAACTTCTTACTAGTTTACTAGTTTTACCTATTTACGTGTTTTAGGTCCAATAAGCCTATTATAAGTTTATTAACTTGTATTAATCCATGTTATACTTATATTATCAGTATCTACACTTTACAAGTTGGGCCTAAATGGGTTAAGCCCAATAAATAAGTTTACAAGTGTTTTAGTCCATTTTGTTGTATTATTAGTCCAATAACGTTAATTTAGTCCGTTAACGTCCGTATGTTATATAGTTCGGGTTTTATCGGTTTTTACTTGTTATATATGTTTATATATATCAGTATATGAGTTTTATAAAGTTCACATTAGACGGGTCCAACCGTCTAAGTTTTATTTAACAAAAACGTTAATTTTACGGTAATAGCCGAAAAGTCGTAAAAATCATGTTTATAGTTTTATAACTTATAAAACTTAACAAGTTACCATTTTTATAAAATGTCCACTTATTTACCATTGTAAATATTTATATAAATTTATTATATAAGTTAGTGGGTTTTAATTCATATTTTATACTATTTTTATTTGAGTGCTTATATAATACTATTATACATTAATTTACAAAATCTGATTTTTATTTTCATGTTCACCAAAACTGCCATATCTAGAGTTCTATATGGAGATAGAAGCTCAAATTTTTATGACATAAACTAAATGATATGTGCTCCATTTAACTCTCCTATAGCTACTGTTGAATCATCCTCTAAGTATTTTCTAAAAATCGTCCAAAACAGTGAACTCAGATTTCTATTTTAAACTTGTTTTTATCATATCTCACTCATTACAATGATTCCATTGCATGGCCAACTATCACATGTGTACAAGACCCATAGCTTACTGTATATCAATATATTCAAGTCATTTTACCAGTTTACCATATGATTCTTTACTGTTTTATACAGCCATCTAAATTAAGCAAGATTTTAACCTTCTTTCTTATAGTTTTTTATCTTTTTAAGCATGTTTATCAACACCAAATCCCCACACAATATTTTTAATCATTATTCATCATCATATACATATACATAAGTAAAAGAAATACAAGATTACATAATCAAAAATAACAAGAGGATGAGGAGGACAATCTTTATACCACCAAGTTGATGTAGGTTGTGATTTGGACATGGATTTTGATGGAGAAACTTGTGAATAACCAAGACCATCTTCAAGACCACCATTCTTCATGAACACCTTGTGGAAAATCAGCCCTAATACTTCATGGAAACTCCTCCTTACCACAAAAAGAGTCAAACAGCTAATTGGATCTAACCCACACAAGCAAATAAAAGAGTTTGTCCAAACATCAAAGTTCGATTCGCATCAGTTACCAGCATCACAGATAGAACATTTGGTACCTTTGTCATTACCTTCCGACCTTCCTCGACATTGTCTATCACAAGGGTACACACATATTCATTTCGAGGCAATAAGGTTAGCATTAACCTTCCATGGAAGAAAAGGACTACCTGCATATTCAAGGATAGCCTTGCTTGATACAAGGTTTACAGAATATCAGCATGCTTGTATTGGTACAATACAAACAACGTTGAACGCAGGAACAATTTTTGTCACGTTTTACCCAAAATTTAACATGCCTCTCAATGATCATTCACTATTCACAGCCCTCAAGGCCCAGATCCAGATTGGAGGTACACCCCAAGTGAACACCTTTCAAGCCACGTTCCATTACCAAATGGCTTATCGAGTTCAAAACCACTCGTTAGACATTCTGGTTCTAGGACAAGACGATGCCGGAAATGCGCTACTCATCAACATAGACGCAAACGCAACTCCAACGTGTACATACATACCGAAGCAGTTGTCTCGAGATGAGTTACTCAAATTACTTCCAGAAAAATGGATAACAAATTATGAGCAAATCCATCAAGCTCCTGTTCGATCGAACTCAGCTCCAGAATTTGTTAGACATGAGAATGGTCTCGTGGAGATCAAATTCTCGCAACCTAAGGCACCTAATGTGTTTCCAACAGGAATCCACATGATCGCACCAGCAGAACCCAACCCAACCGCGACCAATGAGCCTGTTCAAGAAATCAAACACATATGGTGGGACGTATGTGATTGCGAAAGTTGTTTAGATGAAGCTCAAAAGCTTGAGGATGAAGAAGATGTCCCTAAGAAACAAAGATCTTCACAACAAAGACTCAAAAAGAGGTATGAAGACGGTGACCCAACAGTTGGACTTCTTGGAGAACCCTCAGGAAAATTTGACTACTATGTTTTATACCCAAAGCAAAACCAGAAACCACAACCATCAACGACACAGGCCCTTTATGACAAGCTTCTAAAATTTTAAATGCCTCGGGCCCATCTACACACCATCTAATGATTTGGTCCGCACATTGCCTAAAAAGATAAGGATCGTCCCAAAAGTAGTACTTAATTTCCTTAAAAAATTTCTTCTTTTGTTGGGAAGTAAGACCCTCAATAAGCACATTCCCCACAAGATTGGTTGTTATATCCGCAAACCAAGGGGTGGCATCCTCTTGGGAAGAGATAGACATGAGCTCTTCTAATGGAAAGGATTCATTGATTTTTTTATTAGGAAAATCTCCTTGAAAAGGATGCTCAAGTCTACTCAAGTGATCCGCCGCTAAATTCTCAGCTCCTTTCTTATCTCGAATTTCAATCTTAAACTCTTGAAGCAATAAAACCCATCTCAAAAGCCTAGGCTTAGCATCTTGCTTTGTCATGAGATACTTGAGAGCGGAATGATCCGTATACACTATGCTTTTGGATAGCACAAGGTATGGTCTAAATTTCTCAAAAGCATAGACTATAGCAAGCAACTCTTTTTCCGTGGTAGTATAATGAAGTTGTGCACCGGTCATGGTTTTACTCGCATAGTGTATAGGTTGAAAATGCTTATTCACTCTTTGTCCTAAGACGACCCCCATCGCATAATCACTAGTGTCACACATAAGCTCAAACGGTAATTCCCAATTTGGAGAAACCAAAACGGGAGCCTTTGTAAATTTCTCCTTAAGAGTCTCAAAAGATTCCAAACACTCTTGGTTGAAAATGAAAGGAGCCTCTTTTTAGAAAATTCTTGTATGAAGCGCCTATAAAACCCCGCATGACCTAAGAAACTCCTTACACCTTTAACCGTAGTGGGTGGGGGAAGCTTAGCAATCACATCAACTTTAGCTCGATCCACTTCTAATCCCTTATTGGATATTTTGTGTCCCAAAACAATTCTCTCTTTCACCATAAAGTGACATTTTTCCCAATTAAGAACTAAACGTGTTTCCTCACAACGCTTAAGCATTCGTTCTAAATTGGTGAGACATGAGGTAAATGAATCTCCAAAGACGGAAAAGTCATCCATGAAAACCTCCATTGTTTGCTCTATCATATCATGAAAAATTGCCATCATGCACCTTTGAAACGTCCGCGGTGCATTACATAAGCCAAAAGGCATCCTCTTGTAAGCAAATGTACCATAGGGACAAGTGAAAGTGGTCTTTTCTTGATCCTTAGGGTCAATGGGTATTTGGAAATAACCCGAAAAGCCATCAACAAAGCAATAGTACTCATTTCCCGCTAACCGTTCAAGCATTTGGTCCATAAAAGGTAATGGGAAGTGGTCTTTCCTAGTAGCCTCATTGAGCTTCCTATAGTCAATACAAACTCTCCAACCGGTAACAAGTCTCGTAGGAATAAGCTCATTGTTCTCATTAGGTACTACGGTGATTCCACCCTTTTTTGGAACACAATGTACCGGGCTAACCCATGGAGAGTCGAAAATAGGGTAAATCATGCCCGCATCAAGGAGTTTGATCACTTCTTTTTTAATGACCTCATGGATTTTTGGGTTAACCCATCGTTGACTTTGAATGGCGGGTTTGTAATCATCCTCCATAAGGATTTTGTGTGTACAAAAATATGGATCAATTCCCCTTATGTCGGATATTTTCCATGCTAAGGCTTTCTTATGTTTCTTAAGGACTTCAATGAGTTTCTCTTTCTCATCCTCTTTCAACTCTTTAGCAATGATCACGGGTAATTGGTCTTTGCCCTCTAAGAAATCATACTCTAGGTGGGATGGAAGGTCCTTGAGTCCAATTGGAGGTGGACTCTCTATGGAAGGTTTTACTATGGAAGGATAATCATTGGTAACTTCTTGTGGAATGGGGGAAGGAATAGGGTCCTCATTGAGCAAATTTTGGATAGTAAGAATATCTTTTTCCCAATTGATGGGGGAATCATCATCACCAAGAAAGTTGGACTCAAATTCCTCCAAGAGGAAATCACTCTCTCCAAAAGGTGTTAAGGAAGGAGCAATTGAGGCCACGGTTTCGACATGGGGTATATCCTCACTAGTACTCTTGCAAGCGTCATGAAAATGCTCATCACACACCTCATCTAGCACATCAACTATGTTAACAGTCTCACAAGGTTTAGACTTCTTAACCTCTTTCTTATCACAAACTTTCCCTAACTTAAACACCACTTTCTCATCCTCTACTCTCATAATTAGTTCTCCCTCTGCCACATCTATCAAAGTACGACCCATTCTCAAAAACGGTCTACCATCAATCAAAGGAACTCTAGGATCCATGTCATAATCAACCACTACAAAGTCGGCCAGAAATGTAAACTTATCCACACCTACAAACACATCTTCCGCGATACCTACGGGGTAAGCTATGGTTCGGTTGGCTAACTCAAGTGTCATCCTAGTGGGAGTGAGCTCGGGAAGAGAGAGTTTTTTCTAAACCGATAAAGGCATGAGGTTTATGCTTGCCCCTAGATCCGCCAAAGCCATGCAATTTTCCACACCGGGAAAATTACAAGGTATCAAGAAGCGCCCCAGATCTCCAAGTTTTGTTGGTAAGGTTTTAAGTAACAAAGTGGAACAATTTTCATTAAGGGATGTATTGGGCAAATCAACCAATTTTTCCTTGTTGGAGAGTAAATCCTTGAATATCTTAGCAAACTTTGGCATGTAAGCAAGAGCTTCCGCAAAGGAGATGTTTATGTTGAGTTGCTTGAACATCCTTAAGAAATTTGAGACTTGGATATCATCCTTGTTCTTTAACTTGTCCTTTTTCAATCTTGAAGGATAAGGAAGAGTTGGTTTAGGTGTAGGTGTTGTAGTAGAAGATTTGTATTTGATAGCTTCTTCATTGGGAGTTGTAGAAGGTAAAGGAGAAGTGGGAATAGGTTGAGAAGGTGTGTTTGATTGAATGGGAGCATTTTGAGGTGGTGAAGTAGGTGTAGAAGGCTTGTCACATGGAGGAACAAAAGTGGGTTTAACAATAGGAGGTTTAGGAGGTGAAGGATCATTTGTTGACTTTCCACTTCTTGTTGTAATAGCATTGAAATTTGCCCTTGGGTTTGCTTGTGTGTTATATGGTAAAGATCCTTGTGGTCTTTGATTGAATGCCATTAAAAGCCTATTGGTTTGTTGATGTGATCGTGATAGTATAGTGATAATTAAGATACGTTATAGGGTAAATTAAAAAATTAGTGTTAGGAAAAAGTAATAGTCTAAAATTACCAAAGAAGAATTCAATTAAACACGTGATGAACCAAGTTCGTTGTACACAAAGATCTTATGAATTTGAGACGTTTTTGTATCGATTTGGACAATTGATTCGAATTGGTTGTCGGTTTTTGAAACTAGAATTAAATCTACCAATTTTAAACTATTAAATCTTGTCCTAAAGTGCATGAATCGTAAGCTCCGAATTATTTAAATCTAAAACAATTACTTAAAAAACAATTTAGAAATCTATTTATGAAACCATATTATTAAGAATCTAAATTAATTAAGATCTAATTAATATTTTAAAAACTAATTTTAATGACTAATTAAATTTCTAAAAATAAAACATTTTCTTTTTATTTTGCTATTTATTATTTATTTATAAAAGAAATTAAAATGATTTAAATTGAGATTAAGTAAAAACTAAGTAAATAAAATGATTTAACTTGAGATTAAATAAAAACTAAGTAAATTAATCATTTGCTAAAACTGCCAGCTCAAAAATAACTAACTATATTAATTACGTAGACAGTTATTAAAATCAAAAGAGCATGTAGCCCAAATGGATATCATGTTATGCAATCATCCGTGAGGTCACGGGTTCGAACCAAAAGGTGGCCATTTTTTTTGACAATTATTATTTTGGACGATAATAAGAAAAACAATAAACCCAACACTCCCAATTGAGGAGTTCTGTCCAAATTACACAGTACACTAAAAAAATAGCAGCAGTTAACAAACCACAATAAACAATCAAATAGAACAATACAACAAAGAAATTCAAGTAACCAAAAGATTAGTAAATTTCAATTATCATTCAATATGCAACAGTATGAATCTCAGCTATCATCAAACATTAATAGCATATCAACAAAAGATTATAGCAGCAAACTATCAAAATCAAATTAAGGCCACAATTCCTTAAATAAAACAGCTAAAAATCGAGACCCAACAAGACATAAAGTACCAAATAACCCAATACAAAGATGCTAGACACGATTATAGTGACATCAAACAGCAATTTAAAACTTCAATAGCAAATTATACAAATTCAAGTAGCAAAAGAGGACAAAAAGACCAGCTATCTCAAGCAGCAGTGCAAACAAGTGTAACAACAATGAAAAAAATAGAGTGACAACAGACTAACAATTCAGAAAACATTCAATTAACCTATCAGATTCATAACTAAGCAGATTTCAAAGGGTTCAAGTTACATAATAAGTAGCAGATTCGTGTTCACAAAATAAAACAAATGAAAACTCAATCCATCCAAACTTAATCAGCATATAATCAAAATAGCAGAAACATTAAACAAGCAGATTTACTAAACTAAACAGCTTAAAACTGAATACATAAATCGTAGAAGAATTAGAACCTTTTGAAGGTACCGTTGAGTAGTAGGTTGTGCTGAACAACCTCGTGAACCCGATTCTACACCACCATAACCATCAAATGAACACCAACGAACCACTGAATATCATTCGAACCAAACATCTCGAACCAAGCAGGTTTGTTATAAATTTCTTCTAGTGGGGAAAAACCTATAATCCCAATTTTATTTAATTACTTAACTAAATCTATCATTTAGCTTAATCAAATAATTTCATCAGTTATTATCATTAAGATCAATAAGGATGTAAAAACAGTAAATATAAAAGATTAAAATTAGGAACTCAAAACTTTAAAACTAAACTTTTCATTTATTCAAAACATCATGACATTAACAAAAAGAAAATTACAAGCCTACACTAATTTTAACATAATAACAGTAAATAAAGAAAGGGGATAAATAATACAATGAAAAGAGGGGTATTTATAGCTAAACCAGGGGGTTGGGGTGAGGTTGTTGTTGAGGCTGATAACTCATCTTGGCCCTTCAAAGGGTATCTTGATCTTCTCTCTCTTTCTTGTTATCATCGTAGGGCTGGAAATACACAACTAGCACACGGATCGCCAACGTGGCATCCGTTTGTGCTAGTTGTGTTAGTTTGATGCTGATTTAGCCTCTCTTGATTGGTTGATGATGAAAGATGAGGTGTCTTGGCCAGTAAATCTTTGCCACGTACCCTTGCGCCTCCATCTTTCTCTTCCTTAAAACATGGGGAATTAATTCCCCATGCGTGTGAATAACTCGTGGGAACAAAAGCCCCAATTTTAATTGAAGATTTATTGATCTAGGGTTTGGCACAGTAACTTGTTGCAGGTTTATTTTTTTCTTGGGGAGGATGGGAGTACATAGAAGTTATCGAAGGTTATATTTTATTGTGTGAGAAAGTGGGTAAAATGTAGGTGAATGAAAACGTGTGAGGATATACTCGTTTGACTGAAAGGTTATAATAACTTTTCGTCTAACAATTTACTTTCTTTCTGTGGGCTTGAAACCCAACATTTCTTTTTCTTACGTCTCTTTAATCTCTTCATGGGCTTTTGAGTCCAAAATGAATATCCCAATTCGTTCTATAATATAACTTGTAAGAGGCATTGGGCTTTTGGCCCATAAAAAGTCCATCCATCTCATTTGGGCCTTACATGGCTTATTTTATCCCAAGTAAATAACTCAAAACCCCTTATTGGGCTTTTGGGCCCATTTAGCAATTGTGGGACCCACTTGGCCCATTTTTCTTCATAAGAGTTAAATCCACTGAATTGAACTCGATTTTGTCTTCCTCGATCTTTTCATCAAACTTGTGTCGGTTTTACCGGTTTTCCGTGATCTTGGTACCTACACACATTAAAACAAGAAACAAACATATACAAGGCATTTTCATACATTTATTACATATATTGATTATTTTAAGCTACAAATGATATGAGTAAAATCACTCATATCAAACTCCCCCTTGCTAAGCAATTGTCGTGTCCTCACGTAATGATAAAGTAAGACACTAACTACACCTTATTCAACTTTTGACTCTTTATTTTGCAAAGACATAATGTATTCCTTTCATTATTAGAAAAATAACTTTTAGGATCATAAAACTCAAATAGATTCATCGTCCCTGACTTTTCACTTTTCCATGCCAAGTGCAAAAACAAGATCATTGTCAATCATAAGCCCCAAAATTAAACCAACTCATACAATGTGTTAAACTTAATCTCCTATTATTCCTAATTGTATCTCTAAATTTTTTTTGTCATTCACCCAAAGGCTCATTTGACTTTATTTTAATATTTATTAATCCAAAAATGAAGGCAAGAACAGTGTAAACTCAACACTCAAAACCTAACCTCGACTTCAAAAACCGTTGTCACTAAAGAAAGCCCACATCAAGGACAACTTAACACGATTTAGGGATAAATCCCCGGACCCGAAATTTGGCTAATATGGCTACTTAGAAGCAAAAATTAAACCTCCAAAGTCAATTATGACCTTATTAATGGAGTTAGCAACAATCACATCATAACACCTTTTGGCTCTTTAAGATGCAATTGTGCTCCTTATTTAAAATCCACACCCTAAGGCTCCTTGGACAAAAATAAGGGAATTGACAACACCATCCCACCTTATGGCTCATGATGATGAAGCAATTTTTATTCAACACGTCCCCTTGCCATACACCCTAAGGCTCTAATGACAAGGTTAGTGCTACATGACTCCCACCCGAAGGCTCCTAGATAACATGTTTTTATTTATTCTTCTTTATTATTATGATATTTATAGTAAGCCAAATTTCCGCAATCCCATGATCAAAAGTCCATGACGCTGACGCCCTTAATGTGTTCTCACTTTAATTACAAGGGAAGAAAAAGAAGGAGTTACGAGTTAAGATATCAAGCCTAAACCGCTAAAAACTTCATTTATTAAGCAATTATTATTCAAGTGTGGAAAGTAAATACGAGGAGATTAAATCAAACACAAAAAATACTTGCACAAAGAAGAATTTAACCTTAGAAACTTATGATTGAACTCTATCATCTCTTGTTCTCCATATTGTAAAATTTCAAAAATGTGAAATCAATGGATATTTAGCCTATTAAATCAAAGTTTTGGGTTTTCAAGTCATATTTAGGATCTTGCATCTTCTTAGACTCTTTCAAGTTTAGAATTTGCGTTTTAAAGTTCCTTTGATAAACAACTTTCTAGGATCAATTATAGGAACTTGCGAAAAGTTCTTGTTCTTAACTCGTATGAATTAAGACTTTCGCGTTTTAAAGCTCCCTATATAAAAGCCTAGCAAAACTTAATTCAAATACGTTAAGGAAAAGCTAAGGTTAAAAACCGAGTCGAGTCAAAAACTATTTTCATTTTCACCAACGGAAAGCCTACATTCGTGTCAAAAGCACTTATTTTATTCATTAAAACTTAAAACAATACTAAAAATTAAAATTTTATTGAAAAATGAGAAAAACAAATACGTTTTGACACGACAAAAGCAATTGCAACCGATTATATCGATTGACTCCCCCATGCTAAAACCAAACATTGTCCTCAATGTTTCTTAGCTCAAGAGTAACACCCCTTGCTAAAACACGAAGAGTCTAATGCAAAATCCTAGCATGGAAAGAGCACGCAAATCTATAAGCCGTTTATTAATTATGCCTCAAGATAAAACGTTAGTCGATAAAAATCAAGGGCGAAAGAGTGTGCCCCTTTTTGGCATTCAAAGAAAGGAAGATCAAGTGGACCGGCAAAAACCGAACACGAGAGTCTTCAAATATAAGGGTCATACCTAAGATTCACAACACAACAAAACACGAACACGAGCTTGAAAGATCAAGCCTTATTAGTGTTAGAAAATAGAAAGAAGATAGAATGTATGGGACTCCCCCACAAGGCACCTCGTTTTTGTTCACCGAGTCATGAGCTCGACTCGATCCCCGCATTCATTGGTCCTTATGGAAAGTGGTGAAAACCGGCATAATGAAATAATATCCAACATAAAGCACGATGCCGGGGTCAAAGATCTCATCCTCGTTGTCGGATGACAAACGAAAGGATAAAACTCCAACACAAATCTCTAAAAAGAGATGGTAGTCACAAATAACGGTATGGATGTAGCATGCTCCCCGAGATAAACTCGCACCAAGATGATCGAAAAATCTTTCAATTATTGCATCGGTGAAAGGCCGAGATTTCCTAAATCAAAGATTCCGGGGTCGAATACCTCGTCCTCGGTGGAGAAAGGAATAGACAACACGGTCTCGTCCCCCCATGCTAATCCTAAATCATAAAGCACATGGTAATGGTGTGGTAAAAGTCTCAACCATAGTGGTTTCAACTTGCATGACTTTGTTGACCTTATCACTCTTAGGAATGTGAACAAAAGGGTCATGGTACCCAAAATGAGTCGCATGAAAAACCCGCACATTAAGATCAAAGCGAGTGGGAAGGATAATTGGAGCAAAAGAAATTTCTCCCTCCGGGTCAACATTGTCATCATCATAAATAGGGTGATCAAACCAAGAATCTTCATCACCGTCATTAGACTCTTCCTCAAATTCCGAAGGAATGTCTATATAAAGAAACTCATCAACCTCCTTCATGAGAAGATCATCATCACAAAGGTTGTGAGATGTAGGAGGTGTGATGCTCTCAAAATCCTCTTGAAACAATGGATTAGTGTTCAATGAAGCTTCAAAGAGAGGATTTGAGTAAGTCACAAAAGTGTCATCAATCTTGTCATCACAAGAGATATCCGACAAAGTATCAAGTGTGTCACACTCGGATACAAGATCATCATTCTCATTTGAAGGAAATTCATCGGCGAATTCCTCGAGAATGGTAGGTAAAACATGAGAATCACGTTCGATCTCGAGATCGGAAACATCTTCACTTCCCCGTGGAAGTGGATCAATGATAGCAAAAAGTTCATCGATGAACTTATCACATGAATAGTCACTAACCTCACTCGATGTGAAGTTAGGAATCAAAGGCTCTTCAACGAAATATTGTGCCTTAGGAACATCAACATGATCCTTAGAAGAGAGTGAAAATGAGTCCATTTTAAAAGATTGTTCAATTAAAGCAATATTACTCTCGGGATCAAAATTCTCACTATTAAACTCACTAGCATCAAATGGTGCACTTAGTTAATCATCAATTTGTTTTTCAATCTTAGAACTAGCATCCTCGTGTGGAGTGAATGGAGATGAGGAAAGATTACAACATGATTCAACAAAGCAAGCTTCTTCATTTGAATTTAACTTTTCATTTTCACAAAATGGAGTTTCCAAAATTGGAAAAACACCTTTATCAAAAAGAGCTTTCTTATTACTTTCTAAAGTCTCAACAAGTTTAACACTTTCAACTTTCTTAGAAGTAAATCTTGGAATCTTTTCCGGTTTGAAAACAATGCTTTTATCTCCATAAAACAATTTAATTTCCTCTTTCCTAATATCAACTTGAATTTGAGCCGTGAATAAAAATGGTCTTCCTAAAATAATAGGCACACGAGGATTGGTCTCATAATCAACTATAGCAAAATCGGCTAAGTACAAAAACTTTCCCACTTTGACAATGACATTTTCTGCTATACCAACCGGACGGGTGGTGGTACCATTAGCAAGCTCAATGATCATTCGAGTGGTACTAAGTGGTGCATAATCAATGGTTTTCCAAAGGGCTAGGGGCATTAAGTTAATGCTAGCTCCTAGATCGGCTAGGCCTTTGCAAACCCCAAGCTCATTGAAAACACAAGGTATCAAGAATTGACCCGGATCTTTATATTTCTCGGGAAAGAAATCAAAGAAAACCGAGGTACTAATCACATTCAAAGTAACCTTGGTGACATCTAGAAAAGATTCCTTAGGTGGAGGATTTAACTCAATTACTTCAACTTCATCTAAATTATCACAATCATCATAAACGGTTATGGCCTTAAGCTCTCCCTTCGGGTTTGGAATGGTATTACTAGGTAAGCAACCCGAACAAGATGATGGTTTAGACATAAATCCCTCAAACATCGAAAGAAATTTATTTTCACCTTGTTCCAAACTTTGTTGCATACGATTATGACTTTGCTTTAATCTTTTCTCGAAACGGTTTTGGTTTTGTTCAAGTCTTTGTTGATTAAGCTCAATCTTATTGTTTTGCCCTTTAATCGTATTTTGAAACTCATTTTTCAAATTTGCCATTTGTCCTTGAATGTTATTTTGAAAAGCCTTCAAATTTGCCTCATTCGACTTGATATAGCTTGACAAATCATTTTGATTATTGCTTTGAAAACCTTGATTGTTTTGATTAACATTAAGCCCATTTCCTTGATTGAAATTCCCTTGGTTACCACGGTTAAAATTATTCCCATTGTTTCAATTGTTGTACCTATTTTGAACTGGTGGAGAAACATGATTTTGACGAGGAACTTGACCGTTGGAGCCATAAGTTCCCGTCGCGGAAAAAGCACTATCTTGATCAAACCCCGTGGTTAAACAAGCATAATTAGGATGTGCTCCACCACATGATACACAAACATTCTCAACCATATTAATGGATCCATGAGGATTCTTCCTAATCTCATTCAACAAAGTCGCAAATCCATTATCAATCTTAGAGTCCAATCTAGCAATCTCGATATTAGATGAATTCACATTGGAAGCACTCGGTGTGTTTTGTGAGTATTGTGCTCTAGACTTATTCTCAATTATACACCACGCGTCTCTCGGAGTTTTTCTTAAAATATTACCATCCGCGGCGGCATTTAACGAATCTTGTTCAATCATATTAAGCCCATTATAAAAAGTATTAATTTGATGCAATTCCGAGAAACCGTGGTGTGGACATTGTCTCAACAAATCTTTAAATCTTTCCCAAGCAACCCCAAACGATTCATGCACTTTTTGTTCAAATCTAGTGATATCGTTTTTAAAGTGTGTTGTCTTAGAAGGTGGAAAGAAATAATTCATGAACTTAGACACTAAATCATCCTATGTTAAGATCGAACCCGGTGGTTCTTTCTCATACCAAAGCTTAGCATTACCCTCGAGCGAGTACGGAAAAAGCATGAGCTTAATCGCGTCATTCGGCACATCTCTAAACCTGAGAGTCGAGGTAATTCGAAGAAAATTCCGAATGTGAGAGTGCGGGTTATCGGTCTCATTGCCACGAAATTGGTCGGCATGAATAAGCGATAAAAGACCCGTCTTAATCTCATAATGATCCACCAAAATAGCCGGCACAAAGATTGCTTCCCCATACCCTTCGGTGGGTGCACGGAGCAATTCCTCCATTGTTCGGTTATCGGCCATCTCTACAACAATAGGTAGAAGCTCGGGTTCCACTATTCGTTGTTGACGATTTCTATTTCTACGAGGAATATTTTCAAGCCTATTAAAATCAATCACAAGACGAGAAGAACGTAATTGCATAAATTACAAAGACGAGAATTTAGAGGATTGAAGAAAAGAAATTAGACAAGAAGAAGATTATTTTTGGTATTTTATTTGGTATTGCTCAATAAAAAATGATCGTTAAAAACAAGGAATAAGGATAACTACTATGGAAGTAAATTACCCTCGGTCGACTTTGAAACGATAGGTGAAAACCTAAACGTCTCGAGGTTCAATAAGTAAACTACAAAAATAAGATTTATTACTACTTGAGTCGGCAAACCAATAATAGGTCGTCCCTCTCAATATACACACAAGCAAGTGGGGAAACGAGATGGCACACAGCACTTAAAAACCTTTTTCCTTAGACGGCTTTTTATAGCTCGTCGCCTTATACCCACCTTATAGTTTGTATAAATCGAGTTCAAACTTCTTATTAGTATTTATCTATTTTGCCTTTTATTTTTGTTTTGGATTCGACTACAATAGCTAGGTGATGAAATCCCAACTAAGGCCTTATTTGAAAAGTATGTAAATTTATTGTTCTACGTAATATAATATATTAATCACAAAAAACGAGAAAAACGATACATACTATATAATAGAAAAATAACAAAACTTTCCGAGGACGGAAAGGATCTTCAAATCAACGATCAACAAATCTCCACAAAGCGAATCGTACACAAGATCCCCGGCAGCGACGCCAAAATTTTTGATGTGATCGAGATAGTATAGTGATCATTAAGATACATTATAGGGTAAATTAGAAAATTATCTTTAGGAAAAAGTAATAGTCTAAAATTACCAAAGACGAATTCAATTAAACACGTGATGAACCAAGTTCGTTGTACACAAAGATCTTATGAATTTGAGACGTTTTTGTATCGATTTGGACAATTGATTCGAATTGGTTGTCGGTTTTTAAAACTAGAATTAAATCTACCAATTTTAAACTATTAAATCTTGTCCTAAAGTGCATGAATCGTAAGCCCCGAATTATTTAAATCTAAAACAGTTACTTAAAAAACAATTTAGAAATCTATTTATGAAACCATATTATTAAAAATCTAAATTAATTAAGATCTAATTAATATTTTAAAAACTAATTTTAATGACTAATTAAATTTCTAAAAATAAAACATTTTCTTTTTATTTTGTTATTTATTATTTATTTGTAAAAGAAATTAAAATGATTTAAATTGAGATTAAGTAAAAACTAAGTAAATAAAATGATTTAACTTGAGATTAAATAAAAACTAAGTAAATTAATCATTTGCTAAAACTGCCAGCTCAAAAATAACTGACTATATTAATTACGTAGACAGTTATTAAAATCAAAAGAGCATGTAGCCCATATGGATATCATGTTATGCATTCATCCGTGAGGTCACGGGTTCGAACCACAAGGTGGCCATTTTTTTTGACAATTATTATTTTGGACGATAATAAGAAAAACAATAAACCCAACACTCCCAATTGAGGAGTGCTGGCCAAATTACACAGTACACTAAAAAAATAGCAGCAGTTAACAAACCACAATAAACAATCAAATAGAACAATACAACAAAGAAATTCAAGTAACCAAAAGATTAGTAAATTTCAATTATCATTCAATATGCAACAGTATGAATCTCAGCTATCATCAAACATTAATAGCATATCAACAAAAGATTATAGCAGCAAACTATCAAAATTAAATTAAGGCCACAATTCCTAAAATAAAACAGCTAAAAATCGAGACCCAACAAGACATAAAGTACCAAATAACCCAATACAAAGATGCTAGACACGATTATAGTGACATCAAACAGCAATTTAAAACTTTAATAGCAAATTATACAAATTTAAGCAGCAAAAGAGGACAAAAAGACCAGCTATCTCAAGCAGCAGTGCAAACAAGTGTAACAGCAATGAAAAAAATAGAGTGACAACAGACTAACAATTCAGAAAACATTCAATTAACCTATCAGATTCATAACTAAGCAGATTTCAAAGGGTTCAAGTTACATAATAAGTAGCAGATTCGTGTTCACAAAATAAAAGAAATGAAAACTCAATCCATCCAAACTTAATCAGCATATAATCAAAATAGCAGAAACATTAAACAAGCAGATTTACTAAACTAAACAGCTTAAAACTGAATACATAAATCGTAGAAGAATAAGAACCTTTTGAAGGTACCGTTGAGTAGTAGGTTGTGTTGTACAACCTCGTGAACCCGATTCTACACCACCATAACCATCAAATGAACACCAACGAACCACTGAATATCATTCGAACCAAACATCTCAAACCAAGCAGGTTTGTTATAAATTTCTTCTAGTGGGGAAAAAACTATAATCCCAATTTTATTTAATTACTTAACTAAAGCTATCATTTAGCTTAATCAAATAATTTCATTAGTTATTATCATTAAAATCAATAAGGATGTAAAAACAGTAAATATAAAAGATTAAAATTAGGAAGTCAAAACTTTAAAACTAAACTTTTCATTAATTCCAAACATCATTACATTAACAAAAATAAAATTACAAGCCTACACTAATTTTAACATAATAACAGTAAATAAAGAAAGGGGATAAATAATACAATGAAAAGAGGGGTATTTATAGCTAAACCAGGTGGTTGGGGTGAGGTTGTTGTTGAGGCTGATAACTCATCTTGGCCCTTCAAAGGGTATCTTGATCTTCTCTCTCTTTCTTGTTATTATCGTAGGGCTGAAAATACACAACTAGCACACGGATCGCCAACGTGGCATCCGTTTGTGCTAGTTGTGTTAGTTTGATGCTGATTTGGCCTCTCTTGATTGGCTGATGATGAAAGATGAGGTGCCTTGGCCAGTAAATCTTTTCCACGTACCCTTGCGCCTCCATCTTTCTCTTCCTTAAAACATGGGGAATTAATTCCCCATGCGTGTGAATAACTCGTGGGAACAAAAGCCCCAATTTTAATTGAAGATTTATTGATCTAGGGTTTGGCACAGTAACTTGATGCAGGTTTATTTTTTTCTTGGGGAGGATGGGAGTACATAGAAGTTATCGAAGGTTATATTTTATTGTGTGAGAAAGTGGGTAAAATGTAGGTGAATGAAAACGTGTGAGGATATACTCGTTTGACTGAAAGGTTATAATAACTTTTCGTCTAACAATTTACTTTCTTTTTGTGGGCTTCAAACCCAATATTTCTTTTTCTTACGTCTCTTTAATCTCTTCATGGGCTTTTAAGTCCAAAATGAATATCCCAATTCGTTCTATAATATAACTTGTAAGAGGCATTGGGCTTTTGGCCCATAAAAAGTCCATCCGTCTCATTTGGGCCTTACATGGCTTATTTTATCCCAAGTAAATAACTCAAAACCCCTTATTGGGCTTTTGGGCCCATTTAGCAATTGTGGGACCCACTTGGCCCATTTTTCTTCATAAGAGTTAAATCCACTGAATTGAACTTGATTTTGGCTTCCTCGATCTTTTCATCAAACTTGTGTCGGTTTTGCCGGTTTTCCGTGATCTTGGTACCTACACACATTAAAACAAGAAACAAACATATACAAGGCATTTTCATACATTTATTACATATATTGATTGTTTTAAGCTACAAATGATATGAGTAAAATCACTCATATCATTTGTGCATCCATTGCAAGTTTCATTTGGTCATTCATTCTCTTTTCACTTTCATGAATTCTCTTCTCAACATACTCATGAGTCTCTTGTAGCCCATATCCTTGATTTGCGAAGGGTGGAAGTGGTTGATTAAATCCTTGATGTGGTGGATAAAGGTTATTTCCTTGATGTTGAAAATTGTTAGTGTTGGAAATACGTTTTAGGTATTAAGAAGGATCGGTCACTTCAACGATAGTTCATGTAATAGCTCGTAGTTTAGTTAACTTTATTTGTTTATCAAACAACATCAAGCCTAGCCTACAACATGTGTAGGCCGGCCCAAAATGTAAGCCCAAGCCCATGACAAGGGCTTGGGTATATAAACCCTCTCCTTTGATGGAGAGGGTGGTGTGGTTTCATATTTTTCACATAGTAAACATTTCTTTCTCTCTCTAGCTTTGTGTGAAATCCACCATCTCTCTATCTCTTTCTCTCTCTAGAAATATAAGCATAGATTTACAATCCTACAAATGGTATCAAGAGCCATGGGATGATTGTATTGTTCATGTGTTTGTGTTCTTGATTCATACGCCATTTTAGATCCATTTTCACACGTCCAAAAATTTTTTTTGTGTTTTTGATGGTTTTTTCTTGATACAAATCTTCTACATAGTAGTGGTAGGGATTTGGTATAGTTACTTTGGCTAAAAACACAAAATTTTTGGGTGTTTTGATCATTTTTTGGCTTAAAATCACGAATTGGTTGAGTTTTGTCCGAGAAAAGTGGGAAATATTCCGATCTGGTCATCGGAAAGGGGTTTATAGTACATTCCGATCAGTGCAATCGGAATAGGGTTTAGACATTCCGATTGGTATTCAGATTGGTATTCCGATCACAGCATTCCGATTGGTATTCAGATTGGTATTCAATTTTGGTATTCCGATCACGACATTCCGATTGGTATTCAGATTGGTATTCAGATTTGGTATTCCGATTGGTATTCAGATTGGTATTCAGATTGGTATTCCGATTGGTATTCAGATTGGTATTCCGATTGGTATTCAGATTGGTATTCCGATTGGTATTTAGATTGGTATTCAGATTAGGTACATTCCGATTAGGGTTCATTCCGATCATCATTCCGATCACTATTCCGATCACTATTCCGATAATCACAAATTTTTCCATAAAAAATTTTGACTTGGAATTTTTGGTTTATTGAGAACATATTTTAGGGGATTTTAACATTGTTTCTCGACTTCAACTCACAAACAACAAACACATTTACTTTCTTTCATTGATCGATCAAAGTTTGTAAATCTTAACTTATTGAAATGGAGTACACATCTCTTACGGATAAGTCCATCCTCTCGGGTACGGATAATCGTCCACCAATGTTGGTGAAGACTATGTATGAGGAATGGGCTTCCCGAATGGAACTTTATATGTTAAACAAGGAGAATGGACATCTAATTTGGGCATCGATACTCAATGGACCATTAGATTATGGTACAGTGACGGAAGGTACGACTACTCGTCCTCGCACAACGGGTGAGTTGACTGGAGATATGAAGATTCAAGATAAATGTGATAAGTATGCTACAAACATCATTCTCCAAGCCCTTCCTCCAGATGTCTACAAACTCGTCAGCAAACATAAAGTTGCCAAAGAGTTATGGGATAGAATTCGTGTTCTCATGCAAGGCACCTCGTTAACTAAACAAGAACGAGAGTGTAAGCTTTATGATACTTTTGATAAGTTTGCCTATGTGCCAGGGGAGACTCTCAATGATTACTATATGAGATTTACCCTATTATTGAATGAGCTCAATATCTATGGCATGACAATTCCTACCTTTCAATTGAACACCAAGTATTTGAACACTCTTCCTTCAGAATGGAAAAAATACGTGACGGATGTTAAATTGGCTAAGGACTTGCATAACACCAATGTGGATCAACTTCAAGCTTTTCTTCAACAACACGAATGCCATGTGATCGAGGCTCGGTTGGCTACACCTCAAGTTCATGATCCACTTGCAATGTATGCTTCTCAACAAAACATGGCTTATACTTATCAGCAACCACATTACTTGTAGCAGACACCACCACACAACTATCAGCAACCACAGCAACCATCTTATCCACCACTAGTGATGCCACAGCAAGAATATCAACAAAGTGTTCATCAACAATCTTTTCCACAGCAACCACAATATCAGACATCACCATCACAAGCCAACACTTCTCCATTGGGCTATACTCCCCAGCAAGGATATTTTCCAATAGAAGCACAACCAGCACAGGCTTTTTACTCTAATGAACTTCCACCAATCCAAGCACCGGTCTTTACTCCAAATGATACGCCAGCTGATGTTCTAAACCATCTCACTGCTTACTTGTCAAAACTTGTTGCTACTAGAGGATTTCCACCAACAAACAATCAGCTCCGCACCTTTTCAAATCCTCGACAACAAGCCACTGTTCAAGATGGTCAAGTGACGGTGCAACCTATTCAGGGAAGGCAAAATTTATATGGACCTCCTACAAGGACTGGGAACAATCAAGCTGTGAATTCTCAAGCTAATGGAAATGGAAGTCCTAGTGGTCCTAAAAAGGTTGTGACTTGCTACAATTGCCGAGGACAAGGTCATATGGCTAGGGAATGCACTCAGCCAAAAAGGAGGAGGGATGATGCATGGTTTCGTGAGAAGATGTACTTGGTTGATGCTCAGTCTAAGGGGAAGATTTTGGATTCAGAGGAGTTAGCATTTCTTGCAGACCCAGGGGCAGCAGATACTGAAGGCATTGCAGTCGTTTCCACTTCTAATGCAGCTTATCAAGCGGACGATCTTGATGCATACGATTCGGATTGTGATGACATTCACTCTGCCCAAGCTGCTCTCGTTGCTAATCTCTCTCACTACGGTTCTGATGTCATCAGTGAGGTACCAACCACATCTAATAATATTGATGATAACCAACATCAAGTTGGGCATGAAAATGACAACCTCGAACAGCATTCGGGAACTAGTAATTCAAATGATGTGGTACCCAAACCTACACATTTGAGTGAACCTCAACCAAATGCTACGACGGGTATGGAATCTTATGCTCAACATGATTTGGTCATGGTGCCTAAACATATTATTGATCAAATGCATATGGCCCTAAGACAATCCGTAGATACGAATTCCACCCTAACTGCTGAGCTTGCGTTGCATAAAGAAAAGGTCAAAACTTTTGAAATGGTCCCTCAAGAAGAGAAAATAACATGTTCTGAATTTGACCAATTTCGTTTTGAAAAGATTGAACACTTGAAAGAAATAGAATCATTAAAAGCTAATCTTTCCAATGAATTAAAAGAAAAAGAGTCGGTTGTCAATGATTTTCAGAAACTTAAAATGGATTTCGAAACTCTCGAGTCTAAAAAGGTTGAATCGGAAATTAATGCTACCAAACTTCTTAAATTCAAAGAACAAAAGCTTTTAAAACAATACTCTTCCACAGAAAAGGTTCATCTTTTAACTAAATCATTTAAAGAACTCGAACTTAAACGTCTTCAAGATCTACCACCTAATCCCGGTTATGCAAAACAAGCTCAGGAATATATTCCTGGTCTTTATGATATGACCATAATTGGAAAATCGAAAGAAGCACCTTTTGTTCGTAGTACTGAGGAGACACAATCACTTGGGGATGAAACTCATTCTAAAATGCTTTCAAAATTCCATACAATTGATTATGATCAACATAACAAAGATCAGTTTTCTAAAAAGACCCGCATTCGCTTACAAAAGGAATTAGCTGAATTGACAGTTCTTGTGCCCCAAAGTTTGTCAAATGAAAACCCTCCCAGTACGTCTCCTACACTTGTCAAAAAGGATTTAACGAAGTTAATTCCACCGGTAAGTAAGTCGTCCGTTAACTTAAATGCGGTACACCAACACTTAGCCGATTTTGACAAGGTCATTTTGGAACGTACGACGGCTTCGGCCATAACGGAAGGTGAATGGAATTTTTAGCACACTAGAGCTGCGTTCCGAGACGAAATTATTCCGTTTGTAAAGAATGTTACAGCTTGTCTTAGTAATCTTGATCAAGATTTGTATTTGGAAATAGAAGAAGTTAAACGTGTTTTCAATGAAATGGATGATGCTTATGAAAACAGTTTACTTGAAATAGAACGAGTTTCACGCCAAAATGATCAGCTTCTGAAGCAAGTGATGTCTCATGATATAGTTTCTGTCTGTGTGAATAAATGTGTTGATAATGATTCTACTGTGCATAATGTTGAATCTGTGGATAATGTGGTAGATGGTACTTGTCACGAATCTGACGCTGAATTTTTAAAGCTTCAAGATTCATATTCTTCGCTTTCAAAACGTTTTGATGAGATTCAAACACATTCTATTTCGCTTGAATGCAAGCAACAATTTATTCAAGAAATTTTTGAAACGTCATTCGAAAGTGTTAATATCGATGATGCAAATTTTGAAAAGAATTTTCGATTGAATTTACAATCAAAACAGCGTCAGCCAAGTGACAAAGTTGCTAACTCTTTGCTGATAGAAATAGAGAAATCTAAGGAGCTTAACTGTGTGAACGTACTTGAGGCCGCTGAGAATTTTAGACTTGATCTAGATAATCGAGTTTCCAAGATTTTGTCCAAAGTTGATAACTTAAAACAGAAAAATACACGACTCTTCGATTCAGTACAGACCGCATGTGTTGATACCACTGCACAGAATCAATCATTGATTGAACAATTGAATCAAAAGTCGGTGGAAATATCTGATTTGAGGGAACAAATTTGTGATAAAAGTCTGGTCTTGGCTGAGTTAAAGGAAACACTTCGTACTCTAAAAGGTAAGAATGTTGTGGATAACGCAGCTACTATCTCAGCTTCGTCCTCTAGTGCAATCAAAAGGAACCTAATAGCCGTCACACCACTTAACAAGGGCCATAAGACTAAACCTTCTCAAACATTGGTCACTAAAGATAAGGCGGAATCAAAACCAGCTTCTAATATTACCGTGTTGCCTTCTACAGGAGTAAGCACCATTACTAAGGCTCAAAGATCTAAGCTTAAGAGAAACAAGAAGAATGATAGGATCTTGCCCCCATCTAGTAGTCAAGTGAAGAAGAAAGTAGAAGCCCATCCTAGGAATGTTATTTCTGTTTTGAATAAAAAGAATCATGTAGCTAAACCTAAAGGCTCTGCGGTTGTGCAGTGTTCTAAGCCTACTGTGAATTCTAATTTGAAATGTTGGAATTGCAATGAATGTATGTTTTCTAGTCGTCATGATTCTTGCCTTATTGACCATGTGAATGAGATGTATGCCCGGAAAAATGGATTAGAATGGAAACCGACTGGGAAAGTGTTAGCCCAAGTTGGTTGGATGTGGCGCCCCACTGGTAGAACTTTCACTATAGTAGGAAATATGTGCCCTTTAACTAGGATTACTCCCACTGAAGTGAAGAAAGTGTGCCCTTTAACTAGGAGTACCAAGGCTACCAAAACACAAGCGTGTCCTTTAACTAGGAACACCAACACTACTGTAGGAACAAAGTGCCCTTTAAATAGGTCTACTCCCACTGTAGTGCCCGCTAATAACCCAAAACCTAAGAAAGTTGGAACAGTAAAACCTGTTAGTGCTAAAACTCACATTAGAAAACGCAGGAAATCTAAGGATAACACAAATGTTAGCAATTCTGATAATAACATATATGTATCTGCTAACACTCCGGAACCAATAGTTTCCAATGCATTGTCTACTGTTGTGGTTGAAAACAGGTGGTCCAAATTGTTCTCTGGTATTTGGACTCTGGTTGCTCCAAGCATATGACCGGAGATCGCTCTCAGCTCAGAAATTTCGTCAGCAAGTTTCTTGGTACGGTTCGATTTGGAAATGATCATATTGCAAAGATAATGGGTTATGGTGAATATCATATTGGGAATGTTATAATTTCAAGAGTGTATTACGTGGAAGGTCTCGGTCACAACTTATTTTCTGTGGGACAATTTTGTGATGCAAACCTAGAAGTTGCTTTTCGAGAACATACCTGCTTCATTCGTAATTTGGAAGGGGTTGATTTATTGAAAGGTACTCGAGGGAATAATTTGTATACTGTGTCTCTACAAGACATGATGGCCGCTTCTCCCGTATGTCTTCTCTCCAAAGCATCGAAGACTAAATCATGGTTATGGCATCGACGGTTATCTCATCTTAACTTTGACGCTATTAATCATTTGGCGAAAAACGAACTTGTTCGTGGTCTTCCTAAACTATCATTTCACAAGGATCATTTGTGTTCCGCGTGTATAATGGGGAAAAGCACTGAGAAATCTTACAAAGCCAAGACGGAAGACACCAACCAAGAGAAACTTTATCTGTTGCATATGGATCTTTGTGGGCCAATGCGTGTTGAAAGTCTTAGTGGCAAAAAGTACATCCTCGTCATTGTCGATGATTACTCTCGGTTTACATGGGTGAAATTTCTTAAAGCAAAAAATGAGGCACCTAAATTCATCATCGGATTTCTTAAGATGATTCAAGTGCGTCTCAACACTACTGTCCGACGCATTCGTACAGATAATGGAACCGAATTTGTGAATCAAATCTTGCGTGATTATTATGAAGAAGTTGGCATATCTCATGAAACATCCGTTGCTCGCACTCCACAACAAAACGGTGTCGTTGAAAGGCGAAATCGCACACTTATGGAAGCTGCTCGCACGATGTTAATTTACGCAAAGGCTCCATTGTTTTTATGGGCAGAAGCAGTATCTACAGCAGTGTACACCCAAAACCGGTCACTAATTCGTAAACGCCATGGTAAAACACCTTATGAGCTTCTCCATTGAAAAGTACCAGATTTATCATATCTTCATGTATTTGGTTCTCTTTGCTATCCAAATAATGATGGTGACAATTTGGGAAAACTTCAACCTAAGGCTGATATTGGTATTTTCATTGGTTACGCCCCTGCAAAGAAGGCATACCGAATTTACAACCGTAACTCTCGCAAGATCCTCGAAACTATGAATGTTGATTTTGATGAGCTAACAGCGATGGCTTCTGAGCAAAGCAGCTCTGAACCCGCACTTCATGAAATGGGACCCAGTAATATTAGTTCTGGTCTTGTCCCAAACAACCCTACTTCATCATCATTTACACCACCTACTAGGAAGGAATGGGATACGTTGTTTCAACCGTTCTTTGATGAATTCTTTACTCCTCCAAGTACTGTTGCTCCAGAACCTGAAGTTATAGCTCCGGTAACCGAAGTTGTCGCTCCAGCAACCGAAGCACAATCAGACACATCTGCACCTACAATGGGTCAAGATATACCTTCAACGAGTAATTCTCAACCAACACATGTTTCAACTACCCATGTCATGCCTATTGATGATGAAGAGGATGATGATGATCACGATTTGGAATTCGCTCAAATGCGTGAACTTCCCTTCTTTGGTGTACATATTCCCGACCCTAATCAAGCCGGGTCGTCCACCACAGAGGAAGCTCCTTCTACAGTTTACTCCAATCCACGGATTCGTGAACATGACAGCAAGTGGACAAAGGATCATCCTATAGATTCTATTATTGGTGACCCTAATCGTCCGGTATCCACACGAAGTCAGTTACAAGAAAGTGCAATGTTTTGTCACTTTGATGCTTTTATCACTGAAGTTGAACCTAAGACATGGCAACAAGCTTTTACTCAATCCTGTTGGATAGAAGCTATGCAAGAAGAACTTAACGAATTCATACGTCTTGATGTTTGGGAACTTGTCCCATGCCCGGATCAAGTGCAGTTACTCACTTTGAAATGGGTTTACAAGGTGAAACTCGATGAGTTAGGCGGAATATTGAAGAAAAAAGCTCGTCTAGTAGCTCGTGGATACAAGCAATTATTAGGCATCGACTTTATGGAATCCTTTGCACCTGTTGCCCGTTTGGAAGCTATTAGACTATTCCTTGCTTATGCAGCCCATATGAATATGATCGTCTATCAGATGGATGTGAAGACGGCATTTCTTAATGGTGAACTCAAGGAAGAGGTCTATGTTCAACAACCGGATGGTTTTGTGAATCCTAATTATCCTAATCATGTGTACAAGCTTAAGAAGGCTCTCTATGGGTTGAAGCAAGCTCCTCGCGCATGGTATGATCTTTTGTCACAATTCCTCATTACCCAAGGCTTCGCTAAAGGCAAGGTGGATCCAACGCTGTTCATTCAGAAACGAGGTAAATATATGATTATGGTACAAATATATGTTGATGATATTATATTTGCAGCCTCGACCCAAACCTTATCGGATGAGTTTGGGACACTCATGTCTTCCAAGTTTAAGATGTCAATGATGGGCAAGGTATCATTCTTCTTAGGTCTTCAGATATCTCAGAGTCCCAGAGGCATCTTTATCAATCAATCCAAGTATGCCCTTGAATCGCTTAAGAAGTATAAGATGGAATCTTGCGACCCCGTGGATTCTCCAATGGTGGAACGAACTAAGCTTGATACAGATCCGCATGGAGTTGCCGTTGATCCGACGCTTTATCGTGGAATGATCGGTACTCTTCTGTATATCACAGCTAGTCGACCTGATCTCCAGTTTGCTATATGTATGTGTGCCAGGTATCAAACTAGGCCTACTGAGTTACACTTAGCTACTGTTAAAAGGATCTTTCGATATCTTAAAGGAACCATTAATCGGGGACTTTGGTATTCGAAGGACTCTTCTATTGCACTAATGGCATATGCAGATGCGAATCACGCGGGTTGTCAAGATACAAGGCGTAGGACGAGTGGAACTTTGCAACTACTAGGAGATCGGCTAATCAGTTGGGCATCGAAAAGGCAGAAAAGCGCTGCAATTTCAAGTACGGAAGCAGAATACATAGCTATGTCCGGTTGCTGTGCTCAAATTCTTTGGATGAGATCGCAATTAACCGACTATGGTCTAGGTTTCAACAAAATTCCGATGTACTGCGACAACAAGAGTGCAATTGCCTTATGCTGCAACAATGTTCAATTCTCCCGGTCAAAGCATATTGACATTCGCTACCACTTCATCAAGGAGCAAGTGGAAAATGGAGTAATCGAGCTTTACTTTGTCCGATCTGAGTATCAATTGGCGGATATTTTCACGAAGGCTTTAGATCGCGCTCGAATTGAATTTTTGGCCGACAAGCTAGGAATGAGAACCTTCTCGCCTGAGACTCTTAAGGAACTAGCAGATGAAGCGAAAGAATAGTGGTGGTAAAACTATTCTCCGTATCCTTGGTGATCATCTGTATATATTGTTTCTATTTTTATCCACAAAAGCAAAATACAAAAATATAAAACCATATAAAAACCATAAAAATTGAAAAATCTAGAAAAATCCAAAAATATTTTTACTTTATTTTTCTAAGGCATGTCTTTTGGTACGATAATATTTACGGCCTTAGAAATGTTGATTAATATCGACACGGCGCCATAAATAGAGTTCGTACAAAAGTTGTAAATATTTCATAAAACATGCATATATGGCTTGTAGTTATTTCTGACTGCAACCCGGTTTTCATATTAAAGTCAAGTATTTCTTATGAAAGCTTTGGCTCACAACGGGAATTAATTTTCTCGGGCAAGGTTTACTTTAAAACCTTGTAAGGGATCAAGTTTACTTTATAACTTGGTCTAACACAAATCAATGTATGTTTCAGTGCATTTATTTGTTAAAACAAGAGAAGTCTTGTTTTTATGAAGCTATCATCTCTACAACCATAGCAATCTACAATTGGTGTCTACATACTCGACGATGCGACTACTCAACCGACGACTACAGCTCTTTCAATAGAACACGGGTCAACAATTGAGGGGGAGCAATTGTCAAGCATTCAGAATCTTCGATGCCGAACGTGCCAAGCTCACTAACTGGTGTCAAGACAACAATACCAATCGTACACGTGGTGTCAAGAGATGACTTCAGACGTGACGAGGCGACCAACATATGCTGACAAGAACCATTTGATCTTATCATATGAGGTTCTCATCTATCAGGTCCAATCTTGTCAATTCTTTTTTTAATATGGTGAATATGTGATCATGTTACAGATCGATATCATATCTCTTACATTTGATTCTTCCCAAAACCTTTGTTAAAACTTCATTAAATCAATTGATATTAAAAACATCGATTGGGTTAATATTTTTAATATGGGGGAGAAAATGTGATTTAATATGGGATATTATCACAAATGGTTTGACTTAATGTGCTGGCTCATCCCGACATGTGCGAAATGTTTTCGAATATCGTGGCATATGTTAAGGGGGAGCAAAACGGATTTGCATATCAAAATGGATTTTCATGGTGACATATACTTACCCAAAACCCATTTATTTCACGACGATGAAGATTGTGGTGACATAAGGATGGTAGGATAGGTTAAGTCCAATGATTCTTCCAGAACCGGAGGAATCTTCCCAAGGACATTCCATAGCTAGAAATAGTAGTCCTTAGGAAAGATGGAGAAAGATTGTGAACGTAGCTGAATGCCGACCAAGTACTTAAGTTAGCACTGGAACAATCACAACAAGGTGCTAGTTATGACGTATTGGTAAGCATTGAAGGGGTTGAAGAATAAAAAAGAATTGTAAAGATAAAGGGTGTAAAGAAAGAAGCCCTACTTACAACTTTAGGCAGAAACCGGGTCAATACATATGCTATTGAGATCATTTTAATGATTCTTGATATTGAAGACAGACATCATGGACCCAGTGATGCAATGCACAACCCATCCCAGCTAACTCATATATCTCTCCAAAGGTATTTGTTTTAATCACACGGAGACAACACGTTATCTATCGATTTATTCACTCCGAATAAATTGGTATTGAAATGGTGGCACTCCTCTCCAGCCTCCGATCACTAAAATCCAAAATGCACGATCGAGTCTAGAGCCATTTGAGATCATCAAATATCTCATTAGGACACACTTTCATATTTCCTTGCTTCTTCACACACTGTGAAAAGTAAGAAAGATTTTAAGAGTCCTACGCAAAATCTTCATGATCTTGCCTGAACATCCGAGTAATACGAAAGTATTTACAATGAAGATGGAAATCCTTCTTGAGCGAATATCAAAAAGCTCATGGTAGGTGACTTGTGCGATTCTTTATGAATCAAACTTGTGATAACTGGAAAGCAACAGCTGTTTAATTCTTAACTGAATTTAAACACGTTCCAGGCCTCTACGCAATATCTTAGTGATCTTGCCAGAACACTCAGAGTGATAACTTAGTGTTCACAGTGATGAGTGGAAATCCTTCTAGTGTTAACCTCAAACAGCACTTGGTAGGTAAGTTGCAAGATTCTATACGAATCAAGCTCGTGACAACTGGAAAGCAACGATGGTGCGGTTCTTAATTGAATTTCACTTGTTCCAGGAACATGAATTGACGGCTTAAAATCATGCGGATATTATTATCCAAATGATTCACTCTTTATGTTCGCAGTCAGCTTTGGACAGGTCGAATAAAGAGAACGGGTTTACCCGCGAAATCCTGTCAGGAAGTTACTTAATTGAAACTATCCGTCACGGGTACGATATCTAATATCGTCCAACGGTCTTCACCGACCGGAGGTAAAATGCTACCGAATTAGAATGAAATGTTCAAAGCCATTTCGTTCGTGTCTACTTATGTTGCGGCATTTGAAGACGGTGGCGTTGCGGAATCCAAGAAGAAGTCGTCCCTGCATGCTTATACTTTATGCACTTAATATCTCATCTAATTCAAGAAAGCCTAAAAGTTAAGTCTTCCGCTGTATCGAACTCTGAAGCTTTCAAGAATTACGAAGGTATAAGTATGTGGGACATGGTGTCACGAAGAGGCGAAGATCACAAGTGATGGATGCACGAGATCAAGGCAAGAGATTAATGCTCAAAGATTGATATCAAAGATCTCATCAACATGTTCACCAGAAAAGAAAAATAAAAAGTAAGACGAAGACTACGAGCTCAAGACAAGCATTGTATGCTAGGTTTATTTTATTATTGTAACTTGGGTAACGCCCTTGTTTGGAGTGACCTCCCTTAGGGGGAGATTGTTGGAGATACGTTTTACGTATTAAGAAGGATCGGTCACCCCAGCGATAGTTCATGTAATAGCTCGTAGTTTAGTTAACTTTATTTGTTTATCAAACAACATCAAGCCTAGCCTACAACATGTGTAGGCCGGCCCAAAATGTAAGCCCAAGCCCATGACAAGGGCTTGGGTATATAAACCCTCTCCTTTGATGGAGAGGGTGGTGTGGTTTCATATTTTTCACATAGTAAACATTTCTTTCTCTCTCTAGCTTTGTGTGAAATCCACCATCTCTCTATCTCTTTCTCTCTCTAGAAACATAAGCATAGATTTACAATCCTACAATTAGGTGCCTTGTAGTTATTCCCTTGGTAATGTGGTCTTGGACCTTGATTCCTTTGTAACAATTGAGGAGGAGTTTGTTGAAGTTGGGTGGGTGGTTGGGGTGGGAATCTCGGTGGAGTAAGGTAATTTTGAGACTTGTAAGAAAGGTTATTGGGATTGATGTTTGGCTTGAAATGTTCATGATGTTCCTCTTAATAAGCATAACATTCTCCTTGATAACTTTGCACCTTATCACATTGTTGATTGGAATGGGACCTCCATAAGTCTCACATGAAAGAGTAATGGCATGCACATCATTTGTGGAATGATTGCCCATAGATAGTTTTATGAAGTCATTCATCATTGTTTCTTGCATCTTTTGAGTGTTTTGCTTGATTGTTTGATTTTCCTTTGAAGCTTGAGTCAATGCTTGAATGCATGAAATGAGTTGAGTCTCCAATGGTTTAGAACTTCCTTCTTAAATGACATGGATTGTTTCATTAAAGTGTGTGTTGATTTGCACCATTGCTTTGGTCTCAATAATATCCCAAGCCTCTTGAATTGATTTAAGAAGAATATTTCTTCCCGCGGAAGCATTGAGTGAGACTTGGTGATGAGGTTTAAGGCCATTGTAGAAAGTATTGATTTGGTGAACTTCATCCAATCCATGGTTAGGGCATCTCCTCAATAACTCTCTATACTCCTCCCAAGCATCACTAAAGGTTTGACTAGGTTTTTGTTGAAAGCCTATAATTAAGTTCCTCAAAGCCGTGGTCTTAGACGGGGGAAAGAACTTGTTCAAAAACTTGGTAGTGAAACCATCCCATGTGGTAATACTCTCGGGTGGTTGTGTATCTAACCAATGCTTAGCCGGACCCTCTAGTGAAAATTGCACCAATATCAACTTAATGGCATCATGGGGAACTCCATTGTACTTAATGGTGTTGCAAAGAGCAAGAAATCTCTTAAGGTGATGATGAGGATTATCATTCTTGTTCCCATAAAAAGGTGTGTTTGAAACCAAGTTAATCCTGGATGTTTTTAGCTCAAATGTGTTTGCGGGAATATCGGGTATCTTGATAGCATTGGCATATCCGTGAACATTGGATTGCAATTGCTCCATCAAAGAACGAGTATCAACTCCGGCCATGGCTTCTTGTTGTGGATGAATCAAAGCACGATTCTCGTGATCGGCTTGATGGACGGTGGTGTTCCTACTCTTTCTCTTTTTCTTCCTTTTCGGAGGAAGGGGTTGTACACCAATCGGTATTTGTGCACGCCCGCGAGTGAGCATGCAACTCAATAAGAGGAATGAGAGAGAAGCTCTCGTGTGACTTTGAAGAGAAAAGGATTATCCCCTTCGAGTTTCAATATGAAATATCCACAAGAAAATAATAATATACATATGTACTACTTGGGTGCAAGACCCCCAATGAAGCCTTCCTTCTTAGAATACTCACAAGTGAACGGGGGGTTAGGTGGCGCGAAGCACATAAGTACCTATTGACCCTTAGATGGCATTTTATAGCACATCGCCTTTCTATTCACTTAATTGTTTGTATTCTTCGAATTTTTGCTTATTGGAAGTATTTATCTAGTCTTGCTTTATTTTGTTTGATCGATACACGTGTCAAGGACCGGAACGCCCCTCAACACGGTGTATTGCCTCGGCAATACTTATGCAGAATATGTGAATTGGTTGTTCTTATACGTATACGTATTTACTTATAATAATATATGGAAAATATTTTTGTATTTATGAGTTTTTAAGAGAAAATACTATATGTACATAAAAACCGAGAGAATCCAATAATATATAATTTTGGGTGCAATCTCTTAGGAAAAAGATTGCTTTTTGGATATTTTAATTTGTTTGGTCAATTCTTTAGGAAAAGAATTGTTTTGTTAATTTTTTATTTTTTATGTATTTTTATATTTTTGATTTTTTATTGTTCTTGATTTATGATACGTAAAAATAACGTTCACTAGGTGAACGGATCCCAAAAGCCAATGAAAACTGTCAATCGATAGTCTCTCGTAAAGTCAAAGAACCGGCAGCAGCGCCATTTGAAATTGTGTATAATTGAAGTTCGTTTTGTCAGTTCTTAACAAATTGAACGTCCTAACAAGTTCGGGTTTATGATTGTTTTTGGTTGGTAAAGGTATTTGGATATTCTACGTCTAATTCAATAATCAAGTAAAAATGAAAAATATTAACTACGTAACCGTAAAACAATTTGTCAAATACCACATTTGTTATTCAAGTAAAGACAAAAGTGTAAATCTATGAAAGTAAAGGACTGAAAATGTAAATTCTGAAAAAAAAAGTGCTTGAAATGCTAATCAGTTAACTACAAGGACTAATGGTGTAAATGTAACTAACTTGTAACTAATTTTAACAAACTATTAAAACTGTCTAACCACTTTTGTAAATTCCGAAATTATAAGGACTAACTCTTTGCAAAACGTAATTAAGTGGGGAATTAGATAGAAATGAAAACTGATTAACAACTGAGGGACCTAAGTGCAATTAAAAGGAAAAATTTTCACAAAAACGGGCTAAGGAAAGAAATAAGCTCGTATAAGCTGAATTCTCAACCAAATAAGCTCTAATAAGTTGCAAAAGATTTAAAATCTGATTTTAGCTAGGCCTGTAAAAGGAATTAAGCTGAAACTAAGTGAAACTCAAACTAGCTTATTCTAATAAGCCCATAATAAGCTATCTAATAAGCTGAACATGCACATTCTAATTTTCTTGTTAAAACTTGTTAACCAACTTATAATGAGCTAGGAATGTCTTTTCTTTTCCAAAATGATCAACTAGATAAGCTAGAATATGAAAATAAGCTAAAAGAGTGCTTCTTTGACTTTCGTTGACCAAATTTTCCAAAAAGCTGAAAATTTCAAAATTTATCCAAGAACCCTTTCTAATGAGAATTGTGAAAGAAAATCACCAAGTTTATGAAGTGGAAATGCTTGTTGAAGAAAACAGTAAGACAATTTATCACAGAGAATAAAAAATGCTCAAGTGCTTAATCAAATGCTTATTTCTCTTTCAAAACTAGATACTGTAGATTTTCCTTTAACACACTAAAACTACATATGTTGAATGATGATTAGAAGCTTGTTTGAAAGAATTTCATCCAAAATTAAAGAAATGCCAATGATTTGAAAATCAATACTTTCTGAAAACTTACTTAACAAGAACTGACCCAGACTTTTTCAACTACCAATTGCCTGTTTGACTAAAAACTTGACTTGAAAATGACTGAAAACATTTAGCTATGACTTGATGACTGAAAAAGAACTAGAATTAGCCAATTACTAATACTTGAACACAGATAAAATCCTAATCCCAAACACTAGTTATCTGAACTTATTAAACTTTTGTGAAAGAGATTTAAGCTAGAAGCTAAACTGATTCAAGACATATATCAAGCTAAGTTTAGTGACTGAAATGTAATGGATTAGAACTTATTACAAGCTATGAAACAGACTTACACTCTAAATGCTCTAATAAGCTAAAATGACTGATATTAAGCAAACAAGAATGAGAATTAAGCTAGTGATCAAGTTCTATACTACACTTAAGCTACACAATCATCTAAATCAAATCAATATCAGCTAAACACACTTGATCATGAAGGCAAATAGATTTACACTAGGAATTAAGCATGCAGGCAACATTTGAGAGGAACAAAAATTCAGAAAATCAACACCTTCTAGCTTAGGCCTCCTTTGGGGAGTAGAGAAGCGCTAAGCTTTCTAGCTAGTGCTAAACCACCACCTTAGCACTAGAATCAATCAATCATCAACTAATCAACAGCCATCAACATCTTAATCACCATTAATGAACTTGAATTCTCCAAAATCTACTCAAACTTTAACTGGAATGAACAGAACAGGAACAACAGCTACAGGTCTTCACAATTAGCTAATCATGATCAATGTGATCATAACAAGCTAAAAACATCAACAGAGTAACAAGATGCAGGGTATGAACAGTAGATGAAGAAGATTAATGTGAAATTTTATTTATTGAATTGGAAAGGTGGTTACAAAGCTGGTAAAGTAGTTACAACTAATAACAGACTCAAGAGGATGTCAATCTTTTGAGTTGTTATGCTAAAACTAACTGAATTGAGAGAAAAAGGAAAAGTGTGTGTATGTTTTCACACTTTCTACATTACAAGAAATGAATGCTATCTAGGGCATTTATAGAGTGCAGATGAGAGTTGGTGAGGGAGAGTGACGTGTTGCATCCCATCCTAAGCTTCCACGTGGCTTAATTCTGTTACTTGCAATTTCTGATGAAGAACACATTTGGGCCTTTTTGATTGACTGATTTTCATCTTAATTGGATAAGTGGGATGAATTCGTCTCTTGATTTTGACCATTTTTCATGTTTACATCTTCTTCTAAAATGCATTCTAGCTCAAACTCGCTCCTGGGATGTGTTGAAGAAGAAGGCCACGTGGCACTTTCTTATTGGGTATTAAATGATCACACGGATCGTTATCTAAATTGGAGAAAAGATATTATTGGTTGGCGAAAGCTGATTGGCTGAAATGGATGTAGTGCGCTGCACTGTTGGGATTTTTTAATTAATGGGAAAACGGCGCTAGTGGCCAGCTGGCAATCCAAGCTTCATCTTTCTTGACTCCTCATTGGTCCATTCTTTTACACACGGATCAAGCACCATATAACTTCCAAAAATGGCAGAATTAACCCCTCAACTTTGGCAGTTTGATCTTTTTAGCTATAATCTTCATTTCTTTGACAATTTCAGTCCTTCAACTTTCATTCTTAATCATTTGAGCCCTTTGACTTGATTAACTTGAGAGTTTACCAGATTTGTCTTTGATCTTGACTTTGACAAATTTACACTTTTGATCCTTTAACTTTGGCAGATTGTCAAGATAGGTCCTTTGTCTTCAAATAACTTGTCACTTTTGATCCTTCTTTGTCTTTTCATCCAAATTAGCTTGATTTTCTTCTTGTTTGCTTGAAAATGCATCCTTCTTACCTATTTGTACACAAAGATAAAACATACCACATAATTCCGCTTTATAGCACAAAGTTTAGGTATTTTTCTTGTGTTTTAGGGTGATTTGTTGATTAATTGATATGAGTTTTTGCTCATATCATTAAGCTACCACATAAGTCTATAAAATTCGTGAGTGTAGATGTACATTCATTAGGTTTGTCAATTTTTCTCCAAAAATCTGTCAAACTTGGGTGATAAGTGATTTTTGGTGTATGATGTTGTATGCTGAGGTTTGGTGCTTGAGTGTTTGTTCTTAGTTCATGTTATTGATGTTTGAGTGCATGTTTAACATTTTCTTGGACTGATAATCAATATGCTTTGATAAAATCTTGGTAAAACGTCTTAACTGGTGTTTAGGACTACTGTTTTGTGATTTGAATGTTAGTTTGAGTAAGTGTTAAGGGTTTATTTGAGTTTGTATCTGATATTGAAGTATATGTGAGTTGATATTTTCTAGTCTTGTGCTTTAAAATACCAAATCTGAATCTTGGTCTATCCATCTTGGTTTAGGTCATTTTGAACTGCAATCTTGTGAACACCTAGATTCAATGCTAAACTAGGGTTAACAAGTATTAAAACAAAGTTCTTGTAGCCTGATAAGTAGATCTAGGGCTTTGAAATAGGATTTGTGGTCAAGTACATCAGCAAAGGTCACTTTGTGTTCATCTTTGTTCATCAGTGAAGTCACAAAGGGTATAAACTAGCTCAAATCTTGTAACCATTGCATGAAACCAGTTGATTTGTGTGTAACTAAGTCTAATTGAGCTTTTGTATGCTTTTGGTGAAGTTTGGTAGGCTTATACTAGCTTAAACAATAGCTTATATCATCAGATCGACTTATTTCCATGTTTGTATCATGTATGTATGTTGTTTGATTAAACTGTATTAATTGGGTGGGTGATTTCGTGATTTTTTGCTTGATTGTGACTCCCTACAACTCACTGGTTGTAGGGGTGCCTTGATTGTCCAAAGAAACCAAGTATAACTCTCTAAAAAAGCAAGTCAAAAAAGTCAAGCAGTGGGAACCCTTTCCCACTGATAGTGTAATTTGGTCAACAACTTATTAATAAGCTATTCTAGCTTATTCTATTGTGCAACAACTTGTTTTTTATGATAGAACTTGTTATTTTTAGCTTATAAGTCAGTTTTGAGGTTTACATCTTTTGGTTTTAGCTTTTGACTAGAAAACGACTACTTCGTCTTTAATAAGTGTGAAAACACTTATCCTTTTACCACTTATTTCCAATAATAACAAGACCAAAACGTGTAATTTTTGTCGTAAAAGTCAATTATGCGTGGTTTGTGTTTTTATTGTGTTTTAGGACCAAAAGATGAAAAAGGAAGAAAACACGGGCTTTCACGGGCTTTTATCGAAGAAAACGAGAAAAGACGAAGTCAAAAGATCAAGAGTGCAAAATAACGGAAGTCCAAAGCCTATTCTGAAGATTTATCGAAGAACAAGTCTAAAGACGGAAGTTTAATGAAGTCGAAGAACTCAAGTCTAATTATAGAAGAAAAAATATAAGACGAGTTCAAATCCCGAGACGACGTCGAGAAAGAAAAAGAGTTAAATCGAGTCGAGAAGAAAGAAAGAGGAGGCAACACATGCACTCCCCATTTTCCCTATAAATACCCTCCTAATCACATTAGGAGGGGGGTTAGCTAGTTTCGTTTTTTCATTTTTCCTTTCTAGTTTTTAGAGAGAGAAAGTTCCCAACTTTCTCTCACAAAGTTTTCATCTTTTCTTTTAAGATTAAGTTCTTTTTAATTCTTTTATTTGGATTTCATTTAATTACAAGTTCAAGTTAAGCCTTTTGTTCTTAAATTTTCTACATTTCTTGTTTACTTTAATCTTTGATCCGAATGTTATACTTCATACGGTTTGGTAGATTTGATGATTTCGTGATTAAAAGGTTAATCTTTCTATTCCTACATAAGCTTTCATACGGTTTAAGCTATAAGCTCTTTGTGCTTATTGGCTTATTTCACGTTTTTAGCTTATTGCTTTTTGGATTACTTAAAAGGTTTAGTCTTTTTAAAGTTTCTTATATAAAGTTTATGATTTTATGTTTTCAAAAGTTGACAAATTTATGCTTAGTGAGTTGTTTAAGATCCGGTTAAGTTAGCTTATTGAACGTGCTTATTGAGTTTTCAGTTTACCTCCATTTTCGGATTAAGTCTTGTGTTCATCACAAAATTGGGGATTCAAATATTACGATTGATTGCTTATTTGTATCGCAATAACCAACTTTGGTTCTACTTTGCGATAGCTTGGTTTTACCCCCTTATTCCGATCTGGGATTCATTGCGATCGCATATTTCAACAGAACTTAGGGTTTCTTTGAGTCAAAACTCTGCCCAATTTTAGTTTGTAACATTCCGATAGAATCATATTGCGACAGAAACATTCTGATACCTTGTATTCCGATCTGGACTTTGCGATTGAACAACTTTGCGACAGAATTGTTTTAAATATATTCCGATAGCTTTGTCACTTCTTACATTCCGATGGTGTTGTTTTCCGATAGCAATGACTTATTTATTCTGATGGTTCTAATTTTGGTGCATTCCGATAGAAAGGACTTGTTGCATTCCGATAGATTGAGCTTTTAAGTTTTAAAGTTTTACAAAGTTTTAAGTTCTAAATTTACTTGTTAAGCTTTTAATCATTTACATTTTACTCAACGACATTTATTTGCTTTTAGTTTAAAAATAGATAATCAACAAACCTTTTTATTTTCCACCAAGAACAATTGAGTCGCACTTTCAACCAATAATCAATTCGAAAAGACCGAACGAAATTATTTTATGCTTGGCAAAAAATCTTGTATTAAATGGCGCCGCTGCCGGCTCTTTTCATTAAGATTAACGGTTTTAAGTGAGAGACTCGTTGGATTTTGGGATCCGTTCACTTTTGAACGTTATTTTCCTTGCTTTAAAATTTTCAAAAATCCATAAAAATTAAAAAAATTTTAAAAATACAAAAAAATAGAAAAACATAAAAAACCAAAAATATTTCTTGTCTATTTTGCTTTTCCTTTTGTAGGTGTGCATGCTTACTCGTGCTCGTAAGAAGAAAGCAGCTCAAGTCAAAGTCATTACTCCACCTATTGTCACCATGGACAATCAACCAATGATCGAGCTTTTGCAATCGCACGTAGAAGGCAACACCGATGCTATTGTCATACCCGAGATTGGAGCCAACAACTTTGAGCTTAAATCCGGCTTCATTCAAATGGTCTATGCTCAACCCTTCTTGGGGCGTTCAATTAATGATCCTCATGACCATATAAAAAGGTTTCTTCAACTCACTAATACGGTCAAGCATAATGGGGTTTCACAAGAGCTAATTCGCTTGCAACTTTTTCCTTTCTCCTTAGAGGGACAAGCCCGGCATTGGCTTGATAAGGAACCGCCACAAAGTATTCTTACGTGGACGGATTTAGAGACCAAATTCATCAACTAATTTTTCCCACCCTCACGTACTACCGCTTTGCGGAATGAAATCATTACATTTGAACAAAAGTACGGTGAGACATTTAGTGAATCTTGGGACCGTTTTATGGAAATTTTAAGAAATTTTCCACAACATGGTTTAACAAAAGTACATCAAATCAATACTTTTTACAATGGTTTAAGCATGAATGACCAAGATTCACTAAATAGTGCCTCGGGGGTAACATCTTGGTTAAGTCTTCTAATGCCGCTTGGGATATTATTGAGAACAAGTCTAGAGTGCAAACCAAGAGTGTTCGGACTAATGTGGCTAGTGCTAGTACTAATGAGAGCGACAAGAGAATTGATAAGCTTACTTTGCTTGTTGAATCACTTGCTCTCCAAACCGCCAACAACACCAAAACTATCACTGCCCAAGTTAATGTTTTGAGTCAATCATGTGAAATATGTGGTGGATCTCACTCATACACCGATTTTCCTTCGACTCATGACAATCCGGAAAATGTGTATGCCGCCAACGGTAACTATTCCACGGGAGGCTATCAAGCACGTCCTCAAGGTGACCGTAATTTACTCAGCTATCGCTCAAACAACTTTCTTTCACCACCCGGTTTTCCCCCACAAAACCCAAACAACCTCAATTGCAACAATCAAAACCAACCTCATGCTCCCAATCAATATCAAACCCAAAGAACCCCATATCCACCTCAAAGAAACAACCAAGTTTACCAACAACCCGCTTATCAACCACCTGCCTACCATGCTCCTCTTCCCAACCAACCCACCGCATTACATCAAGACGTTGAAACTTACATGAGGACTAATGATGTGATAGTGCAAAATTTTCAACGGGAAATAGACAACATGAAAGAAGATTTGGTGAAACAAGGAAATGATCTTCGAGCCGATATGCGAAACACTTTGGCAAGTCAAACGAATGACTTAAGGAACATGATGGCTAGTTTCTTCCCAAGTAATCAAGCCTCTGGTTCGGGTTCTCTTCCGAGTAACACCGTTGCTAATCCAAGAGGGGAGATGAAAGCAATCACCACTCGTAGTGGAAAAGGTTTAAAGGAACTCGAGCTTCCTACACCTACACCGGTGATTATGACTAAGGAAAACGAGTCTCCTTCTCCGATTCCTCCACCTTCAATTTCTCCAATTCCTCCAACTTCTACTTCCATCCCTCCACCACCCAAGGATGTGAGTGAGAATTCAATACCAAAGCCTTCATCTCAACCCAATATTTAGGTTTCTAACTTTCTTAAAATGTTTAAACAACTGAATTTCAATATCTCATATGCTGAGGCTCTCGCTCACATGCCCAAATATGCTAAAATGTTTAAAGATCTTCTCAGTGACAAGGAGAAACTCCTTGATATCGCTCAGACCCAACTTAATGAGAATTGCTCCGCAGTGCTCTTAAGGAAATTACCAACCAAACTTGGTGATCCGGGTCGTTTCTTGATTCCTTGCAACTTCCCCGGGGTATAGAATTGTATGGCTCTAGCCGCCTAGGCGCTAGTATCAACTTAATGCCTCTAATCGTTTGGAAACAATTGTCTTTACCCGAGCTAGTCCCCACACGAATGACTTTGGAATTAGCTAACCGTACGGTTGCTTATCCAGTGGGGATAGCCGAAGACGTCTTCGTTGGTGTCGACAATTTCGCCTTTCCGGCGGATTTTGTTGTCGTTGACTACGAGATGGACCCCCGTGTTCCATTAATCATTGGACGTCCATTCCTGAGGACCGGTCGCACTCTCATTGATGTAGCCGCAGGCGAATTAATAACAAGAGTTGGTGATGATAAAATCGTCTTCAACATGGGTAAACTTTCTAAGCAGCCTTCTGAATATGAGAGCGTTAATTTCATTGACGTTCTTGATGAGGCTTGTGAAGAACATTTCAAAGACGCTTGTAAAAGTGGTTCTTCTTCTCTTCCCATTGTTGAGACTGTTGCCTCTATTGCTCCATCACTAACTCCATTTGGAGAAAGTGATTTCATCTTGAAAGAATTTGAAGCAACTTTGGGAGATGTGGACTTAAAATATGACGATTCTCCCTCCAATTGGGATGAAGACATTCGTACCATTAAGAAACTTCTCAATAAGGACCATATTTCCCCATAGTCTCCTAAGGATATCTCTATCGATGAACTGAATTTGACTACTGATTGTATCATTTTCGTACACCCGAAGGTTATCGTAGTTCCTGGCGAAGTGTGAATGGAAATCCGCGTTTATGTCTAAAGTTTGATGCTCGAATAAAGATTGTTTTGATTTTGATATTTAAAACTACTAATTTAATGAAAAAAAAAATATTAAAATAATGATAATGATGAAAAAAAAGCAACAATTATACTAAACAAGATAATACTAACGATACTAAAGATTATAAAGTAAACAAGCATAAATAAAACTACTCTAATTACGACATCAAAGCTAACACCAATAAAGCAACAATAATAATAAAATTTAAGCTAATGAAATAAAATAAGAAAAGAGATAAAGAATTTTACCCGTAATGATGAACCGGAGACGAAAAATTAAACACCCGATCTAATAACTAAATTAAATCAAAGCTTATAACTTTCAAAGTTTTTATCAAACTAATTAGCCGATAAAGTTGTCAATTTTATCGACTAACTAACGAGATAAAAACAAATCGAGCTTTAAACTTTAAAACTTAATCTAGCTAAAAGACCCGTAAAGCTCCTCGTCAAAAGTGATGAACGAATACGCCGAAATTACAAGACAACAAATGGTTAATGATAATAAAGTTAAACGACATTTCTAAAAATTATATTTTAGAAAATCTAAATTTTATTAACTATAAAAATTAATTTAAACAAACTTTAATATAAAAGTTTAATTTAACTAAATTTAATTACCTAATAAAAGTTAACTTATGTTCATATGCTATCACGGACAAAAGAGAAAAAAAAAAAACTATCCTACACTACTACTAAAAAAAAACAAACGCAAGGTGTAAATGATGTGAGGAAAAAAAAAGGAATGCTATTATAAGGGAATTATTTATCTACACTAAATCTAAATAATGAAAGAAAATATTAGAACAACAGATGCCATTATTTAATAATTCACAAGGAAATCACAAGGAAAAGTTTATGCGTATCTGCTCTTCCAATTTATATTATATCGCAGAAAGAAAAAAAAATAAAAAATAGAAAAGTGAGGATATGTAATATATGGAATGTAAATCTCTGCCTAAAACAAGATCTATTTAAAGGAAAAAAAAATCTCTATCCTAATCTAAATAAATAAAAACGCAGCCAAACAAAAATGAAGTAAAAAAATAAAAATTGGAATGTTATAACTTCTGCTTTATACTGCAGCAAAAAAAAATTGAATACAAACCATATATAAAATAGTGATGCGTTTTTTTTCTATCCTATCTACACTACCTACAAAACAGGAAAAAAAATTAGAGAGATCCAAAAAATGAAAGATGGAATTGGATAAAACAAGAATATCAAATTCGACTGAATAAATAATGACAAGTGAGGATAAAGGAATTGTTTCCTATCTACCTATTTCTAAAACTAAACGCAGCATATGTTTTTTCTATCCTCTAAAAAAAACGAAAAACAAAAAAAAAGAAAAGAAAAATCAATCCTCCTGATGTCCAGCTCTCCCCTTTTTTATATAAATAAAAGGTGCGTTACTTTTAAGCCACTCCCAAAATTGAGCTCCATCATTTCCCATTTTGGGCCTTTTTTCACACCTGGGCCTTTTTTATTGCGTAGTTGGGCCTGTGTGGCTGTATCCTCTTGGGTCTTTTCTTCAATTCTGGGCTGCGTCCATTTTGGGCCAGCAGATGGTTATGGGCTGTAGTGTTTTGTTATATTAATGGGTCGGTTCGACCCATTTAAATGGTGTTGGACCGGCCCAATAAAATACAAATGCACCGTCAAACTCGATTTTCCGCGCTTTCTCCATTTCTCGTGCTCGTCTTAGCTCTTTTTCTTCGTTTTTGCTCCTTTTCTTTATTATTCGTACCTACAATAATAAATAACACATATAAACGATAAATGCACTAAAAATACCCGTTTTGATATTTATTATACCAAAAATGAAGGGATATAACACTAAAATCATGACTAATTCCGTGTTTAACACACCTCTACACTTAAAACGTTGCTTGCCCCCAAGCAACTACTATCACAAACGTTAAATCCAAAAAAACAGTTCTAAAACCACTTTATTGGAAATTGCTTTAAAAATAAAAATTATAGTGACCCACCATGCTCGACATTTTATTCAAGGTATAAGGATCATAGAACGGGAAACACGCAAACTGGGTGTCGCCAGGGAATAAAGATCGTCATCCTCTTTTTATTACTCCCAACTAAGCTAAAATTCCTTGTGCAAACGTTTTGTTAAAATGCTAACACTACTTATACTAATAACCTATGTAAATATAACTTTTCACTCCTATAATTATAACGACTAGGCAAGTGTGTTCATTTTCAAATTTTTGATCGTTCAAATCGACATTTGTTATGGTTGCCTAATCATCTAAGTGGAATATTAGACTCACCGAAAATGACGAGATTTGAGATTCAAAAATGGCCTTTCCCATGTAACGGCTTTCTTCTCGGAACGTCCCAACCTCATCGGTTAAGTGCCCGGGCTTTTGACACCCCACGGAGAATAGTACCGGGATTGGCGGGATTTTGAAATCAAAGATCTTGAAATCACCGCTAAGCTAATAAAAGACACTTAGATGAAAAAAAAACAACGACGGTAATTAGAGAATGAAGATTCAAAGGAGAGATCACTCCATGTAGCGACTTTCTTCTCAGCTTTTCCTTTAGCAAAGCTTAGGAGGCTAGGTTTTTACACCCTTGAGAATAGTATCGGAGCTCACGGGACCTTTGACTTCTACATTCTCAATTACCGTCTAAAGTCTTATAAAAAATTGACGAATTCTAGTTCAACTTCGGATTTAAATTTGAGAAAAAGCAAGTTTCTCCCAATTATAATTAAAGCAACAAAAACATAAAACTCTTATTCATATTTTTTTTTTCTTATTCTTTTTTTTTTCCTTTTTTTTTCAAATATATTTTTTTTTCTTTTTTTTTCTTGCTTTTTTTTCTTTTCTTCTTTTTTTTCAATTTTTTTTTTCTTTTTTTTTTTTTTTTTTTTTTTTTCTTTTTTTTTCAACATATTTATTCACACAACATTATTTCAAATTTAAGAAAGTATTATTTCAAATTTAAGAAAGTATGCTTTCACTCAAATTTAAATAAAAAGTTGAACTAGGACTCTATATCAAAATTGCATAAGAATTTATTTTTTGCATAACAACACAATTTTTAACGTTCAAAAGCTTGAAAAAAAAAACACTTATTTAATCTAATTATAATTTAGGAGGAAAAGCCACAGGTTACTCATATAAGCTCTAAAGAGAACCAACTACTCCACGTTTAGCATTTTTATTTGCACAATTCCTAAAAGCTTAGTCTAAAAGTAAAGGGAGCAGCCAGATCAACACTCAGGCAGAGTCAGGATCCCCTTTGTTCTAGCCTACGGGACAAGTCAATCACGCACGGTCAAAAACGTTTTATTATTTTTAATAAAATAAAATAAAACGAACACACATTTGCTCAAAATAGGATGCTAGAGGGCAAATAAGTAGGCATGAATATGATCCATATGATATAAACCCCCCTACACTTAGAACCGAACATTGGCCTCAATGTTCAAAAGTGATAAGGTGTTACCCCTACACTTAAGAACACAAAAGGCTAATGCTAGAATTCCAAGTGTAAGAAGGAGAACACAATCAGATATGCATGGATAAAGATGAGAACTGAGTACTCCCCTGATATAGACATGAAGATCGATCGAAGACTGAATGAAGAAGATGATGGAAAACAGCAACATCAACCCTCTGAAAGTCTTCTCGATCCAAGGGAACCTGCACACAAAAACAAAGACCAACAAGCACACATGGAGAGAAGCACACGCCCCTACACTTATGTTAGAAAAGAGATAAAATAAGGATAGATCATCGAGTTGCCTCCCGAGAAGCGCTTGTTTTTGTTAACCGAGTCACGAGCCTGACTCGACCCCGAATTAAATGGTCCATGGGGGAGCAAGAGAATCACCACTGGCTCAAAACAGATATGCCAGGGTCAAAAATCTTATCCTCATTACCGGATGAGAATAAAGAAGAAGAATCCACAGTATAAGTGAAGAAAAGCAGAAGGATTCTTATAACATACGAGAAATAGGTATAAAGGCGATCCTTAAGAATACTCGTCTTCGCCAAGGGCGGGAGGGTGGGAGAAAAAGATATCAAAGTGTCACCCGAGGACACTTGATAGAAACTCAAAGCAAGAGTCGATGGGGTAACTGGTAAAACATCACAAGTAATAGTAACATCAACGTCTCCTCCGGGATCAAAACACTCATCCTCATTTCCCGGTATGAAATGAGGCGAGTAAAAGCGATACATCACCTTCTTGGGTGTGCACGCAGTAGGACGGGGTGGCAACATAATATGAGAAATATCAGAAGACATATCTACCACCTGCGTCACCTCACCAGACCGAATCAAACGAAAGGTAGGGTCAAATCTCTCCACCTCCTCTACGATGGGAGGTGGCATGGCTAACAAAGAATGCTCATCAATAGCAAAAGAGTCGGAGCTATCAATGTCCTCAATCCCCTCTTCAAAGAGAGGATTCACCTCACTAGAGATGTAGACGTCATCAAAATCAAATAAAGGGTTCGAATAAATCTTGAAATTTTCCTTCTGAACGTCTTCATCGGATAGTGACTCGTCATCACTAGAAGTAAAATCATCATCGAGATCAAAAAGAGGATTAGAGAAAGCCAAAGAATCGTCTCCCAAGATGTCGGTGGGAGGTAATGAATTATTACGAGAAAGAGATTCACACTCATCGTCACTATCGGAAGCAACCGTAGGCTCACTTTGGATTAGAATAAGTGTCTCGTCACAAGGAATAGTGATAAGACCCTCATCCCCCATGATGAGAGAGGCATCGGGCTTCGTAGTGGAAGAATCGAGAATAGGAGTGGTAGAATCCTTAGGCTCGAGAGCCGGCAAGTCGAGAGAAGGAATTATAATTGCACTAGGACATTGAGCACAAAGATCATTCCAAGAAATAGTATTCTCATCGTCATCATCATCATAATAGAAAGAACGCACAAGAGGCGGAGTATAATCACTAAGATTAGATACTTGCTCTTGTCGTTGTCGTTGTTGCTCCTCCAATGTCTCGGTCAGTCGAATTAAGCCGTCATGAAGTTCCAAAAGAAGGGCTTTTCTTTCGTCATTCAAAGCATTGATTTGTTGAATTCTATGAAAGGATTGATGATTGAGGGTGGGATGTGGGGGCTCATAGTTATGAAAACCAGAATTATAGCACGGATGTGGCTCATAGGAAGTCATCGGTTGAGAAGAATTAGAACACGGATTTGGTTCATAATAATCCATCGGTGAAGAAAAATGAGGACACGGATTTGGCTCATAATAATTCATTGGCTGACAATACGAAGTATCGTGAGGGCCCCCACAATGATTGCAACACGGGTATTGAGAAAAACCCGGTTCATGTTGCAGATAGGGATGGTCATAGACGGGAGGGGGGGAGAAAGTATTGTAAGAGGAGAAGTAAGAATTCGTTGAATTGCAAAATGGACAAAATCCAAATTGTGTATTGTCGATATCAAAACCGCACCGCTCACAAGTACACCATTGACATGTTTGAAAACCATGCCATGGTCTCCCACACCGTACGCAAGACGAATCCATGAAGAATTAAAAATAAGAGGGGTAGAGAAAAGAATTAAACACAATAGAGGATAAAGAAGAATATTTTTTTAAAACTTTTTTTTTTAATATGATATATATAGTAATAAAGAAAATAAAATAAAATAAGAAAATATTTTTGGTTTTTATAAATTTTATATATTTTTTTTGGATTTTTAAAATTTTTTTATTATATATATATACAAATATGAAAATAAACTTTCAAAAAGAAAGGATCTTCAAGTCACCAACTAAAAAAAACACAACGCCAATATCGCTACACACAAAGCCGGCAGCGGCGCCATTTGATTGTATCATTTTCGTACACCCGAAGGTTATCGTAGTTCCTGGCGAAGTGTGAATGGAAATCCGCGTTTATGTCTAAAGTTTGATGCTCGAATAAAGATTGTTTTGATTTTGATATTTAAAACTACTAATTTAATGAAAAAAAAAATATTAAAATAATGATAATGATGAAAAAAAAGCAACAATTATACTAAACAAGATAATACTAACGATACTAAAGATTATAAAGTAAACAAGCATAAATAAAACTACTCTAATTACGACATCAAAGCTAACACCAATAAAGCAACAATAATAATCAAATTTAAGCTAATGAAATAAAATAAGAAAAGAGATAGAGAATTTTACCCGTAATGATGAACCGGAGACGAAAAATTAAACACCCGATCTAATAACTAAATTAAATCAAAGCTTATAACTTTCAAAGTTTTTATCAAACTAATTAGCCGATAAAGTTGTCAATTTTATCGACTAACTAACGAGATAAAAACAAATCGAGCTTTAAACTTTAAAACTTAATCTAGCTAAAAGACCCGTAAAGCTCCTCGTCAAAAGTGATGAACGAATACGCCGAAATTACAAGACAACAAATGGTTAATGATAATAAAGTTAAACGACATTTCTAAAAATTATATTTTAGAAAATCTAAATTTTATTAACTATAAAAATTAATTTAAACAAACTTTAATATAAAAGTTTAATTTAACTAAATTTAATTACCTAATAAAAGTTAACTTATGTTCATATGCTATCACGGACAAAAGAGAAAAAAAAAAACTATCCTACACTACTACTAAAAAAAAACAAACGCAAGGTGTAAATGATGTGAGGAAAAAAAAAGGAATGCTATTATAAGGGAATTATTTATCTACACTAAATCTAAATAATGAAAGAAAATATTAGAACAACAGATGCCATTATTTAATAATTCACAAGGAAATCACAAGGAAAAGTTTATGCGTATCTGCTCTTCCAATTTATATTATATCGCAGAAAGAAAAAAAAATAAAAAATAGAAAAGTGAGGATATGTAATATATGGAATGTAAATCTCTGCCTAAAACAAGATCTATTTAAAGGAAAAAAAAATCTCTATCCTAATCTAAATAAATAAAAACGCAGCCAAACAAAAATGAAGTAAAAAAATAAAAATTGGAATGTTATAACTTCTGCTTTATACTGCAGCAAAAAAAAATTGAATACAAACCATATATAAAATAGTGATGCGTTTTTTTTCTATCCTATCTACACTACCTACAAAACAGGAAAAAAAATTAGAGAGATCCAAAAAATGAAAGATGGAATTGGATAAAACAAGAATATCAAATTCGACTGAATAAATAATGACAAGTGAGGATAAAGGAATTGTTTCCTATCTACCTATTTCTAAAACTAAACGCAGCATATGTTTTTTCTATCCTCTAAAAAAAACGAAAAACAAAAAAAAGAAAAGAAAAATCAATCCTCCTGATGTCCAGCTCTCCCCTTTTTTATATAAATAAAAGGTGCGTTACTTTTAAGCCACTCCCAAAATTGAGCTCCATCATTTCCCATTTTGGGCCTTTTTTCACACCTGGGCCTTTTTTATTGCGTAGTTGGGCCTGTGTGGCTGTATCCTCTTGGGTCTTTTCTTCAATTCTGGGCTGCGTCCATTTTGGGCCAGCAGATGGTTATGGCTGTAGTGTTTTGTTATATTAATGGGTCGGTTCGACCCATTTAAATGGTGTTGGACCGGCCCAATAAAATACAAATGCACCGTCAAACTCGATTTTCCGCGCTTTCTCCATTTCTCGTGCTCGTCTTAGCTCTTTTTCTTCGTTTTTGCTCCTTTTCTTTATTATTCGTACCTACAATAATAAATAACACATATAAACGATAAATGCACTAAAAATACCCGTTTTGATATTTATTATACCAAAAATGAAGGGATATAACACTAAAATCATGACTAATTCCGTGTTTAACAACTACGCCTTACATCGAGAATCCTCCGGATTTATTGCTTCTTAGACGGTTTCTCTGGGTATTTTCAAATTCCCATCAATCCTAAAGACCAAGAGAAAACCACATTCACTTTTCCTTATGGAACATTTGCTTATAAAAGAATGCCTTTCGGCTTATGCAATGCTCCTGGGACATTCCAAAGGTGTATGATGGCTATCTTCCATGACATGGTTGAAGAAACTATGGAAGTCTTCATGGATGATTTCTCGGTTTATGGTAATTGTTTCTCTCATTGCCTTGCCAATTTGGAACGCATGCTTAAGCGGTGCGAAGACATTCGCCTTGTTCTAAATTGGGAAAAATGTCATTTCATGGTAAAAGAAGGCATTGTTCTTGGACATAACATCTCAAAAGCCGGTCTTGAAGTCGACCGTGCTAAAGTCGATGTTATTACTAAATTGCCTACACCTTCAACCGTGAAGGGTGTGAGAAGTTTCCTCGGTCATGCAGGCTTCTATCGTCGATTCATTCAGGATTTCTCTAAAATCGCTCGCCCGATGACCCACCTCTTGGAAAAAGACACTCCTTTTATCTTTTCAAAATAGTGTCTTGAATCCTTCAATCTTCTTAAGGACAAGCTAACTAAGGCACCGGTCTTGGTTACCCCTAATTGGAGCTACCTTTTGAATTGATGTGTGATGCTAACGACTTTGCTATTGGAGCGGTTTTGGGCCAAAGAGTGAACAAACACTTACAACCAATCCATTATGCTAGCAATACAATGACGGGGGCTCAATTGCATTATACCACTACCGAAAAAGAGCTTTTAGCTGTAGTGTATGCTTTTGAGAAGTTCCGCCCCTATCTTGTCCTTTCTACCACCATCGTGTATACCGATCATTCCGCGTTGAAGTACTTGTTGACTAAACAAGATTCTAAGCCAAGACTTCTTCGCTGGGTTTTGCTCCTTCAAGAATTCAACATTGAAATTCGTGACAAGAAGGGAGTAGAAAACCTAGCCGCGGATCATCTAAGTAGACTTGAGGATCCTTATCAAGGGGATCATCCGAATAAAGAGATCAATGACTCTTTTCCCCTTGAAGCCTTAATGTCTATCAATCTAAATCTTGTTGACACCCCGTGGTTTGCGGACATTGTAAACTACTTAGCGGATGGAATTCTCAAGGAAGGGTTAACATCCCAACAAAAGAAAAAGTTCTTTAAAGATATTGAACATTATTTCTGGGACGACCCTTACCTTTTCAAACAATGTGCGGATCTTGTCATTCGTCGATGTGTTGATGGGACGGCAGCAGTACAAATCCTTGATGCTTGCCATAAAGGATCCACCAGTGGTCACTTTGGTCCCAATTACACCGCGAAGAAAGTATTCTACTCTGGATTTTTATGGCCCACCATTTATCATGACGCTCATGAAATGGTTAAACATTGTGATGCTTGCCAAAGACAAGGCAAGATCACACATAAAGATGAGATGCCTCAAAATTTCATACAAGAATGTGAAATCTTTGATGTATGGGGCATCGACTTTATGCGGCCATTTCCATCATCTAAAGGGAAAAAGTACATCCTCGTAGCCGTTGACTACGTTTCTAAATGGGTTGAAGCTAAGGCTCTCCCTATGAATGATGCGAGGGTGGTTGTGAACTTTCTAAAGCAACTTTTTGCTCGATTCGGTGTTCCTCGTGCTATAATCAGTGACCGCAGGACTCATTTTTGCAATGATCAATTTTCAAGAGTCATGGCTAAGTATGGTGTCAATCATCGTCTTTCCACCGCTTATCATCCTCAAACCAATGCTCAAGCCGAGATATCTAACCGCAGATTGAAGCGTATTCTGGAGCGTACTGTGGGAGAGCATCGTGCCTCATGGGCCGATAAGTTAGATGATGCTTTGTGGGCTTTCTGTATCGCTTATAAGACCCCGATTGGTTGTACACCTTATCTTCTTGTGTATGGGAAAGCATGCCACCTCCCTATCGAGCTGGAACATAAGGCATACTAGGCCTTGAAGTGGGCTAACTTCGACATCAACAAAGCCGGTGATCTTCGCAAGATTCAACTCAACAAGCTTAATGAATTGGGGAATGAAGCTTACGAGAACTCATTGATCTACAAGGAGAGGACCAAGATCATCCATGATGCAAGGATTAAGAACCGAGAGTTCCACGTTGGTGATCAAGTCTTACTTTTTAACTCTCGGTTGAAGATCTTCTCGGGCAAGTTGAAGAGCCGCTGGTCTGGTCCATTCACCGTCGCCAAAGTCATCCCATATGGCACCATTGAGCTTTCTCATCCAAATGGGCCCAAATTTAAGGTGAATGGCTAGCACGTGAAGTTGTACTTTGGTAAGGACATCTCTCATGAGATGATTCCATCCCTCACCACGTTTCCCATGAACTAGTTTTGGGTCGAGTCAGGCTCGTGACTCGGTTATCAAAAACAAGTGCTTCTCGGAGGCACCCCGTGATCTATCTTTATATGTTTTTATAATAAGTGTAGGGGGAGACCCTTGTATGTGTTTGTTGTCTTTTTTCTTATCATGTGCAGGGACTCGAGCTTTCAAAGATGCATTCTTGATGACTTTTGACGACCCGTGATTCCGTGTACCCGTATTCCTAGTTCTATCTTAAACTCTTTTGATTCTCTATTTTATATTCTTCAATATTAAAATAGGAATCACTTTAGTTGTTGATAGGTGTGAAAACACCCATCCTTTTACCACTTATTTCTGGCTAAAACGAAACCAAAACACGTATTTAATGTCATTTGTTTAGAATTATGCGTGGTTTTTGTGTTTATTGTGTTTTTAGAGTCAACCGGATGAATATTGAAGAAAACATGGGATTGCACGGGTTTTGTCGAAGAAAAAGACTCAAGACGAAGTCTATTGTCCAATAGATGCAAAAGATTTGAAGTCATTGTGCCTATTTGAAGATTTATCGAAGAAAAGGGCCAAAGATGGAAGATTCATATATGTCGAAGAACTCGAGTCTATTAAATAAAAGATTATAAGACGAGTTGGAATTATTCACCGACACTTCTCAAAATCCAAAGTCGGAAACGTTTATTTAAAAGAAACGTAAAGACTAAAGAAGAAAGAAGAAAAGAAGCCCAAAACCAAGCCCATTCACAAGCCCACAAGAGACGCCTATAAATAAGACTTCACTTCACAAATTTAGAGGCTAGTTAGTCTTTGTTCAGTTTTAGTTTTTCACTCTCTCTAGTTTTAGAGAGAGAAAGTTCTCAACTTTCTCTCACTAGTTTTCATCTTTCTTTCTTTCAAGATTAAACTTTTGTATTGTTTTTCATTAATCAAGTTTAAATTCAAGCTTTTAATCTTTAATCTCATTCTACCTTTCTTGATTTTAGTTAACTTTTGGTGCAAAATACATTTGATCCATGTTGTTCTTAAAGTTTTTGTGCTTAAAAAGTTAATCTTTTTGTTCCTACATAAGCTTTCATTTGATTAAGCTTTAAGATTCTTGTGCTTATTGGCTTATTTACATGTTAAGTTTATTTACTTTTTATAAGTTTTCTTAAAAAGTTTATCTTTTTATCATTTGATTTATGAGTTTGCTTATTTGAAGTTTAGATAAGTTGTTATTTGAGCTTATTTGATCCGTTTCATATTAGATTCGTTCTAGTTTTGGAGTTAGCTTAATCAAATAGCTTATTTCCTTAGCTTTTATTTCGGATCCAAAGGTTATCGGAAAGGGTAAAACCCTTTTCTGATTTGTTCATTCCGACCGGACCCCCCCTTTATTCCAATCACCCGATCGGAAAAGGGTTTATAAGTATTCCGATTGGCATGTTTTTGCTACTTTCCGATTGTGACTTGTTTGTAGAAGATTCTGATTTTCACTCCCCCTATTCCGATCACCTAATCGGAAGAGGGTTTTGAGATATTCCAACGGGAGGTATTTTGGTGTATTCCGATCTGGGCATTAGTTCTTGATATTCTGATTGGGGACATTGACATACATTCCGATCTGAACATTTTCAAGTATTCCGATTTGACTTATTTGTGTAATATTCCGATCAGCTCATTTGGGTCATTCCGATCTGACTTATTTTGACTTATTCCGATTAGGGTTCTTTTTATGCTATTCCGATTGAGACTGTTTCCAAACATTCCGATTAGGTTGTTTCTAAGACATTCCGACGAGGGGTTTAGTGGTATTCCGATTTGACTATTTCCCAACTGTTTAATTTCTTGTTTTCGCAAAGTTTCAAGTTTTAGATTTACTAAGTGTTCAAGTATTTTTCTAATATAGTCTTTAAGTTTTCAAGCATTTATTTTTGAAACTCGTCTTTTTAGTTTAATCTTTAAAACTCTTTTCACTCAACGACATTTACATTTATTTACTATTAGTTTAAAATAGATAAACAAACCAACACCTTTTTATTAACCAAGAACAAATCATTCCACTTTGAACCGTGATCAATTCGAGAGGATACCGAGATTAATCTTGAACCCATACAAAACGCGTGTATCAAATGGCGCAGCTGCCGGCTCTTCTCGTTAGGATTAACAGTTTTTGTGAGAACTTGGATTTTCGGATCCGTTCACCGTGAATGTTACTTTTTCATAAAAACTTTCAAAAAACCCAAAAAAATACAAAATTTTCAAAAATACAAAAAAAAAATTAAAAACAATAAAAACCAAAAATATTTCTTGTTTGCTTTGTTAGTTCTTTTGCAGGTGCATGCGTACACGATCAACGTCTTATCAAGAGCCCGAGCCTCTCGAAGACTTAGACATGGCCGGTGTACAAAACTACAACAATAACCCACCTCTCAATAACAATAATAAAAACAATAACAATCCACCTCTCAACAACAATAATAACAACAACAATGAGCCTCTACCAGACAATCGCTCGATGATTGAACTTCTGCAAGCACATGTAGATGGAAACAATGATCCAGTTGTCATACCCGCGATTGCAGCCAACAATTTTGAGCTCAAATCCGGTTTTATCCAGATGGTCTCTGCTCAACCATTCTTGGGGCGTACCATTGATGATCCACATGACCACATCACGAGATTCTTGCAACTCACGAATACGGTCAAATTCAATGGTGTTCCACAAGAGGTAATCCGTTTACAACTTTTTCCCTTCTCTTTAGAGGGACAAGCCCGGCATTGGCTTGCTAAGGAACCGCCACAAAGTATTCTTACGTGGACGGATTTGGAGACCAAATTTATCAACTACTTTTTCCCACCCTCTCGTACTACCGCTTTGCGGAATGAAATCATTAATTTTGAACAAAAGTACGATGAGTCTTTTAGTGAATCTTGGGACCGTTTCAAAGATCTTTTAAGAAAATGCCCACAACATGGTTTTACCAAAGTGCACCAAATTAACACTTTTTATAATGGTTTAAGCATGAATGACCAAGATTCACTAAACAGTGCGTCGGGGGGGGGGGGGGGGGGGGGGTAATATTTTGGTTAAGACTTCCAATGCTGCTTGGGATATCATTGAGAATAAGTCTCGTGTGCAAACCAAGAGTGTGCGGACCAATGTCGCTAGTGCTAGTGCTAGTGACAGCGACAAGCGACTTGACAAAATCACTACGCTTCTTGAATCGCTTGTTACCCACACCGCTAACAACACCAACAGCATCAACGTTAAAAACGCTCACGACGCTCAAGTCAATGCTGTTAGCCAACCATGTGAGATATGCGGGGGACCTCATTCTTACACCACTTGTACTGCCACCCAAGACTACCCTTCTGAGAATGTGAATGCAGCATACGGTACCTATCCTCCGGCCGCTTATCAAGCTCGTCCTCAAGGTGACCGTAACTTGCTTAGCTATCGCTCTAACAACTTTCTTTCCCCATAGGGTTTTCCTCCTAACAACCCAAACCAACAACAAAACCTCAATCGCCCTCGTCAACAACAACAACAACCTCGTACACCATACATACCACCTCACAAACAACCATATCAACCTCAAAGAAACAACCAAGTTTAACAACAACCTGCTTATCAACCACCCGCCTACAATGCTCCTCCCAACCAACCCACCGCATTACCTCAAGATATTGGAACCTACATGAGGACTAATGATGTGATCGTGGACAATCTCCAGCGGGAAGTGCTCAACTTGAAAGCAGACATGGTGAAACAAGGGAACGATCTGCGAGCTGATATGAGAAACACTTTGGCCAGTCAAATGAATGACTTAAGGAACATGATGGCTAGTTTCTTCCAAGGTAATCAACCCTCTTCTCCGGGTACTCTTCCGAGTAACACCGTTGCGAATCCAAGAGGGGAGATGAAAGCAATCACCACTCGCAGTGGCAAAGGTACCAAGGAACCCGAGCTTCCTATACCTCCACCGGTGATTGTGACTAAGGAAAACGAGTCACCTGCTCCTATTCCTCATCCTTCTACTTCCCCAATTTCTCCACCTCTTACTTCTACCCCTCCTCCACCCAAGGATGTGAGTGATCCTTCGATCCCAAAGCCTTCCTCTTCTTCCGATATACCTTATCCATCAAGGTTGAGGAAAGAGAAGATCAAAAGCAAGGATGATATTCAACTTTCGAACTTTCTTAAAATGTTTAAACAATTGAATTTTAACATCTCCTTCGCTGAGGCTCTCGCTCACATGCCCAAATACGCGAAAATGTTCAAAGATCTTCTTAGCGACAAGGAGAAGCTTCTTGATATTGCTAAAACCCAACTTAATGAGAATTGCTCTGCAGTGCTCCTAAGGAAATTGCCAACCAAGGTTGGTGATCCGAGTCGTTTCTTAATCCCTTGCAACTTCCCGGGAGTAGAGAATTGCATGGCCCTAGCCGATCTAGGTGCCAGTATTAACTTAATGCCTCTAAGCGTTTGGAAGCAATTATCTCTCCCTAAGCTAGTCCCCACCAAAATGACTTTGTAATTAGCTAACCGTACGGTTGCTTATCCAGTGGGGATAGCCGAAGACGTCTTTGTAGGAGTCGACAAATTCACTTTTCCTGCCGATTTCGTCGTCGTCGACTACGATATGGACCCTCGTGTGCCATTAATTGTGGGTCGTCCATTCTTGAGGACCGGTCGCACTCTCATCGATGTTGAAGCTGGTGAGCTTATCATGAGAGTGGGTGACGATAAAATTGTCTTCAACATGGGAAAGCTTTCTAAACAGCCTTACTCTAACAAGAGTGTTAATTGTATTGACGTTCTTGATGAGGCTTGTGAAGAACACTTCAAAGATGCTTGTAAAAGTATTCCTACCTCTCTTCCCAACGTTGAGACCGTTTCCTCTATTGACTCATCACTATCTCTATTTGGAGAAAGTGATTTCCTTTGGAAAGATTTGGAAGCCACCATGGGAGATGTGAACTTAGAACATGATGATTCTCCCACCGATTAGGATGAAGATCTTCGCCTCATTGAGAACCTTCTTAAAGAAGACAATATTTCCCCACCATCTCCCACGGTTATTGCTATCGATGCTCCGACTTTGAAAACGCCTCCCATCGAAAATCCTCCGGATTTAGAACTTAAGGAGTTGCCGCCCCATCTCGAGTACGTGTTCCTTGAAGAAGAGAAGAAGTCGTCCATCATCATTGCTAAGGACTTGAACGAAGTAGAGAAATCTCGCCTCATCGCCGTGCTTAAAGATCATAAGAAGGCAATTGCTTGTAAAATTTCCGATATCCGCGGAATTGATCCGAACTTTTGTACAAACAAGATTATCATGGAAGATGACTTTAAACCCGCAATCCAGAGCCAAAGAAGGGTTAATCCTCGCATTCATGACGTCATCAAACAAGAGGTTATCAAACTTCTTGATGCCGGCTTGATTTACCCTATTTCTGATTCGCCATGGGTAAGTCCCGTCCATTGTGTGCCAAAGAAGGGCGGAATAACCGTTGTTCCCAATGAACACAACGAGTTGATTCCCACTCGTCTCGTTACTGGGTGGAGAGTTTGCATCGATTATCGCAAGCTCAATGATGCCACGAGAAAAGATCACTTTCCGCTTCCTTTCATGGATCAAATGCTCGAGCGTCTTGCGGGTAATGACTATTACTGCTTCTTATACGTTTTCTCCGGGTATTTTCAAATTCCCATCGATCCTAAAGACCAAGAAAAGACCACATTCACTTGTCCCTACGGAACATTTGCTTACACGTATGCCTTTTGGTTTATGTAATGCTCCTAGGACGTTCCAAAGGTGTATGATGGCTATCTTCCATGACATGGTGGAAGACACTATGGAAGTATTCATGGATGATTTCTCGGTTTATGGCGATTCTTTCTCTGCTTGCCTTGCCAATTTAGAACGTATACTTAAGCGGTGTGAAGACACTCGCCTTGTTCTTAATTGGGAAAAATGCCATTTCATGGTAAAAGAGGGCATCGTCCTAGGACACAAGATCTCCAAAGCCGGTCTTGAAGTAGACCGTGCTAAAGTCGATGTTATCGCTAAGTTGCCTCCACCTTCAACCGTGAAGGGTGTGAGAAATTTCCTGGGTCATGTGGGCTTCTACCGTCGCTTTATCAAAGATTTTTTGCAAATCGCTCGCCCGATGACCCATCTCTTGGAAAAAGATACTCCTTTTATCTTTTCCAAAGAGTGTCTTGAAGCCTTCAACTTGCTTAAGGATAAGCTAACTAAGGCACCCGTCTTGGTTACCCATAATTGGGAGCTTCCCTTTAAGTTGATGTGCGATGCTAGTGACTATGCTATTGGAGCGGTTCTGGGACAAAGAGTGAACAAACACTTCCAACCGATCCATTACGCTAGCAAGACAATGACGGGGGCCCAATTGCATTACACGACAACCGAAAAAGAGCTTCTAGCTGTTGTCTATGCTTTTGAAAAATTTCGCCCCTATCTTGTCCTTTCCACCACAATCGTGTACACCGATCATTCCGCATTGAAGTACTTGTTAACTAAGCAAGATTCTAAACCAAGACTTCTTCACTGGGTTTTGCTACTCCTAGAATTTAAAATCGAAATTCGTGATAAGAAGGGCGCCAAAAACCTAGCCGCGGATCATCTCAGTAGACTTGAGGATCCTTAACAGGGGGATCATCCGAACAAAGAGATCATTGACTCTTTTCCCCTGGAGACCTTAGTGTCTATCAACTCGACCTCTGATGAAACCCCGTGGTTTGCGGACATTGCAAACTACTTGGCGGGTGGAATTCTCGTTGACGGGTTAACATCCCAACAAACGAAGAAGTTCTTCAAAGACATTAAGACTTACCTTTGGGATGACCCGTATCTTTTCAAACAATGTGCCGACTTGATTATTCGCCGATGTGTTGATGGACCGGCAACTTTAGAAATCCTTGACGTTTGCCACAAAGGACCCACCGGTGGTCACTTTGGTCCCAACTACACCACCAAAAAAGTGTTTGACTCGGGATTTTATTGGCCCACCATCTATCGTGACACTCACGAGATGGTTAAACGTTGTGATTCTTGCCAAAAACAAGGCAAGATTACACATAAAGACGAGATGCCTCAGAATTTCATTCAAGAATGTGAAATCTTTGATGTTTGGGGTATCGACTTTGTGGGGCCATTCCCTTCCTCTAAAGGAAACAAATACATCCTTGTAGCCGTTGACTACGTTTCAAAATGGGTTGAAGCCAAAGCTTTACCCACTAATGACGTAAGGGTGGTTTGTAACTTTTTGAAATCGCTATTCGCTAGATTCGGTGTGCCTCGTGCCATTATTAGTGATCGTGGGACTCATTTTTGCAATGACCAATTCGCAAGAGTCATGGCTAAGTATGGTGTCAATCATCGTCTTTCTACCGCCTATCACCCACAAACTAATGGCCAGACTGAAATCTCTAACCGAGGATTAAAGCGAATTCTTGAAAGAACCGTGGGAGAGCATCGTGCCTCATGGGCTGATAAACTTGATGATGCTTTGTGGGCTTTTCGTACCGCATACAAGACTCCGATTGGTTGTACACCATATCGTCTCGTGTACGGAAAGGCGTGCCACCTCCCCATTGAGTTGGAGCACAAGGCTTACTGGGCCTTGAAGTGGGCTAATTTTGATATCAACAAAGCCGGTGACCTACGCAAGATCCAACTCAATGAGCTCAATGAACTCCGTAACGAGGCTTATGAAAATTCTTTGATCTATAAGGAAAATACTAAGCTCATTCACGACTCCAAGATTAAAAACCGAGAGTTCCAAGTTGGAGACAAATTTTTACTCTTTAACTCTCGGTTGAAAATCTTTTCGGGCAAGCTGAAATCTCGTTGGTTCGGCCCATTCACCATTGCCCAAATTTTTCCATATGGTACTCTCGAGCTCGCTCAACCTAATGGACCTAATTTTAAGGTGAATGGCCAACGAGTGAAGTTGTACTTTGGTGCGGACATCTCTCATGAGATGATTCCATCCCTCACCACGTTCTCCATGAACTAATTTTGGGTCGAGTCAGGCTCGTCACTCGGTTATCAAAAACAAGCGCTCCTCGGGAGGCAGCCCGAGTATCTATCCTTTTCTGTTTTAACCTCCTAAGTGTAGGGGGGCCTCTATAGGTGTTTGTATTTGTGTGGTGATGTGATTACATGGATGAATGCACTTTTGGAACCTTTGAAGAACCGTGCTCCCGTGTTATCCGAAATCCGGTTCTATCTCTCAACTATCGTGATTCAATTTTTTTCATACTCATATTTGAAATTGATCACTTTAGTCGTCTCTTCCTTAACTTGATTTAACCAGCGTGCACAATGTCATAAGTGTAGGGGAGACTTTTCTCACATGCTTAAACATTGAGGACAATGTTTATCTTAAGTGTAGGGGGACTTCTATCGAAGTTTTAAGTGGACTTTTCCATGAAAATGCCTTCATTTAACCAGAAAATCATCTTTTTCGACATTTTTCAAATTTTTTATTAACTTTGGCCATTTAGTCGTAATTTTTTTTATCGTTGCTTTCATATGTATATATCCCACAATAAAGTCAAAAATTTTAATAAAGTGATGTAGCTAGTTTAGAAGTCTTTGATATATTAGGCCCGTTGCGATTATTTTGACTCAACCCGAATAGACTTGTCCAAGTTTATTCTAGCTAGTATCCTTAACCATGTAGACCTTAATTGGTTTATTAGGCTAAGCATCCACGAGTCTCATTACTTGAGATTTTAAATTGTGGAGAACGAGAAATGATAGAGTCAATTATAAGTCGGTATTCTTGCACAAGCTCACTTGGTGTAATTATTTGCCTATTCTCCCATCGCTTGTTAATAAATTTATCTGCAATAAGTAAGGTCGTACGATTTGAAAAGTTACTTAGCTTCTAGCCCAAGATCGTTTAAAAGTTGCTCGGTAATGATAAGAGTTCATAACCAAGGCATAACTTATGAAGCGGGGCGCGAAGATTGGCGAGTCTGAAAAGGCCCTAACAAGGCATGAGGATTCCATTTTATTGCTAAAGATCCAAGGTGATGTGAAAAGCATTATTCCCAAAATCAATATGAAGGATCAAGACTCACGACGAAAAGCAATCAACTCCCATAAAGATCATGGAGAAGTCTATCCGAAAAGACCCTCAAGGTATGAGGATAAATAGATCCAAGTCCGAAAAGGAGGCGGATCGTTGTATCTCAAAATCCCAATTACAGATTGAAGAAATAATCATGAAGTCGTGGTCAACAAAGTTGGAGTACCCCTCAAAAGTCTCCAAGTGAAGAAACTCTATTAACGATGAGAAGACCATTATCTCAAGCACGTCTCTCAAGATATGAAGTATGAAGTACATGCCAAATATCGGCCAGAGAAAGGTCTCAAATCGTGAACTGAGTTATGCCAAGATATGAACTTTTTGATATCCCGAGAAGCAGTTTTAAGAGATTTTGTCCTTTAGCTAACTATTGATCAAATCGTCCTACTTTGCTTTCAGCCTAAATAAACTATCGAAATAAGTCCAAAAATGCATCTTCATGATCATTCTAAGACAAAAATAAAATATAAGAGATACACCTAGGAATAAGGGAGTTTAAGCATTTAATTAAGACATGTGTGTAAGTGTTTGATTTGCTAACTTATAATAACAATGATCTCGTTTTTAAGCTTGGTTTGGGGAACGTGAAACTTGAGGGTGATAAATCTTCGCAGCACCGAAGCCCTAATGTAAGTCCTTGATCTCTTTGCAAGTTATTTCCATATAGCTATTTTCAAGTGAAAATGGTTTTCTATCCTTTTGATTACTTTAAAGTTTTAATCTCTCTTAGTACTTTAATTTTTGTAGTATGTTAATAAGGCCAAGGTTGATTGATTATGAGAAAAGTGTAAAATTTCTTTATCACTAAGCATTGCATGAGCGCATGGCAATGGTTAAGTGTAGGGGATTTGATAGGTGTGAAAACACCCATCCTTTTACCACTTATTTCTGGCTAAAACGAAACCAAAACACGTATTTAATGTCATTTGTTTGGAATTATCCGTGGTTTTTGTGTTTATTGTGTTTTCAGAGTCAACCGGATGAATATTGAAGAAAACATGGGATTGCACGGGTTTTATCGAAGAAAAAGACTCAAGACGAAGTCTATTGTCCAAGAGATGCAAAAGATTTGAAGTCATTGTGCCTATTTGAAGATTTATCGAAGAAAAGGGCCAAAGATGGAAGATTCATATATGTCGAAGACTCGAGTCTATTAAATAAAAGATTATAAGACGAGTTGGAATTATTCACTGACACTTCTCAAAATCCAAAGTCGGAAACGTTTATTTAAAAGATACGTAAAGACTAAAGAAGAAAGAAGAAAAGAAGCCCAAAACCAAGCCCATTCACAAGCCCACAAGAGACGCCTATAAATAGGACTTCACTTCACAAATTTAGAGGCTAGTTAGTCTTTGTTTAGTTTTAGTTTTTCACTCTCTCTAGTTTTAGAGAGAGAAAGTTCTCAACTTTCTCTCACTAGTTTTCATCTTTCTTTATTTCAAGATTAAACTTTTGTATTGTTTTTCATTAATCAAGTTTAAATTCAAGATTTTAATCTTTAATCTCATTCTACCTTTCTTGATTTTAGTTAACTTTTGGTGCAAAATACATTTGATCCGTATTGTTCTTAATGTTTTTGTGCTTAAAAAGTTAATCTTTTTGTTCCTACATAAGCTTTCATTTGATTAAGCTTTAAGATTCTTGTGCTTATTGGCTTATACATGTTTAGTTTATTTACTTTTTATAAGTTTTCTTAAAAAGTTTATCTTTTTATCATTTGATTTATGAGTTTGCTTATTTGAAGTTTAGATAAGTTGTTATTTGAGCTTATTTGATCCGTTTCATATTAGATTCGTTCTAGTTTTGGAGTTAGCTTAATCAAATAGCTTATTTCCTTAGCTTTTATTTCGGATCAAAAGGGTATCGGAAAGGGTAAAACCCTTTTCCGATTTGTTCATTCCGACCGGACCCCCCCTTTATTCCGATCACCCGATCGGAAAAGGGTTTATAAGTATTCCGATTGGCATGTTTTTGCTACTTTCCGATTGTGACTTGTTTGTAGAAGATTCCGATTTGCACTCCCCCTTTTCCGATCACCTAATCGGAAGAGGGTTTTGAGATATTCCGACGGGAGGTATTTTGGTGTATTCCGATCTGGGCATTAGTTCTTGATATTCCGATAGGGGACATTGACATACATTCCGATCTGAACATTTTCAAGTATTCCGATTTGACTTATTTGTGTAATATTCTGATCAGCTCATATGGGTCATTCCGATCTGACTTATTTTGACTTATTCCGATTAGGGTTCTTTTTATGCCATTCTGATTGAGACTGTTTCCAAACATTCCGATTAGCTTGTTTCTAAGACATTCTGACGAGGGGTTTAGTGGTATTCCGATTTGGCTATTTCCCAACTGTTTAATTTCTTGTTTTCGCAAAGTTTCAAGTTTTAGATTTACTAAGTGTTCAAGTATTTTTCTAATATAGTCTTTAAGTTTTCAAGCATTTATTTTTGAAACTCGTCTTTTTAGTTTAATCTTTAAAACTCTTTTCACTCAACGACATTTACATTTATTTACTATTAGTTTAAAATAGATAAACAAACCAACACCTTTTTATTAACCAAGAACAAATCATTCCACTTTGAACCGTGATCAATTCGAGAGGATACCGAGATTAATCTTGAACCCATACAAAACGCGTGTATCAGTTGTCGCTTCCTTAGCAAGATTTAAACAACGTGCACAATGTCCTATGTGTAGGGGAGTTCACTCCCACATGCTTAAACATTGAGGACAATGTTTATATTAAGTGTAGGGGGACTTCTATCGAAGTTAAGTGGGCTTTTCCTTGTATTTGTCCTCATTATAACCGGAAAATTGGTTTTTCGACATTTTTCAAAATTTTTAATATATTTTGGCCTAGTAGTATAGTAGTATTCTCCTTTGTTATCGTTATTTACTTTCCTTGCTTAAATAAAGTTTAATAAGGTGGTTTTAAATTTTTCAAAGTCGTGAATATTTTGACTCAACCCGAGTTTACTTATCTAAGTTTACTCTAGCTAGTATCCTTAACGTGTTTAAGTCAAGTTTTGCTAGGCTTTTATATAGGGAGCTTTAAAACGCGAAAGTCTTAACTCTCACGGGTTAAGAACAAGAACTTCTCGCAAGTTCCTATAATTGATCCTAGAAAGTCGTTTATCAAGGGAACTTTAAAATGCGAATTCTAAACTTGAAAGAGTCTAAGAAATTGCAAAATCCTAAAGATGACTTGAAAACCCAAAACTTTGATTTAATTGGCTAAGCATCCACGAGTCTCATTCCTTGAGATTTTAAATTGTGGAGAACGAGAGATGATAGAGTCAATTATAAGTTTAGTATTCTTTCGTGAATTTATGTGAGTTGATTATAAGCCTATTCTCCCATCGCTTGTTAATAAATTTATCTGCAATAAATAAGGTTGTACGATTTGAAAAGTTACTTAGCTTCTAGCCCAAGATCGTTTAAAAGTTGCTCGGTATTAATTAGAGTTCATAGCCAAGCCATAACTTATTTAAGCGGGATGCGAAGATTGGCGAGTCCGAAAAGGCCCTAACAAGGCATGACGGCTACATTTTGTTGCTAAAGATCCAAAAGTTATGTGAATAATCATTTATCAAAAATCAATATGAAGGATCGAGACACACGACGAAAAGCAAAAACTCCCCAAAAGATCATTGAGAATTCTATCCAAAAAGGCCCTAACAAGGTATGAGGATAAATAAATCCAAGTCCTAAAAGGAGGCGGATCGTTGTATATCAAAGTCCAAAATAAAGATTGGAGAAAAATGAAGAAGTCGTGGTCCATATATGAAGAATCTCTCAAAACGTTCAAGTGAAGAAATTCCTATTATGAAGAGAAGACCATAATTTCATGACCGTCTCTCAAAGATTTGAAGTATGAAGTCGCTGCCAAATATCGGTCCGAGAAAGGTCTCAAATCGTGAAGCGAGTTATGCCAAGATATGAACTTTATGAGGTCCCGAGAAGCAGTTTTAAGAGATTTTTTCCTTTAGCTAAATATTGATTAAATCGTTCGCTTTATTTTCGGCCTAAATAAGTATCGAAATAAGTCGAACAATGCATCATCGTGATCATTCAAGACAAAATTAAAATATAAGAGATACACCTAGGAATAAGGGAGTCTAAGTAAATATTGAGCCACATGAGTTCGTGTTAGTTTGCTAACTTATAATAACAATGATCTCGTTTTTAAGCTTGGTATGGGGAACGTGAAACTTGAGGATGATAAACGTTCATGGAAGCCAAAACCCAATTTAAGTCTTTGATTTCTTTACTTGTTTATATCCTTTTTTTTCTCAAATGTTTAGTAATTAATAAAGGCCAAGGTGGGTTATTTATGATGGAAAATGTAAACCGTGCTTTAAAATTAATGCATTGCATGAGGGCATTGCAATGGTTAAGTGTAGGGGATTTAACAAGTGTGAAAACACTTATCCTTTTACCACTTATTTCCAATAATAACAAGACCAAAACGTGTAATTTATGTCGTAAAAGTCGGAATTATGCGTGGTTTGTGTTGTTATTGTGTTTTAGGACCAAAAGATGAAAAAGGAAGAAAACACGGGCTTTCACGGGCTTTTATCAAAGAAAACGAGAAAAGACGAAGTCAAAAGATCAAGAGTGCAAAAGAACGGAAGTCCAAAGCCTATTCTGAAGATTTATCGAAGAAAAAGTCTAAAGACGGAAGTTTAATGAAGTCGAAGAACTCAAGTCTAATTATAGAAGAAAAATTATAAGACGAGTTCAAATCCCGAGACGACGTCAAGAAAGACAAAGAGTTAAATCGAGTCGAGAAGAAAGAAAGAGGAGGCAACAGATGCACTCCCCATTTTCCCTATAAATACCCTCCTAATCACATTAGGAGGGGGCTTAGCGAGTTTTAGTTTTTTCATTTTTCCTTTCTAGTTTTTAAAGAGAGAAAGTTCCCAACTTTCTCTCACTAAGTTTTCATCTTTTCTTTTAAGATTAAGTTCTTTTTAATTCTTGTATTTGGATTTCATGTAATTACAAGTTCAAGTTAAGCCTTTTGTTCTTAAATCTTTTTCTACATATCTTGGTTTACTTTAATCTTTGATCCGAATGTTATACTTCATACAGTTTGGTTGATTTGATGATTTCGTGATTAAAAGGTTAATCTTTCTATTCCTACATAAGCTTTCATACGGTTTAAGCTATAAGCTCTTTTTGCTTATTGGCTTATTTCATGTTTTTAGCTTATTGCTTTTCGGATTACTTAAAAGGTTTAGTCTTTTTAAAGTTTCTTTTATAAAGTTTATGATTTTCATGTTTTCAAAAGTTGACAAATTTATGCTTAGTGAGTTGTTTAAGATTCGGTTAAGTTAGCTTATTGAACGTGCTTATTGAGTTTTCAGTTTACCTTCATTTTCGGATTAAGTCTTGTGTTCATCGCAAAATTGGGGATTCAAACATTCCGATTGATTGCTTATTTGTATCGCAATAACCAACTTTGGTTCTACTTTGCGATAGCTTGGTTTTACCCCCTTATTCCGATCAGGGATTGCGATCGCTCATTGCGATCGCATATTCCGACGGAACTTAGGGTTTCTTTGAGTCAAAACTCTGCCCAATTTTAGTTTGTAACATTCCGATAGAATCATATTGCGACAGAAACATTCTGATACCTTGTATTTCGATCTGGACTTTGCGATTGAACAACTTTGCGACAGAATTGTTTTAAATATATTCCGATAGCTTTGTCACTTCTTACATTCCGATGGTGTTGTTTTCCGATAGAAATGACTTTATTCCGATGGTTCTAATTTATGTGCATTCTGATAGAAAGGACTTGTTGCATTCCGATAGATTGAGCTTTTAAGTTTTAAAGTTTTACAAAGTTTTAAGTTCTAAATTTACTTGTTAAGCTTTTAATCATTTACATTTTACTCAACGACAATTATTTGCTTTTAGTTTAAAAATAGATAATCAACAAACCTTTTTATTTTCCACCAAGAACAATTGAGTCGCACTTTCAACCAATAATCAATTCGAAAAGATCGGAACGAAATTATTTTATACTTGGCCAAAAATCTTGTATTAGTCTTTTCCAAAACAACTTATTGCTTTTTCCAGCTTATTGAGTGTGCTTATTTGAAATCTTTTTGTTGATTAAGCTTAGTTTAGGGATTTAAAACCTTTTGCAACTTGAATCAGCTCTTGAAGTGGTCTAGAACTCGAAAACGACTATTTTGTCGTTTTGTGTAAAGAGCTAATATTAAGTTTTTGCAAGTTCGTTTATTCTCGACTCAAGACAAATTGAAAGGCCTACTAATATAAAGCTTTAAATTTTTTTTGGTTGTTAAAGGGTTATTTGGATTCTAGATCTAATTCAAACAAGCACGTAAAAAGAGAAAATATTATTTAGCTATTTATCCGTAAAAGAAAGTGCATGTACCAATTAATATTCACAAAGTACAAGTTTCTAATGTATGAAAATAAAATTGCTTGAAATGTAAACAAAATGAAAGTGTAGGGACTAAATGTGCAAAATCATAAACTAAATGGACCAATTATGAAAATTATAACAACTAGTCAAACCAACTTAACAAACTTGAAAAATGTCTAACTAAAATTATAACAAATGGAAATATAAGGACTGACTTTTGCAAAACCTAAAAAGATGGATTTTTAGAATTGATTACAAACTCTTTCAAAAACTAAGGACCAAAATGCAAATAAAACTAATACTTTCACAAAAACGGGTTAAGTGACTTGAATAAGCTCGAATGAGCTTATTACTCAACCAAAATTGATCTGGTTTTTCTAAACTGCTTAAAATTGAAAATAAGCTAGCCTTGCAAAAGGAATTTTGCTAAAAGCTTCTAAATCTCAACTTAGCTTATCACAAAAAGCCAACAGTAAGCCCATTTGAAATCTAGTCATCCACAAAACGATTTTATTGCAAAAACTGATTAATCAATCCTCAAAAAGCTTGGAATGTCTTTTGGTTTTGAAAATGGTCAACAAAATAAGCTGGAATCTTGAATAAGCCAAAAACAACTTATTTGACCAGAGTTTGACCAAAAACTCAATAAGCTGAAAATCTCAGAAATCACTCATGACATGTTTGCAAGTTGATTTGTGAAAGAATCAATGGATTTATGAAGTAGATTATAAGATCAAGCAAAATAGTGGACTACTTATCATAGAAACTACAATTTGCTATTAAGCTGATTAATAAAACAAGAACTCACTCAAAAGCTAAAACTGTATGGTTTCCTTATAAGCAATGAAATCTAGGATGATAAGATACAATTGAAAACAGGTTTCAGGCAAAATTATCAAGTAACAAAGAAATGCAAAAGAATCAAAGTAAGCAAGTTTTCACTGATGAACTTTCAAAAAGCTTGACCCAAAGTTTTTCAAGGCCAATTGCCTTTTTGACTTTTCTCTTGACTTCAAAGTTTTACCAAAATGCTTACACTATCTTACTAAGTGTAAATGAACTCTGAACAATCTGAATCACCATAAATAATCCAAAACCAAACACCACTTTAAAATCTGTAAATGAACTTTTTCAAAGTCTTTTTGAGTACAAGTGAATGACTGAATTAGACACTTATCAGAACTTGTTCAAATGAGGTAATGAAATGGTTCAAGAGCAAAATCAAGCTAGTTAACTAGTTAAAACACAAATTGAGTACTAATGAGCAATTACTGATGAAAGACTAAATTTAACCAAGTAAAACTGACTGTAAAGCTGTAAGTCTATAATTACTCTATCAAATCAACACAGTTAAGCTACAAGTAAGCTAATCACTCAATCAATTCATCATTTAAGTAGTACAAGGAATTGAGCATACATAAGCTGTTTAGAGGAATTTAAAATAAGAGATTATGTTCCTTTTAGCTTTAGGCCAACACTGATGGAGTAGAGAGGCGCTGAGCCTTCTAAGTACAACTAAACCACCATTAATCAACCACCAGTAACCATCATCGTCATCATGATCTGCTACAGTAAACTCCCCTGCTACAAATTCTTCAAATGGACTGAAAATGAACTGCAACTGGATTCTGAACTAGATACAAGTCTTCAAAGTATCAAACAACTTCCATTGATCATGGAAGATCAACATAAACACTCAGTATCAACAGGATTATGATAATGCAGGTACAATAAAGAGATTGAGTGAAAATGAAAGTTTAAAATTCATTAATGGTGAAAAAGAGGTTACAAATCTGTTACTAACTAACTAACTAACTGACTCTTAGGGGGTTGTCAAACACCTAAGAGTAGTTACTAACTACTTTTAATCACTAGGAATGAAAGGGAATTGAAAAGTTTGTGTTTTTCACATCTACAAGCAACTCGTTACAAATGAGCTATCTAGGTCCTATTTATAGAGTGAGAATGAAAGTCTGTCAGGGATGATGACGTGTTGCAGCCAATCATTGAGCTCCTCGTGTCTTTAATCTCTTAATTTCAAATTCCAGCTCAAGAACACATTTGGGGGTTTTTGATTTAGTTAATTTCAGCTTAATTGGATGTTATGAATGAATTTGTCTCTTGAAATGAAGCACTTTTCATGTTTATAGCTCCTCTTGATATGAAGTGTAGCAGATTCTTGATCCTGGGCTCGTTATAACTTTGAAGATGATATGTGGCAATGTATGATTGGCCTTTAGCAATTCACATGGATCGTTATCCAAAATGGATAAAGTTATTATTGCATGGCGTGATTTCATTGGCTGAAATGTCTGAGTGGAAGTTACTATTTGGATTTGATTATTTAATACTTGGCGGCTGAGTGGGATTACTTGGCAATCCGTTTCACTCTCTTCCTTTGCTCTCATTGGTTGATACATTCTCACACGGATTAAGTATCAAAAGTAGTATGAAACTTGACAATTCCAGTCCCTAGACTTTGGCAGAATCTTCATTTGAGCTCCAATCTTGATTTCTTTGGCATTTTTTATCCTTTAAACTTCAAACTTGTTTATAACGAATCCTTTGACTTTTTGACTTGAATGTTGACCAGATTTGACTATGATCTTGACTTTTCCAAAATTGCACTTTAGTCCTTCATCTTTTGAATGTTGTCAAGATAGGTCCTTATCTTCACATTGCTTGTCACTTTTGATCCTTCTCTTGTCTTTTCTTCATCTTTTAGGCTTGATTTCACTTGTTTGCTCCAAATTTGTATCCTTGTTACATAAACAAGCACAAACACAAAACATACCACATAATACTGCTTTTATGTATAAAAGTTAGGTATTTGCTACGTGTTTTAGGGTGATTTGTTGACTTATTATATGAGAATTTGATCATATCAAATCTCCTACACTTGATCAATGCCATGACCTCATGCAATGCCATATTTTAAAGCACCAATTTACAATTTTCTCATAATTAACCCACCTTGGCCAATATGAAATGCTTTTACACTACTCCATACTATATGATGCATGATTTTGATTTTATACAATGCAATGCAAAGGAAAACAATTCTATTTATATATTTTTTGATTTTCTTGAAATGGTTTTGATAGAAATAACTCATAAAGAAATCAATGACTTAGATTAAGGCTTTTGGTACCATGAACACTTATCACCCTCAAGTTTCACTTTCCCCATACCAAGCTTAAAAACAAGATCATTGTTATTCACAAGTGAAAGTGCGTCAACTTATTCATATAGATTAAGTGTGTTACTCTCATACCCCCACTTATTATGCCTCTAAGAGCGGTTCTTATTTGAGCAAATTGATTGAGAGCAAATTTGTCATTATTTAAAGCGTGAAATATAAGAAATGTAAAATCTCAAAATAAGGAAGCACGGTTTTAATCCTAAGTAATCCTCTAATCCATCACTCGAAAAACCGCCCACAATTAATATAAGTCCGACTCAAGAGTAATAAGTCATTCGCCTTATGTGTAAGATCCTTATGTCATGCATTAATAGGTACCTACACACTCGCTAAAGAAAGAAAAATAAAACTCACGCAATAATTTATATCCGCCGCCTTTTTGAGACCTTGGATCTTAAATCCCGCAACCCGTCAAGGTAATATTGGATTAGAGCAAATATTAAATCCCTGCAACCCTTGTGAAAGTAATATTGGAATTTAATAGCTACTATAACTAACACTTCACTGCCCCTCTTGGGAGTCTTGTATAATTATTTTTATTTTTCTTTTTTCCTTTTTTTTCTAGCCACTCATTTTTTTCATAAGACACTCTTATTTTTCTTTATTCCTCACAAAGAAAGTTGAAAAGAATAAAAGGAAAAATACCCACTAAGTATTAAGCATGACATAAGTCTAGTACACATAAAACGTTCTAACTTAGAATCTTAAGACGTACTTATACCAACCACGAATGATTAGTCAAAAATGCATAAAAGACTACAAACCAATTAAAACCGTTCTTGATTATTTATTAACATATATACATGCGTTGACAAGAAAGTTAAGGTTACGAAAGGGGATATAAAAGCCACAATTTATTATTATGAGGTTTATCTAGCCCTTTACACTTATTTCAAACTCTATCATCTCTTGTTCTCCACAGTTTAAAATCTCAAATAATGAGACTAGTGGATGCTTAGCCTAATAAACCAATAAAGGTCTACATGGTTAAGGCTACTAGCTAGAGAATGCTTAGATAAGCAAACTCGGGTTGAGTCAAAGTATCCATGACGGGCCTAATATGTCAAAGAAGTCTAAACTTGTTAAACTATGTCCTTTATTATATTTTTTCCTTTTTATATATTTTGATGAAAAATAAAAAAAGAAATATATACAATGCAAATTTGTTATGAAAATGAAAAATGTTTAATGCAAAAATTATGAATGCATATTTTTGGTGACCAAAGTAGATCGAAAATTTGAAAAATGTTTGAAAAATTAATTTCCAAGTTATCATGAATGTCAATGACAAAGTCTAGGTAAGGTCACTTTGATAGAAGACCCCCCCTACAGTTAAGATAAACAGTGTCCTCAATGTTTAAGAATATTAGAGTAAACTCCCCTACACTTAGGACATTGACAACTTTGCTTATCCAAAGCTAAGAAAAGATCAACTATAGTGAATTCATTTTTAAGCACAATGTGGTAATGAAAAATCACAATAGTAACGAAGTGAATCGGATACAAGGGCCTCCTCCATAAGCTCCAAGGCACGTGATGAGAAAGAGAAACCCTACAAACAACATGAAGACAAAAGGAAGGTCTCCCCCTACACTTATCCTCAACTCTATACCCTTGTTTCTATCCTATCACACTCTAAGTCTAAAAACTCTAAGCCTAGTTATTCAAGCTTGATTTATGGAGTCTCTAGCTCGACTCATCCCACACTTAAAAGTGTCTAAAACCTATCATGGAGAGAAAAAGTTTCACCCTATTTAAGAAAAATCTCCATGATGAGGTAAAGCAAGTTTTCAATTATCAAAACTCCATAAATTTCCCCCCGAATAAAATACATAATTACCATCCCACTTATAACACAATCCAAAAAATAACTTCCCAAGCATAGGTGAAAAGAGTGAGGTGTTGTTCTCCAAAATGGTTGCCCATATGTTCTTCCAAAGGTGATAAGGTGATACTCTTAAATCTCTACAAGTTTTCCTTTTATTGCATCAGGCGGATACTGAGATGGTTTAGCAAGTTCTATACTAGGATCAAAAATCCTTTCCTTGATGGGAAAATAACAAGTGGTGGTTGCCTTAGAAGATTCCCCCTTATAGGTCACATGTTGAGAGAAAGATTGTGGAGTAATGGGTATCAACCAGCTTTTTGAAGGAACCATCATAACTTGTTTTCCTTTGTCACTTTGAAAGGTTGAGGTGGAAAGGATAGACAGTAAAGGATCTTCATGCAATAGAGAATCTAGAAAGAGTATGTCTCCCTCCTCATCAATATATCCAAGAGTGTACTCAAAAGGTATATCAACCTCTAAAAACTCACCACTCTCATCTATAATAGAATCCTCTTCATCACCATAAACATCATAGATTGGTATGTCAAAGATTGGTGACTCCTCAAAACTCAAGGAAGTGTGATCATCAAATAATGGAGATTCACAAGTGGAGAACTCGTCATCACTATAATCATCATATATTGGTGTATCACAAAGAAGAGGTTCATCATCACTAAAATCCTCATTAGTTTCTTCATCATGGTGGAAAAATGGGTTATCAATGATGTTTCAAAGAGAGGATTGGAATGAATCACAAAATCACCAAAGTTAAGCTCTTGAGGTTCATGAAAATCCAAAGATAAGGTAATGGAGGCAATGGTCTCAACATAAGGAGGATCATAATTTCCACTTGTACAAGCTTCATAAAAATATACATCACAAACTTCATCAAGGATATCATCTTGAGTTTCCTCCTCATTAACAACATCAATATGCTTCACCGTCTCGGGATCATTAGATTTCTTTGACAACTTTCCCATGTTAAACACAACTCTTTCATCTCCTACCCTTATTGTAAGTTCACCTTCTGCCACATCTATAAGAGTACGATCCGTTCTCAAAAATGGCCTACCAACAATTTGAGGAACTCTCGGATCCATATCATAATCAACCACCACAAAAACCGCGGGAAAGGTAAATCTATCCACCCCAACAAAAACATCCTCCGTAATGCCCACCGGATAGGCTATGGTACGGTTGGCTAATTCAAGGGTCATCCTAGTAGGAGTGAGTTCGGGAAGTGAAAGTCTTTTCCAAACCGATAATGGCATGATATTAATGCTTGCCCCTAAATCCACTAGTGCCATGCAATTTTCCACCCCCGAGAAATTGCAAGGAATCAAAAACCTCACCGGATCTCCAAGCTTAGTAGGCAACTTCTTAAGCAAAAACCGCAGAGAAATTTTCATTTAAGGAAGCATTAGGCAAATCCACCAATTTCGCCTTGTTAGAAAGAAGGTCTTTGATCATATTAGCAAATTTAGGCATATTTGCTAAGGCTTCCACAAAAGATATGTTTATGTTTAGTTGCTTGAACATCCTCATAAAGTTTGACACTTGAATATCGTCCTTATTCTTAAGCTTTTCCTTTCTCATTCTTGATGGGTATGAGAGACTTGGTTTTGGTTGAGGTTGAGTTGTTGATGAAGGATTCTCTTTGTTTGTTTATTTATTGGTAGGTGTAGAAGGTAAAGGAGTAGTAGGTGTAGGATGAGAAGGTGTAGGTGTTGAAGTTGTAGAGCTTGAAGGTGGTGAGTTTGATGTTGAAGGCTTATCACAAGGTGGAACCATAGAAGGTGAAGGATCATGATTTTTCTTTCCACTCCTTATTGTGATAGCATTGACATTAGCCCTTGGATTTGTTTGTATGTTTGAAGGTAGAGCACCTTGTGGCCTTTGATTGAGAAGCATCATAAACTTTTTGTTTGTTTCCTCATGCATTTCCCTCATTCTTTCCTCATTGGCTTAGAACCTCCTTTCATTCTCTTGATTCATTTTGTGAAGAAGCTCAGTGGTATTAAAATCATGTGGCACATTCCCTTGAAAACCTTGGGGTTGGAAAGGTGTAGTAATGTATCGATTTTTCTAGTTGAAAGTTCGTTTTCTCGGTATCTTCTCGAATTGATTTATGGTTTAAAATATGACTCAGTTGTTCTTGGTGGAACAAAAATGTTTGGTTTTGGTAAATTAAATGTGCAAGACTTAAAAATAAATAACAAGTAATTAAAACTAAAACTAGTTGAAACGTAAAACTGTGCAATATTTAAAACGTTAAAAGTAAATGACGAGAATTTAAATGACGTAAAATTAAAGCTTAACGAAAAGTAAATTGACATTTAAATAAAAATGCAAAACGAAACGAGAACAATTGACACTTTAACAAAATATTAAAACAAATCAAAAACATCCTATCGGAATACACCCGATCGGAATCCAATCGGAATCCGATCGGAATGTACTCCACCGGAAAGCTGCAAATCGGAATGTTATGAAAATAGTCCAGATCGGAATATATTCCGATCGGTTGATCGGAATGTAGACACTCCACCCGTCGAAATATCACCAAAGCTAGCCAAATCGGAATATTATGAAAATAGTGCAATCGGAATAAGTGGAAAACAATCTAATCGGAATGTGCTAAGAAAATATCCAAATCGGAATACCAAAACATGCCAAATTGGAATGAGCAAAACCCTTTTCCGATCAACAGATCGGAATAAAGGGTGCTGGTCGAAAAGATTGATCGGAAAGGGGTTTTCCCTTTCTGATTTAAGTGGGATTCGAGATAAGCAAGTAATAAGCTATGGTAAATAAGCCCAAACTAAAACTAGAATGAATCAATAATGAAACGGAACCAATAAGCACAAATAACAACTTTTCCAAACTTAAAATAAACAAACTTTTAAATCAAACCATAAAAAGATGAACTTTTTAAGCACGAAAACATTAATGAACAACACGGATCATATGTAGTTCGCACCAAAAGTAAACTAGAATCAAGATAGGAAGATGAGAGATTAAACAAGAAAAATAAAGATTCAAGAACAATAAAAGAAAACTTACTTGAAAATTAAATGTATTAAAGGTGAATAACGAGAAATTAAAGTGCAAGAAATAAAATAACAAGTATGAAAATGGTGGAAGTGGTGGGTTGTCAATCCACCCAACAACTTGAAAATGAAACTAGCCTTAACTATATATAGGAAGCTTCCTCCCTCTTTCCTCTTTTCCTTATTTGCACACTTAAGTCCTTTTCTTCTTAATTGTTTGTTAATCTTGGACTTAATGACTTTGTCTCGGGATTTCTTTGAACTCGTCTTGAATTTTCTTCACAAATAAGACTCGAGTTCTTCGGCTTTTAGTAAACTTCCGTCTTCTGACTTTTTCTTCGATAAATCTTTAGAATTGGTCTTGGACTTCCGTTCTTTTCGCACTCTTGATCTTTCGACTTCGTCTTTCGTCTTTTTCTTCGATAAAAGCCCGTGAAATCCCGTGTTTTCCCCACTTTTCACCTTTTCGTCCTAACTCACAACAAAAACACAAACCACGCATAATTCCGACATAAATGACATAAAATACACGTTTTGGCTCGGTTATTATTGTAATTAAGTGGTAAAAAGGATGGGTGTTTTCACACCTATCAAATCCCCTACACTTAACCATTGCAATGTCCTCATGCAATGCATTAGTTACAAAGCAAGATTACGTTTTCCATCATAATCAATCCACGTTGGCCTTTATTAAAGGGATAGAAAACTATAAACATTCAAAGTAAAGAAATCAAAAACATACCTTTGGGTTTTTGGAAAGGTCGTGAATGATCATCATCCTCAAGTTTTCACTTTCTCCAAACCAAGCTTAGAAACGAGATCATTGTTATTATAAGTTAGCAAACTAACACGAACTCATGTGGGCTAATTATTCACTTAGACTCCATTATTCCTAGGTGTATCTCTTTTATTTTATTGTTGTCTTGAATGATCACGAGGATGCATTTTTGACTTATTTCGATAATTATTTAGGCCGAAAATAAAGTGAACGATTTAATCAATAGTTAGCTAAAGGACAAAATCTTTTAAAACTGCTTCTCGGGACCTTATAAAGTTCATATCTTGGCATAACTCGCTTCGCAATTTGAGACCTTTCTCGGACCGATATTTGGCAGCGACTTCATACTTCAAACCTTGAGAGACGTTCATGAAATTATGGTCTTCTCTTCATATAGGAATTTCTTCACTTGAAGTTTTGAGAGATTCTTCATCTTTGGACCACGACTTCTTCATTTTTCTCCAATCTTTATTTTGGACTTTGATATACAACGATCCGCCTCCTTTTATGACTTGGATCTATTTATCCTCATACCTTGCTAGGGTCTTTTCGGATACACTTCTCCACGACTTTTGGGGAGTATTTGCTTTTCGTCGTGTGTCTCGATCCTTCATATTGATTTTCGATAAATGATTCTTCACATCACTTTTGGATCTTTAGCAACAAAATGTAGCCCTCATGCCTTGTTAGGGCCTTTTTGGACTAGCCAATCTTCGCATCCCGCTTCAATAAGTTATACCTTGGCTATGAACTTTAATCCGTACCGAGCAACTTTTAAACGATCTTGGGCTAGAAGCTAAGTAACTTTTCAAATCGTACGACCTTACTTATTGCAGATAAACTTATTAGCAAGCGATGGGAGAATAAGCTTATAATTAACTCACATAAATTCACGAAAGAATACCAAACTTATAATTGACTCTATCATCTCTCGTTCTCCACAGTTTAAAATCTCAAGGAATGAGACTCGTGGATGCTTAGCCTATTAAATCAAAGTTTTGGGTTTTCGAGTCGCCTATAGGATCTTGCAAATTCTTAGACTTTTTCATGTTTAGAAATCGCATTTTAAAGTTCCCTTGATAAACGACTCTCTAGGATCAATTATAGGAACTTGCGAAAAGTTCTTGTTCTTAACCCGTGAGAGGTAAGACTTTCGCGTTTTATTGCTCCCTATATAAAAGCCTAGCAAAACTTGACTTAAACACGTTAAGGATACTAGCTAGAGTAAACTTAGATAAGTAACTCGGGTTGAGTCAAAAGATTCACAACGTTTGAAAATTAAAACCACTTTATTCAAACTTTATTCTAATAAAAAAAGAAAATAACTATACAAAGGTAAAAACTAATAGGCCAAAATAGTTCAAAAATTTTGAAAAATGTCGAAAAATTGATTTTCCGGTTAAAATGAGGACAAATACAAGGAAAAGGCCACTTAACTTCGATAGAAGTCCCCCCTACACTTAATATAAACATTGTCCTCAATGTTTAAGCATGTGGGAGTAAACTCCCCTACACTTAGGACATTGTGCACTTTGTTTAAATCTCGCTAAGGAAGAGACAACTAAAGAGATTCATATTTTAATATTGAGAAATATAAAATAGTGAATCGAAAATAGTTTAGGATAGAACCGGGAAGAAGGGAACACGGAATCACGGTTTGTCAAAAGTCATCAAGAGTGTGTCTGTGAAGCTCTAATCCCTGCACATGATAAGAAAGAAAGCAAGAAACACCACGGGGCTCCCCCTACACTTATGGTGAAAATAGATAGATAATTGGGTTGCCTCCCAAAAAGCGCTTGTTTTTGTTAACCGAGTCACGAGCCTGACTCGTCCCCGAATTAAATAGTCCATGGGGAAGCCTCGAATGTGATACCGGGATCAAAGACCTTGTCCTCGTTCCCGGTTGACGTCAACAAAGGAGAGGCGGGGGGGATAAGTCTTGAATGGGAGAAAAACCCTTTCAACATACGAAAATTATGTGAAATCAAGATCCACGGGAGGTGGGTTGGGTAAAGTAAGCACATTGTCCTCCCCCAAAGACAATGGATGCTGAGCAAACGGCAAAGCCGTATTGTTATCAATCATAGCATAATCAATGTCACCTCCCGGGTCAAAGCAATCATCCTCACTGATGGTGGCTAAAGGGGAGGATGAAAGGTGCTCGGGAGGGGGACTTGGGACAATATCTTCCTGCAGCAAATTATCAAAAATAATGTCCCCCTCCGTGTCAGAATCATCAATACCTGGAGGGATGGAGTGGATATCGATTTCTTCCAGCAATGGGTCATTATCTTCAACGGGAGGATTAGATGGAGGTAAAGACTTGGAAAGAGAAGGAGAAGTCAACTCTTCGATTTGAGTAATAAGAAGATGAACTTTCCGTAATCTATCGCGAAGAAGCACGTCTTCCACCTTATCCACAAGATCATGTTCATCGATGAACTTCTCGTAAACCGGAGAGAATAAATCGGCATCGTCTGCATCTCCCGGTGGAGATTGAGAAATTTCAAAAGTGAAATTCTCATAGCAGAGAGAAGAATCGTCATCAGTAGGATCGACCTCTTCCGTAAGAGTAACGTCGTCCTCAAGCTCCATAGCAGGTAAGTCACAAACCTCATCATCCAATACCTTGTCGAGACCAACATCACTAAGCTCATTTAACGAATCTAGATCCTTAGATGTAGTAGGAACATCGAGAGTAGGAGCAGAAACTTCAGAAGATTGGTTGAAAGTGTAGACATCATCGTCGTCGTCATCATCATAATAGATGGGACGAGTCCAATTAGGAGTGACGTAGTCGGCTAACTCTTCCTTGATAACCTCCACATCTTTAAGAAGCTCATGCAGCAACTGTTGTTGTTCATCGCCCCGAGTATGTTCAATTTCACCAATTCTATCCCACGCTGTAATTAAACATTTTGGTGTAGAAAAGAAGGGAAAACGACTAAATTGGCTCAAAAAGGTGTCGGTGGTTTTCAAGGTTTCGTCCACATCAAGAGAAGGTTGCTTTTTCGGATGCAAGTCAGCTCGAAGTTGAGCTATACTTTCTAGAATGCCATTCAAAGAAGTGAGTTGTTGATCAAGACTAGTTTGCTGAGAGGATTGATGATTGAGGGTGTGATGTGGGGGCTCAAAGGTATAGACACTAGGATGATAGCACGGTACTTTCTCAAAGACTTGCGACGGATCACAAAAAGAAGCATCGTGAGGGCCCCCACAAATATAGCACCATGGGTATGGAGAGAAACTTGGTGCCTCTTGTGGATAGCTATTATCATTTTCATAATTGTACCCCGGTTCTTGCCCGTGTCTATACGGGTATTGAACCGGGCACGAAACATGCCAATGAGAATCGCTTCCACAATAGATGCACGGGGGAACAGGAGGAGGTGGGTTCAAAAAGGACGAATTAGTCGAGTTGCACAAAGGACAAAATCCGAATAGGAATTGTGTATTGTCGATATCGTTTCCGCACCGCTCACATGTACACCATTGACAAGAGTCGTTCCCGTACAATCGTCTCCCACACCCGACGCAAGGGACATAAAAATCCATAAAGAAAGATAGAGAAGCAAGAAGAATATTTTTGGTGCAAAACTTTGAAAAGGAAATGCTTTTTATGATTTTTCAATTGTTTTTGGGATTTTTGAAAATTTTTGATAAAAAAAAATAACGTTCACAAGTGAACGGGTCCCAAAAGCCAACGCGTCTCTCACAAAAAACCGTAAATCCTCACGAAAAGAGCCGGCAGCGGCGCCATTTTAATGTATCGATTTTTCTAGTTGAAAGTTTGTTTTCTCGGTATCTTCTCGAATTGATTTCCGGTTTAAAATGTGACTCAGTTGTTCTTGGTGGAACGAAAATGTTTGGTTTTGGTAAATTAAATGTGCAAGACTTAAAAATAAATAACAAGTAATTAAAACTAAAACTAGTTGAAACGTAAAACTGTGCAATATTTAAAACGTTAAAAGTAAATGACGAGAATTTAAATGACGTAAAATTAAAGCTTAACCAAAAGTAAATTGACAATTAAATAAAAATGCAAAACGAAACGACAACAATTGACACTTTAACAAAATATTAAAACAAATCAAAATAATCCAATCGGAATACACCCGATCGAAATCCAATCGGAATCCGATCAGAATATACTCCATCGGAAAGCTGCAAATCGGAATGTTATGAAAATAGTCCAGATCAGAATATATTCCGATCGGTTGATCGGAATGTAGACACTCCACCCGTCGGAATATCACCAAAGCTAGCCAAATCGGAATATTATGAAAATAGTGCAATCGGAATAAGTGGAAAACAATCTAATCGGAATGTGCTAAGAAAATCTCCAAATCGGAATACCAAAGCATGCCAAATTGGAATGAGCAAAACCCTTTTCCGATCAACAGATCAGAATAAAGGGTGCTGGTCGGAAAGATTGATCGGAAAGGGGTTTTCCCTTTCCGATTTAAGTGGGATTCGAGATAAGCAAGTAATAAGCTATGGTAAATAAGCCCAAACTAAAACTAGAACGAATCAATAATGAAACGGAACCAATAAGCACAAATAACAACTTTTCTAAACTTAAAATAAATAAACTTTTAAATCAAACCATAAAAAGATGAACTTTTTAAGCACAAAAACATTAATGAACAACACGGATCATATGTAATTCGCACCAAAAGTAAACTAGAATCAAGAAAGGAAGATGAGAGATTAAACAAGAAAAGTAAAGATTCAAGAACAATAAAAGAAAACTTACTTGAAAATTAAATGTATTAAAGGTGAATAACGAGAAATTAAAGTGCAAGAAATTAAATAACAAGTATGAAAATGGTGGAAGTGGTGGGTTGTCAATCCACCCAACAACTTGAAAATGAAACTAGCCTAAACTGTATATAGGGATTATTAGGGAGGAGCTTAGGAAGCATCCTCCCTCTTTCCTCTTTTCCTTATTTGCACACATAAGTCCTTTTCTTCTTAATTGTTTGTTAATATTGGACTTAATGACTTTGTCTCGGGATTTCTTTGAACTCGTCTTGAATTTTCTTCATAAATAAGACTCAAGTTCTTCGACTTTTAGTAAACTTCCGTCTTTTGACTTTTTCTTCGATAAATCTTTAGAATTGGTCTTGGACTTCCGTTCTTTTCGCACTCTTGATCTTTCGACTTCGTCTTTCGTCTTTTTCTTCGATAAAAGCCCGTGAAATCCCGTGTTTTCTCCACTTTTCACCTTTTCGTCCTAACTCACAACAAAAACACAAACCACGCATAATTCCGACATAAATGACATAAAATACACGTTTTGGCTCGGTTATTATTGTAATTAAGTGGTAAAAAGGATGGGTGTTTTCACACCTATCATGTAGGTTGATTGTAAAACCCTTGGTTGTTGCCTTGAAAGTGAATTCCTTGATTTTGAAAGTTGTTGGGTACTCTATAGTTGTTTTGTCCTTGGTAATTTAGCCTAGGCCCTTGATTTCTTTAAAGCAATTAAGGAGGATTGTTTTGATTTTGGGTGGGTGCTTGGGGTGGAAAGCCGGGTGGAGCAAGGTAGTTATTTGACTTGTAAGAGAGATTGTTGGGGTTGATTTTAGGTTTGAAATGCTCTCTCTGTTCATCTTGATAAGCATAACACTCAACTTGTTAATTTTGAACCTTGTCACATTGTACATAAGAATGAGGACCTCCACAAGTCTCACATGAGGTGGTAATAGCATTCACATTATTGGTGGAAGATTTGTTCAAGGTGATTTCACAAAGTTTCAAGAGTGTATCATTCATAGTATCAAACTTTTGAGAGAAAATCTTATCAGATTGTTGAGTAACACACTCTTGCACCACATGGAGCCTCTCATCAATTTTAGTGTTTGTTTGCACCATGGATTTAGTCTCAATAATGTTCCATGCCTCTTGAATGGATTTTGAAAGAATGTTCCCACCCGTGGTAGAGTTGAGGGAATCTTGATGATGTGGTCTTAATCGATTGTAAAAATTATTGATTTGGTGAACTTCATTGAATCTATGATTGGGGCATTTTCTAAATAACTCCTTGTACTCTTCCCAAGCATCACTAAAGGTTTGGCTAGGTTTTTGTTGAAATCCAATAATTAGGTTTCTCAAAGCCGTGGTCTTGGATGGAGGAAAGAACTTGTTCAAAAACTTCTTAGTAAAGTCATCCCAAGTAAGAATGCTCTTAGGTGGTTGTTTATCTAGCCAATACTTAGAATTGCCCTCTAAGAAGAATGGAAATAGGATCAACTTAATGGCATCATGGGGAACTCCATTGTACTTAAGGGTATTGCAAAGAGATAGAAACTTCTTGATATGATCATGTGGATCATCACTAGGTCTCCCAAAAAATGGTGTGTTTGAAACCAAGGTAATCATGGATGTCTTAAGCTCAAAAGTGTTTGCCGGTATCTCGGGTATAAAAATTGCATCGGCATATCCTTGCACATTGGATTGGAGGTGATCCATCAAAGGTCGATTGTCAACGGCGGCCATGGCTTCTTGTGTGTTGTTCAAAGAACGATTCTCGGGATCGGCTTGATGGACGGTTGATGTAGTTATTTTACTACTCTTTAGGAAAAGAGAGCAAATACGGCAAGTAATGAATACGACGATTTAGGAAAACCGTGTATTAATGACCCTAAAAATTAGTTCGTTCTCAAGGAGGCTAGTGTGTTATGTGTGTAATGATTTGGATTAATTTGTGATTATACTTGTGAGAAAGAAAAGTAGAAATGAGATTAGAAGAGAATGACGGTTACGTAGACGGATTAAACTAAGACGAAAAAGGCGTTCACGTAAAACCGTAAAAAGCACCAAATTAAAAATTTTAAAACTAAGAATTAATTAAAAGTTAAAACTAAGTCAAAAATAATATAAATAAGGATAAAAATCCAACAAAAATATTTAAAAACCTTTTATTAATTAAATATTCAATTTTAAATGCTAATTAAAGCCCTAAAATCAAATATAATTAACAAAATGTCCAAAATATTAATTTATTGAACAAATAAATCACTTATATTATATAAAGACTAAAAAGTATTTTTCCTAAATTTTAAAAATTATTTTTCTATTTTTAAAACACTTAAAACTATTTTTAATCTAAAATAATCATAAAAAATAATAAAATAATGCTAAAAATAATTTGACAATTTTAAAAATCCTAATTTATACTAAAAAAATAATAGAAAAATGAAAAAGTTTGAAAAATATAAAATTTTTCACTAAAAGACAAAAACAGTTTGAAATTAAACCCTAATTAAACTAAATTAATTCTAAAAATTAAATAAAAAGTGAACAGTAAAAACTTTTTAAACTAAAAATCTTAAATTATTATTCTAAGTCTATGAAAATTTTTGAAACTAAAAAATAATAATTTTTGTCACTAAAAGACAAAAACAGAAATTAAAAAGTTAATTAAAATAGCTATTTAATCTAAAAATTACTAGATGAACAATAACTGAAAATTTAATTAAACTGAAAAATCAAAGATTAAATTAGAAAAATAATGAAAGTAATTTGAAACCCTAATTCCTATTTAAAGGCACTAAAGACAAAAAATGCAAGTTCTGACAGTGACATGTGTAGGACTTTTGTCCTTTTGCTGAGCAGTGGAAACCAAAGCACTAGCAGTGGGAACTTAGTTCCCACTAACTTCACAAAAAAACGAGTCAGATGGTTTTGAAGCTTAGGAAAGCTTTTTGTTGGGTTTTACTTGGAAACAAGGGCACCCCTACCCTCAGTGGAGTGTAGGGAGTCTAGATAAATAGGAAAAACAACAAGTTGCAAGCAAAAATCAACACACAAAGCCCTAATCAAGTTACTGATGAAGGGTAATGGTTACTGGTGAACAATAACTTGGTTTACTTGCACAAAAACGAATTTCAATGCTCCAAATCTTGCATACTAGCTTACCAAATCACAACCAAGCAATGAAAAACCCTAAATACCAACCAGGATAAGCAGATTTCACAAACTGATGGTCAAAATATGCTAAAACAAGGCAAATTTAGTGGTTTGCTGATTTTAAGCAATATCACCCAAGTTTGAACATGCAATTGCTATTTTACTCTACCAAATTCAAACACTTCAACTGAAATACCCTTCTACCACTACAACATGCATGTCAATCTGTTTTCAAGCCATGATTCATCATTACCCTTAGCTTAAAACACAGTCCCAAACACACCTTTAATTTCTGAAATCAACTTTTTTCAAACCAAATGCTATGAAAACTAAACTAAACAGATTATAAGAGTCCTACACATGTATATAAATCTAGATGGAGCTCAAATAAACAGATAAATCCAACTTGCAAACATTTTCACACCAAATCCAAATAATCACAGTCCTAGGCTAAATATGAGGGTTCAAGGTTTATACCTTATGGGACCCACATCTAGGCCCCACTATGGCAGCAATGCCATCTCCCATCAGCTTATAGCTGGGCTTATGGCTTTTTGAAACAAGGTTGCTAGTAGAGATTTGCTAGTCGTGGTCACAAGAGACACACACACCCAATATGACTTCAAAATGAACTTAAGCTTTTGTGAACCTGCCAAAGAAGGAAACAAACAGAAAAGTGACCTGGTACAAAGACAAAAAGCTATAAAGTCAGCTTATTAATTAAGCTACTTATGGCTTATTTGTCAAAAAAAGAAAAAAAAAACTTGATTTTTGATTTTCTAAAAATTTGAACAATATCTAAATCAACAAACACTTTAAACCTCACTTGAGCTTGATATTCAACAAGAATATCAGGCTCATATGATCAGTTTAAAACACTTGGATGAATAACTTAAGAACTTGTGTAACTTTAGTCTCCAAACAAACAAGAACAAAACATGAAATCTCAACTTCAAAATTTAAACATGCAATGGAAAAGTAAAATGGGACTTGTTCTTTTTCGTCACAACAAACACCAATTTCATTCACTTGAAGTGGATTTACAATGCTTGACCAAGGAAAGAGAAAACAAGAACAACTAAAAATGAAAACCTATTGCTCTTTATATAGAGAGCTACAATGATTCTAGAACTGAAAAGAACCCTTAACCCTAATGGTGTGATCTTCCACTTTTGCCCTTAAGATATTCGGATATAATTTTGAAGATGCTCTTTTTGAATTCTTGGTCCAAGGATCGATTTGGCTGTTTGTTAGAGTCCATGTGATTCCAGCAGTGTTGAATGAATCTAATCCGTTGGAAATTCCTTTGGCAACACGAAAATGCTATGAGGCGTTGATTAGCTGTCACCACTTTGCTTTCTTGTGCAGGGGAGGGCCAGGGGTGTCACATGGGTGATGGTGAGGGTTTTCTGGGTTATGGGTTTGGTTTAGGGCCGGGTTGATTAGTGATCTTGAAATAATGGGACTAAACCCCCTTGATTTGTGGGAATGGTGATTAGGGTTCTTGTTTAAGGATTAGGGGGATTAGTGGGAGGGGTGATAAATAGTAATCGTTTCCCCCGTTTTTAATTATATAAAATTGGTTTAAAAAGTTAAGTAGGGTTGACTGGAGTTTGACTTGGGCCGGTTGGGGGGTTTAGGTGGGTTTTGTTTGGGCTGGTGATTGGTAATAACCGGGTATGCGTTTGGTTAATGGAAAAATGCACCCTTTTTCTTCCTTGTTTTCTTCATGTTGTAATAAATAGCCAAAAACTTCATTTCCTTTGTTAACAACTTTGGGCAGTTTACACTTTCAGTCCTTTTGTTTAATTAAACCTTAGGCAAGGACTAATAATGCAATTTTATCAAATTCCAAGGGCTATTCTTGATATTTCTTCAATGTTTAAGGACCAATCTTTAAGGACCAATCTTGTACAAATGATTCTTGGAGGGTCATTTGTGACACGTCTTTAAAGTTGAGGGACCAATCTTGCCAATCTTCAATTCTTCAAGGGTATTTTTGGAAATTCCATTATTGGGCCCAGTTCTTTGTGCGGCTTCGTTTCCCGTGTTCGTTTTTGCTTGATTCTTGTGATCTTTTGTCATTTTCTCAATATCCGTACCTAAAATACACAAGCAACAAACACAAGCATGTATTTGGCATTTTTGATGATATTTAATGCATTTAAAGCCCGTTTTGGACGATGAGACTATGTATAAAAGCAGTCTCATCACTCCCCCATACTAAACCATTGCCGTGCCCTCACGCAATGCTAGAATAAAGTATCATAGCACCTCCAAAATTCATTCACTTTTATTGAATGAAAAACTAGCTACACTACTACTATTGCTACTACTTGCGTTTTAGACATAATGTATGATGTTCATCGCAAAATGGGACGTTTAGGTTCATAGAACAAGAACACGTGAATGCTTCGTTAGAAATAATTTCATAGTCCTCGATTTTCACCCCAATTCCATGCCAAGCGTGTAACGAGATCATTGTCATTATAAGTTAGTAATGCTAACACTACTCATATGCCCTAATCACGTACTTATCCTCCCACTTTCCTAAGTTGTATCTCTTGTATTTTATTTTGTCTTAAATGTTTCACGAGGATACATTGTTTGACTTATGCGATAATAGAGATTTAGGTCTAAAAATAGAGTCCTAACGGTGTAACCAAGACCATCAAATCAATAACCCCTCCCAATAGACAACGATGTCAAAAAATTAAGTTTACAAGAAGAATCGATAAACACGGTTTTATAACGGTTTTGAACATGAGACTTATTACCAAGACTTTTATACGCCCCCTAACGAAAGGGCCTTATTATCTTTGGTTTACCTCCATCTTTTATTCAACTTCGCCATGAAGCTTTTATTATGACTTAGGTCTTGCCTTGCCTTTTATTATCCGCCTCATCGGTGGTTTTATTAGCCAAAGGCGTATATCCTCACGCTAAGGTGAATTTTGGATCTTTAAAGCTTCGAAGATTAAGGCTTGATTCACTTTCAATTTTTCATAGATTTTTCGGTCTTGTGGGGCTTCAAATTGTTTGCTTGATTTAGGTGAGCACTTGAAATCTTATTATTGGGTGAAGATTTTGATTATTGGGGTGCCAATACTTCAAAACCATGACGCTGGCGATACCTTAATGTCTTCCCAATTTAATTACATGGAAGCTACTAGAAAAGACTAGAAACCCAACAACCCCAACTAAACTGCTAAGTCAATATTTATTAAGCAAAAAATATTTACATGCGAAGGGAGAATAAGCAAATAACGAGAACACATGAGTTTTTGAAAGAATACGAGTACTCTACGTTTAGTATAGTAACTAATAATTAACCCTATCATTTCTCGTCCTCATTTAAGGGACTTAGCCTAATGTGTAGTTAAGGAATCAAAGCTAAGTGCTCAACACGCACGGTCGAGTCAAAAATTACTCTTATGCTCGCCATCGGAAAATCTACATTCGTGTCTTCAAACACTTATAAAATATGAGAGAAAATTTAAAATTTGGCCATTTTTAGCCTTATTTTGCAACAAAACGATAAACAAAAAGATTTGGCCATTTTTAGCCTTATTTTGCAACAAAACGATAAACAAAAAGATAAACTTTGGAAAGCGTGAAGGTTTGGCAAGGCAAGTATCTATTCACCCCCCCCCCCATACTAAAGTTAAACATTGTCCTCAATGTTTCGAGTCTAGGGGTGCAAACACCCCCATACTAGAGACGTAGTCGAATGCCTAATCTAGTATGGAAAGGGTGTAACCATTAAATCAATAGCCGTTTATGAAGTGTGCTATAAACCTAAGGTTAGAACATCAAAGGATATATCATTTGGATATTGAGAAAGTATTCAAAGCAAACGATCGAGTGCTCCCATAAAACGAACACGAGAGGCTCCAATCGTGAAGATCATGACCTAAAAACCACAATGCACAAACAACCACGGAACAAAGGTTGGAAGGGAACAAATCCCCACACGTTAACTACATTAGAAAGCGATAATATGTACATAGGATAAGCATGGGACTCCCCCACGAGGCACCTCGTTTTTAATTACCGAGTCATGAGCTCGACTCGATCCCCTTAATACTAATTATCATTGGGGAAAGTGACTTGGTCGAGGTAGTTCAAGGATGGAACTTCCCCGCCAAAGTAGTGCTTCAACCTATGTCCATTCACCTTGAAGTTAGGACCATCATCTTGAGCTAGCTCGATGGTCCCATACGGAAACACTTGAGTCACGGTGAATGGACCGGACCAACGGGATTTCAACTTACCGAAAAAGATTTTCAAGCGAGAATTAAAAAGCAAAACTTGATCCCCAATGTTAAAAACCTGGTTTTTAATTTTAGAATCATGCAACTTTTTTGTTTTTTCTTTATAAATCAATGAATTTTCATAAGCAATGTCCCTTAATTCATCCAATTCATTTAATTGCATTTTCTGGTGTTTTCCCGCGGTCTCCATATCATCATTACAATGCTTAGGGCCCAATAAGCCTTGTGTTCTAATTCGATAGGCAAATGACAATTCTTTCCATACACAAGTTTATAGGGAGTGCACCCAATGGGTGTCTTATGAGCGGTCCTAAAGGCCCATAAAGCATCATCCAACTTATCCGACCAAGATTGTCGGTTTTTTCCAACGGATCTCTCCAAGATCCTCTTCAACGCTCGGTTTGAAACCTCGACTTGCCCACTCGTTTGTGGGTGATAAGCCGTAGAAAGCCGATGTGTAACCCCATATTTCCTTAGGACCCTTTTGAATTGGTCGTTACAAAAATGGGTTCCACGATCGCTTATGATCGCACGAGGGGTACCAAACCGAGAAAACAAGCTTTTCAAGAACTTGACTACCACACGAGCATCATTGGTGGGCAAGGCTTTGGCCTCCACCCACTTAGATAGGTAGTCAACCGCAACGAGAATGTACTTATTACCACGAGATGATGGGAACGGCCCCATAAAGTCTATACCCCAAACATCAAAGATCTCACACACTTGGATGATATTTTGTGGCATTTCATCTTTTTGTGAGGCTTTTCCTTGTCGTTGGCATGAATCACAAGACTTCACAAGATCTTGTGCAACTCGGTAAATAGTAGGCCAAAAGAAGTCGGCATCAAACACCTTCTTAGCCGTGAGATTAGCACCGTGGTGAGCACCCGTGGGTCCCTCATGGCAAGCTCTAAGGATGTTAGAAGCTTCGGTGCCAAATACACAACGTCGGATGATTTGATCCGCACAAGTTCGAAACAAGTAAGGGTCGTTCCAAAAGTAGAACTTGACGTCACGAAAGAATTTTCATTTTTCTTGAGTCGTCATACCCTTAATGATGAAGTTACCCGCATGGTAATTTGCAAAGTCCGCAAACCATGGGGTCGAAGGATCAAGCTTAGAATTCACCACACCAAGTGTCTCGAGCGGAAATGTTTCGGTGATTTCCTTGGGCTCATAAACACTTTGGTGAGGATCTTCCAAACGAGAAAGATGATCGGCCGCTAGATTCTCGGCTCCTTTTTTGTCAACGATTTTGTGATCAAATTCTTGAAGGAGGAGAATCCAACGAAGTAATCTAGGCTTAGCATCTTGCTTTGCCATGAGATACTTGATAGCCGAATGATCCGTATACACTATGCATTTCGTCAAGACGAGATAAGGTCGAAATTTCTCAAATGCATACACCACGGCAAGGAACTCCTTCTCCGTTGTAGTGTATTTAAGTTGAGCCTCGGTCATCGTCTTGCTAGCATAGTGAAAAGGCAAGAAGTGCTTTTCATGACGTTACCCCAATACGGCCCCTATAGCGTAATCACTAGCATCACACATGAGCTCAAAGGGGAGGTTCCAATTGGGAGCAACAAGAATGGGAGCTTCGGTAAGTTTCCTCTTAAGGATTTCAAAGGCTCGTACACAATCTTCGTCAAAGACAAAACGTGCCTCTTTTTCAAGAAGATGTGTAATGGGTCGAGAGATCTTTGAAAAATCCTTGATGAATCGACGATAACCGCCCGCGTGGCCTAGGAAACTCCTAACTCCCTTAACGGTTTTGGGATGAGGTAATTTGGTGATGACGTCTACCTTAGCTTGATCTACCTCAATCCCCGCTTTCGAGACCTTGTGCCCTAATACGATTCCACTCTTAACCATAAAATGACACTTTTCCCAATTGAGCACAAGGTTGGTTTCCTCACAACGTTTCAACATTCTCTCTAGGTTCGACAAACACGAAGTGAACGAATTACCAAACACGGAAAAGTCATCCATGAAGACTTCCATCGTCTTCTCGATCATGTCATGAAAAATATCCATCATGCACCTTTGAAAAGTTCCCGGTGCATTGCAAAGTCCGAATGGCATTCTACGATAGGCAAACGTTCCATAAAGACACGTAAACGTAGTTTTTTCTTGATCACGAGGATCGATGGGAATTTGGAAGTAACCAGAAAAACCATCTAAAAAACAATAGAAATCGTTTCCCGCAAGACGCTCCAACATTTGGTCCATGAAGGGCAAGGGAAAATGGTCTTTACGAGTGGCTTCATTCAACTTTCGATAGTCAATGCACACTCTCCATCCGGTCACGAGTCTAGTGGGAACTAACTCGTTGGCATCGTTTGGCACAACAGTCATTCCTCCCTTTTTAGGAACACAATGAATAGGACTCACCCAAGGGCTATCGGATATAGGGTAAATCATTCCCGCGTCAAGGAGTTTAAGGACCTCCTTTTTGATGACGTCGTGAATTTTGGGGTTCACCCTCCTTTTACATTGGATTACGGGCTTGAATCCTCCTCCATTAATATTTTGTGAGTACAAAACTTGGGATCGATTCCCTTAATGTCGGATAACTTCCACGCAATTGCCCCTTTGTGATCCTTTAGAACATCGACAAGTGCGGTTTTTTCATCATTCGAAAATTCCTTCGCAATAATAACCGGCAACTTTTCGTCCTCCTCCAAATAGACATATTCGAGATGAGGAGGTAAATCTTTCAACTCGAGGATAGGTGGTTCCTCAAGTGAAGATTTGGGCTCGATACTCATAACCTCCTCGGGTGAAGGAAATGGGAAATCGTTAAGAAAATCCTTGATAATCGAGAAGTCCTCATCGTTGTCGAGGTCTTCGTTACAAGTACGTGGAACATCGAATTCTTCCAACGTAAAACCACCACCTTCAAATGGAGTGAAGGTTGGTGTCGAATTATCAAGAATTGGATCAAGCATAGTGGGATTGCCACTATTTTCAACATCACCAAAACCTAGAACTTCTTGTAAAAATTCCTCGCAAACAACGTCGATCATATCAACGAGGTTTATGGTAGCAACGGAATAAACATGAGAAAGTTGAGAATTTTGAGTTGCGTTTATAACAAGTTCCTCGTCTTTGAAACGTAAGGTGATCTTTCTAGCATGCACATCAATTAAAGCCATAGACGTATCTAAAAACGAACGACCTAAAATGAGAGGAACTTGAGGATCCGTGGGAATATCGACAACGATAAAGTCTACGGGATAGTAGAACTTCCCCACTTTCACAAAAACGTCTTCCGCCAATCCACATGCGCGAATTATAGAATGGTCGGCCATCTCGATAGACATTAGTAAAGGAGTAAGATTAGGAAGATTGAGCGACTTGAAGATTGCAAGTGGCATCAAGTTAATGCTAGCACCAAAATCGGCCAAGGCATAGCATTCTTCCATATCTTGGATTACACAAGGGATCAAAAATTTTCTGGGATCACCGACTTTTTGAGGTATGCGATTAAGATAAACCGATGAACAACTAGACAATTGGTGCAATTTCTCCTTGTTGTTCAACATACTCTTAAAGTTAGCGGCAAATCGAGGCATCATGACCAAAGCATCGGCGAACTCACATTAAAGTGCAAATCACGAAACATTTTCATAAAAAGCTCAAATTGATAATTATCGCACTCTTGTCATTTCTCCTTCCTAAGTCTCGATGGGTAAGGTAAGGGTGGTGTGGGTACGGCATAGGCATGGCCTTTGGAATCTTGGGTTCCAATGTTGGTAAAGGGTCGACCGTAGGTGTGGCATGAGCGGTACTTTGTGGGCTTGAGATATGCTCCTTTTCGACCACCACCTCGGGTTCTTCCTCAATTTCCTCCATCGTTTGAGTAATTGGTCGAGGAGTCGGTTCCTTAAGTGCCTTACCACTTCGTGTGGTAATCACTTTCATCTCTCCCTTCATGTTTGATATGGTGTTACTAGGTAAACTACCCGAAGTAGAGGCTTTGTTTCCCATGACCGCTTCTAAAATAGCATTAAGCTTAACATCTTGACTAGCGGCTTTTTGGTCAATCCTTTATTCAAGCCTAGCATGACTTTGTTCAATTTTATTGTTTTGACCTCTAATTTGATTAGCAAAATCATTTTTCAACTCATTTCTCATGTTAACATTTTCCTTAACAAAATTAGCTAACTCCTTTGTGTTTTTAGCCGTGTCCCTAGCTTGACTAGCCAATTGCTCTTGAATGTTTTCCAAAATCTTATCATTTGCTATAGCGTAATTCAAAAAGTCCATTGGAAGTTCTTTAGTGTAAACATTTTGAAGACCTTGACTTGTGTTTTGAAAATTACGGTTTTGGTTTTGATTTTGCAATTGGCTACTACTTCCTTGATTCTCATAGTTGTTATTACCCTTGTAATTTTTTCTTTGATTGTTTTGGTAACCAACTTGATTGTTTCGATAATTGTTAGCATTTTGATTTGGTGGAAAACCCGGTGGAGTCAATTGATTAGTGCGGGTAACTTGACCGTTTTGGTTATAAGTTCCCGCGACCGCGTAGGCACTCGAAGTGTTACCACCGTTGGTAATGCACTCGGAGTAATCGTGAGCTCCACCACAATACATACAAGAAACCTCAACCGCTTTAGCGGTAGCGGGAGTGGGTTGTTCACCAACTTTAAACTCAATTAACAATCCTTTAAGCTTATCAAAAATCTTGTTCTTCAAATTAGCCTCGATTTGGCAAGCATCAATGGTATGTGACAATGAAGGCGAAGGTGAAGACGAAGTCTTACGAACACTCGACGTGCTACGAGGACTATAAACCTTAGACCTATTCTCAATGATTAACAATGCTTCCTCGACCGTTTTACACAAAAAATTACCACCCGCGGCGGCATTAAGATAATCACGCTCATGATCGTTCAAGCCATTGTAAAACGTGTCAATTTGATGTAAGTCGGAAAAACCATGATGAGGACATTCGTGCAACATTTCCTTAAACCTATTCCAAGCCGTTGAAAAACTCTCATTATACTCTTGTGAAAACTTTGAAATCTCGTTTTTCAAGTGCGTAGTCTTAGAGGGCGGAAAAAATTGGTTCACGAATTTGGAAACGAGATCCTTCCACGTCAATATAGAATTGGGTGGCTCTTTCTCTAACCAAATTTTTGCCGGCCCCGCTAAGGAATACGGAAAAATCATCATCTTAATCGAGTCGTTAGAGATGTCCTTAAACTTGCAAGTGGCGGTAAGACGATTAAATTGGCGAATGTGGTTATGAGGGTTGTCCTTTTCGTCACCACGAAACTTGTTGTTTTGAATCATGGACAACAAACCCGTCTTAACCACAAAATTCTCCGCAAGGATAGCGGGAATCACAATCGCTTCTCCATAACCCTTGGTGGGTGCTTGAAGCAACTCCATCATAGTTCGATTAGCCATGGGGGCTTCTTTCACTATAATGGGTTCGACAATGGGAGATTCTTCACTAGAAGAAGTTTGGTTTCCTTCCTTTTGACGACGTTTACGTGCACGTCTTGCTTTGGAGCGAGTTTGCATAAACGTCACGTACAACGAGAGGGTGAGCAAAGAAGATTCTTTTTGGTGTTTTTACTTTTTCAATTTTTTTGTGGTTTTTGATTGTTTTTACTTTTTTTTTGGATTTTGTGATTGTATTAAGTAAACCAAAGTCTACAAATCTCCTCCTTAATCAAATCTCTCGATTAAAGAAGCCTCAAGGAATGAAAACGATCACGTGAAGTGAACGCCTTCGATGACTTTAGAACGTTGGTGGAACACCAAAACGTTCAAGAGGGTTTAATCAATTGAAACCAAGAAAATACATATGATACTTAATAATACTTTGGGCGACAAAACCCTCGATTAGCTCTCAAAATCAAATACTCACAAGCAAGCGGGGAAACGAGGCGGCGCGAAGCACTTAAGAGCCTTTTTCCTTAGGATATATTTTATAATATCCGCCTTATACCCACCTTATAGTTTGTATTTTCAAAATCGAGCTTCACGAAAGTATTTATCTATTTTTGCCTTTTTCTTTGGTTTGAGATTCGAATACAATGATTGGGTAATGACCTCCCAAGTCAAGGTTGTGATTTCTCACGTATTTGGAGTACTTGTGAATTTATTGTTCTACGTATACAACATAGTAATAGTATTCACACAAAAAACGAAAAACCGATAATACGTATTAGTAGAGTGCTACTAATACAAATACTATTATGGCTATATATAAAAACAACAATTCCAAATCAAAACACAACACGCCTCCCCGGCAGCGGCGCCAAAATGATATAGTTATTTTACTACTCTTTAGGAAAAGAGAGCAAATAGGGCAAGTAGTGAATACGACGATTTAGGAAAACCGTGTATTAATGACCCCAAAATTAGTTCGTTCTCAAGGAGGCTAGTGTGTTATGTGTGTAATGACTTGGATTAATTTGTGATTATACCTGTGAGAAAGAAAAGTAGAAATGAGATTAGAAGAGAATGACGGTTACGTAGACGGATTAAACTAAGACGAAAAAGGCGTTCACGTAAAACCGTAAAAAACACCAAATTAAAAATTTTAAAACTAAGAATTAATTAAAAGTTAAAACTAAGTCTAAAATAATATAAATAAGGATAAAAATCCAACAAAAATATTTTAAAACCTTTTATTAATTAAATATTCAATTTTAAATGCTAATTAAAGCCTTAAAATCAAATATAATTAACAAAATGTCCAAAATATTAATTTATTGAACAAATAACTCACTTATATTATTTAAGGACTAAAAAGTATTTTTCCTAAATTTTAAAAATTACTTTTCTATTTTTAAAACACTTAAAACTATTTTTAATCTAAAATAATCATAAAAATAATAAAATAATGCTAAAAATAATTTTACAATTTTAAAAATCCTAATTTATACTAAAGAACAATAGAAAAATGAAAAAGTTTGAAAAATTTAAAAAGTTTTAAAAATCCTAATTTATGCTAAAAATAATTTTACAATTTTAAAAATCCTAATTTTCACTAAAAGACAAAAACAGTTTGAAATTAAACCCTAATTAAACTAAATTAATTCTAAAAATTAAATAAAAAGTGAACAGTAAAAACTTTTTAAACTAAAAATCTTAAATTATTATTCTAAGTCTATGAAAATTTTTGAAACTGAAAAATAATAATTTTTGTCATTAAAGGCAAAAACAGAAATTAAAAAGTTAATTAAAATAGCTATTTAATCTAAAAATTACTAGATGAACAGTAACTGAAAATTTAATTAAACTGAAAAATCAAAGATTAAATTAGAAAAATAATGAAACTAATTTGAAACCCTAATTCCTATTTAAAGGCACTAAAGACAAAAAATGCAAGTTCTCATAGTGACATGTGCAGGACTTTTGTCCTTTTGCTAAGCAGTGGAAACAAAGCACTAGCAGTGGGAACTTAGTTCCCACTGACTTCACAAAAAAACGGGTCAGATGGTTTTGAAGCTTAGGAAAGCTTGTTGTTGGGTTTTACATGGAAACAAGGGCACCCCTACACTTAGTGGAGTGTAGGGAGTCTAGATAAACAGGAAAAACAACAAGTTGCAAGCAAAAATCAACACACAAAGCCCTAATCAAGTTACTGATGAAGGGTAATGGTTACTAGTGAACAGTAACTTGGTTTACTTGCACAAAAACGAATTTCAATGCTCCAAATCTTGCATACTAGCTTACCAAATCACAACCAAGCAATGAAAAACCCTAAATACCAACCAGGATAAGCAGATTTCACAAACTGATGGTCAAAATATGCTAAAACAAGGCAGATTTGGTGGTTTACTGATTTTAAGCAATATCACCCAAGTTTGAACATGCAATTGCTATTTTACTCTACCAAATTCAAACACTTCAACTGAAATACCCTTATACCACTACAACATGCATGTCAAGCTGTTTTCAAGCCATGATTCATCATTACCCTTAGCTTAAAACACAGTCCCAAACACACCTTTAATTTCTGAAATCAACTTTTTTCAAACCAAATGCTATGAAAACTTAACTAAACAGATTATAAGAGTCCTACACATGCATATAAATCTAGATGGAGCTCAAATAAACAGATAAATCCAACTTGCAAACATTTTCACACCAAATCCAAATAATCACAGTCCTAAGCTAAATATGAGGGTTCAAGGTTTATACCTTGTGGGACCCACATCCAGGCCCCACTATGGCAGCAATGCCATCTCCTATCAGCTTATAGCTGGGCTTATGGCTTTTTGAAACAAGGTTGCTAGTAGAGATTTGCTCGTAGTGGTCACAAGAGACACACACACCCAATATGACTTCAAAATGAACTTAAGCTTTTGTGAACCTGCCAAAGAAGGAAACAAACAGAAAAGTGACCTGGTACAAAGACAAAAAGCTATAAAGTCAACTTATTAATTAAGCTACTTATGGCTTATTTGTCAAAAAAAAAGAAAAAAAACTTGATTTTTGATTTTCTGAAAATTTGAACAATATCTAAATCAACAAACACTTTAAACCTCACTTGAGCTTGATATTCAACAAGAATATCAGGCTCATATGATCAGTTTAAAACACTTGGACGAATAACTTAAGAACTTGTGTAACTTTAGTCTCCAAACAAACAAGAACAAAACATGAAATCTTAACTTCAAAATTTAAGCATGCAATGGAAAAGTAAAATGGGTCTTGTTCTTTTTCGTCACAACAAACACCAATTTCATTCACTTGAAGTGGATTTACAATGCTTGACCAAGGAAAGAGAAAACAAGAACAACTAAAAATGAAAACCTATTGCACTTTATATAGAGAGCTACAATGATTCTAGAACTGAAAAGAACCCTTAACCCTAATGGTGTGATCTTCCACTTTTACCCTTGATATATTCGGATATAATTTTGAAGACGCTCTTTTTGAATTCTTGGTCCAAGGATGGATTTGGCTGTTTGTTATAGTCCATGTGATTCCAGCAGTGTTGAATGAATCTAATCCGTTGGAAATTCCTTTGGCAACACAAAAATGCTATGAGGCGTTGATTAGCTGTCACCACTTTATTTTCTTGTGTAGGGGAGGGCCAGGGGTGTCACATGGGTGATGGTGAGGGTTTTCTGGGTTATGGGTTTGGTTTAGGGCCGGGTTGATTAGTGATCTGGAAATAATGGGACTAAACCCCTTTGATTTGTGGGAATGGTGATTAGGGTTCTTGTTTAGGGATTAGGGGGATTAGTGGGAGGGGTGATAAATAGTAATTGTTTCCCCCGTTTTTAATTATATAAAATTGGTTTAAAAAGTTAAGTGGGGTTGACTGGAGTTTGACTTGGGTCGGGTTGGGGGGTTTAGGTGGGTTTTGTTTGGGCTGGTGATGGGTAATAACCGGGTATGGGTTTGGTTAATGGCAAAATTCACCCTTGTTCTTCCTTGTTTTCTTCATGTTGTAATAAATAGCCAAAAACTTCATTTCCTTTGTTAACAACTTTGGGCAGTTTACACTTTCAGTCCTTTTGTTTAATTAAACCTTAGGCAAGGACTAATAATGCAATTTTATCAAATTCTAAGGGCTATTCTTGATATTTCTTCAATCCTTAAGGACCAATCTTGTACAAATGATTCTTGTAGGGTCATTTGTGATAAGTCTTCAAAGTTGAGGGACCAATCTTGCCAATCTTCAATTCTTCAAGGGTATTTTTGGAAATTCTATTCTTGGGCCCGGTTCTTTGTGCGGCTTTGTTTCCCGTGTTCGTTTTTGCTTGATTCTTGTGATCTTTTGTCATTTTCTCAATATCCGTACCTAAAATACACAAGCAACAAACACAAGCATATATTTGGCATTTTTTATGATATTTAATGCATTTAAAGCCCGTTTTGGACTATGAGACTATGTATAAAAGCAATCTCATAAGCGGTGTTGTTTTTACTCTTTCTATTTTTCTTCCTTTTGGGAGGACGGGGTTGTACACCAAAAGGTATTTGTGCACGCCCGCGGGTGAGCATGCAACTCAAATCAAGGAGTGAGATAGAAGCTCTCGTTCGACTTTGGAAAAGAAGGGATTATCCTTTCCGATGTTCAATAAGTAATATCCACAAGAAAGTATAGTATATTTAAGTAATACTTGGGTGCAAGACCCCCAATCAAGCTTTCCTTCTTAGAATACTCACTAGTGAACGGGGGTTAGGTGGCGCGAAACACTTAAGTACCTATTAACCCTTAGACGCCATTTTTTAGCATGTCGCCTTTCTATTCACTTTGTAGTTTGTATTCTTTGAGTTCTTGCCTATTGGAAGTATTTATCTATTATTGCTTTAATTAAATTTGATCTATACACGTGTCAAGGACCGGAACGCTCCCGAACACGGTGTATTGCAAAAGAAATACTTATGGAAGTATGTGTATTGAGTGTTCGTATACGTATACGTATCTACATATAATAATATATCGAAAATATTTTTGAATTTATTGGGTTTTAAAGAAAATACTATATGTACGTAAAAACCGATGAAAACCAATAATATATATTTTTGGGTGCAATCTCTTAGAAAAAAAGATTACGTTTTGGATTTTTTATTTTTTTGGTTCTATTATTTAGGAAAAGAATTGATTTTTTTGTTATTTTTTATTTTTTATATTTTTATATTTTTTATTTCTTTATGTTTTAGATTTATGATACGTAAAAATAACGTCCACTCGGGGAACGGATCCCAAAATCCAATCGAAACCGTCAATCAATAGTCTCTCGTAATGACATGAACCGGCCGTAACGCCATTTAATATTAATTTTTTTCAAGTTTGTTTATTCTCGACTCAAGACAAATTGAAAGGCCTACTAATATCAAGCTTTAAATTGTTTTGGGTTGTTAAAGGGTTATTTGGATTCTAGATCTAATTCAAACAAGCACGTAAAAAGAGAAAATATTATTTAGCCATTTATCCGTAAAACAAAGTGCAAGTACCAATTAATATTCACAAGGTACAAGTTTCTAATGCATGAAATTAAAAATGCTTGAAATGTAAACAAAATGAAAGTATAGGGACTAAATGTGCAAAATCAGAAACTAAAGGGACCAATTATGAAAACTATAACAACTAGTCAAACCAACATAACAAACTTGAAAACTATCTAACTAAAATTGTAACAAATGGAAATATAAGGACTGACTTTTGCAAAACCTAAAAAGATGGAAGTTTAGAACTGATTACAAACTCTTTCAAAAATTAAGGACCAAAGTGCAAATAAAACTAATACTTTCACAAAAACAGGTTAAGTGACTTGAATAAGCTCGAATGAGCTTATTACTCAACCAAAATTGATCTGATTTTTTCTAAACTGCTTAAAATTGAAAATAAGCTAGCCTTGCAAAAGGAATTTTGCTAAAAGCTTCTAAATCTCGACTTAGCTTATCATAATAAGCCAACAATAAGCCCATTTGAAATCTAGTCATCCACAAAACGATTTTATTGCAAACACTGATTAATCAATCCTCAAAAAGCTTGGAATGTCTTTTGGTTTTGAAAATGGTCAACAAAATAAGATGGAATCTTGAATAAGCCAAAAACAGCTTATTTGACCATAGTTTGACCAAAAACTCAATAAGATGAAAATCTCAGAAATCACTCATGACATGTTTGCAAGTTGATTTGTGAAAGAAAATCAACGGATTTATGAAGTAGATTATGAGATCTAGCAAAACAGTGGACTACTTATCACAGAAACTTCAATTTGCTATTAAGCTGATTAATAAGCCAAGAACTCACTCAAAAGCTAAAACTGTATGATTTCCTTATAAGCAATGAAAGCTAGGATGATAAGCTACAATTGAAAACAGGTTTCAGGCAAAATTATCAAGTAACATAGAAATGCAAAGGAATCAAAGTAAGCAAGTTTTCACTGATGAACTTTCAAAAAGCTTGACCCAAAGTTTTTCAAGGCCAATTGCCTTTTTGACTTTTCTCTTGACTTCAAAGTTTTACCAAAATGCTTACACTATCTTACTAAGTGTAAATGAACTCTGAACAACAAGTTTTACACACTGAATCACCATAAATAATCCAAAACCAAACACCACTTTAAAATCTGTAAATGAACTTTTTCAAAGTCTTTTTGAGTACAAGTGAATGACAGAATTAGACACTTATCAAAACTTGTTCAAATGAGGTAATGAAATGGTTCAAGAGCAAAATCAAGCTAGTTAACTAGTTAAAACACAAATTGAGTACTAATGAGCAATTACTGATGAAAGACTAAATTTGACCAAGTAAAACTGACTGTAAAGCTGTAAGTCTACAATTACTCTATCAAATCAACACAATTAAGCTAAAAGTAAGCTAATCACTCAATCAGTTCATCATTTAAGTAGTACACTAGGAATTGAGCATGCATAAGCTGTTTAGAGGAATTTAAAATAAGAGATTATGTTCCTTTTAGCTTTAGGCCACCACTGATGGAGTAGAGAGGCGCTGAGCCTTTTAAGTACAACTAAACCACCATTAATCAACCACCAGTAACCATCATCATCATCATGATCTGCTACAGAAAACTCCCCTGCTACAAATTCTTCAAATGGACTAAAAATGAACTACAACTGGATTCTGAACTGGATAAAAGTCTTCAAAGTATCAAACAACTTCCATTGATCATGGAAGATCAACAGAAACACTTAGTATCAACATGATTATGATAATGCAGGAATAATGATGAGATTTAGTGAAAATGAAGGTTTGAATTTCATTAATGGTGAAAAAGAGGTAACAAATCTGTTACTAACTAACTAACTAACTCTTAGGTGGTTGTCAAACACCTAAGAGTAGTTACTAACTACTTTGAATCACTAGGTATGAAAGAGAATTGGAATGTGTGTGTTTTTCACACCTACAAGCTACTCGTTACAAAAGAGCTATCTAGGTCCTATTAATAGAGTGAGAATGAAAGTCTGTCAGGGATGAGGACATGTTGCAGCCAATCATTGAGCTCCAATGTATCTTTAATTGCTTAATTGCAAATTCCATCTCAAGAACACATTGGAGGTTTTTGATTTAATTAATTTCAGCTTAATTGGATGTTATGAATGAATTCGTCTCTTGAAATGAATCACTTTTCATGTTTATAGCTCCTCTTGATATGTAGTGTAGCTGATTCTTGATCATGGGCTCGTTATAACTTTAAAGATGATACGTGGCAATGTATGATTGGCCTTTAGCAATTTACACGGATTGTTATCCAAAATGGATAAAGTTATTATTGCATGGCGTGATTTCATTAGCTGAAATGGCTGAGTGGAAGTTACTATTTGGATTTGATTATTTAACACTTGGCGACTGAGTGGGATTACTTGGCAATCCGTTTCACTCTCTTCCTTTGCTCTCATTGGCTGATACATTCTCACACGGATTAAGTATCAAAAGTAGTATGAAACTTGACAATTCTAGTCCCTAGACTTTGGCAGATCTTCATTTGAGCTCCAATCTTTATTTCTTTGGCATTTTTGTTCCTTTAAACTTCAAACTTGTTCATAAAGCATCCTTTGACTTTTTGACTTGAATGTTGACCATATTTGACTACGATCTTGACTTATCCAAAATTGTACTTTAGTCCTTCATCTTTTGAATGTTGTCAAGATAGGTCCTTACCTTCACATGGCTTGTTACTTTTGATCCCTCTCTTGTCTTTTATTCATTTTTTAGGCTTGATTTCACTTGTTTGCTCCAAATTTGTATCCTTGTTACCTAAACAAGCACAAACACAAAACATACCACATAATACTGCTTTTATGTATAAAAGTTTGGTATTTGCTATGAGTTTTAGGGTGATTTGTTGACTTATTGATATGAGAATTTGTTCATATCAAGAGCTTTGGCTTATTTCAGGCTTATTTCTTGATCTTTTTCAAAAAAAAAATTTACAAACAGCTTTATAATCTCAAAAGAAGGATATATGTCAAATTTCAGCTTATGGCATTAGCTTATGGCTTAATGGGCCAAAAAGCCCATTAAGAATAAGTTGTTTTCTATTAAGCTGTGATAAGCAATGATTCAGCTTTTAGGCCTTTAGAATTTGGTGTTTAAAATTGAATTTTAAGCTAATCTGGAAGTTTTGGGCTTGTTTGGTTAACATTTTTCTTGTTGGGCCTTAATAATCCCATTAAGCATTATGTTTTCTATTTTGGCCCATTTGGAGGCCCATTAGGGGTATTTTGGACATTTTACTTTCATTTCTGGTTTTATTAAGTTAAAATAAAGTAGTTTGCAAGTTTTTAAAATTTTTTATAAATTTTGAATTTTTAATATTATTTTAATATTGAATTTTAATTTTTAATCATTTTAAATAGTTTTAATTATTTTTAAACTTTTCAAAAATACTTTTTAGTTTAATTAAGTTATTTTAGAGGTCTACAAATTAAAAAATCTTATTTTGGGCTTTTTATTAGTTAAATTGATTTTTAGTGCTTTAATTAGCATTAAAAAATTATTATTTAATTAAATAAAAGGTTTGAGTAAGTTTTGATTTTTGGTAAACTCTATTTGCATTTTTAAGGATTTATTGTGATTTTTTAGGAATTTTTAGGGTAATTTTTAAATTTCGTCATGTTTTACGGTTTTACGTTTACGTCATTCGTCGTAGTTTAATTTATTCGTATCCGTCATCATTTTTCTTTTTCCATTCTCTCATCAATATTAATCTCAAAGTTAATCAAGTCTTAACACACACACCAAGCCTCCTTGAGAACGAACTCACAACAAGGGTCATTAGTGCACGGTTTTCCTAAATTGTCTTGTTTACCCTATTTACGTTCTTTTTCCTAAAAGAGTGTATTTTTACAACTATCAACCAGCCATTCACCAGGTTTGGAAGGTAGAACACCCTAAACAACTCTACGGTTGGGGGGATGTTTCGAGCCCGGAATAAAATTTTGAATTGGCTTATCTTACACGCGCCTATGCCATGTAATCGGTTGATATGTACATCATAGTACCCTAATAAATCTATAAGAAACCAAGTGATATGGATGTGGTAGTTAGCCGCATAAAAAAGGCGAGTGTACAGACCTATCTTCCCCTAGGGAGCATCAGTAATGGCGTCCCCGACACCGGAAGAGAGGGGTGAAGGTTGTCAGGAATGTAATAATCAGAGCAAAACTCTCCTACTTTTACTTTTGTCATCACATTCAGCACGGATCCAATAGTGGGATTGTTCCTAGCCATAATTTATTTAGAAATGAAGAAATGCGCGGTGTTCTAACCTACGTGTGTGAAGATCCTTGCGAGAGGGAGTGGTGATTGGGAGGAAAGCGTTAATGGCAGAAAAAGCAAAGAAAACTATTTGTCACACACAGTCGCATGGGCAGCCTATTTATAGGGTTACCTCAAGAGTGGTAGTCCATTAGATTAGTGTCACGTGTCCTCCACTAACCTAAATCTTGTGGTTAGGGAGAGAAGTGGCAAGTGAAGATTCAGGCGGGACCCATGGGTCAGTTCTGACTCAGAGAATTGAGCCGCTCGAGGTACTAACTGTTGTACTTTGTCAGTCATCATGTCGGGTGAACAGTACAATGTGTCAGGATATGCGGTCATACATATGACCATATTTAATGTTTCATTTATTTTGTCTCGGTTGACACGTACAGCTGGGATACCATTTATTGAAACATAGGACTACATTTATTTTGTCTTGGTCATCACGCACGGCCAGGATACAGTTTTCAATTCGACATTTCAAATGTTTTTTTTGGTACGTCTAAGGGGCATTTATTAGTCTAGTTATTACGCCTACGGCTGTAACAACTTGACTAGGGGACATGATGACGTATAGTCCCCGAGCTAGGTTGGTATTATCCGCATTCAGTCCAATACATTTGGGCTGGATATATGTTATCTAGTTTGTCAGAACATTCAGTAACATGGGTCGCACGTGTCAGAGCGCGGCCCACATCTCTGTCGTACGCGGCAAGGGTTAGACAGAATCCCAATCTAACTGAGATTGGGATTTACCTAAAGTAAGGGGATATTCACTATCCTTAATTAGAAGATATCAAATAACCTAATTATGATACTTATCTCTTACTTGGGGCCGAAGGTTCGGTAGAGCCCAATAAGGACTCTACCGCCTATATAAGGAACCGCCAAGGGTTCCACCAAGGTACGATTCACATACATTCTCAACACTCACCGATTATCCAACCCTAAACCGATTACTTAGTCTCACGCTGGAATCTAATCGTGGGATACGTTCCCACAGTAAGCTTAACGCGTGTTGTTTTAGTGTGCAGGATCTCAGCAAGACATTCACTTGGTGCAAGAGCCGGAGCCCAGCCAACCCGAATTAAGCCTAATTCGAGTCAAGCAAGGATCATCCAACTTTTGTATCAACACAAAGACTATTATTTTTCATTCCGACGTTTTTCATATGTTTTTCTTCTGTTTTAGCCTACGTCCATTTTGCCCGCCCGTTTCACATGTCCGTTTCGCTCGCCTGTTTGCCCACGCCCGTTGTGCCCGCTGCTCGTTTTGCCTGTCGCTCGTTTTGCCTTGTGTATGTGCCCGCTCGCACGCCCGTTTTGCCACCTGTACTTGAAAGTGTGGGAAAGTTATGAATTTTTCGCATTAAATGCGTGGACATTTATTTGCAACACATATAAGTACAATATTTCAAAATTTGTCCACATTTAGTTATGGGACTATTTTTATATACTTATATTTTTTAATAAAATATATTTAATATTATTTAAAGATATATAAAAAGAATGTGAAAAAATAGATTTTTTTCAGTGAATGTTCGGTTTAACTTTTAAATATATGTATACTACAAAATATTGACCATACATTAAAACACTTAAATATTCGATTTTAGCTTTTGATTATATATGTATGTCAAGATTATCACAAAAAAAGTCTTAATAACAACATGTTTAACATGAAGCGGGATGGAGCTTTTTGAAACGGTGACTGGTGATTAAAATCATTTTGTTTTTTAGTGAGTGTTGGCAAAATAACAATGAGTGTTTTAATTTTTATTAGTCGTTTGACATAAAAATGATGAGCGATGCTATTTTAAAGAATACTATTTTTTTAATATTCTTTGAAAAAGATTTTAAAATAAATGATGAGTTATGAAAAAAACTGTTCACACTTATTATTGATAGGAAAAAGTTTAATATAAACCATATTTTAGCATATATCTAACCAACCAATCACAACCATTTATTGTTTTTATCTAACAAAAAAAATCTATTGTTTAAAAATTAATTATCTCACAAACCGTTAATCGTTACACAAAACGAAATATACCATCATGGCGATAATTAAATCACCTTTCTAACGAGGGACACATGTCTATACTTTCGACGAATATTTTTTTAAATTTTTTTTCTCAATCACGTAAGTAAAAATCATATATGATTCGTATCATAAATCATATATGTTAGCCTTAAAATGTGAGCGACTAACGGAATTACATTAGTTTTATAGCCGGGACTTGCAGGAACTAATATTGTCATATGTAAGTAGTCCAAGTCCCTTTCTATATATACCCCTCCATACTTCCATGTAGGGGTGAGGTTCTTCATTTTCTTTCTTTACTTTTTCTCTTTAATAAAACACATTTTATTAGAGCAACTCTCTCTCTCTCACTAACTATGGCTAAACATCTCTACCACCCTCCCCGACCTCCGGATCGAACCCGTGTTCATAGTGAATCAAAGTTAACAATTGGCATTAGAGCTAACCGGGGGTGTTTCGTATTTTTGATTCGTGGTTATGTTCGTGTTTGTGTTTGATTCGATCACGGTTTGAATTCTTTATCATTCTCTAAAACTGTCAAATCTTTTGTCTTTTGTCTTATTTGATTTTTAATATATCAGTTATCACTTTATCTAGATTTCTGGTCCTTCATTATCATTTTTTAAACTTTTCTTTGTTATTTTATCCATCTCGATCATTGTTTTTTTTATTATCAGTTTGTTGGTAAAAGGACATGGAAACTCATGAGACCATGACCATTTATTTTGGGGAAAAGGACAAAAATAATAAAAATGAACAAGATCCACTATTTTCGGGTATCAAAACCCTTTTCCGATGGTTATTTCGATGGTTATTCTAATGGCTTTTCCGATGGGATTATTACGATGGGATTATTCCGATGGGATTATTCCAACGGGATCATTACGATGGGATCATTCTGATGGGTATTTAGAATTTTTGAGATGCAAGTTCAAACTTTGTGATAGATTTTGTTTATTGAAAACATTGCGACACAGTAATGGTACTTCGCAGAACATTGCGATGACTCGCAAAACATTGCGATGGCTTACATTTCTGAAAATCAAAACATCGCAATGTGTATCTTGAGATCATGACCAAACCAGAAACTTATCATGACCAAAATACGTAAATATTCGATTTTAGCTTTTAATTATATATGTATGTCAAGATTATCACAAAAAAAGTCTTAATAACTGTAGAATCTTGATAACCTATGAATCTATGAAGTGGGTTGAAGATTTCTAGAGAGAGAAACTAGTGAGAGAAAGTGAGAGAGAAACTATGTGTTTTTTCATTAAATGAGAAAAGTGGAATGTCAACAACCAACCCCTTTCCATGGTGGAAAGGGGTATTTATATCCAAGGCCTATATTGGGCTTGGGCCGACCCATGACAAGCCCATGGGTCGGTTTCTTACTTAACTTAATAAGTAACACTAACTACGAGCTATTACAACATTAATAATATTGTGGAGTGACCGATACTTCTAATATACGTAAAACGTATTTCTAACAATCTCCCCCTAAGGGAGGTCACTCCACGTTTACAAAGTTCTAAACCTAGCATACTATACTAAGTCTTCGTTCTTCAGCTCGTAGTCTTTTCTTCTTTCTTTTTGTTGTGAATATGTTTATTTGATCTTTTTGGCTTTGGCTTGAGAGCATTGTTCTTTTGACCAATCACGTGCGATCTTTGCCTTCTTGTGAATCTTGCCTCCTCGTGACTTCATGTTCCACGCACTTATGTCTTTTTGTTGAATTCTCGAAAGATTCAGAGTTTGGTACAGCGGAAGACTTCATTTTGCACTTTCTTGAATTTTGCTGAACTTTGATGCAGAAAAACATAAGCATGTGGGAATGACTTCAATAGGTACACTACAACGCCACCATCTTCTACTGGTACACAGCAACGCCACCGTCTTCAACAGGTACACAGCAACGCCACCGTCTTTAATAGGTACACAGCAACGACACGAATAAAATGGCTTTGACATTTTATTCTAATTCGGTAGCATTTTACCTCCGGTCGGTGAAGACCGTTGGACGATATTAGATATCGTACCCGTGACGGATAGTTTCAATTAAGTAACTTCCTGACAGGATTTCGCGGGTAAACCCGTTCTCTTTATTCGACCGTCCAAAGCTGACTGCGAACATAAAGAGTGAATCATTTAGATTAAAAATCCTTATGATTGAAGCCGTCAATTCATGAAACCTGGAACAAGTGAATTTCAATTAAGATTTTCACCATCGTTGCTTTCCAGTTATCACGAGCTTAATTCATAAAGAATCTTGCACGTCACCTACCAAGTGCTGTTTGATGTTAACACTAGAAGGATTTCCACTCGTCACTGTGATTAATAAAGAGTCACTCTGAGTGTTCTGGCAAGATCATATGATAATGCGTAGAGGCCTGGAACGAGTTTAAGTTCAATTAAGAATTAAACTACCGTTTCTTTCCTGTTTTTCACAAGATTGGTTCTTAAAGAACCGCACATGTAACCTACCATGAGCTTGTTTGATGTTGGCTCAAGCAGGATTTCCATCTTCATTGTAATACTTGCGTATTACTCGGATGTTCTGGCAATATTACAATAATACTGCGTAGGACTCATAAAAATCGCTTACTTTTCACAGTGTGTGAGAAAGCAAGGAATAAATGGAAAGTGTCCTAATGAGACTTTTGATGATCTCGTGGCTCTAGACTCGATAGTGCGTTTTGATTTAGTGAGCGATGGCTGGAGAGGAGTGCCACCTTTTCAATATCAGTATATTCGGAGTGAATAAACCAATAGATAACGTGTTGTTCTCCGTGTGATTAAAACAAATACCTTTTGAGAGATATTTGAGTTAGCTGGGAAGGGTTGTGCATTGCATCACTGGGTCCATGACGTCTTTCTTCAATATGGAGAATCATCAACAAAAATGATCTCAATAGCATATGTATTGACCCGGTTTCTGCCTAAAGTTGTAAGGAGGGCTTCTTTCTTTACACCCTTTATCTTTACAATTCTTTTTCATTCTTCAACCCATTCAATGCTTACCAATACGTCATAACTAGCACCTTGTTGTGATTGTTCCAGTGCTAGCTTAAATACTTGGTCGGCATTCAACTACGTTCACAATCTTTCTCCAACTTTCCTAGGACTTCTAATTCTATCTATGGAATTGTCCTTGGGAAGATTCCATCGGCTCTGATGAATCATTGGACTAAACCTATTCCTACCACCCTTTTGTCACCACATTCGTCGTGAATTAAGCGTGTTTTGGGAAAGTATAGCCACCATGAAAAATCCTTGAAAATCACCTAAGGTACTTGTGATATTGAAATCAAAAGTTTTGTACCTTAGGTGTTTTTGTTCATCAAAAACGCTCCCTCTTAACACGTGCTTTACACATATTAAGTTGGATTATCGTTAAGTCTTTTTCATCTTTTAGCCAAGTATCATTTAAGTCTCCTTAATCCCATTTTCTCCCCTTATCCAAAATGTTAACCATTAATATTTGGGATATTGAATGGATTAACCGGTCTTTGGGTAAAAAATGAAATCGATGTTTGGCCATAGAACATGTTAATGCTCCCCCTTAAATTAATAAGGGATAGTTGTAGTGCTTTAGTATGATATATTTGAAAGATTTAGAATCTCGTGAGAAATTCTTGAAAAATTATCATACCTTAACACTACATCAAGCCGTAATAGCACAATATTCACAAATTTACATATTCACAATTAAAAACCAATATAAAGTGGACCTGAAATGTATGACCCATTAGATGGATCGTTGCAGTAACTTGTGGTGCACTCCATATGGTCTACCACCAACGAACCTTTCTAAGCTCCTCATCAATCTACGTTCTCGGAGCTTTTGATCAATCTTCTTGAACTCTTCACTCGGAACTCTTCATCCGGAACTTCTTCATTCGGAACTCTTCATCCGGAACTTCTTCATTCGGAACTCTTCATCCGGAAGTTCGTTCGGAACTCTTCACTCGGAAGTTCATTCGGAACCCTTCATTCGGAAGTTCGTTCGGAACCCTTCACTCGGAAGTTCATTCGGAACTCTTCATTCGGAAGTTCGTTCGGAACTCCTTCATTCGGAAGTTCGTTCGGAACTCTTCATTCGGAAGTTCGTTCGGAACTCTTCATTCGGAAGTTCGTTCGGAACTCTTTCATTAAAGTTCGTTCGGAACTCCTTCATTCGGAAGTTCGTTCGGAACTCCTTCATTCGGAAGTTCGTCCGGAACTCCTTCATTCGGAAGTTCGTTCGGAACTCCTTCATTCGGAAGTTCGTCCGGAACTCTTCATTCGGAAGTTCGTCCGGAACTCCTTCACTCGGAAGTTCGTTCGGAACTCTTCATTCGGAAGTTCGTTCGAAACTCTTCATTCGGAAGTTCGTTCGAAACTCCTTCATTCGGAAGTTCATCTGGAACTCCTTCATTCAGAAGTTTGCTAGCCTTGTTCATCCGGAAGTCCTGAAAATTGTTTTGATGACGAAGATGATTTAATATTTTCTCCCCCTTAAACAATGACCCGTTTTCTATTTAAAGAGTTGTAGTCATTGTTTAAAGAGTCAAATATCGATGAAAACATTTCCAATTAATATCTTGAAAAAGATTGATTCGTGGTGGCAATAAGATTTCTCTTATTTTGACAAATTAATGCACTGAGACGTACACTAACTCGTGTTAGACCAAGTTGTAAAGTAAACTTGATCCCTTTGCATGATTTGGCTTGTAAATCATGCTCGAGAAAATTAATTCCCGTTGTGAGCCAACATTTTCCAAGGAAATACGTGACTTTAGTATGAAAACCGGGTTGCAGTCTGAAATAACTACAAGCCATAATGGGCATGTTTTTAAAAATGTACAACTTTTATACGGACTCTATTTATGGCGCCGTGTCAATATTGATCGACATTTCTAAAGCCGTAAATATTACCGTACTAAAAGACATGCCCGATTTAAAAAACGAAAAATATTTTTGGTTTTTCTTGATTTTATAATTTTTATGGTTTTTGTAGGTTTTATATTTTTTATGGTTTTCCTTGGTTTTATATTTTTGTATTTTTCTTTTTGTGGTTTATATATATACGATAATATACATGATCACGAACAAAGGATACGCCTGAATAGTTTACCACCACTATTCAGCTGATTCTGCTGCCAATTCTTTGAGAGTCGCCGGAGTGAACGATTTCATGCCAAGCTTGTCGATCAAAAACTCGATTCGTCCTCGATCTAAGGCTTTGGTGAACATATCTGCCAGCTGATACTCAGTGGTGACAAAATACAGCTCGATCACTCCGTTCTCCACCTGCTCTTTAATGAAATGGTAGCGAATGTCTATGTGCTTGGCCCGGGAGTGTTGAACGTAGTTGCAGCAAAGGGCAATGGCGCTCTTGTTGTCACAATACATCGGGATTTTGTTGAATCCCAAACCGTAGTCAGTTAGTTGTGATCTCATCCAAAGGACTTGAGCACAACAACCGGACATGGCGATGTATTCAGCCTCCGTGCTAGAAATTGCAGCGCTTTTCTGCCTTTTTGAAGACCAGCTAATCAATCTGTCTCCAAGGAGTTGCACAGACCCAGAAGTGCTACGCCTCGTGTCTTGACACCCAGCATGATCGGCATCTGCGTATGATATTAAAGCAATGGAGGAATCTTTCGGATACCATAGACCACGATGAAGTGTTCCTTTGAGATACCGAAAGATCCTTTTAACAACATGTAGGTGCTTTTCGGTAGGCCGAGCCTGATACCGGGCACACATGCATACGGAAAATTGAAAATCAGGCCTGCTAGCAGTCAGATAGAGAAGGGTGCCGATCATCCCACGGTAAAGTTTTGGATCGACAATAGTCCCATTCCTATCTTCATCTAACTTAGATTTCTCCACCATTTGAGTGTCCACGGGGTCACAATTTTTAAAATTATATTTCTTTAAAGATTCTAGAGCATATTTGGATTGATTAATAAAGATGCCTCTGGGATTCTGAGAAATCTGTAATCCTAAGAAAAATGAAAATTTTCCCATCATTGACATTTGAAAGCGTGTGGACATTATCTTCTCAAAGCGTTTTGACAATTCTATGTTAGAGGCAGCAAATATTATATCATCAACATAAATTTGTACCAGTATCATGTCGTTGTCCTCCTTGAGAGTGAATAGAGTGGGGTCCACCTTGCCTTTGGAGAAGCCTTCCGAGATGAGATATGTTGAAAGGAGATCATACCACGCGCGTGGAGCTTGTTTCAACCCATAGAGAGCCTTCTTAAGCTTGTACACATGATTAGGAAACTCCGTGCTAACGAACCCATCCGGCTGACTAACATAGACTTCTTCCCCTAGTTCACCATTCAAAAATGTCGTCTTCACATCCATTTGATAGACGATCATGTTCATATGAGCAGCATACGCAAGGAATAGTCTAATAGCCTCCAATCTTGCAACAGGAGCAAAAGATTCTTCAAAGTCGATACCCAAGGCTTATTTGTATCCTCTAGCAACCAATCTAGCCTTATTCTTCAAGACTGCACCCATCTCATCAAGTTTAACCTTATAAACCCATAACAAAGTAAGGATGTTAACTTTCTCAGGGAGAGGAACTAATTCCCATACTTCAAGTCTTTGGAATTCATTTAGTTCCTCCTGCATGGGTTCAATCCAAGATGATTGAGTCATAGCCTGTTGCCAATTTTTAGGTTCAACTTCGGAGAGAAATGCATCAAAATAGCAATAGAGTGCACTCTCTTGTAAATGATGGCGTGTAGAGACTGGTCGATCGAGACTTCCAATGACATTCCTAATTGGGTGATCTTTTGTCCATTTGGTGCTATGTTTTTCAATCCGAGGTGGTCTGGAGTGAACAATAGAAGGAGCTTCTTCTGAGGTAGACGCGGCTGAAGGGTTTTCAGGTATCGGTACACCAAAGAAAGGAAGCTCTTGTAGGTGAGCATATTCCAAATCGTGATCAATAGAATCCTCTTCAACATCATTAGGCACAAGTAAGGGTGACGATTCAGGTGTAGTTTGAGAATCACTTGGTAAAGGTGCATCCGGTTCAATGTTAATTGAGGATGCATTAGATAAAGCTTCATTTGCTTGAGCAACAACTTCAGGAATTGGAGCTATCACTACAGGTGCTGGAACTTCATCATTTAGGGGATCAAAGAATTCATCAAACAACGGTTGAAACAGTTTATCCCACTCGGGCCTTGTAGGTGGTAAAAATGATGTAGAAGTAGGATTATTGGGAACTAATCCGGAACTGATAGCACCGGTTCCCATCTCATGAAGCGCGGGTTCAGAGCTGCGTTGCTCAGAAGCCATCGCTGTCAGCTCATCGAAATCTGCGTCCATAGTTTCTACTATCTTACCAAGACGACGGTTGTAAATTCGGTATGCTTTCTTGGAGGGTGAGTAACCAATGAAAATACCTATATCGGCTTTCGGTTGAAGTTTGCCCATGTTCTCACTATTAATGTTTGGATAACAAAGAGCACCAAACACATGAAAAAATGAAACATCGGGTTTACGGTCATGTAGAAGCTCGTAAGGTGTTTTTCCATGGCGTTTCCGAATGATAGAGCGGTTTTGGGTGAAACATGCAGTAGATACAGCTTCTGCCCACAAGAACAATGGAGCGTTCGCATAAATCAGCATAGTCCTAGCAGCTTCCATAAGCGTACAATTCCGTCTTTCAACGACACCGTTTTGTTATGGAGTACGTGCAGCGGATGTTTCATGTGAGATACCAACTTCTTCATAGTAATTACGAAGAGTCTGGTTGACGAACTTTGTTCCATTATCTGTACGAATACGGCGGACAGTAGTATTTAAATGTACCTGAATGAATTTCAAAAAAGTGATGATAGCCTTCGGTGCTTCATCCTTTGTACGTAGAAATCTAACCCATGTAAACCTGGAGAAATCATCCACAATAACAAGAATGAATTTCTTACCGCTCACACTTTCAGTTCTCATTGGCCCACAAAGATCCATATGCAAAAGATGAAGTTTTTCTTGATTGGTGTCTTCAGCTTTGGGCTTGTATGATTTCTTGGTACTTTTCCCCCTTGAACACGCGGAACATAAATGAACCTTGTGAAATTTGATCTTTGGAAGACCACGAACTAATTCGTTTTTAGCCAGATGATTAATAGCATCAAAGTTAAGATGAGATAATCTGCGATGCCATAACCATGACTTGGTCTTAGATGCTTTAGAGAGAAGACATACTGGAGAGGCGGCCATCAGGTCTTGTAGGGACAACGTATAAAGATTTGCACCACGAGATCCCTTCAACAAGTCTTTTCCTTCCAAGTTGCGGATGAAACAAGTATGTTGTCGAAAAGCAACCTCTAGGTTGGAATCACAAAACTGTCCTACTGAAAATAAATTATGACCAAGACCTTCTACATAGTATACCCTTGAAATCGTAACGTTTCCAATCTGATATTCACCATAACCCATTATCTTTGCAATATGATCATTACCGAATTTAACCGTTCCAAGAAACTTGCTAACGAAATTTCGGAGCATCGAGCGATCTCCAGTCATATGCTTTGAACAACCGGAGTCCAAATACCAGAGGATGATTTGGACCACCTGAAAATATCACCAGACGAGGACAATGTAGAAGTATCGGAATCTGAATGTTCCTTGTTATTAGCAGGTACAGATTTAATAATCTTAGATTTGCTAACTTTAGGTTTCTTAGATTTTCTAGCCTTCTTCTTCCTAGTTGGTGGTGTAGATTCTAGTTGGCTTAAATCCTGAGGTATTTCTTCACTGATAGGCACTATAGTGGGGGCTGACCTAATTAAAGGGCGCTGTTTCCATACTTTAGTGCTAGTGTGCCTAACTAAAGGACGCTCAGACCTAACCTCAATGGATGCATTCCTAGTTAAAGGGCACATTTTTCCATCTAATGTAAAGGTCCTACCAGTGGGACGCCATTGCCAGCCAACTTGGGCACGAGTTCTACCAGTTGGCTTCCATTCAAGATCATTCCTAATGGCATTCATTTCATTTACATGATCAATAAGACACAAATCATGACGTTGGGAAAACATACATTCATTACAATTCCAACATTTCAAATCAGAATTCACAAATGGTTTAGGCTGCTGCACAGGCGCGAGCTTTTAGTCTTAACATGATTCTTTTTATTTAAATCTGAACTAACATTCCTATGGTGAGCTTCTACTTTCTTCTTGTTGGTACTACTAGTGGAGGGCTTGATCTTATCTTTCTTGAGTGGCGATCCTTTAGCCTTAGTAGATTCTTTTACTCCTGTAGAAGGCAAAGTGGGAACATTAGCAACAGATTTTAAAGGTGCCTTACTTGATTGTGCCAATGACGGTTTTGCTCCTGGGGTCTTATTGAATGGAGTTACAGCAATGGGTCGATTAGTGAGTAGTGCAGAACCTGGTTTACCTATGTATTGCAAATATGCTAAGCAATATTGAACTCGCTTAATATATTCATGAGCTGAATAATAGTAGCTACTTGAGGGATCTAAGGCATAATGATCGTCTAAAATATCCCTAACAAGATCTACATGCTTAATTGCATTCCTCATATAATCATCGTAGGTAACCGGGTTTTTCTTATGAAGCGGGTTCTTATAAAGCACTACTGACTTGGTTGTTGGAGCACTAGAGGACGGTGCAGAGTTGGTAGCTAAGTTATTAACAGCTTCTTGTCGGGTGAGAAGAAGTGTCTCCTTTAACTCGGCCAAAACCATGTTTTTGTCAATGAGCAGGATGTTTAAGTCAGAGATTTCCTCACATTTTTGGTTCAATTGTTCAACATAAGATTGTTGCTGTGCCGCATTAAAAGCGAAGCGTTCTTCTAGTGAACCATAAAGTTTGGACATTCCCTGTCTTGCACGATCCATCTCCCCTAGAATAGACGAAAGTCTAATTTCTAAGTCCTGGTTTTTAGACTCTGCAGCCTCTAGTTCCAATTTTAGTGTTTCATTTGATGACACATCTCTCTTTAATCTCATAATCTCCTCCTCTAATGCCTTAACTATTGCAATCATCTTGTCACTCGTCTCAACACTGTTTTCACAACCATTTGTTATCAAAAGATCTTCATTTTGAGTTTGTTGTTTTAATTCTAAAGATATACAATGTTGTTCAAGTTGATTAAAGCGTTTTGAAAGTAAATTGTAAGAATCTTGTAGCTTTAAAAATTCAGCGTTAGATTCGTGACAAGAATGATTATCTACCTCAATTACAGTATCAGCAACATTTACAGAGAGATCACACACATCATCACATATATTCACAGCATCATAGTAAATCATAGCGGATGTAAGCTCATTCGAATAATTAACATTCACAGTAGTAAGCACATCACACGAAATTACTTGGGACAAGAATCGGTCATATTCGGATAAAATCTTTTCCTTTTCAATTAATTGTAGTTCGTAAGCGGTGTCCATTTCATAAAACACTTTTTGAACTTCTGCAATTTCAAACTCAAGATTTTCCGAAAGAGATGCAAAACTTCCTTTTAGACTTTCGACAAACGGATTGATCTCATTCTTAAACACCTCGTTCATGTGTTCGAAAGCCCATTCTCCGGTGTTTAGGCCATTTGAAGTCGTACATTCCAAAATGACCTTGTCAAAACTAGCAAAGTATTGATTAATCTCTTGCAAGTTTAACCATAGAGTGCTAACAGGTGGAATATCCTTTGGACTTTCCTTAGGTCCTTCCATTCTGACAAGTGTAGGAAGTGTACTAGGGTTTTCTTCATGTAACATGTAGGTTGGTGTTGTGATGAGATCTTTATCCATATGGAAGCGAATTCTAAAATCCGTTTTTGCAAGCTCCTGATTCATTTTAAAATAATCACACTCGGGATATTTTGCAAAATTATATGACCGATTCTCATCAACTAGATCCTTATTTGTGCGATCATCGAAAATATCAATCGGGTCTAAGACCAATCCTAATTGGGTTGCATTATAAAGTCTAGGACTATGGATAAAAGCTTGTTTTGCATACCGTGGGTTAGGGGGAAGGCCTTTTTGACGCGATAAGTTAAACTCTCTAAAAGATGCATCAAATAAGTGTACTAGTTGAGAGGCAGCGTATTGTCTTAAAAGCAAATAATCTAGACTTCTAATCTTATTAGCCGCATTAATTTCCATTTCATTCTTCTTAGACTCGAGTAATTCAAAATCCGTTTGAAGTTTTTGAAAATTAGTGACCACTAACTCTTTTTCTTTAAGTTCGTTAGAAAGATCTGCTCTTAAGGTTTCAATTTCTTGCAAATGACCCATTTGTTTGTTTCGAAAATGATCATATTCGGGATTTGTTAGAACACTAGACGAAGGAACTAATTCCAAAGTTTGAACTTTTTCGTTGCACAGAGCAAGCTCACTAGACAAATTCTTATTCTTAGCTAGGATTTCTAAGAGTGCAACATTCATTTGGCTAAGTAATGTAGCAGGAACCATGACCAAATCTTGGTGAGCAGGAGTATGCTTATGCGAAATGGCTCCCGGTTGTGATTCACTCAAAGTCTGGGGACTCACATTGATATTACTATCATTGATTGTCTCCTCATTTGAAAGACTCACCACCGAAGACTCATTCGAATCAGTACGCTCTTGCACAACTTGATGTGGTTGAATACTAGTATCAGTGGTATTATCAGTGGTATTAATAAGTACCTCAGATCTTTTTTCTGGCCCTAAGCTAGAGATAGTTGCCATAAGAGCTGCCTGTGCAGATTGAAGTTCATCACAGTCTAAATCATAAGCATCAAGATCATCTGCTTGGTATGCTGCATTCTGTGTAGTGACAACGTCTTGTTCAGCAATCCCTGGATCAGCAAGAAATGCAAGCTCCTCTTCATCAAGTTCCCTTCCTTGTGCCTGAGCGTTTACCAGATAAATCTTCTCTGCAAACCATTGACCATCCCTTCTCCTCTTGGGTTTTTTGCAATCCCTGGACATGTGACCTTCTTCCTTACAGTTGTAGCATGTAATCATTCTCAACTTGCCTGTGGAATTAGCCCGTGGAGGAGTGTTGACCATTGGAGCAGGATTGATCGTGCGAGCATTGGTAGTTGATGTAGTAGGTCTCCCCTGATAAGGTTGAATAGGTTGAACCATTACCCTGCCATTCTCAATAGTAGCTTGTTGGCGAGAAGTGGATGAATTCCTCAGTTGATTGTTAGTAGGAGCTGGTCCTCTAAATCCTCGTTTGCTTAAATTCCTTGTGAGATAAGCAGACATAGTGGCTAACACTTCAACTGGGTCAGTTCCTTGTTTGAATTCAGGAATGGGGACTTCATCATCATCACAATAAAGTGCTTGGTCTTGTTGAGCTGCGTAAGCACTAGAAGGAACACTCATGTGGTCAGAGTAGCTTGATGGATATGCTGCATTCTCTTGATAAGAAGAATATGAAGACTGAGCATAAGGTGCAATGCTTGCTGGGTGAGGTTGTGAAGCATATTGTGATGAAGGTTCATTAAACCGATATTGTTGCTGATGTGAGGTTGGTGGTTGCGGTAGAATCGAATATTGGGGGAAGCTTGGTGTCATGTAAGGTGATGGATGGTAGGCTTGGTGTCCCAATATATAAGGAGTGTTGTTGTGTGACAAGCTTGGTTGATTCGCCATCAAAGCTAAAGAATCAGGGTACATACCTCGAGGCGAACGGTGCATGATCACATGTTTCTCATGCTGCTGAAGAAAAGCATAGAGTTGATCCAAATTGCACTTATGCAAATCCCTGGTTAACTTAACATCGGTAATATACTCACCCCATTCAGCTTGAGGTAAAGTATTCAAAAATTTGGTGTTAACCTGGAATGGAGCAATCACGAGATTGTATACATTCAGATCATTCATGAGAGTAGTGAATCTGAAGTAATAGTCGTGAAGCGTTTCCCCTGGGCTGTACGTGAATCTATCAAACAGATCATACAACTGACATTCCCATTCCTGTTTGGTAAGAGACGTACCTTGTAGCAACACCTTTAGACGTTCCCATAAATCCTTTGCCACCGTATATTGACTTACCATGCGATAGATGTCATGTGGAAGAGCTTGGAGAATGGTTTGAAGAGCCTTTTCGTCTGCATCGGCAACAAGTTGTTGAGCTTGTGTAAGTTCTTCAAATTCCCGTGGTCGAGTCACATTGTTAACCACGATGGTACCATAATCAAGTGGACCATTCAGAATTGACTTGACCATAAGCCTCCCATATGTCCGTTTTCCCTTAATGTATGACATCATACGGCCTTGCCATGCTTCAAAGACTTCTTTAATGAGCATTGGAGGGCGATTATCCGTTCCCGTAATGACGGAAATGTACGTAAGTGATGTCATCTGAGGCATTAATGAATTTGGATTCATTTTGTTCACTTCAAAGAGACAAAGATTATCGGTTGATCGAGCAGTGAAGTAAAGCTTGTGAGTTGTGTTGAGTTTTTGTTGTAAGAAACCAAGATTAAATCCTCTAAAAAATCGTCGAAAAAACAAGTAAAATATCCCTTGATCCGGAACTTTTGTTGATTCAGAAGTGTGGATTCGGAAGATTTTGGCTCGGAACTCCTTGATCCGGAACTTTTGGTTCGGAAGTTTTTGATTCGGAACTTTGTCTTGATCCGGAACTTTCCTTGATCCGGAACTTTCCTTGATCCGGAACTTTTGGTTCGGAACTTTTTGATCCGGAACTTTGTCTTGATCCGGAACTTTCCTTGATCCGGAACTTTCCTTGATCCGGAACTTTTGGTTCGGAACTTTTTGATCCGGAACTTTTGTTGATCCGGAACTTTGTCTTGATCCGGAACTTTCCTTGATCCGGAACTTTCCTTGATCCGGAACTTTTGGTTCGGAACTTTTTGATCCGGAACTTTTGTTGATCCGGAACTTTTTGATCCGGAACTTTTTGGTTCGGAACTTTACCGGGAAACAGAAGGTTGTTCGAGTAACAGTCGACTATGAATATGAAGATTAAACCCAGATTTTTACCAAGTTACCCAAAAAGTTTTGTGATTTCTACAAAAATAAATAAAAACTAATACTTATCTACTAATCCCAATCACAAAATCACCAAAAACTCCAAGAATCAAGATGGATCTTCTTAAAGAACACTAATACAATCAAAAACTAAATAACAACACAAATCATTACCTTAAATCACCCCATAGCTCTTGATACCAAATGTAGAATCTTGATAACCTATGAATCTATGAAGTGGGTTGAAGATTCCTAGAGAGAGAAACTAGTGAGAGAAAGTGAGAGAGAAACTATGTGTTTTTTCATTAAATGAGAAAAGTGGAATGTCAACAACCAACCCCTTTCCATGGTGGAAAGGGGTATTTATATCCAAGGCCTATATTGGGCTTGGGCCGACCCATGACAAGCCCATGGGTCGGTTTCTTACTTAACTTAATAAGTAACACTAACTACGAGCTATTACAACATTAATAATATTGTGGAGTGACTGATACTTCTAATATACGTAAAAACGTATTTCTAACAATAATAACAGCATGTTTAACATGAAGCGGGATGGAGCTTTTTGAAACAGTGACTGGTGATTAAAATCATTTTGTTTTTTAGTGAGTGTTGGCAAAATAACAATGAGTGTTTTAATTTTTATTAGTCGTTTGACATAAAAATGATGAACGATGCTATTTTAAAGAATACTATTTTTTTAATATTTCTTTGAAAAAGATTTTAAAATAAATGATGAGCTATGAAAAAAACTGTTCACACTTATTATTGATAGGAAAAAGTTTAATATAAACCATATTTTTAGCATATATCTAACCAACCAATCACAACCATTTATTGTTTTTATCTAACAAAAAAAATCTATCGTTTAAAAATTAATTATCTCACAAACCGTTAATCGTTACACAAAATGAAATATACCATCATGGCGATAATTAAATCACCTTTCTAACGAGGGACACATGTCTATACTTTCGACGAATATTTTTTTTTATTTTTTTTCTCAATCACGTAAGTGAAAATCATATATGATTCGTATCATAAATCATATATGTTAGCCTTAAAATGTGAGCGACTAACGGAATTACATTAGTTTTATAGCCGGGACTTGCAGGGACTAATATTGTCATATGTAAGTAGTCCAAGTCCCTTGCTATATATACCCCTCCATACTTCCATGTAGGGGTGAGGTTCTTCATTTTCTTTCTTTACTTTTTCTCTTTAATAAAACACATTTTATTAGAGCAACTCTCTCTCTCACTAACTATGGCTAAACATCTCTACCACCCTCCCCGACCTCCGGATCGAACCCGTGTTCATAGTGAATCAAAGTTAACAATTGGCATCAGAGCTAACCGGGGATGTTTCGTATTTTTGATTCATGGTTATGTTCGTGTTTGTGTTTGATTCGATCACGGTTTGAATTCTTTATCATTCTCTAAAACTGTCAAATCTTTTGTCTTTTGTCTTATTTGATTTTTAATATATCAGTTATCACTTTATCTAGATTTCTGGTCCTTCATTATCATTTTTTAAACTTTTCTTTGTTATTTTATCCATCTCGATCAATATTTTTTGATTATCAGTTTGTTGGTAAAAGGACATGGAAACTCATTAGACCATGACCATTTATTTTGGGGAAAAGGACAAAAATAATAAAAATGAACAAGATCCACTATTTTCGGGTATCAAAGCCCTTTTCCGATGGTTATTTCGATGGTTATTCCGATGGCTTTTCCGATGGGATTATTACGATGGGATTATTCCGATGGGATTATTCCGATGGGATTATTCCAACGGGATCATTACGATGGGATCATTCTGATGGGTATTTAGACTTTTTGAGATGCAAGTTCAAACTTTGCGATAGATTTTGTTTATTGAAAACATTGTGACACAATAATGGTACTTCGCACAACATTGCGATGACTCGCAAAACATTGCGATGGCTTACATTTCTGAAAATCAAAACATCGCAATGTGTATCTTGAGATCATGACCAAACCAGAAACTTATCATGACCAAAACCTTTCAGCATACCTGCCTTTTAACTCCTCAACTCCAATCCACATCTATATCCTATCCCTTCGTTTTCTAATATAATCTGTCTCGAAAAAAAATCACATGCAATGATTCTAGCATCTCAGATTCGTGCTTGGTCCTCTTAACCAAAATCTTTTTAAAGATTTAAACACGGTTCATCATTGATATATGTAAAAGGTACACCTTCTGTTGATATTCGAAAATAAATAAAGAAGATCTGTAACAAGCATGCATGTTACGATCTGTATTTGTTTCGATTCAACAACCAATAACGAAAATCAGATCCAAAACAAACTATTATTTCGCCCCTAACTTAGACCCTTTGAAGGATCTTGAAGCCTTGTCTCTTGATTCATTTGTTTCCATTGAGATTTGTTCTCATATCAGGTTGGGTTCGATTAAAGAAAGATGGTATGATTAAAGTAAATGAGATTAAAGGTTGATGTGTCTTGATTTTCTTCTGATGGAAAGAAATGAGATGAGAGGGTTGTTGGGAGAAAATAAGCGGCTGTTAAGGAGTTTAGGGTTAGGGTGTTCTAAAATGAGCTATATTAGGGTAAGGGTGTTATTTATATCCAAATGGATCAGGTCTAATGTGTGGGATCGATTTAGGCTAAAATAACACTTATCTATAATGGAGTTGGACTCACTGCAAATGAAGTGGGCCGGGTAGTGATGGCAATGGATGCGACTCGGTATTGAGTGCTAGTTAATGGGGTGATATGCAGAATTATTATCCGATTATTTGGTTATTACTTTTGAATTGGGTTGGGCAAGTACGTTAAAAGAGACGGATGTCATACGATGAATCTGCTGATAATTATTATCTGGCGTCTACTCACTCATTTCGATCATAGAAAACCCTCGTGTTAAAACCCTAATTCTCCGAAAAAATTTCGACTATATGACTGATTTTGGGCTTCAAAGTAATGTTAGCTAGACGATGTTGACGGCTTCTCATTTTTTTGTCATCGTTGGATTTTTGGTTAACGACACTCAATCAATCATAACAAACAAACACAAAAAACATACGACAGAAACCAACAAACACCAAAACGATCCTTTAAGATTCACTGAAATTGTCAAAACGGCTAGTATTCGTACAAAGAATGTAAAGTGATTACAAAGTGGATTTGGTATTTGTTATTTGAAGTTGAAGTGGAATTTCACGAAGGCGTCTACTTAATTCAACATCGAGCCTTCTCACCCCTTCTATCGATTGATGATTCGCTTCAGCATTTATGATTGAGACTTGATTTATCTAGTTTCCAATGTCAAGGGGTGGATGGTCGAAGACATGGACAACTATCACATAAGGAGTTACGTTGTAGTGCCCAGTGTCACACTCACCTGTAGTTGTGGGTATTTAAAGAGGTGTTTTTCATCTTATACTTCTCTCTTCTTTTATGTATAAGGTACTAAGAGACGTTTCTCTGCACCGTTCATCAATCAACAAAAGTGCTAAGCTTAAGTAACTAATTTGGGGGATTATACTTCAGTGTCAAGTTTGGAATATCGAATTTACTTCACCAGTGGTCACTACAGATAGCCGAAAGTATACGAGGTTTTTAAGTTTAGCCAGAGAGTAAATGAATAGAGATGTGATCAGCAAACAATTCTCACGAGCAACTTGAGCTACAGAATGTCAACAAAGATTTCTGATTCAGACACGAACATCTCGCGATTCTGATTGTACTCGTCAGATGATGCTTCCGAGTGCTCTTAACCACCATACTTTTGACAAGAACATCTCACGATTCTGAGCGTACACGTCAGATAATGCTTCCGAGTGTTCGTAACCATCATACCCTTGATAAGAACATCTCCCGATTCTGAGCGTACACGTCAGATGATGCTTCTGAGTGTTCGTACCCATCATACTTTCGACAAGAACATCTCGTGATTTTGACCGTACACGTCAGATGATGCTTCCGAGAGTTCGTCACTATCATGGGGGAAGAATGTGTATTTTGAGGTACTTAGTTCAACTTCCAGGGGGAAGTATTCCACAAGCGTGAGAAGATTTGTTGTTGATTTCTTAGATGTTCCCCCAAACACATAATCATGAAGACCAAAAATATCAAGGTAGCAGTTACTTTGTGCGGTTTGCTTCTTCTTCTACAAAATTCCGTTGTGCACTTTAAATGTCAATGATATAAGATTGCTCAAGCTACAAATTCTGCTCAAGAGAGGGATATTGGTTTGGGGGGAAGCTGATTCAGAAGCTTCGTCAAAAAGAAGTCTATGAAGAAAGCTTTTCAAAACATGTGGTATGAATTGGGGGGGGGGGGAGTTAATCCAGTTCATACATGATACAATGTTCCTCAACAAGCAAACACAAAGAGGATTCAAACTGGGATATAAGTTTTTATAGAAGACTTGAAGACAACGACGTCATTTTCAGCATTGGAAGCAAACTTAATACTTTCATATTTTTGTTGTATTTGCATTTGTTAGGAACATTGTAAGTAATTTCGTATGTGTCCACATTGGGGGAAGATTGTTAGCCTTAAAATGTGTGCGACTAACAGAATTACATTAGTTTCATACCCGGGACTTGCAGGGACTAATATTTTCATATGTAAGAAGTCCAAGTCTCGTGTTATATATACCCCTCCATACTTCCATGGAGGGGTAAGGTTCTTCATTTTTCTTGTCTTTCCTTTCTCTCTTTAATAAAACATATTTTATTAGAGTAACTATCTCTCTTTCTCTCACTAACCATGGGTAAACATCTCTACCACCCTCCCCGACCTCCGGATCGAACCCGTGCTCATATTGAATCAAAGTTAACAATATATGATTTTCAGAAATCATATATGATTTGTGATATGAATCACATATGATTTCAGAAAATCATATATGATTCGTGAACAAATCATATTTGATTTTCTCAGACGTGACTTGAAAAAAAAGTGTCGAAAGGATATACATGTGCCCTCGTTAGAAAAATAATTTAATTCTCGTTCGTATGATGTATTTTTTTTCGTTTGACGATTTACCGTTTTTAAGATATTTTTTTATTTTTTTTAAATGGTGGGAAGTGGTTTTAAAAAAATAAGTGATTATGATTAGTTGATCGGATATATGCTATTTTAAGAGTGTATATATATTTTGACTCACTGTTGCTATGACTCGTTTTTACAACTCACTGTTACTACCCGTTTTAATAAACACACCCGACATCCAAATTACACTAAGCAATGATTCTTATTCTGAAAAACGTATATTAGTCTATATATAATAGAGGAGAATCACGTTTCCATAGAAACAGTGGTTCTCCTCACATCCAAAATAAAATACACTTTTTTCTTCCTCTCACAAACGACTGTTTCTCTCACAGTTTTTTCACGCACTAAACACACACCGTTGTGCATCCGTACCGTTTTCAATCCTCTGTTGCCATTGATTATCCCCGTTAATCATAGCTACAGTTGCTGAGTCTTTAATTAATGGTGGTTACTTGACCCCTTAATTTGCTTGGCCCTTTATGGATTGGGTTGCCCTTTGGTGAGGCATTAATTAATTAATTGACCTTTGATTAATTTACATTTCCCAGCTGTTTGGGTGTGGTGGTGGCTAATGAAATCCCATCTCAGCCGTTTATTATATATTCGTGGATCGATGTTGGCCGTACATTGCTTTACAATTCCACCCATATATATACCACGAAAACAGAAAAAAATTAGGTGTGGTTGCATTATTTGTGGGTTTTCTACTCCTCCATTTCCCAGCTCATCCAGTTGACATACTGATGGATGATGCATCAAAAATGCATTCTTGATAGATTCGTTGTTTTGCCATCTGGATTGGATGTGCAGCTACTGTTGAATTGGTGATTGGTTGAAAATCTTAATTTTGGGGTTTACCTTCTATGTTTCAGCCTTGATAGTTTTGTCTCCGTATACGTTAGTTGCTTCTTATGATCCTTTTTGTGTCGCATTTGATAGTTTTCTCTTCCTGTATGTTGATTGATAATTGTGCTGACATTTTTCAGTCCTATTACTACTCTTTGACATTATGATTTATGTTCGAACTTTGTTATGTTGTTGGCTTATGTTCCTTCGATGCCACCGTTGTCTTTGTTGCCGCTATCCATGGCGCGCGACGGTACGCCGGTTGTGTGACGATGGATCTAAGCTCATTTCACCATAAAAGATGGCCGTTGATGGCCTAAGAGAAAAAAGGGGGCCTTTCTGTGACTGAAACAAGTTTGTGGGGTTGTACTTCATATATTTGTTGGGTTATACTTTACTTTGAGGCTGCCGGCCCATTATACATTTTTGGTTTGGCTTTGCTTATGATTTTGGCAGTTTGGTTGCGTCTGAGAATGATGTTTGAATTTGCTTATTCCGACTATTGGTGGCGGCTGAGACTGAATGTGAGTTTTTTTAATTGTTATACAAAATTAGCCGTCTCCATTTACATCTTATTTGCCTATGGTTAGGGTTTAGTACTACATTAACATGGTTATCTGGACTAAATCACCGCTTATCTGTGTTACTTATCTGAGCCTTATCTGTGTTACTTAACGATAGCGTATCGCTCCCGTAACGATGGAAAATCACCGTTCTGTGTTACTTATCTGACCCTTAAAACATAATCTTATTGCATTTGTGATACGTTTGCAGCAAAGCGGATCTTGGCGGGGAGACCTTTTTAAACAGGTGTGGTGAAAGATAAATAAACCGGATCTTGGCGGGGCGACCTTTTTAAGGTTGCAGCCATGTCGGGTTTCTATGATAAACTGGATCTTGGGGTGGCGACCTTTTAAAGTTGCACCCATGTCGGGTTTCTATGATAAACTGGATCTTGGCGGGGCAACCTTTTACGGTTGCAGCCATGCCAGGACATTGGCAGTGATGTTATTCGTACTTATGTATCCTCTTTATATAATTTCCTCTCTATAAATTGAAACTCAAAATGATCTCATATGTGTGTGACCAGTCGGGCTATGATGAGTTTTAACGGTACGGGATAAACTTTAGATTACACGGACTTTGGCGGGGCAACCTCTTGACGTTGCAGCCATACCGTGCCTATCCGGTTTTCCCTTAACGGTGCCATATCTGAGCCTATAATGTCGTGCTCGCATTGACTTCCAAAATGTACTAAACACTGCCATTCCTCAATCAAGTTCTACGAAAAATCAAGGTAGCACTCTTTTTTTGTTTCTTTGTTGCGGGATTGTTTAATAGTCTTCTAATGCCAAAGTGTATGCTTCTATACAGCTTTGTCACGCTCGGTCAGATGGGCAGCTCGGTTTTTCTGCATTATCTATAGTCCACGTAAAGAGAAGCGCAAAATATCAACCCACCATCGGAAGTATGAAAAGAACAAAATGCAGATCCAAATGAAGAAAGTGTTCCCTCTATCGGCATTGCTTCAGCAAAATCTCGAAAGGTACAATGGAAACTTATGTGTTTTTCTTCTGTTTTAGGAAGCTTTCCGGACTCTGTTTTGAAGAAGCATAATCGACTGTATATGTGTCAATTCGCAGTGGTAAATGGTAAATCTTTGGTTGTATGTCAGCACTGTTAAGGTAAAATTTACATATTATTGTTTTTTTAAAACCTTTCCAATATTTATAGCTTAAGTTGCATTACGTTTGGGAGAAAATTAAATGGGTAAAATAGAAAATTGAAGCTAAAGCATTCTTACAGTATCCAAAATATTTTAACAGATAAACAAACAGTTAGAAACTGTTTTGGATTCACACCTCTTGCGCGTGCTAAAAGCAATTTTTAAATCAAGACCCAACTCACCTACACAGACTGTTCACTGTTTTTACACCAAAAATGTTTATTCCCTAGCATGGAGGGTAAGTCTCATAATACAAGGTTTTGCCTCGTATGAAAGTTCGTTGTTCCGATCTTTTCGAATTGATTACCGTTAATTAGTGCGACTCAGTCGTTCTTGGTGGATAAACGAAAATGGTTTGGTTGTCTATTTTAAACTAAAAGATGAAAGTTCGTTGTTCCGATCTTTTCGAATTGATTACCGTTAGTTAGTGCGACTCAGTCGTTCTTGGTGGATAAAAGAAAATGGTTTAGTTGTCTATTTTAAACTAAATGTCGTTGAGTAAAATTAAAGCTTTAAAAATTAAACTAAAAATTACTAGGAAAACACTTGGTAAAAACGGAGATTTCGGGAAGCGTGCAATTTTTGGAAATTAAAACGTAATAAAATTAAAACTTGAAAACTTTGTAAAACTTAAAACTTAAACCATCGGAATGTACAAAGTCAATTCTGTCGGAATGTAATGCAAGCTGTCGGAATGTAATGCAATCAAATCCATCGGAATATCAAAGTAAAATCCATCTGAATGTAGGTCTATCGGAATACACTACCTATCGGAATGTTCAAAGCTATCGGAATGTTTCAGATCGGAATCCAGGTTTTCTATCGGAATGTCACTAACAAAAATTTGGCAGAGTTTCGACTTAAGATAACCTTAAGACCCGTCGGAATATGCGATCGCAATCCCGATCGGAATAAAGGGGAAAAACCTTAGATCGCAAAGTAGAACCACAAGGGTTATTGCGATACAAACAAGCTGCCGTCGGAATGTGTAAACCCTCAATATTGCGATGAACACCAAATAATCCGAAAATGGAGATAAGCCAAAGTCTCAATAAGCAGTTCCAATAAGCACTCTTAACCGAATCTTAGACAACTCAATAAGCATAAATTTGACAACTTTCAAAACTCCAAATAAGAAAACTTTATAAATCAAACCTTTTAAAAACACTAAACTTTTTAAGAAATACGAAAATGCAATAAGCTATATATATGAAACAAGCCAATAAGCACAAGCTTATAGCTTATACCGTAAAAAAGCTTAGGAAGGAATGAAAAGATTAACTTTTTAATCACTAAAACATCAAAATCAAACACCAATTAAGAACAATTCGGATCAAAAATGAAATTTCGGATCAAGGACAAAGCAAAATCAAGAAAGGAAGAAAAAGATTGAATATTAAAAGCTTAACTTGAACTTTTTGATTAATAAAACTCAAATACAAAGATTAACTAAAGCTTAACTTGAAAGAAAAGATGAAGTTTTAGTGAGAGAAAGTTAAACACTTTCTCTCTCTAAAATGAAGACTAAAACAAAGAAAATTAAACTAGCTAACCACTAACACGCTCCTAATGTGTCATTAGGAGGGTATATATAGGGAGTGGGGAATGCATGTGTGCTTCCTTATTTCTTTCTTTTCTTCTCGACTCGATCTAAATTCTTTTTCTTTCTCGACGTCGTCTCGGGAGTTGTCGATGTAAATTGAACTTGACTAGTAATTTTCTTCTTCTATTAGACTTGAGTTCTTCGACTTCATTAAACTTCCGTCTTTAGACTTTTTCTTCGATAAATCTTTAGAATAAGCCTTGGACTTCCGTTCTTTTTACCCTCTTGATTTTGACTTCGTCTTTTCTCGTTTTCCTCGATAAAAGCCCGTGAAAGCCCGTGTTTTCTTCCTTTTTCATCTTTTGGTCCTAAAACACAATAAAAACACAAACCACGCATAATTCTGACTTTTACGACATAAAATACACATTTTGGTCTTGTTATTATTGGAAATAAGTGGTAAAAGGATAAGTGTTTTCACACTTATTAAATCCCTAACACTTGACCATTGTAATGCCCTCATGCAATGCATTAATTTTAAAGCACGGTTTACATTTTTCATCATAAATAACCCACCTTGGCCTTTATTAAAAAGATAGAAATATATACGAAACAAGTATAGAAATCAAAGACTTACATTGGGGTTTTGGCTGCCATGAACGTTTATCATCCTCAAGTTTCACGTTCCCCATACCAAGCTTTAAAACGAGATCATTGTTATTATAAGTTAGCAAACTAACACGAATTCATGTGGGCCCATTATTTACTTAGACTCCCTTATTCCTAGGTGTATCTCTTATATTTCAATTTTGTCTTGAATGATCACGAGGATACATTGTTTGACTTATTTTGATAGTTATTTAGGCTGAAAATAAAGTGGAACGATTTAATCAATAGTTAGCTAAAGGACAAAATCTTTTAAAACTGCTTCTCGGGACCTCTTAGAGTTCATATCTTGGCATAGCTCGCTTCACGATTTGAGACCTTTCTCGGACCGATATTTGGCAGCGACCTCATACTTCAAATCTTGAGAGACGTTCTTGAAATTATGGTCTTCTCTTCATAATAGGAATTTCTTCACTTGAGGTTTTTGAGAGATTCTTCATATTTGGACCACGACTTCTTCATTTTTCTCAAATCTTTATTTTGGACTTTGATATACAACGATCTGCCTCCTTTTAGGACTTGGATCTATTTATCCTCATACCTTGTTAGGGCCTTTTTGGATAGACTTCTCCATGATATTTTGGGGAGTTTTTGCTTTTCGTCGTGTGTCTCGATCCTTCATATTGATTTTCGATAAATGTTTCTTCACATCATTTTTGGATCTTTAGCAACAAAATGTAGCCAACATGCCTTGTTAGGTCCTTTTCGGACTCGCCAATCTTCGCATCCCGCTTCAATAAGTTATGTCCTGGCTATGAACTCTAATTAATACCGAGCAACTTTTAAACGATCTTGTGCTAGAAGCTAAGTAACTTTTCAAATCGTACAACCTTATTTATTGCAGATAAATTTATTAGCAAGCGATGGGAGAAAAAGCTTATAATCAACTCACAAAAATTCACGAAAGAATACCAAACTTATAATTGACTCTATTATCTCTCGTTCTCCACAGTTTAAAATCTTAAGGAATGAGACTCATGGATGCTCAGCCAATTAAATTAAAGTTTTGGGTTTTCGAGTCATCTATAGGATCTTGCATCTCCTTAGACTCTTTCAAGTTTAGAATTTGTGTTTTAAAGTTCCCTTGATAAACGAATCTCTAGGATCAATTATAGGAACTTGCGAAAAGTTCTTGTTCTTAACCCGTGAGAGTTAAGACTTTCGTGTTTTAAAGCTCCCTATATAAAAGCCTAGCAAAACTTGACTTAAACACGTTAAGGATACTAGCTAGAGTAAACTTAGATAAGTAAACTCGGGTTGAGTCAAAATATTCATGACTTTGAAAAATTTAAACCATTTTATTAAAAATTTATTCTAACATAGAAAGTAAATAACGATAACAAAAGAGAATACTACTATACTACTAGGCCAAAATAGATAAAAAAAATTTGGAAAATGTCGAAAAATCAAGTTTTCCGGTTAAAATGAGGGCAAATTCATGGAAAAGACCATTACTTCGATAGAAGTCCCCCCTACACTTGATATAAACATTGTCCTCAATGTTTAAGCATGTGGGAGTAAACTCCCCTACACGTAGGACATTGTGCACTTTGTTTAAATCTTGTTAAGGAAAGGACAACTATAGTGATTTCAATGTGAACATGAAATATTGAATCACGATAGTTTAGGATAGAACCAGGAAGACGGGTACACGGGATCACGGTTCGTCAAATGTCATCAAGAGTGGATCTTTGAAGCTTTTAATCCCTACACATCAAAAGAAACAAGACAACAAACACATACGGTGCTCCCCCCTACACTTATTATAAAAACGGTAAAGGATAGATCACGGGTTGCCTCCCGAGAAGCGCTTGTTTTTGTTAACCGAGTCACGAGCCTGACTCGACCCATAACTTGTAACACTCTCAATTTTCGTATCGGTACAGCGGAAGGGTCTTTCAGAGTGTTACGGGATAGCACAATAACTCCAATCATAGACAACACATAAGAATGGTTGTACAAGGTTCAACATACATTCATTCGATAAAAAGTTTTAAAGTGTACAACAGGTCCCAAATTATACAGGTCATTAAGTTTACAAAACATAGATCGAATGAACATTTTTAATATTAAGTGGGCCATCAGAGTCGATCTCCATCCGGATTACCTTCAAGCACCTGAGAAAAAACATGCAAAAATCATATCAGCGAATGCCGAGTGAATTCATAGAGTTTAATAAAAACCGTTATATAAAAACAATCGTTAAAATCAGAACACAAGTATAATATCAGAAGTAAGTCCTCATATTGCTAATCAGGCAATATATAAATCAAGCATACATCTTAAACCGTCCATGAGACCGTAGTCTCAATATTACCATAATAGGTAATATTTTCATCGTTATTAGCGTCGTTATCGTTTTGTATATAGGTTTTAGGATTATTATTAGCCGCATGACATTGTTACCTTACTATGAAAACAGCGGGCCGCGAACCCGACAAACAATTTGCCCATCTAAGTTAGCGTGTCGTCACAAAAATCATGCTATGGAATCTTCTCATACATAAATTCGCTTACCAATCAATGTGGTACGACGGGGATCAACCGTCAAGGCGCGAACTGGGGTGATCGTCCCCAAATAGTACTATCAAATGCATAAGCGTCTACCAAATCCCGGTAGTTCACAATTCATGCTAATGGGACTTTAAGTGACATAACCTAACTACTAATAATCCTTTTTGTCTCGTTTATAGGGTCATAGCATCATTCGGGTCCATATCATTAAGCATACCATCGGGACTACTTGTGTTCTATTTTTTATTAAAATCTAGCATGTTATCTCCCTCGCGGGTTTACAAATCATTTTATAAAATATTTAAAAGAGTGTGAGGCTATGAACTCACGTTGATAATGAAAGGCGGATTATCGGCTACGGGCGTGCTTCGGTCACGGAAACCTATATAAATAATAATCGGTCTTAGACTCTTGTCCAATGACTTTTATCAAAATAACAATATACATATGATGATTTTGTACATATGATGATGATCAAGTGGGTTTGTATATCCTTGTTTACTCATTTTAGTGTTTACGTTTTGGTAACATTTTACTAGTTTACCAGTTTTACCTATTTATCTATTTTAAGTCCAATAAGTTTGTTATAAGTTATTTAACTTGTTTTAATCCATGTTATACTTTTATTATCAGTATCTATACTTTCCATGTTGGGCCCAAATGGGTTAAGCCCAATAAGTTCTTTTTATAAGTGTTTATCTTATTTAGTCCAATTATTAGTCCAATATGCTTAGTTAACTCGTTAATGTCCGTATGTCCTATAGTTCGGGTTTTATCGGTTTTTACTTGTATTAGTTACTTATATATCAGTATATGACTTTTAAAAACATTAAATTAGAAGGGTTTGATCGTCTAAGTTTTAATTGGCGAAAAACGTTAATTATACGGTAATAGCCGAAAAACTCGTAAAAATCAAGTTTATAGTTTTTATAACTTATAAGTATTATTCCACTACCATTTATATAATTTATCCATTTATTTAACGTTTTACATATTTATATAAATAAAATTCATAAGTTAGTGGGTTTTAATTTTACATTTTATACAATATAATTTTGAGTGCTTATATAATAATAATAAACATTAATTCTCAAAATCTGATTTTTATTTTCATCTTCACCATTTTTATCATATCTAGAGTTCTATAATGAATTAGAAGCTCATTTTTGGATGGCATGATCTTCATATTATGTGATACGTTTAACTTAGTTATAGCTACTGCTCATTTTAAGTTTATCTATGCTTAACAGTCCCTACAAAACAGCTTATTCAGATTAGCACACTCGTCTTATTTTGATCATATCTCACTCATTATAATGATTCCATTGCATGGCCAACTCTCACATGTGTATAACATCTTGTACTTACTGTAAATGGATTCTACCATGCAAGTTTATCAGTTCAAGTTTTAGTTACATACTGTTTTTATACAGCCAACTAAATAAGCATGATTTTAGCCTTGTTTCTTATAGTTATTAACCTTTTTAAGCATATTTATCAACACTTGATCCCCACACAACATTTTAATCATCATATATTCATCATATACATATACAATAAGAAATAAAATACATTTGTTCTTTACAAAAATAACAAGAGAAAATGGAGAGGATGATCTTCTTTACCAACCAAGAGTATATCTTGTTTTTGGAAGACAAGAACTTGATGAACACCAAAAGTAACTCCAAGATCATCAAACACCAAGAACATAAGTTGAGAAATCGGTCGTAGGACACAAGAAAATCACCTCCTATGTTGTTAAAATGGCCACCAAATGATCAAGGCTTCAAGATAACTCCATGATAGAGCTAGATAACAAGTATTTCATGGCTAGAAAAGATCAAAGAGGGGTGTTTGTTCTTCAAAGTGGACGGCAAGGGTGGTGATGTTGAGAGGATTTTGAGGTTGTTTGGATGAGTGAAAATGGTATGTGTGTGTAGCTAGTGGTTTTGTTGGTTTGAGTGGAAGGAAGTAAGCTTAAGTGTTAAGCTAATGCTTACACTTGTAGCTACTTAGTTAACATGATGCCACATCCTTGGATGTGGTGTCATGTGTGCCGTCCCATGTACATTAGTGGGGTGGGATAATGTATTTTGTCCCACCTCACTAATTTACGGGTATTCCTCGATTCTAGTTTTCTCGATTTGCGTGCCCTCGGGTCGTTTTACGAAAAACGTTTTTATAAATTATGAATCAACGTCACAAAACGAATCCAATAAAAATTGTCTCATCAAAAACGGAGTTCAAAAATGTAAATACGTAATCCTAAGGTTTCCGGTTTAGTCGTAAAGGACGCTAAATTATGCACGTAAGCCCAAATTTAAATCCGTAAATTGTGAGTTCATCAACCAACACAAAAATAAGTTTCAAAATATTATACGAGAAAATAATTCACTACCTGAAAATGTTAGATTGTCACAGCTTTTCCTCCTAAAAGGGATCAACGTCCTCGTGATCCATTTCATTTGGATGTCTGTTTCTTATTGAAATCGAAGAGGTGCGGATATTTCTTCCACATTTCATCCTCTCGTTCCCAAGTATACTCCGGTCCATGCTTTGAATTCCATCGGATCTTGACAATAGGTATCCGACTTTGTTTCAGTTGCTTTACCTCACGATCCATAACCTCTACGGGCTCTTTGATAAAATTCAACTTCCCATCTATTCGAACCTTACCTAACGGAATTTTCTCATCACTCACTGCTAGACATTTCTTCAGATTAGATACATTCAATGTGTTGTGAACACCATGAAGTTCTGGGGGTAACTCTAGTTTGTAAGCCACCGGACCTACTCTAGATAAAATCTTAAAGGGTCCAATATAACGGGGATTCAATTTCCCTCGCTTTCGAAATCTGATAACGCCTTTCCATGACGATACTTTCAACATTACTCGGTCACTCACTTTAAACTCCATTGGCTTCCGCCGCACATCTGCGTAACTTTTCTGTCTACTACGGGCAGTCAACAACCTATTCTTAATCCGAACTATCATCTCTGTTGTCTCCCAGATCAATTCCGGTCCCGTGAGCTGGGTATCCCCAACTTCACTCCAACATACAGGAGATCTACACTTCCTACCATACAAAGCTTCAAACGGTGCAGCCTTAATACTAGAATGGTAACTATTGTTATACGAAAACTCTGCTAACGGCAAATGTTTATCCCAATTCTTACCAAAATCTAACACACAAGCTCTTAACATATCTTCCAGTGTTTGTATCGTCCTTTCACTCTGCCCATCAGTCTAGGGGTGATAAGCAGTGCTCATGTGGAGATTCGTTCCCAAAGATCTTTGGAGAGATTTCTAAACAATTTGATGCGAATCTAGGATCTCGATCTGAAATGATCGATACAGGCACTCCATGCTTGCATACAACATTCTCAAGGTATATACGAGTCAGCTTCTCCAGTGAGAACTGCTCTTTAACCGGAATGAAGTGTGCTGATTTGGTCAGTCTGTCGACAATGACCCAAATCGAGTTGTTTCCAGATGATGTTCTAGGAAGCTTGGTGATAAAGTCCATCGTAATTCGCTCCCACTTCCATTCAGGAATCTTTGGCTGTTGAAGTAGTCATGATGGCTTTTGATGTTCAGCTTTGACTCTAGCACAAGTCAAGCATTGAAGAACATACATAGCTATGTCAGCTTTCATATTCGGCCACCAGTACAACTTCTTCAAATCATGGTACATCTTATCAGATCCAGAATGAATGGAATACTTAGATTTATGGGATTCTAACATAATCAAATCTCTTAAGCCTCCAAACTTAGGTATTCACATACGACCTCTTTATCATTTCACTCCATCAGCTCTAACCTCTAAAGGATCTCCTTCTCCTCGGAACCCTTCATTAACAAAATTTTCCTTCTTACAAGCTTCTATTTGCGCATTTATAATTTGCTCAGGCAAATTATTGTGCACGGTCAAGACTAGAGAATGTACCCTGATAGGCTCTCTATCTTTCCTACTTAACGCATCGGCAACAACATTGGCTTTTCCTGGGTGTTATTTTATATCACAATCATAATCACTTAACAACTCTATCCATCTTCGTTGCCTCATGTTCATTTCCTTCTGGTCGAGAATATATTGTAGGCTTTTGTGATCGGTGAATACCGTACACTTGGTGCCATACAGATAATGTCTCCACAACCTAAGAGCAAAGACTACAGCTCCTAACTCAAGATCATGAGTAGTATAATTCTCCTCACTCTTCCTTAATTGCCTAGAAGCATAAGCTATCACTTTCTCTCTTTGCGTCAAAACAGCTCCATAGCCTCTAAGAGATGCATCACAATACACTACAAAATCTTCACTCCCGTCGGGTAATGATAAGATTGGCGCACTACATAATTTTTGCTTCAATGACTGAAATGCTCCATCTTCATCACTTTCCCAAACGAAAGGTTTATTCTTCTAGGTAAGCTTAGTCAAGGGTTTAGCTATCAAAGAAAATTCTTTAATGAATCGCCTATAATAGCCAGCCAATCCTAAGAACTGTCGCACTTCCGTTGGCGTTGTCGGTGCAGACCAATTCTTAATAGCTTCAACCTTTGCAGGATCAACATGAATTCCATCTTTGTTAATCACATGACCAAGAAATTGCACAGAATCTAACCAGAAATCACATTTCGAAAACTTAGCATACAATCTTTCATCCTTCAACAAATTAAAAACAATCCTTAAATGTTCTCTATGTTCATATTCATTCTTAGAATAGATCAGAATATCGTCAATAAACACAATCACAAATTTATCCAAGTAGGGCTTGCACACTCGATTCATTAAATCCATGAAAACCGCAGGTGCGTTAGTTAACCCAAATGGCATTACTTGAAATTCATAGTGTCCATAACGAGTTCTAAATGCAGTTATAGGAATATCTTCTTCACGGACGCGAAGTTGGTGATATCCTGACCGCAAATCTATCTTAGAATACACACTAGATCCTTGTAGTTGAACAAAAAAATCATCAATCCTAGGTAAAGGATATCGATTTTTAATTGTCAACTTAATCAGTTCCCTATAATCAATGCACATACGAAAAGATCCATCCTTCTTCTTAACGAACAAGACTGGAGCTCCCCAAGGCGACGAGCTCGGTCGAATAAAACCTTTATCAGACAACTCCTTAAGTTGCTCAGATAACTCCTTTAATTCAGAAGGGGCTAATCGGTAAGGCGCACGTGCCACCGGTGCAGCACCAGGAATTAAATCGATTCGAAACTCTACTTGCCTTATCGGTGGAAGTCCGGGTAAATCTTTAGGAAATACCTCAGGAAATTCACAAATAATAGGTACATCTTCCAAACGTTTCTCCCTAGACTCATTCCCGGTCACTTGAGCTAAGAATAACTTACAACCGTTCCTGATGTACTTTTAGACTTTAATACATGAAACGATTTTCAAACGGGATTCACCTCGATTACCATCAATTACTAACGTCCAATTCCTAAGAGGAATCTTAACTTTCTTTTCTCCACATAAAATAGTAGCATTATTCAACGACAACCAATCCATACCAATAATAATATCAAAACTACCTAATTCTATCAACATCAAATCAATCGGAAAGGTATAGTTCAAGAGATTTAGAGAGCATCCTTCTAATAGCTTATTAGTTTTCACTAATTTGCCATCAGCCAATTCCACCTCGTAACTGGTATTTATCTCAACAGGTTCAATGTCAATAAGGGCACTAAATTTAGTGGATACAAAGCTCCTATCAGCACTCGAATCAAATAAAGCAACAGCATAATGATTGTTGAGTAAAAACGTACCGGTAACGACATTCGGATCCTCTTTCTTCACCTCAATTGTTCCAAGTTGATAGATACCACCCTGAGGGTTTCTTCCAGGTACAATCGCTTTCAACTTGGGGCATTCCGATTTCCTATGACCCTCTTCATTACAGTTGAAGCAAATGGTTCCCTTCTTACACCTTTCAACCTTGTGTCCAAGCTTTCCGCAATTTCGGTACTTCCAGCAGTCGCCAGCATGCCTCTTGTTGCCACACTTAGGACATCTATCATCGTTGCGCGGTGTATTGTAGGTAAGAGCATTTGCATTCCCCTTTCTATGGTTCTGACGGCGATTGAAATTCTTCCTATTATCACCTCTATCTACACGATCACCGTCACCCTTTCTTTTCTCACCAACACGGGCTTCATCTTCCCTATCCTGAATTATCTGTCCAATGAGTTGGTAAGCCATTTGAACAGCATCATCAATGGTCAGTGGTTTAGATGATGTCACGTCCCCCCAGATATTCCTGTTCAACCCTTTAATATATTGTTCAATTCGGATCTCTTCGGGTTCAACCAATCGAGGACATAGCAAGGCCAACTCATGGAATCGATTTGTGTAACTATCAATGTCTACACCTTTCATTCTCAAATGAATCAACTCTTGTTCTAACCTAATGATCACACTACGAGGACAAAACTCCAAAGTCATCCAATTCTTAATTTCAGCCCAAGGAGCAGCATTAGCAGCATCAAGACCCATGAAAGCAATTATCCCGTTCCACCAAGTCAACGCACGACCTTTAAGAGTGGCCATAGAAAAAGTCACCTTATCTTCCTCCTTACACTTACTAATCCGAAACACCGACTCAATCTTCTCAATCCACTGGCTTAATCCTACAGCACCTTCAGTTCCATTAAAAGGTAGAGGTTCACACTTCATGAACGTCACATAAGTACAGCCACCAACTTCAGGTGCATTAGTTCCAAGTCCTCCTACATTTCCTCCAGCATTAGCATTCACATGATTAGCATTCACATTCACATTAGTACCACCAATTCCACTACCGCCAGCTCCACTACCGCCAGCTCCACTACCGCCAGCTCCACTACCGCTAGCTCCACTACCGCCAACTCCACTACCGCCAGCTTCATTTCTAGCATTTGCCATAAATTCAGTCATAGATGCGGTAACTTGCTCCGTAATAATCCTACGTACATCATCCTCAGTCACAGCCTTCTTGGGCGGAATAGTTCTATAATTTCACAAATTCAAAGTATTAAGCATTCACCCAACAAGGATTCATATAATATGGATTGAATCATAATCAAGATACAAATAAGGCACAATATGGAATTCAAGACAAGATACATATTTCATTCGATTTGAAACAAAAGTATTGTCTTAGTTTCATCCCATATCAAAGTTCTAGCACTATATACACTCAAAATTCGTGCCAAGTCTAGTACTAACAAGTCGGTTCAGTCAAAGCTACAAAGGTACAAAAGATACAAAGGTCACTACTAAATACAGACTGGTCTACTGAGAACCGCCAGATGGTCCATCATCCATCGTCTTCTGAATCTTTGTCTGACGATCACTAGACACATCTTCAGCTGGGCGCTTACGGATCACTCCTCTTTCAACCATGTCAGCATAAAATCTACTGTTCCAACCCACAGATATATTCAACTCCTTTTCAGCTTTCTCACGCATCGCACGAGCCACACTCAACTGAATTTCCATAGAATTCACCTTTTTCTTCATTTCAGCAAACTCACCACTTTCTAACACCGATAACCTCCTAAAAGCCTCATTCAAACCACGCTCTACATCAGTCAAATCCAAACTAAGCAATTCCCGCTCTTTCTCACCAACCTTAGTCTTTGATTCCAAATAAGCAACATGAGTCTGAACAACACCTAATCCAATCTCTGTCATACTACTCTTAACACGGGAAGCATCTAGATCATGTCTCAAGGCCCATGGTGCAAGACCATCAATATGAGTAGCCTCTCGAGTACTAGACGACTCTCCTATCACACGTCTACGAGTAGCAATACCATCAGTACCGTCAGGTGCATTGTCATCCTCATCCTCCTCTGATTCAGAATCAGATTCAGACGATTCAGACATTTCATCCCTAGGTAACCCAACCTTAGAATCAGACAAATAAACTGGTGGGGGTAAAGGCTCGCCCTCTGGAACATCATAAGGATAAATAAGCCCGGCTTCCTCATCATCATCGACCTCAACGTCTATAACTACATCCTCCTCGACATCCTCGTCGTCAATCTCATCATCTAAATTATCTAACCCAATCTCCTCATCATCATTCTCAATATCAACATTCTCATTCTCATTTTCTACCAAGTCAACCTGAGGGGCAATCTGATCTCCTAGTTCTAACTCGGGCTCGGGATCCTCAAATGGTTCCTCCTCATCATCCATATCATAATCTACTAAGTCTAAATAAGGATCATCATCTACATTAGGTTTGGGAATTACATGGTTTTCTACAAGAATATTAGTGTCAGCCATGACAATCTGCATTTATATATATATCTCGTATTAGGATAACATACTAGTTAAACAATTACCTAATGAAATCACGATATATACATATATATAAATTAAATTATATATATCAAAATATATATCTTCTCAATAGGGCTTGATGGTAACGTCGGAGATCTCTGGCACCGTTATAGTCAAAAGATTTTTCAAATATTTTCTTAAATGTTCATTGTCAAAAGATTTTGAAAAGTTTTGTTCAAAACCTTGGTTTTTTTTAAATCTTTTATTCTCTATAACGAGAGCTCTGGTACCAAACTGTAACACTCTCAATTTTCGTATCGGTATAGCGGAAGGGTCTTTCAGAGTGTTACGGGATAGCACAATAACTCCAATCATAGACAACACATAAGAATGGTTGTACAAGGTTCAACATACATTCATTCGATAAAAAGTTTTAAAGTGTACAACAGGTCCCAAATTATACAGGTCATTAAGTTTACAAAACATAGATCGAATGAACATTTTTAATATTAAGTGGGCCATCAGAGTCGATCTCCATCCGGATTACCTTCAAGCACCTGAGATAAAACATGCAAAAATCATATCAGCGAATGTCGAGTGAATTCATAGAGTTTAATAAAAACCGATATATAAAAACAATCGTTAAAATTAGAACACGAGTATAATATCAGAAGTAAGTCCTCATATTGCTAGTCAGGCAATATATAAATCAAGCATACATCTTAAACCGTCCATGAGACCGTAGTCTCAATATTACCATAATAGGTAATATTTTCATTGTTATTAGCGTCGTTATCGTTTTGTATATAGGTTTTAGGATTATTATTAGCCGCATGACATTGTTACCTTACTATGAAAACAGCGGGCCGCGAACCCGACAAACAATTTGCCCATCTAAGTTAGCGTGTCATCACAAAAATCACGCTATGTAATCTTCTCATACATAAATTCGCTTACCAATCAATGTGGTACGACGGGGATCAACCGTCAAGGCGCGAACTGGGGTGATCGTCCCCAAATAGTACTATCAAATGCATAAGCGTCTACCAAATCCCGGTAGTTCACAATTCATGCTAATGGGACTTTAAGTGACATAACCTAACTACTAATAATCCTTTTTGTCTCGTTTATAGGGTCATAGCATCATTTGGGTCCGTATCATTAAGCATACCATCGGGACTACTTGTGTTCTATTTTTATCAAAATCTAGCATGTTATCTCCCTCGCGGTTTACAAATCATTTTATAAAACATTTAAAAGAGTGCGAGGCTATGAACTCACGTTGATAATGAAAGGCGGATTATCGGCTACGGGCGTGCTTCGGTCACGGAAACCTATATAAATAATAATCGGTCTTAGACTCTTGTCCAATGACTTTTATCAAAATAACAATATACATATGATGATTTTGTACATATGATGATGATCAAGTGGGTTTATATATCCTTGTTTACTCATTTTAGTATTTACGTTTTGGTAACTTTTTACTAGTTTACTAGTTTTACCTATTTATCTATTTTAAGTCCAATAAGTTTGTTATAAGTTATTTAACTTGTTTTAATCCATATTATACTTATATTATCAGTATCTATACTTTCCATGTTGGGCCCAAATGGGTTAAGCCCAATAAGTTCTTTTTATAAGTGTTTATCTTATTTAGTTCAATTATTAGTCCAATATGCTTAGTTAACTCGTTAATGTCCCTATGTCCTATAGTTCGGGTTTTATCGGTTTTTACTTGTATTAGTTACTTATATATCAGTATATGACTTTTAAAAACTTTACATTAGACGGGTTTGATCGTCTAAGTTTTAATTGGCGAAAAACGTTAATTTTACAGTAATAGCCGAAAAAGTCGTAAAAATCAAGTTTATAGTTTTTATAACTTATAAGTATTATTCCGCTACCATTTATATAATTTATCCATTTATTTAACCTTTTACATATTTATATAAATAAAATTCATAAGTTAGTGGGTTTTAATTTTACATTTTATACAATATAATTTTGAGTGCTTATATAATAATAATAAACATTAATTCTCAAAATCTGATTTTTATTTTCATCTTCACCATTTTTATCATATCTAGAGTTCTATAATGAATTAGAAGCTCATTTTTGGATGGAATGATCTTCATATTATGTGCTAAATTTAACCTAGTTATAGCTACTGCTCATTTTAAGTTTATCTATGTTTAACAGTCCCTACAAAACAGCTTATTTAGATTAGCACACTCATCTTATTTTGATCATATCTCACTCATTATAATGATTCCATTGCATGGCCAACTCTCACATGTGTATAACATCTTGTACTTACTGTAAATGGATTCTACCATGCAAGTTTATCAGTTCAAGTTTTAGTTACATACTGTTTTTTTACAGCCAACTAAATAAGCATGATTTTAGCCTTGTTTCTTATAGTTATTAACCTTTTTAAGCATATTTATCAACACTTGATCCCCACACAACATTTTTATCATCATATATTCATCATATACATATACAATAAGAAAGAAAATACATTTGTTCTTTACAAAAATAACAAGAGAAAATGGAGAGGATGATCTTCTTTACCAACCAAGAGTATATCTTGTTTTTGGAAGACAAGAACTTGATGAACACCAAAAGTAACTCCAAGATCATCAAACACCAAGAACATAAGTTGAGAAATCAGCCGTAGGACACAAGCAAATCACCTCCTATGTTGTTAAAATGGCCACCAAATGATCAAGGCTTCAAGATAACTCCATGATAGAGCTAGATAACAAGTATTTCATGGCTAGAAAAGATCAAAGAGGGGTGTTTGTTCTTCAAAGTGGACGGCAAGGGTGGTGATGTTGAGAGGATTTTGAGGTTGTTTGCATGAGTGAATATGGTATGTGTGTGTAGCTAGTGGTTTTGTTGGTTTGAGTGGAAGGAAGTAAGCTTAAGTGTTAAGCTAATGCTTACACTTGTAGCTACTTAGTTAACATGATGCCACATCCTTGGATGTGGTGTCATGTGTGCCGTCCCATGTATATTAGTGGGGTGGGATAATGTATTTTGTCCCACCTCACTAATTTACGGGTATTCCTCGATTCTAGTTTTCTCGATTTGCGTGCCCTCGGGTCGTTTTACGAAAAACGTTTTTATAAATTATGAATCAACGTCACAAAACGAATCCAATAAAAATTGTCTCATCAAAAACGGAGTTCAAAAACGTAAATACGTAATCCTAAGGTTTCCGGTTTAGTCGTAAAGGACGCTAAATTATGCACGTAAGCCCAAATTTAAATCCGTAAATTGTGAGTTCGTCAACCAACACATAAATAAGTTTCAAAATATTATACGAGAAAATAATTCACTACCTGAAAATGTTAGATTGTCACATAACTAATTCAAGGGAAACGTGGTGAGGGATGGAATCATCTCACGAGAGATGTCCTCACCAAAGTACAACTTCACGTGCTGGCCATTCACCTTAAAAATTGGGCCCATTTGGCTGAGAAAGCTCAATGGTGCCATATGGGAAGACTTTGGCGACAGTGAATGGACCAGACCAGCGGTTGTTCAGCTTTCCCGAGAAGATCTTCTACCGAGAGTTAAAGAGTAAAACTTGATCACCAACGTGGAACTCTCAGTTCTTAATCCTTGAATCATGGATGATCTTGGTATTCTCCTTGTAGATCAATGAGTTCTCATAAGCCTCATTCCTTAGTTCGTTGAGCTCGTTGAGTTGAATCTTCTGAAGATCGCCGGCTTTGTTGATGTCGAAGTTAGCCCACTTCAAGGCCCAGTATGCCTTATGTTCCAGCTCGATTGGGAGGTGGCATGCTTTCCCGTACACAAGACGATAAGGTGTACAACCAATCGGGGTCTTATAAGCGGTACGGAAAGCCCACAAAGCATCATCTAACTTATCGGCCCACGGGCACGATGCTCTCCCACAGTACGCTCAAGAATTCACTTCAATCCACGGTTAGATATCTCGGCTTGCCCATTAGTTTGGGGATGATAAGCGGTGGAAAGACGTTGATTGACACCATATTTAGCCATGACTCTTGCGAATTGATCATTGCAAAAATGAGTCTCGCGGTCACTGATTATAGCACGAGGAACACCGAATCGAGCAAAAAGCTGCTTCAAAAAGTTCACAACTACCCTCGCATCGTCCGTAGGGAGAGCCTTAGCTTCAACCCATTTGGAAACGTAGTCAACGGCTACGAGGATGTACTTGTTCCCTTTAGATGATGGAAATGGCCCCATAAAGTCGATACCCCATACATCAATGATTTCACATTCTTGTATGAAATTTTGAGGCATCTCATCTTTATGTGTGATCTTGCCTTGTCTTTGGCAAGCATCACAACGTTTAACCATTTCGTGAGCGTCACGGTAAATGGTGGGCCAATAGAATCCAAAGTCGAACACTTTCTTCGCGGTATAATTTGGACCAAAATGACCACCAGTGGGTCCTTTATGGCAAGCTTCAAGAATTTCTAAAGCTGCGGGTCCATCAACACATCGACGAATAATCAGATCAGCGTATTGTTTGAAGAGATAAGGGTCATCCCAAAAGTAAGTCTTAATATCTTTAAAGAACTTCTTCTTTTGTTGGGATGTTAACCCTTCGATAAGGATACCACCCGCTAAGTAGTTTGCAATGTCCGCAAACCACGGGGTGTCATCAAGATTGGAATTGATAGACATTAAGGTCTCAAGGGTAAAAGAGTCATTGATCTCTTGATTCGGATGATCCCCTTGATACGGATCCTCAAGTCTACTTAGATGATCCGCGGCTAGGTTTTCCGCTCCCTTTTTGTCACGAATTTCGATTTTAAATTCTTGAAGGAGCAAAACCCAACGAAGAAGTCTTGGCTTGGAATCTTGCTTAGTTACCAAGTACTTCAACGCGGAATGGTCGGTGTACACGATGGTGGTAGAAAGGACAAGATAGGGGCGGAACTTTTCAAAAGCATACACTACAGCTAAAAGCTCTTTTTCGGTAGTGGTATAATGCAATTGAGCCCCCGTCATTGTCTTGCTAGCGTAATGGATTGGTTGGAAGTGTTTGTTCACTCTTTGGCCCAAAACCGCTCCAATAGCAAAGTCGCTAGCATCACACATCAATTCAAAAGGTAGCTCCCAATTAGGGGTGACCAAGACCGGTGCCTTAGTCAGCTTATCCTTAAGAAGATTGAAGGATTCAAGACACTCTTTGGAAAAGATAAAAGGAGTATCTTTTTCCAAGAGGTGGGTCATCGGGCGAGCGATTTTAGAAAAATCTTGAATGAATCGACGATAGAAGCCCGCATGACCAAGGAAACTTCTCACACCCTTCACGGTTGAAGGTGGAGGTAATTTGGCTATGACATCCACTTTAGCACGGTCCACATCAAGACCGGCTTTTGAGATTTTATGTCCAAGCACAATGCCTTCTTTTACTATGAAATGGCATTTTTCCCAATTCAGAACAAGGCGAGTGTCTTCACATTGCTTAAGCATGCGTTCCAAATTGGCAAGACAAGTAGAGAAGGAATCACCATAGACCGAGAAATCATTTATGAAGACTTCCATAGATTCTTCAACCATGTCATGGAAGATAGCCATCATACACCTTTGGAATGTCCCAGGAGCATTGCATAAGCCGAAAGGCATTCGTTTGTAAGCAAATGTTCCCTAAAGACAAGTGAATGTGGTTTTTTCTTGGTCTTTAGGATCGATGGGAATTTGAAAATACCCGGAGAAACCGTCTAAAAAGCAGTAATAGTCATTACCCGCTAGACGTTCAAGCATTTGGTCCATAAAAGGAAGGGGAAAATGATCCTTTCTCGTAGCATCATTGAGTTTACGATAGTCTATACAAACTCTCCACCCTGTAACGCGACGAGTAGGAACCAACTCGTTGTTTTCATTGGGCACAACGGTGATTCCGCCTTTCTTAGGCACACAATGGACGGGACTAACCCATGGTGAATCCGAGATAGGGTAGATCATTCCCGCATCAAGAAGTTTGATAACCTCTTTTTTGATAACGCCATGGATATTGGGATTCACCCTTCTTTGGCTTTGAATAGTGGGTTTAAAGTCGTCCTCCATGAGAATTTTATGTGTGCAAAAGTGAGGATCAATTCCACGAATATCGGAGATTTTCCAAGCAATCGCTTTCTTGTGATTCTTTAGCACGGCGATAAGTCAAGATTTTTCTTCCTCTTTCAAGTCCTTTGCGATGATGACGGGTGATTTCTTGTTGTCTTCAAGGAAAACGTACTCGAGATGAGACGGTAGGTCCTTAAGCTCTAAATCCGGAGGATTTTCGATGGAAGGCGTAGTCAAATTCGGATCATCGATAGAGATATCCTTAGGAGATGGTGGAGAAATATGGTCCTCATTGAGAAGTTTCTCAATGGTACGAATGTCTTCATCCTAATTGGAGGGAGAATCGTCATATTGCAAATCCACATCTCCCAAAGTTGCTTCAAATCCTTTCAAGATGAAATCACTTTCTCCAAATGGAGTTAGTGAGGGAGCAATAGAGGCAACGGTCTCAACAATGGGAAGACAAGAAGAACCACTTTTACAAGCGTCTTTGAAATGTTCTTCACAAGCCTCATCAAGAACGTCAATGAAATTAACATTCTCGTTTTAAGAAGGCTGCTTAGAAAGTTTACCCATGTTGAAGACGATTTTATCGTCACCAACTCTCATGATTAATTCTCCCGCGGCTACATCAATGAGAGTGCGACCGGTTCTCAAGAATGGAAGTCCAACGATTAATGGAACACGGGGGTCCATCTCGTAGTCAACGACAACAAAATCCGCCGGAAAGGTGAGTTTGTCGACACCAACGAAGACGTCTTCGGCTATCCCCACTGGATAAGCAACCGTAGGGTTAGCTAATTCCAAAATCATTCGTGTGGGGACTAGCTCGGGTAGATATAATTGTTTCCAAACAATTAATGGCATTAAGTTTATACTAGCACCTAGATCGGCTAGGGCCATACAATTCTCTACCCCGGGGAAGTTGCAAGGAATAAGAAAGCGACCCGGATCACCAACTTTGGTGGGTAATTTCCTGAAGAGCACTGCAGAGCAATTCTCATTAAGTTGGGTCTGAGCAATATCAAGAAGTTTCTCCTTATCACTGAGAAGATCTTTAAACATTTTAGCATATTTCGGCATGTGAGCGAGAGCCTCAGCAAAGGAGATATTGAAATTCAGTTGTTTAAACATTTTGAGAAAGTTAGAAACCTGAATATCATCCTTGTTCTTCAATTTCTCTTTCCTGAACCTTGAGGGATAAGGTATATTGGGTTGAGATGAAGGCTTTGGGATGGAATTCTCACTCACATCCTTGGGTGGTGGAGGGGTGGAAGTAGAAGGTGGTGGTATTGGAGAAGTAGAAGTTGGAGGAATTGGAGAAATAGAAGGTGGAGGAATTGGAGAAGTAGACTCGTTTTCCTTTGTCACAATCACCGGTGTAGGTGTAGGAAGCTCGGGTTCCTTTAAACCTTTTCCACTTCGAGTGGTGATTGCTTTCATCTCCCCTCTTGGATTAGCAACGGTGTTACTCGGAAGAGAACTCGAACTAGAGGTTTGATTAGTTGGGAAGAAACTAGCCATCATGTTTCTTAAGTCATTCGTTTGACTTGCCAAAGAGTTTCGCATATCGACTCGAAGATCGTTCCCTTGTTTCACCATATCTTCTTTCATGTTGGCCATTTCCCGCTGAAGATTCTGCACTATCGCATCATTAGTCCTCATGTAAGTTTCAACCTCGTGATTAAATACGGTGGGTTGGTTGGGAGGAGGAGCATGGTAGGCCGGTGGTTGATAAGCGGATTGTTGGTAAACTTGGTTGTTTCATTGAGGTGGATATGGGGTTCTTTGGGTTTGATACGGATTTGGAGCACGAGGTTGGTTTTGATTGTTGGGATTGAGGTTGTTTGGGTTTTGTGGGGGAAAACCGGGTGGTGAAAGAAAGTTGTTTGAGCGATAGCTGAGCAAATTGCGGTCACCTTGAGAACGTGCTTGATAGCCTCCTATAGAAAAGTTACCGTTGGCGGCATACACATTTTCCGGATTGTCGTGAGTCGAAGGACAATCGGTGTATGAATGAGATCCCCCGCATATTTCACATGATTGACTCAAAGCATTAGCTTGGGCAGTGATTTGTTTGGAATTGTTGGCGGTTTGGAGAGCCAGTGATTCAACAAGTGAAGTAAGCTTATCAATTCTCTTATTGCTCTCATTAGTGCTAGCACTAGCCACATAGTCCGAACACTCTTGGTTTGCACTCTAGACTTGTTCTCAATAATATCCCATGCGGCATTAGAAGACTTAACCAGAATATTACCCCCCGAGGCACTATTTAGTGAATCTTGGTCATTCATGCTTAAACCATTGTAAAAAGTATTTATTTGATGTACTTTTGTGAAACCATGTTGTGGACACTTTCTTAAAAGTTCCTTAAAACGGTCCCAAGATTCACTAAATGTCTCAACGTACTTTTGTTCAAATGTAATGATTTCATTCCGCAAAGCGGTAGTACGCGAGGGTGGGAAAAAGTGATTGATGAATTTGGTCTCTAAATCCGTCCACGTAAGAATACTTTGTGGCGGTTCCTTATCAAGCCAATTCCGGGCTTGTCCCTCTAAGGAGAAAGGAAAAAGTTACAATCGAATCACTTCTTGTGAAACCCCATTATACTTAACCGTATTGGTGAGTTGAAGAAACCTTTTTATATGGTCATGAGGATCATCAAGTGAACGCCCCAAGAATGGTTGAGCAGAGACCATTTGAATGAAACCGGATTTAAGCTCAAAGTTGTTGGCTCCAATCTCGGGTATGACAATAGCATCGGTGTTGCCCTCTACGTGCGATTAAAAAAGCTCGATCATTGGTTGATTGTCCATGGTGACAATAGGTGGAGTAATGACTTCGGCTTGAGCTACTTTCTTCTTACGAGCACGAGTACACATGCACACCTACAAAAGGAAAAGAACAATAGACAAGAAATATTTTTTTTTGTTTTTTTATGTTTTTCTATTTTTTTGGATTTTTGAAAATTTTTAAGCAAGAAAAATAACATTCAAAAGTGAACGGATCCCAAATCCAATGCGTCTCTCACTAAAAACTGTTAATATTAACGAAAAGAGCCGGCAGCGGCGCCATTCAATACAAGGTTTTGCCTCGTATGAAAGTTCGTTGTTCCGATCTTTTCGAATTGATTACCGTTAAGTAGTGCGACTCAGTCGTTCTTGGTGGATAAAAGAAAAAGGTTTGGTTGTCTATTTTAAACTAAAAGCAAATAAATGTCGTTGAGTAAAATTAAAGTTTTAAAAATTAAACTAAAAATTACTAGGAAAACACTTGGTAAAAACGGAGATTTCGGGAAGCGTGTAATTTTTGGAAATTAAAACGTAATAAAATTAAAACTTGAAAACTTTGTAAAACTTAAAACTTAAACCATCGGAATGTACAAAGTCAATTCTGTCGGAATGTAATGCAAGCTGTCGGAATGTAATGCAATCAAATCCATCGGAATATCAAAGTAAAATCCATCGGAATGTAGGTCTATCGGAATACACTACCTATCGGAATGTTCAAAGCTATCGGAATGTTTCAAATCGGAATCCAGGTTTTCTATCGAAATGTCACTAACAAAAATTTGGCAGAGTTTCGACCTAAGATAACCTTAAGACCCGTCGGAATATGCGATCGCAATGAGCGATCGCAATCCCGATCGGAATAAGGGGGAAAAACCTTAGATCGCAAAGTAGAACCACAAGGGTTATTGCGATACAAACAAGCTGCCGTCGGAATGTGTAAACCCTCAATATTGCGATGAACACCAAATAATCCGAAAATGGAGATAAGCCAAAGTCTCAATAAGCAGTTCCAATAAGCACTCTTAACCGAATCTTAAACAACTCAATAAGCATAAATTTGACAGCTTTCAAAACTCCAAATAAGAAAACTTTATAAATCGAACCTTTTAAAAACACTATACTTTTTAAGAAATCCAAAAATGCAATAAGCTATATATATGAAACAAGCAAATAAGCACAACAGGCTTATAGCTTATACCGTACAAAAGCTTAGGAAGGAATGAAAATATTAACTTTCTAATCACTAAAACATCAAAATCAAACACGAATTAAGAACAATTTGGATCAAAAATGAAATTTCAGATCAAGGACAAAGCAAAATCAAGAAAGGAAGAAAAAGATTGAATATTAAAAGCTTAAACTTGAACTTTTTGATTAATAAAACTCAAATACAAAGATTAACTAAAGCTTAACTTGAAAGAAAAGATGAAGTTTTAGTGAGAGAAAGTTAAACACTTTCTCTCTCTAAAATGAAGACTAAAACAAAGAAAATTAAACTAGCTAACCACTAACACCCTCCTAATGTGTCATTAGGAGGGTATATATAGGGACTGGGGAATGCATGTGTGCTTCCTTCGTTCTTTCTTTTCTTCTCGACTGATAACTAGGATTTTACCTAATTAAAAAGATTAAAGTTCGTGTTCTCGGTATCTTAACGAATTGATCTAGGCTCCCTATGTGACTCTATTGTTTTTGGTGAAACAAATATTTTTGGTTGTTTTTAAATAAATGTGCGGGACAATTAAAGTAAAAGTGCTCTTAAAGTAAATCTAAGTCTAATTAAAATAAGGGTACAAGTATTTAAAGCGTGACTGAAATTAAAGGGCATTAAAGTAAAGACGTAAACTTAAATCTAACTAAGGCAAATCTTAAAACGCAACTAAAACTTAAACTAAGGCAAGTCTAAAATAACACTAAGGCAAATAAACTTAAAGTGCAATTAAAATAAAAGGCAGGAAAAATAAAGCTTGAAAATAAAAATCAAAGACAAAAGCTAATAAGAACCTGAATACAGCTCATTCGGAATAATCCTTCGTTTGGAACAACCACTCGTCCGGAATGTCACCTTCAGTTGGAATGATTCTTCTTCGCTTGGAATATTACCAAAATCCTTGATCCGGAAGAAATTGATCTGAATATGTCACTTATCCAAAACAATCCTTTGTTCGGAACTTTACTGATTCGGAACTTCTCAATCTTGCCCTTGATTCAGAACTTATCCTTCGTTCGGAACTTCGTTCGGAAGTTTCGTTCGGAAGTTCGTCCGGAACTTCGTTCGGAAGTTCGTTCGGAACTTTCGTTCGGAACTTCGTTCGGAAGTTCGTTCGGAAGTTTAGTGTTGATCCGGAACTTTTGAGTTCCGAATGAATCTCCTTGACCCGGAACTTTTGAGTTCCGAATGAAGTAAATTGACCCGGAACTTTTGAGTTCCGAATGAACAAAAGCTTGACTCGGAAGTTCTCCTTCGTCCGGAACTTTGAATGTTCCGGATGAACAGTCTTGGCTCGGAACTTTTTACCTGGAAAGATCAGAAGCAAGAACAACCTTTCCGAAGAACAGGGGATCAAAAATAAACACGATCTAACACAAATTCAACCAAAATAAACACAAACGATTTAATAAAACTACCCACGAATCAACAGTAAACATAAACGAACAATTTAAAACAAGAAATCAAACAACTTTAACCACAAAAATCAAAAACCATTTGGATCAAAATAAAAGTATGAACATCAACATAAACATAAACACATAAATCAAAGATTAAGAAAGGTAGATAAGAGATTAACAAGATAAAGTAAAGATTGACAATAATTAAATGAAAACTTACTTGAAATTAAATGAATTTAAGGTGCAAGACAAGGTATTTAAATTTGACAAGAAAAGTAAATGACAAGGTAAGTAAATAGTGGAAGAGCTAATTGTCACACTTAGCCAACAAAATGAAAAGATTACAACTAATGACTATTTATAGGGGAGGATTAAGGAAGCTTCCTCCCCTCTTTCCTTTTCTCTTAATTGCGTCATTAAGTCCCTCCTTCTTTTAATCTTCATTAATTGCATACTTAGTCCTTTTCTTCTAATCTTCTTTAAACTTGGACTTAAGGGACTTTTGGCTTCGGGATTTCTTTGAACTCGTCTTTAAATTCTTCAATAAAATAGACTTGAATTCTTCGGCTTTTGATAAACTTCCGTCTTTTGACTTTTTCTTCGATAAATCTTCAGAATTGGTCGTGGACTTCCGTTCTTTTTGCACTCTTGACTTCTTGACTTCGTCTTTCATCTTTTTCTTCAATAAAAGTCCGTAAATGCCCGTGAATTCCCGTGTTTTCTCCACTTTTCACCTTTTCGTCCTAAATCACAACAAAAACACAAACCACGCATAATTCCGACATAAAAGACATAAAATACACGTTTTGGTCCGGTTATTATTGTAATTAAGTGGTAGAAAAGATGGGTGTTTACACACCTATCAAATCCCCTACACTTGACCATTGCAATGTCCTCATGCAATGCATTAGTTACAAAGCAAGTTTACATTTTTCATCATAGTCAATCCATAGTGGCCTTTATTAAAGAGATAGAAAATTAAAAACATTCAGAATACAGAAATCAAAAGCATACCTTGGGTTTTGGAAATGTCATGAATAATCATCATCCTCAAGTTTTCACTTTCTCCAAACCAAGCTTAAAAACGAGATCATTGTTATTAGTTAGTAGACTAACACGAACTCTTGTGGGCCAATTACTCACTTAGACTCCCTTATTCCTAGGTGTATCTCTTATATTTTATTATTGTCTTGAATGATCACGAGGATGCATTTTTGACATATTTCGATAGTTATTAAGTCTTAAAATAAAGTGAACGATTTAATCAAGCTAAAGGACCAAATCTTTTAAAACTGCTTCTCGGGACCTCATAAAGTTCATATCTTGGCATAACTCGCTTCACGATTTGAGACCTTTCTCGGATCAATATTTGGCAGCGACTTCATACTTCAAATCTTGAGAGACGTTCATGAAATAATGGTCTTCTCTTCATAATTAGAATTTCTTCACTTGAACTTTTTGAGAGATTCATACTTGGACCACGACCTCTTCATTTTCTCCAATCTTTATTTTGGATTTTGATATACAACGATCCGCCTCCTTTTATGACTTGGATCTATTTATCCTCATACCTTGTTAGGGACTTTTCGGATACACTTCTCCATGACTTTTGGGGAGTATTTGCTTTTCGTCGTGTGTCTCGATCCTTCATATTGATTTTCGATAAATGATTCTTCACATCACTTTGGATCTTTAGCAACAAAACATAGCCCTCATGCCTTGTTAGGGCCTTTTTGGACTCGCCAATCTTCGCGTCCCGCTTCAATAAGTTATGCCTTGGCTATGAACTCTAATCCATACCGAGCAACTTTTAAACGATTTGGGGCTAGAAGCTAAGTAACTTTTCAAATCGTACAACCTTATTTATTAGCAGATAAATTATTTAGAAAGCGATGGGAGAATAGGCTTATAATTAACTCACATAAATTCACGAAAGAATACCGGACTTATAATTGGCTCTATCATCTCTCGTTCTCCACAATTTAAAATCTCAAGGAATGAGACTCATGGATACTTAGCCTATTAAATCAATGTTTTGGGTTTTCGAGTCGCCTATAGGATCTTGCAAATTCTTAGACTCTTTCAAGTTTAGAAATCGCATTTTAAAGTTCCCTTGATAAACGACTCTCTAGGATCAATTATAGGAACTTGCGAAAAGTTCTTGTTCTTAACCCGTGAGAGTTAAGACTTTCGCGTTTTATAGCTCCCTACTTAATAGCCTAGCAAAACTTGACTTTGTAGGATCTTAGTTTTCTAAGGATTTAGCATTGTGTGGATTATCTATTGAATGGATGATAAATGAGAAACTTAGAGAGAGAAAGAAGAGAGAGAAAGAAGAGAGAGAAAGGAGAGAGTTGAAAGGAAAATGGAAAATATGATTATCAAAGTGTGAGTGAACCAACAACCCCTCCTAACATGCTAGGAGGGGGGTTTATATAACCCACCCTACATGTGGGCTATATGGGCTATATTGGATCACGAGCCCAATATCGTTGGAGTGACCGATCCTTTCTAAATACGTAAAAACGTATTTCCAACAATCTCCCCCAAAGGGAGGTCACTCCAAGTTACAATGTCGTAAATAGTCTATAGCTCGTGATCTATGCTAATAATGATGTGACCGAGACTTTCCTTGGAAAAACGTATTTCCAACAATCTCCCCCAAAGGAAGGTCACACCATTTTACAAAATCTTAAACCTAGCATACTATGCTTGAGTCTTCGATCTTGTTCTTGTGAACATGCTTGATGTGATCTTTGACTTCAGCCTTGAGCATGTTTCCTTGCCTTGATCTTGTGCATTCATCACTTATGATATTCGCCTCTTCGTGACTTCATGTTCCACATACTTATACTTTTATAATTCTTGAAAGCTTCAGTGTTTGATACAGCGGAAGACTTGACCTTCAGACTTTCTTGAATCCGTTGAAGTACTGAGTGTATGCAGTATAAGCATGTGGGGACGACTCCTTCTTGGATTCCGCAACGCCACCGTCTTCAAATGCCGCAACATAAGTAGACACGAAAGAAATGGCTTTGAACATTTCATTCTAAATCGGTAGCATTTTACCTCCGGTCGGTGAAGACCGTTGGACGATATTAGATATCGTACCCGTGACGGATAGTTTCAATTAAGTAACTTCCTGACAGGATTTCGCGGGTAAACCCGTTCTCTTTATTCGACCGTCCAAAGCTGACTGCGAACATAAAGAGTGAATCATTTGGATAATAATATCCTCATGATTTGAAGCCGTCAATTCATGTTCCTGGAACAAGTGAAATTCAATTAAGAACCGCACCATCGTTGCTTTCCAGTTGTCACGAGCTTGATTCGTATAGAATCTTGCAAGTTACCTACCAAGTGTTGTTTGAGGTTAACACTAGAAGGATTTCCACTCATCACCGTGAACACAAAGGTATCACTCTGAGTGTTCTGGCAAGATCACTGAGATATTGCGTAGAGGCCTGGAACGTGTTTAAATTCAGTTAAGAATTAAACAGCTGTTGCTTTCCAGTTATCACAAGTTTGATTCATAAAGAATCGCACAAATCACCTACCATGAGCTTTTTGATATTCACTCAAGAATTCCATCTTCATTGTAAATACTTTCGTATTACTCGGATGTTCAGGCAAGATCAAGAAGATTTTGCGTAGGACTCTTAAGATCTTTCTTACTTTTCATAGTGTATGAAGAAGCAAGGAATTATGAAAGTGTGTCCTAATGAGATATTTAATGATCTCAAATGGCTCTAGACTCGATCGTGCATTTTGGATTTTTAGTGATCGGAGGCTGGAGAGGAGTGCCACCATTTCAATACCAATTTATTCGGAGTGAATAAATCAATAGATAATATGTTGTCTCCGTGTGATTAAAACAAATACCTTTTGAGAGATATCTGAGTTAGCTGGAATGGGTTGTGCCTTGCATCACTGGGTCCATGATGTCTGTCTTCAATATCAAGAATCATTAAACAATTATCTTAATAGAATATGTATTGACCCGGTTTCTGCCTAAGTTGTAAGGAGGGCTTCTTTCTTTACACCCTTTATCTTTACAATTCTTTTTCATTCTTCAACCCCTTCAATGCTTACCAATACGTCATCACTAGCACCTTGTTGTGATTGTTCCAGTGCTAACTTAAGTACTTGGTCGGCATTCAGCTACGTTCACAATCTTTCTCCATCTTTCCTAAGGACAACTATTTCTAGCTATGGAATGTCCTTGGGAAGATTCCTCCGGTTCTAGAGGAATCATTAGACTTTAACCTATCCTACCATCCTTATGTCACCACAATCTTCACCGTCGTGAATAAAGATGTTTTGGGTAAGTATATGTCACCATGAAAATCCATTTTGAAGTGCAAATCCATTTTGCTCCCCCTTAACATATGCCACGATATCCGAAAACATTTCGCACATGTCGGGATGAGCTAGCACGTTCAGTCAAACCATTTGTGATTAATCATTTCCCATATTAAATCACATTTTCTCCCCCATATTAAAAATATTAACCCAATCGATGTTTTTGATATCAATTGATTTAATAGCAATTTTAGAAAATTTGGGAAGAAAAATGTAAATCCAATTATCTTCATGAATTACATAAGCTCCCCCTCAAATTAATGAGGGTGTACTTGAAACGTAAATTAAATACCTTTTAAACACAAGTGTAAGGTATTTATCACGTGCAAAGATTATATATGATAATGTATTCACAAGATTAGCAATTTATGAGGTTGGACCTGAATGATGGAGAACATCATATGAAAGAAGCACATGGTTCTTGTTCACGAATGTTGGTCGCCTCATCATGTCTGAAGTTATCTCTTTACTGCATGTGTACGATTGATATCTTTGTCTTGACACCAACATGTGAACTTGGCACTTTTAGCGTTAAAGATTCTGATTACTGGACAATTGCTCCCCCTCAATTGCTGACCCGTGTTCTATTGAAAGAGCTGTAGTCGCCGTTTGAGTAGTCGCATCGTCGAGTATGTAGATATCAATTGTAAATTGCTACGGTTGGTAGAGATGATAACTTTATAAAAACAAGATTTCTCTTATTTTAACAAATAAATGCACTGACACGTACATATATCCGTGTTAGATTGTGTTATAAGTAAACACAATCCCTTACATGGTTGTAAAGTAAACCATGCCCGAGAAAATGAATTCCCGTTGTTGAGTCAAAGCTTTCCGGTGAAATGCTTGACTTGATTATGAAAAGCGGGTTACTATCTGAAATAATAGCAAACCATTTTGAGCATGTTTTAAAACATTTGAACTTCTGCTCGAACTTTATTTACAACCCCCTGTCATTATTGAATGATATTTCTAGTAACGTAAATATTATCGATTCCAGAAGACATGCTCTTTTTGTCAAAATATTTTTTGAACACACAATTTTGAAAGATTTAGAAAACCTTTTTGAGAAATTCTCGAAAAATTGTGTTCAACGTTTTGAAAACCAATTACTTGAGCTTAAGATGTTGAATATCTTGCAAAACGAGCTCAAGTCCGAGAAGTTGTAAACTTCCTGTTGTTAAGGATAAGTTTATCATCGGCGATAAACTTTCCTTTTAACTGAAGAACGAGTCCTAAGTTGACATTTACTTAGAAGTCGTTTTCATGAGCTTGAAAAACTTTGAATGTTTTAACGAAAAGCTCATGACCGAGAAAGGTGAATTTCTCGTTATGAGGAAAAGTTCTCTTATTTAAAAGATTCACTTTCCTTTCTGAGCTTAAAACCTGGAATGTTTTAATACAAGCTCATGACCGAGAAAATTTAATTTCCCGTTACGAGGATAAGCTATCTTTAAAGATAAGCTTTCCTAAAGTTGACGTCCGAGTTACAGTCTGATATTTAACTGTAAGTCATTGTGCATGAGCTTAAAAACTTCGAATGTTTTTATTATTAGCTCATGCCCGAGAAAAATTAATTTCTCGTTGTAAGGATAAGTTTATCATCGGCGATAAACTTTCCTTTATTTGAAGAACGGATTACAGACTGTCATTTATCTATAAGCCTTATACACGAGCTTAAAACCTTTGAATGGTTTTAGGATAAGCTCGTGTCCAAGAAAACTTAATTTCTTGTTAAGAGGGTAAGTTATCATTGCGTAGATAAACTTCCCTGTCTCTGAAGTCCGGGTCGTCGTCTGTCATTTAACGAGGAGCCAATGTGCATGAGCTTAAAAATTTCGAATGTTTTTAACATAGGCTCATGCCCGAGAAAACTTAATTTCTCGTTGTTAGGATAAGTTTATCATCGGTGATAAACTTTCCTTTCTTTGAAGATCGAGTTATAGTCTGTGATGTGACTATAAGTCCTTTGTCGTAAGCTTAACCATGAGACCCCTGAGACATTTGTTTTTCCGATATCTGCTTCTTCAGCAACCAAACTCTAAGAGTGTCCTTAGTTGAACGGTATACAACAATTGGACCGCTTCGTTCTTTTGGAGTATCAACTTTGGTACCTGCATTTTCATTAGGAATTTGCATGCTTGGATATGGGTTAGCGATATCTATCTTAGAAGCAAGTGGGGGTTCACAGTTGGCCTTACTTGTGCCAGAGGTGACCTGAGGAGTTGATTCACTTGTCTTAGCTAGTAAACGTTTCCTTTTATAGAAAACCTTAAGTTCAGGCTTAGGTGATGCATCCTCCTTTTCAATTTCCTCCCTAGTAGTCTTAGTAGAATCAGAGACTATCCTAGTTAAAGGGCACTCGTTTCCTACAAGGGTGAAAGTTCTACCAGTGGGGCGCCACATTTTACCAATGGGTTTGATTTTGGCAACCCACTGGGATTTAAGTCTAGAACGGGAGTTCACCTCATTAAGTAGTTTCTTGATACAAGAATCATGATTTGCCGTAAAGACACATTTTCTACATGTTTTACAAGTAGCATATTTAATGTCCGAGTAAGATCTAGATTTCCTAGATGATTGATTGATGCTCCTAGGATGTGACATGCTACGGTTAGCAGTGTTGGGTAAACTAGAAGGCATCTGACTAGGTTTGAAATTCTTATCTCTTACTTGTGTCTTTTGCTTAGCTTCCCTTAGATCAAATGTATGGCGAACGTCATTTGAACTAGTTCGAGAAGTGTTCTTTGGACTATGTCTAGGGAAACTAGAGGCAATCATGTGATTAGGTCTTGCAAAATCTGTTTTAGTCACATTGGGCCTAGATAGTGGAGTGACTGTTCTAGAAAGATGAACCATATCAACTTGGGAGGCAAACCGCGGTCTCGAGGATTGTGATCGCTCGGATCTAAATGCAGTCGGTTGTCGAATGAACTGATTTGTAGGCGGTTTCCCCAAGATTGATGGTTTTTCAAGCTTAGTGTCCACACTAGTTCCTTTGGTTTTCCTCAACTCATTTTTTAGAGCCGCTATTGCAAAAACCTTTTCTTGAACTTGAGCCTTTAAAGTCTCATTCTCTTTGAGCAATTCATCTTGGGATGCCAACTTAGATTCAAGCAACTTAATTTGTTTCAAAAGATTATCCTTTTCAGCTTTAGAATCTAGAACTGTTTGATCTAATTTTCGTTCAAGAACAACGTTTGACTTTTCAAGTTTTTCAAAATATGTTTCAAATTTCTCCGTTTTCTTTGAAAATTCAATTTTGGCATCCTTAAGATCTTTTGATTGCTGAGCTACGATCGTTTCGAGCTCTTTAATCCTAGAAGCAGAATTTGGTAAAGAAGCAGGCATAGGACACTTATCAGGATTGTTAATTATCTCATTCAATTTAGATTGAAGTAGACGAAGATTTGTGACACATGACTGCTCTGCATAATTTCCTGATTGGCTGCTTGCTTCCTGCTTTCCTCCTGAATCCATTCTTTTGTGACTGCTTCTATCGTTTTGCAATTCTCCCTCTTGAAAAGTCGAATTCAATAATTCCATTGAATTTTGAGGTTGTTTTCGTGATTTTGCAGTTCGTGAATAAATTTAGAAACAGAAATTCACGGAATATGACAAAACCAACGACAAATCCGTAAAAATCCTCGTTTGATAATATAGCTCTTTTCTCGGCTGAATAATTTCTGATTGGCTCAAACGGTGATAAAACAAACCCGATCAAAAAATCCGTAGCCACTAAAAATAAATCCCGTCACTTTGACTCGTCACTTTTGTCTTCAAATCCGGCCACAAAAAAAAAACCTTTAACCCGTCAAATATATTTCCACTTTGATACTTTCAAAATACCCGCCTCAACACGATTTACCAAATCCAAAGATACCCAAGTGACAAAATATAAAAAATTAATTTAACTAAAAAATATAAAAATATAAAAAGGAAATTTAACTTGATCAATATACTTAACTAAAATGCAAAATTTAATATATATCGTTTTTTTTTTTTTAAATAAAAAAAATAAAAATTTAACTATGCGTGTTTTTTTTTTTAAATAAAAAATCTGAAAGATATGATTTGTCAAAGACAATAAATACCCCCACGTGGCCACAAACCCTAAAACGTGGCAGAAAACTTCACTCTAGTAACCTCCGCCTACAGTTATATCTTTCTCTCTCTCTTTAACTGTGTAACACAGTTACCACAAACATTTACTTCCCAACCTTGGTTCCTCCGTCCCTCACTCTCCTCTAATATCGTCTCAATCAAATCTAATCTCATAAAACTCCGCCCCCTTCTTTTTCATATCACACAAAAAAAAAATAACGCCTCCCAACTGTGTCTTGTTTGCTCCGTCTTCTCTTCTCAACCAAGATGCGGAGCCTCAAAAAAAAATCGATAGATAAAACACACTGAAACAAACAAACTTTTTGTTTCTAGCATCGAAAATGAAACGAGACTTTCATATGCAAATGATGAATGAAATCCACGAAAATGACTTCAAGATCTTTAAAAAGATCTCGGGTAGGTGTATCTCTATTTGTTTTAATGTTGGTTTGAGTCTTTTGTTTGTAGTCTTGATCGAGGATGGATTATATTTGACTGAGATCGTGCGTTCTTTTGGTTTTTTTTTTTGTCAGAGTATGAGTCGAGAGAATGGGTGTGAGTCGAGGGTCTGTTTTGTGTCGAGTCGAACTTGTGGTTGTCCGGATCTGGTTTGTTGGTGTTGGAGTCTGAAGTTTGACCGAATGTTGTTGTGTGTCAGTGGATTCGAGTCTTGTGTTTAAACTGATGAGTCGAGGGTGTGTGGTTGGGTTTTGTTGAGGTGAGTCAAGAGTGTTTGTTTCAGTAAAAGATGAGTCGAAAGTAAAAAAATGGTTTTAGGAGTCTGGCGATGGTGTTTCGTATGTGGGAGTCGAGGTCGAGGTTGAGGGTTGGTACGAGTGTGTGTTCGTGTGTTCGAGGGTTGGTTTGTAACTGAGGGTGTCTATTGTGTTTTGAGTTGAAGAGTCAATTTGTGTCTGATGTCTTTGTGTTAAAGAGTGGGTTTGTTGTCGAGAGAGTCGAGTATGAAGTCGAGTCAGTCTAGATGTCGAGTCCAAAAAACTTTGGTCGAATCGCAATAAGAAGTCAAGTCATCGCAATATTCTCAAAATTTTTCATCACAATATTCTTTATCGCAGAAACTCACCAATCGCACTATTTAGTGTTCCATCGCAAAACAGTTAACATTCCATCGCAATATCAAAAATACTCACCATCGGAATGTGTTTAAAAAATTTGGCCAGAGTTTCTTCTTACTTTACCTTAAACCGTCGCAATCACGATCGCAAAGAAAAGGCGATCGGAATAACCGTCGGAATAAGAGTGTCGGAATAAGGTGATCGCAAAGTAGAACCTTTCGGTTATTGCGATCGATATATCAAAGTATCGGAATACTGGCAACTTATGCATGCATCGGAATAACCAACCCTTTTTGGATACTTAAACTTTGAGAAAAAAGACAAAACAGAAAAGATTAAAAACGGGATAAAAGAGAAAAACTTTTTATCGAAAATTGATAAAAGTAGATGAATTGATAAAAACAGAAAAAACTTTTTATAGAGATTTTGAAATTTGAGAAAAATATAAGAACTTTTAGTAGAAAAAATTAGAAAAAATAGGAAAAATTTTATAATAATTTTAGCAAATATTATATAAAGATAAGCTTAAAGAAAGAAAAAGAATAATAGACGAAAGAAATGGAGAAAAAAAATTTGTAAAAGAAAAGAACTTTACCACCAAATCAATAGATAAAAACGTGTTAATCCGAAGAATCAACCATGCTCATTGGTATTGGATCACGAGCCCAATATCGTTGGAGTGACCGATCCTTTCTAAATACGTAAAAACGTATTTCCAACAATCTCCCCCAAAGGGAGGTCACTCCAAGTTACAATGTCCTAAATAGTCTATAGCTCGTGATCTATGCTAATAATGATGTGACCGAGACTTTCCTTGGAAAAACGTATTTCCAACAGACTTAAACACGTTAAGGATACTAGCTAGAGTAAACTCGGATTGAGTCAAAAGATTCACAACGTTTGAAAATTAAAACCACTTATTAAACATTTATTCTAATAAGGAAAGAAAATAACTATACAAAGGGAAAAACTAATAGGCCAAAATAAATCAAAAAATTTGAAAAATGTCGAAAAATTGATTTTCCGGTTAAAATGAGAACAAATACAAGGAAAAGACCACTTAACTTCGATAGAAGTCCCCCTACACTTAAGATAAACATTGTCCTCAATGTTTAAGCATGTGGGAGTAAACTCCCCTACACTTAGGACATTGTGCACGTTGTTTAAATTTCGCTAAGGAAAAGACAACTAAAGAGATTCCTATTTTAATATTGAGAAAATATAAAATAGTAAATCGAAAAGAGATTAGGATAGAACCGGGAAGAAGTAGAACACAGAATCACGGGTTGTCAAGAATCATCAAGAGTGGATCATTGAAGCTCGAATCCCTGATTAAGAAGTGAGGAGAGGAAAGCAAACCAAAGGGTCCCCCCTACACTTATGGTAAAGAAAGCGAAAAGATAGATGCATGGGTTGCCTCCCAAGAAGCGCTTGGTTTTTGTTTACCGAGTCGTGAGCCTGACTCGACCTTGATCATCAACGGAAGAAGCATGAAACATATCCACCAGGATCAAAGACATAGTTTTCATCGAGCAAATAACACAAGCTTAAGGCGAACAAGGCAAGCCAAAGAAGAGTAGGCAAGGTTCCCTTAAGCAGTGATGGAGCACGGTGGGAGCAAGGGTGAAGTGGTGCAAGCATGTCTTCAATGGTTCCAAAGATTTTTCCTTTTATTTCATCAGGTGGATACTGAGATGGCTTAAAGACTTCAATATCGGGGTCGAACACCTTTTCCTTTAAGGGAAAATAGCACTCAGGCTCAGCCGAGTGTGAAGAAGATCCACAAAGAAGCACAACCTCGTCCTCAGAAGGGGGACAAAGAGGTGTCAAATCATATGTGCAACGGATTTCGGTGTCGACCGGTTTATTCTCTTTTGACAGAATGTGCTTCAAATCCAAAGTAGGATCAAGACGATAATCTTCAAAGTCATAAGGAGGAGCATCACTCTCATGAGGGAAGTAAGTGTTGAGAAATTCGGAGAAATCTTCCTCAAATGAGTAATCGTCCAAAGTAGGATCGAGTGAAAGCGGAGGATCTTCATCATGTGAAGAATCGCTCGAAAGAGTATCAGCCTCATCGAAATCATCAAAAGTAGGCAGCTCGGGATACTCAGAAGTACAATCAAAATCATCCGAATCTGAGCTAGAATCATCATCATCATAAGCATCGAAGACTGGTGAAGAATCATAAATGGGAGAAGCGTCCAAAGTAGGGAGAGAATCATCCACATTATCTTCAAAGAGTGGATTATCAGTGGAAGACTCGAACAGAGGATTGTCATAGACGGTAAAATCATCGAGCACATTGATCATATTCACTGATTCTCGTCCAAAAGATTTGCCGGTAAGCTTCCCCATTTTAAAAACTTTAGAATCATCCCCGACTCGTAAGATTAACTCACCTTCGGCCACATCTACTAAATCTCGTCCGGTTCTCAAAAATGGCCGACCAAGTATTAAAGGAATACGAGGGTCCATTTCATAATCAACTACGACAAAATCGACCGGGAAAGTAAATGTGCCAACTTTGATGAACACGTCTTCGGCTATACCAACGGGGTAAGTGAGAGTGCGATTTGCAAGTTCGAGAGTCATCTTTGTTGGAGTGAGGTCGGGCAATGATAGTGTTTTCCAAACACTCAGTGGCATAAGATTAATACTAGCCCCGAGATCAGCAAGGGCAGTAAATTCTTCAGTTTTGTTGAACACGCAAGGCAACACAAAACGACCGGGATCTCCAAGTTTTTCCGGTAATTCTTTAAGAATAACCGCTGAGCAATTTTCATTTAAGCGTGTGTTGGCGAGTTCAATCAGCTTCTCCTTCTTGCTAAGCAATTCCTTGAATGCTTTGACAAATTTCGGCATGTGGCAAAGTGCTTCAACAAGGCTAATGTTGATGGTCATTTTAGATAGCATATCCACATATTTCGATACTTGACAGTCATTCTTGGTTAGGTCGTTGGTCTTGCCTATGCGAGAAGGGTATGGGATTCTAGGTTGATAGGGAGACGGTGAAGGTGTAGTTGGTGAAGGTTGTGATGTTGAAGGGTCCTTCCTAGAGACATCGTCATGGCGAGGCGGAGACGGTAATGGTGCACTAATACTAGGTGTAGGAGGAGTAGGGATACATGGTGGTGGAGGAGGTGTAGATGATGGTGGTGGGATAGGTGGATCGACAATGGTAATTCCACTACGCGTAGTTATAGCACTCACATTAGCTCGCGGATTGGTGACGGTGTTTGAAGGTAGAGAACCCGAAGAAGAAGGTTGAGCTTCGGGCAAGAAACTAGCTAACAGATTCTTTAATTCAGTCGTTTGAGTGCTGAAGGAGGATTAAATATTATCACGAACCTCGGTTCTAATGTCATTACCTTGCTTCAAGATATCTCCTTTCAAATTGATTATTTGGCTCTGTAGATTCTTGATTTGCTCACCTTGAGTTCTCATGATGGCATCAACATCGGGATTAATGGGTGGGGTTTGTTGGGTGGGTGGTTGATAAGGGTTAGAAGCTCTTGGTGGGATTTGGTTGCTTCTATTGTAGTTGTTGACGGGATTTTGGTTTTGAGGAGAAAAACCGGGTGAAAGGTAATTGTTGGATCGGTAACTCAGCAGATTTCTATCCCCTTGTTGTCTAGCTTGGTAATTTTCCGGTGAATAATTACCGTAAGCTGCATACACATTTTCTGGATTTCCTTGTGTCGAAGGACAATCGGTGTATGAGTGAGGACCGCCACATGTTTCACAAGGATTAGCAACCGCTTTAACTTGTTGTTGTTGTTGGTTTGAAGCGAGAAGCGTAATACTTTTGCTCATTTCAGCCATCATGCGGGTGAGCTCGGTCATCTCAGGGTTTGCTGAGGTAGAAGAAACATTGACTCTCGGGTTGTTCCTAGAAGAAGCAGAGGAATCCCAGTTCTTGTGGTGAGTAGTCATGTTCTCAATTAACTCTCTACACTCCTCGGGTCTCCTTTTCATGAATGTGCCACCGGCGGCTGCATTAATCGTATCACGATCTCGAAAAGTCAATCCGTTGTAGAAAGTATCAATTAATGTGACGGGAAGCATGTTGTGGTTTGGACAACGGTCGATCAAGACATTATATCTCTCCCAAGCGTCAAAAAGAGATTCATCAGGGTCTTGCATGAAACCGCTGATCTGATTGCGAAGGCTCGTGACCATGGATGGTGGAAAGTAGCGCGACAAAAAGCGTTGAGTCATATCATCCCAAGTGTGAATAGAATTCTTCGGGAGACGATCAAACCATTTCTCGGCATGATGCGATAGAGTATGTGGGAAGAGTTGTAAGCGAAGAACATCCATTGTGGCACCAGGCAACTTCATGCTTTGGGTGATTGTAATGAACTTGTCGAGGTGTTTGTTGGCATCATCATCAGGCAATCCACGGAATGGGTTTGTTTGCACTTGCTGAATCATGTGGTGCTTCAACGAAAACTCAAGAGCGTTGATTTGCATCGGCGCAATCGGTCCTCCTCGTCCAAACATGGTTGGTTGACAAAGTTCCTCCATGGTCCGAAGATCGGGCTGTGGAAGAGCATTGTTATTATTATTATTATTGAGGTGCGGTGGAATGTTGTTGTTGTTAACACCTGCCATACTTAAATCTTCTTGAGTCTCGGGCTCTTGATAATTGGAAGATCTAGTACGCATACACCTGAAAATGCAAAAGAAAACAAAACCAAACACAAAGACAATATATATACACAAGAAAGATAAAATCTTTTTGGATTTTTGAAATTTTTAATTTTTATGAATTTTTATCAATTTTAATTTTTATGATTTTTTGAATTTTTTAGGCAAGAAAAATAACGCTCACAAGTGAACGGATCCCAAAAAGCAACGTGTCTCTCACAGAAAACCGTTAATCTTTACGAAAAGAGCCGTCAGCGGCGCCATTTGATAACTAAGATTTTGCCTAGTTAAAAAGATTTAAATATCGTTGTTCCTGTCTAATCGAATTGATCTAGGCTCCCTATGTGACTCTATTGTTTTTGGTGAAACAAATATTTTTGGTTGTTTTTAAATAAATGTGCGGGACAATTAAAGTAAAAGTGCTCTTAAAGTAAATCTAAGTCTAATTAAAATAAGGGTGCAAGTATTTAAAGCGTGACTGAAATTAAAGGGCATTAAAGTAAAGACGTAAACTTAAATCTAACTAAGGAAAATCTTAAAACGCAACTAAAACTTAAACTAAGGCAAGTCTAAAATAACACTAAGGCAAATAAACTTAAAGTGCAATTAAAATAAAAGGCAGGAAAAATAAAGCTTGAAAATAAAAATCAAAGACAAAAGCTAATAAGAACCTGAATACAGCTCATTCGGAATAATCCTTCGTTTGGAACAATCACTCGTCCGGAATGTCACCTTCAGTTGGAATGATTCTTCTTCGCTTGGAATATTACCAAAATCCTTGATCCGGAACAAATTGATCTGAATATGTCACTTATCCAAAACAATCCTTTGTTCGGAACTTTACTGATTCGGAACTTCTCAATCTTGCCCTTGATTCAGAACTTATCCTTCGTTCGGAACTTCGTTCGGAAGTTTCGTTCGGAAGTTCGTCCGGAACTTCGTTCGGAAGTTCGTTCGGAACTTTCGTTCGGAACTTTCGTTCGGAACTTCGTTAGGAAGTTCGTTCGGAAGTTTAGTGTTGATCCGGAACTTTTGAGTTCCGAATGAATCTCCTTGACCCGGAACTTTTGAGTTCCGAATGAAGTAAATTGACCCGGAACTTTTGAGTTCCGAATGAACAAAAGCTTGACTCGGAAGTTCTCCTTCGTCCGGAACTTTGAATGTTCCGGATGAACAGTCTTGGCTCGGAACTTTTTACCTGGAAAGATCAGAAGCAAGAACAACCTTTCCGAAGAACAGGGGATCAAAAATAAACACGATCTAACACAAATTCAACCAAAATAAACACAAACGATTTAATAAAACTACCCACAAATCAACAGTAAACATAAACGAACAATTTAAATCAAGAAATCAAACAACTTTAACCACAATAATCAAAAACCATTTGGATCAAAATAAAAGTATGAACATCAACATAAACATAAACACATAAATCAAAGATTAAGAAAGGTAGATAAGAGATTAACAAGATAAAGTAAAGATTGACAATAATTAAATGAAAACTTACTTGAAATTAAATGAATTTAAGGTGCAAGACAAGGTATTTAAATTTGACAAGAAAAGTAAATGACAAGGTAAGTAAATAGTGGAAGAGCTAATTGTCACACTTAGCCAACAAAATGAAAAGATTACAACTAATGACTATTTATAGGGGAGGATTAAGGAAGCTTCCTCCCCTCTTTCCTTTTCTCTTAATTGCGTCATTAAGTCCCTCCTTCTTTTAATCTTCATTAATTGCATACTTAGTCCTTTTCTTCTAATCTTCTTTAAACTTGGACTTAAGGGACTTTTGGCTTCGGGATTTCTTTGAACTCGTCTTTAAATTCTTCAATAAAATAGACTTGAATTCTTCGGCTTTTGATAAACTTCCGTCTTTTGACTTTTTCTTCGATAAATCTTCAGAATTGGTCGTGGACTTCCGTTCTTTTTGCACTCTTGACTTCTTGACTTCGTCTTTCATCTTTTTCTTCAATAAAAGTCCGTAAATGCCCGTGAATTCCCGTGTTTTCTCCACTTTTCACCTTTTCGTCCTAAATCACAACAAAAACACAAACCACGCATAATTCCGACATAAAAGACATAAAATACACGTTTTGGTCCGGTTATTATTGTAATTAAGTGGTAGAAAAGATGGGTGTTTACACACCTATCATCGACTCGATCTAAATTCTTTGTCTTTCTCGACGCCGTCTCGGGATTTGTTGATGTAAATTGAACTTGTTTAGTAATTTTCTTCTTCTATTAGACTTGAGTTCTTCGACTTCATTAAACTTCCGTCTTTAGACTTTTTCTTCGATAAATTTTCAGAATAAGCCTTGGACTTCCGTTCTTTTTGCACTCTTGATCTTTTGACTTCGTCTTTTCTCGTTTTCCTCGATAAAAGCCCATGAAAGCCCGTGTTTTCTTCCTTTTTCATCTTTTGGTCCTAAAACACAATAAAAAACAAACCACACATAATTCCGACTTTTACGACATAAAATACACGTTTTGGTCTTGTTATTATTGGAAATAAGTGGTAAAAGGATAAGTGTTTTCACACTTATTATCTCACCACTTAGAACCCTCCTAAAACACATAATCGCCGCCTTCTATATACTTTAATCCAAATGTGACGACCGTTTAATATTGGCAGCATCGAAGACCTTAAAACTTCTCACAGTGCTCTGCCATATGCCCACACAACACAACAGGTATGTCAAATTCTCTTTTTTATCAGTAGTTTAGACTACCATGAGGCGTACCAAGTAAAAGTGAAAACGAATTAAACATGTGTTTATATAATGAGACTCGAAGCCAAATTTCATTCATGCGCCCGTCCATAAAATCGTTCGCATACGTTGATTATTAAAAAAACTCGATAAACCATATAATTTGTTATAAAATCAGTTCATTCAATAAATTGGCCATAAAAAGACCTAGATTTAGGAAAGTTGGGCGCCTCAGATGCAGGTGATGTTTGAATTTGATTATTTTGCCAAATAAATGTGAGAATACTTGAGAAAATAATAAATTGTTCAAAGTTTTTGGTCAGCGTGTGGCAACAACATTGCCACAACGACAAACTTGATAGACGATTTATGAATGTGCCTTTTAATGTAAGTAGTAACAATGAGGTGTGGGAGGTCTTCTATTGGATTATCGATTTGTCTATCAGCAGAAATCACAAAAGAGCTAACACGTAAATTGAAGTCCATGCTCATAGTCTTGAGGGTGTTGGGGTTGCTTATTGTAATTGTTGATGTTCGTTATATTTTATTTATAAATAATTCAACACACGTAGATTCTGACCCAAGGAATTCGTTGTTGATTTAGCAGATTCATCAAGACACCCCCACTTTATACATTGTTGAGAGCACGACCTCCATCGATGAAAACTATGAACGAACCTAAAGAAGGGCTGCAGAAAGCTACCAAGTTCGAGGCTAGACTTAAGGTATTACACTATTAATAACAATGCCCCCTGTGCATTTTAATTAATGTATTGGAACTTGATTTTCCTAAATTTTGCAACCCACTTCTCGGCTTTTATAAGCCTATCATGCCACTATAAGGTTATGCCCCTGTTATGTAAGCCGAAAAGCTTCAAATAAAGCAAGCTTATGAACCATAAGTTGAAAACTGCATAAGCCATAAAAACGCTATATAAGCTTAAACCAACACAGTCGGGGGTGTTTGTTTAAGTGTAGGTAGCAGGTTTATCCGTTATTTGGTTTTCGGCTTATGTTTCACGCGTTTAATTTTTGTGGCTTTTATTGGAAAAAAAGTCTTATATAAGCTTAATTATGACATAAGGAGCTTATATAAGCCAACCCGTTTCAAAATAGAAACTGAATGAGATTTGGTTGCAAAGTTTTGTTGTTACGTCTTATGGCTTATGTAAGATTCTTACATAAGCCATATCTAGATAAGCCAAATAGAAACTGACACCAAACTGTCCAATCATGCTCACATCTGCTCTAGCCTGAAGTGCTTCCATGAATTCCTTGGTTCCAAATCTTGCAATGGTTCCCAAATTGTTCACCATATCTACATTAGAACAAAAACAAATTCAGTCTAAAAACATAAACATAATGCCATTACTTTTCCCAGGTTCATAAACTGAATTACGTTTTTAAACAATTTTACAAGAATCAAGAATGCACAACTACTTACAGCAACTTGATTCAACATAAAGCCCAAATATTATTATATACCTAACATTCTACTTCTAATTGTGTTATAACTTAGCGTTAATTAGCTGTACATCCTAATAAATTAATTTGTCTGTCATTCCAGTCACTGCCACAAAATCAACATAGCAAACATGCCATAAACGAAGATCAACGTTATGCATCAACTTTATCCTCTCCAAAATCAAACACCTAAGTCTGTATCAGATACAATAGTACTAATCCTACTGCTCATCTTTGTCACATATACTGTCATATTACTACATGTAGTTCAGCTACAATGAAAACAACGGGAATACCTACTCTGATGTATTCTGGCTTACTGCTTTCATTAGATGAAAAGGTGAGATTAAATTAAATTTGGTTAATGTGCAAACTATAAAATTACCACAATGATTAAAAAAAATTCAGAGAGTGAATTTTAATGTTCGATTTTGCTTATCTCAGTTGCAAGGATGTGTTGTACATAACGTATATGGCATACCATATAATAGGAATGCTTTATCTATGTTTTAGTCTTTAAGTACTCTTGGCTAAGACCTATGTTTTAGTCGGTGCATAAATGTTGTCAGTATCATGAGTTAGTTTCTTTCTTTTATTTGGTTGCTTGAGATTTTTATATGCACATACGTGCATACCCTGATCTTCAGTTTTTAGAATATCTGAATCCCGTTATTTACATATCTTGCATTTGTATCCTAGATTCCCGTTAAGATGCTCATTCCATGACTATAATTTGACCCTCATGTCTTATAATTAGATGTTTGGTACATGTTGAAATGAGACAGATGGAGAATTTTGTGGATTAGGAGGCTGTGCATAAGATTTGAAACTATAGGTGCAATTTTATGTTGTATATCAAGTTGGTGTTAACCTTTGCAGGTAGAACCGTAGAAGTGATTACAGGGGTGGTGGTAGGCATGATGCACATCCAAGTGGTGTGCCAAGGCCTTATGGTGGTGAAAGCAGGCGAGGAAAAAAGTCTGAACTCACCTGGAATAGAAGCTTTTCCTGGAAGAGAGTGTAGTCGCAAGCAGGGGGAAATAGCGCTGGGTGGGGCAGTGGGTGTTAGTCGGTGGGTGTTAGTCGGGTAGTGCATCCTATAGTTTTCATGAAATGTAACTCTAAACGCACTGATAAAAAAAATATAGTTTTTATCCTTCACTACATAACCACTGTTCGCTGAATATAATTGCAACTATTTACGCTAATTACCTTCATCATCATAATAGAAGGTTTTATCCTTACAGTGTAAAAAATATGCTATTCAATCATATGGAAAGCATAATATCCAAATAAGACCAGCCATTTATTTTTTCATGGCCTAAACCGTCGTCATACTAAGATAAGTCTCGCAATGCATAAAGCATACGAGTAAAACAAGTCCATCGGTCTCCGACATACACAAATAGCCTAAGAAAAGGATTTACTTTTGAGTTTCGTGATTGCAAACACAACGTCACTCGGCGAACAATGTATTTTATTGTTTAATCAAAGATCAACTTCATGTCCCTGTACTATAAATTGTAAGTTTTAAGAACGATTCTTGAGTTTTCTTTTAAATGTTTTTTAAACAACCAGAAACATACATGTGTGTTTGGGAGTGCTTTTTTCAAAGTTATTGTCAACCACGTCTATGATTACACTTTATCCGAATTAGGCGAATGAACAAAGTGATAAAATTGTATTCAATACACTATATCCCAACCCAAAACACTAGCCAACGTTTATATGTCCCCAAAAGCGAACACATAAAATGTTTTCGAAAAAGCTCATACTTCCCCACAACGGAGCGCGAGCACAAATCCTAATCTATCTAACCCATTGAAATTGTTAAATAGTTTTCTCTTTGGTGCAACGATAAATGTCAAAAGAAAATCAGTCTGGAAGTCAACCAAATTCACAGTTTTACATTTCCTGACATGTCAAACCTTAATACGCCGACGTTTCAACTGTAAAGAAACAAACACGCGGACACGTGGGACCATCATTTTGATTGATTTACCAGAGCTAAAGCTACTTTATGATCGGATGTTCAGTTTACCCCTTCAACTATGTCCACTGCTCACATAGCTCCGTTACCTTTTATAAAAATTTAACACTTTTGCCATACTAGGCTATGATCTAAAATTCTTAATCATACCACTTCGGTCACCATAAATGTATTGTGTTTGGTTCCTATATAGACAACAAATGATTAATTGGTCATGCCTTTTTCTGTTAAAGAAGATTAGCATATATGTACCGACATTTCATGTTGCTAAGAGCATCAACAATGGTTCAAGTCTTTCATGACTTAAAGTATTGATGACAATCAATGTTAAATGTATAATGATTTGAAGTAGTTAATGCAATACTTCCAAGTAGAAAAGCTATTGCTTCAAAGACTTGGCTATTGCCAAGTCTTTCTTCCAAATTCTTTAAAAAGCTTTCCTACTCAACGGTAAAAAGCTTTTCAAAAGCTTTTTCAAATAGTAAAAAGCTTTCCATCAAGTCCTCCATTGCACATGCTCTAAGTACCTAGTTAAAAGCCATTTTGCGACCATATTCAACTTTAAAAACTATAGTACTTATAGAGTTTACTATCACATTTTTTTCTTTGCTTTTAGAATTAGAAGTAAAAAACAAAATACAAGGCAGAAGTTGACATTTGCAAAAAAAAAAATTTTTTTTAAAACAGCTGGGCTTGTAGCCTTTTTAGCTGCAGCGGATTGCAGCGAAAATTTCGCCTTGCATTTATTACCTTAACCTTAATTTTTTAAATTCAACTTGCCTTATTCCAAAGTCTAACTCCACCAACTTCTAATGCATGTATAGTGCACGGTTTCTGTATGCGCAACAAGAAATTAATTGGTCATGCTCTGATATTGATTAGGCAAAATAACCAATATTTGAACTAATGTATTTATTTTGGCAAAAAAGAAAAACAGTGGCTTGGCTAGATCCTTGAACCTTGATTATGCTCCATATAAACAAGTTAAGCTGATATAATAATACATCAAGACTTTTCCAGGTCTCAAACATGCAATAGATAAAGAATAAGTATTTATATGCAAACTTACCTAAGTACAAACAAGTTGTTAAATTGAACCTATTTTGATTTATTAGCATAGTACTCGCCTAGCGAAGTACGTAATCAAGTAAGAATAAAAAAGACAATTATAACGTAATGAACAAATGTTGTTTATTTATATTTTTGGAATATAATGATTCATTACAAATAATAACTCATTACATCAAAATCATTCATTAGTAGCTTACTAATTTTTTTTTCATATATCTTGTAATGGAATCAAAATTACATAAAAGTTAATAATTAATTAATCATTAAATAGACTTCTTATCATTCATATATATTCTAGTCTTTTTATTATGATTCTATTACATCTTAATATACGAACCAAACATGATTAATAATTGAAATTAGAGGTGGCTAAATGGGCGGGTAGGGCTGGGTGTGGCCAACGGGCCAAATGGACGTTGGTCCATGAGCGTGGGTCAAACGGGCGTTTACTAATATTTGGAACAAATGGGCGTGGACCAAATGGAAAATGGGTCAAACGGACTAGGGCCAAATGAACAAATCATGCAAATTTTTTGTTTATAAAAGAGAAAAATAGTGCGTCTATTCAGTTCATTAAATTTAAAAAACGACTCATTTACCTTACTTATTTTATTACGTCGTTTATTCTATTCATTTGATATTCCCTTTTGTCCTACTAAACGAACCCTTAAATAACTTTTTTATTGGTAACTAATAAAGTGTATTTGAATTAAAATAAATAAAATCATAAAATATCTTTTTTTAAATATATCAAAATTAATGTTGATATAAGAAGAATAAAGTTTTAAAGAATGTGGTAAAATTCTATTATGAAAAAAGATAAATGAATTAAAAGATATATTAACTTAAAATAAAGATTGTCTTTAATAAGTTGTTAGCAAAATTTATTATAAAAATAGATATTTAAGATTGTACATTTGATTTGAAGTAAAATTTGGATTGAGAACAATTTAATAATTGAGATTTGATATGTTAATTTTTAATTTTTGGTTTGGAGTTATGATAAGGATATACGTTTTTATATAGTACTAGCATGGTATCCGCGTAATGCAACGACATGTAAGCGATTATTATTTTTTGACAATCAAATTAGTGTTAAGGTGTAACAAATAAAAAATACAATAAATAAAACATTAAAAATGAAAAAAATTATAAATATATAAAAAAATATGTTAAATTAAAGAAAATAAAATTTTAGAAAATATGATGAAATTAAATTATCAAAAAACTAAATATTAAATTGCATATTTGGTTTGAAGTTAGATTTATATTAATTTCAATTTTTGGTTTGGAGCTCAGTTTAAAGTTAAGATGAAATATATATCTTTTATATAATAAAAGAATTAGATTATTTTATAAATTTCATAAAAAAAATAGAGTTTGAAGAAAAAATATTTGACCAATCAAAACACTTTATTTTGACACATAGGCAAAATAATGCGATATGATTGGCTCATAAAAAGTTTAAACATAATCTAATTTGATCAAAATTGAAAAAAAAAAATAAAAAGTTATCAAAAAATATGTGTGTAAAAAGTGTGATTAAAACAAACTTTAAAAGAGAGGAAGTAATTAGTTAAACTTTAATTACTGAATTTTATTTCTAATTTTATTTTTAAGATAATCAAATACCCTCTTGATTCATATACACCTTATAATTTATATTTTAAACATATAACATATATATTATATATTATTCTAACAGTAAAACATATATGATATTTTAAAAAACATAATATATATATATATATATATATATATATATATATATATATATATATATATATATATATATATATATATATATATATATATATATATATATGCCATGATTATAAATATCAAATTTAAAGCAGGGTTATAGAAAAAATAGATAGGATTTTACATAATACAACGATATGTAGTTTTTCATTGTCGTTATGTGCTATGAAACACAAAAAAATGTCTAGAGTGAGATAACTAGACTAAGATAAATCAACAAAAAATTATACAAAATATCAATATTAGCACATGAAGAAAACATCATGTAAAACCCGTGTGTGCGCATGAATGTTGTAACAATTTAATTATTAAAAAGTTGATATGAATCGTCACAATATGTAATTTCAAAACAAAAACTCAAAATCTGGCCATACTGCCGCGTCGTGTCTCACGCTATCTAAAACCTTGCATACAATTAACAAATGTAAAACATCGAAATCTTTGTCCAAACAACGTGTGAATAACCATCAACCAAAATCCGACTTTTATCTTTTTCAATAAAATCATCACGTAGTAAATCAACAAAGCCCAAAGTGATCTCTCTTTCCCCTTCAATTTTACCTACTAAAGTACCGAAATGGATATGATCTCCACAAGACATAAGTAACGCTTTAGCTAGTACACGGAAGTGTATAATTGGGATAGTCTTATTACTTCAAATTCAGAGAAAGTTAGTTCTTCGTTTTCAAAAATAAAAAGCAGATTATTCTTCTTCCAATATGCTTTTCATGTAGGTAAATAAGAATCTGGCTTCCTCTTTCTGCGTAACTAGTAATCGAGACTCGTTGATCTAATCATCGGTACTCGTAAGATATTTATTTGCTAAAAAAGTATTGTATATGTTACTCCGTATAAATTTGTAAATACCTTTGTGTTGTGAAAATAATGTCTACCGACATGTTTTATGTATTGTGCCACAATGGGAAAACCACACAAAGACTTTTTATTATTTCACAAAAAATCTTAGTAGTTTTCACCATTGCATACAAGCTTTTTACAAAGACTTGGTAAACACCAATTCTTTTGTAAAAACTTTAAGCATTAGTGATATATGGCATTTATGATATTAATGGCAAAAATTCATTCATTGGTTTTGCATTGTTGAGGCTTTAAGTGTGAACTCAAGTTAACAAAATCTGGCTTTTACTCGTGCAATTAATACATTAATTAAGTACATGTGAATGACTAAACGAGTATCTCCGTATATCAAATGAAATCCATGATAAGTTATGGTGGCTAAATATTTTGTGCAACGTCTATACGTAAAACATAAAAAAATCAGTAATTTTAAAAGGTTGTAACATACGACAATTCAATTAAAATTTTTTTTATAATGTATAAAAAACATATAAGAACGTGAAACCAACATACCAAAAGCTAACGCAAAACGAACAAAACAAATGGTAGCGTTACATGTTTAATCAAGATTTGTTAAACCATTAACTCAAAAAATACACTTGTATAAATTTTTGAGTTTTGCTACATCCACAAAGAATTCCCAAACAGATATCCACAAACAATATGTGTCATGTTTTAATTGGTGATTTTCTAAATGATTTCCCTCTCTTTTTTATTAACTCAATCAAAATATGACACACATTATTTGTGGAAATTTTTTGTGAATCCTTTGTGGATGTAGCTATACAATAAATTTATAGAGGTTCATCACATTGTATGGAGCATTTTAAAGAACTAAAATTAAAATGTTAAATTCATTCTAAAATAACTAATACGTAATTAATTAACCACGTCACTAAAAAAATATCATAATTTTTGTTTAATCAATATTTATATCTATATTATATAAAAACTAATTTGTTAAAAAACACTATATATATAAAAATATTACAAAATGATTTATATATGGCCACTATAAAAAAAATTTACATGACAACTATAGGAAAAACTAAACGGTTGGAATTACATACTCGATCGAGTAAACGAATCATTGGGTTAATGGTTCAAATGGTTCGACCAATGGGTCAACCCGGTCTTCCACAAAAATAAAAAAACTGAGTCTTTAATCGATCTGATCGAGTAATCTGGTTAACAGTTCAACCACGATCTTCCAGAAAAATTTTATATATATATATATATATATATATATATATATATATATATATATATATATATATATATATATATATATATATATATATATATATATATATATATATATATATATATATATATATATATATATATATATATATATATATATATATATATATATATATATAGTGTAACTTTATTTACAGAACCCATCTTAGTGACAGAACTTGCAGAACTCTTGTTTTTGAAGGCAAACATGTATGTTTGAAGGAGTACATGTATGTTTTTAGAGAATATATGTATTCACGAAGCATATTTGAAGTTCTTTATGTAAAAATTAAATAAATTCAAAAAAAAGATATCCAAAAACATACATGTTTGAGGGCGTGCATGCATGTATGTACACGCGTTCAAAAACATACATTTTTGAAAGCGCGCATGCATGTATGTGCACCGATATAAAAACATACATGTTCGCTTTCATAAACATACATGTAAGCCTTCAAACATACATGTTTGCCTTTAAAAACAAGAGTTCTGCAAGTTCTGTCACTAAGATGAGTTCTGTAAATAAAGTCCCCCTATATATATATTAGTAAGATACGTATTTTAAAATCGGGTTGACCCAAATCACTTCAAACCAGATATGTCGAATCGGTTTCAAAATTATAATACCAGGTTTAATTTGACCTGATTTTTTGACTGAATCGATTGATCCGACCTGGTCGTTTTAGGTTTCAGAACAATATAGTTACTCTCCAAATCCTTAGACTTTTATTACTTTTCGTATATAATCTATAAAATTGTTTTATGACTATAACTATCTTCTCCTATATAACTATATTGTTATGTATATGATGACGCATAGTGTCGAGTCGAGTTATTTAGCCTGACCAGTGCATAATGTTCGTATTCGACACATCATGAGTGGGTTGAAACATCGACATTAGCCTAATAGGCCAAGTGGCGGATATGCTGCACGCGGTCAAATAGGTCGTGGCCTGACCGCACACGGTTGTGGTAAGAAAGAATCATAGTACAATTGAGATTATGATTCACCTAATATATAGAAATATACACTCTCTTTATTTAAGGATAAAGATCCTAATTATATCTCTTATTCTTGGGCCGCAAGTCTCGAAAACCCTACTTGGGCTTCACCGACTATAAAAGAAATTCCATGGTTCCATTCACCAATTACATTCCTAAACTGATTACTTACTCTCACGGTAGAGGTTAATGTAAGAAACAATCCCACAATAAGCTTAACGGTGTTTTCACATTGTGCAAGGTCCTCAAACAAGTTCACTTCGAGGAGTTGGTGCCTTGAATACCTGAATTATCTCTAGTTCTGGTCAAACTAGTCTAATCCAACTTTTGTATAAACAATACAAGTACTCGTCTAGTTGCGAAGAATGAATAAACTTGTCAAGTTGTCATAATGCCAAGTTTAGAGAAGAAGTTTTCTAATAGTAATCGCGTGTTAATACAAAATGAATGAGAGTCTCAGTATATAAAGAAAATATGTCATGATCTCTTTATAAGTAGTAGCAATATGAAGAGTGATTAAGGATAAGATAGAGAAAAATGGTAAAGTTTTCTATTATTTGTTCCAACATTTAAGTGGATAAGTTTTATTGTATAGATTACTATACGTTTTATTTTTCGTGTAGAAACTAGAAGGGGGGGTTGAATAGTTTCTAGTTCATTTTCAAAACATTTCGGCTCAATCTACTGCATGCGGTTCCTTATCTCTGCCCGCGGTTCCTTATTGATAAGGAACCGCCGGTCCAATAACGAACCGCCGACAGTAGACGTAGCAACATTGTTAATTTGAAACCTTAACAATCCTTTGTATCAAATTCCTTATCAATCTTGACTAGATGTGAGATGTGTTTGATTGAGAGATAAATGCTACAGTAAGAAAACACACAAGCACATCAAATCAAGAGTACATCAAGCAATAGTCTAAACACTAAGCACACACGTACTAAGCACAAGCTTTTCCGCAACTAGGATGTTTAGACTAAGTGATGTACACTTGACCATAATCTAAACATGAAGCACACACGTACTTAGCCATAGCTTTTCCGCAACTTAGATGTTTAGATTATGTGATGCACACAAAGACACACAACACAAGTATGCAATTATAAATACATCTACAAAGGTAAAGACATAAATGTAAATGAAAGTACCGACACGATGATTTATAGTGGTTCGGTCACGAAGCTCCTCTTCGCCCTACTCCACTCCTCGAGTACACCTTACTCGAGAATTACTTCACTAGTCAACAAACTCCTTAAGGTGGAGAAACCATACACAACGTCGCTTATCCAATTTCCGACTCTAAGCTAAAAGTCGAGTCCTAATCTTAGGTAGGACCAATCTACACAATGTCGCCCACTTCACCATTTAACGACACAAGGCTAGATGTCGAGTTCTAATCGAAAGCTAGAACCAATCTTCACGACTCTTCACTTTGAAGCTAAGTGAGAACTTCACACATCACAACTCCTAATCACTTTAAAGCTAAGTGAGAACTCACAAGACACAACCACATCACTTTAGAGTTTAGTGAGAACTACCTAGACACAACCACATCACTTTAGAGTTTAGTGAGAACTACCAAGACACAACCTAATCTACCCACTAGTTATGTTTTATGGCCCAACATAACAAACCTTGTGTTTTATGGCCTAAACACATAAACCATATAGATCTAAGCACACATCACTTAGATCTATAACTCTAACACTATATCCAAGTACTAACAAGACTTGGATCTACACAACTAACACCTAATCCAAGTATACCCATCACTTGGATATTCTACCCTTACAAACACATCCAAGTATACCCAACACTTGGATCTTCTACATATACATAGTAGGAAGACTAAAAACATAACTTAGATCTATAGAAGGAAAGATCTTCATCATGTAGTGAACCCAACACATCATGGTAATGATAGTGTTTTTCTCTTTGCACTTGAGTGGATGAGGAGATTGAAGATTGAATCACATCTTAAACAAGATTAATCAAAACTAACTAATCAAGGATCTAAGATGGTTTTTGAAAGAAACTGTGCAAAAAGGGTTGAAAGAAAACCTGGAAATGATCCACTATTTATAGGACAACATTGCAACGGTCAAAAAGACCCGCGGTTCCTTATCTCTACCCGCGGTACCTTATCAATAAGGAACCGCGGGTTCCTTTAAGGAACCTCCGCGTCGGAGTCCGTGCAAATTTGTCCTTTAGTGGGGATATGCCATTTGGGGTAGTTTATACCCTCAAAGGATATTCCTTTGGCATATGGAATATGCCAAATTCAAATTTCCATTTTCTTTTTAATAAAACATTTTCTTAAAAATAAAGTTAATTAAAATCTTTTGTCACATTTGATTAAAATGTGAGTTTTAAGAAAATATTAATCCTTGATCACTTAGTTAGGTTAATGACATGTTTGTACATACCTTGAGTGATTCATGCCGAATGCGGTCTTGGAGGTGTTGAGAGAAGTATACAAATGTATTATTGAGTGATTACGAGTACCTTAACATTTTACATAATGTATTGCGAATTATACGTTTGTCATCAACAAAACACAAAGAGATTATATCGACAAAGCATCGTAATGTTTGCACTAACAATCTCCCCCTTTTTGATGATGACAAACAAGTAAACCGCAACACATATTAAAATGCATAAGTTACTCGTTTACACTTACTTCTCCCCCTTTTGTCGAATCAAAAAGGTAGTCAACGTCTTGAAGAAGAGAAGAATCAACGTCGAGAGAGCACACGTCCAAAGTGGTAGACATCGATAGCACGTCCTTTGAAGAGGAGAAGAAAATTAACGTCACACGAGCTTGCATCCAAAAGGTAGATAATCACTAGTGGTCGTCGGTTGAGAGGCGAGAATACAAACTATAAACCCATCATCCAAGAATATTGAGCTTGCGTCATCCTAGTGAAGTCTTCAATCACCATAGGTTAACTAACTCCATGCATAATAAAATTCTTATCTTCAAGATTCCAAAATTCATTACTAGCAATATATTCGATGAATGATCGCAAATGTAATGACTTGAACTCTTTCAAATGCTCCCCCTTGATATGAGCTCCCCCTTGCTTGAGACACCAACAAAGCAAGAATAGTGAGGAGCTACAAAAATGGGTTAGAAGTGTCCTACAAAACAAGGTTAGTAGACAAGAGCATATATAAAAAGAGGATGATAAACAAGTCGCTTGCACAAACAATGACAAGCATTGAAGAAAGAAGTGTGCACGCGATGCTATCAACCAAAAAAAATAAAAATAAAGGAGAGGATCTTGACAAGATCAATTAACAATTGTTGGAATCACCCAATTGTAATGATAATATGTCAAAGGGTAAAAAGCTTAGAATTTTTGGAATCACCCAAGAAAATTCAAGATTTAACCATCAACTCTCAAAAAAACAAGGAGAGGATTTTGAGGAAATCAATTCAAAATTATTGGAATAGAGGTAGAAAAGAAACATCCAAGAAATTGAAGATATCATCTCAAGGGGTTAAAAACTTAGAATTGATGGAATCACCCATACCAATTGTAAATTTTAACCGCAATCAACTCTCAAAAAGAGGAACAAAAATATCTCAACCTAGAGACATTTTTGACCAAAAAAAAATAAAGGAAAATCAAAAGTGGATAAATCGACGCTTTAAGAAAAATCGGGATATAGGACATTATAGGCAACAATGCGTATGAATGTCGACACCAAATGGTGTTTAGCATACGATAAACTACATGCTCAAAGTTTCGTAGCTCTTCTCAATCATTATGGATGTTCAAAGAACAATTACATGATGAGGAAAGGGTAAGGCTCGACTCAACTTAGTTTAGAAAGACTAGAAGAAAGAGAATCGACTTAGAAGAGCATGATTAAAATGAATTGAGAGAGACTCAACAAAGAAGTTAAGGATAACTTCACAAATTACCTTAGAAGGTGATAGTGAAATCTCGAAAGAAAATGAGAAAAGAAACTCAAAAGAAGCTCAAGAAGACATGAAAGAGTTAGTACAAAATCTAACACATAATCAAGTAAGCACATAGGATAATTCATGCAATGCCTAATGAAGTCTACAATAAACCAATGTAGAGAAGGTGCGCAATTAACACATATGGCATGCAAGAAACATGATTACTTAAAAAGAGAAGACTAAGTAAAACATGTTAGCACGTAGCATTTAAGGACATGCATGAGTTAGACACATCTAAGAGATATTATATCGGAATTGCTTGACAAAGACAAGACCTTTATAATAAGCATGCATTCATTAACTAATCAATTAAGCATATAGCATACGGATAAGCAAGAAGATATATAAGCAAGTAGCATACAAGCAAGTCATCTATCTAGATATCACAAATCAAGCTACATGTAATGTAAATCTCCAAGAAGATTCCTAATTCTTATTAGTTTAAGAAAAGGACTCAAAATAAGAGAAAAGAAAGAAACATAATAACAACAAGGTCCAAGACTCAAAGAAAAATCATGTTGAAACACATGAAAGGAAATACAAGAGAACAAAGATCATACAAAGATGTATATAAAAAAAAGCCTAAAACTTAAGCATAATTTTAATCTTAGTTACACTAGAATCTTAAGATTTGCTTAAATTAGATGTCTTAGCAATAAGCAATCCACATGCTTAAATGAAAGACAAGGGTGGTGGCAGAACTTGGTGGGGTAAAAGGTGAAGTCACCAAGGTATCAACAAAGTCATTCACAATGGGAATGCTTTGGATGGGTTGAGGTTGGGTAGTCACATCCAAGAAAGTACTTGGAGTGAAGGGTGAGGTTAGCTCATTCATTCTAGATTGGAATGAAGAGGAGGTAGAACCATGTGAATGGTTGGTACCATGGGTTGAGGAAGTCTTGCATGGAGCAAGAGGTGGTGAGGGTGATGAAGAGATGAGAATTGGAACAATCTCATTCTTGGGTGTGTGAAAGGGTGAAGAGTTAAGTTTGGGTAACTTATTTTGAGGTGCCTCTTTGAAGAGGAGGTTTTGGATGAATTGAAGGTTCTTGTAGAAACTATGGTAGTAATGGGTGGTTTAAGGGGTAAGGATGAATGGTTTGAGGTGTGAAGAACAAGGCTAACTAGGAGGGTTTAAAAGGGAAAGCCCAAGATATTTTGGGAGTGATCAAAGGTTTGAAACAAAGATTCCAAAGGGTGTTGGAACAATTGGGAAGTTTCAGAAAACCCGAATTTGAGAGCTTCTGCCCGCGGTTCTTTATCTCCACCGGCGGTTCCATATTGATATGGAGCCGCGGTCTATTTAAAGAACCGCCTACAGAGGCTTGGTTTAGGTGGTGAATGGGGGATTTTCCAATTCAGCAAATCCTAATGTTCTAGTCTAACTTATCATAAAGTCATGCTTAAGAGCAATAAAAACTAGAACACATACAAAGGAAAAACATATAGGTTCAATTAGCACGTAGGAAGAAGGTTAAGAGAAACCTAATGGCTACAAAAGAAAAAGAATCCTAATGACATACAACGTTCATCCAAGTAAACTATCATTAGTCATATATGGGAGACTTGGGTATGATTTTTATTGGGCTTACCTGGGAAGTTACAAAGGATTTTATAAGATAACTTCATTGTTAAGAACTTTGGTTAGCAAGGGACACTTGAGGACATTTATGTCTATCTTGCTTAAGCAAGTGTGCATGATTGGACAGTGCTTGCCACCCTATGGTGATTTTCAGTCTATAAGTTATCTTCACTAGGATAAATTACTTTGTTAAGGTCCTTTTTCTTTTATATTATTTTTATTTTTTGACGTTGACAGTTTTCTTTCCAAACGTTGTTAGGACCAATTTTGACGTTGACATGGAAAATTCTAACGTTGACAAGAATATAGTCGTTGGGCGTTGTTAAGTTATTTTTGACCGTTGATAAATGTTGGGTCCTACCCAGTTGTTATTTTTGACGAAAATTTGGGCCGTAATTTTAGGAGTTGGTAACTTTTTATTAATTCACAAGAAAAGTTATATATTTTCAAGATTTTAATCATTATATTTTGAAAATAACTGCCTCATCTTTGACCAATCAAATGTTTTCACCTCTCCTTTATATTTGGCTCATTATTTTGAAACAGGGTAACTTCTTATTCTTGTCTAACTAAATTTTTACAAACCTTCATCTTTCATAACATTTCTCACAGCTTTCTACATCTATGGCGCCTAAGTTTAAAACAAGGGATTTGGAATTGGGGTTCAGAAGTCAGCATAACATGGTTGCTTATTTAGAGGCTGACAATGCTCTGTTTCCCCAATATACTCAGATGGTGGAGTATTTAAATGCATCCCATTAAGGTATGCACTTTCTCATGCTCCTATTATCCATGTCACACATATTAAATAGTTTTGGAATACTGTTAGTTCCTCAATAGTTAATAATGTGACTACATTGACTGCTACAGTCCATGGGCTTCCATGGGTGGTTACTGAAGCTTTGGTTCGCCAAGCTTTGCATCTTAATGATGCAGATGGTATAACCACCCTACCCATTGGTGAGCTAGAACAAGGACTCTAAGCTTTGGGTTATCCTTTGCCAGAAGATGGTCATTTAAATAAATATATAAAACAGGAATTTCCCCAAGCTTGGAAGTACTTGATACATGTCATTCTTCAATGTTTGAGTCCCAAAAGTACTACACACAATGAAATTAACCGATCAATTGGGAGTGCCATTGTGTGTATTGCTACTGGGCAAAAATATAATTTTTCAAAAATGATTTTTGATGGCATGTGTCATAACAAGGGTAGCAAGATGACTCTTGCTTACCCAAGGTTTTTACACATGGTTTTTGATGAACAAAGATACTGCAATAGGGATCACAATGATTTTTATACGATCCCTGTTCAAAAGAAAGCACTTTTTGGAAAGATGGATTCACCACGTCATAGAGATTTACCCCTTACCCAAGCCATGCTTGCTGTTATTGCAGCAACACAACCTCAACCAGACCCAGTACCTCAACCAGACCCATTACCAGATCAACCACCATCACCCCAGCATATGGAAATTGACCAAGATCCCTTTGAACGCTGACATGTTAAATGTTGGCGTTGACATTCCTAATCCAAACGCTGAAAACTTTTACATCAAACCCAAACACCCCTTAACCTTCAAACAGACACCCAATCCACATCATCTTCTACACCCCCTGAATTTAGGTTGGTAAAACGCCCAAGGACTACTAGAGTGTTCTCCTCTAGTGTTCCTAGCCATGTTGCAGAGAGAACCACCACCACAAGTGTGGTTGGTGACATGGGTCGGGTTAGGACTATTGGTACTAGCTTAGATGCAGGCCAAGCCAGTCCTAACATCATTCAGACCCCATCCATGCCCCATGACTCTACTTTGGGAGGTCAAATTCCCATTCTAGAGGAGGGCATATTGGAACCTTACACATTGTTGGAATTGACGGCTGTCTGTATTAGCTTGCAAAAGCAAAATACAGACCTTATACATACTGTCTCTACACAAGGCCTTGAACTCAAGCAATTGAGGGAGAGGATTGTTGTTTTGGAAGCTGCTGAGACTAGGAGAAGGCAGACAAGAGTCCTTTCATCAGGGGAGGATTCTTACAAAGGGGAGGAAGCTGCTACTGAGCCATTTAATTTAAGTGACAAAGGATCAGGTGGTTCTATTGGTGTGGAGATGGCTGAAGCTTTGACCAGCTTAAAGGAGAGGCCAGTTATTGATGTTTCACTAGAAACTCCAACAAAGATTTCGTTTATGGAGATGTTGGAACAGGTTTCTAAGCCAAGCGCTAAAAAGAGTAAGTTGAACGTTGACAAGCATGTTTTTAACACTGACAAGCTAAGCGCTGATAGGAGTAAGTTAGGCATTGACACACATGTTTTAGACGTTGATAGAACTGCAGGTATGGTTGATGTATCCAAGTCATCAGCTATCATCAAGAAAGTGTCTACACAGGTACCATCAATCTCTTTACCCTCCATTGATGTATTATATAAAGGTAAAGGGATTATGGTAGAAACAGTAGTTCCCAAGGATGCAGCCCAAGTAAAGTTTGATTCCATGTTGGCTGCACAACTTGAGAAAGAAGATAGGATGAATGAGACTGCTATTGAGAGTAAGGAAGACAATGATGATGAAAGTACAGATTCAAGTGTGATGATTATTGAAGAACCAGAAAGGCTTGAATATGGTGATGAGTTGGCAAAGGAAAGGATTGTAGAGTTGAAAAATCAAGTGGATTATGAGATGCCTGAAGTAGCTCAGATGTACTTTGCATGGGAGAACAAGGTGATGGAGAATCCCGACATGACACTATCAGATCAAATTTGGGGTTTGGAGATTCTACTTAGAGTTCAAAGGGATTGCAAGGTAATCTTGAAGTATAAGGCTAGCAAAGTTTTTTCACAGTCTAAGAAGGATAGAAGGGAGCTCTACTATATGCTACTCAGATGTCATCAAGGAGGTTGGACTTTCCAGAAGTTGCAGGCTTTGTCTTTTGATGAGTTGGAGTATAGGGCATATCCTATATGGGCAAGTGTTCAAGAGCAGAACACTATCAGACTTCTTTCAGATGAAAGAAAGGCAGAACTTGAAGAAGAGATGCAGATCCAAAAGGCGTTAATTGCACCAAGGCCTTTGAAGAAATGACTACCTATTGAGTTCCCATAGAATTTGGATAGAGTGAATCCTAGTGAAGCTGTTATTAGAAAGAGTATTAATCTCTCACCTTTAGAAGCTTCACATTTGGTAGAGGTATTACCTGATGATTCCAGAAACCCTATAGTTTATTATGAAGAAGATGCAAGTGGGTTTTGGATGATTGGTAGATATGGAAAGGAGGTACATACTTTTACTACTCTTATCTCTCTGTTTGCAAGCCTAGACAGAGAAGACTTGGTAGATCTTTATGGATTGATGAAGACCAAGTATGAGGCTGAATCACCTACTTCAGTCAATGGAATAAAGATTTGGACCACATTCAAGAGAATGTATGCACCAAGTGATGAAGATCCAGTATGGATGGATCTTGATGATATCAATAGACTTCAATGGCATCTACATTTAGCAGCTGGTGTTTATCATTTGAATACTACAAAATTTTCTGAATATCTTCTTGTGGATTGTGAATATCCTATGTCCAAGGAATTTTTGAAGAAAATGGTGTCAACACCGCTGGAGATGGAGTACACAAGTGATGTTGGCAAAGATACAATTAGGTTTACTTATTTCCTAATTAACAAGAACAAGTGATGTGTATTTGTAAGAATCCTCCTTGTATTTAGTTTTTATTCAGAAACTTGATTACTAGAGTAGATATCAAGTTTAGGGGAGGATTGCTGGGAATAAAATAAAGCAAAGACACTTAGACGCTGACAAGAGGAAATCAGACGTTGCTAGGAGGAAATCAAGCGTTGTCACATCAAGCGTTGACAGGAATAAGTCAAGCGTTGATGAGAAGAAGTCAAGCGCTGATAGGATAGTTAGTCTACACGTTTTATGTTTCTAGTAAAGATATGGTCGACAATGTATTTCTTATGTTTATCTTTACCTAAAATAGCTGATACGTAGACTCTTGTACAAGGCTCCTTAATCTATAAAAGGAGGCCTTTAGGTTTTAGTTCACTATATGTTTTTACACTTTCATTGTACGCAAGTTCGATTAATCAATCAAAGTGAAAGTTTGGTTTATTCTGTTTGTGTGTTCTTGTTTAAGTATTAATTCCGCATAATACTTAAATTGTCTTATATTCAAAAAAGTTTCTCTAAGTGTTTAACTTGATTCATTCTCGTTTACACAAGCTAAATCGATCTAAGTTTGGGATCAACAAACCGCATACCTCAAAAGGTCGGTGATCCCGGTAAATTCTTAATTCCATATGCTATTCAAGATATGGAAGAATGCTATGCCTTGCCCGATCTTGGTGCTAGTATTAACTTGAGGCCTCTTGCAATCTTCAAGTCGCCCAATCTTCCTAATCTTACTCCTTTACTAATGTCTATCGAATTGGCCGATCATTCCACGATTCATGCATGTGGATCGGCCGAAGACGTTTTTGTGAAAGTGGGAAATTTCTATATCCGGTAGACTTTATCGTTGTCGACATTCCCACGGATCCTCAAGTTCCTCTTATTTTAGGTTGTTCGCTTTTGGATACGTCAATGGCGTTGATTGATGTGCATGCTAGAAAAATCACCTTACGTTTCAACGACCAGGAACTTGTTATAAACGGAACACAAAACTCTCAAATTTCTCATGTTGATAAGATCGACGTTGTTTGCGAGGAATTTTCACAAGAATTTTTAGGTTTTGGTGACGATGAAAATAGTGGCAATCCCACTATGCTCGATCCTATTCTTGATAATTCGACACTATCCTTCACTCCATTTGAAGGTGGTGGTTTTACGTTGGAAGAATTTGATGTTCCTCGTACTTGTAACGAAGACCTCGACAACGATGAGGACTTCTTGATTATCAAGGATTTTCTTAACGATTTCCCATTTCCTCCGCCCGAGGAGGTTATGAGTATCGAACCCAAATATTCAATTGAGGAACCACCAATCCTCGAGTTTAAAGATCTTCCTCCTCATCTTGAATACGCATTCTTGGAAGGAGACGAAAAGTTTCCGGTTATTATTGTGAAAGATCTTTTGTATGATGAAAAAACCGCACTTATCGATGTTCTAAAGGACCACAAAGGGGCAATTGTGTGGAAATTATCCGACATTAAGGGGATCGATACCAAATTTTGTACCCAAAAAATCTTAATGGAGGAGGACTACAAACCCGCAATCCAATGTCAAAGGAGGGTGACCCCCAAAATTCACGACGTCATCAAAAAGGAGGTCCTTAAACTCCTTGACGCGGGAATGATTTACCCTATTTCCGATAGCCCTTGGGTGAGCCCTATTCATTGTGTCCCTAAAAAGGGAGGAATGACCGTTGTGCCAAATGATGACAACGATTTAATTCCAACTCGACTCGTGACCGGTTGGAGGGTGTGTATCGACTATCGTAAGTTGAATGACGCCACTCGTAAAGACCATTTTCCCTTGCCCTTCATGGACCAAATGTTGGAGCGTCTTGCGGGAAACGATTTCTATTGCTTTTTAGATGGTTTTCTGGTTATTTCCAAATACCCATCGATCCTCGTGATCAATAAAAAAACTACGTTTACGTGTCCATATGGACCGTTTGCCTATCGTAGAATGCCATTTGGACTTTGCAATGCACCGGGAACTTTTCAACTGTGTATGATGGCTATTTTTCATGACATGATCGAGAAGACGATGGAAGTCTTTATGGATGATTTTTCCGTGTTTGGTTGTTCATACACTTCGTGTTTGTCGAATCTTGAGAGATTGTTAAAACGTTGTGAGGAAACCAACCTTGTGCTTAATTGGGAAACATGTCATATATGGTTAAGGAAGGAATCGTCTTAGGGCATAAGGTCTCGAAAGCGGGGATTGAGGTAGACAAAGCTAAAGTTGACGTTATCGCCAAATTACCTCATCCCAAAACCGTCAAGGGAGTTAGGAGTTTCCTAGGCCACGCGGGCTTTTATCATCGATTCATCAAGGATTTTTCAAAGATTTCTCGACCTATTACACATCTCCTCAAAAAAGATGCTCCTTTTGTCTTTAACGAAGATTGTGTACGAGCCTTTGAAATCCTTAAGAGGAAACTTACCGAAGCTCCCATTCTTGTTGCTCCCAATTGGAACCTCCCCTTTGAACTCATGTGTGATGCAAGTGATTACGCTATTGGGGCCGTATTGGGGCAACGTCATGAAAAGCACTTCTTGCCTATTCACTATGCTAGCAAGACGATGACCGAGGCTCAACTTAAGTACACTACAACGGAAAAGGAATTCCTTGCCGTGGTGTATGCATTTGAGAAATTCCGACCTTACCTCGTCTTGACCCAATGCATAATGTATACGGATCACTCGACAATCAAGTATCTCATGGCTAAGCAAGATGCAAAGCCGAGATTGCTTCGTTGGATGCTCCTCTTACAAGAATTTGATGTCACAATCCTTGACAAAAAAGGAGCCGAGAATCTAGCGGCCGGTCATCTTTCTCGCTTGGAAGATCCTCACCAAAGTGTGTACGAGAACAAGGAAATTACGGAAACATTTCCTCTCGAGACACTTGGTGTAGTGAATTCTAAGGTTGACTCATCCACCCCATGGTTTACGGACATCGCAAATTACCATGCGGGCAACTTCATCATTAAGGGTATGACGACTCAACAAAAACGAAAATTCTTTCGTGACGTCAAGTTCTACTTTTGGAACAACCCTTACCTCTTTCGGACTTGTGCGGATCATATTATTCGACGTTGTATTTTTGGCACCGAAGCTTCTAATATCCTTAGAGCTTGTCACGAGGGACCCACGGGTGGTCACCATGGTGCTAATCTCACGACGAAGAAGGTCTTTGATGCCAGTTTCTTTTGGCCTAGTATTTACCGAGATGCACATGCACTTTTCAAGTCATGTGACTCATGCCAACGTCAAGGCAAAGCCTCGCAAAATGATGAAATGCCACAAAACATTATCCAAGTGTGTGAAATCTTTAACGTTTGGGGAATTGATTTTATGGGGCCGTTCCCATCATCTCGTGGTAATAAGTACATCGTTGTCGCCGTTGACTACCTATCTAAGTGGGTGGAAGCTAAGGCTTTGTCCACGAACGATGCTCGTGTGGTAGTCAAGTTTTTGAAGCAATTGTTTTCTCGGTTTGGAACCCCTCGTGCAATCATAAGCGATCGTGGAACCCATTTTTGTAATGACCAATTCGAAAGGGTTCTAAGGAAATATGGGGTTACACATCTGCTTTCTACGGCTTATCACCCACAAACGAGTGGGCAATTCGAGGTTTCAAACCGAGTGTTGAAGAGGATCATGGAGAGATCAATAGGAGAAAACCGACAATCGTGGTCGGATAAGTTAGACGATGATTTATGGGCCTTTCGTACCGCTCATAAGACGCCCATCGGGTGCACTCCTTACAAGCTTGTGTATGGGAAGAATTGTCATTTGCCAATTGAACTCGAACATAAAGCTTATTGGGCCCTAAAGCATTGTAATGATGACATTGAGACCGCGGGAAAACACCAGAAAATGCAACTTAATGAATTGGATGAATTTAGAGACATTGCTTATGAAAATTCATTGATTTATAAAGAGAAAACTAAAACGTTTCATGATTCTAAAATTAAAAACCGGGTTTTAACATTGGAGATAAATTGTTGCTTTTTAACTCATGTTTGAAAATCTTTTCCGGCAAGCTGAAATCCCGTTGGTTCGGTCCATTCACCCGTTACCCAAGTTTTTCCATATGGGACCATCGAGCCAACTCAAAATGATGGCCCTGATTTCAAGGTGAATGTCCATAGGTTGAAGCACTAATTTGGTGGGGAAGTTCCCTCTTTGAACTACGTCGACCAAGTCACCTTCCCCAATGATAATTAGTTTGAGGGGATCGAGTCGAGCTCATGACTCGGTAATAAAAAATGAGGTGCCTCGTGGGGGAGTCCCATGCTTATCCATGTACATATTATCTCTTTCTAATGTAGCTTACGTGAGGGGATTTGTGCCCTTACAACCTTTGTTTCGTGGTTGTTTGTGCATTGTGGTTTTTAGATGATCATGATCTTCACGATTGGAGCCTCTCGTGTTCGTTTTACGTGAGCACTCGATCGTTTGCTTTGAAGAATTTCTCGATATCCATATGATATATCCTTGATTGTTCTAACCTTAGGTTTTTAGCACACTTCTTAAACGGCTATTAATTTAATGGTTCCACCCTTTCCATGCTAGATTAGGCATTCGACTATGTCTCTAGTATGGGGGTATCCTACCCTTAGACTCGAAACATTAAGGACACAATTTAACTTTAGTATGGGGGGTGAATAGATACTTGCCTTGCCAAACCTTCACGCTTTCCAAAGTTTATCTTTTTGTTTATCGTTTTGTTGCAAAATAAGGCTAAAAATGACCAAATTTTAAATATTTTTCATGTTTTATAAGTTTTTGAAGACACGAATGTAGATTTTCCGATGGCGAGAATAAGAGTAGTTTTTTACTCGACCGTGCGTGTTGGGAACTTAGCTTCGATTCCTTAACTTTATATTAGGCTAAGTCTCTTAAATAAGGACGATAAATGATAGAGTTAATTATAAGTTACTATGCAAAGCGTAGAGTACTCGTATTCATTCAAAAACTCATGTGTTCTCGTTGTTTGCTTATTCTCTTCGCTTGTATATATATTTTGCTTAATAAGTATTGGCTTAGCGGTTTAGTCTTGATTGTTGGTTTCTAGTCTTTTCTAGTAGCTTCCATGTAATTAAATTGGGAAGACATTAAGGTATCGTCAGAGTCACGGTTTTGAAGTATTGGCAACCCGAATAATCGAAAGCTTCACCTAATTATAAGATTTCAAGTGCTCACCTAAGTCAAGCAAACAATTTGAAGCTCACAAGGCCGAAAAATCTATGCGAAATTGAAAGTGAATTATGCCTTAATCTTTTAAACTTTAAAGATCCAAAATTCGCTTTTAGCGTGAGGATATATGTCTTTGGTCGTAATAAACACCTCATGGTGAGGTTAAATAAAAGGCAAGGCAAGATCGAAGTCCTAATAAAAGCTTCATGGCGAAGTTGAATAAAAGATGGAGGTAAACCTATGATAATAAGGCCCATCCGTTAGGGGGCGTATAAAAGTCTTGGTAATAAGTCTCATGTTCAAAACCGTTATGAACCCGTGTTTAACGATCCTTCTTGTTGACTTAATTTTTTGACATCATTGTCTATTAGGGGGGTTATTAATTCGATGGTCTTGGTTACACCGTTATGACTCTATTTTTAGAATTAAATCTCTATCATCGCATAAGTAAAAAATGTATCCTCGTGAACATTCAAGACAATAATAAAATATAAGAGATACCACTTAGGAAAATGGGAGTCTAAGTACGTGATTAGGGCATACGAGTAGTGTTAGCATTACGAACTTATAATGACAATGATCTCGTTACACGCTTGGCATGTAATTGGGTGAAAATCGAGGACGTGGAAATTATTTCTAACGAAGCATTCACGTGGTTCTTGTTCTATGAACCTAAACGTCCCATTTTGCGATGAAAATCATACATTATGTCTAAAACGCAAGTAGTAGCAAGTAGTGATAGTATAGTAGTTTACATTTCAATAAAAGTGCATAAAAATGAATTTTGGAGGTGCTAAGATACTTTATTCTAGCATTGCGTGAGGGCACGACAATGGTATAGTATGGGGAGTAATGAGACTGCATTTATACATAGTCTCATCGTCCAAAACAGGCTTAAAATGCTTAAAGTATCATAAAATGTGCCAAATATATGCTTGTGTTTGTTCAATGTGTATTTTAGGTACGAATATTAAGAAAATGGCAAAAGATCACAAGAAACAAGCAAAAACAAACACGGGAAACGAAGCCGCACAATGAACCGGGCCCTAGAGTTGATTTTCCAAGAAAAACCCTTGAAGAATTGAAGATTGTACAAGAAGGGTCCTTCACTATTGAATAATTGACAGTTTAAACCCTTGTATATTCATAATTACAAGTTTTGTAGAACCCGCATACTTTTACCATGAACAGTACACTACGTAAACATACGAACCTATTAAAACTTACTAATTATGTCACGTACACTTATCAAGAATATTGAATCCAGAAATTACGTACGTGTTATTACACGATAATTATTACGTACGTGTAAGTACACGATAATTATTAACTATAACGAATCAATCACGAGTAAATAATCACGAACATTTAATCATGATAATCGCGTATATTAATTAGACGCGACGAGTAATTACGTATATTAAGTACGCACGGTAAGTAATTTCGTATGTTATGATTATTATTAGTATACGAAATGAAATTACGTATAATAAATAAAACCACAAATGATAAATCACGTCATTTAAATCACGCGACACAAATATTTAACACGACCGGTAATTACGTACATAATGTTTATGTTTAACACGTATGAGATTAACTATGAGAATGTACGACATTTAGACACGAATGCGTGTAGGAGATCACAAGGCACGAAATTTCAAACAAACTGTTAGTGTTTTATGTTTGGACGGTTATATGACCAAAAGGAAATGGGCTTATGGCCCATTGGAAAGCCTTGTACGTGTAAAAGAAGAAAACCACGGGGGAGAATATATTTTTTGGAAACAAATTCATTAAACCCTAAAAACATTACAAACAATCGTTTCCTTGTTCTTCTTTCTTCCGTCATTATCAACACCAAGAAACATGAATATACACGAGGGCTTTGATCCAAGAAAAAACAAGGATTTTATTCGTTTTGATTTCTTAAACCCTAACATGAAAACAAGGTAACGCTAATCTCGTTGTTTATATATATATTTTTTGTTTAATTGATCAAGAATCGTGGGTTAAAAATAAAAAGCATGTTAGAACGAGATATTAATAAGGGGGTGTCGTTTAAGGTGTTGTTGCGTACGTATGGCCACAGACCGAGACCATCTATGGTCTCGGTGGTAAAATAAACCCACCAGCCGCAACCCTTAATGGGTGTGGGCGTGGTTTGTTCTGTCAGTGGGAACCCCAGCGGGGTGTGTTGGTCAGGCAGTGGGAACCGAGACCTTTGTTGTCTCGGTGGGAAGTTGATGCGAGCAGGGGGAAAACGACCACTGCCGGTGGGAAACCAGGCCGGTCAGTGGCAGCCAGCAGTAACACAGGGGGGTGTTTCGCTAATGGCTTTAGTCAGGGTGTTTGGTTTTTGGTTTAAGGCAGGATTAAGGGGCTGTTTGGTTCGACTTATAGGAAAATCACAACATGGGCACGGATTTTATTTTTACAAGCTAAACATTTTCTACACGTATATTTTAAAAGCATATATTTTTCAAGATTAATTAAATTAAATTAAACATGACTTAAAATTAATTTAATTTAATCAAGACTTAGGTTATATTTATTTTTGGATAAATAATACATGTTTTTAGCCTAAGTATTTTGTTATACAGTTTTAGGCTATAGTTTTATTTTAATTAATTAATTAAAACATGATATGTAATTAATTTAATTAATCATGGATTTAGGTTAATTATTATTTAGAGAATAATACATATTTTAACCTAAGTATTTAATTATTTATTTTACAATATAGTATTAATTAATTATTTAACATGACATATAATTAATTAATAATCATGGCTTAGGTTATATTAATATAGTATTAATACATGTTTTAACCTAAGTATTTATACACTTTAATTTAATTAAATCATGCTTATATGTAATTAAATTATCTAACCTATAGTTTATTAAATTTACATGTTATAATTAATAAACCATAGTATTAATCACAAGACTTAGTACATTTAAATCAGTAAAACTAAGATTATATTATTAGCTTATTAATCCAGTTTATTTCTAAATATGGAAACTTTCTATTCCAGGAAACTTACTATGTTTGGAAACTTTCTATTTTTAGAAACTTATCTATTTAAGCAGTTAATCTATTTGGAAACTTTCTATTTTTAGAAACCTTCTATTTTAAGAAACCTGCTATTTTTAGAAAGTTACTTATTATTACACTGCAAGTACAATAATACAAGAATATCAGTTAATACTTAATCAGAAGACTTAAAACACATGATAAATACAAAATAACATGAAAATCAGTAAAACAGGACTAAAACATATAAAACAAGTCAAGACATACTCTAATCAGTTATGTACACTGCAAACAGTATTCTTATACATGTACCCTTTTATGTAGCATTAGTGAGATCGGATTAGGACTTCCTTTCGTTCTCTTTCCGTTCACTGGATACAAGGTACGGATTCTCCGTCCTTTTAGTATGGACATTCTTTCCTTATTAGGATTTCCCGGTATGCAGCCAACTGTTTTCCCAGTATGTGTTTTATATGTTTTGATTTGCTTATGTTTAATTAAAGGCCTAAGCCATATAAATGCATGACCAGTTTCACCTAGTTATGGAGGTACCATAACCATAACACTAGAGGCACCAGTGTAATGACTTCACCACGGCGGAGTGATAGCTCGTGGCGTCCCTTTCAGCTTTTGGCCATATTATTATATTATCATGTGGGGCGTATGGGTGCATCCTAGATTACATGTTTTTACAGATTTATCAGGTGAATGTGGTGTGTGCCTTGCATCCTTTACAAGGAGCTGATCCCTCATACCCAAACTTATATTAATTAGAGGCAACCCCTCTAATTGCATGATGAGGTCACCCCTCCAAGTATTCATGCACGTTGATATTTCATGACCTATATTGGCTTAATGGTTAATCAGTTAAACAATTTTCATAAGATAAACATAAGGCTTTTCAAACTATAAAACCAATTTTACTAAGTTATACCAGGTTTTCCAAGACTTATACATTTCCGCTGTTGTTAAGTATTTATTATGTTTTAGTCATTCATATTATGTTATATATCCGTGCACTGAGCGTTTTGCTCAGCCGTTACCTCCCTTTCTATGTCCCAAAACGGCAGGTACCCAAGACTCAAGCATTTGGAGGACGTGCATAGGATGGAAGCTACCATAGACTTCTTCTCCTTTTGCCTTCATATACTTATGTTTGTTTAGTCATTTCTCATTTCCTTTACTTTATTTATGTTTTGGGCTTATGTTTGGGAACCAATGTTTTGGGCTTATGGTCATGTATGTTTTAGTACATATTACCTTGCATGCTTTGATGACACGCCATAATTACGCGTAGCGGTCCACTTATCAAAGTGGGGCGTTATAATTATGGTATCAGAGCCAAGGCTTTGACCTGTAGGCTCTAAAATTTGACATGTAACTAGTGGGTAGCCACCAGGAGCTTCCTAAGCCAACGCCTGTTATTCCACGTATTGACGTTTTTAGCACATTGTTGTTTTAACCATGATGTTTTCAGCACCTTGATGTTTAACCTTGATGTTTTCATCAATATTGTTTTACTAATATGGATGAACAACCGTCATTCATATTTAGTTATGTGTCATTGTTTCATGCATGATGTTCTTCGTGAACTGTGACTATGTGGACTGAACCCCAATAGTTCATAATTAGTCACATAAAATTTTTTTTTCTGATAAGTTTTGGACAGATGATTTTTACTTATTTATGTTTCATGTATCATTGTTGCAGAAATTTGACTAAGTAATGGTTGGTACAGGACTGGCCCTAATTAGTCGCATGTGCTTTTATCGAAACTTTTAACTTTGGGACCGACCCATAGGCGTCCTCGCGCCCTGTCATTTTGTTTTGGGTAAACTGACCATAGGCGTTTACCTTCGCACATAAAAGTTTTACAAACTGCATCATGCATTCATGCACTATTTTCACGCATAAATTTTTTTCATGATTAATGCATAAAATTTTGTTCATGTTTAGTTATATTATGCTCTAATCAGACTAATCATGATCTTTATGTCGATTATGTTTTCATGCTACCATGGTTAACTTCATTTTTATGCTGATTATGTTTATAGTCCTTCATGATTAATTTCATTCCAAGATTTTTCATGATGATTTCATCTTCATGTTGAGTATGTCTTAAGTCTCCTTATGTTGATTATGGTCTCGTCATGTTGAGCATGTCCTCATGCTAGACATTGAAGAATTTCATTAAATACTGTTTTTATGATAGTCATGGTTGGTTTTCATTAATCATGCTTTCATGATAATCATTGTTGAATTTCGTTTCACCAACCTTCTGGGTGTCTTCCCTATGTAACCAAAATAATGTATATGCTAATATTGCTAGGCTATCATAATGATCAATCCAGTTTTGTCTTCAAACCGCTTAACCAATTATTCCCTGTAAAATCATGTCAGATGATCGACCCATATCGATCATTTCATGTGCATTCCATGTGTACTCCACGTACTGTATTCCATGTGTATTACACGTACCATAATCTATGTGTACTTCACTTACAATACTCCATGAGTATTCACTAGTCGATTCTAAATCATCTCATGCGTATTCCACTTGTTGATGTTCTACAAGATGCTGATGTCGCCCGTAACTTGGAGTTGTTACTAAAGGTTGATGCTGTTGATTAGTTGGAGACGCTACGAGAGGCTGATGATGTTCACTACCTGGAGATCCTACAAGACGAAGACAAAGGCGTTAGAGCAAAGAAATTGGACGAGAAGATGCTTCACCATCAGACGATTTCCATCAATCATTGTCCCTAATTCTTAAGTACATGTCACACGTCATTCAGTTGTCGTTTTAGTCATATGAGTGTGAACCGGCACCAGCCGGCCACTCAGCTGAATAGTTACATGAATCACAATCATGAGAATGAACATCATGGAACTGACAGACAAGACGATAGTAACCACTACTATGACAGCAACTATCCTAGCAATCGCAACCGAATCTCCGGCCGCGGACGTGATCAGAAATACAAAGGATTAGTAGTCAAACCGATTCGCCAATTTTAGCATAATAACCTAATATTTCTAGTTCTATTTGTTTCCCATCCGGAGACACATGTCAAGACATCAGTCAAGACACATGTCTCACGTATACTTTCTGAAGACACATGTCAAGACACTAGCCAAGACACATGTCATGCTTATATTTCCCAAGACACGAGTCAAGACACATGACTCACATCCAATTCTAGAACATCCCTAAGAAATTCAGGGTAATCTCCAAAGGGTATATCCATTTTGTGGTATTGTGTATTAATCAGGCCATAAGAATTTTAGTGCCATCACTGGCGTATTAGTGATATCTGTCACGATTGCTCGATGACACTTTCATGTCCTGAACCCATATTTCATATATTCATGACCATAAAGGACGCCATTCGCATTCCCCAGGTATACGAAGGTTTTCCTTCAGCCTAATGATGAGATCCAAGCTGCTAACGCACTTACCTTGGACATATGCGAGTTAAATATGATTCTGATTTTTGGACTATGAACAGCACACTATGCTGCGAATGGTCGCCATCTATATCAGATTATGTACAGTGATGTTAAGGCTCCTGAATAAATTCAGCATGGTATTCCATCATGAGAATCTGTACAAATCATTCATGCTTAACAAGCACGTGTTTGTTACCACATGGTTGCAAATATTTTCAGCTATCATTGATGACACAACTTTTGAGGTTCCTGATTCTTAAACAGCTAATTATTTTAAAAAATTTCCGATATAAATTCCAAAGGAACCTTTAAGGAGGAGGACGGTAACATGAGATTATGTGTCGACTACCGTCGATTTAAACAAATCACCATTCATGACCGTTATTCCCTCCACGTATTGAAAATGGGTTGGATCAACATTAGGGTGCTAACCACTTTTACAATATCGACTTATGATCATGCTGCCAGCATTGACGAGTAAAAGAGCAGGCCATTTCCATGACTGCTAATTATACACGACTTGGTCATGCTAAATTCATGATTTGTTCTAGCCTTATAAATGCTCCAGCAGCATTATGGACTTAATAAATTGGGTTCCACGAACTCATAAACAAATTGATCACTATTTTCATCAAAGGACAACCTAACCTTTTCTAGGTCTAGAGAAGGGCACGATGACCATATTCACACTATGTTACAAATTCTACGACAGAAGAAATTTCACCATGAATGTTTTCCATTTTGAATCCTGGTTGATTACAGTGACACGTTGAATCACATTGTTTCTCACGGCTAGTCTTACCACGACTAAGCTTAGGCATAAATGAGAGAATACTACACTATATTATGTGTTCTAAAGGATCCTACGCTTAGAGAAGTCTAATTTCAGAGACTTGTGGCTTTCCAAACTTCTATGTATCCAGTTCGTAGTAAACAAGATGTAGTTATGTTCATATCTAATTCCTGACATACCAGTAGGTTAAGATAGAACACCTACATACTAGTAGCTATCTCCACTGGGAACACCTTCCGAGTGAAAATGGTACAGTATCTCCATGGATTGGTCAGCAGTTTCAACAAGTCTGCAAGATCTTTACATCCGCAAAGATTTCAGAGTAGTTGACCTTCAAATATTTTAGCCATGGATCGTACGATCACTTGGCACTATGTCACCTATCGGACTGGATAAGGGTTCACGTTCGCGTTCATTAATTACGTTCACATCCTGGTTCAAAATTATGCTTACTATTGCATTCACGTTCATGACACCACTCACGTTCATGATCGTATTTTAGCTTACGATTTAAGTCCCATTTTTGTTCTAAGAAGTTTACAGAAAACTTGTGAGACTAGAATCGAGTTTAATAAACTTTTCATCCTCGAACAGACGTTTCACGTCACATTTCACGTGTTACCTCATACCGTTTAGCATTATCAACTAAGTTATTCTATGTTTACGATATGTTTCACATGTCATGTTCATTCCAAGTTTCACATATCACGTTCACGATACGTTACATGTATCATTGTTCATCATATGCTTCTTATAAAACACTCACCATATCTCCACGTATCACGTTCACAATTGTTCACGTATCACGTTCACAATTTTTCACGTACTATGTTTCAGTATGTCTCGCGCATTATTGCTAAGACGGGATTAATATCAGTTATTCTAAGTTATTTTTCATCGTAACGTTTCATCTACCCTTGCACGTTAGTTCTTATTCCCTCGATCAAATTCAGGAGAACCTATCTTACGTTAATAACCAGAAACTTTTACGTATTGTCAAATCAAGGTCATGAAGACCAAGATTTTCATATGTATCAAGATCTTGTAGAGGAACCGTTCCGAGAGGGAAGCCACTTGGAAATGGAGGAATCCATCCGGATTCTATCCTCGCATCCTTCCATAATTCAGTCATATTCTTTTCAGGCACGTCACATTCCACGTCCATATTCTTTCAGTTTACGTTATCTATAATTCGGGGATGAATTGTTCTTTTTATGGGGGAAGAGTTGTAAAACCCGCATACTTTTACCATGAACAGTACACTACGTAAACATACTAACCTATTAAAACTTACTAATTATGTCACGTACACGTATCACGAATACTGAATCCATAAATTACGTACGTATTAATACACGATAATTATTACGTACGTGTAAGCACACGATAATTATTAACTATAATGAATCAATCACGAGTAATTAATCACGAACATTTAATCATGGTAATCGCATATATTAATTAGACGCGACGAGTAATTACGTATATTAAGTACGTACAGTAAGTAATTACGTATGTTATGATTATTATTAATATACGACATGAAATTACATATAATAAATAAAACCAAATATGATAAATCACGTCCTTTAAATCACGCGACACGAATATTTAACACGATCGGTAATTACGTACATAATGTTTACGTTTAACACGTATGAGATTAACTATGAGAATGTACGACATTTGGAAACGAATGCGTGTAGGAGATCACAAGGCACGAAATTTCAAACAAACGGTTAGTGTTTTATGTTTGGACGGTTATAGGACCAAAAGGGAATGGGCTTATGGCCCATTGGAAGGCCTTGTACGTGTAAAAGAAGAAAACCACGGGGGAGAATATATTTTTTTGGAAACAAATTCATTAAACCCTAAGAACATTATAAACGATCGTTTCCTTCTTCTTCTTTTTGCCGTAGTTATCAACACCAAGAAACATGAAGATACATGAGGGCTTTGATTCATGAAAAACAAATATTGCATTCGTTTTGATTTCTTAAACCCTAACATGAAAACAAGGTAACGCTAATCTCGTTGTTTTTATATATTTTTTTTGTTTAATTGATCAAGAATCGTGGGTTAAAAATAAAAAGCATGTTAGAACGAGAGATTAATAAGGGGGTGTCGTTTGGGGTGTTGCTGCGTTGGTATGGCCACAAACCGAGACCATCTATGGTCTCGGTGGTAAAATAAACCCACCATCCGCAACCCTTAATGGGTGTGGTCGTGGTTTGTTCTGTCAGTGGGAACCCCAGTGGGGTGTGTTGGCCAAGCAGTGGGAACCGAGACCTTTGTGGTCTCGGTGGGAAGTTGATGCGAGCAGGGGAAACGACCACTGCCGGTGGGAAACCAGGCCGGTCAGTGGCAGCCAGCAGCAACACAGGGGGGGGGGGGTGTTTGGCTGCTGGCTTTAGTCAGGGTGTTTGGTTTTTGGTTTAAGGCAGGATTAATGGGATGTTTGGTTCGGCTTATAGGAAAAACACAACACGGGCACAGATTTTATTTTTACAAGCTAAACCTTTTCTACAAGTATATTTTACAAGCATATATTTTTCAAGATTAATTAAATTAAATTAAACATGACTTAAAATTAATTTAATTTAATCAAGACTTAGGTTATAATTATTTTTGGATAAATAATACATGTTTTTAGCCTAAATATTTTGTTATACAGTTTTAGTCTATAGTTTTATTTTTAATTAATTAATTAAAACATGACATGTAATTAATTTAATTAATCATGGATTTAGGTTAATTATTATTTAGAGAATAATACATGTTTAAGTATTTAATTATTTATTTTACAATATAGTATTAATTAATTGACATATAATTAATTAATAATCATGACTTAGGTTATATTAATATAGTATCAAACTATAAAACCAGTTTTACTAAGTTATACCAGGTTTTCCAGGACTTATACATTTCCGCTGCTGTTAAGTCTTTTTTATGTTTCAGTCATTCATACTATGTTATATATCCGTGCATTGAGAGTTTTGCTCAACCGTTACTTTCCTTTCCATGTCCCAAAACGGCAGGTACCCAAGACTCGAGCATTTGGAGGACGTGCATAGGATGGAAGCTGCCATAGACTTCTTCTCCATTTGCCTTCATATACTTATGTTTATTTAGTCATTTCTCATTTCCTTTACTTTATTTATGTTTTGGCCTTATGTTTGGGAACCGATGTTTGATTCCGGTTTTCCCTATGGTCATGTATGTTTTAGTACATATTACCTTGCATGCTTTGATGACACACCATAATTACGCGTAACGGTCCACTTATCAAAGTGGGGCATTACAAGTTTGGTCCCTAAAGTTTGTCAAATTTACAAAAAGGACCCTCAACTTTGAAGAATTGGCAAGAATTATCCCTCATATTTGAAGACTTGTTACTTTTTGTCCTCCATGAAGACAAAGAACAAGTGAAGACCTTGAAGATTGAAGACATGTTAAGTTTGGTCCTTCAAATATCATCAAATGGCAATAAATACCCTTTGAAATACTTTTGGAAACTTTTTGGGGGCAAAAGTATGAAAATTGAAATTTCATTATAAAGGGAAATCTGAATTGAGCTATTTAAAACACAAGTGAAAGAAGAATGGAAGAAGAGGGACTAAACATGGCAGACAGCAAAAGAAACCTAGACCAACCACACCTCTCCACGTGTCCCGCTAACTCCTTACAACCAATCACAAACCACCATTACTCCACATCACCAGCTTATAACTAATTAATTAGTTATAACTAATCTGGCGACATAACACTAATTTAAACACTAAAACAGATCAAACCATTTTTCTTCATGTTCTTAATCCAAATTGGGTTTTCTTTAATCCCTAACATTTAAACCCTAATCACCTCCAGATTTATGATTAGGGTCATCTTAACCAAAACCCAACCCTTACTTTCCATGCCACATCACCACAAGTGTCACATGTATAGTCCCTTGCACACGTTTTTAGGGAAGAAGACAAATTCATACAGAGAATCAACCATCCACAATGTAGCTTACAACATAAGCTCATTTGAAGCCCTTGATCACATCTGCACCAGCTAGCATCAACAAGAGTCCAAAATTCCTTCACATGTTAAGCAAAAATTCAAAAAACCTCAAGGGCATTACCGGAAGTTCACCACTAGGGTTTGACTTTATTTTTCAGCTTTGTAGGACTTGTAAGGCTCTATATAAAGCATCTAGATTACAACATTGTAGCTTGCTCTTAGTTTTTCCTTTGGTCAACTTTCGGTAAATCCTATATTCAAATTAATGAACTAGTTTTTGAAATTTTTGACAAAATCCAAATGCAACCTTTAATGTTCTGTTGTTATTGTTCAAAGTTTGTGAGTTTGAATTCTCATAGTTTGGTTTTAAAGTTTGTTCAAGAAATTGCAAAAGTTTCAAAATCTGATATTTTTCTAAGTTCTTTGTTCAAACCCTTGGAATTTTTGGGTCAAAGGTTGATCACATCACCCTGATAAGAAGATTATCAAGGTGAGGTGAGATCTTGGCTTGGGGATAATCAAGGAGTGGGGTATAAAGCTTGAATCAATCAGCTTTATTTTTCATTTTCTTTTTCATATAATCTGTTATTTCTAACCTTGTTGTTCTTAGCAGCTTATTGGAAGCTTGTGCTTTGTTAAGCTAGGCACATAAGCTCTAAATTTCATGAGCGTGGATGTACATTCATGAGGTTTGAGCCTTCTTTCCAAAAATTTGTTTGAAAAGTGGTATTAAGTGATTTTGTAACCTGCTATTGTTTTGTGTGTTCTTGATGTATGAATCTTGTTGATTATGCTTTGTATGTTGTTATGATGCATATCTAAGCTTGGCTTTACCTGAAATACACATTTGCTTGTTTAAATCTTGGATTAAAAAGTTTAAAGGGTGTTTAGGTTTACTGATTTAAGCTTTGTATGATAGTTTGAGTAGGACTTAAGTGTTTGTTTGAGTTGGTATCTGATAATTAGGTGTTTGTATGCTGATATTTGCCATACTAGAGCTTTTAAACATCAAAATCTAATCTGTGCCATAACTTGCTTGTTTTTGCATATTTTGACCTAAAATCTTGGGAACACTTAGAGTGTATGCATGTTTGGGATTAACAAGTGCTTAAACCAAGTTTGTGTAACCTGTTTGAAATATTTGAGGGTTTGAAATTGGGCTTGTGGTCAAATACATCAGTAAAAGGATCTTGTGTTCATCAGTTAACTTTCATAGCTTGAATCTTGGTCTAATCTTTAAACCAGTGTTTGAAAAACGTTTATGTATGCTTATTTGAGTTTATTATAGCTTGTGTATGCAATTGGTTCAATTTGGTTGGCTTATTCTTGCTTAATCTGCTTATTTGTTCAAAACTGCTTATTTTTCATATCTGTGCTAGATCTATATGCTGTTTGATGAACCTGTATCAATTGGATTGGTGAAATTGTGTTTCTTTGTTGATATTGACTCCTTATAACCCACTGGTTATAAGGGTGCCTTGTTTGTTCATTGATTCCAACAAAAGTCCACAAAAGACAAAAATTCAATTAAGTCAAGTAGTGGAAACTTTTCCCACTGTTGGACACCCAAAACTAGCCATTGCTAGTGCAATTTTTCAGACAGCTTATCAATAAGCTATAATAGCTTATCTAGACCTGCAAAAACTTTGTTTTTGTAATCAATCTTCCTTAATTGACCCATTTGACTATTCTAGAGCATTTGAGACTTTGACTTTTAGGTTTGACTAGAAAACCAACTTAGTTGACTTTTACATAAGTGCTTATTTGCTTTTCCAGTTTATTCATTGTGCTTTTTGGAAATCTTTTTTATTAGTAAGCTTAGTTAACTGATTTGAAACAGCTTGCAAAAAGAATCAGCTCTTGAAACTGCCTAGAACTCGAAAACGACTAATTTGTCGTTTTGTGTAGAGAGCTTTTGCTTATTTCAGGCTTATTTCTTGGGCTTATTCAAAAATTCTTTTTATAAAAGGCTTATTTAGGTCATGAGAAGGAAGTGTGTGAAATTACAGCTTATGGCATTGGCTTATAGCTTAATGGGCAAAAAAAGCCCATTAAGGATAAGCTGTTTTGAAATAAGCTGTGATAAGCTCATTTTCAGCTTTTGGGCCTTTGAAATTTTGTGTTTAAAATTGAATTTTGAGCTTTACTGGAAGTTTTGGACCATTTTTGTGAATATTTTCTTATTGGGCCAATTTGAGCCCATTAAGGGGTCTGTTTTACTATTTGGCCCATTTGGAGGCCCATTGGGGGTAATTTGGTCATTTCAAGTTCATTTTTGTTTAAATTAGGTTAAAATAAACTAGTTTTCAAGTTGTTAGAATTTTTTATAAATTTTAGATTTTTGTTAATATTTTATTATTATTTTATTATTAAAAATTGTTTTTAATATTTTTGCAACTTTTTCATTTTTTTAGGGTTAAATACATTAAGTTAGGAATTTTAAAATTTTTAGATTAATTTTCTTGTCATTTAATTAATTTTTAGGATTATTTTAATATTTTATTAGTTTTTGATCATTTTAAAATAGTTTTAATTGATTTTATATTTTCTAAAAATTGTTTTTAGTTTAATTTAGTTATTTTAGAGGTTTACAAATTGAAAAATCTCATTTTGGGCTTTTTGTTAATTAAATTGATTTTTTGGTCTTTAATTAGCATTAAAAAATTATTATTTAATTAAATAAAAAGTTTAAGTGATTTTTGATTTTTTTTGTAAACTATATTTACATTTTTTTGGATTTTATTGCAAATTTCTAGGAATTTTTAGGGTAATTTTTAAATTTTGTCATATTTTACGGTTTTACGTGTACAACTTTCGTCTTAGTGTAATTTTAATCGTAACCGTCATCCTTTTCTCTTTTCTTTTCTCATAATCATAATCACAAACATTTAATCATCTCTTTACATAACACACTAGCCTCCTTGAGAACGATCCCACACCATTTTGGGTCATAAAACACTTGGTTTTCCTAAGCCACTTGTTTAATACTTTCCGCTTTTACGCTCTTTTTCCTAAAAGACGTAAAATTTTACAAACATCAATTTCCTACTGGCTATCCCTATAGACGGGCTTGGGCAACATATGTCACAATACCGTTCTATTATTAAGTATCGCCTCATGATCCCATTATTTCCGGCTGATACAATGTGCCCTGTTTGTCGCAAGGCATGTTTGGATTCTTTGGGGGAACATGCGGTTCATTGTAAAGAGCTCCCGGGCTTCAAGTATCGACACGATATGGTTAGAGACGTTCTTTTTGACATATGTAGGCGTGCTGGTATCTCCGCCAAGAAAGAAGCACCTGTGAACTTCTTGATTGACCCGGTAGATGGAAGATCCACACTTAGACCGACGGACATTCTAGTTTTTGGATGAGTTGGAGGAAAACATGCGTGTGTGGATCTGACTGGGTTTTCCCCTCTTGTAAGGATGAGTAGCTGGGGTTTTACAGCGGGTCAGGCTGCTTTGAAAGCCGCCTCATGCAAAGTGACAAAACACGAAAAAGCATGCATTGAAAATCAACACGTGTTTATTCCTTTTGCATTTAATACCTTCGGCTTTCTTGCACCTGAAGCGGTGGAGCTTTTGAATAGAGTTCAGCGCGTTATGAATAGCAACGTTATGACACCTAAATCCACAAATGTGATTTTTACTCGAATTAGCTTTGCAATTCAAAAAGGGCTTGTGGCGTAGCTTGTTGCTCGCTTGCCTTCTACAGCTATGTAATTGAACTTTTAATGATTATAAGGAAATAACTAACTATTTATTAAAAAAGCTAAATAAAAAAACTCCAGATACCTTCGATGGGGTAATGTGACGAGTAAGATCCTTCATAAAGGGTAAAATCACAGCGGCTACTAGCAAGCGAAGCGTGTACAACTACAAATCTCAGGATCCACCTAAAAAACAGGGTAGCGACCAAATTGGTCGAAACCTTGATTGCCAAGGATGTCCAAGTGGAGGTCGTGATAATAATATTAAATTCACAACCCTAAAATTGACCCCAAGAGAGATATTCATATCAGAGGGCGCGAGCTTCCCAAAACCCCCGCCAATGGCCACTCCAGACGAAAGGCGCCTAGGTAATAGGTACTGCGAATACTATGGCGAAAAGGGGCATGCCACGAATGAGTGCATCAAATTACAAAAATACATAGAAAGCTTGGTGAAGTCCGGTAAACTAAAACATCTGGTGAAAGAAAACGCGAAGGATGGGAAAGCTGAAGCTGAAGGTGTAAAACCCGCATGCTTTTACCATGAACAGTACACATATAATCGTACGTACATGATTAGAACTTTCCTTATTTAGCACGTTTACGTTTCCCGAATAAGAATTTACAAGTATTACGTACGTGTTATTACACGATAAGTATTTATTATGTATTAAGACATGATAATTATTATCGACAATAATTATAATCACGAACATGAAAATAATAACATAAATAATCACGAACCTATTATTATGTATCTACGTATATTTATTACGATTGCGTATAAATATATTTTACGACACGAACGATTAGTAATTAAATCACGTAAACACGACACGAGAGCACGTAAATAAATAGAACACGTGAAAACAACGTGTTTCCCCTTAGGGGGCCCACATACCACGAAATTAGGGACAAGGAAGGGGCATGACCCACTTATTTTTTTACTAAATAGAAAAGAAGGGAGTTCATGTTTTCATTTTATAGAGAACTAGAAAAAAAACAAAAACCCTAGCCTCCTCCTTCTCCATTTGTTACCGCCACGTACAAACACCACCAAGGGGGTGTTTGTTGATCTTGGTAGATCCAATTTATTGCAAGGATGTTCGTGTTAGTAAATTGCTTTTGATCCATGAATCGGTAATCTTCTTAAACCTTTTCTTTCAATTATTTATTAGATCTAAGAACATGAAATCATGGGTTATTAAAACAAGTTAATTAACACTTAGATCTAATCAAGGGATATTAAAATACATGGTTTAAGGGGGTGTTTGGTTCGGCTATGGGTAGAACCGAGAGCCAAAGGCTCTCAGTGGTTGTTTGATCACCACCAACCGAGACCACAAGGTCTCGGTTTGGTTTTGTGTTTCGGCCGAGAGGACCATGGGACCCCGACGCATGTCGGGGTTATCGTTGGTGGTTTAGGGAGTCTTGGTTGGAACACCACACGCACCAACGGTGTGGGCCGGTGGTGGTTTTGCCATGGTTAAGGTTTGTAGGCCGGTTCACGGGTTTACGGGTCCGGTTCATGACATGCTTAGTTTAAAACACGGGTTCGGTTCACGGGTTCTTTTTCAAGGTTAATTATTATTTTTACAAGTTAAATAATTACAAGGTAAATTAAATTAATTTATCATGTTATTTAATTAATTTAATTTCAACATGACTTAGGTTATTATTATTAATAATATATGGATTTTAACCTAAGTATTTATTATTAAGTTAGACTATATAATTAATTATTAAACATGACTTATAATTAATTAAATTTCATGACTTAGGTTATATTAATAATAAATATTAATACATGTTTTAACCTAAGTATTATTACCTTTTTATTTAATTAAATCATGTTATATTTAATTAAATCTTATAGCCTATAGTTTATTTAATTTACAAGTAATAATTAATAAACTATACTATATATCACATGACTTAGAATATTAATCAGTAAAACTTAAGCTTATATATTATTAGCTTAATAATCCAGCTTATTTCTAGTTATGGAAACTTTCTATTTTTAGAAACTTATTTAATTAAGGCAATTAATCTATTTACGGAAACTTTCTATTTTTAGAAACTTTCAATTTTTGGAAACTTTCTACTTTTGGAAACTTTCTATTTTTGGAAACTTTCTATTTTTGGAAACAATCTATTTTTAGAGACAATCTAATTTTGGAAACATTCTATTTTTTGAAACTTTCTATTTTTGGAAACTTTCTATTTTAGGAAACCTACTATTTTTATAAAGTTACTTATTATTACACAACAAGTATAATAATACAAGAAATACAAGTAATACTTAATCAGAATAGACAAAATACACGATAAACGCAGTATAAAGCTTAAATCAGTCAAACATGACATGAACATATAAAACAAGCTAAGACATGATATAAAACCAGTTACGTACTCAGTAATCAGATACTTATATGTATATTATTTATGTAGCATTAGTGATACCGAAGTAGGACTCTCTTCCGTTCGTCTTCTTCGTTCACTGGACACAAGGTACGGATTCTCCGTCCTTTCAGTATGGACACTCTTCCTTATTAGGATTTCCCGTATGCAGCCAACTGTTTTCCCCAGTATATGTTTTATATGTTTTTGAATTTCTTATGTTTAATTAGATACCTAAAGCCATATACATGCATGACCAGTTTCACCTAGTTATAGAGGTACCATAACCATAACACTAGAGGCACCAGTGTTATGACTTCACCACGGCGGAGTGATAGCTCGTGGCGTCCCTTTCAGCTTTTGGCCATATTATTATTATCAGGTGGGGCGTATGGGTGCATCCTAGTTTACATGTTTTCAGCAGATTATTCAGGTGAATGTGGTGTGTGCCTTGCATTCTTCACAAGGAGCTGATCCCTCCTACCCAAACCAGTATATTAAATTAGAGGCAGCCCCTCTAATTTGCATGACGAGGTCACCCCTCCAAGTATTCATGAACGTTGATATTTCATGACCTATGTTGGCTAATGGTTAACATGTTAAACAATTTTTAATGAGATAAACATAAGGCTTTTCAAACTATAAAACTAGTTTTATGAACATGTTCCAGCTTTTCCAGGACTTATACATTTCCGCTGCTATTAGTCTTATTTATGTTTCAGCCATTCATACTATGTCGTATATCCGTGCACTGAGCGTTATGCTCAGCCGTTACTTTCCTTTCCATGTCCCAAAACGGCAGGTACCTAAGGTTAGACTGGAGCATTTGGAGGACACGCATAGGATGAGAGCTACCTTAGACTTATTCTCCTCATGTCTTCATATATTTATGCTTGTTTATTCATCCTTTTGTTCATTTACTATATTTATGTTTTGGGCTTATGTTTGGGAACCGATGTTTGATTCCGGTTTTCCCTATGGTCATGTATGTTTTAGTACATATTACCTTGCATGCTTTGATGACACGCCATAATCACGCGTGACATTCTATTTATCAAAATAGGGTGTTACAGAAGGATAAGTTAATACAAGGTTTTTCACCAAGTATAAAATAATTTCGTTCCAATCTTTCCGAATTGATTACCGTTAATTAGTGCGACTAAATCGTTCTTGGTGGAAAATAATTTTGGTTGGTTGATTATCTATTTTTAAACTAAAAGCAAGTAAATGTCGTTGAGTAAAATGTAAATGATTTAAAACTTAACAAGTAAATTTAGAGCTTAAAACTTTATAAAACTTTAAAACTTAAAAGGTTAAACTATCGGAATGCAAATAAACAAATCTATCGGAATGTACTAAACTCAAAACCATCGGAATAAATATAAAACAAGTCATCGGAATATCCATCTGAATAACCATCGGATTATCAAAGTTAAAGCTGTCGGAATGCAGTGCTGTCGCAATGTTGTTCTATCCGAATGTCCAGATCGGAATACAAGGTTCAATTCTGTCGGAATGTTGTTAACAAAATTTTGGCAGAGTTTCGTCTTGAAATGACCTTAAGTCCCGTCGGAATATGCGATCGCAATGAGCGATCGCAATCCCAGATCGTAATAAGGGAATGAAAACTCAAGTGATCGCAAAGTAGAACCCCCTTGGGTTATTGCGATATAGAAACAAGAAACCTATCGGAATGTGTAATGCACTAAATTTTGCGATGAAACACAACTTAATCCGAAAATGAAAAATAAGCCAACAAACTCAATAAGCAGTACCAATAAGCACCTATAAAAAACTTAACAAGGCCAATAATAAGGAGACTCAATAAGCAGTTACGAATGTAAAACTTATCAAATCACCAATTAAGCAAACTATTAAAGATTAACTTTAAAGGATGAAACTTTTTAAGAAAACTAAAACGCAATAAGCTAAATATATGAAATAAGCCAATAAGCACAACAAGCTTATAGCTTATACCGTATAAAAGCTTAATAACGAAACAAAATATTAACTTTTTAATCAACAAAACATAAAAATCACACACGAAGTTTTAAATTTCGGATTAAAATAAAAGTGAAATCAAGAAAGGAAGAAAAAGATTTAAGATTAGAAGCTTAAACTTGAACTTGTGATTAATGAAACTCTAATACAAAGATTAAACAAAGCTTAACTTGAAAGAAAAGATGAAGTTTAGTGAGAGAAAGTTAAACACTTCCTCTCTCTAAAATAAAAACTAAAGAAAGGAAAATAACTAGCTAACCAACCCTCCTAATGTGTTTAGGAGGGTATTTATAGGAAAATGGGGAGGTGCATGTGTTGCCTCCTCTTTATTTCTTCTCGGCTCGACTCGATTTAAATCCTTTGTCTTTCTCGACGTCGTCTCAGGATTTGTCGATGTAAATTAAACTTGTCTTGTAATTTTCTTCTTCTGTTAGACTTGAGTTCTTCGACTTCATTAAACTTCCGTCTTTAGACTTTTTCTTCGATAAATCTTCAGAATAGGCCTTGGACTTCCGTTCTTTTTGCACTCTTGATCTTTTGACTTCGTCTTTTCTCGTTTTCTTCGATAAAAGCCCGTGTTTTCTTCCTTTGTCATCTTTTGGTCCTAAAACACAATAAAAACACAAACCACACATAATTCCGACTTTTACGACATAAAATACACGTTTTGGTCTTGTTATTATTGGAAATAAGTGGTAAAAGGATAAGTGTTTTCACACTTATTAAATCCCCTACACTTGACCATTGCAATGCCCTCATGCAATGCATTAATTTTAAAGCACGGTATTGAAATTATGGTCTTCTCTTCATAATAGGAATTTCTTCACTTGAAGTTTTGAGAGATTCTTCATATTTGGACCACGACTTCTTCATTTTTCTCCAATCTTTATTTTGGACTTTGATAAGTAAACTCAGGTTGAGTCAAAATATTCACGACTTTGAAAAATTTAAAACCACTTTATTTAACTTTATTTTAGCAAAGAAAGTAAATAACGCTAACAAAGGAAAAACTACAAGGCCAAAATAGATTAAAATTTTTTAAAAATGTCGAAAAATCAAATTTTTCTGGTTAAAAAGAGGACAAATTCATGGAAAAGCCCACTTACTTCGATAGAAGCCCCCCTACACTTGATATAAACATTGTCCTCAATGTTTAAGCATGTGGGAGTATACTCCCCTACACTTATGACATTGTGCACTTTGTTTAAATCTTGCTAAGGAGAGGACAACTATAGTGATTTCAATGTGAACATATAAGATATGAAATATTGAATCACGAGAGTTTAGGATAAATCCGGGAAGACGAGTACACGGGATCATGGTTCGTCAAATGTCATCAAGAGTGGATCTTTGAAGCTTTAATCCCTACACAGCACAAGAAACAAGACAACAAACACATACGGGGCTCCCCTACACTTATCATAAAAAACGGTAAAGGATAGATCACGGGTTGCCTCCCGAGACATGCTTGTTTTTGTAAACCAAGCCACGAGCCTGACTCGGCCTAGAACTTAATTCAAGGGAAACATGGTGAGGGATGGAATTATCTCATGAGAGATGTCCTCACCAAAGTACAACTTCATGCGTTGGCCATTCACCTTAAAATTGGGCCCATTTGGCGGAGAAAGCTCAATGGTGCCATATGGGAACACTTTGGCGACGGTGAATGGACCAGACCATCAGCTCTTCAGCTTTCTCGAGAAGATCTTCAACCGAGAGTTAAAAAGTAAGACTTGATCACCAACGTGGAACTCTCGGTTCTTAATCCTTGCATCATGGATGATCTTGGTCTTCTCCTTGTAGATCAATGAGTTCTCATAAGCTTCATTCCTCAATTCGTTGAGCTCGTTGAGTTGAATCTTCCGAAGATCACCGGCTTTGTTGATGTCGAAGTTAGCCCACTTCATGGCCCAGTATGCCTTATGTTCCAGCTCGATAGGGAGGTGGCATGCTTTCCCGTACACAAGACGATAAGTTGTACAACCAATCGGGGTATTATATGCGGTATGGAAAGCCCACAAATCATCATCTAACTTATCGGCCCACGAGGCACGATGCTCTCCCACAGTACGCTCCAGAATTCGCTTCAATCCACGGTTAGATATCTCGGCTTGACCATTGGATTGAGGATGATAAGCGGTGGAAAGACGATGATTAACACCATACTTAGCCATGAATCGAGCAAATTGATCATTGCAAAAATGAGTCCCGCGGTCACTGATTATAGCACGAGGAAAGAGCAAAAAGTTCCTTCAGAAAGTTTACAACCACCCTCGCAACGTTCGTAGGAAGAGCCATAGCTTCAACCCATTTAGAAACGTAGTCAACGGCTAAGAGGATGTACTTGTTCCCATTAGATGATGGAAATGGCTCCATAAAGTCGATACCCCATACATCAAAGATTTCACATTCTTGTATGAAATTTTGAGGCATCTCATCTTTATGTGTGATCTTGCCTTGGCGTTGGCAAGCATCACAATTTTTAACCATCTCGTGAGCGTCACGATAAATGGTGGGCCAATAGAATCCAGAGTCGAAAACTTTCTTCTCGGTGTAGTTGGGACCAAAGTGACCACCGGTGGGTCCTTTATGGCAAGCTTCGAGAATGTCTAAAGCTGCGGGTCCATCAACACATCGACGAATAATCAGATCAGCACATTGTTTGAAGAGATAAGGGTCATCCCAAAAGTAAGTCTTAACATCTTTAAAGAAATTATTCTTTTGTTGGGATGTTAATCCTTCGATGATAATACCACCCGCTAAGTAGTTTGCAATGTCCGCAAACCATGGGGTGTCATCAAGATTGGAATTGATAGACATTAAGGCCTCAAGGGGAAAAGAGTCATTGATCTCTTGATTCGGATGATCCCCTTGATAAGGATCCTCAAGTCTACTTAGATGATCCGCGGCTAGGTTTTCGGCTCCCTTCTTATCACGAATTTCAGTGTTGAATTCTTGAAGGAGCAAAACCCAACGAAGAAGTCTTGGCTTAGAATCTTGCTTAGTTAACAAGTACTTCAACGCAGAATGATCGGTGTACACGATGGTGGTGGAAAGAACAAGATAGGAGCGAAACTTCTCAAAAGCATACACTACAACAAAAAGCTCTTTTTCGGTAGTGGTATAATGCAATTGAGCCCCTGTCATTGTCTTGCTAGCATAATGGATTGGTTGGAAGTGTTTGTTCACTCTTTGGCCCAAAACCGCTCCAATAGCAAAGTCGCTAGCATCACACATCAATTCAAAAGGTAGCTCCCAATTAGGGGTAACCAAGACCGGTGCCTTAGTTAGCTTGTCCTTAAGAAGATTGAAGGATTCAAGACACTCTTTAGAAAAGATAAAAGGAGTAGCTTTTTCCAAGAGGTGGGTCATCGGGCGAGCGATTTTAGAGAAATCCTGAATGAATCGACAATAGAAGCCCGCATTACCAAGGAAACTTCTCACACCCTTTACGGTTGAAGGTGGAGGTAATTTGGCTATGACATCCACTTTAGCACGGTCCACTTCAAGACCGGCTTTTGAGATTTTATGTCCAAGCACAATGCCTTATTTTACCATGAAATGTCATTTTTCCCAATTCAGAACAAGGCGAGTGTCTTCACACCGTTTAAGCATGCGTTCCAAATTGGCTTATTTCGATAGTTATTTAGACCGAAAATAAAGTGGGATGATTTAATCAATAGTTAGCTGAAGGACAAAATCTTTTAAAACTGCTTCTCGGGACCTCATAAAGTTCATATCTTGGCATAACTCGCTTCATGATTTGAGACCTTTCTCTGACCGATATTTGTCAGTGACTTCATACTTCAAATCTTTGACAGACGTTCTTGAAATTATGGTCTTCTCTTCATAATAGGAATTTCTTCACTTGAAGTTTTGAGAGATTCTTCATATTTGGACCACGACTTCTTCATTTTTCTCCAATCTTTATTTTGGACTTTGATAAGTAAACTCGGGTTGAGTCAAAATATTCACGACTTTGAAAAATTTAAAACCACTTTATTTAACTTTATTTTAGCAAAGAAAGTAAATAACGCTAACAAAGGAAAAACTACAAGGCCAAAATAGATTAAAATTTTTTAAAAATGTCGAAAAATCAAATTTTCTGGTTAAAAAGAGGACAAATTCATGGAAAAGCCCACTTACTTCGATAGAAGCCCCCCTACACTTGATATAAACATTGTCCTCAATGTTTAAGCATGTGGGAGTATAATCCCCTACACTTATGACATTGTGCACTTTGTTTAAATCTTGCTAAGGAGAGGACAACTATAGTGATTTCAATGTGAACATATAAGATATGAAATATTGAATCACGAGAGTTTAGGATAAATCCGGGAAGACGGGTACACGGGATCATGGTTCGTCAAATGTCATCAAGATTGGATCTTTGAAGCTTTAATCCCTACACAACACAAGAAACAAGACAACAAACACATACGGGGCTCCCCTACACTTATCATAAAAAACGGTAAAGGATAGATCATGGGTTGCCTCCCGAGAAGCGCTTGTTTTTGTAAACCGAGCCACGAGCCTGACTCGGCCTAGAACTTAATTCAAGGGAAACATGGTGAGGGATGGAATTATCTCATGAGAGATGTCCTCACCAAAGTACAACTTCATGCGTTGGCCATTCACCTTAAAATTAGGCCCATTTGGCGGAGAAAGCTCAATGGTGCCATATGGGAACACTTTGGCGACGGTGAATGGACCAGACCAGCGGCTCTTCAGCTTTCTCAAGAAGATCTTCAACCGAGAGTTAAAAAGTAAGACTTGATCACCAACGTGGAACTCTCGGTTCTTAATCCTTGCATCATGGATGATCTTGGTCTTCGCCTTGTAGATCAATGAGTTCTCATAAGCTTCATTCCTCAATTCGTTGAGCTCGTTGAGTTGAATCTTCCGAAGATCACCGGCTTTGTTGATGTCGAAGTTAGCCCACTTCAAGGCCCAGTATGCCTTATGTTCCAGCTCGATAGGGAGGTGGCATGCTTTCCCGTACACAAGACGATAAGTTGTACAACCAATCGGGGTATTATATGCGGTATGGAAAGCCCACAAAGCATCATCTAACTTATCGGCCCACGAGGCACGATGCTCTCCCACAGTACGCTCCAGAATTCGCTTCAATCCACGGTTAGATATCTCGGCTTGACCATTGGATTGAGGATGATAAGCGGTGGAAAGACGATGATTAACACCATACTTAGCCATGAATCGAGCAAATTGATCATTGCAAAAATGAGTCCCGCGGTCACTGATTATAGCACGAGGAAAGAGCAAAAAGTTCCTTTAGAAAGTTTACAACCACCCTCGCAACATTCGTAGGAAGAGCCATAACTTCAACCCATTTAGAAATGTAGTCAACGACTAAGAGGATGTACTTGTTCCCATTAGATGATGGAAATGGCTCCATAAAGTCGATACCCCATACATCAAAGATTTCACATTCTTGTATGAAATTTTGAGGCATCTCATCTTTATGTGTGATCTTGCCTTGGCGTTGGCAAGCATCACAATTTTTAACCATCTCGTGAGCGTCACAATAAATGGTGGGCCAATAGAATCCAGAGTCGAAAACTTTCTTCTCGGTGTAGTTGGGACCAAAGTGACCACCGGTAGGTCCTTTATGGCAAGCTTCGAGAATGTCTAAAGCTACGGGTCCATCAACACATCGACGAATAATCAGATCAGCACATTGTTTGAAGAGATAAGGGTCATCCCAAAAGTAAGTCTTAACATCTTTAAAGAAATTATTCTTTTGTTGGGATGTTAATCCTTCGATGAGAATACCACCCGCTAAGTAGTTTGCAATGTCCGCAAACCACGGGGTGTCATCAAGATTGGAATTGATAGACATTAAGGCCTCAAGGGGAAAAGAGTCATTGATCTCTTGATTCGGATGATCCCCTTGATAAGGATCCTCAAGTCTACTTAGATGATCCGCGGCTAGGTTTTCGGCTCCCTTCTTATCACGAATTTCAGTGTTGAATTCTTGAAGGAGCAAAACCCAACGAAGAAGTCTTGGCTTAGAATCTTGCTTAGTTAACAAGTACTTCAACGCAGAATGATCGGTGTACACGATGGTGGTGGAAAGAACAAGATAGGAGCAAAACTTCTCAAAAGCATACACTACAACAAAAAGCTCTTTTTCGGTAGTGGTATAATGCAATTGAGCCCCTGTCATTGTCTTGCTAGCATAATGGATTGGTTGGAAGTGTTTGTTCACTCTTTGGCCCAAAACCGCTCCAATAGCAAAGTCGCTAGCATCACACATCAACTCAAAAGGTAGCTCCCAATTAGGGGTAACCAAGACCGGTGCCTTAGTTAGCTTGTCCTTAAGAAGATTGAAGGATTCAAGACACTCTTTAGAAAAGATAAAAGGAGTAGCTTTTTCCAAGAGGTGGGTCATCGGGCGAGCGATTTTAGAGAAATCCTGAATGAATCGACAATAGAAGCCCGCATTACCAAGGAAACTTCTCACACCCTTTACGGTTGAAGGTGGAGGTAATTTGGCTATGACATCCACTTTAGCACGGTCCACTTCAAGACCGGCTTTTGAGATTTTATGTCCAAGCACAATGCCTTCTTTTACCATGAAATGTCATTTTTCCCAATTCAGAACAAGGCGAGTGTCTTCACACCGTTTAAGCATGCGTTCTAAATTGGCAAGACAAGTGGAGAAGGAATCACCATAGACCGAGAAATCATCCATGAAGACATCCATAGTTTCTTCAACCATGTCATGGAAGATAGCCATCATACTCCTTTGGAAAGTCCCAGGAGCATTGCATAAGCCGAAAGGCATTCTTTTGTAAGCAAATGTTCCATAAGGACAAGTGAATGTGGTTTTATCTTGGTCTTGGGGATCGATGGGTATTTGAAAATAACCCGAGAAACCGTCTAAAAAGCAGTAATAGTCATTACCCGCTAGACGTTCAAGCATTTGGTCTATGAAAGGAAGGGGAAATTGATCCTTTCTCGTAGCATCATTGAGTTTGCGATAGTCTATACAAACTCTTTACCCTGTAACGAGACGAGTAGGAATCAACTCGTTGTTTTCATTGGGCACAACGGTGATTCCGCCTTTCTTAGGCACACAATGGACGAGACTAACCCATGATGAATCCGAGATAGGATAGATCATGCCCGCATCAAAAAGTTTGATAACCTCTTTTTTGATAACGTCATGGATCTTGGGATTCACCCTTCATTGGCTTTGAATAGTGGGTTTAAAGTCGTCCTCCATGAGAATTTTATGTGTGCAAAAGTGAGGATCAATTCCACGAATATCGGATATTTTCCAAGTAATCGCTTTCTTATGTTTCTTCAGCACGGCGATAAGTCGGGATTTTTCTTCTTCTTTCAAGTCCTTAGCTCTAAATCCGGAGGATTTTCGATGGAAGGCGTGGTCAAATTCGGTTCATCGATAGAGATATCCTTAGGAGATGGTGGAGAAATATGGTCCTCATTGAGAAGTTTCTCAATGATACGAATGTCTTCATCCCAATTGGAGGGAGAATCGTCATATTGTAAGTCCACATCTCCCAAAGTTGCTTCAAATTCTTTCAAGATGAAATCACTTTCTCCAAATGGAGTTAGTGATGGAGCAATAGAGGCAACGGTCTCAACAATGGGTAGAGAAGAAGAACCACTTTTACAAGTGTCTTTGAAATGTTCTTCACAAGCCTCATCAAGAACGTCAATGAAATTAACGCTCTCATTTTCAGAAGGCTGCTTAGAAAGTTTTCCCATGTTGAAAACGATTTTATCGTCACCAACTCTCATGATTAATTCGCCCGCGGCTACATCAATGAGAGTGCGACCGGTCCTCAAGAATGGGCGTCCAACGATCAGTGGAACACGGGATCCATCTCGTAGTCAACGGCAACAAAATCCACCGGAAAGGTGAATTTGTCGACACCAACGAGACGTCTTCGGCTATCCCCACCGGATAAGCAACCGTACGGTTAGCTAATTCCAAAGTCATTCGTGTGGGGACTAGCTCGGGTAGAGATAATTGTTTCCAAACACTTAAGGGCATTAAGTTTATACTAGCACCTAGATCGGCTAGGGCCATACAATTATCTACCCCGGGGAAGTTGCAAGGAATCAAGAAACGACCCGGATCACCAAGTTTGGTTGGTAATTTCCTTAAGAGCACTGCGGAGCAATTCTCATTAAGTTGGGTCTGAGCGATATCGAGGAGTTTCTCCTTATCACTGAGAAGATCTTTAAACATTTTGGCATACTTTGGCATGTGAGTGAGAGCCTCAGCAAAGGAGATATTGAAATTCAATTGTTTAAATATTTTGAGAAAGTTAGAAACCTGAATATCATCCTTGTTCTTCAATTTCTCTTTCCTCAACCTTCAGGGATAAGGTATATTGGGTTGAGATGAAGGCTTTGGAATGGAATTCTCACTTACATCCTTGGGTGGTGGAGGGTTGGAAGTAGAAGGTGGTGGAATTGTAGAAGTAGAAGTTGGAGGTGTTGGAGAAATAAAAGGTGGAGGAATTGGAGAAGGGGACTCGTTGTCCTTTGTCACAATCACCGGTGTAGGTGTAGGAAGCTCGGGTTCCTTTAAACCTTTTCCACTGCGAGTGGTGATTGCTTTCATCTCCCCTCTTGGATTAGCAACGGTGTTACTCGAAAGAGAACCCGAACCAGAGGGTTGATTACTTGGGAAGAAACTAGCCATCATGTTCCTTAAGTCATTCGTTTAACTAGCCAAAGTATTTCGCATATCAGCTTAAAGATCATTCCCTTGTTTCACCATATCTGCTTTCATGTTGGCCATTTCCCGCTGAAGATTCTGCACTATCGCATCATTATTCCTCATGTAAGTTTCAACCTCGTGATTAAATACGATGGGTTGGTTGGGAGGGGGAGCATGGTAGGCAGGTGGTTGATAAGCTGGTTGTTGGTAAACTTGGTTGTTTCTTTGAGGTGGATATGGGGTTCTTTGGGTTTGATATTGGTTTGGAGAACGAGGTTGGTTTTGATTGTTGCGATTGAGGTTGTTTGGGTTTTGTGGGGGAAAATCGGGTGGTGAAAGAAAGTTGTTTGAGCGATAGCTGAGCAAATTGCGGTCACCTTGAGGACGTGCTTAATAGCTCCCCATAGCAAAGTTACTGTTGGTGGCATACACATTTTCCGGATTGTCATGAGTCGAAGGACAATCGGTGTATGAATGAGATCCCCCGCATATTTCACATGATTGACTCATAGCATTAGCTTGGGCAGTGATTTGTTTGGCATTGTTGGCGGTTTGGAGAGCAAGTGATTCAACAAGCGAAGTGAGCTTATCAATTCTCTTGTCGCTCTCATTAGTGCTAGCACTAGCCACATTAGTCCGAACACTCTTGGTTTGCACTCTAGACTTATTCTCAATAATATCCCAAGCGGCATTAGAAGACTTAACCAAAATGTTACCCCCCGAGGCACTATTTAGTGAATCTTGGTCATTCATGCTTAACCCATTGTAAAAAGTATTTATTTGATGTACTTTTGTGAAACCATGTTGTGGACACTTTCTTAAAAGTTCCTTAAAACGGTCCCAAGATTCACTAAATGTCTCACCGTACTTTTTTGTCAAATGTAATGATTTCATTCCGCAAAGCGGTAGTACGTGAGGGTGGGAAAAAGTAGTTGATGAAATTAGTCTCTAAATCCGTCCACGTAAGAATACTTTGTGGCGGTTCCTTATCAAGCCAATTCCGGGCTTGTCCCTCTAAGGAGAAAGGAAAAAGTTACAAGCGAATCACTTCTAGTGAAACCCCATTATACTTAACCGTATTTGTGAGTTGAAGAAACCTTTTTATATGGTCATGAGGATCATCAAGTGAACGCCCCAAGAAAGGTTGAGCAGAGACCATTTGAATGAAGCCGGATTTGAGTTCAAAGTTATTGGCTCCAATCTCGGGTATGACAATAGCATCAGTGTTGCCCTCTACGTGCGATTACAAAAGCTCGATCATTGGTTGATTGTCCATGGTGACAATAGGTAGAGTAATGACTTCGGCTTGAGCTACTTTCTTCTTACGAGCACGAGTACGCATGCACACCTACAAAAGGAAAATAATAATATACAAGAAATATTTTTGGTTTTTTATGTTTTTCTATTTTTTGGATTTTTGAAATTTTTTAATTTTTTATGGATTTTGAAAATTTTTAAGCAAGAAAATAACGTTCAAAAGTGAACGGATCCCAAAATCCGACGCGTCTCTCACTTAAAACCGTTAATCTTAACGAAAAGACCCGGCAGCGGCACCATTTAATACAAGGTTTTCACCAAGTATAAAATAATTTCGTTCCAATCTTTCCGAATTAATTACCGTTAATTAGTGCGACTCAATCGTTCTTGGTGGAAAATAATTTTGGTTGGTTGATTATCTATTTTTAAACTAATGCAAATAAATGTCGTTGAGTAAAATGTAAATGATTTAAAACTTAACAAGTAGATTTAGAACTTAAAACTTTATAAAACTTTAAAGCGTAAAAGCTTAAACTATCGGAATGCAAATAAACCAATCTATCGGAATGTACTAAACTCAAAACCATCGGAATAAATATAAAACAAGTCATCGGAATATCCATCTGAATAACCATCGGATTATCAAAGTTAAAGCTGTCGGAATGCAGTGCTGTCGCAATGTTGTTCTATCCGAATGTCCATACCAGAATACAAGGTTCAATTCTGTCGGAATGTTGTTAACAAAATTTTGGCAGAGTTTCGTCTTGAAATGACCTTAAGTCCCGTCAGAATATGCGATCGCAATGAGCGATCGCAATCCCAGATCGGAATAAGGGAATGAAAACTCAAGTGACCGCAAAGTAGAACCCCCTTGGGTTATTGCGATACAAACAAGCAACCTATCGGATTGTGTAATACCCTCAATATTGCGATGGAACACAACTTAATTCGAAAATGAAAAATAAGCCAACAAACTCAATAAGCAGTACCAATAAGCACATATCAAAAACTTAACAAGGCCAATAATAAGGAGACTCAATAAGCAGTTACGAATGTAAAACTTATCAAATCACCAACTAAGCAAACTTTTAAAGATTAACTTTAAAGGATGAAACTTTTTAAGAAAACTAAAACGCAATAAGCTAAATATATGAAATAAGCCAATAAGCACAACAAGCTTATAGCTTATACCATATAAAAGCTTAAGAAGGAATCAAAAGATTAACTTTTTAATCAACAAAATATAAAAATCACACACGAAGTTTTAAAATTCGGATTAAAATAAAAGTGAAATCAAGAAAGGAAGAAAAAGATTGAAGATTAGAAGCTTAAACTTGAACTTGTGATTAATGAAACTCTAATACAAAGATTAAACAAAGCTTAACTTGAAAGAAAAGATGAAGTTTAGTGAGAGAAAGTTAAACACTTCCTCTCTCTAAAATGAAAACTAATGAAAGGAAAATAACTAGCTAACCAACCCTCCTAATGTGTTTAAGAGGGTATTTATAGGAAAATGGGGAGGTGCATGTGTTGCCTCCTCTTTATTTCTTCTCGGCTCGACTCGATTTAAATCCTTTGTCTTTCTCGACGTCGTCTCAGGATTTGTCGATGTAAATTGAACTTGTCTAGTAATTTTCTTCTTCTATTAGATTTGAGTTCTTCGACTTCATTAAACTTCCGTCTTTAGACTTTTTCTTCGATAAATCTTCAGAATAGGCCTTGGACTTCCGTTCTTTTTGCACTCTTGATCTTTTGACTTCGTCTTTTCTCGTTTCTTCGATAAAATCCCGTGAAAGCCCGTGTTTTATTCCTTTTTCATCTTTTGGTCCTAAAACACAATAAAAACACAAACCACGCATAATTTCGACTTTTACGACATAAAATACACGTTTTGGTCTTGTTATTATTGGATATAAGTGGTAAAAGGATAAGTGTTTTCACACTTATTATAAGTCCATAATCATTTACATGGTACAAACATGGCAGCAAAAAACGAAACAAAAAGTGAGCCAAAAAATTTCAAGAGGTACAGACATCTCCTTCCTGCCCCTTACTGCAAGCAATATCGCAGAAGGCCCATTGACAATAGAGGTGAGCGTCGAAGTCGTACGTACACTGACGGAGGATTCTCGGCAAAAATCCTCTATGAGCATTGTTTTTCACAACTAAGCTCAGACATTAGAAGCCAGCTAGTGCTCGCCACCTCGCCATTAATAGCCTTTAGTGGAGAAGCGATATGGCCCTTAGGCCAACTAAGATTGTTGTTAACAGTAGGCGATGATGAACATTCAACTACAATGCCGAAGATATTCTTAGTAATCCGTTCACCTTCGCAGTACATTGGCATCATTGGACGACCAACAATCCTCGCAATGCGAGCCATACCATCCACAACACATGGCATGATGAAATTCCCAGTAAAAGGAGGAATTGTTACAATCTTCAATACGGTCGTACCGCACCCAGAATGCAACACGATTACGGAATCGCAAAGAATAACTAAGGAACCAAAAGTATCATCACCATGAAACCTAAAACTGACAATTCGCCCAGACTACCCGGAGCAGGAGGTGATGATAGGAGGAACGCTATCCGACCAAGGAAAGGCGAACATTTGTAGACTCCTAAAAAACAATCTAGACATTTTTGCATGGGAACCAAAGGACATGATGGGAGTGCCGTGCTCGATTGCAGAACATAGACTACAAATCTGCGAGGGATATCCCCTAGTCAGGGAAAAGAAACTCGGACAAGCCCGGGAGCGCAGCAAGGTAATACTCAAAGAAGTAAAAAAATGATGGACACAGGAATCATGCGAGAAGTATATTACCATGATTGGCTCTCCAATCCAATTATGGTTAAAAAACACGATGGTAGCTGGTGTATGTACGTTGACTTCACAGACCTCAACAGAGCCTGTCCTCAAGATTGCTAACCGCTCCCAGAGATAGATTGGAAAATCAAACCGTTGTGTGAATACCCCTTTAAATTCCTTTTGGATGCATATAAAGGATATCACCAGATACAAATGGCAAAACAAGACGAGGAAAAAATAGCGTTCCATACTAGTCAGAGAGTCTACTGATATACAAAGATGCCTTTTGGACTCAGAAACGCGGGGGCTACCTATCAGAAATTAGTAGACAAGGCATTTGACTAACATATATGACGGAACTTGGAGGTTTACGTCGATGACTTAGTTATAAAAAGTCGCACAGAGGAAGAACTCATCCGCGACATAGAGTAAACATTTGCCACGCTTAGGAAAATCAATATGAAACTAAATCCCAAGAAATGCACTTTCGGGGCTACTGAAGGCATGTTCTTGGGATACATGATAGACCCTAACGACATTAAACCTTGACCAGAGAAAACAGATGCAGTCATACAACTTCAAAGTCCAAGAAGGAAGAAAGAAGTGCAATCACTAAATGGAAAGGTGGCAGGGCTAAAAAGGTTTCTATCCAAATACGCGCAGAAGTCACTCCCCTTATTCAGGACACTCAAGAGGTGCATAAAGAAAGGTTACTTCAAGCGGACGAAAGAGGCGAAGGAGGCCTTTGACCAGCTAAAGACGCACTTAGCAGCGCTCCCAATGTTGGTTTCACCTAAGCAAAAAGAGGAGTTAATCATGTACTTATCAGCCACACATGGAGCAACCAACGATAATGACGGACAGGGAGAATGTGCAAACACCAGTCTATTTCATAAGCAGGGCCCTACAAAGCTCAGAGCTAAACTACTCCCCAATGAAAAGATTAGTATTGTCGCTCGTGTTCGCTACAAAAAGGTTGCACCAGTACTTCCAGGTACACCCCTTTGCTGTAATCACGGATCAACCGATAAAACAGATAATATCGAAACCGGATGTGGTAGGAAGACTACATAAATTGAGTGTCCTGCTGAGTGAGCACAATATCACGTATAGGCCACGTACCGTAATTAAGGGCCAGATCCTGGCAGACTTCCTTTTAGAACAACCAGAGGAGTAAGAGTTGACGCCCAAGAAGGCAGAACAACCCCAAGTCCCTTGGGTCTTGTTCACTGATGGATCCTATTACGTCGATGGATCGGGCGCATGTGTTATCCTAACAAACCCCGAAGGTATGTAATTCACATACGCCCTACGCTTTGAGTTCACAACGACAAATAATGAAGCCGGGTACGAAGAACTAATAGTGGGGTTGAGAATCGCAGCCCGCATGGGCGTACGTAACCTCAAGGTAAACGTGGATTCTCGTCTGGTGGCAAATCACATTCTGGGTGAGTACGAAGCAAAGGAGGACAACATGGTCCGGTACCTCCAAAAAGCAAGATCGTTGATTGAAGGCTTCATCAGTTTACGATATGGCAGGTTCCGAGAGGGGAGCACAAAAAAGCTGACGCCCTTAGCAAAATAGCATCCAACAGGTTCGTGCACATGTCAAACAGGACCTGGTGGAGATATTAAAAGAAAAATCCATAGCGGAAGCTGAGATATCATCAGTCCTAGAGGAGGAAGGTCCTACATGGATAACCCCGATCATCGACTACCTGACAAATGCTACACACCCACACGACGAGACTGAAACCAGACAATCCACAAGCACTCACAGTAGTTCGAAGTAAGGAATGGAATTCTCTATAAAAGTTCAATCTTATAACCCTTGGTACGATGTCTAGGACCGAGACAGGCGAAATACGTCCATAAAACTCGCTTTAAATCCATAAGATCATTAAAAGCATGAATTTACGGTTAAACTTAAACTTTTTAGTTAATTAATATACGACATGAATCATGAACATTTAATATGAGCGTTACGTATATTAATTAACTATTATAAGTATTACGTATGTAAACATGAATATTAATGCACGATTAGTATTCACATAAAATACTTAAAACATACAAGACATAAAGCACGAACATTAAAAACGAACACACACGATGATAATTCAAGACATGAAAAATTAAAACAAAAGTGTATGTGTGGTGGTGTATGTGGCGTCCAAAAACAAAGGAAGAAAAGGGCTTGGCCCAACCCAAATTTAAATCCATGTTTTAACCAAATAAGGATCCCAGGGAATTTTCATAAAACAAAAACACAGTAAATTAATAAAACCCTAAAGTTCTTCCTCCCTTGTCTCTTTTGGCCGCGACATCAAGAACACCGCAAGGATGATTTATTGCCTCTTGATCTTTGATTTTACAATGGTATCGTGTTCGTGTTTCATTCTTTTAATCACACGCGTTTGGTATTCCTTAATAATTTTCTTTTTATTTTAATTATGTATGATCGAAGATCTTTTAAAAACAAATAAGGGAAAACATGTAATTAATAAGATGTAACAAGATTCGGGTTTTGTTTGGTTTGTTTTTGGTTCGACTGCACACAAACCGAGAGTCGCATGACTCTCGGTGGATTTTTCTGTCCACCAGCTGTAACCCCATTAGGGTCGGTGGTGTTTGGTTTCTATCAGCCGCAAGCTAAGGCTCCTATAGGGGGAACCTTGGTGAAAACAGTGGGAAACCGAGACAATGTATGGTCTCGGTGGTAACCAAGTGCACGACAGGGGAACCCCTGGCCAATCAGTGGCAACCGGCAGCAGCTTTAGCTGCTGACCATCGGTTAGAACCACCCAACCGCCGGCTGTGGTGGTGTGTTAAGGGGGTGTTTGGCTAAATATTTTTATGAAACATGTATTTAGTTTATTTATTTAAATAGTTTAATTAAAAATATGTTAATTAAACTAATTAATGTTTATGACTTAGGATATAATTTATTTAAATAAAATCATGTTATTATGTATGTACATTTTATTTAAATAAACTTATGATAAAATAATTAATTTAATTATTCATGTACATTTAATTTAATTAATTAAAACTTAACTTAATTAATTAATATCAAGGTAAAGTTTAATTATTTAATCATGCAATATTATTAATTAATAATAGCTTATGATAACATGTAATATCATTATTAATTAATAATTATAAGTTAAGACTTAGTATTTATTTATTATTAAACTTTACAACATAATTAAACATGACATATTATAAGCTTATTAAAACTATATGTTATATCATGTATTTATATAATAAGCCTAGTATTCATTATAGAAATATGTTAAATATGGTAACATGATAATTATGGAAACATAATAAATATGGTAACATTCTATATATGGAAACATACTAATTACAGAAACTTTCTATTTATGGAAATATACTAATTACGGAAACCTGCTATTTTTGAACCTACTATGTTTAGGAAGTTACTCATTATGTTATAACAAGTACTATAATACTTAAAACATAAATTACACTAATCTAAAACACATGAAACATTAAGAATCACATGATTAAACAAGAACAAGTATAATAAGTATGAACACGTCAAGTAAACTAATAACCAGTAAGTATAAGTTACACAGACAACTCATTCACGTCCCTTTTTATTTTGTATCTATCGTGAAGTCGGAGTAATCTTTCACTTTCGTTTTCATCTTCATTTACTGGACATAAGGTACAGATATTCCGTCCTTCAGTAAGGACATTCCTTTCTTTCATTTAGGATTCCCCGCATGCAGCCATCTGTTTTTTTCCAGTAGTTTACGTGTCTTAAACACAACAGTGATTATATGATTTATGATTTTAGATTGCCTGAGCTATATACATGCATGCCAGTTTCACCTATTTATGGAGGTACCATAACCATAACACTGGAGGCACCGGTGTTATGACTCTTCTGTGGTGAGAGTGAATGCTCGCAACGTCCCTTTTAGTTATTTGGCCTATAATATTATAATCATGTGGGCCGAATGGGTGCATGCTAGGACAAGTTAGTAAGATTTCATGGTAACTGCGGTGCGTGCCTTGTAACAACCCCAAATTCACAACGCAGCGGAATATCAACTTTGGGTGTTACTTCATAGCACATCACACATAGTTATAGAAAACGAACTCAAACGAGATGTTTTATTAAATAAACCATTCGATAACTTTATTAAACCAGAATTCATTATAAATAGGTCCCAACAATTTATAAAAACTTTAATAAATATATAAAAATTTGTCAAATATATCGAATGGAAATTGTTTGTTTTGAATTTACTTTATCCCGCGCGGCTCCATGCTCCAGTTGCTCTTAAACCTACATACCTGAGAATACATGCTAAAATGTCAACACAACGGTTGAGTGAACTAATAGGTTTTAAATAAATAGTACTGGGTTTTAAATAAACCATAAAGCTTTTGAACACAAGAATCTCATCTACTGGCGATATTGTAACACATACAATATCAATACCCCACACTATTACGCTAAGCTCATGACACCGATGCCTTAATCAATAAATTTGCCCTAGTTAGGTATCTTGCAAAATACCCCATACCTCACGTACAACACACCCAGCTGAGCCTCCAACTCACAGGTGCGACCTGCCTAGGTGGGGGTCATCATTCCCAATGGATCCATTCGTCTGTACGAGCGCCTACCCATCATAGGTAGTTAACGGTTCACGATTTATAGGGACTTTTCACTAGCAATAAGCAACTTAGCCTTACTAATAGTGGCTCACTACCTATAAAATCAACGCTTGTGTTCATTTTCCAAAAGCATTCAATCAAATGTCTTTACATTTATTAACAACATCTTGTATTCGTTCAAAGCATATATACCAACAACGAATGTTTATTCACAATCATGTATCCTTTCAAAAGGATACAACACGTATGCTTATTTACCAAGAGCATGTATTCCCCCTCGCGGGTTTATAAACACATATAAAGCAGTAAAAGCGAGGCTATGAACTCACATGATATAGCTATTTCACGTAGATTAAGGTACAAACGTCATGTAGTCGATACAGGACTTCACGAGATATCAATCGCTCATTGATCGAGAACGAGATGCCCAACGGTCGACATATAATCGAATGAGACCTAATATAAAGAGACGCGTCTTAGGCTCGAGACTATACATAAGTCATATATATATATGTAAATAGTTTACTTTAGTAAGTTTGGACATTGCATAAGTTTTATAAACTCTTTATAAAACATTTAATAAAAATCCAACATTTATAAAATGTTATTCATTTCTTGATAAACAAAGCCCATTACTAGTCCATTAATGGCCCATTAAGTTTCCAATGACTTAAGCCCATTACATGAACAGGTTTGAACTCATATATTAATCCTAACCTCAGGCCCAATAATGGCCCAATAACCATTATAAGTGTATGTCGGACTTTTATGACCCTAAAACCACTTATATGCATTACGGGTTCTAAAACTCCCCAAAATGATGTCGACTTAATATTTCACGATGGTCGATTCTCGGGTCACATAACCATCAGTATAAAAATGAGTATATGCTTCCCGATAAGTGGGTCCTACCATTTCGGTTTTTATAAAAAACAACACGTTTTACATTAATTCAATATGATCAAATTCTTACAATTTACCGACATGTCTCGTAGATTTGATCATTTGTCTTAAACCATAAATAATCTACATGAGTTATTTTTACCAAAATCATTATTAACTTATGTAGTTTACTTATTATAAGTCCAATTACCCATAATTTATACTTATCATAACTCAATTACCCATTCTATCACTTAGAAGAGTTGGCTGTTTTTCGCAGCCAACTTCAGTCCCACCGTTTTGCCCGCCATTTCCAAACCGTGTATCCGTAGAAAATCATCCGATTGGTGTGTGTTCTACATAAGTTTAGCTACAACTTTTAGTTTTACATATTTAGGGGTCAGTATACGAAATTTATGACTAAACAGTCCATATTTGCAGCAGGTCAGATTTTAACCTTGCTTCACTATTATGGTCGTATCTCACTTTCCGGGACTCGCCACGGGACGGGCCACCCGGAGAAATACTCACAAAACAACCCTCTATCCAAATATCTCAAGTATCAATGGACCAAACCTACTGATTTCAACAAAATACCACGTTTTCTACTGTCCTGAGTTTCAACATAACAACTTTTGATCTAGGCTTGTTTAAGCTTGTCTTTTAGTGTCAAAAACTCATATATAATGTCCAAAAATCCAAAATAAGCTATTACAAATCTTAATCTCAGTATGTAAATGATAATTACATATTCATAAAAATAATATACAAATCAAAGATTACAAGAAAGTAATCAAAATGATCCTTTCAAAGAAAGATGAAGAAATCATCTCAACAATCAAGACAACCTCAACACTCCTATGCCCAAACCCACAATTTAATCAACAAAATGATCTTTACTCATGAATTACCTACAAGGAAGACCATATTTAATTGCAACCCCATCTCATCCTTATACCATATCTTATACGAAAAGGGTAGTCGCCCTGGGATTAGTCGGCTCGCAATGTTGAGTCGGAAACCTAGGTATACCCAAAAAAACCAACTTGTTTAAAGAAGGTTGATAACTAGGTTTTCACCTAATTAAAAATATTCGTTCGTTGTGTTGGTCTAATCGAATTGATCTAGGTTAACTATGCGACTCAGTCGTTCTTTGGTGGCAACAATAATGTTGTGTCGTTGTAGTATATTAAAAAGTGCAAAAACAATTAAAGTAAAAGGCTTAAAATTAAAATGTGTTAAAATAAATGGCGTACAAATAAAACTAAGTCTAATTAAAGTGCTATATTTAAAAACTTTTGAAAAGTAAAATAATTAGATGACAAAATTTAAAGCGTGACAGAAATTAAAATTTGACAAGTATTAAAATGTAACCTAAAAATTAAACAAAGCAAAATTAAAATCCAAAACCCATAACCATCGGAATCCACTATCGGAATGCTGTCACCATACCATCGGAATACAAATCGGATTGTTCTATCGGAATAAAAGGTGCAACCTATCGGAATGTAGCCTATCGGAATATGGTCCAGATCGCAATGTGTCAGATCGCAATACAGTTCAGATCGGAATGATACTAAGAAAAATTGGGCAGAACTTCGACTAAGTAAACCTCAGGAGCCGTCGGAATGTTCGATCGCAATGTGCGATCGCAACCCCAGATCGGAATGAGGGTGATGTTACTCCTATCGCAATCCCGGATCGGAATGCAAAACCCTTGTCCAAAACTGTCACTATCGGAATGTGGTAAAGCAAGCCGTCGCAATGTGTGGAGAACCCTTACTTTCCGATGGATACAAATTCGTAATAAGCACAAGAACTAAATAAGCTATAACTAATAAGAAGTAACAAAATAAAATCAAATGAAACGAAAACAAAACAAGACAATAAGCTAAAAAGTTAAGACCTTTTCAAAATTTAAAAGACGAAACTTAATGAAATTAAAAACGTAAAAAGTAAAATTTTAAGAAAACATGGAATCATTTAAGCTAAATACCAAATAAGCACATAAGATTGTCAAACTTATGGCTATTTCGAATTAAGACTTAAAAGAAAAGGAAAAGACAAGACTTTTAATCAAATAAGCAAATGGATTAAGCAAAAGTTTGCTTAATCCGAAATTATAACCGAATCAAAAAGAAGAGGAGTAGAATGAGATTGGTAAAAATAAGCTTGATCAAATGATAAAGAAAGATTAAAGACACGAATTTAAAGAACGCAAATTAAAAACTTACTTGGAATTAAAAGGATAATTAAAGTGCAAAACATGTATTAAACATGACAAGTAATTAAAGGTGCATAAAATAAAAGTGGAAGAGCTAATTTGTCAAGTTAGCCAACAAAAACTAATAAAATGAAAATGAAGGCTATTTATAGGAGATTAGGGAAGTGTTTAGAGGAAGCTTCCTCCTCTCCTTCCTTTCTTGTTAATTGCACCATTAAGTCCTTCCTTCTTAGTCTTTTGTTAATCTTGGACTTTAAGGAATTTTGGCTCAGGATTTCTTTAAACTCGTCTTTTAATTCTTCAATAAATAAGACTCGAGTTCTTCGGCTTTTGGTAAACTTCCGTCTTTTGACTTTTTCTTCGATAAATCTTCAGAAATGGTCTTGGACTTCCGTTCTTTTTGCACTCTCGACTTCTCGACTTCATCTTTCATCTTTTTCTTCAATAAAAGCCCGTAAATGCCATGTTTTCTCCACTTTTCACAATTTCGTCCTAAATCACAACAAAAACACAAACCACGCATAATTCCGACATAAAAGACATAAAATACACGTTTTGGCTCGGTTATTATTGTAATTAAGTGGTAGAAAAGATGGGTGTTTTCACACCTATAAAATCCCCTACACTTGACCATTGCAATGTCCTCATGCAATGCATTAGTTACAAAGCATGTTTACACTTTTCATCATAATCAATCTATAGTGGCCTTTATTAAAGAGATAGAAAACTATACATATTCAAAGTAAAGAAATCAAAAGAATACCTTGGGTTTTGGAAATGTTATGAATAATCATCATCCTCAAGTTTTCACTTTCTCCAAACCAAGCTTAAAAACGAGATCATTGTTATTATAAGTTAGCAAACTAACACGAACTCATGTGGGCCATTTATTCACTTAGACTCCCTTATTCCTAGGTGTATCTCTTATATTTTATTTTTGTCTTGAATGATCACGAGGATGCATTGTTGACTTATTTCGATAGTTATTTAGTCCGAAAATAAAGTGAACGATTTAATCAATAGTTAGCTAAAGGACAAAATCTTTTAAAACTGCTTCTCGGGACCTCAAAAAGTTCAGATCTTGGCATAACTCGCTTCTTGATTTGAGACCTTTCTCGGACCGATATTTGGCAGCGACTTCATACTTCAAACCTTGAGAGACGCTCATGAAATAATGGTCTTCTCTTCATAATAGGAATTTCTTCACTTGAAATTTTGAGAGATTCATACTTGGACCACGACTTCTTAATTTTTCTCCAATCTTTATTTTGGATTTTGATATACAACGATCCGCCTCCTTTTATGACTTGGATCTATTTATCCTCATACCTTGTTAGGGTCTTTTCGGATACACTTCTCCATGACTTTTGGGGAGTTTTGCTTTACGTCGTGTGTCTCGATCCTTCATATTGATTTTTGATAAATGATTCTTCACATCACTTTGGATCTTTAGCAACAAAATATAGCCCTCATGCCTTGTTAGGGCCTTTTCGGACTCGCCAATCTTCGCATCCCGCTTCAATAAGTTATGCCTTGGCTATGAACTCTAATCCATACCGAGCAACTTTTAAACGATCTTGGGCTAGAAGCTAAGTAACTTTTCAAATCGTACAACCTTATTTATTGCAGATAAATTTATTAGCAAGCGATGGGAGTATAGGCTTATAATTAACTCACATAAATTCCCGAAAGAATACCAAACTTATAATTGACTCTATTATCTCTCGTTCTCCATAGTTTAAAATCTCAAGTAATGAGACTCGTGGATGCTTAGTGATATTATGATTTTTGTATGGGTTTTCTATATGTCTCTCAGTCCTCTCGAATTGATCTCGGCCTTAAGTGGAATGATTGTTCTTGGTTAATAAAAAGGGGAGTGATTTTCTATCTACTAAATGTTAAATGCTTAAAGATGTAAACTTAAATTTAAAAGTAATTGAATTAATAACAATTAATAAAACTTGAATTGAAATTAAAATTGAAATTAAAATTAAAGTTAAAGTCACAGTTAAAATATAAATGTGAAATAAGGAAACAGTAAAGAAACAGTAAGGAAAGAAACAGTAAGGAAACCTTAAAAATACCCAAAAGAAATTGATTCAGAAGATTGTCCTTGATTCGGAACTTTTATGCGGAAGTTTATCCGGAACTTCACCCGGAACTTGGTTCGGAACTTCGTTCGGAAGTTTGGCTCGGAAGTTGGGTCGGAACTTTCACCCGGAACTTTACTCGGAACTTTGGTTCATCCGAAACTTTTGGTTCATTCGGAAGTTTTTTGCTCATTCGGAACTTTAGGTTCATCCGGAACTTTAGACTGACTCGGAACTTTTGAAAAAGAAACTCATTCGGAACTTTTTGGAAAACAAATTCATCCGGAACTTCTTAAACTCATACGGAAGTTTTGTTCATCCGGAAGTTTAAGTTCATTCGGAACTTTTTGGAAAGCAAATTTATTCGGAACTTAAGCTGTTCATCCGGAACTTAATGTTCATCCGGAACTTTTTAGTTCACCCGGAACTTTTTGGTTCACTCGGAACCTGGGAACATCCAGAAACAGGAACTTTACCCGAAGAACAAGGAAACCAATTTTAATCCAAAAATCACCAAGTTTTTCAACAAAAACTTAAATAAACTAATCACTAAGCATCAACTAACCAAAAACTACAAATCCCATCAACAAAAACACAAAACCCAACAACTTTTAAAGATCAAATCAATAAAATAAGAACTTAGGAACTTGAAGAGAAAGATGATGATGAACAAGATGAAATGGAAAGGTTAAACAAGAACTTGTATTAATGATTTAATGTATTCAACAATAACAAAACAAGGATTAAAATTACAAGATTGAAAATAAACAAAGATCAAGATCACCAAACACCCTATTAGTGTTGGTGATGATACGAACTAAAAGGGAGAAAAAGAAGGGGAAAGAAAAACTAAAAACTAACTAAAAAGCTGGATGAAAAGTGTGAGGAGGGGCCTTTATATAGGTGTTCCCCTTGGTTGGTGAGTGGGCTTTCTCCCGTTCTTCTTGTATTCTTGTCTTTTCAGAAAAGTTGACGTTTTCGATTCTGATTCGGGATTTGTCCTCGATTAAATTTAACTCGTCTTTTAATTTCTTCGTTTAATAGACTTGAGTTTCTTCGACTTATGTAAATCTTCCATCCTTGGTCCTTTTCTTCGATAAATCTTCGAATAGGCCCAGTGACTTCAAATCTTTTGCATCTCTTGGATAATAGACTTCGTCTTGAGTCTCTTTCTTCCATAAAACCCGTGCAATCCCATGTTTTCTTTAGTATTCATCCGGTTAGCTCTGAAAACACAATAAACACAAAAACCACGCATAATTCCAAACAAATGATATTAAATACGTGTTTTGGTCTTGTTTTAGCCATAATTAAGTGGTAAAAGGATGGGTGTTTACACACCTATCAAATCCCCTACACTTAACCATTGCCATGCCCTCAGGCAATGCTTAGTGATAAAGCAATTTTACACTTTTCTCATAATTAATCAACCTTGGCCTTATTCAAATAAACAAAAGTTAAAGTACCAATAGAAATTAAAACATTTTAAAAGAAACAAAAGGATAGAAAACCATTTTCATTTGAAAATAGCTACATGGAAATAACTTGCAAAGAAATCAATGACTTACATTAGGGCTTTGGTGCTGCGAAGATTTATCACCCTCAAGTTTCACGTTCCCCAAACTAAGCTTAAAAACGAGATCATTGTTATTATAAGTTAGCAATTCAAACACTTACACACATGGCTTAATTAAATGCTTAAACTCCCTTATTCCTAGGTGTATCTCGTATATTTTATTTTTGTCTTAGAATGATCATGAAGATGCATTTTTGGACTTATTTCGATAGTTTCTTTAGGCTGAAAGCAAAGTAGGACGATTTGATCAATAGTTAGCTAAAGGACAAAATCTCTTAAAACTGCTTCTCGGGATATAAAAAAGTTCATATCTTGGCATAACTCGGTTCACGATTTGAGACCTTTCTCGGGCCGATATTTGGCATGTACTTCATACTTCATATCTTGAGAGACGTGCTTGAGATAATGGTCTTCTCATCGTTCATAAAGTTTCTTCACTTGGAGACTTTTGAGGGGTACTCCAATTTTGTTGACCACGACTTCATGATTATTTCTTCAATCTCTATTTGGGATTTTGAGATACAACGATCCGCCTCCTTTTCGGACTTGGATCTATTTATCCTCATACCTTGTTAGGGTCTTTTCGGATAGACTTCTCCATGATCTTGATGGGAGTTGATTGCTTTTCGTCGTGAGTCTTGATCCTTCATATTGACTTTGGGAATAATTCTTTTCACATCACCTTGGATTTTTAGCAATAAAATGGAATCCTCATGCCTTGTTAGGGCCTTTTCGGACTCGCCAATCTTCGCGCCCCGCTTCATAAGTTATGCCTTGGCTATGAACTCTTATCATTACCGAGCAACTTTTAAACGATCTTGGGCTAGAAGCTAAGTAACTTTTCAAATCGTATGACCTTACTTATTGCAGATAAATTATTATCAAGCGATGGGAGAATAGGCAAATAATTACACCAAGTGGGCTTGTGTAAGAATACCGACTTATAATTGACTCTATCATTTCTCGTCCTCCACAATTTAAAATCTCAAGTAATAAGACTCGTGGACACTTAGCCTAATAAACCAATTAAGGTCTACATGGTTAAGGATACTAGCTAGAATAAACTTGGATAAGTCTATTCGGGTTGAGTCAAAATAAACGCAACGGGCCTAATATGTCAAAGACTTCTAAACTAGCTACACCACTTAATTAAAATTTGACTTTATTGCGGGATATATACATATGAAAGCAACGATAAAAATTTAAAAATTACGACTAAATGGCCAAAGTTAATAAAAAATTTGAAAAATGTTGAAAATATGATTTTCTGATTAAATGAAGGCATTTTCATGGAAAAGTCCACTTAAAACTTCGATAGAAGTCCCCCCTACACTTAAGATAAACATTGTCCTCAATGTTTAAGCATGTGGGAAAAGTCTCCCCTACACTTATGACATTGTGCACGTTGGTTAACTCAAGTTAAGGAAGAGACGACTAAAGTGATCAATTTCAAATGTGAGAATGAAGATAATTGAAGCACGATAGTTGAGAGATAGAACCGGATTTCGGATAACACGGGAGCATGGTTCTTCAGAGATTCCAAGAGTGCACTTATCCCTGTAATCACATCACCACACAAAGACAAACACCTTATAGAGGTCCCCCTATACTTAGGAGGTTAAAACATAAAAGGATAGATACTCGGGCTGCCTCCCGAGGAGCGCTTGTTTTTGATAACCGAGTCACGAGCCTCACTCGCCCCGAAATTAGTTCATGGGGAACATGGTGAGGGATGGAATCACCTCCTGAGAGGTGTCCTCACCAAAGTACAACTTCACTCGTTGTCCATTCACCTTAAAATTAGGTCCATTAGGTTGAGCGAGCTCGAGAGTACCATATGGAAAAATTTGGGCAATGGTGAATGGGCCGGACCAACGAGATTTGAGCTTTACCGAGAAGATTTTCAACCGAGAGTTAAAAAGTAGGACTTTGTGTCCAATATGGAACTCTCGGTTTTTGATCTTGGAGTCGTGAATGAGCTTAGTTCTTTCCTTATAGATCAAATAATTTTCATAAGCCTCATTACGGAGTTCATTGAGCTCATTGAGTTGGATCTTTCGCAGGTCACCGGCTTTGTTGATATCAAAATTGGCCCACTTCAAGGCCCAGTAAGCCTTGTGCTCCAACTCAATTGGGAGGTGGCACGCTTTCCCGTACACGAGACGATATGGCGTACAACCAATCAGAGTCTTGTATGCAGTACGAAAAGCCCACAAAGCATCATCAAGTTTATCAGCCCATGAGGCTCGATGCTCTCCCACGGTCCTTTCAAGAATTCGCTTAAGTCCTCGGTTGGATATTTCAGCCTGGCCATTAGTTTGTGGGTGGTAGGCTGTGGAAAGATGATGATTGACACCATACTTAGCCATGACTCTTGCGAATTGGTCATTGCAAAAATGAGTCCCACGATCACTAATAATGGCATGAGGCATACCGAATCTAGCGAATAGAGCTTTCAAAAAGTTACAAACCACCCTTGCGTCATTAGTGGGTAAAGCTTTGGCTTCAACCCATTTGGAGACGTAGTCAACGGCTACAAGGATGTATTTGTTTCCTTTAGAAGAAGGGAATGGCCCCATAAAGTCGATACCCCAAACATCAAAGATTTCACACTCTTGAATGAAATTCTGAGGCATCTCGTCTTTATGTGTGATCGTGCCTTGTTTTTGGCAAACATCACATCGTTTAACCATATTGTGAGCGTCACGATATATGGAGGGCCAATAAAATCCCGAATCAAACACTTTTTTGGCGGTGTAATTGGGACCAAAGTGACCACCGGTGGGTCCTTTGTGGCAAGCATCAAGGATTTCCGAAGCTGCCGGTCCATCAACACATCGTCGGATAATCAGGTCGGCACATTGTTTGAATAGGTAAGGGTCGTCCCAAAAGTAAGTCTTAATGTCGGTGAAGAACTTTTTCTTTTGTTGAGACGTCAACCCTTCCTTGAGAATTCCACCCGCCAAGTAGTTTGCAAAGTTCGCAAACCACGGGGTAGCATCAAAATTTGAATTTATAGACATTAAGGTCTCCAAGGGAAAAGAATCATTGATTTCTTTGTTCAGATGATCCCCTTGGTAAGGATCCTCAAGTCTGCTGAGATGACCCGCGGCTAGGTTTTCAGCTCCTTTTTTATCGCGAATTTCGATTTTAAATTCTTGGAGCAGCAAAACCCAGCGAAGAAGTCTTGGTTTGGAATCTTGCTTTTTCAACAAGTACTTCAACGCGGAATGATCGGTATACACGATTGTGGTGGAAAGGACAAGATAGGGGCGGAATTTTTCAAAAGCATAGACAACAGCTAAAAGCTCTTTTTCGGTTGTCGTATAATGCAATTGTGCCCCCGTCATTGTCTTGCTAGCGTAATGGATTGGTTGGAAGTGTTTATTCACTCTTTATCCCAGAACCGCTCCAATAGCAAAATCACTAGCATCGCACATCAACTCAGAGGGAAGCTCCCAATTAGGGGTAACCAAGACAGGTGCCTTAGTAAGCTTATCCTTAAGCGAGTTGAAGGCTTCAAGACACTCTTTGGAAAAGATAAAAGGAGTATCTTTTTCCAAGAGGTGGGTCATCGGGCGAGCGATTTGAGAAAAATCTTTGATGAATCGACGGTAGAAGCCCGCATGACCCAGAAAACTTCTCATACCCTTCACGGTTGAAGGTGGAGGCAACTTGGCGATAACATCGACTTTAGCACGGTCTACTTCAAGACCGGCTTTGGAAATCTTGTGTCCTAGCACGATGCCTTCCTTTACCATAAAACGGCATTTTTCCCAATTCAGAACAAGGCGAGTGTCTTCGCACCGCTTAAGCATACGTTCCAAATTGGAAAGGCAAGAAGAGAAGGAATCCCCGAAGACCGAGAAATCATCCATGAAGACTTCCATGGTTTGTTCAACCATGTCATGGAAGATAGCTAACATGCACCTTTGGAAAGTCCCGGGGGCATTGCATAAGCCAAAAGGCATTCTTTTGTAAGCAAATGTGCCATAGGGACAAGTGAATGTAGTCTTCTCTTGATCTTGGGGATCGATGGGTATTTGAAAATAACCCGAGAAACCATCAAGAAAGCAGTAATATTCATTACCCGCTAAACGTTCAAGCATTTGGTCCATAAAAGGTAGAGGGAAATGATCCTTTCTCGTGGCATCATTGAGTTTGCGGTAGTCTATACAAACTCTCCACCCAGTAACGAGACGAGTGGAAATCAACTCGTTGTGTTCATTGGGAACAACGGTTATTCCGCCCTTCTTGGGCACACAATGGATTGGACTAACCCATGGTGAATCCGAAATAGGGTAAATCATACCCGCATCAAGAAGTTTGATAACCTCTGTTTTGATGACTTCATGTATTTTTGGATTCACCCTTCGTTGGCTTTGAATAGTGGGCATAAAGTCGTCCTCCATGAGAATTTTGTGTGTGCAGAAGTGAGGATCAATTCCACGAATATCAGAGATTTTCCAAGCAATAGCCTTCTTATGATCTTTCAACACGGTGATAAGTCGGGCTTTTTCTTCTTCCTTTAGGTCCTTAGCAATGATGACTGGCGACTTCTTATCTTCTTCAAGGAATACATACTCGAGATGGGGCGGCAACTCCTTAAGTTCTAAATCCGGAGGATTGTCGACGGGAGGCGTAGTCGAAGTCGGAGTATCGATAGCAATAACCGTGGGAGATGGAGGAGAAGGATTGTCTTCGTTAAGAAGGCTTTCAAAGAAATGCATGTCTTCGTCCCCATCGGTAGGGGAATCATCAGTAGATAAGTTCACATCTCCCATGGTGTCTTCAAGATCTTTCCAAAACAAAGAACTATCTCCAAATAGAGATAATGATGAATCAATAGAGGACACGGTCTCAACATTGGGAAGAGAGGTAGGAATACTTTTGCAAGCATCATTAAAGTGTTCTTCACAAGCCTCATCAAGAACGTCAATACAATTAACGCTCTCATATGAATAAGGCTGTTTAGACAACTTTCCCATGTTGAAGACTACTTTATCGTCACCCACTCTCATGATAAGCTCACCGGCTTCAACATCAATGAGAGTGCGACCGGTCCTCAAGAATGGACGACCAACAGTTAGTGGTACACGAGGGTCCATCTCGTAGTCGACGACAACGAAATCAGTAGGAAAGGTGAATTTGTCGACTCCTACAATGGCGTCTTCGGCTATCCCCACTGGATAAGCAACCGTACGGTTGGCTAATTCCAAAGTCATTTTGGTGGGGACTAGCTCAGGGAGAGATAATTGCTTCCACACACTTAAAGGCATTAGATTAATACTGGCACCTAGATCGGCTAGGGCCATGCAATTCTCTACTCCCGGGAAATTGCAAGGGATAAGAAAACGACCCGGATCACCAAGCTTGGTTGGCAATTTCCTTAAGAGCACTGCAGAGCAATTCTCATTAAGTTGGGTGTTGGCAATATCGAGGAGCTTTTCCTTGTCGCTCAGAAGATCTTTAAACATTTTCGCATATTTAGGCATGTGAGCGAGAGCCTCAGCGAAGGAGATATTGAAATTCAGTTGTTTAAACATTTTAAGAAAGTTAGAAACCTGAATATCATCCTTGCTCTTTTGCTTCTCTTTCCTCAACCTAGATGGATAAGGTATATTGGAAGAAGAGGAAGGCTTTGGGAGAATAGGATCACTCACATCCTTGGGTGGAGGAGGGGTAGAAGGAAGAGGTGGAGAAATTGGGGAAGGAGAAGGATGAGGAATAGGAGCAGGTGACTCGTTCTCCTTAGTCACAATCACCGGTGGAGGTATAGGAAGCTCGGGTTCCTTGGTACCTTTTCCACTGCGAGTAGTGATTGCTTTCATCTCCCCTCTTGGATTCGCAACGGTGTTACTCGGAAGAGTACCCGAAGAAGAGGGTTGATTACCTTGGAAGAAACTAGTTATCATGTTCTTCAAGTCATTCGTTTGACTATCCAGCGTGTTTCTCATGTCGGCTCTCAAATCGTTCCCTTGTTTGACCAAGTCTGCTTTCAAGTTGCGCACTTCCTGTTGGAGATTTTCCACGATCACATCATTGGTCCTCATGTAGGTTGCAACCTCTTGGTGTAATGCAGTGGGTTGGTTTGGAGGAGCATTGTATGCGGGTGGTTGATAAGCAGGTTGTTGGTAAACTTGGTTGTTACGTTGAGGTGGTTGTTGCTGCTTATGAGGTGGTATGTAAGGTGTACGAGGTTGTTGTTGTTGTTGAGTAGGGCGATTGAGGTTTTGTTGTTGGTTTGGGTTGCTTGGAGGAAAACCAGGTGGTGAGAGGTAGTTGTTGGAGCGGTAGCTAAGCAAATTACGGTCACCTTGAGGTCTAACTTGATAAGCAGGTTGAGGATAGGTGCCATAAGCTGCATTCACATTCTCAGCAGGGTAGTCTTGGGTGGCAGTACAAGTGGTGTAAGAGTGAGGACTCCCGCATATCTCACAAGGTTGGCTGACAGCGTTAACTTGAGCGTTTTTAGCGTTGTTGCTGTTGTTGTTGTTAACGGTGTGGGTGACAAGCGATTCAAGAAGCACAATGATTTTGTCCAATCGCTTGTCGCTGTCACTAGTGCTAGCACTAGCGACATTGGTCCGAACACTCTTGGTTTGCACACGAGACTTATTCTCAATGATTTCCCAAGCAGCATTGGAAGTCTTAGCCAAAAGATTACCCCCCGAGGCACTGTTTAGTGAATCTTGGTCACTCATGCTTAAACCATTGTAAAAAGTATTAATTTGATGTACTTTGGTAAAACCATGTTGTGGGCATTTTCTTAAAAGATCTTTAAAACGATCCCAAGATTCACTGAACGACTCATCGTACTTTTGTTCAAAATTTATGATTTCATTCCGCAAAGCGGTAGTACGAGAGGGTGGGAAAAAGTAATTGATAAACTTTGTTTCCAAATCCGTCCACGAGAGAATACTCTGTGGCGGTTCCTTAGCAAGCCAATGCCGGGCTTGTCCCTCTAAAGAAAAGGAAAAAGTTGTAACCTGATTACTTCTTGTGGAACACCATTGAACATGACCGTGTTAGTGAGTTGCAAGAATCTCTTGATGTGGTCGTGTGGATCATCAATGGTACGTCCCAAGAATGGTTGAGCGGAGACCATCTGGATAAAGCCTGATTTTAGCTCAAAGTTGTTGGCGGCAATTGGAGGTATGACAATTGGGTCAGTGTTGCCGTCTACATGAGCTTGCAGCAGTTCAATCATCGGGCGATTATCCGGTTGAGGCTCATTGTTGTTGTTATTATTCATGTTGTTGAAAGGTGGGTTGTTGTTGTTATTATTGTTGTTTGGAGGTGGTATGTTGTTGTTGTTTTGTACACCGGCCATGTCTAAGTTATCGAGAGGCTCGGGCTCTTGATAAGACGTGGATCGAGTGCGCATACACCTGCAAAAGAACTAACAAGAGAAAAACAAAGCAAAAATATTTTTGGTTTTTATGTTTTTTAATTTTTTTGTATTTTTTTGAAAATTTTATATTTTTTAGGATTTTTTGAAATTTTTTATGAAAAAGTAACGTTCACGGGGAACGGATCACAAAATCCAAGTTCTCACAATAACTTTTGATCTTAACGAGAAGAGCCGGCAGCGGCACCATTTGATATTATGATTTTTGTATAGGTTTTCTATATGTCTCTCAGTCCTCTCGAATTGATCTCGGCCTTAAGTGGAATGATTGTTCTTGGTTAATAAAAAGGGGAGTGATTTTCTATCTACTAAATGTTAAATGCTTAAAGATGTAAACTTAAATTTAAAAGTAATTGAATTAATAACAATTAATAAAACTTGAATTGAAATTAAAATTGAAATTAAAATTAAAATTAAAGTCACAGTTAAAATATAAATGTGAAATAAGGAAACAGTAAAGAAACAGTAAGGAAAGAAACAGTAAGGAAACCTTAAAAATACCCAAAAGAAATTGATTCGGAAGATTGTCCTTGATTCAGAACTTTCATGCGGAAGTTTATCCGGAACTTCACCCGGAACTTGGTTCGGAACTTCGTTCGGAAGTTTGGCTCGGAAGTTGGGTCGGAACTTTCACCCGGAACTTTACTCGGAACTTTGGTTCATCCGGAACTTTTGGTTCATTCGGAAGTTTTTTGCTCATTCGGAACTTCAGGTTCATCCGGAACTTTAGACTGACTCGGAACTTTTGAAAAAGAAACTCATTCGGAACTTTTTGGAAAACAAATTCATCCGGAACTTCTTAAACTCATACGGAACTTTTGTTCATCCAGAAGTTTAAGTTCATTCGGAACTTTTTGGAAAGCAAATTTATTCGGAACTTAAGCTGTTCATCCGGAACTTAATGTTCATCCGGAACTTTTTAGTTCACCCGGAACTTTTTGGTTCACTCGGAACCTGGGAACATCCAGAAACAGGAACTTTACCCGAAGAACAAGGAAACCAATTTTAATCCAAAAATCACCAAGTTTTTCAACAAAAACTTAAATAAACTAATCACTAAGCATCAACTAACCAAAAACTACAAATACCATCAACAAAAACACAAAACCTAATACGTGTTTTATAGTGAAGTTCGTTTTCTCGACTCTTGACAAATTGAAAGGCCTAACAATCTCTTGTTTTTAATTGTTCTTGGTTGGTTACGATTTTTGGATATTCTATTGCTAATTCAAACAAAGCTATTTAAAAATGAAAAATATTAAACTACGTATATGTAAAACAAGTTGCAAATACCAAGTTTTTATTCAAACAAAATTAAAAGTGCAAAATATAAAACTACAAGGACTGAAAATGTAAATTCTAGGAAAATTAAATGCTTGAAAATTAAATTCTAACAACTTTAGGGACTAAAAATGTAAAACAATTAACTAGAGGGACTAACTATGCAAAATTAATAACAACCTAACCAAAATTGTAACTAATCAACAAACTAACAAACTGATATTAACTACTTTTCAAAGTAAAGGACTAACTTTTGCAAAATTCAGAAAATTAGGAAGTTAAAACCAAGATTAAAACTGTCTAAACTTTAAAGGACCTAAGTGCAATTTTTGAGAAGTTTTTAACTAAAAACGGGCTTAACACAAAATAAGCTAGACTGAGCTTATTTCCTAACCAAATCAAGTGAAACAAATTGCAAACAACTTCAAATCCAATTTAAGAAACGTGTATTCAAGGATTTTAGCTAAAAGCCAAAATTAAGCAATTGAGTGCTTATCAATAAGCTCAAAATAAGCTACAGCCTAATCCAAACATCCACAACTTGATTTTATTATCAAAACTGATTAAGCACTTGATTTAAAGAAGGGGAAATCAAATTAGAACCAATTTCATCCAGTAATAAGCTAGATATCCAAAATAAGCTAAAATGAGCTTATGTTGACCAAACGTTGACCGATTTTTGGAAAAAGTTCAAATTTTCAGAATCTCATATTCAACACTAATGAAACGTTTTTGTGAAAGAAAATTAAGACTTTTATGAAGTAGAAATGAAGATAAAGAAAAACAGTGGTTCAAAACATCACAGAAAAATGAATTAGCTTAAGCTAAGCTAAAAAGCTGATTACTGGCTTATTTATGAAGACTGTAGAAATTCCTCCTAGACACTGAAACTACAGATGTTGGTCTAGCTATAGAAAAATATTAGAGCTCAAATGATCAACTAACAAAGATACAATGAGGATTTGAAGTTGACAAGTTCTGAAAATACAATTTTGGAAAATCTGATGCACAAAGTTCTAATGCACAAAAATGAACTAGAGGTCTTAAAAGTGGAAGTTAACAAACAAATTGTGCTACACTAGATCATATTAGGCTAGAACAGGCTAAACAATCAACTAATTACAATTAAATCACCACAAGTCTTACAAAGATTTACTCTAATCACTGTTGCCAAACACCCTAAATGACCTTTATATGGAATTTTGTGAAAGGTTTTTGAGCACAGGTTAAAACTGAGCAAAAGGCTATAGCAATCTCAAATTAGCAGTCAAAAGGCAAGGTGTACAAGCATGAAACAAGAGTAAAGCACCACAAGTACTCAAAATGATTAGCTAAGCCTATGAAAACTTGAAATCAGATCAAGATTTAAGCTAAGAAGCTATAACAGACTACACTTATGCTACAACAGGTTCTACAATCTATCCACAAGCAAACTAGCACCTTTTATCATGCATTCAAATCAATTTTACACTAAGTATGAAACATGGCAAGAACAATTGAGTGGAACCAAAATTGAGAAACTTTAAAACCTAGTGAAGATATCCTTTGGGTAGAAGAGGAGCGCTGAGCTCTCTTGTACTAGTGATACCACCACCTATCACTAGTATTCAACAAATATCAACCAACAAAACAGCTACAATCCTCTAGAATCATCAATCTGCTACAATTCTTCAAAGGAACAATGGCTAGAACTGAATTCTGATCAAACAGCAACAATACTTCAACAATGTCAGTTATGATCTATGATTGATCATAACAAACATTTAACAGCAACAATGGAATCACACAACAGCAGGAAAGTAGCAGGAATTGAAGAACAGAATTTGGCGGGAAACTTGAATTTGAAATTTTATTGATTGAATTCAGTTACAAAAGTAGTTACAAGCTACAAACTAACTAACTAACTCAAGAGTTTGTCAAACTCTTGAGTAGTTAGGGTAGAATGAGGGAAAAGGGAAAGGAAAGTTAACTAGGTGTTTTTTACAAAATTGAACTACTCCTACAAATGAAGTACAAGCTAGGTATTTATAGGCATGAAAGGAGATTCTGTTGGAGTTTGTGACGTGTTCGGGCCAATCATAGCTTGACACGTGGAGGAATTCTGCAAATCCCACTTTGAAGGTGATGAACACATTTGGGTGTTTTTGATTGAGTGGATAATTTGCTAATTAATATGCACCGTTGAATTCGTCTTTCAAAACTGAGCAAAATTGGTGTTTTGATCTTCTCATGAAACGGCCTCTATAAAAATCCCGATCCTGGTAAATATTTTCTTTGAAGGAGAAGGACACGTGGCGGCCTTTTATTCGTTGAGGAGATGTCACACAGATCACACTGTTAGGATATGGTATTAAATGAGAGGCGGCGGAAGTGGGCTTTTAATGCTTGATCCGTGTACCACTTTTCCTTTCTTCTTATTGGCTCTTTCCCTTTCACATGGATTCAATTAGCAAAAACTTTCCAATCTTGGCAGATTTGGTCCTTGTACTTGGCAGATTGTATTTTCAAGCTATGATCTTTATCCTTTTGACATTTTTGACCCTTCAACTTTGATTCTTCAACAAAATGGCCCTTTGACTGAGTTGACTTTGTAGTTGACCAGATTTGACTTGAATCTTGACTTTACATTATTTGCACTTTAAGTCCTTCAACTTCCATAACTTGTCAAGATAGGTCCTTGAACTTTGAAATCTTGTCACTTGTGATCCTTCCTTGTCTTTTTTCATCCTTTTGAGCTTGGTTTTTCCTTGTTTGCTTGAAATTGTATCCTTTTACCTACATAAGATCACACAAACACAAACATACCACATAACACTGCTTTTTACAAGATAAATGGGTATTTTGCTTCATGTTTTAGGGTTATTTGTTGATAAAAGGATATGAGTTTAAGCTCATATCAAATTCCCCTACACTTGAGCATTGCCATGTCCTCATGCAATATTATATTTCAAGGCTTAAAAATTTACATTTCCCTCATAATTAATCCACCTTGGCCATATGAGATGCATCTACACTACTCTAAACTAGATGATGCATGATTTTGACTTTTAATAATGCAATGAATCAAAATACAATTCTATCTATATCTTTTTGATTTTTCTTGAAATGGTTTTGATGGAAATAACTCATAAAGAATTCAATGACTTGGATTAGGGCTTGGGTACCATGGACACTTATCACCCTCAAGTTTCACTTTCCCCATACCAAGCTAGTAAATGGGATCATTGCATTCACAAGTAAAAAGTGCATCAACTTATTCATGACAATTAAATGTGGAACCGGTTATTAATTGAGCAAATTGCTTGTGGGCAAATTTGTCATTATTCATGTGTGAAATATAAGAAGTGTAAAATCCAAAAATAAGGAAGCACGGTTTTAATCCTAAGTAATCTTCTCATCCATTACTTGAAAAACCGCTCACAATTAATACAAGTCCGTATTAAGAGTAATAAGTCATCCGCCTTATGTGTAAAATCCTTATGTCATGCTTTCATAAGTAACTACACACTCGCTAAGGAAAGAAAAATAAAACTCACGCAATAATTTACATCCGCATCTTTTTGAGACTTTGGATCTTCAACCCCGCAACCCGTCAAGGTAATATTGGATTGGAGCAATCTATTTAATCCCCGCAACCCGTCAAGGTAATATTGGAACTCAATAGTTACTATAATTAACACCACACTGCCCCTCTTGGGAGTCTTGCATTTTTTTTTTTTTTCTTTTTCTTTTTTTTCTAGCCACTCATTTTTTTTCATAAGCCGCTCTTATTTTTCTTTATTCCTCACCAAAAAATTTGCAAAGAAGAAAAGGAAAAACACCCGCTAAATATGGAGCATGACATAAGTCTAGTACACATAAAACGTGCTAACTTAGAATCTTAAGACGTACTCATACCAACCATGAATGATTAGCCAAAAATGCATAAGAGATTACAAACCAATTAAAACCGTACTTGATTATTTATTAACAATTATATACATGCGAAGAAAGTAGAGGTAAAGAAGAGAAGGGTTTAGCCACAAGTAATTGCCATAAAGTCTATCTAGCCCTTTTACACTTGCTTCAACTCTATCATTTCCCATTCTCCACAAATTTAAAATTTCAAAGAATGAAATTGGTGGAAGCTTAGCCTAATAGACCAATGAAGGACTACATGGTTAAGGATACTAGCTAGAGAGTGCTAAAATAAGCAAACTCGGGTTGAGTCAAAATATCCATGGCGGGCCTAATATGTCAAAGAAATCTAAACTTGTTAAAACCATGTTTTATTATATTTTTTCCTTTTTATATATTTTTGATGAAAAATAAAAGAAGAAATATATACAATGCAAATGTGTTATGCAAATGAAAAACGATTGATGCAAAAATTATGAATGCATATTTTTGTTGGCCAAAGTAGATCAAAAATTTGAAAAATGTTGAAAATTCAATTTTCATGTTATCATGCAAGACAATGACAAGTTCTAGGTAAGGTCACTTCGATAGAAGACCCCCCCTACACTTAAGCTAAACATTGTCCTCAATGTTTAAGAGCATGGAAGTATAAAAACTTCCCCTACACTTATGACAATGAATAGACTTTGCTTAACCCAAGTTAAGGAAAGGACTACTAAGAGTGAAATCATGTTTAAGCACAAGGTGTCAATGAAAAATCACGAAAGTAACGAAGTGAACCGGATACAAGGGCCTCCTCCATAAGCTCCAAAGCATGAGATGAGTGAGCAACCCTACAAACAAGCATGAAGACAAAAGAAGGTCTCCCCTACACTTATCTCCAAATTTATGCCTTTATTGCTAACCTACAACACTCTAAACCTAGTTATACGATGCTTGAGTTAATGAGTCTCTAGCTCGACTCGTCCCTCTTGAATTAATTCATGGGGAAAATGGGGATCTCTTGGATCATTTCAACGGAAATGTCCTCCCCAAAGTAATGCTTAACACGGTGACCATTCACTTTAAAATTTGGACCATCGGGTTGGGACAACTCAAGAGTTCCATATGGAAACACTTGAGCAATAGTGAATGGACCGGACCATCTCGACTTAAGCTTGCCCGCAAAAAGCTTCAATCTTGAGTTAAAGAGGAGAACCGGCTCTCCAACTTTGAACTCACGATTCTTGATCTTAGCATCATGCAATTTCTTAGTCTTTTCCTTGTATAGCAAAGAATTCTCATAGGCATTGGCTCTCAACTCATCCATTTCATTGATTTGATCTTTCCTATGTGAACCGGCTTGGTTTAAATCAAAGTTAGCCCACTTGAGAGCCCAAGATGCCTTATGTTCTAACTCAAATGGGAGGTGGCACGCTTTTCCATAGACAAGCCTATAAGGAGTACAACCAATTGGTGTCTTAAAAGCCGTCCTAAACGCCCACAAAGCATCATCAAGCTTATCCGACCAAGAAGCTCTATGCTCTCCCACCGTTCTCTCTAAAATCCTCTTTAAACCATGATTTGTGACCTCGGTTTGACCATTTGTTTGAGGGTGATACGCGGTAGAAAGTCTATGATTCACTCCATATTTCTTCATAACTCTCGTGAATTGATCATTACAAAAGTGCGTACCACGATCACTTATGATGGCCCGAGGTACACCAAATCTAGCAAACAATTGTTTCAAGAACTTTACAACCACTCTAGCATCATTAGTAGGTAAGGCTTTAGCCTCCACCCACTTGGACACATAATCCACCGCCACAAGTATATACTTGTTTCCCTTAGAGGATGGAAAAGGTCCCATGAAATCTATTCCCCATACATCAAATATCTCACACTCTTGTATAAAATTTTGTGGCATCTCATCACGTTGTGTAATTTTCCTTGTCTTTGACAAACATCACAAAATTTCACCATCTCTTGAGAATCCTTGTAAATGGAAGGCCAATAATAACCCGAATCAAAGACTTTCTTGGCGGTGTAGTTAGGCCCAAAATGTCCACCCGTAGGTCCTTTATGACATGCCTCTAAGATTTTAAATGCCTCGGGCCCATCTACACACCGTCTAATGATTTGGTCCGCACATTGCCTAAAAAGATATGGATCATCCCAAAAGTAATACTTCACTTCCTTAAGAAACTTTTTCTTTTGTTGGTAAGTAAGACCCTCAATAAGCACATTGCCCACAAGATAGTTTGCAATATCCGCAAACCAAGGTGTGGCATCCTCTTGGGAAGAGATAGACATGAGCTCCTCTAGTGGAAAGGATTCATTGATTTCTTGATGTGGGAAATCTCCTTGAAAAGGATGCTCAAGTCTACTCAAATGATCCGCCGCTAAATTCTCGGCCCCTTTTTTATCACGAATCTCTATCTTAAACTCTTGAAGCAACAAAACCCATCTCAAAAGCCTAGGCTTAGCATCTTGTTTTGTCATAAGATATTTGAGAGCGGAATGATCCGTATACACTATGGTCTTGGAAAGCACAAGGTATGGTCTAAACTTCTCAAAAGCATATACTATAGCAAGCAACTCTTTTTCCGTGGTAGTGTAATGAAGTTGTGCACCGGTCATGGTTTTACTCGCATAGTGTATAGGTTGGAAATGCTTATTAACTCTTTGTCCTAAGACGGCCCCCACCGCATAATCACTAGCGTCACACATAAGCTCAAAAGGTAATTCCCAATTTGGAGAAACCAAAACGGGAGCCTTTGTCAATTTTTCCTTAAGTGTCTCAAAAGATTCTAAACAAGCTTGGTCAAAAATGAAAGGAGCCTCTTTCTCCAAGAGATGAGTCATCGGTCTAGCTATCTTAGAGAAATCTTGTATAAAGCGCCTATAAAAACCCGCATGACCTAAGAAACTCCTCACACCTTTAACCGAGGTGGGTGGGGGAAGCTTAGCAATCACATCAATTTTGGCTCGATCAACTTCTAATCCCTTATTGGATATCTTGTGTCCTAAAACAATCCCCTCTTTCACCATAAAGTGACATTTCTCCCAATTAAGTACCAAACGTGTTTCCTCACAACGCTTAAGCATTCTCTCAAGATTGGTGAGACAAGAGCTAAAGGAATTCCCAAATACGGAAAAGTCATCCATAAAAACCTCCATGGTTTGCTCTATCATGTCATGGAAAATCGCCATCATGCACCTTTGAAACGTCCCCGGTGCATTACATAGGCCAAAAGGCATCCTCTTGTAAGCAAATGTACCGTATGGACAAGTGAATGTGGTCTTTTCTTGATCCTTAGGGTCAATGGGTATTTGAAAATAACCCGAAAAGCCATCAAGAAAACAATAGTACTCATTTCCCGCTAAGCGTTCAAGCATTTGATCCATAAAAGGAAGCGGAAAATGGTCTTTCCTAGTTGCCTCATTGAGTTTTCTATAATCAATGCAAACTCTCCAACCGGTTACAAGTCTCGTGGGAATAAGCTCATTGTTCTCATTAGGCACCACGGTGATTCCACCCTTCTTTGGAACACAATGAACCGGGCTAACCCATGGAGAGTCGGAAATGGGGTAAATCATACCCGCATCTAAGAGTTTAATCACTTCTTTCTTAATAACCTCATGAATTTTTGGGTTAACTCTCCTTTGGTTTTGAATGGCGGGTTTATAATCATCCTCCATAAGGATTTTGTGAGTACAAAAATGTGGATCAATTCCCCTTATGTCGGATAGTTTCCATGCTAAAGCTTTCTTATGTTTCTTAAGGACTTCAATAAGTTGCTCCTTCTCATCCTCTTTCAATTCCTTAGCAATAATCACCGGTAATTGGTCTTTTCCTTCTAAGAAAGCATATTCTAAGTGGGATGGAAGTTCCTTAAGTTCAATGGGAGGTGGACTCTCTATGGAAGGTTTTACTATGGAAGGTTCCTCAATGGTAATCTCTTGTGGAATAGGGGAAGGAATAGGGTCCTCATTGAGCAACTTTTGGATTGTAAGAATATCTTCTTCCCAATTAATGGGAGAATCATCATCACCAAGAAAGTTGGACTCAAATTCCTCCAAGAGGAAATCACTCTCTCCAAAAGGTGTTAAAGAGGGAGCAATTGAGGCCACGGTTTCAACATGTGGAATCTCATCACTAGCATTCTTACAAGCATCATGAAAGTGTTCATTACACACTTCATCTAGTACATCCACAATGTTAATAGTCTCACAAGGTCTAGACTCCTTAACTTCTTTCCTATCACAAACTTTCCCTAACTTAAACACCACTTTCTCATCCTCTACTCTCATAATTAATTCTCCTTCCGCCACATCTATCAAGGTACGACCCGTTCTCAAAAACGGTCTACCAACAATCAAAGGCACTCTAGGATCCATGTCATAATCGACCACTACAAAGTCGGCCGGAAAGGTAAACTTATCCACACCTACAAACACATCTTCCGCTATACCTACGGGGTGAGCTATGGTTCGGTTGGCTAGTTCAAGAGTCATCCTAGTGGGAGTGAGCTCGGGAAGAGATAGTTGTTTCCAAACCGATAAAGGCATGAGATTTATGCTTGCCCCTAAATCCGCCAAAGCCATGCAATTTTCAACACCGGGAAAATTACAAGGTATCAAGAAGCGCCCCGGATCTCCAAGTTTTGTTGGTAAGGTTTTAAGTAACACCGCGGAACAATTTTCATTAAGTGATGTGTTGGGCAAATCAACCAATTTTTCTTTGTTTGAGAGCAAATCCTTGAACATCTTAGCAAACTTTGGCATATAAGCAAGAGCTTCCGCAAAGGATATGTTGATATTGAGTTGCTTGAACATCCTTAAGAAATTGGAGACTTGTATGTCATCTTTGTTCTTTAACTTGTCCTTTTTCAACCTTGAAGGGTATGGAAGAGTAGGTTTGGGTGTAGGTGGAATAGGTGTTGTGGTGGAAGATTTGTCTTTGTTAGCCTCTTCATTGGGAAGTGTGGAAGGTAAAGGGGAAGTATGAGGTGGTTGAGGAGGTGTGTTTGAGTGAATAGGAGCACTTTGAGGAGATGGAGTAGAAGTAGAAGGCTTATCACAAGTAGGAGCACAAGTGGGTTGAACAATAGTAGGTTTAGGAGGTGAAGGATCCTTTGTTGTTGTACCACTCCTTGTTGTAATAGCATTAACATTGGCCCTAGGGTTTGTTTGTGTGTTAGAAGGTAAAGCCCCTTGTGGTCTTTGAGTTACTGCCACTAAAACCCTATTGATTTGTTCCTCCATTGTACGTTTCACTTGGTCATTCATTCTCTTCTCAATTTCACGCATTTTCTTGTCAACATACTCTTGAGTCTCTTGCATCCCATATCCTTGAGTTTGATTTGGAGGGTAAGCTTGATTTGGTATTGGAGCATATGCTTGATTGGGAATAAATGGAAGTGGTTGATTAAATCCTTGTTGTGGTGGATAAAAGGTATTAGCTTGAGGTTGAAATTGATTGGGTGCCTTGTAATTATTTCCTTGGTATGGTTGTCTTTGCCCTTGATTCCTTGCTAAAATTTGAGGAGGATTTTGTGGAATTTGGGTAGGTGGTTGGGGTGGGAAGCCGGGTGGAGTAAGGTAATTTTGGGATTTGTAAGAAAGGTTATTTGGATTTATGTTAGGCTTAAAGTGTTCACGGTGTTCCTCTTGGTAAGCATAGCATTCCCCTTGATACCCTTGCACCTTATCACATTGTTCATAAGAGTGGGGACCTCCACAAGTAACACAAGAAATGGTGATGGCATTCACATTGTTTGAGGAATTGTTCAATGTCATGCTCTTAAAAGTTTGAAGCATGTCTTGTTGTGCTTGCAAATGCCTCTCACTTTCTCTATCCATCCTTTGAAAAATGGCTTCTTGAAACTTGAGAAGTTGGTTGTCACAAGGGATTTGAGAAGTGTTTTGGATAACATGAACTCTTTCTTCAAATGGATCGTTTGTTTGAACCATTGCCTTAGTCTCAATAATGTTCAAAGCCTCATGGTATGTCTTGCAATGAATACTTCCTCCCGCGGAAGCATTTAGTGAATCTTGGTGGTGAGGTTTAAGGCCATTGTAGAAGGTATTGATTTGGCCTAGATCATCCATTCCATGGTTAGGGCATCGCCTCAACAACTCACTATACTCTTCCCAAGCATCACCAAAGGATTGACTAGGTTTTTGTGTAAAGCCCATAATCAAATTTCTCAAAGCCATAGTCTTTTGTGGAGGAAAGAATTTGTTCAAAAACTTAGTGGTAAAATCATCCCATGTGGTGATACTATCGGGTGGTTGGCTGTCTAACCAATGCTTAGCACTTCCATCTAATGAAAATGACACTAACATCAATCTAATGACCTCAGGTGGAACCCCATTATGCTTAATGGTATTGCAAAGTGAAAGGAATCTCTTAAGGTGAGCATGGGGATCCTCATTTTGTTTTCCAAAGAAAGGTGATGCAGAAACCATATTGATCATAGATGTATGTAGCTCAAATGTGTTAGCGGGAAAGTCGGGAATCTTAATGGCACTAACATATCCATGAATGTTGGATTGCATACGTTCATACAAAGTACGGTTATCAATAGCCATGGCTTCTTGTGGTGGTGACAAAGCACGATTCTCGTGATCGGCTTGGTGGACGGTGGTGGTCTTACTCTTTCTCTTTTTCTTCCTTTTCGGAGGAAGAGGTTGTACACCAATCGGTATTTGTGCACGCCCGCGAGTGAGCATGCAACTCAATACGAGGAATGAGAGAGAAGCTCTCGTGTGACTTTGAAAAGAATAAGATTATCCTCTTCGAGTTTCGATATTAAATATCCACAAGAAAATATCAATATATGTAATACTACTTTGGGTGCAAGACCCTCAATGAAGCTTTCCTTCTTAGAATACTCCCAAGTGAACGGGGGGTTAGGTGGCGCGAAGCACTTAAGTACCTATTGACCCTTAGATGGCATTTTATAGCACATCGCCTTTCTATTCACTTAAATGTTCGTATTCTTCGAATTATTGCTTATTGAAAGTATTTATCTATTCTTGCTTTATTTTGTTTGATCGATACGCGTGTCAAGGACCGGAACGCCCCTCAACACGGTGTATTGCCTCGGCAATACTTATGGAAGATATGTAGATTGATTGTTCTTATACGTATACGTATTTACTTATAATAATATATGGAAAATATTTTTGTATTTATGAGTTTTTATTGGAAAATACTATATGTACATAAAAACCGAGAGAATCCAATAATATATATTTTTGGGTGCAATCTCTTAGGAAAAATATTGCTTTTTGGATTTTTTAATTTTTTTGGTCAATTCTTTAGGAAAAGAATTGTTTTGTTAATTTTTTAGTTTTTTTTTATATATTTTTATATTTTTGATTTTTTTATTTGTTTTTGATTTATGATACGTAAAAATAACGTTCACCAAATGAACGGATCCCAAAAGCCAATGAAAACCGTCAATCGATAGTCTCTCGTGTAGTCAAAGAACCGGCAGCGGCGCCATTTAATACGTGTTTTATAGTGAAGTTCGTTTTCTCGACTCTTGACAAATTGAAAGGCCTAACAATCTCTTGTTTTTAATTGTTCTTGGTTGGTTACGATTTTTGGATATTCTATTGCTAATTCAAACAAAGCTATTTAAAAATGAAAAATATTAAACTACGTATATGTAAAACAAGTTGCAAATACCAAGTTTTTATTCAAACAAAATTAAAAGTGCAAAATATAAAACTACAAGGACTGAAAATGTAAATTCTAGGAAAATTAAATGCTTGAAAATTAAATTCTAACAACTTTAGGGACTAAAAATGTAAAACAATTAACTAGAGGGACTAACTATGCAAAATTAATAACAACCTAACCAAAATTGTAACTAATCAACAAACTAACAAACTGATATTAACTACTTTTCAAAGTAAAGGACTAACTTTTGCAAAATTCAGAAAATTAGGAAGTTAAAACCAAGATTAAAACTGTCTAAACTTTAAAGGACCTAAGTGCAATTTTTGAGAAGTTTTTAACTAAAAACGGGCTTAACACAAAATAAGCTAGACTGAGCTTATTTCCTAACCAAATCAAGTGAAACAAATTGCAAACAACTTCAAATCCAATTTAAGAAACGTGTATTCAAGGATTTTAGCTAAAAGCCAAAATTAAGCAATTGAGTGCTTATCAATAAGCTCAAAATAAGCTACAGCCTAATCCAAACATCCACAACTTGATTTTATTATCAAAACTGATTAAGCACTTGATTTAAAGAAGGGGAAATCAAATTAGAACCAATTTCATCCAGTAATAAGCTAGATATCCGAAATAAGCTAAAATGAGCTTATGTTGACCAAACGTTGACCGATTTTTGGAAAAAGTTCAAATTTTCAGAATCTCATATTCAACACTAATGAAACGTTTTTGTGAAAGAAAATTAAGACTTTTATGAAGTAGAAATGAAGATAAAGAAAAACAGTGGTTCAAAACATCACAGAAAAATAAATTAGCTTAAGCTAAGCTAAAAAGCTGATTACTGGCTTATTTATGAAGGCTGTAGAAATTCCTCCTAGACACTGAAACTACAGATGTTGGTCTAGCTATAGAAAAAGATTAGAGCTCAAATGATCAACTAACAAAGATACAATGAGGATTTGAAGTTGACAAGTTCTGAAAATACAATTTTGGAAAATCTGATGCACAAAGTTCTAATGCACAAAAATGAACTAGAGGTCTTAAAAGTGGAAGTTAACAAACAAATTGTGCTACACTAGATCATATTAGGCTAGAACAGGCTAAACAATCAACTAATTACAATTAAATCACCACAAGTCTTACAAAGATTTACTCTAATCACTGTTGCCAAACACCCTAAATGACCTTTATATGGAATTTTGTGAAAGGTTTTTGAGCACAGGTTAAAACTGAGCAAAAGGCTATAGCAATCTCAAATTAGCAGTCAAAAGGCAAGGTGTACAAGCATGAAACAAGAGTAAAGCACCACAAGTACTCAAAATGATTAGCTAAGCCTATGAAAACTTGAAATCAGATCAAGATTTAAGCTAAGAAGCTATAACAGACTACACTTATGCTACAACAGGTTCTACAATCTATCCACAAGCAAACTAGCACCTTTTATCATGCATTCAAATCAATTTTACACTAAGTATGAAACATGGTAAGAACAATTGAGTGGAACCAAAATTGAGAAACTTTAAAACCTAGTGAAGATATCCTTTGGGTAGAAGAGGAGCGCTGAGCTCTCTTGTACTAGTGATACCACCACCTATCACTAGTATTCAACAAATATCAACCAACAAAACAGCTACAATCCTCTAGAATCATCAATCTGCTACAATTCTTCAAAGGAACAATGGCTAGAACTGTATTCTGATCAAACAGCAACAATACTTCAACAATGTCAGTTATGATCTATGATTGATCATAACAAACATTTAACAGCAACAATGGAATCACACAACAGCAGGAAAGTAGCAGGAATTGAAGAACAGAATTTGGCGGGAAACTTGAATTTGAAATTTTATTGATTGAATTCAGTTACAAAAGTAGTTACAAGCTACAAACTAACTAACTAACTCAAGAGTTTGTCAAACTCTTGAGTAGTTAGGGTAGAATGAGGGAAAAGGGAAAGGAAAGTTAACTAGGTGTTTTTTACAAAATTGAACTTCTCCTACAAATGAAGTACAAGCTAGGTATTTATAGGCATGAAAGGAGATTCTGTTGGAGTTTGTGACGTGTTCGGGCCAATCATAGCTTGACACGTGGAGGAATTCTGCAAATCCCACTTTGAAGGTGATGAACACATTTGGGTGTTTTTGATTGAGTGGATAATTTGCTAATTAATATGCACCGTTGAATTCGTCTTTCAAAACTGAGCAAAATTGGTGTTTTGATCTTCTCATGAAACGGCCTCTATAAAAATCCCGATCCTGGTAAATATTTTCTTTGAAGGAGAAGGACACGTGGCGGCCTTTTATTCGTTGAGGAGATGTCACACAGATCACACTGTTAGGATATGGTATTAAATGAGAGGCGGCGGAAGTGGGCTTTTAATGCTTGATCCGTGTACCACTTTTCCTTTCTTCTTATTGGCTCTTTCCCTTTCACATGGATTCAATTAGCAAAAACTTTCCAATCTTGGCAGATTTGGTCCTTGTACTTGGCAGATTGTATTTTCAAGCTATGATCTTTATCCTTTTGACATTTTTGACCCTTCAACTTTGATTCTTCAACAAAATGGCCCTTTGACTGAGTTGACTTTGTAGTTGACCAGATTTGACTTGAATCTTGACTTTACATTATTTGCACTTTAAGTCCTTCAACTTCCATAACTTGTCAAGATAGGTCCTTGAACTTTGAAATCTTGTCACTTGTGATCCTTCCTTGTCTTTTTTCATCCTTTTGAGCTTGGTTTTTCCTTGTTTGCTTGAAATTGTATCCTTTTACCTACATAAGATCACACAAACACAAACATACCACATAACACTGCTTTTTACAAGATAAATGGGTATTTTGCTTCATGTTTTAGGGTTATTTGTTGATAAAAGGATATGAGTTTAAGCTCATATCAAAACCCAACAACTTTTAAAGATCAAATCAATAAAATAAGAACTTAGGAACTTGAAGAGAAAGATGATGATGAACAAGATGAAATGGAAAGGTTAAACAAGAACTTGTATTGATGATTTAATGTATTCAACAATAACAAAACAAGGATTAAAATTACAAGATTGAAAATAAACAAAGATCAAGATCACCAAACACCCTATTAGTGTTGGTGATGATACGAACTAAAAGGGAGAAAAAGAAGGGGAAAGAAAAACTAAAAACTAACTAAAAAGCTGGATGAAAGTGTGAGGAGGGGCCTTTATATAGGTGTTCCCCTTGGTTGGTGAGTGGGCTTTCTCCCGTTATTCTTGTCTTCTCGTCTTTTCAGAAAAGTTGACGTTTTCGATTCTGATTCGGGATTTGTCGTCGATTAAATTTAACTCGTCTTTTAATTTCTTCGTTTAATAGACTTGAGTTTCTTCGACTTATGTAAATCTTCCATCCTTGGTCCTTTTCTTCGATAAATCTTCGAATAGGCCCAGTGACTTCAAATCTTTTGCATCTCTTGGACAATAGACTTCGTCTTGAGTCTCTTTCTTCCATAAAACCCGTGCAATCCCATGTTTTCTTTAATATTCATCCGGTTAGCTCTGAAAACACAATAAACACAAAAACCACGCATAATTCCAAACAAATGATATTAAATACGTGTTTTGGTCTTGTTTTAGCCAGAATTAAGTGGTAAAAGGATGGGTGTTTACACACCTATCACTTAGCCTATTAAATCAAAGTTTTGGGTTTTCGAGTCGCCTATAGGATCTTGCAAATTCTTAGACTTTCTCAAGTTTAGAAATCGCGTTTTAAAGTTCCCTTGATAAACGACTCTCTAGGATCAATTTTAGGAACTTGCGAAAAGTTCTTGTTCTTAACCCATGAGAGTTAAGACTTTCGCGTTTTATAGCTCCCTATATAATAGCCTAGCAAAACTCGACTTAAACATGTTAAGGATACTAGCTAGAGTAAACTAAGATAAGTAAACTCGGGTTGAGTCAAAAGATTCACAACGTTTGAAGACTAAAACCACTTTATTAAACATTTATTCTAGCAAGGAAAGAAATATGCAAAGGGGAAAAACTAATAGGCCAAAATAGATCAAAAATTTTGAAAAATGTCGAAAAATTGATTTTCCGGTTAAAATGAGGACAAATACAAGGAAAAGACCACTTAACTTCGCTAGAAGTCCCCCCTACACTTAAGATAAACATTGTCCTCAATGTTTAAGCAAGTGGGAGTAAACTCCCCTACACTTAGGACATTGTGCACTTTGTTTAAATCTTGCTAAGGAAAAGACAACTAAAGAGATTCATATTTTAATATTGAGAAAATATAAAATAGTGAATCGTAAAGAGTTTAGGATAGAACCGGGAAGAAGTGAAACACGGAATCACGGGTCGTCAAGAGTCATCAAGAGTGGATCATTGAAGCTCGAATCCCTGATTAAGAGAGGAGAGGAAATAGCAAACCAACGGGTCTCCCCTACACTTATGATAAAGAAAGCGAAAAGATAGATGCATGGGGTGCCTCCTAAGAAGCGCTTGATTTTTGTTAACCGAGTCGTGAGCCTGACTCGACCTTGATCATCAACGGAAGAAGCATGAAACATATCCACCAGGATCGAAGACATAGTTTTCGTCCATCAAATAGCACAAGCTTAAGGCGAACAAGGCAAGCCAAAGAAGAGTAGGCAAGGTTCCCTTAAGTAGTGATGGAGCACGGTGGAAGCAAGTATGGTGAGGTGCAAGCATGTCTTCAATATTTCCAAAGATTTTTCCTTTTATTTCATCAGGTGGATACTGAGATGGCTTAAAGATTGCAATACCGGGGTCGAACACCTTTTCCTTTAAGGGAAAATAGCACTCAAGCTCAACAAAATGGGAAGAAGATCCGCGAAGAAGCACAACCTCTTCCTCAGAAGTGGGACAAAGAGGTGTTAAATCATATGTGCTGCGGATATTGGTGTCGACCGGTTTCTTCTCCTTAGAAAGAATGTGCTTCAAATCCAAAGTAGGATCAAGACGATAATCTTCAAAATCATAAGGAGGAGCATCACTCTCATGAGGGAAGTAAGTGTTGAGAAATTCAGAGAAGTCTTCCTCAAATGAGTAATCATCCAAAGTAGGATCGAGTGATGGTGGAGGATCTTCATCGTGAGAAGAATCGCTCGAAAGAGTATCAGCCTCATCGAAATCATCATATGTGGGCAGATCAGGAGACTCAGAAGTAAAGTCATCATAATCATCCGAATCTGAGCTAGAATCATCATCATCATAAGCATCAAAGATCGGTGGAGAATCATAAATGGGAGAAGGTTCCAAAGTAGGGAGAGAATCATCCACATTATCATGAAAAAGTGGATTATCGATGCAAGAATCGAATAGAGGATTGGCGTAGACGGTAAAGTCATCGAGGACATTAATCATATTCACTGATTCGCGGCATCCAAAGGTTGTACTTGTAAGCTTCCCCATTTTGAAAACTTGTGCATCATCCCCGACTCTTAAGATTAACTCACCTTCGGCCACATCCACTAAAGCTCGTCCGGTTCTCAAGAATGGCCGACCAATTATTAAAGGAATACGAGGGTCCATTTCATAATCAACTACGATAAAGTCGACCGGGAAAGTAAATGTGCCAACTTTAATGAACACGTCTTCGGCTATACCAACGGGGTAAGCGAGAGTGCGATTTGCAAGTTCAAGAGTCATCTTTGTTGGAGTGAGGTCGAGCAATGATAGTGTTTTCCAAACACTCAATGGCATCAAATTAATACTGGCTCCGAGATCAGCAAGGGCAGTAAAGTCTTCAGTTTTGTTGAACACGCAAGGCAACACAAAACGACCGGGATCTCCAAGCTTTTCCGGAAGTTCTTTAATAATAACTGCAGAACAGTTTTCATTTAAGCGTGTGTTGGCGAGTTCAATCAACTTCTCCTTCTTGTTAAGCAATTCCTTAAATGCTTTAACAAATTTGGGCATGTGGACAAGTGCTTCAAGAAAGCTAATGTTGAAGTTCATCTGAGATATCATCTTCACATAGCGTGTCACTTCAGAGTCCTCCTTGGTTAGCAGTTTGGACTTGCCTAAACGAGAAGGATAAGGGATATTAGGTTTGGGTGGTGAAGGTGCGGGTGTAGCAGGTAAAGGTTGAGAGGTTAAAGGGTCCTTCCGAGGTACATCGTCATGACGAGGCGGAGACGGTAATGGTGCACTAATACTAGGTGTAGGAGGAGTAGGGATACATGGTGGTGGAGGAGGTGTAGATGATGGGGATGGGATTGGTGGATCGACAATGGTAATTCCACTACGAGTAGTAATAGCACTCACATTAGCTCGCGGATTGGTGACGGTGTTTGAAGGTAGAGAACTCGAAGAAGAAGGTTGAGCTGCGGGAAAGAAACTAGCAAGCATATTCTTCAAATCATTTGTTTGATTGCTGAAGGAGGATTGGATATTATCTCGAAGCTCGAATCTAATCTCATTTCCTTGCTTTGTGATATCTCCTTTAAGATTGATAATTTGGCTCTACAGATTCTTGATTTGCTCACCATGGGTTCTCATGATGGCTTCAACATCGGGAGTAATGGGTGGGGTTTGTTGGGTGGGTGGTTGATAAGGATTAGAAGCTCTTGGTGGGATTTGGTTGCTTCTATTGTATTTGTTGGCGGATTTTTGGTTTTGAGGAGAAAAACCGGGTGAAAGGTAGTTGTTAGATCGGTAACTCAGCAAATTTCTATCCCCTTGAGGTCGAGCTTGGTAATTTTCCGGTGAATAATTACCGTAAGCTGCATACACATTTTCCGGATTTCCTTGTGTCGAAGGACAATCGGTGTATGAGTGAGGACCGCCGCATGTTTCACAAGGAGTAGCAACAGCTTTTACTTGTTGTTGTTGTTGTTTGTTTGAAGCCAAGAGTTGCATACTTCTGCTCATTTCGGTCAACACACGTGTGAGTTCGGTCATATCAGGGTTTGCTGAGGTGGAAGAAACATTGACTCTCGGGTTGTTCCTTGAAGAAGCAGAGGAATCCCAGTTTTTGTGGTGAGTAGTCATGTTCTTAATTAGCTCTCTACACTCCTCGGGTCTCCTTTTCATAAATGTGCCACCGGCGGCTGCATTAATCGTATCACGATCACGAAAAGTCAATCCGTTGTAGAAAGTATCAATCAATGTGACGGGAAGCATGTTGTTGTTTGGACAACGATCAATCAAGAAATTATATCTTTCCCAAGTATCAAAAAGATATTCATCAGGATCTTTCATGAAACCGCTGATTTGATTACGAAGGCTCGTGACCATGGATGGTGGAAAGTAGCGCGACAAAAAGCGTTGAGTCATGTCAACCCAAGTGTGAATAGAATTCTTCGGGAGACGATCAAACCATTTCTCGGCATGATGTGATAAAGTATGTGGAAAGAGTTGTAGGCGTAGAACATCCATTGTGGCACCGGGCAACTTCATGCTTTGGGTGATTGTAATGAACTTGTCGAGGTGTTTGTTGGCATCATCATCAGGCAATCCACGGAATGGGTTTGTTTGCACTTGCTGAATCATGTGGTGCTTCAACGAAAACTCAGGAGCGTTGATTTGCATCGGCGCAATCGGTCCTCCTCGTCCAAACATGGTAGGTTAACAAACCTCCTCCATGGTCCGAAGATCGGGCTGTGGAAGAACATTGTTGTTATTATTGAGGTGCGGTGGAATATTGTTGTTGACACCTGACATACTTAAATCTTCTTGAGTCTCGGGCTCTTGATAATTAGAAGATCTAGTACGCATACACCTGAAAATGCAAAAGAAAAAGAAACCAAACACAAAGACAATATATATACACAATAAAGAGAAAATCTTTTTGTATTTTTGAAATTTTTAATTTTTATGGATTTTTATCAAGTTTTAATTTTTATGGATTTTTTTTTGAATTTTTTATGCAAGAAAAGTAACGCTCACGAATGAACGGATCCCAAAAAGCAACGCGTCTTTCACAGAAAACCGTTAATCTTTACGAAAAGAGCCGGCAGCGGCGCCATTTGATAACTAGGTTTTCACCTAATTAAAAAGATTCGTTCGTTGTGTTGGTCTAATCGAATTGATCTAGGTTAACTATGCGACTCAGTCGTTCTTTGGTGGAAACAATAATGTTGTGTCGTTGTAGTATATTAAAAAGTGCAAAAACAATTAAAGTAAAAGGCTTAAAATTAAAATGTGTTAAAATAACTGGCGTACAAATAAAACTAAGTCTAATTAAAGTGCTATATTTAAAAACTTTTGAAAAGTAAAATAATTAGATGAAAAATTTAAAGCGTGACGGAAATTAAAATTTGACAAGTATTAAAATGTAACCTAAAAATTAAACAAAGCAAAATTAAAATCCAAAACCCATAACCATCGGAATCCACTATCGGAATGCTGTCACCATACCATCGGAATCCAAATCGGAATGTTCTATCGGAATAAAAGGTGCAACCTATCGGAATGTAGCCTATCGGAATATGGTCCAGATCGCAATGTGTCAGATCGCAATACAGTTCAGATCGGAATGATACTAAGAAAAATTGGGCAGAACTTCGACTAAGTAAACCTCAGGATCCGTCGGAATGTGCGATCGCAATGTGCGATCGCAACCCCAGATCGGAATGAGGGTGATGTTACTCCTATCGCAATCCCGGATCGAAATGCAAAACCCTTGTCCAAAACTGTCACTATCGGAATGTGGTAAAGCAAGCCGTCGCAATGTGTGGAGAACCCTTACTTTCCGATGGATACAAATTCGTAATAAGAACAAGAACTAAATAAGCTATAACTAATAAGCAGTAATAAAATAAACTCAAATGAAACGAAAACAAAACAAGACAATAAGCTAAAAAGTTAAGACCTTTTCAAAATTTAAAAGACGAAACTTAATGAAATTAAAAACGTAAAAAGTAAAACTTTTAAGAAAACTTGGAATCAATTAAGCTAAATACCAAATAAGCACATAAGATTGTCAAACTTATGGCTATTTCGAATTAAGACTTAAAAGGAAAAAGAAACGACAAGACTTTTAATCAAATAAGCAATGGATTAAGCAAAACCTTGCTTAATCCGAAATTGTAACCGAATCAAAAAGAAGAAGAGTAGAATGAGATTGGTGAAAATAAGCTTGATCAAATGATAAAGAAAGATTAAAGACACGAATTTAAAGAACGTAAATTAAAAGCTTACTTGGAATTAAAAGGATAATTAAAGTGCAAAACATGTATTAAAAATGACAAGTAATTAAAGGTGCATAAAATAAAAGTGGAAGAGCTAATTTGTCAAGTTAGCCAACAAAAACTAATAAAATGAAAATGAAGGCTATTTATAGGAGATTAAGGAAGTGTTTAGAGGAAGCTTCCTCCTCTCCTTCCTTTCTTGTTAATTGCACCATTAAGTCCTTCCTTCTTAGTCTTTTGTTAATCTTGGACTTTAAGGACTTTTGGCTCGGGATTTCTTTAAACTCGTCTTTTAATTCTTCAATAAATAAGACTCGAGTTCTTCGGCTTTTGGTAAACTTCCGTTGAGTTTTTCTTCGATAAATCTTCAGAAATGCTCTTGGACTTCCGTTCTTTTTGCACTCTCGACTTCATCTTTCATCTTTTTCTTCAATAAAAGCCCGTAAATGCCGTGTTTTCTCCATTTTTCACAATTTCGTCCTAAATCACAACAAAAACACAAACCACGCATAATTCCGACATAAAAGACATAAAATACACGTTTTGGCTCGGTTATTATTGTAATTAAGTGGTAGAAAAGATGGGTGTTTTCACACCTATCAAAGGTTAATACTTAAAAATATAAAGCTTCCATGGTAGTAAATATTTGGCCAAATTTGAAAGGTTAAAATGGCATGTTTGGTGCTTGGTGGTTAACGTTAGAGACAGTGAACCAAAATAAATTTTGTGTGTTATTTGTTATTAAAGAAATGAGAGTTTAAAATTCTATAATTTGATAACATGCATAAGCATATGTAAGACGCGTTTCATTAAGAAAGACACTTGTGTTTCTTTATGTTTTAAGGCAAGACACGCCATCCTTATTGATTGGGTGAGATTTATATTAAATCTTGCCCCATAATTTTCTAAAGCGGGTATTATAGAAGCTCGATATTTTAAAAGTTACGCGATTTGAAAGATACGTGGTAAACCATGAAAAATAAACGTTCAATATAAAATAAAAACATCGACATTTGGTGAACATTAATATTTCGATAAATAAATGTGGGCGTATAATTTAATAAATATTAACGCGTCATCTAAACGAATGATACCTTAAGGTTTAATTTAAATTACGAACAATGCTCGTAAAATAAGAAATTAAGACGAAGGCAATAGAAAATATTTCTATGTCATAACTAAAATATTCACGGTCGATGACTGACATAAACATTGTCGATAAATAATATATGACACGTATTCGATACGTTAAAGAACAAACCATGCCGGCTAGTGAAGAATTCAACAAGATCAGCAAAAACGATCATGAAAAATAAAAGTCGATTAATAAATATTGGTCTGAATACTAGGAATAAGATTAGATCTCATTCTAAATGTTGATTTTAATGTTCAGGTTATTACATCATATAACCCTTTAAGAAGCGACGTCCCGGCGCTTAATTTGTCTCAATAGTCTTTAGTTTAATGGGGAAGACGTGAGGAATAGACAAGTCATCGCCGAGGTTCCTAACGAAGGTTGAATGAACAAAAGTCAAAGCAATGAGTATACATAACAGGCACAATGAACGGTTTGAATGTAAACTCAATCCTTATAAGGAAATAATAATACATAGTCCGAAGGAAAAGCCATTAGAAGCGAAAAATTAACAAGTTGTTAGTTTTTGGAATTGCTTCAAAGTACATTACTACTAGTTTATCAAACATGCGACAGTCGATATAAGTTCGAAAAAGTACACATGAATAGTGACGAGTAGAAAGGAGTAGGCGCATTTAAAAAATCTTCAATGCGAGAATCAATTCAAAACCTTGGTGATCACATCGATCAAATCGAAACACATATCAATCACGGTTCTCGTAAAAGAAACTACGTCATAAAAAAATCACATTGATAGTAAATAATTCCATGGAAAACGTTACAGAATATTCAGGGCGAGGCAATTATTACTGGTCGTACAAAATCACCTATTGGCATGATCTCAAACATGCATGCCTATTTCGTCAAAAGGGAATTCATCGATACGAACATCGTTTAGAGTATACATTACTCTATCGAAAGTACTATGATCCAAGTAAAACACAAACCTATCACTAAGCACATATAATCACATTACGACATGTTTGTAAAATACTCAAGCCATGTTAAATCAATAAGTTTAATCATGTTAACTCGTGCTTGCTAAATAGCCAAGCAATGATAAATAAGAATGTTTGACAGGATTTTCGGATAAGTCCATTCAAAGGAAAGTTTGCCAGTTAAAGGATGTTCATGATCTTGATTGCATAGATCCAAATCGAAAAATATTTTCGTCATCAGAGGGTGCTCACACACGGATCCATACCCAAATGAAATTACAGGGTGCTCACAAACAGATCCATACCCAACAGATAATTCTCGTTTTGTCTGAAAAATTATTCGATGAACCATCCATAATAACAAGCAAAATTTCAAAATCTTTTCATCCAAGATAAGCTATCAGTGATAACTTAATCGTCGGTCGATCCACAAGTACACAGTTAAATACTAGCGTCGATTAAACAAGTCGTCTATCCTTGGAACGTGTAATGGTTCTTAACTATACAACTTATCAAGCTTACGATAATCGGGGCACATTATAAATGGTCCATGAAGACAAATCACAACTTGGGAAAATACTAATGGGTTACTCGTACATAGACGATAATCAGTAATAACCATAAGGACGATGGTAATGAACGAATCATACCAACGAAACACGAGTCGAAGAAATACATCCGTATACAAAATAATCACAAACCAACTCAGGCACACTTGAGCCCACTCGTTTATAAATCGTTGTTTACATCCAAAGGCGTCCCAATCCGTGTAAACAAGAATTATAAATTTATGGTTCGGGAATTTATAACTTTCTTGTTCAAATAAAAAGGTGTCCCAGTTTATTTCAACAAGACGATTATAAATAATCATACTCAGGTAATACCATCTCAAAACGATATAATATCCAAATTACATACCATAGCAAGTAAAGGGTGTCAATAAACTTACTTTATGATATCTGTATTCAAATGTCCCATTCCATTTGAATAAGGAAATCATAAACAATCTATGGTCTAGTGGTTTAAAACTTTCTTATTCAAGTGTCATAATCCATTTCAGTAAGAGAACCTTAAACAACATATAGTTGGACGATTTAAAATATCTATATTCAAATGTCCTATTCCATTTAAATACAAAGTATTAAATTTCTCAACAAATGACTACTATGAGCATATCTTTGTTGTACCCAAATTATATATAGTTGATTTGGGTATATATATATATATTTTAGGTCCAACACTGTCATCCTCCTTTTCGCCAATAACACGTAATCATACACAATCAAACTAAACGTTACATTACGTAGAAGATGTCTCCTCGGAGAAATGATTCTTCAAAATCATAAGGGTAACGGAGATATGAATATCACATTAGTCAATTATGTTTCGAAAAGGGATGTCCTAAAATGGCACATCAAGATGCGATAACAACAATCGAGCTTAAATGTATCGATATGCGATAGATTACGAAACAATATATACGTACCCAATGTATCAAACTAGTTCCATACTCGTATTCGGATAATAAATTAGTTATCGAAATCGGTGATTGGCGATGAGGCCAAATTCTATACAAAACCGCATTATAAAATATACGATAATAACGTAAGGACCATTGCTTCACCTGCAATGCCTTTAAATATCATAGTATGTACATAAACATACATGCAATCGTTCCTATTACACATATGATCACACAATCAAAACCAAACATTCGTTTCTAGGAGCCATGAGCGCGCGGATACTCTGTAAGGCAACAAAACAATTTTACGAAAGAGCAGTTATAGTCTAGGTTTTAAAAACGACCTAGTTCTCTTTAACTAGTGCTCTGATACCAATCTATAACACCCCCAAATTCACAACGCAGCAGAATATCAACTTTGGGTGTTACTTCATAGCACATCACACATAGTCATAGAAAACGAACTCAAACGAGATGTTTTATTAAATAAACCATTCGATAACTTTATTAAACAAGAATTCATTATAAATAGGTCCCAACAATTTATAAAAACTTTAATAAATATATAAAAGTTTGTCAAATATATCGAATGGAAATTATTTGTTTTGCCTTTACTTTATCCCGCGCGGCTCCATGCTCCAGTTGCTCTTAAACCCTAATACCTGAGAATACATGCTAAAATGTCAACACAACGGTTGAGTGAACTCATAGGTTTTAAATAAACAGTACTGGCTTTTAAATAAACCATATAGCTTTTGAACACAAGAATCTCATCCACTGGCAATATTGTAACACATACAATATCAATACTCCACACTATTACGCTAAGCTCATGACACCGATGCCTTAATCAATAAATTTGACCTAGTCAAGTATCTTGCCAAATACCCCATACCTCACGTACAACACACCTAGCTGAGCCTCCAACTCACAGGTGCGACCTTCCTGGGTGGGGGTCATCATTCCCAATGGATCCATTCGTTTGTACGAGCGCCTACCCATCATAGGTAGTTAACGGTTCACGATTTATAGGGACTTTTCACTGGCAATAAGCAACTTAGCCTTACTAATAGTGGCTCATTACCTATACAATTAACGATTGTGTTCATTTTCCAAAAGCATTCAATCAAACGTCTTTACATTTATTAACAACATCTTGTATTCGTTCAAAGCATATATTCCAACAACGAATGTTTATTCACAATCATGTATCCTTTCAAAAGGATACAACACGTATGCTTATTTACCAAGAGCATGTATTCCCCCTCGCGGATTTATAAACACATATAAAGCAGTAAAAGCGAGGCTATGAACTCACCTGATATAGCTATTTCACGTAGATTAAGGTACAAACGTCATGTAGTCGATAAAGGACTTCACGAGATATCAATCGCTCATTGATCGAGAACGAGATGCCCAACGGTCGACATATAATCGAACGAGACCTAATATAACGAGACGCGTCTTAGGCTCGAGACTATACATAAGTCATATATATATATATATATATATGTAAATAGTTTACTTTAGTAAGTTTGGACATTGCATAAGTTTTATAAACTCTTTAGAAAACTTTTAATAAAAATCCAACATTTATAAAATGTTATTCATTTCTTGATAAACAAAGCCCATTACTAGTCCACTAATGGCCCATTAAGTGTCCAATGACTTAAGCCCATTACATGACCAGGTTTGAACTCATATATTAATCCTAACCTCAGGCCCAATAATGGCCCAATAACCATTATAAGTGTATGTCGGACTTTTATGACTGAAAACCACTTATATGCATTACGGGTTCTAAAACTCCCCAAAATGATGTCGACTTAATATTTCACGATGGTTGATTCTCGGGTCACATAACCATCAGTATAAAAATGAGTATATGCTTCCCGATAAGTGGGTCCTACCATTTCGGTTTTTATAAAAAACAACACGTTTTACATTAATTCAATATGATCAAATTCTTACAATTTACCGACATGTCTCGTAGATTAGATGATTTCTCTTAAACCATAAATAATCTACATGAGTTATTTTTACCAAAATAATTATTAACTTATGTAGTTTACTTATTATAAGTCCAATTACCCATAATTTATACTTATCATAACTCAATTACCCATTCTATCACTTAGAAGAGTTGGCTGTTTTTCGCAGCCAACTTCAGTCCCACCGTTTTGCCCGCCATTTCCAAACCGTGTATCCATAGAAAATCATCTGGTTGGTGTGTGTTCTACATAAGTTTAGCTACAACTTTAGTTTTACATATTTAGGGGTCAGTATATGAAATTTATGACTAAACAGTACATCTTTGCAGCAGGTCAGATTTTAACCTTGCTTCACTATTTTGGTCATATCTCACTTTCCGGGACTCGTCACGGGACGGGCCACCCGGAGAAATACTCACAAAACAACCCTCTATCCAAATATCTCAAGTATCAATGGACCAAACCTACTGATGTCAACAACATACCACGTTTTCTACTGTCCTGAGTTTCAACATAACAACTTTTGATCTAGGCTTGTTTAAGCTTGTCTTTTAGTGTCAAAAACTCATATATAATGTCCAAAAATCCAAAATAAGCTATTACAAATCTTAATCTCAGTATGTAAATGATAATTACATATTCATGAAAATAATATACAAATCAAAGATTACAAGAAAGTAATCAAAATGATCCTTACAAAGAAACATGAAGAAATCATCTCAACAATCAAGACAACCTCAACACTCCTATGCCCAAACCCACAATTTAATCAACAAAATGATCTTTACTCATGAATTACCTACAAGGAAGACCATATTTAATTGCAGCCCCATCTCATCCTTATACCATATCTTATACCATATCTTTAACCAACTTGTTTAAAGAAGGTTAATGCTTAAAAATATAAAGCTTCCATGGTAGTAAATATTTGGCCAAATTTGAAAGGTTAAAATGGCATGTTTGGTGCTTGGTGGTTAACGTTAGAGACAGTGAACCAAAAGAAAATTTGTGTGTTATTTGTTATTAAATAAATGAGAGTTTAAAATTCTATAATTTGATAACATGCATAAGCATATGTAAGACACGTTTCATTAAGAAAGACACTTGTGTTTCTTGGTGTTTTAAGGCAAGACACGCCATCCTTATTGATTGGGTGAGATTTATATTAAATCTTGCCCCATAATTTTCTAAAGCGGGTATTATCGAAGCTTGATATTTTAAAAGTTACGCGATTTGAAAGATACGCGGTAAACCATGAAAAATAAACGTTCAATATAAAATAAAAACATCGACATTTGGTTAACATTAATATTTCGATAAATAAATGGGGGCGTATAATTTAATAAATATTAACGCGTCATCTAAACGAATGATACCTAAAGGTTTAATGTAAATTACGAACAATGCTCGTAAAATAAGAAATTAAGACGAATGCAATAGAAAATATTTCTATGTCATAACGAAAATGTTCACGGTCGATGACAGACATAAACATTGTCGATAAATAATATATGACACGTATTCGATACGTTAAAGAACAAACCATGCTGGCTAGTGAAGAATTCAACAAGATCAGCAAAAACGATCATGACAAATAAAAGTCGATTAATAAATATTGGTCTAACTACTAGGAATAAGATTAGATCTCATTCTAAATGTTGATTTTAAAGTTCAGGTTATTACATGCCTTGCATCCGTTACAGGAGCCGATCCCTCCACTCATATTGTTATAATTAGTGGCAACCCCTCTAATTGTATGATGAGGTCACCCCTCTAAGTATTCATGCACATTGATACTTCATGATCTATATGGGATTTTGGGCATATTTAAAATACAGTTTTCAGTATAAAATAAACATAAGTCTTTTCAGAAATATAAACCTTTTTATAAACATACACCAGGTTTCCATGACTTCATTATTTCGCTGCAACTTACTTTCATTACATATTTTACTTATGTTTATGCCGCTCATATTATTATCATATATCCGTTCACTGAGCGTATTGCTCAGCCGTATATTTCCTTTCCATGACCCAAACGACAGGTAACCAAGGACAGACTCGAGCATGGAGAAGGCGTGCATTGGATAGGAGCTGCCTTAGACTTCTTTCCCTTGCACTTCATTTACTTTATGCTTGCTTGGAAACTTGTTTTGTCCTTCCTATTTCATTTACTTTATTTATGTTTGAGCTTATGTTTGTGAACCGATGTTCGATTTTGGTTTCCTTTTTTTGTCATTTATGTTTTAGGATATTACCTTGCATGCTTTGATGACGCGCCATAAATATCATGTAACGATCCACTTAACAAAGTGGGGTGTTATAATTATGGTATTAGAGACAAGGTTTCGACCTGTAGGCTCTTAAAATCAACCCTTTGACTAGTGGGTAGTCACTAGCGTCTTCCTAAACGGACAGTTGATTTTCATTTGTTTATTTCATGTATCATTGATTTTCTATTAAGTTTTTGACTAAGTAAGGATTGGGACAGGACTGGCCATATTTAGTCGCATTGGCTTTTCATTCGAATTTTGTGTTGTGAACCGACCTATAGGCGTTCACCCTTATCATGTCAATTTTGTGTTGTAAACCGACCCATAGGCGTTCACCCATGCTCATGTCATTTTCGTTGGCTATGCCTTCATGAACTATTTCATGCATCTCTTATGTTTATCCTATGTTTCTAACAGATTAATCATTTTATGTTGTTCCTCTTTTAAACTGTCATATGGCTGTATAATAGCCATATTCCATTTAAATTTTGACTAGTATGGATTGGACCCCAGCCATCCATATTTAGTCCTATGTTTTTAAATTCTATCCATGATATTTTCCCCTTGAAATTCGACAAGTATGGATTGAACCATAATCATCCATACTTAGTCACATGTCTTTTCTTCAAATCTTGTGGATGGAACCATAGCCATCCACATCAGTATATGTTTAATCTCCACTGATTATGTTTTATGCTCCTTATGAAGACGATGTTTTCATACTCTCATGTTGATTTTGTCTTCATGCTGTTTATGTCTTCGTCTCTTTATGTTGATTTCGTTTTCATCATGTTGATTATGATTTCATGCTAGTCATTGATGGATTTCATTTAATCCTAATTTTATGATAGTCATGGTTGGTTTTCATTGATCATGCTTTCATGTTGATCATCGTTGAATTTCGTCTAATCATACTTTTGCGTTTCTCTATGCAACTAGAATTATGTCTACGCTGGAAGGGCTAGGCTATCATGTTGCTCGCTTCAGTTTGGTTGCATAACCATTTAAATAATTGTTTCTTTTTAAAGGCATGTCAGATAATTGACACCCATACCAATCATTTCATGTACCGTATTCCACATGTACTCCATGTACCGTATCCCATGTGTATTACACTGATGAGATGGCATTTATACATGATCTCATCGGTCTTTTCGGGCTTTAAATGCATAAAAATGTCATAAAATACCATATATATGCTTGTGTTTGTTTACTTGTGTATTTTAGGTATGGATATCGTGAGAAAGACAAAAGATCACAAGGAACAAGGAAAAATTGACACGAGAAACGAAGCCGTACAAAGAACCAGGCCCTAATTCATGATTTATCCAACATTTACCCTTGAAGATTTGAAGATATGCAAGATTGATCCTCAATGAATGAAGAAATGACACTTAAAACCCTTGTGAAATCATAATTACAAGTTTGGTCCCTTAAGTTTGTCAAAATTAAACAAAAGGTCCTTCAACTTTGAAGAATTGGCAAGATTAGTCACTCATCAAATCTAATTTGTCAATTATGGTCCCTTATGAAGTTAAAGTTGCATTGAAGACCTTTGAAGATCAACAATGTCCAAGATCAGTCCTTGAATTATCCAAAAATGGCAAAAACAACCCTTGTAACCCTTTTTCCAAAGTTTGGTGCCAAAAGTGTAAAGTTGTGAAAGTTATTATCAAAGGGAATCAACTATTTGGGTTGAAAAACGTTTTATACCACATCTGCCAAAAAACAAGGACTTAAGTTGCTACATTTGAAACATTCAAATGTTTTTGCGCCAACCACAAACACAATCCACCCAAATCGGATCAAAAGGTGTCACAGTAGCAGTTAAGAACCCAGTTTTTACTCCACTTAAAACAAAGGGTAAAACGAAATTACCCTTACCCACACTTGATTCACACGCCCAGAAACCCTTCCCAACCTTAAAACACTCACTCCCACTCACCATGTGACCCCACACCCAAAACCGTTTCACCATCATGTGACAACTTATTCCCCAAGTACTGCCACGTGTTAAGATCAACAGCCCACATCCTTTGCTTCACTCCAAAGCTATTTTAAACGGTTTGGATCAATTTGGACAGCATATACCCAAGAATCGTCTAGAAGACCTCAAGGACAAATAGGGAAATTCACTTCTAGGGTTTGTGAATAGTTATAGCTTGGCATTTACCTATAAAAAGACTCCTCAACCTATGAGAGAGCTTTTGTTCCAAATTTTAGCTTTTAAATCTTTGTAATTCCTTTTTATGAAATAAAGTTTGAATTTCTGAAAATTTTGAATTCTCATTTGTTATTTATAAAAGTTTGGTATCTGATAAGCTAAAATCTGAGTTTCATATTCATGTTTGAAGGTTTTTGAGGCAAGGTTTTAGTTGATAAAGCTTGGGTTTCAAAAATCAGAAAGTGCTTGTTTATTTTGATCTCACCTTATTGTTTGTTCATCTTAGCAGCATTGGAAGCTGGTACTTGTTCTGCTAGTACCTCAGCTCAAACAATCCAAGGCCTGGATGTAGGTCTTGGAGGTTTGCATCCTTTTCCCTTTTCATTTTCTCCTTTATTTTTCTGAATTTGGTGATTATTGCATGTTTGTTCTTGAATCTGTGATATTATTGTTGATTCTGGTTTATTTGTGTTGATTTGATGTTATTGAAGTGTTGTTAACTGGTTTTGTGGTTTGAATCTGGATAATACTTTGAAAATTTGTGAAAACAGGTTTTTAAGGGGTGTTTGGGTTAACTGCATTAGTTGGATTTGTGGTTTGTTAAGTGTTAGTTTTGTGCTTGTGGTTAATAGTACATGTGTATCTGATATACTTGGTCACTTATCTTCAATTTTTGTGGTTTGAAACACCTAGATTCATAATAGGGCTTAAAAATCTTGTTTACTTGGTAAAATTGGCTAGGATTTTGAGGACACCTAGATCTAAGCATAGACTAGGGTTAACAAGTGTTAAATCTAGGTTAATAACACCAGGGAAAGAGATTTGAGTGTTTGAAATTGGATCTTTGGTCAAATAGATCAGCAAAAGTTTCTGCATATTCACTTTGTTCTTATCAGTAACTGCTTGTGCTTGATTCTGCTTATTTACTTTGATTCAGTGTTTGATATAAGTTCATTTGTGCTTATTCATAGTTTATATAGCTTGTGTATGCATCCTGTTGAGTTTGGTTTGCTTATTCAGGCTAAATCTGCTTATTTGTGCATAACTGCTTATTTTCCATGTTTGAGCAATATCTGGTTACTGTTTGATTGATTCTGGCTTATTGTGTGAACCAAATTGTGATTTTCTTGTTCATATTGACTCCTTGTGATTCACTGATCACAAGGGTGCCCTTGTTTCCAATTGAATCCAACTAAATCTCTCTAAAAAGCTTGGTCAAATAGTCAAAGCAGTGGGGACCAGTTCCTACTGAAAGTTCCCCCTGCTAGTGTTAATTGGGTTTCAGCTTATCAATAAGCTATAATAGCTTATTTTAACCAGCAACAACTTGGATTTTGTAATAGGTGCTCATTATTTGACCCATTTGTTCATACTAGAGCATTTGGTGGGTTGACTTTAGGGTTTGACTAGAAAACCAACTTAATTGACTTTTTCATAAGTGCTTATTGGCTTAGTCTGGCTTATTGGTTTTTCTTATTGGAATTTTGTTGATTGTTTTGGCTTATTGAGTTCATTTGTGACATTTTGCAAGTTGAATCAAGTCCTAAGGTGCCTTATTTCTCAAACCCGACTATTTTGTCATTTTGTGAAATATTACTTTGCTTATTTCTGGCTTATTGAGTGTGCTTTTTCAAAATTTCTTTTTACAGATCTCTTAAGCATCCCAAAAGAAGGTTGTGTGTCAAAATAGAGCTTATGGCATTAGCTTATTGCTTAATGGACTAAAAAGCCCAATAAGAATAAGTTGTTTGCTTAATAAGCTGTGATAAGCTCACTTTCAGCTTTTGGGCCTTTAGAGTTTTGTGTTTAGAATCAAATTTTGAGTCAGAGTGGGCTTTTCCAAGTCAATTGCGCCAGGTTTGACTTTTTGGGCTAAAAAGCCCATTTAAGTGGACTGTTTTTGGTTTTGGCCCATTTGAGGGCCTAATAGGGGTATTCTGGTCATTTCACTTTCATTTTCTGATTATTTAGGGTAAAATAAACTAGTTTTCAAGTTTTTAGAACTTTTTATAATTTTTGGATTTTTAATATTATTTTAATATTATTTTATTATTATTTTTCAAATTTCACATTTTTCAACTTTTTACATTTTTCTTAGCTTAAATACATTAAAATAGGATTTTTGCAACTCTTAGAATAATTTTATCACTTTTAGATTAATTTTTATAATTATTTTAAGTTTTAATAGTTTTTAAATCATTTTAAATAGTTTTTCTTAGTTTAAAAATTTCTAAAATTAGTTTTTAATCTTTTTAGGTCATTTTAGAGGTATACCAATTGAAAAATCTTTGTTTGGGCTTTTTTTGATAATTTATTTGATTTTTAGGGCTTTAATTAGCATTTAAAAATTGAATATTTAATTAGTTAAAAGGTTTGAAAAAGTTTTGATCATTGGTAAACTCTTAGTTTATTTATTTTGATTTTTGGTGAATTTTTGGTAATTTTTAGAATTAACTTTTATTTTAGCTTGTTTTACGATTTTTCGTTTTGTCGTCGTAGTATTAATTTCACGTCTTCGTCATCTTCTTTTCTCATCCCCTTCTAAACCAATATTAATCTCAAATCATTTACATCTTAGTCACACACATATACCTCCTTGGGAAACGAACTTTCATATCATAAGGGTCATTAACACTTGGTTTTTCCTAAAATCATTTGTTTAATACTTACCGCTTTTACGCTCCTTTTCCTAAAGGTCGTAATTTACCACAATCATTTTGGCGCCTCTGCCGGGGAGGTGGAGCGTGATTAATTTGTCTTGTTGTTTTTAATATTAACCATAAATAGTATTTGTATTAGTAGAAATCTACTAATACGTATTATCGGTTTTCTTGGTTTTTCTTGTGAAATTATTATTACTATATTGTATTAAGTATCACAATAAATACAAAGTATCTCCAAAAGCGTGAAAACACAACCTTAATTGGGATTTGATCTCCTAATTATTGTATTCGAATCTCAAACAAAAAGAAAAAGGCAAAAATAGATAAATACTTTCGTGAAGCTCGATTTTGAAAAATACAAACTATAAGGTGGGTATAAGGCGGGTATTATAAAATATACCCTATAGAAAAAGGCTCTTAAGTGCTTCGCGCCGCCTCGTTTTCCCGCTTGCTTGTGAGTATTTTGAGATTGAAGGCTAATCGAGGGTTTTTCCGCCCAAAGTATTATTACATATAATATATTTGCTTGGTTTCTTTGTGATTAAACCCTCTTGAACAATTTGGTTTTCACCAAAGTTCTAAAGTCATTCGAAGACGTTCACTCCACGTGATCGTTTCATTCCTTTGAGGCTTCTTTAATCAAGAGTTTGATTCGAGGAGAGATTTGGTAGATTGTTGTCTACGAAGATACACCAAAATAAAAAAAAATAAAAACAATCAAAAACACAAAAAAATTGAAAATTCACAAAACACCCAAAAATAATCTTCTTTGCTCACCTCCTATTCTTCGTGAAGTTTATGATCACTCGTAATCAAGCAAAACGAGCTCGTAAACGTCTTCAAAAGCAAGCCAATCAAGAGACGTTGATTGAAGAACAAACTCCAATTGTTGAACCTATTGTAGAACAAGAAGTCGTCATGGCTAATCGTACTATGATGGAATTTCTACAAGCACCCACCGAGGGTTTTGGAGAAGCCATTGTGATCCCCGCTATCCTTGCGGAGAATTTCGAGATTAAGACGGGTTTAATGTCGATGTTGCAAGCAAATACGTTTAGAGGTCATGAGAAAGACAACCCGCACTATCACATTAGGAATTTTAATCGTCTCACCGCTACTAGCAAGTTTAAGGATGTTCCACATGACGCCATTAAGATGATGTTGTTTCCATACTCGTTAGATGGACCCGCTAAAATTTGGCTTGAGAAAGAACCGCCAAATTCGATTTTGACATGGGGTGATCTCGTTTCTAAGTTTGTGAACAAGTTTTTTTCACCATCTAAAACAACACATATGAAAAATGAAATTTCACGATTTGTTCAAAGAAATAATGAAAGTTTTTCAATGGCATGGGAACGCTTTAAAGAAATGTTACATGAAGTCCACACCATGATTTTTCGGAATTGCATCAAATTGATACTTTTTATAATGGGCTTAATGATCATGAACGAGATTACTTGAATGTCGCCGTCGGTGGTAATTGTTTGTGCAAAACGACCGATGAAGCTTTAAAGATTATCGAGAATAGATCTAAGGTTTATAGCCCTCGTAACACACCGAGTGTTGCCAATTTGGGTTCGTCATCGTCGTCATCGTCTCGTAGCATTAATGCCTTACATGATGAAGCTAATGAGGAAAATCGGTTTTTCGATAGATTTGCTAATCTTATGTGTCATTGGAAAGCTCAAGAAGCTTCAAATTCCGCTTCGGTTAAAGCGGTTGCTAAGAGTTGTTTGTCTTGTGGTGGAGCTCATGATCTTTCCAAGTGCATTACCGCGGATGGTAACACTTCGAGTGCTTATGTAGCAACGGGAACTTACAACCAAAACGGTCAAGGTTCCCGCCCAAATCAAGCTCCACCAAATCAAAATGCTAATAACTATCAAAACAACAACCAAGGTGGTAATTACCAAGGCAATTCACGTAACTACAACAAGGAGAATTATCAAAGTGGGAATGGACAAGTGACTAATCAAAACCAAAACCGTGATTTTCAAAACACTACACAAGGTTTTCAAAATGCTCACACTAAAAATCTTCAAGGAGAATTTTTGGATTATGCTAAAGCAAATGATGCTAAATTTGATAACATGCAACGTGAGATGATTAGCTTAAGATCCGAGTTGAAAAACGAGCTTAAAAACGAACTTACTAACGAACTTAAAACTCATGCAAATAAAATGGAAGGAAATCTCCAATGTCTTCAACAAAACCAACAAAAGATGGAACAAGGACAACATGAGATTAAGCAAGAGTTGTTAAAAGCGGATGCTAGGCAATCAAAATTTGAGGACCGAATGGCTAAAATGTTTGAAGCAATCATGTGTAAGCCCTCTTCTTCGGGTGGTCTTCCTAGTGATACCATTGCAAACCCGAAGGGAGAAATGAAGGTTATTACTACACGAAGTGGTAAAACTTTCAAAGAACCAATCTCTCGTCCAAGTACTTCTACGGAGAAGGAAATCGAGAAAGAACCCGAGGTGACGGTCGAAAAGGAGCACATTACAATCCCACGAAGTACCGCTCAAACCACACCTACGGTTGAACCAATACCAATCATGGAACCCGAGATTCCAAGGCCGTTGCCTAATGTCCAACCCACACCACCCTTACCTTACCCTTCGAGACGAAACAAAGAGAAATTGCAAGAACGTAACAAACAACAAATCGAGCTTTTTATAAAAATGTTTCAACAAGTGCATTTTGATGTGAGTTTAGCCGACGCATTGTTGTATATGCCTCGTTTCGCTTCCACTTTTTAAAGTATGATGAGCGATAAGGAAAACCTTTCAAAGCTTGCTAATTGTTCTTCGGTTTATCTTAACCGCGTACCAGAAAAAGTTAGTGACCCCGGAAAGTTTCTCATTCCTTGTGACATACAAGATATGAAAGAATGCCTCGCCTTGGCCGATCTTGGTGCGAGCATTAATTTGATGCCATTTTCCATTTGGAAATCGCTTTCGCTTCCGGCTCTTATTCCTTCGAACATGTCTATCGAGATGGCCGATCATTCTACGATTCTAGCATGTGGAGTAGCCGAAGATGTTTTCGTGAAAGTGGGGAAGTTCTACTATCCCGTTGATTTTATTGTAGTTGACATCCCCGCGGATCCTCAAGTTCCTCTAATTTTAGGTCGTTCATTTTTAGACACCTCGAGATCGCTTATCGACGTTCATGCAAGAACTATCACTTTGAGATTCAACGAAGAGGAACTTGTTATAAACGCTACTCAAAACTCAAAACCTTCTCATGTTTAGGCAATCGCTACCATCAATCACATTGACATCGTTGATGTGGTTTGCGATGAATTTTCACAAGAAGTGTTAGGTTTTTCCGATAGCTCGTCAAGTGGCAATCCTACTATTTTGGATCCGATTCTTGCTAATTCCACACCAAATCTCACTCCATTCTAAGGAGGCGATCTCACTTCAAATGAAATCGACAATGAAGATGAGGTGTTGATTAGTGATGATACTTCTATTCCACCATTTCTTTCCGCCGATGGAAGTTATGAGCGTTGAACCAAAATCTTCAATCGAGGAACCGCCTATCCTTGAATTGAAAGATCTTCCTTCTCACCTTGAATATGCATTCTTGGAAGGTGATGACAAGTTGCCGGTTATTATTGCAAGAGGTCTTGCTAATGATGAAAAAACCGAGCTCTTGAAAGTTCTTAAAGCTCATAAAGGGGCAATTGCATGGAAAATTCCCGACATTAAGGGTATTGACCCAAAATTTTGTACTCACAAGATTTTAATGGAGGAGGACTACAAACCCGCAATTCAAAGTCAAAGAAGGGTGAATCCCAAAATTCACGATGTCATTAAAAAGGAAGTATTGAAACTCCTTGACGCGGGAATGATTTATCCTATCTCCGATAGCCCATGGGTGAGCCCAATCCATTGTGTCCCTAAAAAGGGAGGAATGACCGTTGTGCCTAATGAAAACAACGAGTTGATTCCCACTCGTGTTGTGACCGGTTGGAGGGTGTGTATTGACTACCGAAAGTTAAATGACGCCACTCGTAAAGACCACTTTCCTTTGTCCTTCATGGATCAAATATTGGAGCGACTCGCGGGAAATGAATTCTATTGCTTTTTAGATGGTTTTTCCGGTTACTTTCAAATCCCTATCGACCCTCGTGATCAAGAGAAGACTACGTTAACGTGTCCTTATGGAATGTTTGCTTATCTTAGGATGCCTTTCGGACTTTGTAATGCACCGGGTACGTTTCAACGGTGTATGATGGCGATTTTTCACGATATGATCGTGAAGTCGATGGAAGTGTGTATGGATGACTTTTTGGTGTTTGGCAATTCGTTCACGTCGTGGTTATCTAATCTCGAGCAAATGTTAAAACGTTGTGAAGAAACCAATCTTGTGCTTAATTGGGAAAAATGTCATTTTATGTGTAAACAAGGAATCGTCTTAGGACATAAGGTGTCGAAAGCGGGGATTGAGGTCGACAAAGCTAAGGTAGACGTCATCTCCAAGTTACCTCATCCCAAAACCGTTAAGGGAGTTAGGAGTTTCCTAGGCCACGCGGGCTTTTATCGTTGTTTCATCAAGGACTTTTCGAAAATCTCTCGACCTATGACACACCTTCTCGAGAAGGATGCTCCTTTTAACTTCAATGAGGATTGTGTTAGAGCTTTCGAAACTCTCAAAAGGAAATTTACCGAAGCTCCCATTCTTGTTGCTCCTAATTGGGAATTACCCTTTGAAATCATGTGCGATGCAAGTGATTATGCTATAGGGTCCGTCTTAGGGCAACGTTATGACAAGCATTTACGTCCTATCCACTATGCTAGTGAGACGATGACCGAGGCTCAGTTAAAGTACACCACAACGGAAAAGGAATTCCTCGCCGTGGTCTATGCTTTTGAGAAATTCCGACCTTATCTAGTCTTAACTAAAAGCATCGTGTATACCGACCATTGGGCTATCAAGTATCTCTTAGCTAAGCAAGATGCTAAGCTGAGATTGCTTCATTGGATGCTCCTCCTCCAAGAATTTGATGTCACCGTGCTTGACAAAAAAGGAGCCGAGAATCTAGCGGCCGATCATCTCTCTCGTCTAGAAGATCCTCACAAAGATGTTTTCGAGAACAAGGAAATCACCGAAACATTTCCTCTCGAGACTCTCGGTGTAGTGAATTCTAAAGACAACACCCCATGGTTTGCCGACAATGCAAATTACCATGCGGGCAATTTCATAATCAAGGGTATGACGACACAACAAAAGCGAAAATTCTTTCGTGACGTCAAGTTCTATTTTTGGGACGACCCTTATCTCTTTCGGGTTTGTGCGGATCAACTCGTTCGACGTTGTGTTTTTGGTGCCGAAGCTTCTAATATCCTTAGAGCTTGTCACGAGGGACCCACGGGTGGTCACCACGGTGCTAATCTCACGGCTAAGAAAGTGTTCGATGCCGGCTTCTTTTGGCCTTCTATCTATCGTGATGCACACGCACTTGTGAAGTCATGTGATTCGTGCCAACGTCAAGGAAAATCGTCTCAACGTGATGAAATGCCGCAAAACATAATTCAAGTGTGTGAGATTTTCGACATATGGGGAATAGACTTTATGTGGCCGTTCCCATCGTCTCATGGCAACAAATATATCCTTGTCGCGGTGGACTACCTTTCTAAGTGGGTGGAAGCTAAGGCTTTGCCTACTAATGATGCTCGTGTGGTAGTGAAGTTTTTGAAGCAACTATTCTCTCGGTTCGGAACCCCTCGTGCTATTATAAGCGATCGTGGAACCCATTTTTATAATGAGAAATTCGAGAAGGTCTTAAAGAAATATGGAGTTACTCATCGTCTTTCTACGGCTTATCACCCGTAAACGAGTGGGAAAGTCGAGGTTTCGAACCGAGCTTTGAAGAGGATTTTAGAAAGGTCAATTGGAGAAAACCGTGCTTCATGGTCCGGCAAACTCGATGACGCTTTATGGGCCTTTAGGACCACTTATAAGACACCTATCGGTTTCACTCCTTATAAGTTAGTCTATGGGAAGAATTGTCATTTGCCCACTGAATTGGAGCATAAGGCATATTGGGCCCTTAAGCATGCAAACTTTGACTTGAAGACCGCGGGAGATCACCGGAAAATACAATTGAATGAATTAGATGAATTAAGAGACAATGCTTATGAAAATTCATTGATTTTCAAAGAAAAGACTAAAAAGTTTCATGATGCAAAGATTAAAAACCGGGTTTTTAACGTTGGTGATCAAGCGTTACTTTTTAACTCTCGACTTAAGATATTTTCCGGGAAATTGAACTCTCGTTGGTCGGGTCCGTTCACCATTACACAAGTGTTTCCTTATGGGACCATCGAGCTAGCTCAAGATGATGGTCCTAACTTCAAGGTGAATGGACATAGGCTTAAGCACTACTTTGGTGGGGAAATTCCTTCAATGGTTGACCTCGACCAAGTCACCTTCCCCAATGATAATTAGCATTGAGGGGATCGAGTCGAGCTCATGACTCGGTAATCAAACACGAGGTGCCTCGTGGGGGAGGTCCCATGCTTATCCTTTTATGCTTACTATTCACTAATAAGGGGACTTATACCCTTCCAACTCGTTGTCTCGTGGTTGTTTGTGATTGTGTTATCTAGATCATCATCACCTACGATTGAAGACTCTCGTGTTCGTTTACGTGAGCTTCCATCGTTTGCTTGAAGAAGTTTTCACGAATCCATTGATATATCCTTTATTGTTCTAACAATTATCTTTTAGCATACTTAATAAACGGCTTTAGATATATTGTTGATCACCCATTTCCATGCTAGACCCTAAGCTGTTGGGAATAAAATATGGGTCAGTTCACTAGACGCTGATAAGAAGAATGTCAACGCTGATAGGATGACATTGGACGCTGACAGCCAAGCGTTGACATTGAAGAAGTCAACGCTGACAGCCTTGAAGATTGACACTGATGGAATATCTTCATACGTATCTTTTGTTTATTCGTTTCTTTATTTATGTATGGTAAAGATAAGCACAACATTGTATTTTCTATTATTATCTTTACCTAGAATAGTTGATTCGTAGCTTATTGTACAAGACTTCTTGTTCTATAAAAGAAGGTCTTTTAGGTTAAAGTCATATATAAGTTTTCATAAGTATTCGCAAGTTAAACTCTTTCATTGTAATCAAGCACGATCATTCTAATACAAGTGAAAGTTTGTTTAACATCTTTGTGTTTTAGATCAAGTGTTAATTCCGCATAACACTTTGTTACTTTATTCATAAGCAAAGGTTTCTCTACGTGTAGTACTTGATCTAATCTCGTATACACAAAGCTTAATCGATCTAAGTTTGGGATCAACAAGTGGTATCAGAGCTTGTTGAGAAACTTTTGATCTTTAAGTAACGCAAGAACCCTAAAACACCAAAAACCCTAAAAACCCTAAAAACACCATGTCTGGCACAGATCAACCTGCTTCTTTGCTACAAAACAACTCCTCAAACCCTAGTATCAAAATTCCCATGTTTGATGCCAGGAACTTTGAGCTTTGGAAGTCCAATTTTGAGCAATACATAGCTATTCATGACTACACTCTTTGGGAGATTATCGAATATGGGAACACATTCGACAAAGCAGCAAAGATTACTGCTGCAATTGCCACAAGGACAGCTGTTCCTAATTGTCCTGAAGCTGATAAGGTGGAAAAGCCTGGAGATGGGAGAGCTGTAGCTGTTGAAGATATAGCCAAGAAGAGGGTGGACATGAAAATCTTGAACATCTTGAAACATGCCCTAGGTCATGAGAATCAGCACAAGTACAAACGCTTTGAGTCTGCAAAAGAGCTTTGGGAAGCTCTTGAAGTAGCACATGGTGGCAATGCTGACACAAAAGAAGAAAAGAAGAAGCAACTCTTGCATGAGTATGCTGTCTTTAAAGCTCAACCTAATGAAAATCTCAGCAGTGTGAGAAGTAGACTTCTTGACATCACAAGTCAACTTTCCTTCATGGGACCACAGATTGATGACCCTGAATTGAATGCTACTTTTCTCAAAAGCCTTGGTGATGTATGGAAGATTGAGACAAGATCCATTCTTGTCAATAATACCCATAAGACTTCCAGGTTTGATGACATCTTCAACAAACTAAGACTGTTGGAGAATGAATGGCAATTGGATAGTGATAATAAATCTTCCAGTAGCAACATGGCCTTCTTCTCAAAAAGTGAAGGTCAATTTGATTCCATGAACTTCTATGGACATCCAGCCACTGGATCTCAATGTGTCAACGCTGGATCTCAGCCTGTCAGCGCTGGATCATATCCTGTCAACGCTTTATACTCAAGCGCTGACACACACAATCATGGCGCTGATAGAATTACACCTGCTGGTTTTGATCTAGATACTGTGTGTGCATTCATTGCTTCTTTGCCCAGTGATTCAAGAATTACATATGAAGATCTTGAGCAGATAAGTGATGAACAATTGGAAGAAATGGACATCAAGTGGACTATGGCTCTTGTAAGTTTAAGAGCAAACAGGTTCAATAAAAGGTTCAAGAAGAAGATGACCTTTAATGCTAAGGATGTTGCTGGATTTGACAAGTCCAAGGTTGAGTGCTACACCTGTCATAGGATGGGGCACTTTATGAGGGAATGTAGATCTCCAAGAAGATCTGATGCTGGGAAGCCTTCAAGCCAAATGATTAAGAGCCCAGATCCCAAGGCCATGGTTGCTGTTCAACAAATTGATGGTGTTGGAGAATGGGACTGGAGCTGGATGGCTAAGAATGAGGAAGAGGACAGAGCTTTGGTTGCTGAAGTTAAAGAAGAGCATGCTGAATATGCTCTCATGGCACACTCCTCCTCTTCATCAGATAATGAGGTATATGATGATGCTTTCTGTTCTAAGGGTTGTCGTTTAAATACTGAAAAATTAAAACAAGAGATAGTAAAATTATTAGATGAGGCAAGTACTGAAAGATGCAAAGTATCTAATTATCAAATTGCTCTCACCCAAACAGAAAAGACAGTAGCTGAGTATAAGAAAATGGAGTTTGATTTAAAGGATCAAATAAATATCTTAAAACATGAGTTACATCAGAGTAAAGATGTTCAAGATATAGTGAACAGGGTTAATCTTGATTTGATAGCTCAGTTAGAGGAGGCTAACAAAAATAAAGATAATGTGAGTCTTAAAATCCAGAGATTTGATAAGGCCACACAATCCCTAGGAGAGTGTGTTAGTAAACAAAGAGACTCTAAGGATATGAGTGGGATTGGGATGAATAACTATACTGGTGTTCCACCACCAGCTGGGGATTTCTATGGTGTCCAATCAAAGGACTTATCTTGGACTGGCTTGCCAGAATGCCAAGAGGAGGAATTCATTCCTCCACCTAGAGTGACTTCCCCAGTTGAGGAATACAAGCAAAAACTGACTGACCTAGATGAGTGGAAGAAAGCTAACCACACCTTGTTTGTTAAGGGAGGGTTGTTGTGTGAAAGTCCAAATGAGCCCACACCAAACATGATACCAATTGTGGAGTCCTATGATCCTAAACCTATTAAGATCACACACCCTACCACTGGCAAAGCTGTTGACCTTGGCCCACAAACTGTTAGAAAACCTAGTGTTAAATATGCAGAGATGTATAGGAATACTAGGTCACCAAAAAGCCAAGTTAGTAATCATGGAACAGGCTTCTTTGCTTCTAGACCTAAGACTATGTCTAGAAAAGCTTGTTACACATGTGGTAGCTTTTCACATTTGGCCTACAAATGTGTCAACGCTTCCAATGTCAACACTGATAGGAACCATTTCAGCGCTGACAAAAGTCAACATAGGTCAAACACTTTCAGACCCAATACTTTTGTGAACAACAGTTCACAAGTTGTTAGACCAGCCCCATTCTTTTCTAGAGGGTCTAACACACAAGGCCTAAGACCTTTTCAAAAGTCAAACACTTGGTCAAATAGGCAATGGGTTCCTGTAGCAAACCCTAGGTTCAACGCTGATAAGAGCAATCGGGGCGCTGACAAGAGAAATTTCAGCACTGACAGACACACTGCTAAACCTAGGTATTTGCAACCACAGGGAAATAGGTCTAAAGCTTCTACTAGCTTAACATGGAGACCAAAACAAGACCAAAACCCTAATTCTACTGGTATTTCTATGACATGCAACATGTTTCATTATATTTCAAAGGCATTGTCAACACCAATTGGGGTTAACTGGGAATTTCATTCAAACAGGGATGAAAATGGGGTTGTTATGAGAACCAAGTCTGTTCTTGTTGAACAACCAAATGAATCCAAGTCTTCCAAGGCTTGGGTTCCCAAAGAAAACTAATGTGTTTTCTTTATGTGCAGGGCATTCAGAAGAAGATCAATGACTATGGATACTGGGATAGTGGATGCTCAAGGCACATGACAGGAAAGGAAGACTATCTGACTAATTTCTCTCCTATTCAAGATGGTGATAAGGTATACTTTGGAGGGGGCTACGGCACCATCACAGGAAAAGGAACCCTTGTCACCAACAATCTACGATTTGAGAATGTCTTCCTGGTAAAAGAACTGGATTATAATTTGTTTAGTGTATCACAAGTGTGTGATAACAAAAATAAGGTTCTTTTCACAGATACTGAGTGCTTGGTGTTAAGCAAAGATTATAAGCTACCTGAGGAAAAATACATAGATTTTAGAACACCAAGGCATAAAGACATATATAATGTGAATCTTAATGGAATTAAGATAAATAATAAAATGTCATGTCTATATGCTAAAGCCTCAGTAGATGAAAGTAATCTTTGGCACAGGAGATTAGGGCACATAAACTTTAAGAATATCAATAGACTTGTGAGGCTTGGTTTAGTTGATGGTTTGCCTGAAAAGGCTTTCCACAATGACCACTCTTGTGTTGCATGTCTTAAGGGCAAGCAGCACAAGGTCTCATTCAGGTCTAAACAGGTGCACTCTAGTTCTAAACCACTTCACTTATTGCATATGGACCTCTTTGGTCCAACTAATATAGAAAGTTTGAAGGGTAAATCATATTGTTTTGTTATCACTGATGATTATTCCAGGTTTACATGGACTTTCTTTTTAGCCAAGAAAAGTGAAACTGCCCAAAGTCTGATTAATTTCATTACCCAGATAGAGAAGAAGAATGGTAATGAGGTCAAAATTATTAGAAGTGACAATGGGGGTGAGTTTAGAAATCAGTTGCTAGATGATTTTTGTGCCAAGAAAGGGATTACCAGGCAGTTTAGCATAGCTAGAACCCCACAGCAAAATGGGGTTGCTGAAAGGAAGAATAGAACCCTTATTGAAGCAGCCAGAACCATATTGGCTGATGCCCACTTTCCTATAGCCTTTTGGGCTGAAGCTGTTAACACAGCTTGTTATGTTCAAAATAGGGCATTGGTCAACAAGATACATAATAAGACACCTTATGAATTACTTTGGGGAAGGAAGCCCAATATTGGCTTTCTCAAGCCTTTTGGATGTCATGTAGTTGTTCTAGAAACTAGTGAGGCCCTAGGTAAATTTGATTCTAAAGGTGATGAAGGCTACTTCATGGGTTATTCAGTGCAGAGTAAAGGATATAGGGTTTACATTAAAAAGGAAAAACGTATACTTGAAAAGGTACATGTTAGGTTTTTAGAAAGTAAACCTAGTGATCCTGAAAGTGGTCCAAATTGGTTGTTTGACTTAGAACCTTTATCTAGAGCTTTGAATTATATGCCTGTTACTGATCCAGACATTGTGAAGGTAACTTCAAGTGTTTTGGAAAAGAAAATTGGTAATGTTTCAGGTATACAAGTTGCTAAGGAGGATGGATCACCAGCAGTTAAATCATCTCCCACACAAGAATTTGTTACACTTCCTATATGGACAGATGAGTATTATGCTGCTGCTACTGCTGCTAGGAAAGATAATGGTGGTGTTCAAATACCACCAAATACAAACATGCATGATTCTTCAGGCGCTGACAAAGGGAAATCAAGCGCTGACACGACCAATTCAGACGCTGATGGCTCAAACGCTGATAACAACAGTTCAAGCATTGTTAGCCCAAGCGCTGACAAACAAGGTTCAGACTTTGGTGACACCTTTACACAGCTTTTCTCTTCCCATTTTGAACAGGGTGGCCCTTCCAATGTCCATGAAGAGATTTCTGTTGATCAAGAAGAATCTGAAGAAGATATTGGCAACATGGAGCGTGAAGTTGAGGACACCAGACTCTTTGAAGGAGGAGTTCTTACTTCCACAGCAAAGGATCACCCCACATCTCAGATCATTGGTGATGTTATGGCTCCAGTTCAGACAAGAAGATCCCATCAAAGTCTTGGTGGATTTATTGCCAATATACACAAGAAGGTTGATACCCCTCTTGTACAAGCATGTTTGTTTGCCTGTTTTCTGTCACAGGAAGAACCCAAGAAGATTTTTGATGCTCTCAAAGAACCAAGTTGGGTGGAAGCAATGCAGGATGAGCTTCACCAATTTGCTATACAGGATGTTTGGGAGCTGGTTGATTGTCCTAGATATGTGAGACCAATTGGGACAAGATGGGTTCTAAGGAACAAGAAAGATGAAAGAGGCATTGTGGTCAGAAACAAGGCACGTTTGGTAGCTCAGGGATATACACAAGAGGAAGGCATAGATTATGAAGAAGTCTTTGCTCCAGTTGCAAGAATTGAAGCTATCAGAATTTTCTTAGCTTATGCATCTTGCATGAACTTCACTGTTTATCAAATGGATGTGAAGAGTGCTTTCCTCTATGGGACAATTGTTGAGGAGGTATATGTCATGCAACCTCCTGGTTTTGAAGATCCTGAGAATCCAGACAAAGTTTATAGAGTGAAGAAAGCAATGTATGGACTTCATCAAGCCCCAAGAGCATGGTATGGTACATTGTCCACCTACTTGGTGGAAAATGGTTTCAAAAGGGGCACCATAGATCAGACCTTGTTTACAAAGAAGAAAGGAAAACATGTGTTGCTTGTGCAGGTCTATGTTGATGATATCATTTTTGGGTCTACTGATCCAAAAATGAGTGAGGACTTTTCCAAGCTCATGACAGATAAATTCAAGATGAGTGCAATGGGTGAGATGAACTTCTTTCTAGGTTTACAAGTTCAGCAGAAAGAAGATGGTATCTTCATCTCCCAAGACAAGTATGTAGCTGAAATCTTGAAGAAATATGGTTTTTCTCCACATGAGAAGGAGGCTTCCACTCCTATGGATAGGCAACACCCTTGGGGAAAAATTGGTGCTGGAAAGGATGTGGATGTTAGGCACTATAGATCAATGATTGGATCATTGATGTATCTTACAGCCTCAAGACCTGACATCATGTTTGCTGTGTGTGCATGTGCACGCCATCAAGTAACTCCCAAAGAATGTCACCTTTTTGCTGTGAAGAGAATTTTTAGGTACCTAAGATGTTATCCAGATCTTGGCTTGTGGTACCCAAAAGATTCTCCATTGGACCTTATTGCTTATTCAGACAGTGACTATGGTGGTGACAAGTTTGATAGGAAATCCACAACTGGTGGATGCCAATTTCTTGGGAGCAGATTAATATCTTGGCAATGCAAGAAACAAACAGTGGTGGCAAACTCTACAACTGAAGCAGAATATGTTGCAGCAGCTGCTTGTTGTGGACAAGTCTTATGGATTCAGAACCAGCTGTTGGATTATGGGTATAATTTTATGCATACCAAGATTTTTGTAGACAATAATAGTACTTTATGCATTATTAAAAATCCTGTACATCATTCTAAAACCAAACACATAGAAATTAGACATCATTTTATAAGAGATTGCTTTGAGAAAGGTTTAATACAACCAGATAGGGTAGACACAGAAGACAATGTGGCTGATTTATTAACTAAACCTTTTGATGCTGGAAGATTTCAATATTTGGTAACAAATATTGGAATGGTTAATCTCTCTTAATATGTGTTTTGGAACCTTTTTTTTTGTAAAAGTATGTACAGGATAATGCATTGTTATTGGTCTTTGTGATGATTTAGATTTTCCACATTATTTTTCTAACACTGACAAAGGTAAATGTAACGCTGTCAAGTGTTATTTTGCCGTTGTTAGAGATATTATTGTCTAACGCTGACAAGAGTTTCTTCAACGCTGATAAGTGTTGTCGGGACGCTGTCAGCAACAAATGTTAGTTTTGTGGTTTTCATCTAAATGTGCAGGTGATGGTAGCTTTCTGCCATTGGATACAGAGTTGCTTATGGATCTTTGAAGAGCTATTTGGACATGTCTTTGTTTATGGATGATGGTTGGAATATTTATATTCCTATCTTGACATAAATTTTTAATGTTCATATATATATTTAGAGAACTCATGTATCATAGTTTAAGGGGAGGTTTAAGGAACCTTTAGGACTCTTGGGTATTCTTATAATACTCTCATCACAATTCTAGATTGTGTCCACAGGTGAGTATGGGTTAGTTTTACTAAACCATGAGGCACTGTAGCATGCAAAGGTGACAACCTATGCATGCTGCCAAGACATTTTTGGCCTAGAATTGGTTGTGGTCTGATGGGAGACTTGGGAATACTTTGGTTATGGGTTTACCTGGGAGTTACAAAGAATTTTATGAAATAACTTTGTTGGTAAGTATTTTGGTTAGCAAGGGACTCTAGAGGACATTTGTGTCTATCTTGCTTATGCAAGTGTGCATAAATGGACAGTGCTTGCCGCCCAGTAATTATTATCAACTTGTAAGATATTTCCCTTAGGATAAATTACTTTGTTAAGGTCTTTTTCTTTTTCAATATTTTTATTTTTAGACGCTGACAAGTTTTTCTCCAAACGCTGTTACGTCCAATCGTGACGCTGACAAGGCTTTAGGCAAACGCTGACAAGAAAATATAGCCGTTGGGCGCTGATGGGCTATTTTTGACCGTTGACACCTAGTGGGCCCTACCCAGTTGTTATTTTTGACTAATCTTTGGCCGTAATTTTGGGGAGTTGTTACTTTTAATTAATGCATGAGATAAGTTATATTTGATTCAATATTTTCATGATTGCTCTTTGAATATAACCGCCTCATTTTTGACCAATCAAAATCATGCATCTCTCCTATAAATTTGGTTAAATCTTTTTATTCTGGGTATTCATATTTTCTTGTCTAACATTTTTCTCCTAGATTTTTCCCATCTCACATAACCTAACCAGCTTTCAAACATGGCACCCAAATTCAACTCAAAGAATTTAACATTGGAGTTCAAGAGCCAACACAATATGGTAGCTTACTTGACTGCTGATGATGATTTGTTTCCTCAGTATTCACAGATGGTGGCATTTTTAAATGCATCTTCGTTGAGGTATGCACTTTCTCATACACCATTAGTCCCTGTCGCACACATTAGACAGTTTTGGAACACTGCTAGTTCCACAACAGCTAATGGAGTGACCACATTAACATCTACTGTTCATGGAAGAACATGGGTGGTCACTGAAGCCTTGGTTCGCCAAGCTTTGCGTCTTGATGACGCTGATGGTGTGACTACCCTTGCCATTGCAACAATAGAACAAGGTCTTAGGGAATTGGGTTATCCTATTCCTGCTGATGTCACTTTAAATAAATATCATAAGCAGGAATTTCCCTCTGACTGGAAATATTTGATACATGTCCTTTTACAATGCTTAAGTCCAAAATGTACTTCTTTTAATGAAATAAACAGGTCAATTGCAAGTGCTTTGGTTTGTATAACACGTGGGCTTAAGTATAATTTTTCAAAAATGATTTTTGAAGGGATGTGTAAAAACAAGGGAAGTAAAATGACTTTGGCTTACCCTCGATTTTTGCAAATGGTCTTTGATTTACAAGAATATTGTTCTAGGGATCATGACACTTTTTATGAGATCCCTAAACAACAGAAAACCATTTTTGCTAAAATGAGCTCCACAAACGAATCCATACCTCTTACCCAACCCATGCTTGAAGTAATTCAGGCTGCTCAGCCACAACCACAACCAGACCCTGAACCCCAACTTGAGCCTATTCATGAACCATTACCTTCACCAGAAAACATGGACATTGACCAACCCAGCGCTGACACTCACAATGTGGGCGCTGACACAGCCAATCCCAACACTGATACCATCCCTGCACAATCCCAAACACCCCTTAACCAACCAACACCCACACAATCTACTTCATCTTCCACCCCATTACAATCTAGGTTGACTAAACGCCAAAGGGTTACTGGAGTGTTCTCCTCTAGTGATCCTAGCCTTGTAGCAGAGAGAACCACCTCCACAAGTGTGGCTGGTGACATGGGTGAGGCTGGGGCTATTGACACAGGCTTAGATGCTGGTCAAGACAGTCCCAACATCATTAAGACCTCATCCATGCCCTATGATTCTATTTTGGGAGGTCAAATCCCCATTCTAGCTGAGGGCAGATTGGAACCTATGACTATAACTGAATTGACGGCGGCTGTCATTAGCTTGCAAAAGCAAAATGTCAGCCTTGTACAAATTGTCCACAAACAGGGACGTGAACTCCAAGTTTTGAGGGAGCGGGTAACTGTTTTGGAGAATCCAAGTAGCAGGAGTCTAATGGAGGAATCTTCCAAAGGGGAGGATGAAGAGGATGAAGAGGATGAGCTGATTCATACAGCTAGTGAGAAGAGTTCAGAAAAGAGTTCACAATTTAGTGAATCTTTGCAGGTTGCTGAAGCACTCACCAACTTGAAGAAGCACCCAGTTATTGATACATCCAAGGTGACACCATTAAACTTGGAAGGATCTTTCAAAGAAACATTGGGCGCTGATACAGGTTTGAACGCTGACACATCCAGCGCTGACAAAGGTAATCGTGGCGCTGATAGGAGTAACTTGAACGCTGATAAAGTTGCAGGTGGTGTTGATGTATTCCAGCCATCAACAATCATCAAAGATGTGTCCACACAGGTTTCTTCTTCTACTTTACCAATTATTGATCCAAAAGACAAAGGTAAAGGGATTCTGATTGAAGAAGATGTTCCAAAGAAAGATGCAGCACAAATTGCATTTGATGAACAGTTGGCTGCACAACTTGTGGAAAGAGATTTGAAGAGGAGTAGAAGATCACCATTTGTTGTTTCTGAGAGTGAGGAAGAAAGTGGTGATGATAAAGAAGGTGATAGCTCAGATTCAAGTATTCAAATTATTGAAGATCCAGAAAGGCTTGAATATGGGGATGAGCTTGCAAAGGAAAGGTTGAGTGAGTTGAAGAATCAGATTGATTGGGACCTACCAGAAATCACCAGAATGTACCATGCTTGGGAAGACAAGGTTATGGACAACCCAGGGATGAGCTTGTCAGATCAAATTTGGGGGTTGGAAGTACTTCTCAGGGTACAAGATGACATAAAGGTGATTATGAGGTTTAATGCACAAGAGGTCAAGACCTGGCTCAAAAGAGATAGAAGGCAGTTGTACTATAAGTTGCTTAGATGTCATCAGCCTAATTGGACATCAAAGAAGTTGCTGGCCTTATCTTTTGAGGAGCTAGAGTATAGGGCATATCCTATTTGGAGGAAGGTGCAAGAACAGAATGTCTACAAGTTTCTTTCAGAAGAAAGGAAACAAGAGCTTGCTGAGGAAATGCAGATTCAAAAGGAAATGAGGATTGCTCAAAGACCAGTGAAGAAAGGAGATCCTTTTCAATTTCCTAAAGACATGGATGTGTATTTTCCAACTGAAGGTGTTATAAGGAAGCATCTCAAGCTTTCTCCATTGGAAGCTTCAGATTTGGTAAATGTAGTACCTCTAGATGACAGAAATCCAATCATCAGTTTTGATGAAGATGAGTGTGGATTTTGGAAGATTGGCAGATTTGGAAAGGAGGTACATACTTTCACTTCAGTTATTTCTATATTTGCAAGCATAGACAGAGAAGACTTGGTGCATCTATGGAGATTAATAGAGGCCAAGTATACAGCTGAAGCACCTACTTCAGCAAATGGAATAAGACTTTGGAACACATTTATGACTTTGTGTGGTCCAAAAGAAGCAGATCCTGCCATATGGAAGGATCTTGAAGATGATCTCAGTAATCTTCATTGGAGGCTTTATTCTACTTGTGGTGTATTTCATATGAGCTCTACAAAGTTTTCAGAGTATTTACTTGTGGATGCTGACTATTTCTTGTCCAAAGAAGTGTTGGAGAAGATGCTAGAGACACCCTTGGAGATTGATTATACTAGTGACGTGGCTAAGGACTTGATCAGATATGTTTATCACCAACATAAGAAGTTTTTGCAAGATTCCTCCAAGTCTTAAGTTTTTATTCAGAAACTTGATCATTGGAATGGATATCAAGTTTAGGGGAGGATTGTTGGGAATAAAATATGGGTCAGTTCACTAGACGCTGATAAGAAGAATGTCAACGCTGATAGGATGACATTGGACGCTGACAGCCAAGCGTTGACATTGAAGAAGTCAACGCTGACAGCCTTGAAGATTGACACTGATGGAATATCTTCATACGTATCTTTTGTTTATTTGTTTCTTTATTTATGTATGGTAAAGATAAGCACAACATTGTATTTTCTATTATTATCTTTACCTAGAATAGTTGATTCGTAGCTTATTGTACAAGACTTCTTGTTCTATAAAAGAAGGTCTTTTAGGTTAAAGTCATATATAAGTTTTCATAAGTATTCGCAAGTTAAACTCTTTCATTGTAATCAAGCACGATCATTCTAATACAAGTGAAAGTTTGTTTAACATCTTTGTGTTTTAGATCAAGTGTTAATTCCGCATAACACTTTGTTACTTTATTCATAAGCAAAGGTTTCTCTACGTGTAGTACTTGATCTAATCTCGTATACACAAAGCTTAATCGATCTAAGTTTGGGATCAACATAAGCATTCGATTCTTCGTCTCTAGTGTGGGGGTGCTCCACCCTTAGACTCGAAACATTGAGGACAATGTTTACTTTTAGTATGGGGGGTGAATAGGTACTTGCTTTGCTACGCCCTCACGCTTTCCAACTTTCAATGTTTTGTTTTTGTTAGTAATAAGGCTAAAAATGGCCAAATTTTAATTTTTTTTTTAGTTTTTATAAGTATTTTTAAGACACGAATGTAAATTTTCCGATGGGTAGAATAAGAGCTTATTTTTGACTTGATGGGCATTTGGAGCCATTTACGTTCCTAAACCCGCTCAATTCAAGTTTTGCTAGACTTTTATATAGGGAGCTTTAAAACGCGAAAGTCTTAGCTCATTCGGGTTAAGAACAAGAACTTTTCGCAAGTTCCTATAATTGATCCTAGAAAGTCACTTATCAAGGGAGCTATAAAACGCCTTCTCTAAAACTTGAAAAGTCCAAGAAAGTGCAAGATCCTATAGGTGGCTTGAAAACCCAAAACTTTGATTTGATATAGTCTTAATGAAAGCTAATCCAAATTTGGCTTAATTTTGACTTGCATGGCTAAGTATTCACGAGTCTCTTTAATTAGAGGTCTTTATATAGTGAAGAACGAGAGATGATAGAGTTAGACAAGTGATCATGCTAAACGTAGAACATGAAAATGTTCTTTCAAAAACTCATATGTTTTTAATTGTGGCTTTTTCTTCCCATAAGATCAATGTATTAGGAATAAAAATAATTGCAATAAGTAAGGTCGTACGATTTGAAAGGTTACTTAGCCTCTAGAGCAAGATCTTTTAAAAGTTTCTCGGGGTTGAATAGAGTTCATAGCCAAGGCATAACTTATTGAAGCAAGACGCGAAGATTGGCGATCATCCCAAAAGGCCCTAACAAGGCATGAGGAGCTCTATTTTGTTGCTAAAGATCCAAGATTATGTGAAGTATCATTATTCCTAAATCAATATGAAGGATCGAGACACACGACGAAAAGCAATTACTCCCCTAAAGATCATGGAGAAAGTCTATCCAAAAAGAACCTTACAAGGTATGAGGATAAATATATCCATGTCCGAAAAGGAGGCGGATCGTTGTATATCAAAATCCAAAGTAGAGATTGAAGAAAAATGATGAAGTCGTGGTCCAAATGTGAAGAATCTCTCAAAAACGTCAAGTGAAGAAATTCCAAAATACAGAGAGAAGACCATAACTTCAAGAACGTCTTCCCAAGATTTGAAGTATGAAGTACATGCAAAATATCGGTCCGAGAAAGGTCTCAAATCGTGAAACGAGTTATGCCAAGATATGAACTTAAGGAGATACACGAGAAGCCGTTCTAAAATATTTTTTCCTTCGGCTAACTATCGATTAAATCGTGCTACTTTGCTTTCGGACTAATAACTACTCAAATAAGTCAATATGAATCACTTGTGATCCATGACAAATAGTTAAAAAATGCTAGTAACCCATTTCCTTTTATAATAACTAGGATTGCGGGGAGAAAAAGTATTACACAATTTGGACGTATGAGTAGTGTTAGCATTGTGACTTGTACCAACAATGATCTCGTTTTTGCACTTAGCATGGAATGTATGACAATCAAGGATGACGAAGTTTACTCTAAGGGACATTTACTTGTTTCTATTCTTTGACCCTTAAAGTCACATTTGTGATGAAAATCATACATTATGTCTTTACACATCTTCGTAGTATGTTGCAAGTCTTTTACTCTTCAATAAAGGTTAATAAAATTGAACTTTGGTGATGCTTAGATACTTTATTCTAGCATTGCGTGAGGGCACGGCAACGGCTTAGTATGGGGGAGTGATGAGATGGCATTTATACATGATCTCATCGGTCTTTTCGGGCTTTAAATGCATAAAAATATCATAAAATACCATATATATGCTTGTGTTTGTTTACTTGTGTATTTTAGGTATGGATATCGTGAAAAAGACAAAAGATCACAAGGAACAAGGAAAAACGGATAAGAAAAACGAAGACGTACAAAGAACCGGGCCCTAATTCATGATTTATCCAACATTTACCCTTGAAGATTTGAAGATATGCAAGATTGATCCTCAATGAATGAAGAAATGACACTTAAAACCCTTTTGAAATCATAATTACATGTTTGGTCCCTTAAGTTTGTCAAAATTACACAAAAGGTCCTTCAACATTGAAGAATTGGCAAGATTAGTCCCTCATCAAATCGAATTTGTCAAATATGGTCCCTTATGAAGTTAAAGTTGCATTGAAGACCTTTGAAGATCAACAATGTCCAAGATCAGTCCTTGAATTATCCAAAAATGGCAAAAACAACCCTTGTAACCCTTTTTCCAAAGTTTGGTGCCAAAAGTGTAAAGTTGTGAAAGTTATTATCAAAGGGAATCAAGTATTTGGGCTGAAAAACGTTTTATACCACATCTGCCAAAAAACAAGGACTTAAGTTGCCACATTTGAAACATTCAAATGTTTTTGCGCCAAACACAAACACAATCCACCAAAATCTGATCATAAGGTGTCACAGTAGCAGTTAAGAACCAAGTTTTTACTCCACTTAAAACAAAGGGTAAAATGAAATTACCCTTACCCACACTTGATTCACACACCCAGAAAACGTTCCCAACCTTAAAACACTCACTCCCACTCACCATGTGACCCCACACCCAAAACCGTTTCACCATCATGTGACAACTTATTCCCCAAGTACTGCCACGTGTCAAGATCAACAGCCCACATCCTTTGCTTCACTCCAAAGCTATTTTAAACGGTTTGGATCAATTTGGACAGCATATACCCAAGAATCGTCTAGAAGACCTCAAGGACAAATAGGGAAATTCACTTCTAGGGTTTGTGAATAGTGCTAGCTTGGCATTTGCCTATAAAAAGACTCCTCAACCTGTGAGAGAGCTTTTGTTCCAGATTTTAGCTTTTAAATCTTGGTAATTCCTTTTTATGAAATAAAGTTTGAATTTCTGAAAATTTTGATTTCTCATTTGTTATTTATAAAAGTTTGGTATCTGATAAGCTAAAATCTGAGTTCCATATTCATGTTTGAAGGTTTTTGAGGGAAGGTTTTTAGTTGATAAAGCTTGGGTTTCAAAAATCAGAAAGTGCTTGTTTATTTTGATCTCACCTTATTGTTTGTTCATCTTAGCAGCATTGGAAGCTGGTACTTGTTCTGCTAGTACCTCAGCTCAAACAATCCAAGGCCTGGATGTAGGTCTTGGAGGTTTGCATCCTTCTCCCTTTTCATTTTCTCCTTTATTTTTCTGAATTTGGTGATTATTGCATGTTTGTTCTTGAATCTGTGATATTATTGTTGATTCTAGTTTATTTGTGTTGATTTGATGTTATTGAAGTGTTGTTAACTGGTTTTGTGGTTTGAATCTGGATAATACTTTGAAAATTTGTGAAAACAGGTTTTTAAGGGGTGTTTAGGTTAACTGCATTAGTTGGATTTGTGGTTTGTTAAGTGTTAGTTTTGTGCTTGTGGTTAATAGTACATGTGTATCTGATATACTTGGTCACTTATCTGCAATTTTTGTGGTTTGAAACACCTAGATTCATAATAGGGCTTAAAAATCTTGTTTACTTGGTAAAATTGGCTAGGATTTTGAGGACACCTAGATCTAAGCATAGACTAGGGTTAACAAGTGTTAAATCTAGGTTAATAACACCAGGGAAAGAGATTTGAGTGCTTGAAATTGGATCTTTGGTCAAATAGATCAGCAAAAGTTTCTACATATTCACCTTGTTCTTATCAGTAACTGCTTGTGCTTGATTCTGCTTATTTACTTTGATTCAGTGTTTGATATAAGTTCATTTGTGCTTATTCATAGTTTATATAGCTTGTGTATGCATCCTGTTGAGTTTGGTTTGCTTATTCAGGCTAAATCTGCTTATTTGTGCATAACTGCTTATTTTCCATGTCTGAGCAATATCTGGTGACTGTTTGATTGATTCTGGCTTATTGTGTGAACCAAATTGTGATTTTCTTGTTGATATTGACTCCTTGTGATTCACTGATCACAAGGATGCCCTTGTTTCCAATTGAATCCAACTAAATCTCTCTAAAAAGCTTGGTCAAATAGTCAAAGCAGTGGGAACCAGTTCCTACTGAAAGTTCCCCCTGCTAGTGTTAATTGGGTTTCAGCTTATCAATAAGCTATAATAGCTTATTTTAACCAGCAAAAACTTGGATTTTGTAATAGGTGCTCATTATTTGACCCATTTGTTCATACTAGAGCATTTGGTAGGTTGACTTTAGGGTTTGACTAGAAAACCAACTTAATTGACTTATTCATAAGTGCTTATTGGCTTATTCTGGCTTATTGGTTTTGCTTATTGGAATTTTGTTTATTTTTTTGGCTTATTGAGTTCATTTGTGACATTTTGCAAGTTGAATCAAGTCCTGAGGTGCCTTATTTCTCAAACCCGACTATTTTGTCATTTTGTGAAATATTACTTTGCTTATTTCTGGCTTATTGAGTGTGCTTTTTCAAAATTTCTTTTTACAGATCTCTTAAGCATCCCAAAAGAAGGTTGTGTGTCAAATTAGAGCTTATGGCATTAGCTTATTGCTCAATAGGCTAAAAAGCCCAATAAGAATAAGCTGTTTGCTTAATAAGCTGTGATAAGCTCACTTTCAGCTTTTGGGCCTTTAGAGTTTTGTGTTTAGAATCAAATTTTGAGTCAGATTGGGCTTTTCCAAGTCAATTGGGCCAGGTTTGACTTTTTGGGCTAAAAAGCCCATTTAAGTGGACTGTTTATGGTTTTGGCCCATTTGAGGGCCCAATAGGGGTATTCTGATCATTTAACTTTCATTTTCTGATTATTTAGGGTAAAATAAACTAGTTTGCAAGTTTTTAGAATTTTTTATAATTTTTGGATTTTTAATATTATTTTAATATTATTTTATTATTATTTTTCAAATTTCACATTTTTCAAGTTTTTACATTTTTCTTAGCTTAAATACATTAAAATAGGGTTTTTGCAACTCTTAGAAAATTTTTTATCACTTTTAGATTAATTTTTATAATTATTTTAAGTTTTAATAGTTTTTAAATCATTTTAAATAGTTTTTCTTAGTTTATAAATTTCTAAAAATAGTTTTTAATCTTTTTAGGTCATTTTAGAGGTTTACCAATTGAAAAATCTTCGTTTGGGCTTTTTTGATAATTTATTTGATTTTTAGGGCTTTAATTAGCATTTAAAAATTGAATATTTAATTAGTTAAAAGGTTTGAAAAAGTTTTGATCATTGGAAAACTCTTAGTTTATTTATTTTGATTTTTGGTGAATTTTTGGTAATTTTTAGAATTAATTTTTATTTTAGCTTGTTTTACGATTTTACGTTTTGTCGTCGTAGTATTAATTTCACGTCTTCGTCATCTTCTTTTCTCATCCCCTTCTTAACCAATATTAATCTCAAATCATTTACATCTTAGTCACACACATATACCTCCTTGAGAAACGAACTTTCATATCATAAGGGTCATTAACACTTGGTTTTTCCTAAAATCATTTGTTTAATACTTACCGCTTTTACGCTCCTTTTCCTAAAGGTCGTAATTTACCACAATCATACACGTACCGTAATCCATGTGTATTTCACTTATAATACTCCATGAGTATTCGCTAGTCGATTCTCAATCATATCAGGCATATCCCACTTGATGATATTCTATACGATGCTGATACTGTTCACAACCTAGAGATCTGACAAGACGAATACAAAGGCGTTAGATTGAAGCGATCGGACGAGAAGATGCTTCACCACCAAATGATTTCCATCACAATCCATGTCCTTACCTTTTAGTTATATGTCACACGTCATTTAGTTGGCTTTTTAGTCATATGAGTGGGAACCGGTACCAGCCGGCCACTCAAGCTGAATAATTACATGAATCACAGTCATGAGAATGACCGTCATAGAACTGATGGACAAGACGATAGTAACCACTACCGTGAAAACAACTATTCAAGAAATCACAACAGGACATCGGTCACAGACGTAACAAGAAGTACAAAAGGGTAGTCGCCCAACTGACTTTCCAATTCTGGCATTTTAACCAATGTTTTCAAATTAATTCATTTTCACATCTGAGAACACATGTCAAGACATCTGTCAAGACACACGTCCCACGTATATTTTCTGAGGAAACATGTCAAGAAATCCGTCAAGACACATGTCTCACGTGTAGCTTCTCAAGACACATGTCAAAACACCAGTCAAGACACATATCACACGTATATCTCTCAAAGCATGAGTCAAGACACATGACTCACGCGTAACTTCTGAACTAGATCTCAGTAATTCAGGGTACCCTACAAGGGGTATACCCATTTTGTTGTGCCATATACGAATCAAGAAACTAAAATTTAAGTACCATCTCTGGTGTGTTTGTTCAAGTTTGGACACGTAGTATTCGTTCTGTGTGAGACGGACGAAACACATTCAGTGAGATTTGCCACGTTTACTTAATGTATTGACATGGCACCTTCATTTCTCGATCACAATTACATATATTCCACGTCCATAGAAGACGTTGTTGTATCACCCATGTATACAAAGGCTGTCACTTCAGTTGACGACAAGATCCTTTCTGCTAACACACTTTCCTTGGACATATGCGAGTACGATATGATTCTAAGTATGGACTGGTTAGCAGCATATGGCGCTACCATTGATCGCCATTCTTACCTATTCATATTCAGTAACGTTCAGGTTCCTGAATACCCTCATCATGGTTTTACTACCAGGAAAAGCTATACAAATTGTGTAAAACCCGTATTTAAAAATCAGAATATTTAAATACGCAGTTTAATTTTAATAAACTATATAAGTATTAATTATTAGACAGAGATATAAACGCAGAAATTAAATACGCAATTCCACTTTATTTAAATACTATAAATATTACAGTTTATTCAGAAAATAATTATTAAGTTTCAGATATTATTACGTATGTATTATTTATTATACATAAATAAGTAAACGTTAACAATAGTTACGCAGCCTCACTTTTATTTAAAACGTTACGTAATTAATTAGTTCAGAAAAATAAATAGATACGTGACGAAAAGTAAAACACGAGAAAAATAAATACGTATGCGTGATAATCTATAAGTGCCGAAAAATCAAACGAAAGACTTATATATATTAAGGGGCAGCTTGGTGTAATAAACAATAATAGATAGTAAACTTTGGGCCAGCCCATTTAAAAAAAAAAGAAAAAAGAAAACGGGCTTAGGCCCAGTCCACTTGAAATTTACAACCAGGGAGTATCATGTATAAAGACTGATAAATGACAATTTAATAGCAGTTATGAGGTTTCCGTTTTATGAGAAAAATGGAATGGTCAAATATCGAAATTTTAGCCACAATCATAGTAATTATTCAAATTTAATATCAGTAATCATGCACCGAATTTTCTCCTCGAATACCAACCCATAATGCCTTATACAATATTTTCTATACAACCATGAATGCTTTTGACGTTAAAAAAAAAACAAAACATTGTCCTTCTGATCATTCAAGGCCCTTAGTGTGCATTCGGGTCAGAACGCCTATAGGGCTCGTCCGTTAACATGGATCGAGATCGAGTTCGAATTTGAGTTAGTGGTTCGTCATTAGTTTCAACATTTGTGCGTGCGATTTGTTGGAGGGTTAGTTTGATCGGTTCGTGACCGTTGCATTTAGAGTGCAGGTTTGAGTTAATGTCGCAATTGGATGGTTCACTTCATCTTAGTATTTGGTGTTCGGTTCAGTGTACGAACTTTTGTTAGTCTATCTCGAACCGTCTCGTCTGGCTCGGAGGTAATTGTTATGTCATATTTGTATTATGCTCGCATGTTATGCAACAGTTATATATATATGAGCGCATGATATAAATCGAAATCAGTTCTTGAATCCATGCTAAATTATTAAATACCACATGATTCATATTTTGTCAACACATTTGATTACAATAACAGTTGGTTTGATACTCTTATACACTTTTAAAACTTGACGAAGATATATACATATAAGATCAGTTTTGGGTTTAATATGAGATACATGAAAAAAAAATTGAATGAAGTAGGTCATGAAACAATAAGAGATTTAGCTAGCTGTTTCAAATGAGCCACTAAAAGAAATGATACACATGTGTCTTATTATTTGTACAAATGAAAAACTTATTTTTTTAATAAAAAAAGCTATAAGTTGTAATGTGGCATTAAACTAAGACATGTTAAATCTAACGTTTTGTGAACGTCACAATTCGATCTTACGGCTTTGGGAAAACTTGTAGTAATATGCGTGCATGCCCATGAAATAACACAACTAAAATGGGTTGTACAAGTTGATGTTTAATTAGTAAGGATATAAATAATTTTGGATTAGATGAGTTGACATGCAAAGTTAAACCATTAACTAGTTTACTCGTTATTAATAGTAGTAAATAATACTTATTGTAGATCTTTTGAACAAGAAATAAACTTGGACATTCGTTAGCGTCAGGGTTCGCTAAGGTACGGATTTTTCCGTCTTTTCAGTAAAGATTTCCTTTCTATGCATGATTAGGATTCCCCGTCTGTAGCCAAATATTTTTCCTAGTATATGTTTAAGTTTATCAGTAATCATGTTAATAACTAAATAAATTGCCTGAGCATTATATACAAGCACGACCAGTTTATGTACTAGTTACGGAGGTACCGTAACCACGGCACTAGAGGCACCGGTGTCGTGACTCACATGCAGGAGAGTGATATCCTGCATCGTCCCACTCAGCTCAGCTTGGCCATTTTATCAGTATTATTAGTGGGGCGTATGGATGCATCCTAGGCTTATATGTGTTACAAGTTATCAGGGTGAATGTGGTGTGTGCTCTACATCCTTCACATTGGAGCTGATCCCTCCACCCAGCACAGTTATTTAGAGGTCACCCCTCTATAGCATGATGAGGTCACCCCTCCAGTTATTCATGCACGGTTGTTACAGCACGTGACCTATATAAGCTCTGGCAAATAAAATACAGTAAATGCATGTTTTCAGAATTAATAGTTATATTTCAGTATCAGTATATACGAACCAGGTTTCTCAGATTTTATGCAGAGTTCTACCACATGTTACATATCATTCTTACAGCTTCAGTATTCTATCGCCTGTTTCATTCAGTATATTCTTATCATGTTTTATATCCGTTCACTGAGCGTTATGCTCAGCCGTAGTTCCTTTCATGTTCTAACGGCAGGTACACCAGGACGCTTTTAGGATTCTAAGAGCACGTGCATTTGAGATGGAAGCTATCCAGACTTCTTATTTTATGCACTTACATTATTCTGCTTATTTGGACATTGTTTAGTCCTTTCTTTCAGTATTTTATTTTTCATGTTTTGAGCTTAGGTTGGATTACCGAGGTTTGATTCCGGTATTTCCGTTATGGTCATTTAATGCTTTAGTACATTTACCTTATGCTTTGATGACACGCCATAAATACACGTAACGGTCCACTTATCCAAGTGGGGTGTTACAATTATGGTATCAGAGATATAGGTTCGACCTGTAGGCTCTAAAGCTTGACCTGTGACTAGTGGGTAGTCACCAGGAACTTCCCAGATCTTGGCGTTGTTATCTTTCATGTGTCTCATGCATTTATTAGTCAGTTTTCTTCAATTATCAGTCATTTTCTTAAAGTTTTTGACTAAGTAAAAGGTTGGTACAGGACTGGCCATATTTAGTCGCATGTGCTTTTCTGCGAATTTTTGTTTTGGTGAACCGACCCATAGGCGTTCACCCTTGCTCGTTCAGATTTTTGTATTGGTGAACCGAACCAACGACGTTCATCCTTACTCTTGACAGATTCATGTTTTCAGTCGAATATTACTTGATGAACCAGCCCATATACGTTCACCAATGTTCAGATCAAATTTCATGTTTTTCAGTTTAATGTTGTTTTGTGAACCGATCTATAGTTGTTCACCTTTGTGATATCATGACGTTTCATAAAATCTTGACAAATATGAATTGGACTACAACCAACCACATTTAGTCCCAGATTGTACATTTCTATTCATGACAGTTCTCGGAAAATTTTGACAAGTATGGATCGAAACAGAATCGCCCATACCTAGTCACATGCTTCCTACTTTGAATACTGTGGATTAAACCATAACTACCCACATCAATTGATGTTAAAACTTAGTTGATAATTCTTCTATGTTCTTTGTATCAGTTAAGTTTGTACTCTCAAGTGGATGTCGTTTTCATGCTGATTAAGTTCATGTCTCTTTATGAGGATTACGTTTTCAGCAAGGCGATGATGTTTTCATGCTAAGATACAGAAGAGTTACAGTAAAATCCTATTTCATGATAAATCATGTTCCGGTCTTTATCAATCATGTCCTTATACTGAACATTGATGAAACTCCGTTTAATCATACTTTTAAGCCTCTAAACAACCAGCATTAAGTCTACGCAGGAATTACCAGGCTATCATGTTACTCATTTTAGTTCAATCTACTACCGTTTAAATTAATTTATTTCTTTGATCATGTGAGACAATTGATACCAGTATCGATCATCCCATAAAATTCCACCAGTGCCATGTATAGTATTTCATGTGTACTCCATGTATAGTGTCTCAGATATGCTCAATTTGCAGTATTCATTTTGTACTCATGTACAGTAGTCTAGGAGTACTCCAGGTACCCTACTCCATGGATATTGCTAATCGATCCTTAATCATCTTAGACGTTTCCACTTGTCGATATTCTACCAGGTGCTGATGCTGCTCGTGAGTTGAAGATTTTACCAGATGCTGATGCTGCTAACACTCTGAAGACCACACAGATGCTGATGCTGCTGATACTTTGGAAATCTCTCAAGATGCTAATGTCGTTCATACTATGAAGACTCTACAGAACAAGGACGAAAAATATAAATTTGAAATTCTTGACAAGAATAAATTTCAACCATCAGACACTACCATTCTATTCCATGCTCTTACCTTCTCAGTTAGATGTCACACGTTACTCAGCTAATCTTTCAGTCGGAATAGTTGCATGAATCACGGTCATGATAATGACCGTAAATTGACAGACAAAGCAATATTGACAACCACCATGCTTATAATTAATTAGTCAGTAACATCGGGACTCCAGAACGGACGTGACCAGAAGTACAGGGGGTCAGTAGTCTAACCGGTCCGCCAATCCTAGCAGTTACCAAAAAAAAATTCCGCCTTGTCCAGGTTCATCCATTAAAATACATGTCCTGACAACAGTCAAGACACAATTCTCAAGTATCGTTTCAAAATACACTAGGACACCAGTCATGATACACGTCATACGAATATCTCTCAGAATACGAGTCAGAACTCCTAACTCTAGTATGTTTCCAAGCGAGACCCTCAGTAATTCAGGGTACCTTTCAGAAAGGGGTATACCCATTCTATTATGCCACGCATAAATCAGATCATTTAAAATTCAGTCACCACCACTAAAATGTTATTCAGATCAAACAAATAGTATTCATTCTGTGAGGTTACAGACGAACACATTCAGTGAAAGTCGCCACAGTACCACCCATGTTTATTAAGTTCTCCTTTCAGTTAACGACGAGATCCGTCTTACTAAATCCCATATATATTCATTATATTTTGCCAGAAAAATCAGTACAAATTGTTTCTGCCTTACAAGCGCGTGACTTATCAGTCCATAACTACGAAGACTTTTAGCTACCAGTTATAAATTTCACTTCTAAAATTCCTCGAATCCATGATCAGCAGATTATACAAAAATTTCCAGATGTCATTCCAGAAATTCCTTCCTAACTACGAGACATAATTTAACATCGAGCTTGTCTCAAGAATAGTGCATGTTTCCAAAACTCCGTAGTCCAGAGTTGCATCTAAGTTAAAAGGGTTGCAGTAGTTGCTGCAAGAATTACCGGAATGACGCTTTATTCGCCCTGGCGCACCACCAGGAAGTGCACCGTTCTGCCTATCAGGGAGGAGGTGTATCTGATCTACTATGAGGTCTTAAACATTTTCCTGAACAATTTCCGATCATGCTACCATCAGTGGTGAGAGAAGAACATGATGTTTTTTTTTTTCAGATTTCTGTTGAATACGTCACAGTCTCTATAAAATTTTGACTTATACGTCTGGGCTCCCTAATGCCCAACTATAGTATAAAATGTATGAATAAATTTTTATGACTTCGCAGACAAAATCGTCAGTATGTTCTTTGATAACAGTCTGATATTCTAAATTCTAAAGAAGAACACGATAATCATCTTCTCACAGTTGTATAGATTCTATGATAGGAGAAAGATCATATACGCAACCTTCTAGATATGAATCCTTGTAGAACAAGGTGGTATTTCTGGACCACACTATTTCAGTAGAAAAGAATTTCAGACAATCTCGCGAAGGTGAAGGCCATCACCAGATGGTCACGACCGACGCCGGTGAACGAAGTACAAAATTTCTAGAATTCGGTTGGCTACTACCGCAGAAATTGCTGAAAGTCCTCTTAATTAGCTTTCTATGGCTAAGCTTTCACATAAAGGAGAGGACCTACACTAAAATTTTGTATTCCATAAGATCCTACGCTACGAGAGATCTATTTTACCCAGACTCAAAATTCTTTCATGTCTAATCACTCATATTCCACCAGAAGGTACCGTAATCCCAGGCAGAATTTTGATAGAAGCAGTATAACATAAATTGATGCAACTATGTCCTCAGGCATCCAGATAGGACACCGACATGCTGCAGGAAATTCAGCAATAGGTCGTATGATTCCAAAGTATTCCATCAACAATCTTGTCAGATCAAAATTAGCGTTCGCGAATCGCGCTCACGTTCATGTTCACAATCACGTATACGTTCACATTTAAGTTCACGTTTATTTTCACTTTCACATTTAAGTCTCAGTCGCAGTATGATGTTATTTCAGTTCATACTTTGTGCTATCTCATGATTTAAGCTCACGTTAATGTTGGTAACATTGTTCACGTTCAAGTTCGTGGGCCAGTTCGCAATACACGTTTCACGATTTATTACCGAATACGGATACAAAAAGCTTAAGAAACCAGACTCAAGTTAGCAGAGCTTTTCCATACCCAGGAAGACGTTTCACGTCTCAAGCCATATCGGTTTTCATTCTCTCCTCAGCCAGCATATGTTCATGATATGTCCTAGCATCACGTTCACAGTATGTTTCATGTATCATCGGGCACAATATATTCCATGCCCATTATTCCTCATATAATCGTGAACCCCGTTCACAATTGCTCACGTAGTACGTTCACAATTGTTCACGTAGTTCGTCCATTTATAAGTTCAACAACTTACCCAGAGATATAAATATTATCTTTTCTGGATATTTGTACGTACCGTTCCATGTATTCTTCATGCAATAGTTTATTCTTTCTATCAGATTAAGAGAATCCATCTTAAGTATGAAACCAGAAACCATTCAGCATCATCAGGACAGGGTCATCAGGACCAAGATTTTTTTTATTTATTATGTTTAGACCTTTATGTTCTTTCAGTCATGTCACGTTCCATGTTCTCTTCAGCCATGTCATGTTACATGATCATTTCAGTCATGTCAGGTTTATACCTATCAGCAGCATTATGTCTTAATTAGAAGACAAATTATCCTTCAGCTTATTTCTCTTCTCAGTTTACGTGTTCTTTCAGTTCCTATAACTTCATCAGCTTATACCTTTAATTCGAGGACGAATTTCTCCTTTTTAGAGGGGAAGAATTGTAAAACCCAGTATAGTCGTATCTTTAATTCGGGGTCGAATTATTGTTTTTAGAGGGGAAGAATTGTAAAACCCGTATTTAAAAATCAGAATATTTAAATACGCAGTTTAATTTTAATAAACTATATAAGTATTAATTATTAGACAGAGATATAAACGCAGAAATTAAATACGCAATTCCACTTTATTTAAATACTATAAATATTACAGTTTATTCAGAAAATAATTATTAAGTTTCAGATATTATTACGTATGTATTATTTATTATACATAAATAAGTAAACGTTAACAATAGTTACGCAGCCTCACTTTTATTTAAAACGTTACGTAATTAATTAGTTCAGAAAAATAAATAGATACGTGACGAAAAGTAAAACACGAGAAAAATAAATACGTATGCGTGATAATCTATAAGTGCCGAAAAATCAAACGAAAGACTTATATATATTAAGGGGCAGCTTGGTGTAATAAACAATAATAGATAGTAAACTTTGGGCCAGCCCATTTAAAAAAAAAAGAAAAAAGAAAACGGGCTTAGGCCCAGTCCACTTGAAATTTACAACCAGGGAGTATCATGTATAAAGACTGATAAATGACAATTTAATAGCAGTTATGAGGTTTCCGTTTTATGAGAAAAATGGAATGGTCAAATATCGAAATTTTAGCCACAATCATAGTAATTATTCAAATTTAATATCAGTAATCATGCACCGAATTTTCTCCTCGAATACCAACCCATAATGCCTTATACAATATTTTCTATACAACCATGAATGCTTTTGACGTTAAAAAAAAAACAAAACATTGTCCTTCTGATCATTCAAGGCCCTTAGTGTGCATTCGGGTCAGAACGCCTATAGGGCTCGTCCGTTAACATGGATCGAGATCGAGTTCGAATTTGAGTTAGTGGTTCGTCATTAGTTTCAACATTTGTGCGTGCGATTTGTTGGAGGGTTAGTTTGATCGGTTCGTGACCGTTGCATTTAGAGTGCAGGTTTGAGTTAATGTCGCAATTGGATGGTTCACTTCATCTTAGTATTTGGTGTTCGGTTCAGTGTACGAACTTTTGTTAGTCTATCTCGAACCGTCTCGTCTGGCTCGGAGGTAATTGTTATGTCATATTTGTATTATGCTCGCATGTTATGCAACAGTTATATATATATGAGCGCATGATATAAATCGAAATCAGTTCTTGAATCCATGCTAAATTATTAAATACCACATGATTCATATTTTGTCAACACATTTGATTACAATAACAGTTGGTTTGATACTCTTATACACTTTTAAAACTTGACGAAGATATATACATATAAGATCAGTTTTGGGTTTAATATGAGATACATGAAAAAAAAATTGAATGAAGTAGGTCATGAAACAATAAGAGATTTAGCTAGCTGTTTCAAATGAGCCACTAAAAGAAATGATACACATGTGTCTTATTATTTGTACAAATGAAAAACTTATTTTTTTAATAAAAAAAGCTATAAGTTGTAATGTGGCATTAAACTAAGACATGTTAAATCTAACGTTTTGTGAACGTCACAATTCGATCTTACGGCTTTGGGAAAACTTGTAGTAATATGCGTGCATGCCCATGAAATAACACAACTAAAATGGGTTGTACAAGTTGATGTTTAATTAGTAAGGATATAAATAATTTTGGATTAGATGAGTTGACATGCAAAGTTAAACCATTAACTAGTTTACTCGTTATTAATAGTAGTAAATAATACTTATTGTAGATCTTTTGAACAAGAAATAAACTTGGACATTCGTTAGCGTCAGGGTTCGCTAAGGTACGGATTTTTCCGTCTTTTCAGTAAAGATTTCCTTTCTATGCATGATTAGGATTCCCCGTCTGTAGCCAAATATTTTTCCTAGTATATGTTTAAGTTTATCAGTAATCATGTTAATAACTAAATAAATTGCCTGAGCATTATATACAAGCACGACCAGTTTATGTACTAGTTACGGAGGTACCGTAACCACGGCACTAGAGGCACCGGTGTCGTGACTCACATGCAGGAGAGTGATATCCTGCATCGTCCCACTCAGCTCAGCTTGGCCATTTTATCAGTATTATTAGTGGGGCGTATGGATGCATCCTAGGCTTATATGTGTTACAAGTTATCAGGGTGAATGTGGTGTGTGCTCTACATCCTTCACATTGGAGCTGATCCCTCCACCCAGCACAGTTATTTAGAGGTCACCCCTCTATAGCATGATGAGGTCACCCCTCCAGTTATTCATGCACGGTTGTTACAGCACGTGACCTATATAAGCTCTGGCAAATAAAATACAGTAAATGCATGTTTTCAGAATTAATAGTTATATTTCAGTATCAGTATATACGAACCAGGTTTCTCAGATTTTATGCAGAGTTCTACCACATGTTACATATCATTCTTACAGCTTCAGTATTCTATCGCCTGTTTCATTCAGTATATTCTTATCATGTTTTATATCCGTTCACTGAGCGTTATGCTCAGCCGTAGTTCCTTTCATGTTCTAACGGCAGGTACACCAGGACGCTTTTAGGATTCTAAGAGCACGTGCATTTGAGATGGAAGCTATCCAGACTTCTTATTTTATGCACTTACATTATTCTGCTTATTTGGACATTGTTTAGTCCTTTCTTTCAGTATTTTATTTTTCATGTTTTGAGCTTAGGTTGGATTACCGAGGTTTGATTCCGGTATTTCCGTTATGGTCATTTAATGTTTTAGTACATTTACCTTATGCTTTGATGACACGCCATAAATACACGTAACGGTCCACTTATCCAAGTGGGGTGTTACAAATTGTTTCTGCTTTACAAGCACATGCCTTATTATCCCATGGCTGCAAAGACTTTCTAGCTACCATTAAGTACGTAATTTTCTGAAGCTCCATCTATTCATAACCATCCGATGGTTTCAGAATTTCAAGATGTATTTCCAGAAGAACTACCATGTATTCCACCCATTCGTAGAGTGAGGTTGGACATTGAGTTCAAGGAGTTAAGGAACAACTACAAGTGTTGCTGGAACGAGGTTTTATTCGCTGAGTGTATCACCTTGGGATGTGCCAGCTCTGTTTATCAAAGAAGAAGGACAGTAGCATGATAGTCGAATAGATTTTTAATACTTGGAAGAGGGTAACAACTATGAATGGTGATTCTATTCAATTTAAGGTAATCGATGCATAATATCATGCTACTGTCCTTCTTCTTTGATAAACCGAGCTGGCACATCCCAAGGTGATACACTCAGCGAATAAAACCTCGTTCCAGCAACACTTGTAGTTGTTCCTTAACTCCTTGAACTCAATGTCCAACCTCACTCTACGAATGGGTGGAATACATGGTAGTTCTTCTGGAAATACATCTTGAAATTCTGAAACCATCGGATGGTTATGAATAGATGGAGCTTCAGAAAATTACGTACTTAATGGTAGCTAGAAAGTCTTTGTAGCCATGGGATAATAAGGCATGTGCTTGTAAAGCAGAAACAATTTGTATAGATTTTCCTGGTAGTAAAACCATGATGAGGGTATTCAGGAACCTGAACGTTACTGAATATGAATAGGTAAGAATGGCGATCAATGGTAGCGCCATATGCTGCTAACCAGTCCATACTTAGAATCATATCGTACTCGCATATGTCCAAGGAAAGTGTGTTAGCAGAAAGGATCTTGTCATCAACTGAAGTGAAAGCCTTTGTATACATGGGTGATACAACAACGTCTTCTATGGACGTGGAATATATGTAATTGTGATCGAGAAATGAAGGTGCCATGTCAATACATTAAGTAAACGTGGCAGATCTCACTGAATGTGTTTCGTCCGTCTCACACAGAACGAATACTACGTGTCCAAACTTGAACAAACACACCAGAGATGGTACTGAAATTTTAGTTTCTTGATTCGTATATGGCACAACAAAATGGGTATACCCCTTGTAGGGTGTAAAACCCGTAAAAATAAGGTCATAATTTAATTCTACTTTCAATTATTTTGAAGTATTTTATAACGTTAAATATTATTATGTTTAACGGTTTAAGTTGAAACCGATATTAAATATTATATTTTAATATTTTGACGAGTAACGAGGACTACTAGTGATCGCGATACCGACGGATGCCAAAAAATTTATATTTTATTATCGATCGTTTCGATATTTAATATTTTCGACGATCTCGTTTTAATTACGTATCGAGTCGTTATATTATTATTTTTCGTGTGCGTTTAAACTTTTAAAAAGTATTTTTCCGAAACCCGAGTCTCGTAAATATTTAAAAATTGGCAATTTACATTTTTACCCTTTTTAACTATTTTATTACATTTTGGACCAAAACTATCACAAATTGGCAAAAACTACCCTAACCTTACACTATATATATGTTTTCCACTAACACAATTCATTTAAAAAAATTCATTAAAACAAAAACACCATCTTTCTTCTTTCTTTTCCATTTTGGCCTACACCACCACCATCCATTCCATCAATTTTTTTTGATGATCAACTTTGATCCATCCAAAAACAAAACAAGTCCCATTTCTATTTTTGAAAGGTGATTCTAATGATACCATTTTTACTTACATGCATTGAGTTTTGAATTTTGATAAAAAAACTAGGCTTGTTAGGTGGTGATTTTGATCATGCATGTGTTAGAGATGATGATCAAATGATGTTTATGTAATGTTTTGGTTAAAAAGTTGAATTTTAATTTTTGGGTTTTTGATTTTGATGATGATACAAGTGTTAGGATTGGTTTATGACGATGTTAGGATGTTAGAATGATGATAAAAGTTGTTGGTTTTGATCAAAAACTTGATTTTGTAAGAGATTTTTATAGTCAATTTTAGGCAGTAGGTTTGAGGCCATTTTCGAGGGTCTTAAGTCTGAATATAGGATGGTATGATGGGATTATGTTGTAGAGAATTTCGTTAGCTTCGATTTGATATAAAATAGGCCTTCCAACTCCAAACGAGGTGGAAGTTACACTAGTTTGATTTTCGTGTACCAGGAGACGAGTGTTGACACAATCCGAAAATTGTTGTTGATATTTGGATCAAATCTCGGGGACTATAAAATGAGTATCAAAATGATTCAAGGGCTGTTCTCAGGCTCCAAGTTTAGCATTTTGAGTCTATTTTTAGAATCAATTGGCGGTTTTATAAATGGAGTTGTTTAGAATGGTCAAAATGGTTTTGTAAGTCAAGGTCGCTAAACTGTCCGGATTTTGTGATTCAAAGATGAGTCGGGCAGGGAACTTTAGAAGTAAAATCTTTTAATGGGCTCTTGGGAGGACTTTCTACATATAGTAAGTGAGTTCTCTGAGTAGTATCATAAAAAGTTGATATGTTTAAGTATGGGAAAACGACTTGGACATTCGGTATGTTCCGGCAGATTTTTATTAAAGGCATAGAACAATAAAATGAATATATAGGAGAGTGTAATAGTATCACTTGTATCGTTTTCTCTCGAGTTTGTCGTGATTTTATGAGTCGAGTTTTATATTCTTATGTATGGTTTATTTCTCGAGTCTATTATTAATGAACGCACCTCATTTGATAGGTTGCGGTTCTCGTGTTTGAAAGGCATCATCTATCGTCGGCGATCGTCTCATTACCACTATTGGCTAAGGTGAGTCTATAGCCTCGCTTTATACTAGTTATTAAATGATTTTAAACCCGCGAGGGGGAATACATGTTTTATAAACTTAGAACACAAGATTTCTATGGTATGCTTTGTCCCTCTATGAATGGACCCGTGGTTGCCTTTAAATTGCATTAAGTGATTGCCTTTGTTAAAACCTCAATTATGGACCGTTAATTAACCTATGATGGGTTAACCGCTAGTACAATTAATAGATCTATGGGGGAAGCCGCCCCGGTTCAGTTTTTGTGGACTTGTCATAGAAGCTTAGGCCCGACCTCCACACTGTTTGAGCATATTGTATTGAGAAGTCAAGTATACGGCAATGTACCAATAATCTGGAGGTAACCGACAATTAATAAATCTCTCGTCTTATTAGACTGATATGGGAGTGTCTAAGGGCTCGGTTCCATGAGCTTATTGTAATTTATGCTATATACAATTATCATTGTTGATGCAAATTATTATTTGATGCTTATAAGCATGCCACAAACTTATAATCTTTGCTTGTGTTCAAATTGATTTCATAAACCTATAGATTCACTCGGCATTTTTGCTGATTGTTTTACTCACATGTATTTCAGGTAATCAAGAAGTGGAAGCTTGGAGGTCACGGGAATGAAGTTGTGCACTGCTTTTGTTGTTCAAACTCTTTGATTTAATTATCGTTCCATTTTTAAAACAAACTAATTTGTTGTTTTAACTTATCTTTTGGTAACGATTACTTGGGACTACGCTACTCTGACAAATGTTTTAGGAACGATAAATCTAAAACGTCTCTTTTCGAGTCGTTCTTTATAAATTATGTGTTGTTGTATCATTGTTTAGCACCCAAAGATGTATTCCGCTGCGTGTAAATTTGGGGGTGTTAAAGATTGGTACCAGAGCCATGAGTTATAGAGAACTAGGTCTTTTTCTAAAAACCTAAACTATAACTGTCGGTTTTATTTTTTTCAAAGAGTCGGTGCACATGATTTCGCGTGACTTCAGGTTTAAGCTACTTCTGGGATTACAACTTTAGTATACATTATTATGTATGCCTTATTGCTAAGTATTTCTAAATAAATACTATAATCCTTTATCGATATATATTTATGTCGTTAAACTTTTCGATAAAAGTTTATCATTTATTAATGATTAACTTAAATAAATACAATGAATTTTTAAGATCTTTCTGTATTTATTTTTGAAGTATTTAAATTGCTTTTATTGCAAAAATTTTATATTATGACCTTACATACCTTCATCTGCGCGCGTTACTTTCATTATTTAACCCTTTGAGATATCTACGTAGATATCCAAATCGTCTTCCGGCTATTTGTGCTTGGACGTCTTGAAACGTAGTCTCTAGACCATTGTGTAGTTCAATGTGTCCTTGGAATAGACTAACCGCTATTTATTGACATTTATATGTATCGACTCCGAAGAGTATTGTTCACTTATATCTCGTTAACGTCATCGTTATTCTATAAATCATCGTCTAGATTATGGCTCTAGATTGGGATACGATTTTACTTCTATAAAATTGTATCATTTGTTTTTCATTAACCTTCTTGCTACCGGAACGCAACCCTTTAATGTTCCATTCTTTTCTTGTTATGTTTTGTGTTTTTGACAATCGTGGCACCAAGGAGATTTGGAAACTTTGCACCTTGAAACTTAAGTTATGAACGTCATTCATCGTTTTACTTCCTAAATTTCGTGTTGAATACCTTGAAGCATCTTGTGTCATTCATTATGCTATATTATTATTTGATGCTCATTATGAGATTTATTTTTCGTTATTATAAAATCCACAAGACATGTGTGTATATATTTTGAGTCGTTAGGAAGTGTCGAAAAAAATACATTTTATGTAGAAACTGCAGGGGCAGTATAACAGGTCAAAACATAAAAGTAAAACCTGCGTTTTTTTTTAAAATAAAACAGCCAAACCTGCACAGAACTTGCAGGGGTATTTTGGTCATTTTACATTGGTTTTCAGGTCTCGGGTAAAACTAGAAAGTCGTCTGAAACGTCGTTTTGCATCAAAATGTTTTAGACTCCGAGTCTTGGAGATGTCGTTTATCGGGTCAATTAATCGGCTCATATTAAAAGTTAAATCTGATAGAAAAATTCAGAACATGAGTTTTAAATGTTTCTAAGCTGTTTTGATTTCATTTGAGATCGTAAAATTTTAACAAATATTATTTTACAACTAACGAATACTAGTTGCATGTGAAAATGTTTAAAAATAGAAACATTACAGGATTAGCAATTACCGGATTAATGGTGTAATTTGAAAATCAATAATATACTTTCTTAAAAGCATGTTGTGTTGAGTATCTTACATAGAATACACATGTGGATTGATTTATTCTTTTTATATATATGACTCAATTGTCATTGGATGTTATTTTATTTTCGTTTTCTTCTAACCTTCCACTGACTTGGGTTGAGTTTTGAAGTTTTGTCTTCATATTCTTCGTCGATATTTTATCACGTGTCTCATGGCGTTTCCGTCTAAACCTTATAACCTTTTGAAACATTAACAACTTGTAACCATTTCATTGATTGTTTTATGAGCTACTATTTGCTACTTTTTGCAAACCTTTGGCTACTTTATACGTTGTCATAATGTCATATTATAAATAAATCTGATATTGTTTTACGATTATTTTCACCAATTATTTTTACTTTGGTCTTATAAAATACTTTTCGTAAGATTAAAAGTTGCTTATTAAGTATCTCACAAATTACTTGTATCCTATAAATTTATAAACTATTTTTTAATTCCATTTTACAAATGGCATGGTTTATATATAAACATAAGAAACGTAATACTTTTCGACGAAACTGAGCACTGCATTTCTATTCCTAAATTATACATGGCCTGATCACCTATGTCTAATTTAGATGGAGCCATGCTAGGCTGAATAGTAGTCCACATAAAAATCTTGATAATAATCAACTTTTTACTTGTATTTATGATAAAGATAAATAAAATGAAATAAAATGAAAATTAGTTTTAAAAACCTTTATATTTCATGCAAGTAGCGCAATTTATATGCATCCGCATATGTTTTCTTACCTTTTCTTGAACGAATTACGCGCTTACAAATACGTTTTTACTCGACAATCGTTTTTCCACTTGTTACTTCATTTTGTCTTGTAACTGATTTCTTTTGACCGTTCGTCTAATTACTGACTGTTGATAAATGACTTGAAAGTCTTGATGTTTTATCCTTCCTTCTCGTCCAATCTTCTTTATGCGACTGGGTAGATCTTTGGAATGTCTCCGCACGTGAATAATGAATTATCACTAGAGTGATTTTCGTATATCCGGGATGACGTCCGTCACTCTCGTTTGTCTCGAAATCCACTCTTGTGAATCGTGCTTTAACTTGTCTCTTTAAACACTAACATCGTTCATTTGATTTATTTTAATTACAAGTGATTATTAGGAAAATTCTTTTATTAAAATTTTTGTATGGATCTTATTTCCGATCATGTATCGACCACCGCTAAATTAACAAACTGATATGGGTGAACCATCGACCGCACTAACAAAATTGACAACTTGTTTAATATATTATTTCTTATCCTCTTACTATCAACTCCTTTATCTTATTATTCTCTTTAAGAATTCATACGATATTTGTTTCGTTCTTTTTTGTACCATTGATTTCGTACTATTTGTTGACTATTATTTGCATTCGTATTCGTTTGTTATCTTGTCACATTTCGAAACCCGAATACAACCCATATTTATTTTGGAATGATAAACACCTTTATGTATTTCTACAACATATTATAAAAGAATTATGGAACTTGTCTACATTTTCTAATGATTTTCAATTAATGAAATAACTATCATAAAAAAAAGGGGGTCAAATTTATACATCATATTCTGTATAACTAAAACTAATGTTTAAAAATAAAATTTTGTTCTACCTTTTGAACTAATTGACTTATCATACTTTACTTTAAATGTAATGAAATTATCGGTTTAATTTATATTCCTAATATGAATTAATTTTGAAATTATATTTTCTAATTGTAACAATCAATATGAGTTTAATTAATAAATTCATGTCTTTCTTTCAAAGTTTCTTAGGACAACCAAAATAAATTATGAAGCTATTTAACTCTTATTTTGATATATCATCTTTATCAAGAAGGTACCTCAACTGAGTTTTAAGGTAATACCAAATCCGGGACGGATAATTGTGACAAATGTTATTTTAGTGATAATGTATAATTTATTCTTCGCTCTCATTTTTCTAGTATTATGATTTATTATGTTTTACGGTTACGTGAGTCGAGATCCCTTGTCGATCGTCAACCTTAAATCATTTTACTACATCTTGTTCGTTTATGTGTTTATTGAAGTCATTTTTATCTCGTTCTGTTCATCGTATTGAAGATCACTATTTTATTCTGAGTTTTAAATGAATCTCGGGAAGCAGTGTATAAGGAGAAACGATAACTGTCACCAGGATTTATGCGTGTACTTGTGGAATGATTGAGGACCGAATCTCTTAATGAATGGAGTTAATAAATTCGTTACGACCTCGAGGAGTATGTTGAAGCCGACACCGCAAGTGGAAAGACTCTGGAGATCAAGTGGTTATTATCAAGGGTTCGTTCAAGGTTTTCTCGATGATTTACGGTGGAGATCTATACTCGATGTTTAGGTTTGACCTTTTCTTTTATGTACTTAATGATGTGTGATCTAGTCAAATGATCGTAAGTTGTGAGAACTTGAGGCGGCATCATCTGATGACGTCCGATCATGTAGAGCACATATTATGTAATATCTTTTTGACTTTCAACAACGATGTTTATTGAGACTTTAATGCGCATTGGCGAAAGTGAGATGGTGTCTTTGTATTATCTTTTGAGTAGGGACCCGCGTGTGAGCACCCTCCGACGACGAAAATGTTTTCTTGTTAGTTCTTTTTGGTGTGTGTCCATGGCTATCCGGCCGATGGATATCCTTTAAATTACAACCTTCCTTTTTACTGGACTTACCCGAAAATCCTGTCATCTATTCTTTTCGTCGAACGAGCTTCGTGTAATTCTTAAAATTTTCATGTGTCGAGTTTGACGGGTGACTAATGGGTAAGGAATTATTTATTCTTTTTTGGTGAGATACAACTTGACGACAAGTTGCGTTTTGTAAAAGAACCAGTGGAGATCGTGGTTCGAGATTCACGTGGGAACGTAAGGACTTCTTTATAAAGAATGCCCTCATCCTTCCGGGTAGTGAACAACTCGTGTATGAGGCGAGTTGAGCGCCGGGACGTCGCTCCCTTAAGGTGGTGAGGATGTAAAACCCGTAAAAATAAGGTCATAATTTAATTCTACTTTCAATTATTTTGAAGTATTTTATAACGTTAAATATTATTATGTTTAACGGTTTAAGTTAAAACCGATATTAAATATTATATTTTAATATTTTGACGAGTAACGAGGACTACTAGTGATCGCGATACCGACGGATGCCAAAAAATTTATATTTTATTATCGATCGTTTCGATATTTAATATTTTCGACGATGTCGTTTTAATTACGTATCGAGTCGTTATATTATTATTTTTCGTGTGCGTTTAAACTTTTAAAAAGTATTTTTCCGAAACCCGAGTCTCGTAAATATTTAAAAATTGGCAATTTACATTTTTACCCTTTTTAACTATTTTATTACATTTTGGACCAAAACTATCACAAATTGGCAAAAACTACCCTAACCTTACACTATATATATGTTTTCTACTAACACAATTCATTTAAAAAAATTCATTAAAACAAAAACACCATCTTTCTTCTTTCTTTTCCATTTTGGCCTACACCACCACCATCCATTCCATCAATTTTTTTTGATGATCAACTTTGATCCATCCAAAAACAAAACAAGTCCCATTCCTATTTTTGAAAGGTGATTCTAATGATACCATTTTTACTTACATGCATTGAGTTTTGAATTTTGATAAAAAAAACTAGGCTTGTTAGGTGGTGATTTTGATCATGCATGTGTTAGAGATGATGATCAAATGATGTTTATGTAATGTTTTGGTTAAAAAGTTGAATTTTAATTTTTGGGTTTTTGATTTTGATGATGATACAAGTGTTAGGATTGGTTTATGGTGATGTTAGGATGTTAGAATGATGATAAAAGTTGTTGGTTTTGATCAAAAACTTGATTTTGTAAGAGATTTTTATAGTCAATTTTAGGCAGTAGGTTTGAGGCCATTTTCGAGGGTCTTAAGTCTGAATATAGGATGATATGATGGGATTATGTTGTAGAGAATTTCTTAGCTTCGATTTGATATAAAGTAGGCCTTCCAACTCCAAACGAGGTGGAAGTTACACTAGTTTGATTTTCGTGTACCGGGAGACGAGTGTTGACACAATCCGAAAATTGTTGTTGATATTTGGATCGAATCTCGGGGACTATAAAATGAGTATCAAAATGATTCAAGGGCTGTTCTCAGGCTCCAAGTTTAGAATTTTGAGTCTATTTTTAGAATCAATTGGCGGTTTTATAAATGGAGTTGTTTAGAATGGTCAAAATGGTTTCGTAAGTCAAGGTCGCTAAACTGTCCGGATTTTGTGATTCAAAGATGAGTCGGGCAGGGAACTTTAGAAGTAAAATCTTTTAATGGGCTCTTGGGAGGACTTTCTACATATAGAAAGTGAGTTCTCTGAGTAGTATCATAAAAAGTTGATATGTTTAAGTATGGGAAAACGGCTTGGACATTCGGTATGTTCCGGCAGATTTTTATTAAAGGCATAGAACAATAAAATGAATATATAGGAGAGTGTAATAGTATCACTTGTATCGTTTTCTCTCGAGTTTGTCGTGATTTTATGAGTCGAGTTTTATATTCTTATGTATGGTTTATTTCTCGAGTCTATTATTAATGAACGCACCTCATTTGATAGGTTGCGGTTCTCGTGTTTGAAAGGCATCATCTATCGTCGGCGATCGTCTCATTACCACTATTGGCTAAGGTGAGTCTATAGCCTCGCTTTATACTAGTTATTAAATGATTTTAAACCCGCGAGGGGGAATACATGTTTTATAAACTTAGAACACAAGATTTCTATGGTATGCTTTGTCCCTCTATGAATGGACCCGTGGTTGCCTTTAAATTGCATTAAGTGATTGCCTTTGTTAAAACCTCAATTATGGACCGTTAATTAACCTATGATGGGTTAACCACTAGTACAATTAATAGATCTATGGGGGAAGCCGCCCCGGTTCAGTTTTTGTGGACTTGTCATAGAAGCTTAGGCCCGACCTCCACACTGTTTGAGCATATTGTATTGAGAAGTAAAGTATATGGCAATGTACCAATAATCTGGAGGTAACCGACAATTAATAAATCTCTCGTCTTATTAGACTGATATGGGAGTGTCTAAGGGCTCGGTTCCATGAGCTTATTGCAATTTATGCAATATACAATTATCATTGTTGATGCAAATTATTATTTGATGCTTATAAGCATGCCACAAACTTATAATCTTTGCTTGTGTTCAAATTGATTTCATAAACCTATAGATTCACTCGGCATTTTTGCTGATTGTTTTACTCACATGTATTTCAGGTAATCAAGAAGTGGAAGCTTGGAGGTCACGGGAATGAAGTTGTGCACTGCTTTTGTTGTTCAAACTCTTTGATTTAATTATCGTTCCATTTTTAAAACAAACTAATTTGTTGTTTTAACTTATCTTTTGGTAACGATTACTTGGGACTACGCTACTCTGACAAATGTTTTAGGAACGATAAATCTAAAACGTCTCTTTTCGAGTCGTTCTTTATAAATTATGTGTTGTAGTATCATTGTTTAGCACCCAAAGATGTATTCCGCTGCGTGTAAATTTAGGGGTGTTAAATAGGGTACCCTGAATTGCTGAGATCTAGTTCAGAAGTTACGCGTGAGTCGTGTGTCTTGACTCATGCTTTGAGAGATATACGTGTGACATGTGTCTTGACTGGTGTTTTGACATGTGTCTTGAGAAGCTACACGTGAGACATGTGTCTTGACGGATTTCTTGACATGTTTCCTCAGAAAATATACGTGGGACGTGTGTCTTGACAGATGTCTTGACATGTGTTCTCAGATGTGAAAATGAATTAATTTGAAAACATTGGTTAAAATGCCAGAATTGGAAAGTCAGTTGGGCGACTACCCTTTTGTACTTCTTGTTACGTCTGTGACCGATGTCCTGTTGTGATTTCTTGAATAGTTGTTTTCACGGTAGTGGTTACTATCGTCTTGTCCATCAGTTCTATGACGGTCATTCTCATGACTGTGATTCATGTAATTATTCAGCTTGAGTGGCCGGCTGGTACCGGTTCCCACTCATATGACTAAAAAGCCAACTAAATGACGTGTGACATATAACTAAAAGGTAAGGACATGGATTGTGATGGAAATCATTTGGTGGTGAAGCATCTTCTCGTCCGATCGCTTCAATCTAACGCCTTTGTATTCGTCTTGTCAGATCTCTAGGTTGTGAACAGTATCAACATCGTATAGAATATCATCAAGTGGGATTCTATTCAGCATCGTATAGAATAGCATCGTATAGAATATCAGCATCGTATCAGCATCGTATAGAATAGCATCGTATAGAATATCAGCATCGTATAGAATACTTGGAAGAGGGTAACAACTATGAATGGTGATTCTATTCAATTTAAGGTAATCGATGCATAATACACTTGGACTAGACTCTAAACAATTTCCAAGACCTGTTGGGAATAAAATGTAGCCAATACACTTGGACGCTGACAAGAGCAATCTGGGTGTTGTTAAGAAGAAATCAAGCGTTGACAGGACAAGCGTTGACAGGAAGAAGTCAAGCGTTGATAAGAAGAAGTCAAGCACTGATAGAAGACTTAATCTACACGTATTATGTTTCTAGTATGTTTCTAGTAAAGATATGATCGACAATGTATTTCTTATGTTTATCTTTACATAAAATAGCTGATATGTAGACTCTTGTACAAGGCTCCTTAATCTATAAAAGGAGGCCTTTAGGTTTTAGTTTAATATACGTTTTAGCACTTTGATTGTACGCAAGTTTGTTTTATCAATCAAAGTGAAAGTTTGGTTTACATTGTTTGTGTGTTCTTGTTTAAGTATTAATTCCGCATAATACTTAAATTGTTACATATACAACAAAGTTTCTCTACGTGTTTAACTTGATTTAATCTCGTTTACACAAGCTAAATCGATCTAAGTTTGGGATCAACAAGTGGTATCAGAGCTTGTTGAGAAACTTTGATCTAAAGAACACAAAAACCCTAAATCGCCAAAAACCCTAATTTTCAAGAAACCCTAAAAACAACATGTCTACTCCAGAGTTAAACTCCTCCTCCTCCTCAACCCCCAACATCAAGATTCCCATGCTAGACCCAGACAACTTTGATCTATGGAAGTTTAACTTTGAACAGTATCTTCAAATCCAAGACTACACCCAATGGGAAATTATTGAATATGGAAACATATTCAATAAGGATGAAAAGATTGCAGCTTCCATATTGACAAGATCAACTCAAGGCTCTATTGAAGAGGATCGAAAAGAAAAACCTAAAGATGGTAGAGCTGTCTCAGCTGAGGACATAGCAAAGAGAAGGAATGACATGAAAACCCTAAGCATTCTCAAAATATCTTTGGGACAAGCCAATCAGAATAAATATAGAAGCTATGAGTCTACAAAAGATCTTTGGGAAGCCCTTGAAGTTGCTTATGGTGGTAATGCTGATACTGTACAAGAGAAAAAGAAGCAACTCTTGCATGAGTATGTTGTTTTTAAAGCTCAACCCAATGAAAAGCTAAGTGGAGTGAGTAGCAAACTTCTTGACATTACAAGCAAGCTGTTCTCTATGGGAACAGTGCTTGGTGATGTTGATATCATCACCACTTTTCTTAAAAGTCTTGGTGATGCATGGAAGATTGAAGCAAGGTCTATAATTGCTAATAATACTCACAAAAGTTCTACTTTTGATGATGTTTACAATAAACTGAGGCTGGTAGAGAATGAAATTCTTTTGGATCAAGGAAGCAAGTCTACCAATGGAAATATGGCCTTCTTCTCACATAGTGAAGGTCAATTTGATCAAAGGGAGTCATACATGCACCCCGTTACTGGATCAACTTGTGTCAACGCTGGATCAAGCTTTGTCAATGCCTCACATTCAGACGCTGACACATACAATGTTGACTCTCCAAGAGTTAAGCCTGCTGGTATTGATCTAGATACTGTTTGTGCATACATTGCTTCATTGCCCAATGGTTAAGTGATTACATATGAGGACCTTGAGCAAATTAGTGATGAGTATTTGGAGGAGATGGACATAAAGTGGAATATGGCTCTTGCAAGCATAAGGGCAAATAGATGGAATCGAAGATTTAAGAAGAAGATGACTTTTAATGCTAAGGACACTGATGGATTTGACAAATCCAAGGTTGAGTGTTATAATTGTCATCGAATGGGACACTTTATGAAAGAATACAGATCTCCAAGAAGATCTGATGCTGGAAAACCCTCAAGCAAAATCATCAAGGCTCAGGATTCCAAATCTATGGTTGCTATGCAAGACATTGATGGTGTCGGCTGGTATTGGAGTTATTTGGCCAAGGATGATGAAGAGAACAAAGCTTTGGTTGTAGAAAAGGAAGAAGAATAGCATGTTCACTATGCTCTCATGGCACACTCTTCATCTTCATCAGACAATGAGGTATATGATGATGCATTTTGTAGTAAGGGTTGTCGTCTAAACACTAAAAAACTTAACAAAGAAGTTTTAAAATTAACAACAGATGTGGTTAATGAAAGATGAAAGTTATCTAACTATCACCTTGCTCTTACTCAAACTGAAAAGACTATAGCTGAGTATAAGAAAATGGAGTTTAACCTAAAATATCAAATCAATAGTTTAACTCATTATTTAAATGCTAGTGTTGAGGTTAGAAACATCATGGAGAGAGCCAATGGTGCTTTACAGGCTAAGTTAGATGAAGCTATCAAAAACAAAGATAATGTAGATCTTAAAATTCAAAGATTTGACAAAGCTTCACAAACCCTAGAAAAATGTGTCAGTGAACAAAGGGATTCTAGGGATATGACTGGGATTGGGATGAAAGAGTATGTTGGTGTTCCACCACCTGCTGGGAACTTCTATGGTGTCCTTATAAAGGACTTGTCTTGGACTGGTATACCAGAACTCCAAGAAGAGGAATTTATTACTCCACCAAGAGTTCTTACCCCAATAGAGGAATACAAGCAGAAGTTGACTGATTTGGAACAATGGAAGAAAGCCAACCCTACCTTGTTTGTTAAGGGTGGCATGCTTAGTGACAACCCAAATGAGTCTAGACCCATAAAAGTGACAAACCCAACCACTGGCAAGACTGTTGACCTTGGCTTAAACGTTGTTAGAAAACATAGTATTAAATATGTAGAAATGTATAGAAAACCTAGGTCACCAAAAAGCCAAATTAGTGATAATAGGATAGGTTTCTTTTCTTCTAGACCTAGAGCTATGTCTAGAAAATCCTGTTATACTTGTGGAAGTTTTTCACATTTAGCCTATAAGTGTGTCAATGCTTCAAAGGTCAACGCTGATAGAAAGTCAAACACTGTCAAACCCAAACCTTTTGTCCAGCAAAGTCCACAAGTTGTTAGACCAACCCCATTCTTTACTAAAGGGTCTAATACTTATGGACAAAGACCTTTTCAGAAGACCAATACGTGGTCTAACAGACAATGGGTTCCTGTATCAAACCCTAGGTTCAACGCTGATAAGGGTAATTTTAGCGTTGACAAGAACAAATTAAACGCTGATAGGAACGTTGCCAGACCAAATAAAGGAAAATATTTGCAACCAAAGGGAAAGGGGTCTAAAGCTTCTTCTAGCTTGACATGGAGACCTAAGCAAGATCAAAACCCTAATTCAGATGGGATTTCTATGACCTATAACAGATTTCATTATATTTCAAAGGTCATAACAAAACCAATTGAGGTTAATAGGTGTTTAATCCAAAAAGGGATGAACAAGGGGTTGTCATAAGGACTAAGTCTGTTCTTGTTCAACAACCAAATGAATCCAAGTCTGCTCAGGCTTGGGTTCCCAAAGAAAACTAATTTGTTTTCTTTATGTGCAGGGCATTCAAAAGCAGGTTAATGATTATGGCTATTGGGATAGTGGATGCTCTAGGCACATGACGGGAAAGGAAGATTATCTGACAAATTTTATCCCCATTAAAGATGGTGACAAAGTGTACTTTGGAGGTGGATATGGGACTATCACTGGCAAAGGCACTCTTCTCACCAACAATTTGTGTTTTGAAAACGTGTTTCTGGTAAAAGAACTTGACTATAATCTGTTTAGTGTATCACAAGTGTGTGATAACAAAAATAAGGTTCTTTTCACTGATACTGAATGCTTGGTGTTGAGCAAAGATTTTAAAATATCAGATGAGAAATTCATTGATTATAGAACACCTAGGTATAAGGACATTTATAATGTGAATCTTAATGGAATTAGGATGAATAATAATTTGTCATGTCTATATGCTAAGGATTCAGTTGATGAAAGTAATATTTGGCACAGAAGATTAGGGAACATTAATTTTAAGAATATAAATAGACTTGTGAGACATGGTTTAGTTGATGGTTTGCCTAAAAAGGCTTTCCACAATGACCATTCTTTTGTTGCATGCCTCAAAGGCAAACAACACAAGGTCTCATTTAAGTCTAAACCTGTGCATTCTAGTTCTAAACCTCTTCACTTACTGCATATGGACTTGTTTGGTCCAACTAATATAGAAAGCTTAAATGGTAAATCCTACTGTTTTGTCATCACTGATGATTTTTCTAGATTTACTTGGACTTTCTTTTTAGCTTTGAAAAGTGACACTGCTGATACTTTGATTAACTTTATTACCCAAATTGAAAAGAAGTCTGGTAATGAGGTTAAGATGCTTAGAAGTGACAATGGTGGTGCATTTAGAAATAAGTTATTAGATGACTTTTGTGCCAAGAAAGAGATTACTAGACAGTTTAGTGTAGCTAGAACCCCACAACAAAATGAGGTTGCCGAGAGAAAGAATAGAACCCTCATAGAAGCAGCCAGGACTATGTTGGCTGATGCTCAATTTCCCATTGCTTTTGGGCTGAGGCTGTGAATACAGCTTGTTATGTTCAGAATAGGGCATTAGTCAACAAGATTCATAACAAAACACCTTATGAGTTACTTTGGGGCAGAAAACCTAATATTGATTTTCTTAAACCTTAGGTAAGTTTAGTGCTAAAGGTGATGAAGGCTACTTCATGGGTTATTCTGTGCAGAGTAGAGGATATAGAGTTCACCTTAAGAAAGAAAAGCGTATACTTGAAAAGGTACATGTTAGGTTTTTAGAAAGTAAACCTAGTGACCCTGAGAGTGGTCCAAATTGGTTATTTGACTTGGAACCTCTATCTAGGACATTGAATTATATGCCTGTTACTAATCCAAACATTGTGAAGGTGACTTCAAATGTTGTGGAAGAACCAGTTGTTGCTATTTCAGGTAAACAGGTTGATGAAGAGGTTAGATCATAAGCAGACAAATCAGCACCCATACATGAGTATGTTACCATTCCCATATGGACAGATGCATTTGCTACTGCTGCTGCTGCTGAAAAGGAAAATGGTGGTCCCCAAGTATCACCAGTTGAAAACATACATGATCCTTCAAGCGCTGACAAAGGAAATTCTGGCGCTGACAAGAGAAATTCAGGCGTTGATGGCTCAAACGTTGACAGCTTTGGTTCAAGCGTTGACATATCTTTTGACCATCTTTTCTCTTCCTATAATTTTGAACAAGGTGAACCTTCAAACAGTCATGGAAGGTGTCATTCAGATGATGATGGAAGAGAGTCTGAAGAGGATATTGGTAACATGGAAGATGAGATTGAGGACAACACAATCATTGAGGGAGGAGTGCTTACTTCTACAATCAAAAATCATCCTCCTTCTCTAATTATTGGTGATGTGATGACTCCTGTGCAAACTAGAAGGTCTCATCAGAATCAAAGAGGATTTATTGCCAATATTCACAAGAAGGTTGATACCCCTCTTGTTTTAGCATGTTTATTTGCCTATTTTCTGTCACAATAGGAACCCAAGAAGATTTTTGATGCTCTCAAAGAACCAAGTTGGGTGGAAGCAATGCAGGATGAGCTTCACCAATTTGCTATTCAAGATGTTTGGGAGTTGGTTGATTGTCCCAGACATGTCAGACCTATTGGGACAAGATGGGTTCTTAGGAACAAAAAGGATGAGAGAGGCATTGTGGTCAGAAACAAGGCACGTTTAGTGGCACAAGGATATACACAAGAGGAAGGGATAGACTATGAGGAGGTCTTTGCACTTGTTGCAAGGATTGAGGCTATAAGGATTTTTCTAGCCTATGCTTCCTACATGTGATTAATAGTCTATCAAATGGATGTGAAGAGTGCTTTTCTTTATGGCATAATTGTAGAGGAGGTTTATGTAATGCAGCCTCCTGGTTTTGAAGATTCAGAACATCCAGACAAGGTGTATAGAGTGAAGAAAGCTATGTATGGACTTCATCAATCCCCAAGAGCATGGTATGGCACATTTTCCACTTATCTGGTGGAAAATGGATTTAAAAGGGGCACCATAGACCAAACCTTGTTTACAAAGAATACTGGTAAGGATTTCTTACTTGTACAGGTCTATGTGGATGATATCATCTTTGGCCCTTCTAGTCCAAATATGAGTGAAGACTTTTCCAAACTCATGACAGACAAGTTTAAGATGAGTGCAATGGGGGAGATGAACTTCTTTCTAGGGTTACAAGTACAGCAGAAAGAAGATGGTATCTTTATCTCTCAAGATAAATATGTAGGAGAAAACTTGAAGAAGTTTGGATTTTCTCCACATGAGAAACGGGCTAGCACACCTATGGATAGGGAACACCCTTGGGGAAAAGTTGGAGATGGAAAAGAGGTGGATGTCAGGCATTATAGGTCAATGATTGGTTCATTGATATATCTCACAGCTTCAAGACCTGACATTATGTTTGCTGTGTGTGCATGTGCACGCCATCAAGTGACTCCCAAAGAGTGTCATCTTCATGCTGTCAAGAGGATTTTTAGGTACTTTAGGTGTTATCCAGACTTGGGATTATGGTATCCAAAAGATTCCCTATTGGAGCTTATTGCATATTCAGACAGTGATTATGGTGGTGAGAAATTTGATAGAAAATCCACAACTGGTGGATGCCAATTTCTTGGGAGTAGATTGATATCTTGGCAATGCAAGAAACAAACAATGGTGGCCAATTCTACAAATGAAGCAGAGTATGTTGCTGCAGCTGCTTTTTGTGGACAAGTCTTGTGGATTCAGAACCAGTTGTTGGATTATGGGTATAATTTCATGCATACCAAGATTTTTGTAGACAATAACAGTACTTTATGCATTATTAAAAATCTTGTACATCACTCTAAAACAAAACACATAGAAATTAGACATCATTTTATAAGAGATTGTTTTGCAAAAGGTTTAATACAACCAGATAGGGTTGACACAGATGAAAATGTGTCTGATTTATTAACTAAACCTTTTGATACTGGAAGATTTCAATACTTGGTAACAAGTATTGGAATGATCAATCTCACTTAATATGTGTTTCGGGATTTCTTGTAAAAGTATGTACAGGATATGTATTTGTTATTTGTCTTTATATAAAATTAGATTTTCCACTTTATTTGTCTAACGCTGACAAAGGATATTTTAACGCTGACAAGTGTTAAATTGACGTTGTCAGCAACAAGTTAGTTTTATGGTTTTTGATTTAATTATGCAGGCGTTGTTAGCATTGTAACATTAGGTGCAGAGTTTCTTATGGATTCTTGGAGAATTATTGGAGCATGTTTCAATTTATGGATGATGGTTGGAATATTTATATTCCTATCTTGACATAAATTTTTATTACATGCATATTATTTGGCAACTTATGTATCATAGTCTAAAGGGAGGTTTAGGAACCTTTTAGGACTTTTTGGGTATTCATATAATACTCTTATCACAATTCTAGATTGTGTCCACTGGTGAGTATGAATTAGTTTACTAACTCATGAGGCATTGTTGCATGCAAAGTTGATATACTATGCACGCTGCCAAGACTTTTTGGCCTAGAATTGGATGTGGTCTGTTGGGAGACTTGGGTATGATTTATATTGGGCTTACCTGGGAAGTTACAAAGGATTTTATGAGATAACTTCACTGTTAAGAACTTTGGTTAGCAAGGAACACTAGAGGACTGTTATGTCTATCTTGCATAAGCAAGTGTGCATGATTGGACAGTGCTTGCCACCCTATAGTAATTTTCAGGTTATAGGTTATCTTCACTAGGATAAATCACTTTGTTAAGGTCCTTTTTCATTTTTATTATTATTTTTTTGGACGTTGACAGATTTCTTTCCAAACGTTGTTAGGACCAATTTAGACGTTGACATGGCTTTTTCCAACGTTGGCAAGAATATAGCCGTTGGGTGTTGATGGGTTTTTTTGACCGTTGACACTCATTGGGTCCTACCCAGTTGTTATTTTTGACGAAAATTGGGGTCGTAATTTTAGGAGTTGGTAACTTTTAATTAATTAACAAGATAAGTTATTTTCTTTTCAATATTTTCATCATTATATTTTGAAAATAACTGCCTCATTTTTGACCAATCACATGTGCCTACCTCTCCTATAAATTTGGCTCCTTATTTTGTAAAAGGGTACTTGCTTATTCTTGTCTAACAAACTTTTTCTCCTATATTCATCTTTCATAATCGTTCATAACAGCTTTCTATATCAATGGTGCCTAAGTTTAAACCAAGTGACTTGTTATTGGGATTCAAAAGTCAGCATAACATGGTTGCCTATTTGGAGGCTGATGATGCTCTGTTTCCTCAATATACTCAGATGGTGGTGTATTTGAATGCATCCCCATTAAGGTATTGATAGGTGTGAAAACACCCATCATTTTACCACTTAACTCTAATAATAACCAAGCCAAAACGTGTATTTTATTTCGTAAATGTCGGAATTATGCGTGGTTTGTGTTTTTATTGTGTTTGAGGACCAAAAGTTGAAAAAGGAAGAATACACAGGCTTTCACGGGCTTTTATCGATGAAAACGAGAAAAGACGAAGTCAAAAGATCAAGAGTGCAAAAAGAACGGAAGTCCAAGGCCTATTATGAAGATTTATCGAAGAAATAGTCTAAAGACGGAAGTTTAATGAAGTCGAAGAACTCAAGTCTAATTATTGAAGAAATTATAAGACAAGTTCAATTTATATCGACAAATCCCGAGATGACGTCGAGAAAGACAAAGAAATTAAATCGAGTCGAGACAAGAAGAAAGAGAAGAAAGCCCATACATCCACTCCTCCTATAAATACCCTCCTAATGTGTCATTAGGAGGGTGGTTAGCTAGTAGTAGTTTTTAGTTTTATTTTTTGTAAGGTAAGTAGGAGTAGATTAAAATACTTTCTCTCTCTAGTTTTTCTTAATGTTCTTCAAGCTTTTTCTTTAATCTTGTTTAAATCTTTGATCTCTAATCTTGTTAATTCAAGTTTTTAATCATCTTCTTCTTCCTTTCTTATTTTGTTTATCTTTGATTCATGTTAATCTTTGATTTTATTTCATCTTAATGTTTATTTGATTAAAAAGTTTATCTTTTTGTTCATCTATAAGTTTGAATACAAATTGAGCTTTGAGCTTGACATGCTTATTGGCTTATTTTGTATTTAGCTTATTTTGTATTTAGCTTATTTACTTTTTAAGTTTTCTTTAAAGTTTTGTCTTTTTAAAGTTTGATTTAATAAAGTTGCTTATTTAGAGTTTTGTAAGTTTTATTCGTGCATATTTAGTTCGTTTAATTATAGTTTGTTTAAATTTCAGCTTTAGCTTATTGAATAGTAGCTTATTTGATTGCTTATACGAATTTATTTCAAATCGGAATAGGGTTTCCCCTTTCCTATCAGCATTCCGACTGGCCCCCTTGTTATTCCGATCACTTGATCGGAATAGGGTTTCTGTATTCAGAGCAGGATTCCGATCTAGATTCCGACTAGGGTAGTTTTAGATTATTCCGATAGCCTTCTGTTTACTACATTCCGATAAGGATTCTGATCTGGATTCTGACTAAGGTAGTTTTAGATTATTCTGATAGCCTTTGTTTAGCTTATTCCGATTGCTTTCCGATCTAGGACATTCTGACGAGATTCTGACGGGAGTGTTGTGACAGCATTCCGATGGGTGTCAGTTTTTTATTTCTATTTTTATTTTCATTTTAACTTCAAATCTATTTTATTTTTCCCTCCTTTTACTTAGTTTTATTTTATTTGTTTTGTCTTAGTTTTATTTAAGTCCACATCTTTATTAAGTTGTCCAATTTACGTTTTGTCGAGTTTTGATATTTTGTCATTTACTTTTTGTCAAAGTTTTTATAGTTAATTTGTTTACGTCTTTTATTTAAGATTTATTTAGTTTATCGCTTTTATCATTTTGGTAAGGTTTTTATTTTAGTTTTAAATTTCAAACTTCCACTTTTACTTAACGACATTTTCATTCCTTTTACATTTCTATTTATATTTACATTTTCATTTTTCTTTAGTTTAAAATAGATAACCTTTTCCCTTTTTATTCCACCAAGAACGACTGAGTCGCACTGTTAAACCAGTAATCAATTCGAAAAGTCTGGTTCAACGAATCTCTTTTATACTTGGCAAAAACCATGTATTAAATGGCGCCACTGCCGGCTCTTTTCGTGAAGATTAACGGTTTATTGTGAGAGACGCGTTGGATTTTAGGATTCGTTCACTCTTGCACGTTATTTTTCTTGTCTAATTTTCAAAATTTTCCAAAAATCCTCAAAACATATAAAATTTTCAAAAATCCAAAAAATAGAAAAACATAAAAAACCAAAAATATTTCTTCTCTATCTTTCTTTTCCTTTTGTAGGTGTGTATGCGTACCCGTGCTCGTAAGAAGAAAGCAATTCAAGACGAAGTCGAAACTCAACCTATTGTCACCATGGACAATCGACCAATGATCGAGCTTTTGCAATCGCACGTAGAGGGCAACACCGATGCTATTGTCATACCCGAGATTGGAGCCAACAACTTTGAGCTCAAATCCGGCTTCATTCAAATGGTCTCTTCTCAATCATTCTTGGGCGGACACTTGATGATCCTCATGACCATATCAAAAGGTTTCTTCAACTCACTAATACGGTCAAGTTTAATGGGGTTTCACAAGAGGTAATTCACTTGAAACTTTTTCCTTTCTTCTTAGAGGGACAAGCCCGACATTGGCTTGATAAGGAACCGCCACAAAGTATTCTTACGTGGTCGGATTTAGAGACCAAATTCGTCAACTACTTTTTCCCACCCTCACGTACTACCGCTTTGCGGAATGATATCATTAACTTTGAACAAAAGTACGGTGAGACATTTAGTGAATCTTGGGACCGTTTTAAGGAACTTTTAAGAAAGTGTCCACAACATGGTTTCACAAAAGTGCATCAAATTAACACTTTTCACAATGGTTTAAGCATGAATGACCAAGATTCACTAAATAGTGCCTCGGGGGGTAACATTTTGGTTAAGTCTTGTAATGTCGCATGGGATATTATTGAGAATAAATCTAAAGTGCAAACCAAAAGTGTTCGGGCTAATGTGGCTAGTCCTAGCACTAGTGACACCAAAAGGAGACTTGATAAGCTTACTACGGTTGTTGAAGCACTTGCTTTACAAGCCGTTAACATTGCCAAAAACAACAATGCTATTAATATAACTTGTGAAACTTGTGGTGGGCCACACTCTTATGCTAATTGTGATAAAGCTTATGATTAATCTCACGGGGAAGTGTATGCTTACAACAACACCGAGAGAATTCATTTTAAGCCTAATGTCGATGTTAATCACTTGTCTTACAACTCGACAAATTATTTGGCTCCACCCGGTTTTCAACAAAGACCACCACAACATAACCAAAACAACCAAGGGCCGCCAAGAGCTAATTTTCAAGGTAATACCAATGTGAGGGGCTTAAATGCAAATCAGGAAAATTACCAAATGCAAAATCAAGGCTTTCCAAACCAAGGTTTCAATCCTCAAGGTTTTCCACCTTATAACCAGTACCCAAACCAAAGTTTTCAACAACAAGGGTTCAATTTACCTCATCCGCCAATGGACTTGGTTTTGAAAAATTTGAATGAACATGAGAAAATCATGCAAGAAATGTGATGTGATCGTGATAGTATAGTGATAATTAGATACGTTATAGGGTAAATTAGAAATTACCTTTTGGAAAAAGTAATAGTCTAAAATTACCAAAGACGAATTCAATTAAACACGTGATGAACCAAGTTCGTTGTACACGAAGATCGAGTGAATTTGAGACGTTTCGTTTTGATTAGGACAATTGATTTGAATGGTTTTTCGGTTTTTAAACTAAAATTAATTCTACAAAGTTTAAACCTAAAGTGCATGAATCGTAAACCCCAAATTATTTAAAATCTATAAACAATTACTTAAAATTAAAAACTATCTAAAAATTAAACTATTTAAAAAAACTATAAAAATTATTCTATTAAAATAACTTTAATTCTATTTAAATATCTAATAAAACTTTTTAAAATAACTAAATCTATTAAAATTTAATTAAACTAAATCTATTTTTAAAACTATTTTTTTAAATTTAAATCTAATACAATAAAAATCTTATTATTTGAAAACTAATTAAAGTTTTAAAATTAATTAAAACATTTTTTAATTTTTATTTATTTTATTTTGAAACTAATTATTATTTTAAAAACTCAAAATTTACTTTAATAAAAATATTAATAAAACTTTAATAAACGAAAATTACTTACACTACACTTAAATAAATTCTGCCATAAACAACTTAACTATATTAATTAAACGCCAGAAAGTAAACCCAAAAGAGCCATTGAGCTCAGTGGTAAACATGTTGATTGTGAACCGAGAGGTCCCAAGTTCGAATACACAGGAGTGGATTTTTGGTGATATTTATTTTTGGACAAAGTTTATTTTTGTAGTAGATTGTATGTTAGGAAACATACATTATTTCAAATTAAAGTATAACATATTAAAAAATTAGAAACTGAATAATCAATCATTATAATCAGTTAAATAAAAATCACAAGCAGAAAGAAAAACAAACAGCTTAGAAAAGCTATCAAAGAGGAACGGATATATCAGCACAGGCTCCACATAAATCAGATAAAAAAAACATATAAAGAAGCAATCCTATCTATAGACAATAACTCAGCTATCAAACAACTTCTATAACGGATTATCAGGTTAAATAGCAGCTGAAACAAGATTATTAACAGAAGACTTTTATAATTGAAAATCTTCCATTTACAATAATCAAACAAAACTGATTAAATCCTACATTTACCATAAAGAAACAAGCGTAATACAAGCACTTATCACATATAAGAATCATATGCAAATCAGTAACAAATTAGCATTCAGACTTAACTTCAGTAAAAAGAAAACTTGCACAAATAATTCATCTAATATCAGAATTAGCAAATCTCAAACTCGATCTCATAATTAACTAAGAAAATAGACCAAACAGAACTAGCTATTCATGAATCAGCAAACATATACGAGATCTCATAGCTATACCGCATATTCTAGGCGAAACTTAAAACACAAGCAGGCAACAAGTATCAATACTAGTCAACTGAATATCTCCTAAAGAGATAAACTATATAACCGATCCAACATCATAAACATGTCGAAAACAAGCATATTCATAGATTATTAATCCCAAAAATCAATGACAGAAACTTAATTTAAGCATATTAACCTAAGTATAACATAAATAGCTTTAAATTTAATAACAAGAATTGTAAAAGGATAAAAACCTTTTGTGGATCCCGTTGAGCAGAAGGTTAGCGCTGTGCTACCTTAGAACCGAAACGAAATCACCTTCGAACCACCTTTCACCAATGAATCACTCGAACCAAACATACCAAGAATATTCAGACTGATTTTTAAAGACTTTCCAGTAGGGAAAGCTTATTCCCAAATTCACTTATATTAATCAATCAAGCTATTTAATTAACTTTGATCAATCAATATTCATATAATGTCAAAAATAGATTATAACAAGAATAATCAAGAAAGCAGTAAATTAATAAGAACTTTTGAAACTCAAATCCACTTTCATTAATCTCAGTAAAAGAGTACAAAACTATTAAAAATGAAATACAAATTATTCTAAACCTATTTTAACATTATAATTCTAAAGAGAAAATTGGAATGAATATTACACAGAAAAATGGAGCTATTTATAAGCTCAAGAGAGGTGTCGGGTGAGGTTGTTATTGAGGCTGATAACTCAATCTCGTCCCTTAATTTGGCATCTTGATCTTCTCTTTCTTTCTTGTTATCATCCACGGGTGGATATTCAATTGCCTTCACACAGATAGCCAGCGTGGCACACTTTTGTGCTACTTATGCTTGTTAGATGCTGAGGTGGCCTCTCTTCATTGGAGTATTGAGGAGGATGAGGTGTCTTGGCCAGTAATCGGATGCCACGTAGCCTTGTTTCTCCACTTCTGCCTTCCGAAAACTTGCGGGATTTAATTCCCCCAAGTGTGAATCACACGTGGGAACAAAAGCCCCAAATTTACTTGAGGTAATTATTGATTAGGGTTTGGAGGGATGGTAAGTGTCTGGTTAATTTTTGGGTGAGGGTGAGAGACGAAGGTGAGGGAGATACATTGGAAGTATCGAATATATTTTATTGTGAGAAAGTGTGAGTGGTGTAAACGTGTGGTGAATAAGTCAATTGTAAGTTAAATACACTTTCACAAATCGTTTATTTTAAACATGCCAAACCCTAAAGCCCTTAAATTCGTCCCATGTAAATACTTGGGCTTTGGTTTGGGCCATCAAACTCATTCGTCTCAAATTTGGACAGTTTGGACTTCAAATGGACTTTGATTGATTTTTCCATCTGTTTCTAAAAACATATGGGCTATATGGGCTTGTTTCATCCAAAGTAAATAACTCAAAACCCCTTATTGGGCTTTTGGTCCCATTTGGCAATTGTGGGACCCACTTGGCCCATTTTCTTGCATAATTATCAAATCCACTAAACTCGAGCTCAAATCTTGGCTTTGTCGATCTTTTCTTCAAACTTGTGTCGGTTTTACCGGTTTTTGAGATCTTTGGTACCTACACACATGAAACACAAAACAAGCATATACAAGGCATTTTTCAATGATAATATGCATTTATTGTTCGTTTTAAGCTACAATTGATATGAGTAAAATCACTCATATCAAACTCCTCCTTGCTAAGCAATTGCCGTGTCCTCACGCAATGATAGAATAAAACTCTAGCTACACCATTATTCAACTTTTGATAACTACATTTTGCAAAAACATAAAGTATTGCTTTCATTATTCGAAAAATAACTTTAAGGATCATAAAACTCAAATAGATTCATCGTCCCCAACTTTTCACTTTTCCATGCCAAGTGCAAAAACAAGATCATTGTCAATCATAAGCCCCAAAATTAAACCAACTCATACAAGTAATTTGTGTTAAACTCAATCTCCTATTATTTCTAATTGTATCTCTAGATTTTATTTGTCATTCACCCAAAGGCTCATTTGACTTTATTTGATATTTATTAGTCCAAAAATGAAGGTAAGAACGGTGTAAACTCAACACTCAAAACCTAACCTCGACTTCAAAAACCGTTGTCACTAAAGAAAAGCCCACATCAAGGATAACTTAGCACGATTTGAGGGATAAATCCCCGGACCCAAAATTTGGCTAATATGGCTGCTTAAAAGCAAAAAAAAATAAAACCTCCAAAGTCAATTATGACTTTATTAATGGAGTTAGCAACAACTACATCATAACACCTTGTGGCTCTTTAAGATGCAATTGTGCTCCTTATTTAAAATCCACACCCGAAGGCTCCTTGGACAAAAACAAGGGAATTGACAACACCATCCCACCTTATGGCTCATGATGGTGAAGCAATTTTTATTCAACACGTCCCCTTGCCATACACCCTAAGGCTCTAATGACAAGGTTAGTGCTACATGACTCCCACCCGAAGGCTCCTAGAGAACATGTTAATTATTTATTCTTCTTATTAATATTATAATTATAGTAAGCCAAATTTCCGCAATCCCATGATCAAAAGCCCATGACGCTGACACCCTTAATGTGTTCTCACTTTAATTACAAGGGAAGAAAAAGAAGGAGTTACGAGTTAAGATATCAAGCCTAAACCGCTAAAAACTTCATTTATTAAGCAATTATTATTCAAATGTGGAAAGTAAATACGAGGAGATTAATTCAAACACAAAAATACTTTCACAAAGAAGAATTAATTTTAGAAACTTATGATTGAACTCTATCATCTCTTGTTCTCCATATTGTAAAATTTCAAAAATGTGAAATTAATGGATACTTAGCCTATTAAATCAAAGTTTTGGGTTTTCAAGTCATCTATAGGATCTTGCATCTTCTTATACTTCTTCAAGTTTTAGAATTTGCGTTTTAAAGTTCCCTTTATAAACGACTTCCTAGGATCAATTATAGGAACTTGCGTAAAGTTCTTGTTCTTAACTCGTATGAATTAAGACTTTCTCATTTTAAAGCTCCCTATATAAAGCCTAGCAAAACTTGATTCAAATACGTTAAGGAAAAGCTAAAGTAAAAACCGAGTCGAGTCAAAAACTATTTTAATTTTCACCAACGGAAAGCCTACATTCGTGTCAAAAGCACTTATTTTATTTTTTAAAACTTAAAAATAACACTAAAAAATTTAAAATTTTATTTAAAAATGAGAAAAATTACGTTTGGACACGACAAAAGCAATTGCAAGCGATTATATTGATTGACACCCCCATGCTAAAACCAAACATTGTCCTCAATGTTTCTTAGCTCAAGAGTAACACCCCCTTGCTAAAATACGAAGTGTCTAATGCAAAATCCTAACATGGAAAGAGCACGCGAATCTATTAGCCGTTTATTAATTATGCCTCAAGATAAAACGTTAGTCGATAAAAATCAAAGGATAAAGAGTGAGCCCCTTTTTGGCATTCAAAGAATGGAAGATCAAGTGGACCGGCAAAAACCGAACACGAGAGTCTTCAATGATAAGGGTCATACCTAAGATTCACAACACAACAAAACACGAGTACGAGCTTGAAAGATCAAGCCTTATTAGTTGTTAGAAAATAGAAAGAAGATAGAATGTATGGGACTCCCCCATAAGGCACCTCGTTTTTGTTAACCGAGTCATGAGCTCGACTCGATCCCCGCATTCATTGGTCCTTAGGGAAAATGGTGAAAACCGGAAAAATGGAATAAAATCCATGATAAAGTGCGATGCCGGGGTCAAAGATTACATCCTCATTGTCGGATGACAAACGAAAGGATAAAACTCCAACACGAATCTCTAACAAGAGATGGAAGTCACAAATCACGAAATGGATGTAGCATGCTCCCCGAGATAAACTCCCACCAAGATGATCGAAAAATCTTTCAATTATTGCATCGGTGAAAGGCCGAGATTTCCCTAAATCAATGATTCCGGGATCGAATACCTCGTCCTCGGTGGAGAAAGGAATAGACAACACGGTGTCGTCCCCCCATGCTAATCCTAAATCATATGAAACACATAATAATGATGGAATAAAAGTCTCAACACTAGTGGTTTCAACTTGCATGACTTTGTCGACCTTGTCACTCTTAGGAATGTGAACAAAGGGGTCATGGTACTCAATATGAGTCACATGAAAAAACCGCACATTAAGATCAACGCGAGTGGGAGGGAGATTGGGAATAAAGTAGGTTTCTCCATACGAGTCGACATATTCATCATCACAAAAGGTGTGAGATGAAGGAGGTATGATGCTCTCAAAATCCTCTTGAAACAATGGATTATTGTTCATTGAAGCTTCAAAGAGAGGATTTGAGTAGGTCACAAAAGTGTCATCAATCTTGTCATCACAAGAAATTTCCGACAAAGTATCAAGCGTGTCACACTCGGATACAAGATCATCATTCTCATTAAAAGGAAATGCATCGGTGAATTACTCGAGAATGGTAGGTAAAACATGAGAATCACGCTCGATATCGATATCGGAAACGTCTTCACTTCCCCGTGGAAGTGGATCAAGGATAGCAAAAAGTTCATCGACGAACTCATCCAACGAATAGTCACTAACCTCACTCGGTGTGAAGCTAGGAATCAAAGGCTCTTCAACGGAAGATTGTGCCTTAGGAACATCAAATCGATCCTTCGAAGAGAGTGAAAATGAGTCCATTTTCAAAGATTGTTCAATTGAAGCAATATCACTCTCGGGATCGAAATTCTCACTATTAAGCTCACTAGCATCAAATGGTGCACTTAGGTATTCATCAATTTGTTTCTCAATCTTAGAACTATCATCCTCGTGTGAAGTAAGTGGAGATGAGGTAACATTACGACATGATTCAACAAAATTAGGTTTATCAATTTCCACACTTTCCAATTTCTTAGGAACCAATCTTGGAATTTTTTCTGGTTTGAAAATCATATGTTTATTACCATGAACCAATTTAAGATCCCCTTCTCTTATATCAACTAAAACATCGGCCGTGCACAAAAATGGTCGTCCTAAAATTATAGGCACACAAGGATTTGGCTCATAATCAATGATTGCAAAATCGGATAGGTAAACGAACTCCCCCACTTTAACAATGACATTTTCCGCTATACCAACCGGACGGGTGGTGGTACCATTAGCAAGCTCAATGATCATTCGAGTGGGCATAAGTCGCAAATAGTCAAGAGTTTTCCAAATGGACAAGGGCATTATGTTAATACTAGCTCCTAGATCGGCTAGAGCTTTGTATTCCCCAAGCTCATCAAAAACACAAGGTATCAAGAATTGACCCGGATCATTATATTTCTTAGGAAATAAATCAAGAAAATCCGAGGTACTAATCACATTTAAAGTAGCCTTGGTGACATTACGAAAGTTTTCTTTAGGTGGCACATAAAGCTCAAGCTTTCTTTCTAAATTATCATAAACGGTGATAGCCTTAAGCTCTCCCCTCGGGTTTGGAATGGTGTTACTAGGTAAGCAACCCGAAGAAGAGGATGGTTTAGACCTAACTCCATCAAACATCGAAAGAAATTTATTTTGACTTTGTTCAAATTTTGTTGCATACGATTTTGACTTTGCTCAAACATTTGCTCAAATCTTTGATCCATTCTTTGTTGATTAAGCTCAATCTTGTTATTTTGCCCCTTTAGCATATTTTGAAACTCATTTTTCAAAGTTGCCATTTGTCCTTAAATTATATTTTGAAAAGCCTTCAAATTTGCCTCATTTGACTTAATGTAGCTTGACAAATTATTTTGGTTATTGTGAAAACCTTGATTGTTTTGATTAGCATTAAAACCATTTCCTTGATTATAATTCCCTTGGTTACCACGATTAAAGTTATTCCCATTATTTCCATTGTTATACCTATTTTGAACCGGTGGAGCAACATGATTTTGACGAGGAACTTGACCGTTGGAGCCATAAATTCCCGTCGCGGCAAAAGCACTAGCTTGATCAAACTCCGTGGTCGAACAAGCATAATTAGGATGTGCTCCACCACATGATACACAAACATTCTCAACCATATTAATGGATTCATGAGGATTCTTCCTAATCTCATTCAACAAAGTCGCGAATCCACTATCAATCTTAGAGTCCAATCTAGCAATCTCGGGATTTAATGAATTCACATTGGAAACACCCGATGTGTTTCGTGAATATTGTGCTCTAGACTTATTCTCAATTATACACCACGCATCTCTCGGAGTTTTTCTTAAAAGATTACCACCCGCGGCGGCATTTAAAGAATCTTGTTCAGTCATATTAAGCCCATTATAAAAAGTATTTGTTTGATGCAATTCCGAGAAACCGTGGTGTGGACATTGTCTCAACAAATCTTTAAATCTTTCCCAAGCAACTCCAAACGATTCATGCCCTTTTTGTTCAAATCTAGTGATCTCGTTCTTAAAGTGTGTTGTCTTAGATGGTGGAAAGAAATAATTCATGAACTTAGACACTAAATCATCCCATGTTAAGATCGAACCCGGTGGTTCTTTCTCATACCAAATCTTAGCATTACCCTCGAGCGAGTACGGAAAAAGCATGAGCTTAATCGCGTCATTCGGCACATCTCTAAACTTGAGAGTCGAGGTAATTCGAAGAAAATTCCGAATGTGAGAATGCGGGTTATCGGTCTCATTACCACGAAATTGGTCGGCACGAATGAGCGATAAAAGACCCGTCTTAATCTCATAATGATCCGCCAAAATAGCCGGCACAATAATTGCTTCCCCATACCCTTCGGTGGGTGCTCGGAACAATTCCTCCATTGTTCGGTTATCGGCCATCTCTACAACAATAGGTGGAAGCTCGGGTTCCACTATTCGTTGTTGATGATTTCTATTTCTACGAGGAATATTTTCATGCCTATTAAAATCAATCACAAGACGAGAAGAACGTAATTGCATACACTACAAAAACGAGAATTTAGAGGATTGAAGAAAAGAAATTAGACAAGAAGAAGATTATTTTGGTATTTTTATTTGGTATTGCTCAATCGAAAATGATCGATAGAAAACAAGGAATAAGGATAACTACTATGGAAGTAAATTACCCTCGGTCGACTTCGAAACGATAGGTGAAAACCTAAACGTCTCGAGGTGCAATAAGTAAACTACAAAAATAAGATTTATTACTACTTGAGTCGGCAAACCAATAATAGGTCGTCCCTCTCAATATACGCACAAGCAAGCGGGGAAACCAGGTGGCAAAAAGAACTTAAAAACCTTTTTCCTTAGACGGCCTTTATAGCACGTCGCCTTATACCCACCTTATATTTTGTATAAATCGAGTTCAAACTTCTTATTAGAATTTATCTATTTTGTCTTTTATTTTTGTTTTGGATTCGACTACGATAGCCAGGTGATGAAATCTGAACTAAGGCCTTATTTGAAAAATATGTAAATTTATTGTTCTACGTAATATAATATATCAATCACAAAAAACGAGAAAAACGATACATACTATATAATAGAAAAATAACAAAACTTTCTGAGGACGAAAAGGGTCTTCAAATCAACGATCAACAAATCTCAACGAAAACGAACCGTACACAAGATCTCCGGCAGCGGTGCAAAAATTTTTTATGTGATCATGATAGTATAGTGATAATTAGATACGTTATAGGGTAAATTAGAAAATTACCTTTAGGAAAAAGTAATAGTCTAAAATTACCAAAGACAAATTCAATTAAACACGTGATGAACCAAGTTCGTTGTACACGAAGATCGAGTGAATTTGAGACGTTTCGTTTCGATTAGGACAATTGATTTGAATGGTTTTTCGGTTTTTAAACTAAAATTAATTCTACAAAGTTTAAACCTAAAGTGCATGAATCGTAAACCCTAAATTATTTAAAATCTATAAACAATTACTTAAAATTAAAAACTATCTAAAAATTAAACTATCTAAAAAACCTATAAAAAATATTCTATTGAAATAACTTTAATTCTATTTAAATATCTAATAAAACTTTTTAAAATAACTAAATCTATTAAAATTTAATTAAACTAAATCTATTTTTAAAACTATTTTTTAAAATTTAAATCTAATACAATAAAAATCTTATTATTTGAAAACTAATTAAACTTTTAAAATTAATTAGAACATTTTTTAATTTTTATTTATTTTATTTTGAAACAAATTATTATTTTAAAAACTCAAAATTTACTTTAATAAAAATATTAATAAAAGTTTAATAAACGAAAATTACTTACACTACACTTAAATAAACTCTGGCAGAAACAACTTAACTATATTAATTAAACGATAGAAAGTAAACCCAAAAGAGCCATTGAGCTCAGTGGTAAACATGTTGATTGTGAACCGAGAGGTCCCAAGTTTGAATCCACAGGAGTGGATTTTTGGTGATATTTATTTTTGGACAAAGTTTATTTTTGTTGTAGATTGTATGTTAGGAAACATACATTATTTCAAATTAAAGTATAACAAATTAACAAATTAGAAACTGAATAATCAATCATTATAATCAGTTAAATAAAAATCACAAGTAGAAAGAAAAACAATCAGCTTAGAAAAGCTATCAAAGAGGAACGGATATATCAGCACAGGCTCCACATAAATCAGATAAAAAAACATATAAAGAAGCAATCCTATCTATAGACAATAACTCATCTATCAAACAACTTCTATAACGGATTATCAGGTTAAATAGCAGCTGAAACAAGATTATTAACAGAAGACTTTTATAATTGAAAATCTTCCATTTACAATAATCAAACAAAACTGATTAAATAATACATTTACCATAAAGAAACAAGCGTAATACAAGCACTTATCACATATCAGAATCATATGCAAATCAGTAACAAATTAGCATTCAGACTTAACTTCAGTAAAAAGAAAACTTGCACAAATAATTCATCTAATATCAGAATTTGCAAATCTCAAACTCGATCTCATAATTAACTGAGAAAACAGACCAAACAGAACTAGTTATTCATGAATCAGCAAACATATTCGAGATCTCATAGCTATACCGCATATTCCAGGCGAAACTTAAAACACAAGCAGGCAACAAGTATCAATACTAGTCAACTGAATATCTCCTAAAGAGATAAACTATATAACCGATCCAACATCATAAACATGTCGAAAACAAGCATATTCATAGATTATTAATCCCAAAAATCAATGACAGAAACTTAAATTAAGCATATTAACCTAAGTATAACATAAATAGCTTTAAATTTAATAACAAGAATTGTAAAAGGATAAAAACCTTTTGTAGATCCAGTTGAGCAGAAGGTTAGCGCTGTGCTACCTTAGAACCGAAACGAAATCACCTTCGAACCACCTTTCATCAATGAATCACTCGAACCAAACATACCAAGAATAGTCGGACTGATATTTAAAGACTTTCCAGTAGGGAAAGCTTATTCCCAAATTCACTTATATTAATCAATCAAGTTATTTAATTAACTTTGATCAATCAATATTCATATAATGTCAAAAATAGATTATAACAAGAATAATCAAGAAAGCAGTAAATTAATAAGAACTTTTGAAACTCAAATCCCCTTTCATTAATCTCAGTAAAAGAGTACAAAACTATTAAAAATGAAATACAAATTATTCTAAACCTATTTAAACATTATAATTCTAAAGAGAAAATTGGAATGAGTATTACACAGAAAAATGGAGCTATTTATAAGCTCAAGAGAGGTGCTGGGTGAGGTTGTTGTTGAGCCTGATAACTCAATCTCGTCCCTTAATTTGGCATCTTGATCTTCTCTTTCTTTCTTGTTATCATCCAAGCGTGGATATTCAATTTCCTTCACACAGATCGCCAGCGTGGCACACTTTTGTGCTACTTGTGCTTGTTAGATGCTGAGGTGGCCTCTCTTCATTGGAGTATTGAGGAGGATGAGGTGTCTTGGCCAGTAATCGGATGCCACGTAGCCTTGCCTCTCCACTTCTGCCTTCTGAAAACTTGGGGGATTTAATTCCCCCAAGTGTGAATCACACGTGGGAACAAAAGCCCCAAATTTACTTGAGGTAATTATTGATTAGGATTTGGAGGGATGGTAAGGGTCTGGTTTATTTTTGGGTGAGGGTGAGAGACGAAGGTGAGGGAGATACATTGAAAGTATCGAATATATTTTATTGTAAGAAAGTGTGAGTGGTGTAAACGTGTGGTGAATAAGTCAATTGTAAGTTAAATACACTTTCACAAATCATTTGTTTTAAACATGCCAAACCCTAAAGCCCTTAAATTCGTCCCATGTAAATACTTGGGCTTTGGTTTGGGCTAGCAAACTCATTCATCTCAAATTTCGACAGTTTGGACTTTAAATGGACTTTGATTGATTTTTCCATCCGTTTCTAAAAACATATGGGCCATATGGGCTTGTTTCATCCAAAGTAAATAACTCAAAACCCCTTATTGGGCTTTTGGGCCCATTTGGCAATTGTGGGACCCACTTGGCCCATTTTCTTGCATACTTATCAAATCCACTAAAGTCGAGCCGAATCTTGGCTTTGTCGATCTTTTCTTCAAACTTGTGTCGGTTTTGCCGGTTTTTGCGATCTTTGGTACCTACACACATGAAACACAAAACAAGCATATACAAGGCATTTTTCAATGATAATATTCATTTATTGTTCGTTTTAAGCTACAATTGATATGAGTAATATCACTCATATCAAAATGCAAGAATCTACTAGACAAATTCCAGAGTCCACGGATAGGAAATTCGTTCAAATGTTACAAACCCTTCGCCCCCAAGGTGCTCTTCCTTCTACAACCGAAACAAACCCTAGAGCGAATGTGAGTGCTATTACTACCCCAAGTGGAGCAACTATAGTAGGACCTTCTAACCCTCCTCCCGTTACTTCATCTACACCTCCTACACCTCCATTTATCCCTCCTACTTTCACGCCTAGTACTAGTTCTCCATTACCGTCTCCACCTCTCACGGAAGAAGTACCTAAACAAAACCCTCCACCAACCCCACATACCACCTCTAAACCTTCTACTTCTCAACCCTCAACATCTATACCTTCACCTTCTACACTACACCACCTAAACCCAACATCCCTTATCCTTCTCGGTTAGACAAGTGTAAATTGCTCACTAAAGAGGATGCTGAAGTCACTTCTTTTATGAAGATGATTTCTCAAATGAATTTCAACATTAGCCTCGTTGAAGCACTTGTCCAAATGGCGAAATTCATCAAAGTATTCAATGAATTGCTTAACAAGAAGGAAAAGATGGTTGAGTTTGTCAACACACGCTTAAATGAAAATTGTTCAAAAGTTATTCTTAAAGAACTTCCGGAAAAACTTGGAGATCCCGGTCGTTTTGTGATGCCTTGCATTTTCAACAAAACCGAAGAATTTACTGCCTTAGCCGATCTAGGGGCAAGTATTAATTTGATGCCATTAAGTGTTTGGAAAAATCTATCATTACCCGACCTTACTTCGACGAAGATGACTCTTGAGCTAGCAAATCGCACTCTCGCTTACCCCGTTGGTATTTCCGAAGATGTGTTTATTAAAGTTGGTACCTTCACTTTTCCGGTCGATTTTGTTGTTGTTGATTATGGGACCATCGTATTCCGTTAATACTTGGACGGCCATTTTTGAGAACCGGAAAAGCTCTTGTCGATGTTACCGAAGGTGAGCTAATCTTAAAAGTCGGGAATGATGCTCAAGTTTTTAAGATGGGGAAGATTACAAGTAAGACAAATGGAAAAGAATCCGCGAAAATGATTAATGTGCTTCAATAAGAGCTTACTCCTACTTTGGAAAGTTTTAAGCTTGATGACTTTGTTGTATATGATAATCCTCTTTTTGAGTCTTCCCATGACAATCCACTTTTTCAAGACGATGTGGATGATTTTGATGATTTTCTCCCCAATGTGGATCCTCCACCAATTTATGATTCTCCACCAATCTATGATGACTATGATAAAGACTCTAGTTCCGATGGGGATGATTATGCTGCTTTTGTTTCCGAGTATCCAGACATGCCAACTTTGGATGATTTTGATGATGTTGATACTCTTTCGAGTGATTCTTCACATGATAACCTTGCACCTACTTTTGATGAAGATCCTCCACCAAACTTTTGATAATTTGGACAATTACTCATTTGAGGAAGATTTTGCCACTTTCCTTAATACCTACTTCCCAAATGAGAGTAATTCTCCTCCTTTGGACTTTGATGATGCTCTTTATCCTCCTTTGGATATAAAGAAACCGCTTCAAAGGAGAAGAAGCTGGCCGACAGCGATATCCTCAGCACTTATGTCTTGACACCTCTCTATCCACCTTTTGAGGATGAGATTGTGAGATTTATGAGTGGATCCTCTTCAAGGTCTATTGAGCCTGAGTGTTATTTTCCCCTAAAGGAAAAGGTGTACGATCCCGGTATTGCAATTTCTAAGCCATCTCAATATCCATCTGATGAAATAAAAGGAAAGATTTTTGGAACTTATGGAGATATGCTTGCACCTCATCACCCTAGCTAGGGAACCTTGCATACTCTTCTTTGGCTTGCCTTGTTCGCCTTAAGCTTGTGCTATTTGATGGATGAAAACCATGTATTTGATCTCGATGGATGTTCTTTAAATTTCTTCCTATGCCAATCAAGGTCGAGTCAGGCTCACGACTCGGTTAATAAAAACAAGCGCTTCTCGGGAGGCAACCCGCAATATCTATCCTTTTTATCCGTTTTTATAATAAGTGTAGGGGGAAACCCTATTATGTGTTTGTTGTTTTCTTTCTTATCATGTGCAGGGATTCAAGCTATCAAATATCCATTCTTGATGACTTTTGATGACCCATGATTCCGTGTCTCCGTCTTCCCGGTTCTATCCTAAACTCTTTTGATTCACTATTTTATATTCTTCAATATTAAAATAGGAATCACTTTAGTCGTCTCTCCCTTAGCAAGATTTAAACAACGTGCACAATGTCCTAAGTGTAGGAGAGTTTACTCTCACATGCTTAAACATTAAGGACAATGTTTATATTAAGTGTAGGGGGACTTCTATCGAAGTTAAGTGGGACTTTCCTTGTTTTTGTCCTCATTTAACCGGAAAATTGATTTTTCGACATTTTTATAAATTTTTGATCTATTTTGGCCTTGTAGTTTTTCCTTTATTATAGTTATTTTATTTCGTTGCTAGAATAAATTTTAATAAAGTGGTTTTAATTTTCAAACGTTATGAATCTTTTGACTCAACCCGAGTTTACTTATCTAAGTTTACTCTAGCTAGTATCCTTAACGTGTTTAAGTCAAGTTTTGCTAGGCTTTTATATAGGGAACTTTAAAACGCGAAAGTCTTAACTTTTACGGGTTAAGAACGAGAACTTTTCGCAAGTTCCTATAATTGATCCTTGAAATTCATTTATCAAGCGAACTTTAAAATGCGAATTCTAAACTTGAAAAAGTCTAAGAGTTTGCAAGATCCTATAGATGACTTGAAAACCCAAAACTTTGATTTAATAGGCTAAGCATTCACGAGTCTCATTCCTTGAGATTTTAAATTATGGAGAACGAGAGATGATAGAGTCAATTATAAGTTTGGTATTCTTTCATGAATTTATGTGAGTTAATTATGAGCTTTTTCTCCCATCGCTTGCTAATAAGTTTAATTGCAATAAGTAAGCTTGTACGATTTGAAAAGTTACTTAGCTTCTAGCACAAGATCGTTTAAAAGTTGCTTGTTATTAATTAGAGTTCATAGCCAAGGCATAACTTATTGAAGTGGGATGCGAAGATTGGCGAGTCCGAAAAGGTCCTAACAAGACATGAGGGCTACATTTTGTTACTAAAGATCCCAAGTGATGTGAAGAATCATTTAGCAAAAATCAATATGAAGGACCGAGACACACGACGAAAAGCAAATACTCCCGTAAAGATCATGGAGAAATCTATCCAAAAAGGCCCTAACAATGTATGAGGATAAATAGATCCAAGTCCTAATAGGAGGCGGATCGTTGTATATCAAAATCCCAAATAAAGATTGGAGAAAAATGAAGAAGTCGTAGTCCAAATATGAAAAATCTCTCAAAACTTCAAGTGAAGAAATTCCTATTATGAAGTCGCTGCCAAATATCGGTCCGAGAAAGGTCTCAAATCGTGAAGCGAGTTATGCCAAGATATGAACTTTATGAGGTCCCGAGAAGCAGTTTTAAAAGATTTTGTCCTTTAGCTAACTATTGATTAAATCGTCCTACTTTATTTTTAGCCTAAATAAACTATCAAAATAAGTCAACAATTCATCCTCGTGATCATTCAAGACAATAACAAAATATAAGAGATAAACCTAGGAATAAGGGAGTCTAAGTGAATAATTGGCTCACATGAGTTTGTGTTAGTTTGCTAACTTATAATAACAATGATCTCGTTTTTAAGCTTGGTATGAGGAACGTGAAACTTGAGGATGATAATCATTCACGACATTCCAAAACCCTAAGGTAAGTTTTTGATCTTTTGATAACTCGAATTTTTTTACTCTGGTTAAAAAGATTGTGTGTTCGTTGTGTGTTGGTCTAATCGAATTGATCTTAGTTCTCTATGTGACTCAGTTTTATTTTGGTTAAACAAATATTTTTGGTTGTTTTTAAATTTAAATGTGCAAGACTTAAAAGTAAATGTCGTTAAAGTAGAGGGCAAGTATTAAAAGAACGTGAAAATAAATCTAAATCTAATTAAAAATTAAGGTGCGATATTTAAAACGTGACGGAAGGTAAAATAATTAAATGACTAAAAATAAAGGCGTGACGGAAATTAAATTAGACATAAACTAAAAATTAAACAAGATTAAACATAAAAGTTAACCCAGATCGGAATATATTCCGATCAACCTACCATCGGAATGAACACACCACCTATCGGAATGTTGAAGAAACCCAGATCGGGATATGTCACCTTTTTAGATCTAAATAACCTAACACCCTCAGATCGTAATGTAGTCCAGATCGAAATGTATGCTATCGGAATACCAAGATGTAACCTGTCGGAATGTACCTATCGGAATGAGGTCCAGATCGGAATATGGCTAAGGAAAATTGGGCAGCACTTCGTCTAAGTAAGCCTCAAGAGCCGTCGGAAAGAGCGATCGCAATATGCGATCGCAATCCCCAGATCGGAATGAGGAAAAGATCCACCTATCGCAATCCCGGATCGGATTGCAAAACCCTTAAGCCAAATACTGTCACTATCGGAATGTGGTTAGCAGGCCGTCGCAATGTGAAACCCTTACTTTCCGATGGAGCACAATTTCGTAACAAGCACAAATCCTAATAAGCTATATCCAATAAGACGTGAACAAGAACTTGAATGAAACGGAATCAAAACATGTCAATAAGCTAAAAAGTTAAAAGCTTTTAAAATTTAAAAGACTAAACTTAAATGAAATCAAAACTTAAAAATCAAAACTTTAAGGAAAACTTTTCAAAATACTTAAGAAAAATTCCAAATAAGCACACAAGGTTGTCAATCTCGTGGTTTATTTCGTGTGAGGAAATAAAAAGGACGAAACTTTAATCAAAATAAGCAAATGGATTAAGCAAAACCTTGCTTAATCCGAAATTCAAAACGAAACAAAAAGAGAGAAAGGTAGAATGAGATTGATAAAAAGAACTTGATCAAATGATAAAGAAAGGTAAAGACAAGAATTTAAAGAACACAAATTAAAAACTTACTTGGAATTAAAAGTAATTAAAGTGCAAAACATGTATTTAAATGACAAGTAAATAAAGGTGCATAAATGAAAGGTGGAAGAACTAGTTTGTCAATCTAGCCAACAAAACTAAATGAAATGAAAATGAGAGTATTTATAAGTGATTAGGGGAGAGGTTAGAGGAAGCTTCCTCTCTCCTTCCTTTCTTCCTTAATTGCATGCTTAGGTCCCTCCTCTTCTTTAATCTTTTTGTTAATTGCGCCATTAGTCCTTAAGCCTTCAAATCTTCTTTAATCTTGGGCTTTAACGACTTTTGGCTCGGGATTTCTTTGGACTCGTCTTTTAATTCTTCGATAAATAAGACTTGAGTTCCTCGGCTTTAAGTAAACTTTCGTCTTTTGACTTTTTCTTCGATAAATCTTCAGAATTGGTCTTGGACTTCCGTTCTTTATCCACTTTTGACTTCTTGACTTCGTTTTTCATCCTTTTCTTCAATAAAAGTCCGTAAATGCCCGTGAATTCCCGTGTTTTCTCCACTTTTCACCTTTTCGTCCTAAATCACAACAAAAACACAAACCACGCATAATTCCAACATAAAAGACATAAAATACACGTTTTGGTCCGGTTATTATTGTAATTAAGTGGTAGAAAAGATGGGTGTTTACACACCTATCAAATCCCCTACACTTGACCAGTGCAATGTCCTCATGCAATGCATTAGTTACAAAGCATGTTTACACTTTTCATCATAATCAATCCACATTGGCCTTTATTAAGGAGATAGAAAATTATAAAAATGCAAAGCAAAGAAATTAAAAGCATACCTTGGGTTTTGAAAATGTCATGAATAATCATCATCCTCAACTTTTCACTTTCTCCAAACCAAGCTTAAAAACGAGATCATTGTTATTATAAGTTAGTAAACTAACACGAACTCATGTGGGCCAATTATTCACTTAGACTCCCTTATTCCTATGGGTATCTCTTATATTTTATTATTTGTCTTGAATGATCATGAAGATGCATTGTTTGACTTATTTCGATAATTATTTAGTCTGAAAATAAAGTGCACGATTTAATCAATAGTTAGCTAAAGGACCAAATCTTTTAAAACTGCTTCTCGGGATATCAGAAAGTTCATATCTTGGCATAACTTGGTTCGCGATTTGAGACCTTTCTCGGGCCGATATTTGGCAGCGACTTCATACTTCAAATCTTGAGAAACGTTCATGAAATAATGGTCTTCTCTTCATAATTGGGATTTCTTCACTTGAAGTTTTGAGAGATTCATACTTGGACCACGACTTCTTCATTTTTCTCCAATCTTTATTTTGGACTTTGATATACAACGATCCGCCTCCTTTTATGACTTGGATCTATTTATCCTCATACCTTGTTAGGGTCTTTTCGGATACACTTCTCCATGACTTTTGGGGAGTTTGCTTTACGTCGTGTGTCTCGATCCTTCATATTGATTTTTGATAAATGATTCTTCACATCACTTTGGATCTTTAGCAACAAAACATAGCCCTCATGCCTTGTTAGGGCCTTTTCGGACTCGCCAATCTTCGCGCCCCGCTTCATAAGTTATGCCTTGGCTATGAACTCTCGTCATTACCGAGCAACTTTTAAACGATCTGGGGCTAGAAGCTAAGTAACTTTTCAAATCGTACAATCTTATTTATTAGCAGATAAATTTATTAGCAAGCGATGGGAGAATAGGCTCATAATTAACTCACATAAATTCACGGAAGAATACCGACTTATAATTGGCTCTATCATCTCTCGTTCTCCACAGTTTAAAATCTCAAGTAATGAGACTCGTGGATACTTAGCCTATTAAATCAAAGTTTTGGGTTTTCGAGTCGCCTATAGGATCTTGCAAGTTCTTAGACTCTTTCAAGTTTAGAAATCGCATCTTAAAGTTCCCTTGATAAACGACTCTCTAGGATCAATTATAGGAACTTGCGAAAAGTTCTTGTTCTTAACCCGTGAGAGTTAAGACTTTCGCGTTTTATAGCTCCCTGTATAAAAGCCTAGCAAAACTTGACTTAAACACGTTAAGGATAGTAGCTAGAGTAAACTCGGGTTGAGTCAAAAGATTCACAACGTTTGAAAATTAAACCACTTATTAAACATTTATTCTAGCAAAGAAAGAAAATAACTATACAAAGATAACTAATAGGCCAAAATAGATCAAAAATTTTGAAAAATGTCGAAAAATTGATTTTCCGGTTAAAATGAGGACAACAACAGGGAAAAGACCACTTAACTTCGATAGAAGTCCCCCTACACTTAAGATAAACATTGTCCTCAATGTTTAAGCATGTGGGAGTAAACTCCCCTACACTTAGGACATTGTGCACGTTGTTTAAATCTCGCTAAGGAAAGGATAACTAAAGGAATTCCTATTTTAATATTGAGAAAATATAAAATAGTGAATCGAAAAGAGTTTAGGATAGAACCGGGAAGAAATAGAACACTGAATCACGGGTTGTCAAGAATCATCAAGAGTGGATCATTGAAGCTCGAATCCCTGATTAAGAAGTGAGGAGAGGAAATAGCAATCCAAAGGGTCCCCCCTACACTTATGGTAAAGAAAGCGAAAGGATAGATGCATGGGTTGCCTCCCAAGAAGCGCTTGGTTTTTGTTAACCGAGTCGTTAGCCTGACTCGCCCTTGATCATCAACGGAAGAAGCATGAGACATATCCACCAGGATCAAAGACATAGTTTTCATCCATCAATAAACACGAGCTTAAGGCGAACAAGGCAAGCCAAAAGGGAAGTGGCAAGGTTCCCTTAAGCAGTGATGGAGCATGGTGGGAGCAAGTATGAAGCGGTGCGAGCATGTCTTCAATAATTCCAAAGATTTTTCCTTTTATTTCATCAGGTGGATAATGAGATGGCTCTAAGACTTCAATACCGGGGTCGAACACCTTTTCCTTTAGGGGAAAATAGCACTCCGGCTCAGCCGAGTGTGAGGACGATCCGCAAAGAAGCACAACCTCGTCCTCAGAAGTGGGACAAAGAGGTGTCAAATCATAAGTGCAACGGATTTTGGTGTCAACCGGTTTCTTCTCCTTGGACAAAATGCTCTTCAAATCCAAAGTAGGATGAAGACGATAATCTTCAAAGTCCAAAGGAGGTGCATCACTCTCATGAGGGAAGTATGTGTTAAGAAATTCAGAGAAATCTTCCTCGAATGAGTAATCGTCCAAAGTAGGATCGAGTGATGGCGGAGGATCTTCATCATGGGAAGAATCGCTCGAGAGAGTATCAGCCTCATCAAAATCATCGAAAGTGGGCAGCTCGGGATACTCAGAAGTACAATCAAAATCATCCGAATCTGAGCTAGAATCATCATCATCATAAGCATCGAAGACCGGTGGAGAATCAAAAATGGGAAAAGCGTCCAAAGTAGGGAGAGAATCATCCACATAATCATGAAAAAGTGGATTATCGATGCAAGAGTCGAATAGAGGATTTTCGTAGACGGTAAAGTCATCTAGCACAGTAATCATATTCACTGATTCTCGGCCTCCAAAAGTTAAACTAGTAAGCTTCCCCATTTTGAAAACTTTTGCATCATCCCCGACTCGTAAGATTAACTCACCTTCGGCCACATCTACTAAAGCACGTCCGGTTCTCAAGAATGGCCGACCAAGTATTAACGGAATACGAGGGTGCATTTCATAATCAACTACGACAAAATCGACCGGGAAAGTAAATGTGCCAACTTTAATGAACACGTCTTCGGCGATACCAACGGGGTAAGCGAGAGTGCGATTTGCAAGTTCAAGAGTCATCTTTGTTGGAGTGAGGTCGGGCAATGATAGTGTTTTCCAAACACTCAAAGGCATCAAATTAATACTAGCCCCGAGATCAGCAAGGGCAGTAAATTCTTCAGTTTTGTTGAACACGCAAGGCAACACAAAACGACCGGGATCTCCAAGCTTTTCCGGAAGTTCTTTAAGAATAACTGCAGAGCAGTTTTCATTTAATCGAGTGTTGGCGAGTTCAATCAGCTTCTCCTTCTTGTTAAGCAATTCCTTAAATGCTTTAACAAATTTGGGCATGTGGACAAGTGCCTCAAGAAAGCTAATGTTGAAGTTCATTTGAGAAATCATCTTGATATAGCTAGTCACTTGAGCGTCCTCCTTGTTTAGCATTTTGTTCTTGCCCAAGCGAGAAGGATAAGGGATATTGGGTTTGGGTGGTGAAGATGCAGGTGTAGGTAAAGTTTGGGATGTTGAAGGGTCAGTCGAGGGAACTTCATCACGTCGAGGCGGAGACGGTAATGGTGCACTAATACTAGGTGTAGGAGGAGTAGGGATAAATGGTGGTGGAGGAGGTGTAGATGATGGTGGTGGGGTTGGTGGTCCTACGATGGTGACTCCACTACGAGTAGTAATAGCACTCACATTTGCTCGCGGATTGGTGACGGTGTTTGAAGGTAGAGAACTTGAAGAAGAAGGTTGAGCGGCGGGCAAGAAACTAGCGAGCATATTCTTCAAATCATTGGTTTGATTGCTGAAGGAGGATTGAATATCATTTCGAAGCTCGGATCTTATCTCATTTCCTTGCTTTGTGATATCCCCTTTAAGATTGATAATTTGGCTCTGCAGATTCTTGATTTGCTCACCTTGGGTTCTCATGATGGCCTCAACATCCGGATTACTGGGTGGGGTTTGTTGGGCGGGTGGGTGATAAGGATTAGAAGCTCTTGGTAGGATTTGGTTGCTTCTAGTGTAGTTGTTGGCGGGGTTTTGGTTTTGAGGAGAAAAACCGGGTGAAAGGTAATTGTTGGATCGGTAGCTCAGCAGATTTCTATCCCCTTGAGGTCGAGCTTGGTAATTTTCCGGTGAATAATTACCATAAGCTGCATACACATTTTCCGGATTTCCTTGTGTTGAAGGACAATCGGTGTATGAGTGAGGACCGCCACTTGTGTCACAAGGATTAGCAACCGCTTTAACTTGTTGTTGTTGTTGGTTTGAAGCGAGAAGCGTAATACTTTTGCTCATTTCGGCCATCATGCGGGTGAGTTCGGTCATCTCAGGGTTTGCTGAGGTTGAGGAAACATTGACTCTCGGGTTGTTCCTTGAAGATGCAGAGGAATCCCAGTTCTTGTGGTGAGTAGTCATGTTCTCAATTAACTCTCTACACTCCTCGGGTCTCCTTTTCATGAATGTGCCACCGGCGGCTGCATTAATCGTATCACGATCTCGAAAAGTCAATCCGTTGTAGAAAGTATCGATCAAGGTGACCGGAAGCATGTTGTGGTTTGGACAACGGTCGATCAAGACATTATATCTCTCCCATGCATCAAACAGAGATTCATCGGGATCTTGCATGAAACCGCTGATCTGATTGCGAAGGCTTGTGACCATGGATGGTGGAAAGTAGCGCGACAAAAAGCGTTGAGTCATGTCATCCCAAGTGTGAATAGAATTCTTCGGGAGACGATCAAACCATTTCTCGGCATGATGCGATAAAGTATGCGGGAAGAGTTGTAGGCGGAGAACATCCATTGTGGCCCCAGGCAACTTCATGCTTTGGGTGATTGTAATGAACTTGTCGAGGTGTTTGTTGGCATCATCATCAGGCAATCCTCTAAATGGGTTTGTTTGTACTTGCTGAATCATGTGGTGCTTCAATGAAAACTCAGGAGCGTTGATTTGCATCGGCGCAATCGGTCCTCCTCGTCCAAACATGGTTGGTTGACAAAGTTCCTCCATGGTCCGAAGATCGGGCTGTGGAAGAGCATTGTTGTTATTATTATTATTGTTGAGGTGCGGTAGTTGATTATTGTTGTTAACACCTGCCATATCTAAATCTTCTTGAGGCTCGGGCTCTTGGTAGTTAGAAGATCTAGTACGCATACACCTGAAAATGCAAAAGAAAAAGGAACCAAACGCAAAGACAATATATATACACAATAAAAAGAAAATCTTTTTGGATTTTTGAAATTTTTAAGCTTGGTATGAGGAACGTGAAACTTGAGGATGATAATCATTCACGACATTCCAAAACCCTAAGGTAAGTTTTTGATCTTTTGATAACTCGAATTTTTTTACTCTGGTTAAAAAGATTGTGTGTTTGTTGTGTGTTGGTCTAATCGAATTGATCTTAGTTCTCTATGTGACTCAGTTTTATTTTGGTTAAACAAATATTTTTGGTTGTTTTTAAATTTAAATGTGCAAGACTTAAAAGTAAATGTCGTTAAAGTAGAGGGCAAGTATTAAAAGAACGTGAAAATAAATCTAAATCTAATTAAAAATTAAGGTGCGATATTTAAAACGTGACGGAAGGTAAAATAATTAAATGACTAAAAATAAAGGCGTGACGGAAATTAAATTAGACATAAACTAAAAATTAAACAAGATTAAACATAAAAGTTAACCTAGATCGGAATATATTCCGATCAACCTACCATCGGAATGAACACACCACCTATCGGAATGTTGAAGAAACCCAGATCGGGATATGTCACCTTTTTAGATCTAAATAACCTAACACCCTCAGATCGTAATGTAGTCCAGATCGAAATGTATGCTATCGGAATACCAAGATGTAACCTGTCGGAATGTACCTATCGGAATGAGGTCCAGATCGGAATATGGCTAAGGAAAATTGGGCAGCACTTCGTCTAAGTAAGCCTCAAGAGCCGTCGGAAAGAGCGATCGCAATATGCGATCGCAATCCCCAGATCGGAATGAGGAAAAGATCCACCTATCGCAATCCCGGATCGGATTGCAAAACCCTTAAGCCAAATACTGTCACTATCGGAATGTGGTTAGCAGGCCGTCGCAATGTGAAACCCTTACTTTCCGATGGAGCACAATTTCGTAACAAGCACAAATCCTAATAAGCTATATCCAATAAGCCGTGAACAAGAACTTGAATGAAACGGAATCAAAACATGTCAATAAGCTAAAAAGTTAAAAGCTTTTAAAATTTAAAAGACTAAACTTAAATGAAATCAAAACTTAAAAATCAAAACTTTAAGGAAAACTTTTCAAAATACTTAAGAAAAATTCCAAATAAGCACACAAGGTTGTCAATCTCGTGGTTTATTTCGTGTGAGGAAATAAAAAGGACGAAACTTTAATCAAAATAAGAAAATGGATTAAGCAAAACCTTGCTTAATCCGAAATTCAAACCGAAACAAAAAGAGAGAAAGGTAGAATGAGATTGATAAAAAGAACTTGATCAAATGATAAAGAAAGGTAAAGACAAGAATTTAAAGAACACAAATTAAAAACTTACTTGGAATTAAAAGTAATTAAAGTGCAAAACATGTATTTAAATGACAAGTAAATAAAGGTGCATAAATGAAAGGTGGAAGAACTAGTTTGTCAATCTAGCCAACAAAACTAAATGAAATGAAAATGAGAGTATTTATAAGTGATTAGGGGAGAGGTTAGAGGAAGCTTCCTCTCTCCTTCCTTTCTTCCTTAATTGCATGCTTAGGTCCCTCCTCTTCTTTAATCTTTTTGTTAATTGCGCCATTAGTCCTTAAGCCTTCAAATCTTCTTTAATCTTGGGCTTTAACGACTTTTGGCTCGGGATTTCTTTGGACTCGTCTTTTAATTCTTCGATAAATAAGACTTGAGTTCCTCGGCTTTAAGTAAACTTTCGTCTTTTGACTTTTTCTTCGATAAATCTTCAGAATTGGTCTTGGACTTCCGTTCTTTATCCACTTTTGACTTCTTGACTTCGTTTTTCATCCTTTTCTTCAATAAAAGTCCGTAAATGCCCGTGAATTCCCGTGTTTTCTCCACTTTTCACCTTTTCGTCCTAAATCACAACAAAAACACAAACCACGCATAATTCCGACATAAAAGACATAAAATACACGTTTTGGTCCGGTTATTATTGTAATTAAGTGGTAGAAAAGATGGGTGTTTACACACCTATCATCTTTTTACTTGATTTCTTCCTTTGAATATTTTCTATCTCTTTAATATAGGCCAAGGTGGATTGATTGTGATGAAAAATGTAAAACTTACTTTGTAACTAATGCATTGCATGAGGGCATTGCGATGGTCAAGTGTAGGGGATTTTGATAGGTGTGAAAACACCCATCCTTTTACCACTTAACTATAATAATAACCAAGCCAAAACGTGTATTTTATGTCGTAAATGTCGGAATTATGTGTGGTTTGTGTTTTTATTGTGTTTTAGGACCAAAAGATGAAAAAGGAAGAATACATGGTCTTTCACGGGCTTTTATCGATGAAAACGAGAAAAGACGAAGTCAAAAGATCAAGAGTGCAAAAAGAACGGAAGTCCAAGGCCTATTTTGAAGATTTATCGAAGAAATAGTCTAAAGACGGAAGTTTAATGAAGTCGAAGAACTCAAGTCTAATTGTTGAAGAAATTATAAGACAAGTTCAATTTATATCGACAAATCCCGAGACGACGTCGAGAAAGACAAAGAAATTAAATCGAGTCGAGACAAGAAGAAAGAGAAGAAAGCATCAACCATACTTCCACTCCTCCTATAAATACCCTCCTAATGTGTCATTAGGAGGGTGGTTAGCTAGTAGTAGTTTTTAGTTTTATTTTTTGTAAGGTAAGTAGGAGTAGATTAAAATACTTTCTCTCTCTAGTTTTTCTTAATGTTCTTCAAGCTTTTTCTTTAAACTTGTTTAAATCTTTGATCTTTAATCTTTTTAATTCAAGTTTTTAATCATCTTCTTCTTCCTTTCTTATTTTGTTTATCTTCGATTCATGTTAATCGTTGATTTTATTTCATCTTAATGTTTATTTGATTAAAAAGTTTATCTTTTTGTTCATCTATAAGTTTGAATACAAATTGAGCTTTGAGCTTGACATGCTTATTGGCTTATTTTGTATTTAGCTTATTTACTTTTTAAGTTTTCTTTCATGTTTTGTCTTTTTAAAGTTTGATTTAATAAAGTTGCTTATTTAGAGTTTTGTAAGTTTTATTCGTGCTTATTTAGTTCGTTTAATTATAGTTTGTTTAAATTTCAGCTTTAGCTTATTGAATAGTAGCTTATTTGATTGCTTATACGAATTTCTTTCCAATCGGAATAGGGTTTCCCCTTTTCGGTCAGCATTCCGACTGGCCCCCTTGTTATTCCGAACACTTGATCGGAATAGGGTTTCTATATTCAGACCAGGATTCTGATCTGGATTCCGACTAGGGTAGTTTTAGATTATTCCGATAGCCTTCTGTTTACTACATTCCGATAAGGATTCCGATCTGGATTCCGACTAGGGTAGTTTTAGATTCTTCCGATAGCCTTTGTTTAGCTTATTCTGATAGCTTTCCGATCTAGGACATTCCGACGAGATTCCGATGGGTGTGTTTTGACAGCATTCCGATGGGTGTCAGTTTTTTATTTCTATTTTTATTTTCATTTTAACTTCAAATTTATTTTATTTTTCCCGCCTTTTACTTAGTTTTATTTTATTTATTTTGTCTTAGTTTTATTTTAAGTCCACATCTTTATTAAGTTGTCCAATTTACGTTTTGTCGAGTTTTGATATTTCGTCATTTACTTTTTGTCAAAGTTTTTATAGTTAATTTGTTTACGTCTTTTATTTAAGATTTATTTATTTTATCGCTTTTATCATTTTGGTAAGATTTTTATTTTAGTTTTAAATTTCAAACATCCACATTTACTTAACGACATTTTCATTCCTTTTACATTTCTATTTAAATTTACATTTTCATTTTTCTTTAGTTTAAAATAGATAACCTTTTCCCGTTTTATTCCACCAAGAACGACTGAGTCGCACTGTTAAACCAGTAATCAATTCGAAAAGTCTGGTTCAACGAATCTCTTTTATACATGGCAAAAACCATGTATTAAATGGCGCCGCTGTCGGCTCTTTTTGTGAAGATTAACGGTTTATTGTGAGAGATGCGTTGGATTTTGGGATCCGTTCAATGTTGGCTGCACAACTTATGGAACAAGAAAAGAAGAAGGGTGTTGAATCACCATTTGTGGTTACTTCTGAGGAACAAGAAGGAAGTAATGATGAAAGTACAGATTCAAGTGTTATGATTATTGAAGAACCAGAAAGACTTGAATATGGTGATGAGTTGGCAAGGGAAAAACTTGTAGAGTTGAAAATGAAGGTAGATTATGATATGGCAGAAGTTGCCCAGATGTACTTTGCTTGGGAGAATAAGATCATGGAGAATCCAAATATGTCTTTATCAGATCAGATTTGGGGATTGGAGATTCTTCTTAGGATTTAAAGAGATTGTCAGGTAATCCTAAAATATAAGGCCAGCAAAGTTCTCTCACAGTCTAAGAGAGAAAGAAGGGAGCTTTATTATATGTTGCTTAGATGCCATCAAGGAGGTTGGACTTTTCAGAAGTTGCAGGAATTATCCTTTGATGAATTAGAGTATAAGACTTATCCTATTTGGGCAAGAGTGCAAGAGATGAACATTATCAGACTTCTTTCAGATGAAAGGAAAGAAGAACTTGCAGAGGAGATGGATATTCAAAGGTCTATGATTGTTCCAAGACCATTGAAGAAGGTAGTTCCACTTGAGTTTCCTTCTGATTTGAATAGAGTGAATCCCAGTGAGGCTGTTATTAGAAAGAGTATTAAGCTCTCACCCATGGAAGCTTCACATATGGTACAAGTATTACCTCATGATTCTAGAAACCCTATCATTAGTTATGAAGAAGATGCAAGTGGCTTTTGGATGATTGACAGATATGGGAAAGAGGTACATACTTTTACTACTCTTATGTCTTTGTTTGCAAGTTTGGATAGGGAAGACTTGGATGACCGTTGGAGGTTAATGCAGGCCAAGTATGAGACGGAAGAACCTACTTCAGTCAATGGAATAAAGCTTTGGTCAATATTCAAGAGAATGTGTGCACCAGATGAAGAAGATCTAGTTTGGAAGGATCTTGAGGATGATATCAGTGGACTTCAATGCGTCTATATTCAACAGCTGGTGTGTATCATTTGAGTTCTACAAAGTTTTCTGAGTATCTTCTTGTGGATGCTGAGTATCACATGTCCAAAGAAGTTTTGAAGAAAATGATGACAACACAGCTAGAGATAGACTACTCAAGTGACGTGGCCAAAGATTTGATTAGATTTGTTTATTTTCAATTTGATAAGATTTGTAAGAATCCTCCTAGTTCTTAGTTTTTATTCAGAAACTTGATTATTAGAGTAGATATCAAGTTTAGGGGTGGATTGTTGGGAATAAAATGTAGGCAATACACTTGGACGCTGATAAACTAAATCTGGGCGTTGTTAAGAAGAAATCAAGCGTTGACAGGACAAGCGTTGACAGGAAGAAGTCAAGCGTTGATAAGAAGAAGTCAAGCACTGATAGAAGACTTAGTCTACACGTATTATGTTTCTAGTATGTTTCTAGTAAAGATATGATCGACAATGTATTTCTTATGTTTATCTTTACCTAAAATAGCTGATACATAGACTCTTGTACAAGGCTCCTTAATCTATAAAAGGAGGCCTTTAGGTTTTAGTTTAATATACTGATATGAGCTTAAACTCATATCCTTTTATCAACAAATAACCCTAAAACATGAAGCAAAATACCCATTTATCTTGTAAAAAGCAGTGTTATGTGGTATGTTGTGTTTGTGTGCACTTGTGTAGGTAAGAAGATACATTTTCAAGCAAACAAGGAAAAACCAAGCTCAAATGGATGAAAAAGACAAAAGAGGATCAAAAGTGACAAGACTTTGAAGTTCAAGGACCTATCTTGACAATTTGTGAAAGTTGAAGGACTAGAAGTGCAAATTATGAAAAGTCAAGATCCAAGTCAAACCTGGTCAACTATCAAGTCAACTCAGTCAAAGGGCCATTTTGTACAAGTTATCAAAGTTAAAGGACCAAAAATGACAAAGGAATGAAGATCCTAGCTTGAAATGGGAATCTGCCAAGTATAGGGACCAAATCTGCCAACTTTGGAAAGAAATACAAGTTGAATCCATGTGTCAAGAGTTAAACCAATGGGAAAGAAGAATTCACTTCACACGGATCACCACATAAGCCCACTACTGCCGCCTTTCATTTATTACCATATCTCAACAGTGTAATCCGCAACACTTCTCCTCAACCAATAAGAAGATGACACGTGTCATCTTCTTTAACAAAAAATATTTCCAGGATCGGGATTTTGATAGAGGGCGTTTCATGAGAAGATCAAAACACCAAATTTGCTCGTTTTGAAGAGAGGAATACAATGGTGCAATCCAATTAACAAATTATCCATTCAATCAAAAACCCCCAATTCAGTGTTCATCACCTTCAAAGAGCAAATGCAGAATTTTTCCACGTGGCAATTTACTACTGGTTCTGACACGTCACAACTCCAACAAACTCTCATATCTTGCCTATAAATAGATAGCTTGTACCTCATTTCTGATAGTAGCTAAAAATTTGTAAAAACACATAGTTAAATTTCCCTTTCCCTTTTTCCCTCACTTTTCCCCTAACTACTCAAGAGTCTGACAAACTCTTGAGTCAGTTAGTTAGTTAGTAGCTTGTAACTACTTTTGTAACTGATTTCACTCAATAAATTTCAAATTTCCTTTTCCCGCCAAATTCTGTTCTTCAAATTCCTGTTGATTCTTGTTGCTATTGGATATACTTGTTGCTGTTTGATGTTTGTTATGATCAACCATTGATCATAGCTCACATTGGTGAAGTATTGTAGCTGTTTGTTCAGAATTCAATCCATACCATTGTTCTTGAAGATTTGAATGCAGATTGATTGATTCCAGATGATTGTAGCTGATTTGATGATTAATACTTGTTGATTACTAGTGATAGGTGGTGGTATCACTAGGGCAAGAGAGCTCAGCGCTCCTCTTCTTCCCAAAGGATTTCTACAATAGGTTCCATAGCTCTTGTTTTATGTTCCTCTAAACAGTCTTTGTATGCTCAATTTCCTAGTTTAATCTTGATGGTTGTATGATATAACTGCTTTTAGTTGTTGTTTGATTGTGTTTTGAGTGTTTAAATTTCAGTTACTGCTTAATCTTGTGCATTTGTGTTCAGCTTGGTAGTTACTAGCTTATTTTCAGTCACTTTTTAGCATAACAGCTTAATTGAGTTCTAGTCTTGCTAATTGCTTAGTTTCAGTTTCATTAGCTTTCATTTTGTTCATTAAAACTAGTCTGCTATAGCTTTTGTATCAGCTTAATCCAGAACTTAAAAAGCCTTTGTAAAATCTTGTTCATAATAGATAAAGGTGTGTTTGGGAGTAGCTTAGAATCAGTTTTCAAGAGTTGGAAATTGGTGTTTAAGAGTTTGTTTCTAGTCTTTAGTTGATAACAATTGGTTTTAAGTCATTTACAAGTCAAACATAAGGTCAATCAGGCAATTGGTATAAAAATTGTTTGGGTTAGTCTTATTTCAGCTTTGATAGCCAAAACTTACCATTTTCAATTACTTGTTTCTCCTTCATTACTTGATCAAATTTGCTCAAACTTGTTTCTAGTTCTAGCTTACATCATAAACTTTCAGTCTCTAAGAGGAAAATATACAGTTTTAGGAATTAAGCTAGAAATAAGCTTTTTAGTCAAGGTTTGAGCATTTTTCATTCTCTGATATAAAGAGGTGACTGTTTTCTTAGCTCTCATTATCCACTTCACAAAAGTCTTGATTTTCTTTCACAAATCCATTTAGTTAGTATTGAATATTAAGTTTTGAAGTTTTGAGCTTTTTCATAAAAATTGGTCAAACTTGGTCAACATAAGCTCAAAAGAGCTTATTTCAGATTTTTCATTCATTACTTGATGAAAATGGTTCTAGTTTGATTTCCCGTTCTTGTAATCAAGTGCTTAATCAGTTTAATCACAAAAATCAAATTGTGACTGTTTGGTTTGAGCTGTAGCTTATTTTGAGCTTATCAATAAGCACTCTTTTGCTTATTTTGGACTTTTAGCAAAATTCCTTAGACACACGTAGTTAAAATTGGATTAGAAGAGATTTGCAAGTGGTTTCAGCTTATTTGGTTGAGTAATAAGCTCAGACGAGCTTATTCTTGCTTTTACCCCGTTTTTACTTAAGAATTTTGTTTAATTGCACTTTAGTCCTTAGAAGTTTAAACAGTTTAAAAACCTAGCTAAACTTCCTAATTTTGTGGTATTTGCATAATTCAGTCCTTTACATTTGGAAGTTGTTACATTTCAGTTGTCAAGTTGTTATTTTGTTACATTTTTGGTTAGGTTTGTTATAGATTTTACAAGTTTGGTCCTTTTAGTTAACTGTTTTGCATTAGTAGTCCTTATAACTTTTAGAATTTACATTTCAAGCATTTACATTTCATAGAATTTACATTTTCAGTCCTCTTAGTTTTATATTTTGCATTTTAGACTTTTACTTGAATAAAATTTGGTATTTGCAACTTGTTTTACGTATAAGTAGTTTTATATTTTTCATTTTTAATTAGTGTTGTTTGAATTAGCAATAGAATACCAAGCAAGCTTGAACAACCAAGAACAATTATAAATCCGATATTGGTTGGACTTTCTATTAGTTAAGAACTGAGAAAACGAACTTGCATTATACACATTTCAAATGGCGCCGCTGCCGGTTCTTTGACTACACGAGAGACTATCGATTGACGGTTTTCATTGGCTTTTGGGATCCGTTCATTTGGTGAACGTTATTTTTACGTATCATAAATCAAAAACAAATAAAAAATCAAAAATATAAAAACATATAAAAACTAAAAAATTAACAAAACAATTCTTTTCCTAAAGAATTGACCAAAAAAATTAAAAAATCCAAAAAGCAATCTTTTTCCTAAGAGATTGCACCCAAAAATATATATTATTGGATTCTCTCGGTTTTTATGTACATATAGTATTTTCCTTTAAAAACTCATAAATACAAGAATATTTTCCATATATTATTATAAGTAAATACGTATACGTATAAGAACAATCAATCTACATATCTTCCATAAGTATTGCCGAGGCAATACACCGTGTTGAGGGGCGTTCCGGTCCTTGACACGCGTATCGATCAAACAAAATAAAGCAAGAATAGATAAATACTCTCAATAAGTAACAATTCGAAGAATACGAACATTTAAGTGAATAGAAAGGCGATGTGCTATAAAATGCCATCTAAGGGTCAATAGGTACTTAAGTGCTTCGCGCCACCTAACCCCCCGTTCACTTGGGAGTATTCTAAGAAGGAAAGCTTCATTGAGGGTCTTGCACCCAAAGTAGTAATACATATATTTTTATTTTCTTGTGGATATTTAATATCGAAACTCGAAGAGGATAATCCATTTCTCTTCAAAGTCACACGAGAGCTTCTCTCTCATTCCTCGTATTGAGTTGCATGCTCACTCGCGGGCGTGCACAAATACCGATTGGTGTACAACCTCTTCCTCCGAAAAGGAAGAAAAAGAGAAAGAGTAAGACCACCACCGTCCACCAAGCCGATCACGAGAATCGTGCTTTGTCACCACCAAGAGGAGCCATGGCTATTGATAATCGCACTTTGTATGAACGTATGCAATCCAACATTCATGGATATGTTAGTGCCATTAAGATTCCCGACTTTCCCGCTAACACATTTGAGTTACATACATCTATGATCAATATGGTTTCTGCATCACCTTTCTTTGGAAAACAAAATGAGGATCCCCATGCTCACCTTAAGAGATTCCTTTCACTTTGCAACACCATTAAGCATAATGGGGTTCCACATGAGGTCATTAGATTGATGTTAGTGTCATTTTCCTTAGATGGGAGTGCTAAGCATTGGTTAGACACCCAACCACCCGATAGTATCACCACATGGGATGATTTTACCACTAAGTTTTTGAACAGATTCTTTCCTCCACAAAAGACTATGGCTTTGAGAAATTTGATTATGGGCTTTACACAAAAACCTAGTCAATCCTTTGGTGATGCTTGGGAAGAGTATAGTGAGTTGTTGAGGCGATGCCCTAACCATGGAATGGATGATCTAGGCCAAATCAATACCTTTTATAATGGCCTTAAACCTCACCACCAAGATTCACTAAATGCTTCCGCGGGAGGGAGTATTCTTTTCAAGACATACCATGAGGCTTTGAACATTATTGAGACTAAGGCATTGGTTCAAACAAACGATCCATTTGAAGAAAGAGTTCATGTTATCCAAAACACTTCTCAAACACCTTGTGATAACCAATTCCTTAAATATCACCAAGAGATCCTTCAACAAGTCAAACAAGGACAACAAGAAATGACTCAAGAGATAGTTCAAGCCTTTAAGAGCATGACATTGAACAATTCCTCAAATAATGTGAATGCCATCACCATTTCTTGTGTTACTTGTGGAGGCCCCCATTCTTATGAACAATGTGATAAGGTGCAAGGGTATCAAGGGGAATGTTATGCTTATCAAGAGGAACACCGTGAACACTTCAAGCCTAACATCAATCCAAATAACCTTTCTTACAAATCCCAAAATTACCTTACTCCACCCGGCTTCCCACCCCAACCACCCACCCAAATTCCACAAAATCCTCCTCAAATTTTAGCAAGGAATCAAGGGCAAAAACAACCATACCAAGGAAATAACTACAAGGCACCCAATCAATTTCAACCTCAAGCAAGTACCTTTTATCCACCAAATCAAGGATTTAACTCCCAACCTTTACCTTTCCAACCTCAAGGTTTTCAAGGTTATGTGCCACAAGAGTTAAACACAATGGATCTTTTGCAAAAGATGAATCAAGAGAATGAAAGGAAATTCCAAGCTATAGACAAGAAAATGAATGACCAATTCAATAAGCTTTTGATGGCATTAAATCAAAGACCACAAGGGGCTTTACCTTCCAACACACAAACAAACCCTAGGGCCAATGTCAATGCTATTACAACAAGGAGTGGAACAACAACAAAGGATCCTTCACCTCCTAAACCTACTATTGTTCAACTCACTTGTGCTCCTACTTGTGATAAGCCCTCTACTTCTACTTCACCACCTCAAAGTGCTCCCATTTCAAAGCCCATTCATGAAACACTCAATAAGGAAAATCCTTCATCCACACCTCAACCACAACCAAAACCAAGTCTTCCTTATCCCTCAAGATTGAGAAAAGAAAAGCTTAAGAACAAGGATGATATTCAAGTTTCTAACTTTTTGAGGATGTTCAAGCAACTTAACATCAATATCTCCTTTGCGGAAGCCTTAGCCAATATGCCTAAGTTTGCTAAGATGATTAAGGATTTGCTTTCTAACAAGGAAAGATTGGTGGATTTGCCTAATGCTTCTTTGAATGAAAATTGTTCCGCGGTGTTGCTTAAGAAGTTGCCTACTAAGCTTGGAGATCCGGGGCGGTTTTTGATTCCTTGCAATTTCCCGGGGGTGGAAAATTGTATGGCTTTAGCGGATTTAGGAGCAAGCATAAATCTTATGCCCTTATCGGTTTGGAAGAGACTTTCACTTCCCGAACTCACTCCTACTAAGATGACTCTTGAGTTGGCTAACCGTACTATAGCTTATCCGGTGGGAATTGCGGAAGATGTTTTTGTTGGGGTTGATAGATTTACATTTCCCGCGGATTTTGTGGTGGTTGATTATGATGTGGATCCTAGAGTGCCTTTGATTGTTGGTAGGCCATTTTTGAGGACGGGTCGTACTTTAATCGATGTGGCGGAAGGAGAACTTACAATGCGGGTAGGAGATGAGAGAGTGGTGTTTAACATGGGGAAGTTGTCCAAAAAGTCTAATGAGCCCGAAGCGGTAAAACATATTGATGTTGTGCATGAGGAGGAAACACAAGATGATCTTCTTGATGAAGTTTGTGATGAGTACTTTTATGAAGCTTGCTCAAGTGGAGACTTTGATTACCATCATATTGAGACCATTGCTTCCATTACTTCCTCCTTGGATTTTCATGAACCTCAAGAGCTAAACTTTAGTGAAATTCCATATGACACCCCATTTTTCCACCATACTAATCACTTTGATGAGGACTTAAGTAATGAGGGATCTTTTCTTTGTGATTCACCAACATATGATGACTATAGTGATGATGAGCTTTCTACTTGTTACTCTCCATTTGTTGATGATCATACTTCTTTTGGTTTTGAGGGATCACCCATCTTTGATAGACCAATCTATGATGTTTATGGTGATGAGGAGGATTCTATCATTGATGAGAGTGATGAGTTTTTATTGGAGGATATATCTTTTGAGTATACTCTTGGTTACCTTGATGAGGAGGGGGACATACTCTATCTAGAATCTTTATTGCTTGAAGATCCTTTACCTTCTTTGTCCACCCCAACCTTTCTACAATCAATCACTCTACAACCTTTCTCTCACCATGTGACCTACAAAGGAGAATCTTCTAAGGCAACCATCACTTGTTGTTTTCCCATCAAGGAACGGATTTTTGATCCTGGCATAGAGCTTGCTAAACCATCTCAGTATCCACCTGATGCAACAAAAGGAAACCTTGTGAAAGATTTGAGAACTTTACACCATAACCTTGGAAAGAACATATGGGAAACCAATTTAGAGAACTACACCTCATTCTTGTCACCATTGATTGGGAAGCTAGTTGTTGGCTTGTGTTATAAGTGGGAGGGTAATTATGTATTTGATCCTGGGGGATATTTATGGAGTTTTGATAAATGAACATTTGTTTTACCTCATCATGGAGATTTTTCTAAAAAAAGGGCAAACATTTTCTTCTCCATGATAGGTTTTAGACACTTTTAAGTGTGGGACGAGTCGAGCTAGAGACTCATTAACTCAAGCATCGTATAACTAGGTTTAGAGTGTTGTAGGTTAGAAATAAAGGCATAGATTTGGAGATAAGTGTAGGGGAGACCTTCTTTTGTCTTCTTGATTGTTTGTAGGGTTGCTCACTCATCTCATGCTTTGGAGCTTATGGAGGAGGCCCTTGTATCCGGTTCACTTCGTTCATTTAGTGATTTTTAATTGACACCTTGTGCTTAAACATGATTTCACTAATAGTAGTCCTTTCCTTAACTTGGGTTAAGCAAAGTCTATTCATTGTCATAAGTGTAGGGGAAGTTTTTATACTTCCATGCTCTTAAACATTGAGGACAATGTTTAGCTTAAGTGTAGGGGGGTCTTATATCGAAGTGACCTTACCTAGAACTTGTCATTGTCTTGCATGATAACATGGAAAATTGAATTTTCAACATTTTTCAAATTTTTGATCTACTTTGGCCACAAAAATATGCATTCATGATTTTTGCATCTTTCATTTTTCATTTGCATATCACATTTGCATTGTATATATTTCTTCTTTTATTTTTCATCAAAAATATATAAAAAGGAAAAATATAATAAAACATGGTTTTAACAAGTTTAGACTTCTTTGACATATTAGGCCCGCCATGGATATTTTGACTCAACCCGAGTTTGCTTATTTTAGCACTCTCTAGCTAGTATCCTTAACCATGTAGTCCTTCATTGGTCTATTAGGCTAAGCTTCCACCAATTTCATTATTTGAAATTTTAAATTTGTGGAGAATGGGAAATGATAGAGTTGAAGCAAGTGTAAAAGGGCTAGATAGACTTCATGGCAATTACTTGTGGCTAAACCCTTCTCTTCTTTATCTCTATTTTCTTCGCATGTATATAATTATTAATAAATAATCAAGTACGGTTTTAATTGGTTTGTAATCTCTTATGCATTTTTGGCTAATCATTCATGGTTAATATGAGTACGTCTTAAGATTCTAAGTTAGCACGTTTTATGTGTACTAGTCTTATGTCATGCTCCATATTTAGCGGGTGTTTTTCCTTTTCTTCTTTTCAAATTTCTTTGTGAGGAATAAAGAAAAATAAGAGCGGCTTATGAAAAAAAAAATGAGTGGCTAGAAAAAAAAAAAGAAAAAAAATAATGCAAGACTCCCAAGAGGGGCAGTGTGGTGTTAATTATAGTGACTATTGAGTTCCAATATTACCTTGACGGGTTGCGGGGATTCAATAGATTGCTCCAATCCAATATTACCTTGACGGGTTGCGGGGTTGAAGATCCAAAATCTCAAAAAGATGCGGATGTAAATTATTGCGTGAGTTTTATTTTTCTTTTCCTTAGCGAGTGTGTAGTTACTTATGAAAGCATGACGTAAGGTTTTTACACATAAGGCGAATGACTTATTACTCTTAATACGGACTTATATTAATTGTGAGCGGTTTTTCAAGTAATGGATGAGAAGATTACTTAGGATTAAAACCGTGCTTCCTTATTTTTGGATTTTACACTTCTTATATTTCACACTTGAATAATGACAAATTTGCCCACAAGCAATTTGCTCAATTAATAACCGGTTCCACATTTAATTATCATGAATAAGTTGATGCACTTTTTACTTGTGAATGCAATGATCCCATTTATTAGCTTGGTATGGGGAAAGTGAAACTTGAGGGTGATAAATGTTCATGGTATCCAAGCCCTAATCTAAGTCATTGAATTCTTTATGAGTTATTTCCATCAAAACCATTTCAAGAAAAATCAAAAAGATATAGATAGAATTGTATTTTGATTCATTGCATTATTAAAAGTCAAAATCATGCATCATCTAGTTTAGAGTAGTATAGGTGCATCTCATATGGCCAAGGTGGATTAATTATGAGGGAAATGTAAATTTTTAAGCCTTGAAATATAATATTGCATGAGGACATGGCAATGCTCAAGTGTAGGGGAATTTGATATGAGCTTAAACTCATATCCTTTTATCAACAAATAACCCTAAAACATGAAGCAAAATACCCATTTATCTTGTAAAAAGCAGTGTTATGTGGTATGTTGTGTTTGTGTGCACTTGTGTAGGTAAGAAGATACATTTTCAAGCAAACAAGGAAAAACCAAGCTCAAATGGATGAAAAAGACAAAAGAGGATCAAAAGTGACAAGACTTTGAAGTTCAAGGACCTATCTTTACAATTTGTGAAAGTTGAAGGACTAGAAGTGCAAATTATGAAAAGTCAAGATCCAAGTCAAACCTGGTCAACTATCAAGTCAACTCAGTCAAAGGGCCATTTTGTACAAGTTATCAAAGTTAAAGGACCAAAAATGACAAAGGAATGAAGATCCTAGCTTGAAATGGGAATCTGCCAAGTATAGGGACCAAATCTGCCAACTTTGGAAAGAAATACAAGTTGAATCCATGTGTCAAGAGTTAAACCAATGGGAAAGAAGAATTCACTTCACACGGATCACCACATAAGCCCACTACTGCCGCCTTTCATTTATTACCATATCTCAACAGTGTAATCCGCAACACTTCTCCTCAACCAATAAGAAGATGACACGTGTCATCTTCTTTAACAAAAAATATTTCCAGGATCGGGATTTTGATAGAGGGCGTTTCATGAGAAGATCAAAACACCAAATTTGCTCGTTTTGAAGAGAGGAATACAATGGTGCAATCCAATAAACAAATTATCCATTCAATCAAAAACCCCCAATTCAGTGTTCATCACCTTCAAAGAGCAAATGCAGAATTTTTCCACGTGGCAATTTACTACTGGTTCTGACACGTCACAACTCCAACAAACTCTCATATCTTGCCTATAAATAGATAGCTTGTACCTCATTTCTGATAGTAGCTAAAAATTTGTAAAAACACATAGTTAAATTTCCCTTTCCCTTTTTCCCTCACTTTTCCCCTAACTACTCAAGAGTCTGACAAACTCTTGAGTCAGTTAGTTAGTTAGTAGCTTGTAACTACTTTTGTAACTGATTTCACTCAATAAATTTCAAATTTCCTTTTCCCGCCAAATTCTGTTCTTCAAATTCCTGTTGATTCTTGTTGCTATTGGATATACTTGTTGCTGTTTGATGTTTGTTATGATCAACCATTGATCATAGCTCACATTGGTGAAGTATTGTAGCTGTTTGTTCAGAATTCAGTCCATACCATTGTTCTTGAAGATTTGAATGCAGATTGATTGATTCCAGATGATTGTAGCTGATTTGATGATTAATACTTGTTGATTACTAGTGATAGGTGGTGGTATCACTAGGGCAAGAGAGCTCAGCGCTCCTCTTCTTCCCAAAGGATTTCTACAATAGGTTCCATAGCTCTTGTTTTATGTTCCTCTAAACAGTCTTTGTATGCTCAATTTCCTAGTTTAATCTTGATGGTTGTATGATATAACTGCTTTTAGTTGTTGTTTGATTGTGTTTTGAGTGTTTAAATTTCAGTTACTGCTTAATCTTGTGCATTTGTGTTCAGCTTGGTAGTTACTAGCTTATTTTCAGTCACTTTTTAGCATAACAGCTTAATTGAGTTCTAGTCTTGCTAATTGCTTAGTTTCAGTTTCATTAGCTTTCATTTTGTTCATTAAAACTAGTCTGCTATAGCTTTTGTATCAGCTTAATCCAGAACTTAAAAAGCCTTTGTAAAATCTTGTTCATAATAGATAAAGGTGTGTTGGGAGTAGCTTAGAATCAGTTTTCAAGAGTTGGAAATTGGTGTTTAAGAGTTTGTTTCTAGTCTTTAGTTGATAACAATTGGTTTTAAGTCATTTACAAGTCAAACATAAGGTCAATCAGGCAATTGGTATAAAAATTGTTTGGGTTAGTCTTATTTCAGCTTTGATAGCCAAAACTTACCATTTTCAATTACTTGTTTCTCCTTCATTACTTGATCAAATTTGCTCAAACTTGTTTCTAGTTCTAGCTTACATCATAAACTTTCAGTCTCTAAGAGGAAAATATACAGTTTTAGGAATTAAGCTAGAAATAAGCTTTTTAGTCAAGGTTTGAGCATTTTTCATTCTCTGATATAAAGAGGTGACTGTTTTCTTAGCTCTCATTATCCACTTCACAAAAGTCTTGATTTTCTTTCACAAATCCATTTAGTTAGTATTGAATATTAAGTTTTGAAGTTTTGAGCTTTTTCATAAAAATTGGTCAAACTTGGTCAACATAAGCTCAAAAGAGCTTATTTCAGATTTTTCATTCATTACTTGATGAAAATGGTTCTAGTTTGATTTCCCGTTCTTGTAATCAAGTGCTTAATCAGTTTAATCACAAAAATCAAATTGTGACTGTTTGGTTTGAGCTGTAGCTTATTTTGAGCTTATCAATAAGCACTCTTTTGCTTATTTTGGACTTTTAGCAAAATTCCTTAGACACACGTAGTTAAAATTGGATTAGAAGAGATTTGCAAGTGGTTTCAGCTTATTTGGTTGAGTAATAAGCTCAGACGAGCTTATTCTTGCTTTTACCCCGTTTTTACTTAAGAATTTTGTTTAATTGCACTTTAGTCCTTAGAAGTTTAAACAGTTTAAAAACCTAGCTAAACTTCCTAATTTTGTGGTATTTGCATAATTCAGTCCTTTACATTTGGAAGTTGTTACATTTCAGTTGTCAAGTTGTTATTTTGTTACATTTTTGGTTAGGTTTGTTATAGATTTTACAAGTTTGGTCCTTTTAGTTAACTGTTTTGCATTAGTAGTCCTTATAACTTTTAGAATTTACATTTCAAGCATTTACATTTCATAGAATTTACATTTTCAGTCCTCTTAGTTTTATATTTTGCATTTTAGACTTTTACTTGAATAAAATTTGGTATTTGCAACTTGTTTTACGTATAAGTAGTTTTATATTTTTCATTTTTAATTAGTGTTGTTTGAATTAGCAATAGAATACCAAGCAAGCTTGAACAACCAAGAACAATTATAAATCCGATATTGGTTGGACTTTCTATTAGTTAAGAACTGAGAAAACGAACTTGCATTATACACATTTCATATACCCTTTAGCACTTTCATTGTACGCAAGTTTGTTTTATCAATCAAAGTGAAAGTTTGGTTTACATTGTTTGTGTGTTCTTGTTTAAGTATTAATTCTGCATAATACTTGAATTGTTACATATACAACAAAGTTTCTCTACGTGTTTAACTTGATTTAATCTCGTTTACACAAGCTAAATTGATCTAAATTTGGGATCAACAAGACCGGGTTACGATCAGAATACCAACAGTTACGAGGGAAAGAGCATGATATTTCCATGATTTCTCTTCGCACACGTATGGTCATTATGAAGTTATGTTTGTGCCTTTTGGTCTCACGAATGTCCATCAGTATTTATGGACTTGAGAAATCGAGCTTTCATAAATTCTGGACAAGTTATTCATTTTGTTCATTGCTAACATTTTGACCTTCTCTAAGTCTAGAGAAGAGCACGAAGACCATCTTCGCATTATGTTACAATTCTACGACAGAAGAAATTTCACACCAAAATTTCTCCCAGTATGAATTTTGGTTGATTTTAGTAACATTCTGAATCGCATTGCTCCTAACGGTTAAGTTTTAACATAACTAAGCTTACGCGTAAAGGAGAAAATCCTACACTAAATTATGTATTCTAGAGGATCCTATGCTAAGAGAGGTCTAATTTACCGACACTCATAGTTTTCCTAAACTTCTATGTATCCAATTTCTACAATGTATCATGATCTCAAACTACATTTTGGTGGAGTGACATGAAACAGGATGTAATTATGTTCATATCTAAATGCTTGACTTACCAACAGATTAAGATAGAACGCCAACATGATAGTAGTTATTTCAACCATTAGAAATCTCCAAATGGAGGTGGGACAAGATCTCCATGGATTTTGTTGCAAGACTACCACGAACTCAGAGGAAGCATGACTCTACGTGAGTCATGTCAATCATTGACAAGTCTACATAATTTCATCTTATTCAAAATAAATATGCAGTTTACCATTTGACAAAGATATTTCAAACTGAAATCATACGATTTCACGGTGTTCCATAAACAATCATATCGGCTAGAATTTTACGTTAACGTTTACGTTGACATTCAAAATTCCGTCTCATGTTCGCGTTTACGACCTTGTACGCGTTCACGTCTAATTTTTAGTATTTACTCAAGTTCGTTTTTCCAAGCTCAAGACAAAATGAAAGTCCAACCAATTTCAATTTTATAATTGTTTTTGGTTCTACAAAATTATTTGGTATCTACGTCTATTTCAATCAAACACGTAAAAAGTGGAAAATATTATAGCTATATATCCGTAAAACAAATTGAAAATACCACAAAAATAGCATAAAGTACAAGTATCTAATGAACACGATATAAAAAGGCTCAAAATGTAAATGAAATGAAAGTATAAGGACTAAATGTGTAAAATCAGAAAGTATAGGGACTAGAAATGAAAAATGTAACAAACTAGGTTAACCAACTAACAAATTCCAAAACTGAATAACCAAAAAATGTAACAAACCAAATTTCAGGGACTTGTTTTTGCAAACCCTAAAAAAACTTGTATTAACAAAGCTGATTAACCAATTAATAAAAGGCTAGGGACTAATTTGCAATTAAACATAAATTTCTAACAAAAACGTGCAACAAGACTCGAATAAGCTAGTTTGAACTTATTTCTCCACTAAATTTGTTCTAGTTTTCTTTAAAGTGCTTAAAATTGAAAATATGCTAGGCCTGTAAAAGGAATCCAGCTAACAGCAAGTGAAACTCTAGATTGCTTATTTCAATAAGCTCAAAATAAGCTCAAACCTTTTTCAGACATCCACTCTTTGATTTTCTTGTTGAAAATGATTAATCAAGTGACACAAAGCTTGGAATGTCAATTAGATTGGAAAATGACCAAGAAAATAAGTTGGAATATCAAATAAGCCAAAACAACTTATTTTGACCAAGTTTGACCAGATTTTCCAAAAAGTTGAAATTTTCAAAATCTACTCAAGACATGTTTGTAAAGGTATTTGTGAAAGAAAATTGGAACTTTTATGAAGTAGATTTGATAGAATGGGAAAACAGTTTGCTATTTATCACAGAAACTTTAAATTGCTAAAGTGCTTATAAATAAGCTTGTAACTAATTCAATACTTGATATTGTACTGTTTCCTCACAAAAACTAAAAGTTCATATGATAAGCTAAGTCTGAGAACAAAAATCAGCTAAATCCATCAACTAACAAACAAATGAGAAGTGATCAAAGTTAGCATGTTTTGACTCAAGTTCATACTCAAGGACTGACCCAAACTTTTTAAAGGAAATTTGCCCGTTTGACACTGAATTTGACCAGGAAACTTCACCAAAAGACTTACACTTATATGTTGAGTGTAAATGATCTAAAAGCAACATATTTTAACAACTAGATCACTAAATTGACCTAAATCCAAACACTAGTTTTTGACTGATTTCAAAAGTTTGTTAAGACTTTTTGAGTAAAAGCTTATGACAGCTTATGAGACTTATCAAAACTAGTTTCGTGATAGAAATGATTTGGTTTGACACCAAAAAGTAGCAAGTTTACTTATTAGATCACAAAAATGAACACTGATGAATTTTGACTGATGTAAAGCAAATTTTATCAAACAAAAACTGAATTAAAGCCATAAGACTTCTAATAAACTATCAGAATATCAAAATCACACTACAAGAAAAAAAGATCAAGCCCAATTTAGAAAATAAAAGCTATCTCTAGGAATTAAGCATGGCAAATTCAGTTTAGTGGAATTTAAAACAAGAAAGTGTTCCTTTTAGCTTGTAGAAACCTTTGATGAAGGACAGGAGCGCTAAGCTCTCTAATATCAGCTAAAACACCACTAATCAACAACCATAAACCATCATTTCATCATCAACAGCTACAAATCTACACCCCTGCTACACTATGCAATTTGGCTATGAAATGAACTGAAAACATGTCTGAACCAGCTACAGTCTTCCAAACAGCATCAAATACATTCCATTGATCAAGAATGATCAAAAGAATCACAATAGTAACACTGTAGTAGGATTATGCAAGAATTGAGAATGAGAGTTTGAGTGAAATGAACTTTGAAGTTTATTAATGGAGGAATGGTGGTTACAGTTTGTTAAACAAACTAACTAACTCTCAAGTGGTTTTCAGTCTCTTGAGAGTAGTATTCAACTAACTAGCTAACTGAATTGAAGGAAATTTAGGTAGTGTCTGAAAAATACACACACTAAGTACATACAAGAAATAAAACACTACATGGGTATTCATAGCAGATGGAATGGAGTTTGTTAGAGGTAGGTGACGTGTTCCAACCAATGGTAATCTTCCACGTGGCTTGAATCTGCTAATTGGATTTAGCCGTTGAAGAACTTGAATTGGGGGTTTTTGATGTAGTTGGTTTCAAGCTAATTGGGTGCTTGGGTTGTGATCCCCTCTTGATTTGGAGTAATTTTCATGTTTATATCAAACTTTGATATGCACTCTAGCTCAAACTCGTTCCTAGGTTCGTATAAGTTTGAATGTGCCAGATGTCTTGATATTATTGGGTGAAAAGGATAGACACGGATCGTTATCCTTTTGGTGATTTTCTCTTGGTGGAAAATGTGTGAGTGGGGTTTACTGTACAGATTTTGTTATTAAATGGTATGGCGGCTGAATGGGTGACATGTCACTGATTTGGCAATCTAATTGACCGAATCCTTGGCCTCTCATTGGGTGGTTATAAGTTCACTTGGATTACTATCAAACTTGTATGAAAGTTGGCATATTTAGTCCCCATAGTTTAGGTAGAATATGATTTGAGCTCCAAGTTTCATTTCCTTGTCATTTTTAGTCCTTCTAACTTCAAACTTGTTCAAAAATCATCCTTTGACCATTTGACTTGAGAGTTGACCAAATTTGACTTTGTTCTTGACTTTTTTATAATTACACTTTTAGTCGCTTATCTTTGAAAGTTGTCAAGAAAGGTCCTTTGTCTTTGCAAGGCTTGTCACTTTTCATCCTCCTTTTGTCTTTTCTTCATCAATAAGGCTTGATTTCACTTGTTTGCTCTAAAACTGTATCTTTGTTACCTACACAAGCACAAACAACAAAACATACCCATAATACTGCTTTTATGAATAAAAATTAGGTATTTTGCTTTATGTTTTAAGGTGATTTGTGATATTAGTGATATGAGATTTCACTCGTATCAAATCCCCTACACTTGATCATTGTCATGACCTCATGCAATGCCACATCTTACAACACCAATTTACACTTTTCTCATAATTAATCCACCTTGTCCAATATAGAATGCATTTACACTACACTACACTATATGATGCATGATTTTGATTTTATACAATGCAATGCAAAGAAAAGCAATTCTGTTTATATATTTTGGATTTTTCTTGAAATGGTTTTGATGGGAATAACTCATAAAGAAATCAAAGACTTTAATTAGGGCTTTTGGTACCATGAACACTTATCATCCTCAAGTTTCACTTTCCCCATACCAAGCTTAAAAACAAGATCATTGTTTTCCATAAGTGAAAGTGCGTCAACTCATTCACATAGATTAATTGTGTTACCATTATACCCCACTTATTATTCCTATAAGACCGGTTATTATTTAATAAAATTACATTTGGGCAAATTTGTCATTATTTAAAGCGTGAAATATAAGAAATGTAAAATCTGAAAATAAGGAAGCACAGTTTTAATCCTAAGTAATCATCTTATCCGTTACTCGAAAAAACGCCCACAATTGATATAAGTCCGACTCAAGAGTAATAAGTCATTCGCCTTATGTGTAAGATCCTTATGTTATGCATTAATAAGTAGCTACACACTCGCTAAGGAAAGAAAAATAAAACTAACGCAGTAATTTATATCCTCCGCCTTTTTGAGACCTTGGATCTTCAATCCCGCAACCCGTCAAGGTAATATTGGATTGGAGCAACTATTAAATCCCCGCAACCCTTGTGAGAGTAATATTGGAATTCAATAGCTACTATAATTAACACTTCACTGCCCCTCTTGGGAGTCTTGTATAATTTTTTTTCTTTTTTTTCTAGCCACTCATTTTTTTTCATAAGCCGCTCTTATTTTTCTTTATTCCTCACAAAGAAAGTTGAAAAGAATAAAAGGAAAAACACCCGCTAAGTATTAAGCATGACATAAGTCTAGTACACATAAAACGTTCTAACTTAGAATCTTAAGACATACTTATACCAACCATGAATGATTAGTCAAAAATGCATAAGAGACTACAAACCGATTAAAACCGTTCTTAATTATTTATTAACATATATACATGCGTTGGCAAGGAAGTAAAGGTTATGAAAGGGGTTATAAAAGCCACAATTAATGAATATGAGGTTTATCTAGCCCTTAACACTTACTTCATACTCTATCATCTCTTGTTCTCCACAATTTAAAATCTCAAATAATGAGACTAGTGGATGCTTAGCCTAATAAACTAATAAAGGTCTACATGGTTAAAGCTACTAGCTAGAGAATGCTTAAATAAACAAACTCAGGTTGAGTCAAAGTATCCATGGCGGGCCTAATATGTCGAATATATCTAAATTTGTTAAACCATATCCTTTATTATATTTTTTTTCTTTTTATATACTTTTGATGAAAAATAAAAGAAGAAATATATACAATGCAAAATGTGTTATGCAAATGAAAAATGATTAATGCAAAAATTATGAATACATATTTTTGGTGGCAAAAGTAGATCAAAAATTTGAAAAATGTTTGAAAAATTAATTTCCATGTTATCATGAAGTCAGTGACAAAGTTCTTGGTAAGGTCACTTCGATAGAAGACCCCCCTACACTTAAGATAAACAGTGTCCTCAATGTTTAAGAGTATTGGAGTGAACTCCCCTACACTTATGACATTGATAACTTTGCTTAACCAAGCTAAGGAACGATATACTATAGTGAATTCATTTTAAGCATAATGTGGTTATGAAAAATCATAATAGTAACGATGTGAACCCGATACAAGGTCCTCCTCCATAAGCTCCAATGCATGCGATGAGAGAGAAACCCTACAAACAACACTAAGACTAAAGAAAGGCATCCCCCTACACTTCTCCTCAACTCTATACCCTTATTCCTTTCCTACCACACTCTAATCTAAAAACTCTAAGCCTAGTTATTCAAGCTTGATTTATGGAGTCTCTAGCTCGACTCTTTCCACAATGAATTAAATCATGGGGAAAATGGGGATCTCTTGGACCATTTCCACGGAAATGTCCCCCCCAAAGTAATGCTTAACATGGTGACCATTCACTTTGAAATTTCGGCCATTTGGTTGTGACAACTCAATAGTCCCATATAGAAATACTTGAGCAATGGTGAATGGACCGGACCATCTTGACTTAAGCTTGCCCGCAAAGAGTTTCAACCTTGAGTTAAAGAGGAGAACCGACTCTCCAACTTTGAACTCACGGTTCTTGATCTTAGCATCATGTAATTTCTTAGTCTTTTCCTTGTAAAGCAACGAGTTTTCATAGGCATTGGCTCTCAGTTCATCCATCTCATTGAGTTGGTCTTTTCTATGTGAAACGACTTGGTTGAAATCTAAGTTAGCCAATCTGAGAGCCCATGAAGCCTTATGCTCTAATTCGAATGGGAGGTGGCATGCTTTTCGATAGACAAACCTATATAGAGTACAACCAATTGGTGTCTTAAAATCCGTCCTAAAATCCAAAAAAGAATCATCAAGCTTATCCGACCAAGAAGCTCGATGCTCTCCCACCGTTCTCTCTAAAATCCTCTTTAAACCACAATTTGTGACCTCGGTTTTCACATTGGTTTGAGGGTGATACGCGGTAGAAAGTCTATGGTTAACACCCTACTTCTTCATGACTCTTGTAAATTGATCATTACAAAAATGAGTCCCACGATCACTTATGATAGCCCGAGGTACACCAAATCTAGCAAATAATTTCTTTAAGAATTTCACTACAACTCTAGCATCATTAGTAGGCAAGGCCTTAGCCTCAACCCACTTTGAAACATAGTCCACGGCTACAAGTATGTACTTATTGCCCTTTGATGATGGAAAAGGTCCCATGAAGTCTATACCTCATACATCAAACATCTCACACTCTTGTATGAAATTTTATGGCATCTCATCTCGTTGATTAATCTTTCCTTGTCTTTGACATACATCACAAAATTTCACCATCTCGTGGGCATCTTTATATATGGAACAACAATAGAAACCCGAATCAAAGACTTTCTTGGCCGTGTAGTTGGGCCTAAAATAGCCTCCCGTAGGTCCTTTATGACAAACTTCTAAGATTTTAAATGCTTCGGGCCCATCTACACAACGTCTTATGATTTGGTCCGTACATTGCCTAATGAGGTAAGGGTCATCCCAAAAGTAGTATTTTTCTTCCTTAAGAAACTTTTTATTTTGTTGGGAAGTAAGACCCTCTATGAGCCTACCCCCCACAAGATAGTTTGCAATATTCGTAAACCAAGGGGTGGCATCCTCTTGTGAAGAGATAGACATGAGCTCCTTTAATGGAAAGGATTCATTAATTTCCTTATGAGGTAATTCACCTTGAAAAGGATGCTCAAGTCTACTCAAGTGATCCGCCGCTAAATTCTCGGCTCCTTTCTTATCACGGATCTCTATGGAAAACTCTTGTAGCAATAAAACCCATCTCAAAAGCCTAGGCTTAACATCTTGCTTTGTCATGAGGTACTTGAGAGCGGAATGATCTGTATACACTATGGTCTTAGAAAGCACAAGATAGGGTCTAAATTTCTCAAAGGCATAAACAATAGCAAGCAACTCTTTTTCCGTGGCGGTATAATGAAGTTGAGCACCCGTCATTGTCTTACTCATATAGTGTATAGGTTGAAAATGCTTATTAACTCATTTTCCTAACACGTCCCCCAAGACAAAATCACTAGCGTCACACATGAGTTCAAAAGTCAAATCCCAATTTGGAGAAACCAAAACGGGAGCCTTTTGTCAAGTTTTCCTTAAGTATCTCAAAAGAGTCTAAACACTCTTGTGTGAAAATGAAAGGAGCCTATTTTTCCAAGAGGTGGGTCATGGGTCTTGCAATCTTAGAAAAATCTTGTATAAAACTTCTATAGAAACCCGCATGACCCAAAAATATCCTAACTCCTTTCATCGTGGGAGGTGGGGGAAGTTTGGAAATAACATCAATTTTAGCTCGATCGACTTCTAAACCTTTATTGGATATTTTATGTCCCAAAACTATCCCCTCTTTGACCATGAAATGACACTTCTCCCAATTAAGAACAAGACGTGTTTCTTCACACCTCTTAAGCATACGTTCTAAATGGGAGAGACAAGAAGTGAATGAATCTCCAAAGACCGAGAAATCATCCATGAAAACTTCCATAGTGTGCTCAATCATGTCATGAAAGATTGCCGTCATACACCTTTGGAATGTCCCCGGTGCATTACACAAGCCAAAAGGCATTCTCTTATAGGAAAATGTACCATAGGGACAAGTAAATGTGGTCTTTTCTTGATCCTTTGGATCAATGGGTATTTGGAAATAACCCAAAAATCCATCTAGAAAGCGATAGTACTCATTTCCCGCTAAGCGTTCAAGCATTTGGTTCAAGCAATGGGAAATGATCTTTCCTAGTAGCATCATTGAGCTTCCTATAATCAATATAAACTATCCAACCCGTGACAAGTCTAGTGGGAATAAGCTCATTGTTCTCATTACGCACAACGGTGATTCCACCCTTCTTAGGAACATAATGCACCGAGCTAACCCATGGAGAGTAGGAAATGAGATAAATCATACCCGCATCAAGGAGTTTGATAACTTCCTTTTTGATGACTTAATGTATTTTTGGGTTAACCCTTCTTTGGTTTTGAATGGCGGGGTTGTAATCATCCTCCATAACGATTTTGTGTGTACAAAAATTTGGATCAATTCCCCGGATATTTTCCATGCTATTGCTTTCTTATGTTTCTTAAGCACCTCTACGAGTTTTTCCTTCTCATCGTCTTTCAAGTCTTTTGCTATGATCACGGGTAATTGGTCATTTCCCTCTAAGAAAGCATATTCAAGGTGTGATGGAAGCTCCTTAAGCTCTAGGGAAGGTGGACTCTCAATGGAAGGTTTCACTATAGATGGATCATCAATGGTAACTTCTTGTGGAGTAGGTGATGAAATGGGATCCTAATTGAGCAACTTTTGGATAGTTAGAATGTCTTCTTCCCAATTAATGGGAGAATCATCATTACCAAGGAAGTTGGACTCAAATTACTGTAAGAGGAAATCACTCTCTCCAAATAGTGTTAGGGAGGGAGCAATTGAGGCAATAGTCTCCACATAAGGCATGTTCTCACTATCATTCTTACAAGCTTCATGAAAATACTTATCACACACCTCATCAAGAACATCCACTATGTTAATTATTTCACAACTTTAAGATTTATTGGTAACTTTCCCTACCTTAAAAACCACTTTCTCATCCTCAACTCTCATAATTAATTCTCCTTCCGCCACATCTATAAGAGTACGACCCGTCCTCAAGAATGGTCTACCAAAAAAAAGAGGAACTCTTGGGTCCATATCATAATCAGCCACTACAAAATCCACGGGAAACGTGAATTTGTCAACCCCTACAAACACATCCTTCGCAATGCCTACCGGATAAGTTATGGTACGGTTTTCTAACTCAAGGGTCATCCTAGTAGGAGTGAGCTCGGGAAGAGAGAGTTTTTGCGAAACCGATAAAGGCATGAGATTAATGCTTGCCCCAAGATCCGCTAGTGCCATGAAAATTTCCACCCCAGGAAAATTACAAGGGATCAAAAATCGCCCCGGATCTCCAAGTTTTGTAGGTAAGGTTTTGAGCAACACGGTGGAGCAATTCTCATTAAGTGATGTGTTAGGAAAACCACTAACTTTTCCTTGTTTGAGAGGAGATCTTTGAACATTTTAGAAAACTTTGGCATATAGGCAAGAGCTTCCGCAAAGTATATGTTTATGTTCAATTGTTTGAACATTCTCAAAAAGTTTGACACTTGAATATCATCCTTATTTTTAAGCTTCTCCTTTCTCAATCTTGATGGGTATGGAAGGCTTGGTTTTGGTGTAGGTTGAGTAGTTGTTGTTAAAGGGTTATCTTTGTTGGTTTCTTCATTGGTAGGTGTGGAAGGTAAAGGAGTAGTAGGTGTAGGATGAGGAGGTGTAGGTGTTGAAGTTGTAGAGCTTGAAGGTGTTGAAGTTGTATCACAAGGTGGAACCATAGTAGGCTTAACCAAAGGATTTGTAGGAGGTGAAGGATCATTAGTTTTCTTCCCACTCCTTGTTGTGATTGCATTGATATTAGCCCTTGGATTTGTTTGTGTGTTTGAAGGTAGAGCATCTTAAGGTCTTTGAGTGTGCAAAATTTGAGTTTGTAAAAGAGCAAATTTCTTGTTGTTTTCCTCTTGAGTCTCCTTCATTTTTCTTTCATAAGAAGTAAGCTTTTGAAGAATCAAATCCATGGGATTAGGTTTTATATTTCCTTGATAAAAACCTTGGTTTGGATACTGAGGTAGAGTTGGTTGGTTAAATCCTTGATTGTTTTCATGAAAGTTATTTCATTGATCTTGAAGGTTATTGGGTGCTCTATAGTTGTTGTATCCTTGGTAGTTTGGCCTAGGCCCTTGATTTATTTGAAGCAATTGAGGAGGGTTTGGTTGGTTTTGGGTGGGTGGATGGGGTGGAAAGCCGGGTAGAGCAAGGTAGTTATTTTACTTGTAAGAGAGATTGTTTGGGTTGATGTTAGTTTTAAAGTGCTATCTTTGTTCATCTTGATAAGCATAACATTCATCTTGGTAATTTTAAACCTTGTCACATTGTAAGTAATAATGAGGACCTCCACATGTTTCACAACTTATGGTAATAGCATTGACATTATTGGTGGAAGTATTGCTCAAGGAAACCTTCATAAAGTCTTCCATCATTGCTTGTTGCATCTTTTGGATTTGGGTCATTTCTTGCATTTGTAAAAGGAGTTGACTTTCAAATGATTTGGAAACACCCTCTTGAATAACATGGACCCTCTCATCATGTTGGTTATTTGTTTGCACCATGGATTTAGTCTCAATAATGTCCCATGCCTCTTGTATGGTTTTGGCAAGAATGCTCCCACCCGCGGAGGAGTTGAGGGAATCTTGATGATGTGGTCTTAATCCATTGTAAAAGGTGTTGATCGGTGAACTTCATTGAATCCATGATTGGGGCATTTTATCAATAACTCCTTGAACTCTTCCCAAGCATCACTAAAGGTTTGATTATGTTTTTGTTGAAATCCAATAATTAGGTTTCTCAAAGCCGTGGTTTTAGATGGAGGAAAGAACCTATTCAAAAACTTCTTGGTAAAGTCATCCCAAGTGGTAATGCTCTTAGGTGGTAGTCTATCTAGCCAATACCTAGCACTTCCCTCTAGGGAGAATTAAATTAAGATTAACTTAATGGCATCATGAGGGACCCCATTGTACTTAATTGTATTGAAAATGGATAGAAACTTCTTGATATGATCATGTGGATCATCATTGGGTCTCCCGAAAAAGGGTGTAGAAGAAACCAAAGTAATCATAGGTGTCTTAAGCTCAAAGGTGTTTGCGGGTATCTCGGGTATAACAATGGCATCAGCATATCCCTCCACATTTAATTGGAGGTGCTCCATCAATGGTCTATTGTCAACGACGACCATGGCTTCTTGTGTATTGTTCAATGCACGATTCTCGGGATCGGCTTGATGGACGGTGTTTGTCTTACTCTTTCTCTTGTTCTTCCTTTTGGGAGGAAGGGGTTTTACACCAAAAGGTATTTGTGTACGCCCTCGGGTGAGCATGCAACTCAAATCAAGGAGTGAGAGAGGAGCTCTCGTTCGACTTTGGAAAAGAAGGGATTATCCTTTCCGAGATTCAATAAGTAATATCCACAAGAAAATATAGTATATATAAGTAATACTTTGGGTGGAAAAACCCCCAATCAAGCTTTCATTCTTAGAATACTCACTAGTGAACGGGGGGTTAGGTGGCGCGAAGCACTTAAGTACCTATTAACCCTTAGACGGCATTTTATAGCTCGTCGCCTATCTATTCACTTTGTAGTTTGTATTCTCCGAATTCTTGCCTATTGGAAGTATTTATCTATTTTTACCTTAATTAAATTTGATCGATACACGTGTCAAGTACCGGAACGCTCCCGAACACGGTGTATAGCAAAAGCAATACTTATGGAAGTATGTGTATTGAGTGTTCGTATACGTATATGTATCTACATATCATAATATAGAGAAAATATTTTTGTATTTATTGGGTTTTTAAGAAGATACTATATATATATGTAAAAACGATAAAAACCGATATATACAATATATTTTTGGGTGTAATCTTTTAGGAAAAATATTACTTTTTGTATTTTTCATTTTTCTGATTCAATTATTTAGGAAAAGAATTGATTTTGTGGTTTTTTAGTTTTTATATCTTTATATTTTTGATTTTTTTTTATCTTTTGGATTTATGATACGTAAAAGGAACGTTTACGAGGTGAACGGATCCCAAACTCCAATCGAAACCGTCAATCGATTGTCTCTCGTAACGTCATGAACCGGCAGCGGCGCCATTTAATTTTGAGTATTTTTTCAAGTTCGTTTTTCCAAGCTCAAGACAAATTGAAAGTCCAACCAATTTCAAGTTTATAATTTTTTTTGGTTCTACAAAATTATTTGGTATCTATGTCTATTTCAATCAAACACGTAAAAAGTGGAAAATATTATAGCTATATATCCTTAAAACAAATTGCAAATACCACAAAAATAGCACAAAGTACAAGTATCTAATGCACACAATGTAAAAATTCTCAAAATGTAAATGAAATGAAAGTATAAGGACTAAATGTGTAAAATCATAAAGTATAGGGACTAGAAATGAAAAATGTAACAAACAAGGTTAACCAACTAACAAATTCCAAAACTGAATAACCAAAAATGTAACAAACCAAATTTCAGGGACTTGTTTTTGCAAACCCTAAAAAAACTTGTATTAACAAAGCTGATTAACCAATTAATAAAAGGCTATGGACTAATTTCCAATTAAACCAAAATTTCTAACAAAAACGTGCAACAAGACTCGAATAAGCTAGTTTGAACTTATTTCTCCACTAAATTTGTTCTAGTTTTCTTTAAAATGTTTAAAATTGAAAATAAGCTAGGTATGTAAAAGAAATCCAGCTAACAGCAAGTGAAACTCTAGATTGCTTATTTCAATAAGCTCAAAATAAGCTCAAAACTTTTTTAGACATCCACTCTTGGATTTTCTTAATGAAAATGATTAATCAAGTGACACAAATCTTGGAATGTCAATTAGATTGGAAAATGACCAAGAAAATAAGCTGGAATATCAAATAAGCCAAAACAGCTTATTTTGACCAAGTTTGACCAGATTTTCCAAAAAGCTGAAATTCACAAAATCTACATAGGATATGTTTGTAAAGGGATTTGTGAAAGAAAATTGGAAATTTTATGAAGTAGATTTGATGGAATGGGAAAACAGTTTGCTATTTATCATAGAAACTTTAAATTGCTAAAGTGCTTATTAATAAGCTTGTAATTGATTCAATACTTGATACTGTACTGTTTCCTCACTAAGACTGAAAGTTCACATGATAAGCTAAGTCTGAGAACAAAAATCAGCTAAATCCATCAACTAACATACAAATGAGAAGTGATCAAAGTTAGCTTGTTTGGACTGAAGTTTATACTCAAGGACTGACCCAAACTTTTCAAAGGAAATTTGCCTGTTTGACTATAAATTTGACCAAGAAACTTCACCAAAAGACTTAAACTCACTTTTTTTAGTGTAAATGATCTAAAAGCAATAGGTTTTAACAACTACATTGTAACAACTGGTAATTTTCCCTACTTTGTAAAATGACTATTTTACCCTTTGACTTTTTATTTAGTCAACTATGTGATTTAACTGTGTTGGAAGCGGGAGGTTATCCCGCGTTTTCTGAAAAACTGTTTGATGACGAGTAATGACTTGACACTTTGCTCAGTCATCATTCTGAACACTTTCTGTGAACCTGACCAAAGTGCTGAGACGGTCAATGAATTGGCGATAATCCATGAGATTATTCGTTATCTGTGAATTATGTGCTTAACTGTTTAGTATTTAACTGCGTGATCGTATTTTCATGAACAGCGTATTTAAATATTTCTGTATATGTTTATATATGCCTGTATTTTAGTATTTTGCTATTTATAGTAATAAATCGTATTTACTGTGAATATTTAATTAACGTATCACGTTTTCGTATTTTACGTCGTTTTTACGTTTAACCGTCGTTAGCATGCATAAAATACTTTATAAATTATAAAATAACAGTTTTCGTCGAAAAATCGTAAATTTAATATATTTCGTCAAATTTTTAAGTTTTACGTAATTTTAAACTTAACTATATACTTTTCGACATTTACCTAAAACTAACTAACCTTTTTACCTTAAACCTTCTAACTAGTTACCATAGTAAAATTTTTGAATTATTTACCCTAAGTGGGACCCCCATAACCGGCCAAAACTCACCACATGCTAGCTAAACCAAATTTTCTTCCAATTACCCTTTTAAGCTTAACTTACACAACCTTACACCTTTTAATTCATTACCCATTTAACCTTAACATCACCTCACATTATTTACACTTATACTTCACAAAAAAACACACATATCTCTCCATCTCTCTCTAAAACACACGGCACCAACACTACACCATTTTCCACCATTGTTGATTTTCTTGAAGCTTCATTTTAAGAAAATTTGACACAAAATAAAAATATCCTAGGGTTTGTACAAGTATAAAGAAGAATGGGTTTTCTTGGTTTGTAGGTTTGATAAGTTTTGGTGGTAGTTATAGAAGTTGAGTTCTTGTTGATTATTAGTGGGTTAGAGCGTAGATCGGGTTGTCGTGGTTACGTAGAGTCGTTACTCAAGGTTACTTCTTAAACCTTTTCATCCTTTTCCTTTTTCATGCTTAATCTATGTAGATCTATGCATGCATGTTACTCAATAACTATTTTCTTGAAATAAAATGATAAAAATTATTTTTGGTCACGAAATATTATAGATCTATGAAAATTATGTGTGGATCTATTAGATCCATGCATGAAAATGGTTTTATTGAAAGACTTGTAAAAAAATATAAAAATGTGTATTTTTAGATTTGTGGACTTAAAGATAAATCTTTGATTTTGAGTGTGTTTATGAATAATTGGAGGGAACTAGTAGTGTTACTACTAGTGGTTACGCTTGAAAATTGTCGAAAACGAGTTTTTACGAAAAGTGTACAATCTGTCCGATTTTTATAAGAGGCATAGAGGGTCGTAAAAATTGTTTTGACACTAGTTTAAGAAGATGCAAGATACTATAGATGACTTGAAAACCCAAAACTTTGATTTAATTGGCTAAGCATCCACGAGTCTCATTCCTTGAGATTTTAAATTGTGGAGAACGAGAGAAGATAGAGTCAATTATAAGTTTGGGTCTTTCATGAATTTATGTGAGTTGATTATGAGCTTTTTCTCCCATCGCTTGTTAATAAATTTAATTGCAATAAATAAGGTTGTACGATTTGAAAAGTTACATAGCTTCTAGCACAAGTTCGTTTAAAAGTTACTCAATATTAATTAGAGTTCATAGCCAAGGCATAACTTATTGAAGCAGGATGCGAAGATTGGCGAGTCCAAAAAGGCCCTAACAAGGCATGAGGGCTACATTTTGTTACTAAAGATCCCAAGTGATGTGAAGAATCATTTATCAAAAATCAATATGAAGGATCGAGACACACGACGAAAATCAAATACTCCCCTAAATATCATGGAGAAGTCTATCCAAAAAGGCCCTAACAAGGTATAAGGATAAATAGATCCAAGTCCTAAAAGGAGGCGGATCGTTGTATATCAAAGTCCAAAATAAAGATTGGAGAAAAATGAAGAAGTCGTGGTCTAAAATATGATGAATCTCCCAAAAACTTCAAAGTGAAAAAATTCCGATTATGAAGAGAAGACCATAATTTCAAGAATGTCTCTCAAGATTCAAAGTATGAAGTCGCTGCCAAATATCGGCCCGAGAAAGGTCTCAAATCATGAAGCGAGTTATGGCAAGATATGAACTTTAAGAGGTTCCGAGAAGCAGTTTTAAAAGATTTTGTCCTTTAGCTAACTATTGATTAAATCGTCCCACTTTATTTTCGGCCTAAATAAACTATCGAAATAAGTTAAACAATGCATCCTTGTGATCATTCAAGAGAATATTAAAATATAAGAGATACACCTAGGAATAAGGGAGCCTAAGTGAATATATGGGCCATATGAGTTCGTGTTAGTTTGCTAACTTATAATAACAATGATCTCGTTTTTAAGCTTGGTATGGGGAACATGAAACTTGAGGATGATGAAAATTCATGACAACCAAAACCCCAATGTAAGTCTTTGATTTCTTTACTTGTTTTGTATATAATTCTATCTTTTTAGTTTCCTTAATGTTTAGTATTTAATAAAGGCCAAGGTGGGTTAATTATGATGAGAAATGTAAACTGTGCTTTAAAATTAATGCATTGCATGAGAGCATTGCAATGGTCAGGTGTAGGGGATTTAATAAGTGTGAAAATACTTATCCTTTTACCACTTATTTCCAATAATTACAAGACCAAAACGTGTATCTTATGTCGTAAAAGTCGGAATTATGCGTGGTTTGTGTTTTTATTGTGTTTTAGGACCAAAATGTGAAAAGGGAAGAAAACATGGGCTTTCACGGGCTTTTATTGAAGAAAAAGACAAAAGACGAAGTCAAAAGATCAAAAGTGCAAGAAGAACGGAAGTCAAAGGCCTATTCTGAAGATTTATCGAAGAAAAAGTATAAAGACGGAAGTTTAACAAAGTCGAAGAAACAAGTCTACTAAAAGAAGAAAAATAGAAGACGAGTTCAAGTTATCATTCGACTAATCCCGAGACAAAGTCGAGAAAGACGAGAAATTAAAAGACGAGAAAGAGAAAGAAAGAAGGAAGCAACATACCTCCCCTCTCCTATAAATACCCTCCTAATGGTTCATTAGGAGGGTGTTAGTTAGTTGTTAGCTAGTTCATTTTTCCTTTGTAGTTTTAATTTTTAGAGAGAGAAAGTGTTAACTTTCTCTCACTTAGATTTCACCTTTTCTTTCTTTCATGATTAAGCTTTAATTCAATATTGTATTTTGGACTCTTTAATCTACAAGTTTAAGTTTAAGTTTTTCATCTTTAATCTTCTTATACCTTTCTTGATTTTAATTTGTTCTTGATCCGAGATAATCATGCTTCAAGTTTCATCTTGATGTTTGATTGATTAAAAAGTTTATCTTTTTGTTCATATATAAGTTTTTGTACAATTTGAGCTTTGAGTTTATCATGCTTATTGGCTTAATTTTCACTTAGCTTATTTACTTTTAAGTTTTCTTAAAAAGTTTAGTCTTTTTAAAGTTTGTTTCATAAAGTTCACTTATTTAGTGTCTTAAAAGTTTTTAAATTTATGCTTGTTTTCATTTGGTTAAGATTAGAATAAGTGCTTATTTGTCTTCGCTTATTTGTGCTTATTCGGTTTTGCTTATTTGCCTTTGAATCCCATCGTATTGTGTCTAAGGGTTTTACCAGTTACGATCAAGTAAGTGTGATCGCATAAGCCTTAGGGTTTCTACTTGTGATCCATTACTTCGATCACCAAGTACGATCATCTACTACGATCGTGCATCACAATCCACACCATGATCCACTTGTTGCGATCTGTGGGTGCGATCCGTGTCACGGTCTCTTGGGTATGATCGCATTGACTGTAATCCTTTTGGTTACGATCGCAGGCCACAATCCAATAGTGTGATCCCTCTTTTCGTGAGTACGATCCACCATTACGATCCACCATTACGATCCACCACTGCGATCCACACCACGATCCATCCTGCGATCGATTGTCACGGTCGTTTGGTGCGATCTGAAGTCACGATTGTGGTGGAGTACGATCACCAGTTACGATCGCATTGATTGTGATCTAGGATACGATCAAGGACCACGATCGCATTGACTGTGATCCAATCTAAATTTTCGTTTTTGTTTTATTTTAATTTTCAAACATAACTCTTTTCCCGCATTTTTACTTAGTATTATTTTTTTAACAAGTTTTGTCTTAGTTTAATGTTACTTAATTTTATATTTAAAATTTCTTTAAAATTAGTTTTTAATTACTTTAATTCTCTTACTATTTTGTTTTAGTCTTTCATCCTAGTTTTATTAACTTGTAATTTTTTTATAGAAATAGATAATCAAGCTCCCCCTTTTAGTAACCAATACCATTAATTCCACCATTATCCGTGATCAATTCGATTGATACCGAGAACGATATCGAGTACACAAACATTAAGCAAAATCCCATTTATTATAAAGCCAATTTTATCAAACAAAAACTGAATTAAAGCTATAAGACTTCTAGTAAACTATCAGAATATCAAAATCACACTACAGGAACAACGGATCAAGCAAAATTCAGCAAATAAAAGCTATCTCTCGGAATTGAGCATGGCAAATTCAGTTTAGTGGAATTTAAAATAAGAAAGTTTTCCTTTTAGCTTGTAGAAACCTTTGATGAAGTAGAGGAGCGCTGAGCTCTCTAATATCAGCTAAAACACCACTAATCAACAACCATAAACCATCATCTTATCATCAACAACTACAAATCTACACCCCTGCTACAATCTGCATTTTTGCTATGAAATGAACTGAAAACACGTCTGAACCAGCTACAGTCTTCCAAACAGCATCAAATACATTCCATTGATCAAGAATGATCAAAAGAATCACAATAGTAACAGTGTAGTAGGATTATGCTAGAATTGAGAATGAGAGTTTGAATGAAATGAACTTTGAAGTTTATTAATAGAGGAATGGTTGTTACAGTTTGTTACAATTAACTAACTAACTCTCAAGTGGTTGTCATTCACTTGAGAGCAGTATTCAACTAACTTGCTAACTGAATTTAGGGAAATGTAGGTAGTGTATGAAAAATACACACACTAAGTACATACAAGAAATGAAACACTACAGGGGTATTTATAGCAGTTGGGATGGAGTTTGTTGGGGGTAGGTGACGTGTTCCAACCAATTGTAATCTTCCACGTGGCTTGAATCTGCTAATTGGATGTAGCCATTGAAGAACTTGAATTGGGGGTTTTTGATGTAGTTGGTTTCAAGCTAATTGGGTGCTTGGGTTGTGATCCCCTCTTGATTTGGAGTAATTTTCATGTTTATATCAAACTCTGATATGCACTCTAGCTCAAACTCGTTCCTGGGTTCGTATAAGTTTGAATGTGCCAGATGTCTTGATATTATTGGTTGAAAAGGATAAATACGGATCGTTATCCTTTTGGTGATTTTCTATTGGTGGAAAGTGTGTAAGTGGGGTTTGCTGTACAGATTTTGTTATTAAATGGTGTGGCGGCTGAGTGGGTGACATGTCACTGATTTGGCAATCCAAGTGACTGAATCCTTGGCCTCTCATTGGATGGTTATAAGTTCACTCGGATTACTATCAAACTTGTGTGAAAGTTGGCATATTTAGTCCCTATAGTTTAGGCAGAATATGATTTGAGCTCCAAGCTTCATTTCCTTGTCATTTTTAGTCCTTCTAACTTCAAACTTGTTCTAAATTCATCCTTTGACCATTTGACTTGAGATTTGACCAAATTTGACTTTGTTCTTGACTTTTTCATAATTACACTTTTAGTCCCTCATCATTGAAAGTTATCAAGAAAGGTCCTTTGTCTTTGCAAGGCTTGTCACTTTTCATCCTCCTTTCGTCTTTTCTTCATCAATAAGGCTTGATTTCACTTGTTTGCTCCAAAATTGTTTATTTGTTTCCTACACAAGCACAAACAACAAAACATACCCATACTACTGCTTTTATGAATAAAAATTAGGTATTTTGCTATGTGTTTTAGGGTGATTTGTGATATTATTGATATGAGATTTCACTCATATCAACGTCCTTATTCCATTTCATGATTTGCGTTCCGTACTCACGTTCATGACATTGTTCATATTCATGATCCTATTTGTAACACCCCTATTTTACCTTTACGCAGCGGAACATTGATCTAGGGTATTACTTCATAGAACACAAGTCATAATAATAGAAAAAACTCAAAAGAGTGATGAAATCAAATTTCTTTATATTTCATTGAAAAATCAGAGTTTTACAATATGAGGTTCCCAAAATCTAGAATAATTTCATTCTTGTGCCTCTTCATGCTATCCTTGTGCTGCTCCATGCTATTAGTCACGATTATCTGAAATATATGCTTAAAGTCAACACAAAGGTTGAGTGAATTCATAGGTTTAAAAATTAGTTGGAATACAAGATCCTTTTCCTGAGCTACGTTGTTATTTCCTCGTATGTTTGAATAATATGATGATTCAATTGCACTAAGCTTATGATACCACGACTAGACATAGAAACCAACACTTTGCCCTTATGAGGAAGTCTGCCAAACTATCCTTATTAGCAACATAAAGTATGTCTTTTTTACCACTGAGGTGCTAGTAAGTGCGACTTGCCGAGACAGGAGATGTTAGTCTCCAATAGTACTATTTACGATAGTAGCGCTCATTCAGAAAAATGATTAGCGGTTCACAATTAAAAAGGGACTTTCATAGGAAGCTGTAAACATAGTGTCAATGGATCATATCTGGAAAGCATACCAAAAACACTTGTATTCCATTTTTAGCATATATCCCCCTCACGGGTTTTCAAATCATTTAGAAAGCATTTAAAAGTGAGCCTATGAAATCACCTTATGTCCATAGAATCCGAGCTATAATCAGATATGTCTCATTCACCGATAAACAGCTTGATCATACAAACCACAACTTGGTCTCGTAAGCAACAGCTTGATCTCACACAAACCTGGATTAATACATTGTGTATAGTATCAAGTCTTTGATCTTTAGTTCAATATTGTTAAGTGTTGGTTATATATTATTTCATTATTATTCGGTGGTAATTCTAGCACCACTGTTCGGGCCATCATACTCAGAAACCATTCTATAAACATTTGAGGAGTGATGGCACTTTAAATCGTAAATCCAACCACTGTGTCAAAACGTAATATCGAGATGGAACATCTTTGTACAAAGCTCCCTACTAACATGATACTTTCATTAATTCCTCATATTCATAATTAATCATCTTAAGTTTCAAAATTGGCAAAATTAGTCCTTTTGGTTATACTTTGGTATAATTACACTTTTAACCCTTAAAGTATATAGTTTTAGTATTTGCATTTTAAACCCTCAATATTTAACCTTAGGACCTCAAACTTTCCAAAATTTATTATTATACCTTTAACTTTCATAAAATGACACTTGTGGCCCAAAATGTTAAATAGTTTCAGAAGTGACAATTTTAGTCCCTATACTTGTAAAAATCACATAACAACCTCAATAATAGACCAAATGATCTAGGATTTTAAAACAAAGTTCCAAAACAAGTTTATAATCATAATAACAACATTTCTACAGATTTATAGCTTTTGAAAAGGGTTTTGCTTATTAATTTATGTAAATTACAAAACTAGGGTTTTAAGACATCTTTAACCTATAACTTCCATTTAAAACGATGAAATGACTTAGTTTCATTTAGACTATATTTCTAACATATATTTGGCATTATAAAAAGTCTAATAACTCATTATAACAAGATCAAAGCATAGTGATTGTAAAAAAATTACACCTTTTAGGAAAAAGGCGTAAAAGCGGTAAGTATTAAACAAATGATTTAGGAAAATCAAGTGTTAATGACCCAAATAAGTTCGTTTCCCAAGGAGGTATATGTATGTGATAAAAATGTAATGCTTTTGGATTAATATTGAAAGAAAGAACGGATGAGAAAAGAGAATAACGGTTATGTTAAAATTAAACTACGACGACTAAATTAAATACCGTAAAAAGTGATAAAATAAAAATTAATTCTAAAAATTACCAAAAAAATTACCAAAAATCAATAAGAATAAACTAAGAGTTTATAAATGATCAACACGTTTTCAAACATTTTAATTAATTAAATACTAAATTTTAAATGCTAATTAAAGCCCTAAAAATCCAAATAATTATTAAAAAGTCCAAATAAAGATTTTTCACTTTGTAAACCTATAAAATGACTAAATAAGAATAAAAACTATTTTTATGGAATTTTAAACTAAGGAAAACTATTTTTAAATGATTAGAAACTATTAAATTATGAAAATAATTCTAAAAATTAGGAAAATGATGCTAAAATTAATCTGAGAGTTTTAAAAATCCTAACTTAATGTATTTGATCTAAGAAAAATGTAAAAGTTGCAAAAATGTAAAAAAATGAAATTTAATAATAAAATAATATTAAAATATTATTAAAAATCCAAAAATTATAAAAAATTATAAAAATGTGCAAACTAGTTTATTTTAACCTAAATAATCAGAAAATGAAAGTGAAATTACCAAAATACCCCTATTGGGCACCCAAATGGGCTAATATCAAAAACAGTGTAAGTAAATGGGCTTTTTGGCCCAATAAGATGAAACTTAAACAAATAAGCTAAAAATCACCAGTCTTGCTTAAAATTCAATTCTAAACACAAAAGTCTGAAGGGCCAAATGCTAAATGTGAGCTTATCACAGCTTAATAGAACAACAACTTATTCTTAATGGGCTTTTTGGCCCATTAAGCTATAAGCCAATGCCATAAGCTATAATTTGACACACAACCTTCTTTTGAGATTCCTAAGAGATATGTGAAAATAAATTTCCAATAAGCTCAACCAATAAGTCAGAAATAAGCAAAGTAAACTTTCACTAAAAGACAAAATAGTCGACTTTGAGTTCTAGACCACCTCAGACCTTGATTCAAGTTGCAAAAGACTCTAAATGACTGAATGAAGACAAATCAACAAAGAAAAGTTCAATAAACCAAGCCAAATAAGTTGAATAAGCTGATAAGCACTTATGTAAAAGTCAAAGTAGTTGGTTTTCTAGTCAAAGCTCAAAGTCAACCCCTCAAATGCTCCAGTATGAACAAATGGGTCAAATAAGGAACAACAATTACAAAATTAAAGTTGTTGCAGGTTTAAATAAGACAGAACAGCTTATTGAAAAGCTATTCAAGAAATAACACTAGCTGTGGCTAGCAGCAGGGGAAAGGAGTTCCCACTGCTTTGACTATTTGACTTGCAAATTAGAGAGATCCAGTTGGATTCAATAGAAAACAAAGGGACCCTTATAACCAGTAAGTTATAAGGAGTCAATATCAAGTAAGAAATCACAAATTGATCCAGACAATAAGCACAAAATAAGCAATCAGTCACCAGATATTGCACAGACTTTGAAATAAGCAATTGTGAACTAAAAAGCAGTTTAAGCATGAATAAGCCAACCAAAATGAACCATATGCATACACAAGCTATAATAAAGTCCAATAAGCACAAATAAACTTGTTTGAAACAATGATTCAAAGATTAGAAGCAGATTCAAGCTTATGCATATGACTGATGAACAAAGGCAATATCCAAAACCCTTTTGCTGATCTAAATGACCACCAATCCAATTTTAAACCTTCAAATCCCTTTCCCTGGTTGTAATAACTAAAACTTAGCACTTGTTAACACTAGTCTACCCTTAGATCTAGGTGTCCCCAAAATTTTAGCCAATTTCAACAAGGTAATAAGATTTTATAGCCCTTTGTTGGATTATAATGATTCAAACCACAAAGCTTGCAGATAAATGACCAAATACACCAGTGAAACAATAACCAACACAATATACCAACATACAACCACTCAAGTTAACTCAAATCTTGATAAATCAGTTAACACAAACACCCCTTTGTAAACTGATTTCTCAGATTTTCAAAGGGCTTGTGTGATTTAACCCACAAACCAAGACCTAATCAACCTAATAACAACAATCAAACCTCAAAACTCAAGAATCAACCACAATAACACACAATCACAGAATAAATCTCAAATTCACCAAAATTCATACAAAATTCATAAAAATAAAAGGGTTTGGAGATTCAAACCTCCAAGACTCACATCCAAGCCTTGGATTATTTGAGCTTAGGTGCTAGCAAAACAAGCATCAGCTTCCTTGTACCTGCTAAGAACAACAAACACAAAGATGAACACAATAATGATGAAAACTGATTTTATTAAACAAGGATTTAAACCATAAAACCTTTCCTAAAAAACAATCAAAACAGATTATGGAACTCAGACTTTAGCTAATCAAACACCAAACTTTTACAAAAACTTAAAAGGAAAATCACAATTTTAGAATTTCAAACTTTTATTTCATAAAAAGGGATTACAAAGACTTAGCTAAAATCTGGAACAAAGGGACTCTCACATGTTGAGGTCTCCTTTTATAGGCTACATAAGACGTTTCTAGAATCAAAATACAAGAGAAACCCTATTTATGAAGTCTCAAAAATGCCCTTGGCCTTCTAGACGTGTTTGATGTGTATGAGTTGTATAATTCAATCCTAGTTATTCATTTTAGCTTTGGGGCCAAGCAAAGAGTATGGGATGTTGATTTGGCCACGTGGCTTTTCTTGGAGAGGAGGGTGAGTTTTTATTGGTGGACGGGTTTGAGTGTGGGGGCCATAGGGTGAGTGGGTGTGTGAGTTTAGGCGTGGGAATGATTCGTGGGAAGGTGAATTGTGTTTTGGTTAAGGTAATTGTAAAAACCCCCTTGATGGTGAAAAGTTAAAACTGGGTTTCATACGTGTGAATAGTGACACATTTGATCTGAAATCAGTGGTGGTTTAGTGTTTGGCGCGTGTTTGTGATGTTTAAACTTTGGAAATGCAAAAAGGAGTCCTTGTTCTTTGGCAAACAATGTATAACCAGTTTATTATAAACTCATTTTCCTTTGTATTTCAAGTTTCTGAATTCTCACATTGGCCACAAAATGTTTTCAAAAGGGATTTTAGGGCTTTTACAAGTTTAGGCTAATTATAATTTCAGTCCTTTTGATATTTAAACCATTTTTAAAGGACTAGAAGTGTAATATTCTTGAAATGCAAGGACTTCTTTGGATCTTGGACTTTATGAAGGACCATTATTAACAATTTAGATTTGTGGAGGGACTAAATTTGCTAATTCTTCAAACATGGAGGACCTCTTTGTAATTTTAACAAACTTAAGTGATACACTTGTTTTCATTAGGGTTCAGATTAGTTCTCGGAATCTTCTCTAATTGATCACAGCTCAAAGTGGAATGATTGTTCTTGGTTACAAATAGGGGTTTGGTTTTTGGTTATCTAATTTTTATACTAGATGCAAGTAATTAAAATTGTCGTTAAGTAAAATTAGAAGCCTTAAAATTAAACTACAAATAATAGCGTGCAACCTTGGAAATTAAAACTTCACAATTTAAAAACTAAAAAACAAGTTTGAAATAAACTCAGTAAAAGAGCGGGAAAAAAACTAGATTTGAAAATCAAGCAAAAACAAAACTCAGACCTGAGTCCGATCGTAGTGCGATCGTACTCAAGAAGTAATTAAGATCGCAACGCGATCGTACCCAAAATAATACAATGGATCGTACTCAAACAGTAATCCGATCGCACTCAATGCGATGATACCAAAAGGGATGGATCGTACTCTCCAGTACGATGGGAGGGGACGATCGTACTAACAGATCGCAACGCGATCGTGGTCCCGGATCGTAACAACTGATCGCACTCAATGCAATCGAAGCAAGGACAAGAGACCCGATCGCATCCCAGATCGCAACAAGTAATCGTGGGCGTGGATCGTACCAGGGAAAGAAGAACAGATCGCACTCAAAGCGATCGTAGCCAGGTGATCGTACCAAGTAAAACCTACTGAGAAGGATAAGGCGTCCAAGAGAGAAAATAAGCATAATCCAATAAGCAGTAATCAAATAGCATTTTCAAACTTCTAAAAAAGTAAATAAGCACAAATTCGTTAACTTTTACAAACACTAATATCCAAGACTTAATGAATCGGCCATAAAATAAGAAAACTTTTTAAAACAAAGCTTAAAAATGAATAAGCCGAAAATACAAAGAAGCTAATAAGCATCAAAAGCTTATAGCTTAAACGTAGGAGAGCTTATGTAGGAATATAAAGATCAACCTCTTAATCACGAAACATCAAAATCAACACGAATTGAGAACCATTCGGATCAAACATGAACTTTTCGGATTAAGATCAAAGTAAATAAAGAAAGGTAGAAATAGATTAAGGAACAAAAAGCTTAAACTGAATTAGATTAGTGAAATCCAAAATACAAAAAGCTTAAAACTTGAAAGGTAAAAATGGAGAAAAGAAAAATCTTAGTGAGAGAAAGTTAAGAACTTTCTCTCTCTAAAACTTTAGAAAAATGAAAAAATGAAAAACTAACTAGCCCCCAAAGTTGTGAAGTGTAGGCCTATATATAGGCGTTTGCTTTGTGGGCTTGTGAATGGGCTTTGTTCATGGGCTTCTCTTTTTCTTTCTTCTTTAGTCTTTACGTTTATTTAATTAAACGTTTCCGACTTTGGATTTTGAGAAGTGTCGGTGAATGATTCCAACTCGTCATATAATCCTTTGTTTTATAGACTCGAGTTCTTCGACATATATGAATCTTCCATCTTTGGCCCTATTCTTAGATAAATTTTCAAATAGGCACAATGACTTCAAATCTTTTGCATCTCTTGGACAATAGACTTCGTCTTGAGTCTTTTTCTTCGATAAAACCCGTGCAACCCCATGTTTTCTTCAATATTCATCCGGTTGACTCTGAAAACACAATAAACACAAAAACCACGCATAATTCCAAACAAATGATATTAAATACGTGTTTTGGTCTCGTTTTAGCCAGAAATAAGTGGTAAAAGGATGGGTGTGTTCACACCTATCAAATCCCCTACACTTAACCATTGCCATGCCCTCATGTAATGCTCAGTGATAAAAAATATTTACACTTTTCTCATAATCAATCAACCTTGGCCTTATTATAATATTACTAAATAAAAATTAAAGTACTAAGAGAAATTAAAAACTTTAAAGTAAATAAAAGGATAGACAACCATTTTCACTTGAAAATAGCTATATGGAAATAACTTGCAAAGAGATCAAGGACTTACATTAGGGCTTTGGTGCTGCGAAGATTTATCACCCTCAAGTTTCACGTTTCCTAAACTAAGCTTAAAAACGAGATCATTGTTATTATAAGTTAGTAAATCAAACACTTACACACATGGCTTAATTATATGCTTAAACTCCCTTATTCCTAGGTGTATCTATTATATTTTATTTTTGTCTTAGAATGATCATGAAGATGCATTTTTGGACTTATTTCGATAGTGTATTTAGGCTGAAAGCAAAGTAGGACGATTTGATCAATAGTTAGCTAAAGGAAAAAATCTCTTAAAACTGCTTCTCGGGATATCAAAAAGTTCATATCTTGGCATAACTCGGTTCACGATTTGAGACCTTTCTCGGGCCGATATTTGGCATGTACTTCATACTTCATATCTTGAGAGACGTTCTTGAGATAATGGTCTTCTCATCGTTAATAGAGTTTCTTCACTTGGAGACTTTTGAGGGGTACTCCAACTTTGTTGACCACGACTTCATGATTATTCTTCAATCTCTAATTGGGATTTTGAGATACAACGATCCGCCTCCTTTTCGGACTTGGATCTATTTATCCTCATACCTTGTTAGGGTCTTTTCGGATAGACTTCTCCATGATCTTTATGGGAGTTGATTGCTTTTCGTCGTGAGTCTTGATCCTTCATATTGATTTTGGGAATAATGCTTTTCACATAACCTTGGATCTTTTGCAATAAGATTGAATCCTCATGCCTTGTTAGGGCCTTTTCGGACTCGCCAATCTTCGCGCCCCGCTTCATAAGTTATGCCTTGGCTATGAAATCTTATCATTACCGAGCAACTTTTAAACGATCTTGGGCTAGAAGCAAAGTAACTTTTCAAATCGTACGACCTTACTTATTGCAGATAAATTATTAGCAAGTGATGGGAGAATAGGCAAATAATTACACCAAGTGAGCTTGTGCAAGAATACCGACTAATAATTGACTCTATCATTTCTCGTCCTCCACAATTTAAAATCTCAAGTAATGAGACTCGTGGATGCTTAGCCTAATAAACCAATTAAGGTCTACATGGTTAAGGATACTAGCTAGAATAAACTTGGATAAGTCTATTCGGGTTGAGTCAAAATAATCGCAATGGGCCTAATATGTCAAAGATTTCAAAACTAGCTACACCACTTTATTAATATTTTTGACTTTATTGCGGGATATATACATATGAAAGCAACGATAAAAATTTAAAAATTACGACTATATGGCCAAAGTTAATTAAAAATTTGAAAAATGCTGAAAAAGATGATTTTCCGGTTAAATGAAGGCATTTTCATGGAAAAGTCCACTTAAAACTTCGATAGAAGTCCCCCCTACACTTAAGATAAACATTGTCCTCAATGTTTAAGCATGTGAGAAAAGTCTCCCCTACACTTATGACATTGTGCACGTTGGTTAAATCAAGTTAAGGAAGAGACGACTAAAGTGATCAATTTCAAATGTGAGTATGAATAAATTGAATCACGATAGTTGAGAGATAGAACCGGATTCGGATAACACGGGAGCACGGTTCTTCAAAGGTTCCAAAAGTGCATTCATCCCTGTAATCACATCACCACACAAAAACAAACAACCTGTAGAGGCCCCCTACACTTAGGAGGTTAAAACAGAAAAGGATAGATACTCGGGCTGCCTCCCGAGGAGCGCTTGTTTTTGATAACCGAGTCACGAGCATGACTCGACCCAAAATTAGTTCATGGGGAACGTGGTGAGGGATGGAATCATCTCATGAGAGATGTCCTCACCAAAGTACAACTTCACTCGTTGGCCATTCTCCTTAAAATTGGGTCCATTAGGTTGAGCGAGCTCGAGAGTACCATATGGAAAAATTTGGACAATGGTGAATGGGCCAGTCCAACGAGATTTCAGCTTGCCCGAAAAGATTTTCAACTGAGAGTTAAAGAGTAACACTTTGTCTCCAACTTGCAACTCTCGGTTCTTAATCTTAGAGTCGTGAATGAGCTTAGTCCTTTCCTTATAGATCAAAGAATTTTCATAAGCCTCATTCCGGAGTTCATTCAGCTCATTGAGTTGGATCTTGCGTAGGTCACCGACTTTCTTGATATCAAAATTAGCCCACTTCAAGGCCCAGTAAGCCTTGTGCTCCAACTTAATGGGGAGGTGGCACGCCTTTCCATACACGAGACGATATGGTGTACAACTAATCGGAGTCTTGTATACGGTACGAAAAGCCCACAAAGCATCATCAAGTTTATCAGCCCATAAGGCACGATGCTCTCCCACGGTTCTTTCAAGAATTCGCTTTAATCCTCGATTACAGATTTCAGCCTGGCCATTAGTTTGTGGGTGGTATGCGGTGGAAAGACGATGATTTAGACCATACTTATCCATGACTCTTGCAAATTGGTCATTGCAAAAATGAGTCCCGCGATCACTAATAATGGCACGAGGCACACCGAATCTAGCGAATAGCGATTTCAAAAAGTTACAAACCACCCTTGCGTCATTAGTAGGTAAAGCTTTGGCTTCAACCCATTTTGAGACGTAGTCAACGGCTTCAAGGATGTATTTGTTTCCTTTAGAGGAAGGGAATGGCCCCATAAAGTCGATACCCCAAACATCAAAGATTTCACATTCTTGAATGAAATTCTGAGGCATCTCGTCTTTATGTGTGATCTTGCCTTGTTTTTGGCAAGCATCACAACGTTTAACCATCTCGTGAGCGTCACGATATATGGTGGGCCAATAAAATCACGAGTCAAACACTTTTTTGGCGGTGTAGTTGGGACCAAAGTGACCACCGGTGGGTCCTTTGTGGCAAACGTCAAGGATTTCTAAAGCTGCCGGTCCATAAACACATCGGCGAATAATCAAATCGGTACATTGTTTGAATAGATACGGGTCATCCCAAAAGTAAGTCTTAATGTCTTTGAAGAACTTCTTCTTTTGTTGGGATGTTAACCCGTCGACGAGAATTCCACCCGCCAAGTAGTTTGCAATGTCCGCAAACCACGGGGTTTCATCAGAAGTCGAGTTGATAGACATTAAGGTCTCCAGGGGAAAAGAGTCATTGATCTCTTTGTTCGGATGATCCCCTTGGTAAGGATCCTCAAGTCTACTGAGATGATCCGCGGCTAGGTTTTCAGCTCCCTTCTTATCACAAATTTCGATTTTAAATTCTTGAAGGAGCAAAACCCAGCGAAGAAGTCTTGGTTTAGAATCTTGTTTAGTTAACAAGTACTTCAACGCGGAATGATCGGTATACCCGATGGTGGTAGAAAGGACAAGATAGGGGCGAAATTTTTCAAAAGCATAGACAACAGCTAAAAGCTCTTTTTCAGTTGTCGTGTAATGCAATTGATCCCCCGTCATTGTCTTGCTAGCGTAATGAATCGGTTTGGAAGTGTTTGTTCACTCTTTGGCCCAAAACCGCTCCAATAGCAAACTCGCTAGCATCGCACATCAACTCAAAGGGAAGCTCCCAATTAGGGGTAACCAGGACCGGTGCCTTAGTCAGCTTATCCTTAAGCAAGTTGAAGGCTTCAAGACACTCTGTGGAAATGATAAAAGCAGTATCTTTTTCCAAGAGGTGGGTCATCGGACGGGCGATTTTAGAAAAATCTTTGATAAAACGACGGTAGAAGCCCGCATGACCGAGGAAACTTCTCACACCCTTCACGGTTGAAGGTGGAGGCAACTTAGAAATAACATCGACTTTAGCACGGTCCACTTCAAGACCGGCTTTGGAGATCTTGTGTCCTAGCACGATGCCCTCTTTTACCATGAAATGGCATTTTTCCCAATTAAGAACAAGGCGAGTGTCTTCACACCGCTTAAGCATACGTTCTAGATTGGCAAGGCAAGCAGAGAAAGAATCGCCATAAACCGAGAAATCATCCATGAAAACTTCCATAGTTTCTTCAACCATGTCATGGAATATCACCATCATACTGCTGGAGTATGCTCGTGTCATAATAAATAATTATACGGCTAGACTCATGTGAGCCTATGGGGTCACACACATATACACAGAGGTACCACTTATTATACCTGTTTATTGTATTTACGGTATAGATAACTTATGTAACTCAAGATTGACATTGGGCTTCTAATAATTAAGCATGTACTTAGTTTATTGGAGTTGACCAACAATTTGGCAAAGCCCATTTTGAATCTTATATAGCCGACCATTAAGGAGCCAAAGGAAAGATATAAAAACGTTTCAAAAAGTTAAATGATAACTTTGTAACCTACAAGTACATTAAGTATGATTGGAATAACTTTTTGATGAGTATAATTAAAACCACACGTTTCTATTTATCCTTGATTGATGGATATACGGCAAAAGAAAAAAAAAGGAATGAATGTACATGTGATGGTATTCTTCTTTTAGTTCTTTAAAAAACTATTGCCTAATGTAGGTAAAGTTTATAAAAAGTTACGGGTATAAGACTAGCATCGATTTGGTATACGATGAGGTGTAGTGTGTTTCTATATAGAGGTGATCTACTTTGATCACTTGGGTTTCTTGGTTAGATCATTGTTTCCGGCCAATCCTACCGAATCACGCTACAAAGGTATACTTTTATCTTCTTTATTATTTGATTAATCATATGACTCTATGGATCCTTTAATAGGTGATCTTTCCGCTGCGTTTATTATTTATTCATATCATGTTTATATGGATAATCACCTATAGTGGTATCACGAGCCATCATATGATGTCATATGATTATCGGGTATGCGTAAAAGTGGCTAAAACGCGTGTTTTTTATGGATTAATAAAGATAAAATTAAAACAGCCCATAGGGCTTAATTTTCGTGATAAAACAGACCTAAGATGGTATTATGATCTGTGATTTTTTATTTCATGGCCACGGGTTACGCATATCTTAATTGGTATTGTTACCGGTACGTGTAAAATGACCTAAAAACGCGTGTTTTGGCACGATGTGTGAAACTGTTTTAGAACAGCCCCATGGACATGATTTCTGTAATTATATGATAATTATAAGGTGTTTAAAATGTGATTTTAATATCCTAAGGTCATTGGTTACACGTACCAATCGGGGGTTTAATTAATTGTTGATTATTTCTTCGATTTCGTTGGCTAACAAGTGTTTCTTGTTGTTTAATTTTATTTCCATGGCAAATACATGCATGTTTGGCCATGGACTTAGCCAACACCTTTTTATATTCATAATATTATGGTATTATTATGTTTCGTATGCAAAGCCGATGAAAACCTAGACCAAATGTGACATGTTGTGTGTTGATTTGCATTTAATTTCAGTTTTTGGGATTTGCCATTGTTTCGGCTTCATTAATATGTTTTTGATGTTGGTTATAGCCATTGTTTGGGCATTTTACAGTAGGTTAATGATAGGTTAAATGTTTTTAGTCATAAATCATTTGTAACCGATGCTTGGATGGGAATGGCCAAAGAATTAAAGACATATTGTGAAATTCGGAGCTGCTGAGTGACTTGCACTAAAATGTGATTTCCCGGAGTTCTATAAGGAGATAGAAGCCCAAATTTGGTGTGCTAATTCACAACTCATAGGCCTTCAAAGGTCTCAACTGGAGCTCAGGCTAGGGAAGATTCCTTCTATGGGTTTTGGGCCCTAGAAGTCGACTGAAATTTTTAGGCAGATTTGGGCCTCATGTTCATTTTGGGTTCTACTTGCTCTTGATGGTCTTGGAGCAAGTGGGAGCCCACTTTGTGGTTATGTTGACTTACCCTTAGTTGACTTCTTGGTCCTCGTGATGGCTCACGAGATCAAGCATAGGTTTTGCATCGGTTTGAGGCTTTGCATACTTGTGGTTGTGTGGTTGCTTATTTGCTTGATATCTTGCTATAACTTGCAAATGTTTTTATAAAACTTGATACCAATCATAAACCATTTATAAAACTAAATCTTTGATTTAGTTTAAAGTTTAAATACGATTTAAAACAAAAATCTTGTTTTCATAATAATTCATAACATGTTATGAAGGTTATTTATTTTATGCATTGTCTAAACTAATAATACATCCACTTAGGTTTTATATTAGTCTTTAACTTGGACAACTTGACACGCATAAATTAAAACAAGATTAGACTTAAGTTAAGAAATGTTTTTAACTTGTGCTACGATGGATGAATGCATGCTTCCTCGTACACACTTTTGATTTGTAAATCAAACTTTTATACCCGTCTCAAATTTAAGTCATGCCGTCCAATCGTTTGAGATCACTTGCAATTACTTTTTGCATCTTGTGAGACGGATGTGAATTGTAACCCAAGGTGATTATAATCTATGCGTGAGACCTAGACTTATTCTCGCATGTTCTCAAATTGGATGACTTAATCGGTACAACGGTGAGACCTTGACCGAGGCAAGGATGGGACTAAACATGCCAGATTGACATTTAGTGAAATGTTTGCTTGTGTCATGAGTCCCATAAGGATCTAAGAATTGCACAAGATTTGTAATTGATGAACGTCATCTACCTATTGAATCTATCATTGCTAGCAGATCAACTGATGTGATGGTGGAACCACAATGAGGATCTTAGCCTTTTCGTAAAATTAATTGTTTTTATAAACTTGGGTAGTTAATTTTAAAAGGATAATTATCGAAAATACTAAATATGAACTTTGTATTTCTATTAATGATTTTGTGCAACACAAACCGTAAACAAAGTTTGTTTCCTTTTGTGCTAGAGGAAAACAAACTAAGTCTTCTTTCCTTGTAAGAATAAGACTCGTTCCCATCCTTTCTCCTTGTATGAGAAAGCTATAATAGGAACACTTGAATCTTCTCAATTCTAATCAATCTTAATACACACCTACTCAAGAAATCCCATTGTCTTGTAAGTCAAAACGATTAAGTACGGTTGCACATCTTAAAGTGTTAAGATATTGTAAGAGTCTTGATTAGAAATTGAAGTCTCAATAAACCGCCAGGGGAAAGGAAATTACTAGCATGTTTTTCTAGTATATTTTCCTTACTCAAAAAAGTTCCATAAGAATCTACACACCTTTGAGGTAAAGTAGAAAGAGGAATTGCATGCAATACTTTCAAATTAATGGCATCGATGAAAAGCTCATCACAAATATAGTAGGGCTTGATACTTTTCTTTGAATGTCTATGTACTTTTTTACTAGTCTACGAGACTCACATTGGCTATAATGTGTAGACATTCAAAGAACTAGAAAGTATACAAATTGCTACTTGCTTTTTCACTAGTACAGATACATTAAAAATGTTGTCTTAACTAATGGGAGCAATGTAGTTTTTAACCATATGAAACACTTGTAATGTTGTCTTATTCAGTGGGAGCTACGAGCTTATCACCTTGTAAGTGACCCACTTAATTTCTTGATTGTCTCGAAATAACGTCATAGTTTTCTAAGCCTTATTGCATATTATTTTAAAAGATAACTAGTCGCTTTTCTGATGTCGCTTCCCGAAATGTTATCTAAAAATAATTATGCATGATTGCTTATTAAACATGAAGTTCTACATAACCCTTCTATACAAGATTGATTTGAGTATGACTTAAATCTTATTATGTCTGTGATATTTTAATATTATTCATATATGATGTTGTGCCATGCTCAAGTGGGAGAAATATTAGAGTGTACAAGGTACAACACAATATGACTTATAATATTCTATTAGGACTTATACATATTGATGTATGTTGTCTAATAGATAACTACTGTCAAGAAATAATAAAAACAACTTCATCACATTACCTATATGTTTTAGCTAATAAGCATATGTTTTCTTGTAAAGACATAAATATGAAGTATGTAAATTAACTTGAAAATACTATTGAATCCAAAAGTAGGCATTCAATAATAGTTTATTTGTAATATGTTTATGTTTTTATGTAAAGACATAAACATGAACTTCCTTTTGTTCAAAGACTTATAAATAAAGTAAGTACTTCACTTGTTGTGTCTTCCTGTTAGGGCATATACAATGAAGTTATTGAATTGTTCAATATCTTATAAAGTATATTTAGCGACCAACATGTTATGTTTTCTTGTTAAAACATGAACATAAAGTTCTTGAACTACTAAAATAATCATACTTTATAGCATGCAATCGGCTTGAATATATTGTTTATACAATTTGGTTTGACCAAATTATAAAATATGTGAGCCAAAGAGTATTATGTTATCAAAGGAATTGTGATACTGTCTCATAATTGCAACACTATGTCTCATGTGTAAAATCAAATACTATTGTTATTATTTGATCCTTGATAACATTAACTACTCTCTCTCTTGTATCTTATTAAGGTTAACAAAAATTTGAATATGCCCGTGCTTATTAAATATGGTTCCAAACAAGAAGGTAACTAAGAAACCATCAATTTATGGAATGGGATGACTCCAAGTAAGTCTTAGTTGAAGTATTGAATTTGTTAAAATCATGTTAGACGTGTTATTAACAAAACTTGAATCAAGAAATTTCAGTGTATTTTATACATCCCAAACGAGAACAATTCATTGTTGCTCGACATGCTGTGTACTTGGAGAAAGTATCCTCTTACAAGAAGCAAGTGGGAGCCTTTGTGCATATTTGTAGAAAGTAAGAAATAAAATACAACCTTCTAAATACACTAGTGAACGACATAATGAGGCTAAGCATGTAAATGCAAAAGCCAAAAAATTGTTGTAACTCCCATTCGCATATCCGCAAGGATACCTCAAGCACCTGAAGATATGAATGTCATGTCAATGTTGAGGAATATGAGTTAGAGGATCATTTTGAACCTCATAACTATCGAGACTCATTTTTAAATTTAGAATCTAATGAATGACTCAAACTATGAATGGTTAGATGTAGTCTATAAAAGAAAATCAATTTTGGAATTTGATTAGCTTTCACTAATCAGTAAGACTGATAGGTTATAAATGGTCTTCTATGAGAAGATAGATATGGACACAATTGTACACATTTATCGACACTTTCTTTGAATAGAGTTTAAGGCATGCTCAAGCAATTGATCATGATTTAAGGCTTTCTTTTCTTTACGAGTGTTAAATTAATAAAGATATTAATTACCATACTTGATTTCATGAATATGAAATATGGTAATTGGTGTACAAACTCTAGAAATCCAAGTGTGGATTAGAGCATGCATCTAGGAGCTGGAATCTTAAGTTTGAATCAAGGATATGATCATGATTAAAACAAAGATAACTCTCGAGTACCCTTAAAGCTAGTAGGAGCATATTATTTTGTTTGTTTTAAATCTCATATGTTGTTAACATACTGGAAATATTATTCCATCAAAGCTAGTTTTTAATCCTTGACGTGGAATATATTTTTATTGAGAGATAAAAGAAGTAAAACATATAACATTGGGACATATGCTTATTATAATAAGACATAGGCGATTAATAAGTCTAAATATGACACATCATTGAGAAAGTCTCAAAGTTCAATCTGACGTGATAAGATTGATTATGTACATGGAAACCTTAGGTTTACCTAGTGGATTCATTACATATGATATGTGATGTATTAAGACTAATGTTGATACTTGCATGAATGCAAGATGAACTGATCACAAAGTATCTAAGTGAAAGTCATTAGAATACTATATACTTGATCATCGTTTACGGATTTTAGCTAAGAAGATTAGTGTTGAGTTTATACACTAATGCTTACTTTGATTGAGATAGTACTCAATACTAGTGATAGTAGGATTTCATCGTAAATGATAATACTACTACCTAGACGTGCTTGACAAAAAGCATTGTTGCATACTCATTAATAAAATAAGAATACTTTACAATTCTGGAAGTTGTTAAGAAGATTGTCTTTAATAGGGGTTCCTTCTTGCTTCAAACCACCTACATATTGTACTATGGCGATGCTAGTATTATTATATTAGCACTTGAGCACACATGTATAAAATGACAATCATCGTATTATTCAAAATCTTCACTATTTGTGAGATTCTGAAATAAGTATTCTCAAAGCTCACTCAAATGACAACTCAACTGGTCCTTGTGTAAATTCAATGTCTTGTAGCCAAACATGTTCATCATGCTTGGAACATTGTACTTTGACCTTAGAGTAGTCTCATGTATATTTGTTTTTTAGTATTTGGATAATGGAACGTTAAGCAGTTTTACTAAATAATGAATTGATAAACTTGGTATGATCGTCTTCATTTGTACTACTGTGTTCTATATTAGCATGTTTAATCCATGAATAATTTAGTTATTCTAAATTATCCATTGTCAGTTGACGATACGGGAGTATTGTCGAATTAAGACAAATGTGAGTTGGTCATATTCATTAGGAATGAATATTAATTGATGATGCCGCCAAACTCATATGTGTTCATTGGATGAACATTGGATTGACCTAACCTACGAGAATTCATTGCATGGATCAGCGTCAATAGTGAATCTCGCAAGTTGTTTAATCTCTCATCCTTAGACTTGAGATGCAAGTAGGTTTTGTATGTGTGGAATGTCAATCTTTGATATGGTTCAACGTTGTCCTGAACAAGGCTGCCATAAAGACCATTTTCAGGTGCGATGTAAAACACATGAACGACACGTGTAGTCAAAAGAGGATTTGTTCCTCCACATGTATTGGAGTTAGATACTACTGGGCCCCTTGATGAATTGTACAGATGTATGTGTGGCCACACCCAAATGTAATTAAGATGATACTTGATTAATTTGGTAATCTAGTTCAATATCTATATCGAGAAACAGACTAGTTAAACTTAAGAATGACTGTTGATCCATGTCTAAAGTTTAATAGAGTATCTGAAGCAAAAGGATGACTGATATCTAAACCATTTAAATGAGATGTTTAAGAAACTATCCTCATATGTCTCTAGGGGCATTGGCGTGTTGCTAGACGCTAACCTTTGCTTGTATAACTACTTGAGTATTATGACGTGCGCAAGTGGGAGCTGCTGGAGTATGCTCGTGTCATAATAAATAATTATACGGCTAGACTCATGTGAGCCTATGGGGTCACACACATATACACAGAGGTACCACTTATTATACCTGTTTATTGTATTTACGGTATAGATAACTTATGTAACTCAAGATTGACATTGGGCTTCTAATAATTAAGCATGTACTTAGTTTATTGGAGTTGACCAACAATTTGGCAAAGCCCATTTTGAATCTTATATAGCCGACCATTAAGGAGCCAAAGGAAAGATATAAAAACGTTTCAAAAAGTTAAATGATAACTTTGTAACCTACAAGTACATTAAGTATGATTGGAATAACTTTTTGATGAGTATAATTAAAACCACACGTTTCTATTTATCCTTGATTGATGGATATACGGCAAAAGAAAAAAAAAGGAATGAATGTACATGTGATGGTATTCTTCTTTTAGTTCTTTAAAAAACTATTGCCTAATGTAGGTAAAGTTTATAAAAAGTTACGGGTATAAGACTAGCATCGATTTGGTATACGATGAGGTGTAGTGTGTTTCTATATAGAGGTGATCTACTTTGATCACTTGGGTTTCTTGGTTAGATCATTGTTTCCGGCCAATCCTACCGAATCACGCTACAAAGGTATACTTTTATCTTCTTTATTATTTGATTAATCATATGACTCTATGGATCCTTTAATAGGTGATCTTTCCGCTGCGTTTATTATTTATTCATATCATGTTTATATGGATAATCACCTTTGGAACGTCCCAGGAGCATTGCATACACCAAAAGGCATACGTTTGTAAGCAAATGTTCCGTAGGGACAAGTGAATGTGGTCTTTTCTTGGTCTTTGGGATCGATGGGAATTTGAAAATACCCGGAGAAACCGTCTAAAAAGCAGTAATAGTCATTACCAGCTAGACGCTCGAGCATTTGATCCATGAAGGGAAGAGGAAAGTGATCTTTTCTCGTGGCATCATTGAGCTTGCGATAGTCGATACAAACTCTCCACCCAATAAGGAGACGAATGGGAATCAACTCGTTGTGTTCATTGGGAACAAAGGTTATTCCTCCCTTCTTGGGCACACAATGGACGGGACTTACCCAAGGCGAATCCGAAATAGGGTAAATCAAGTCGGCATCAAGAAGTTTGATAACCTCTTGTTTGATGACGTCATGAATGCGAGGATTAACCCTTCTTTGGCTCTGGATTGCGGGTTTAAAGTCATCTTCCATGAGAATCTTGTGAGTACAAAATTTTGGATCAATTTCGCGGATATCGGAAATTTTCCAAGCAATTGCCTTCTTATGATTTTTAAGCACGGTGATGAGGCGAGATTTCTCTTCTTCTTTCAAGTCTTTAGCAATGATGACGGGCGACTTCTTCTTATCTTCAAGGAACACGTACTCGAGATGGGGCGGCAACCCCTTAAGTTCTAAATCCGGAGGATTTTCGATGGGAGGTGTATTCAAAGTCGGTTCATCGATAGCAATAACCTTGGGAGATGGTGGAGAAATATTGTCTTCTTTAAGAAGGTTCTCAATGAGGCGAAGATCTTCATCCCAATCGGTGGGAGAATCGCCATTAGCTAAGTTCACATCTCCCATGGTGGCTTCCAAATCTTTCCAAAGGAAATCACTTTCTCCAAATAGAGATAGTGATGAATCAATAGAGGAAACGGTCTCAACATTGGGAGGAGAGGTAGGAATACTTTTACAAGCATCTTTGAAGTGTTCTTCACAAGCCTCATCAAGAACGTCAATACAATTAACACTCTCGTATGAATAAGGCTGTTTAGAAAGCTTTCCCATGTTGAAGACGATTTTATCGTCACCCACTCTCATGATAAGCTCACCCGCTTCAACATCGATGAGAGTGCGACCGGTCCTCAGGAATGGACGTCCAACGATTAATGGCACACGAGGGTCCATATCGTAGTCGACCACGACGAAATCGGCAGGAAAAGTGAATTTGTCGACTCCTACAAAAACGTCTTCGGCTATCCCCACTGGATAAGCAACCGTACGGTTAGCTAATTCCAAAGTCATTTTGGTGGGGACTAGCTCAGGGAGAGATAATTGCTTCCAAACGCTTAGAGGCATTAAATTAATACTGGCACCTAGATCGGCTAGAGCCATGCAATTCTCTACTCCCGGGATGTTGCAAGGGATTAAGAAACGACCCGGATCACCAAGCTTGGTTGGCAATTTCCTTGAGAGCACTGCAGAGCAATTCTCATTAAGATGGGTATTAGCGATATCAAGAAGCTTTTCCTTGTCACTCAGATGATCTTTGAACATTTTTGCGTATTTGGGCATGTGAGCGAGAGCCTCAGCGAAGGAGATGTTGAAATTCAATTGTTTAAACATTTTGAGAAAGTTTGAAACCTGAATATCGTCCTTGCTTTTGAGCTTCTCTTTCCTCAACCTTGAGGGATAAGGTATATCGGAAGAAGAGGAAGGCTTTGGAATGGTAGGATCACTCACATCCTTGGGTGGAGGAGGGTTAGAAGTAAGAGGTGGAGAAATTGGGGAAGTAGAAGGTTGGGGAATAGGACCAGGTGACTCGTTTTCCTTAGTTACAATCACCGGTGGAGGTATAGGAAGCTCGGGTTCCTTGGTACCTTTGACACTGCGAGTGGTGATTGCTTTCATCTCCCCTCTTGGATTCGCAACGGTGTTACTCGGAAGAGTACCCGAAGAAGAGGGTTGATTACCTTGGAAGAAACTAGCCATCATGTTCCTTAAGTCATTCGTTTGACTTGCCAAAGTGTTTTTCTCATATCAGCTCGAAGATCGTTTCCTTGTTTCACCATGTCTGCTTTCAAGTTGAGCACTTCCCGCTGGAGATTTTCCACAATCACATCATTGATCCTCATGTAGGTTTCAACATCTTGGTGTAATGCGGTGGGTTGGTTGGGAGGAGGAGCATGGTAGGCGGGTGGTTGATAAGCAGGTTGTTGGTAAACTTGGTTGTTTCTTTGAGGTGGATATGGTTGTTTGTGAGGTGGTTGATATGGTGCTCGAGGTTGTTGTTGGTTGGGTCGGTTAAGGTTTTGTTGTTGGTTTGGGTTGTTAGGAGGAAAACCGGGCGGGGAAAGAAAGTTGTTAGAGCGGTAGCTAAGCAAGTTACGGTCACCTTGAGGACGAGCTTGATAAGCGGCTGGAGGATGGGTACCGTATGCTGCATTCACATTCTCAGAAGGGTAGTCTTGGGTGGTGTTACAAGTGGTGTAAGAGTGAGGGCCCCCATATATTTCACATGGTTGGCTGAAAGCATTGACTTGAGCGTTTTTAGCGTTGATGTTGTTGGTATTGTTAGCGGTGTGGGTAACAAGCGATTCAAGAAGCGTAGTAATTTTTTCAAGTCGCTTGTCGTTGTCACTAGTACTAGCACTAGCGGCATTGGTCCGAACACTCTTGGTTTGCACACGAGACTTTTTCTCAATAATATCCCAAGCGGCATTAGAGGTCTTAACCAAAATATTACCCCCCGAGGCACTATTTAGTGAATCTTGGTCATTCATGCTTAAACCATTATAAAAAGTATTAATTTGGTGCACTTTGGTAAAACCATGTTGTGGGCACTTTCTTAAAAGATCTTTAAAACGGTCTCAAGATTCACTAAAAGACTCATCTTACTTTTGTTCAAAATTGATAATTTCATTCCGCAAAGCGGTAGTACGAGAGGGTGGGAAAAAGTAGTTTATGAATTTGGTCTCCAAATCCGTCCACGTCAGAATACTTTGTGGCGGTTCCTTTGCAAGCCAATGCCGGGCTTGTCCCTCTAAGGAAAAGGGAAAAAGTTGTAAACGGATTACCTCTTGTGGAACACCATTGAATTTGACCGTATTCGTAAGTTACAGGAACCGTTTGATGTGGTCATGAGGATCATCAATGGTACGCCCCAAGAATGGTTGAGCGGAGACCATCTGAATAAAGCTGGATTTAAGCTCAAAGTTGTTGGCTGCAATCGCGGGTATGACAATTGGATCATTGTTGCCCTCCACATGTGCTTGTAACAGTTCAATCATAGGGCGATTGTCCGGTAGAGGTTCATTGTTGTTGTTATTATTGTTGTTGAGAGGTGGATTGTTATTGTTGTTATTGGTTTGAGGTGGGTTATTGTTGTTGTTGTGTACACCGGCCATGTCTAAGTCTTCGAGAGGCTCGGGCTCTTGATAAGACGTTGATCGTGTACGCATGCACCTGCAAAAGAACTAACAAAGCAAACAAGAAATATTTTTGTCTTTTTTTTATGTTTTTGAGTTTTTAGGATTTTTGAAAATTTTATATTTTTTAGGGTTTTTGAAATTTTTTATGAAAAAGTAACGTTCACAGCGAACGGATCCCAAAATCCAAGTTCTCACAAAAAACTGTTAATCTTAACGAGAAGAGCTGGCAGCGGCGCCATTTGATATTTGAGCTTTTGTGTGGGGTTCAGGATTAAGTCTCGGTATCTTCTCGAATTGATCACCGCTCAAAGTGGAATGATTGTTCTTGGTTACAAATAGGGGGTTTGGTTTTTGGTTATCTAATTTTTAAACTAGATGCAAGTAATTAAAATTGTCGTTAAGTAAAATTAGAAGCCTTAAAATTAAACTACAAATAATAGCGTGCAACCTTGGAAATTAAAACTTCACAATTTAAAAACTCAATAACAAGTTTGAAATAAACTCAGTAAAAGAGCGGGAAAAAAACTAGATTTGAAAATCAAGCAAAAACAAAACTCAAACCTGAGTCCGATCGTAGTGCGATCGTACTCAAGAAGTAATTAAGATCGCAACGCGATCATACCCAAAATAATACAATGGATCGTACTCAAACAGTAATCCGATCGCACTCAATGCGATGATACCAAAAGGGATGGATCGTACTCTCCAGTACGATGGGAGGGGACGATCGTACTAACAGATCGCAACGCGATCGTGGTTCGGGATCGTAACAACTGATCGCACTCAATGCAATCGAAGCAAGGACAAGAGACCCGATCGCACCCCAGATCGCAACAAGTGATCGTGGGCGTGGATCGTACTAGGGAAAGAAGAACAAATCGTACTCAAAGCGATCGTAGCCAGGTGATCGTACCAAGTAAAACCTACTGAGATGGATAAGGCGTCCAAGAGAGAAAATAAGCTTAATCCAATAAGCCGTAATCAAATAGCATTTTCAAACTTCTAAAAAAGTAAATAAGCACAAATTCGTTAACTTTTACAAACACTAATATCCAAGACTTAATGAACCGGGCATAAAATAAGAAAACTTTTTAAAACAAAGCTTAAAAATGAATAAGCCGAAAATACAAAGAAGCTAATAAGCATCAAAAGCTTATAGCTTAAACGTAGGAGAGCTTATGTAGGAATATAAAGATCAACCTCTTAATCACGAAACATCAAAATCAACACGAATTGAGAACCATTCGGATCAAACATGAACTTTTCGGATTAAGATCAAAGTAAATAAAGAAAGGTAGAAATAGATTAAGGAACAAAAAGCTTAACTTGAATTAGATTAGTGAAATCCAAAATACAAAAAGCTTAAAACTTGAAAGGTAAAAATGGAGAAAAGAAAAATATTAGTGAGAGAAAGTTAAGAACTTTCTCTCTCTAAAACTAGAGAAAAATGAAAAAATGAAAAACTAACTAGCCCCCAAAGTTGTGAAGTGTAGGCCTATATATAGGCGTTTGCTTTGTGGGCTTGTGAATGAGCTTTGTTCATGGGCTTCTCTTCTTCTTTCTTCTTTAGTCTTTACGTTTCTTTAATTAAACGTTTCTGACTTTGGATTTTGAGAAGTGTCGGTGAATGATTCCAACTCGTCCTATAATCATTTGTTTAATAGACTCGAGTTCTTCGACATATATGAATCTTCCATCTTTGGCCCTATTCTTCGATAAATCTTCAAATAGGCACAATGACTTCAAATCTTTTGCATCTCTTGGACAATAGACTTCGTCTTGAGTCTTTTTCTTCGATAAAACCCGTGTAACCCCATGTTTTCTTCAATATTCATCCGGTTGACTCTGAAAACACAATAAACACAAAAACCACGCATAATTCCAAACAAATGATATTAAATACGTGTTTTGGTCTCGTTTTAGCCAGAAATAAGTGGTAAAAGGATGGATGTTTTCACACCTATCATTAAGGGACCAAACTTCTAATTTTGAATATACAAGGGTATTAAGTGTCATTTCTTCATAAATGAGGGCTCAATCTTGTATATCTTCATGTCTTTAAGGGTTTTTCTTAAATGATTGTAGGAAAAATACACCTTTTAGGAAAAAGGCGTAAAAACGGTAAGTATTAAACAAATGATTTAGGAAAATCAAGTGTTAATGACCCAAATAAGTTCATTTCCCAAGGAGGTATATGTGTGTGATTAAAATGTAATACTTTTGGATTAATATTGAAAGAAAGAAGGGATGAGAAAAGAGAATAATGGTTACGTTAAAATTAAACTACGACGACTAAATTAAAAACCATAAAAAGTGATAAAATAAAAATTAATTCTAAAAATTCCTAAAAAAAATTTACCAAAAATCAATAAGAATAAACTAAGAGTTTACAAATGATCAAAACTTTTTCAAACCTTTTAGTTAATTAAATATTAATTTTTAAATGCTAATTAAAGCCCTAAAAATTCAAATAATTATTAAAAAGTCCAAATAAAGATTTTTCACTTTGTAAACCTCTAAAATGACTAAATAAGAATAAAAAGTATTTTTATGGAATTTTAAACTAAGGAAAACTATTTTTTAAATGATTAAAAACTATTAAATTATGAAAATAATTCTAAAAATTAAGAAAATGATGCTAAAATTAATATAAGAGTTTTAAAAATCCTAACTTAATGTATTTGATCTAAAAAAAATGTAAAAGTTGCAAAAATATGAAAAATGAAATTTTATAATAAAATAATATTAAAATATTATTAAAAATCCAAAAATTATAAAAAATTCTAAAAACTTGCAAACTAGTTTATTTTAACCTAATTTATTAGAAATTGAAAGTGAAATTACCAAAATACCCCTATTGGGCCCCCAAATGGGCTAAAATAAAAAACAGTGTAAGTAAATGGGCTTTTTGGCCCAATAAGATGAAACTTAACCAAATAAACTGAAAATCACCAGTCTTGCTTAAAATTCAATTCTAAACACAAAAGTCTGAAGGCCCAAAAGCTAAATGTGAGCTTATCACAGCTTAATAGAACAACAACTTATTCTTAATGGGCTTTTTGGCCCATCAAGCTATAAGCCAATGCCATAAGCTCTAATTTGACACACAACCTTCTTTTGAGATGCCTAAGAGATCTGTGAAAAGAAATTTCCAATAAGCTCAACCAATAAGTCAGAAATAAGCAAAGTAAAATTTCACTAAAAGACAAAATAGTCTACTTGGTGTTCTAGACCACCTCAGACCTTGATTCAAGTTGCAAAAGACTCTAAATGACTTAATTTAGATAAATAAACAAAGAAAAGGTCAATAAGCCAAGCCAAATAAGCTGAATAAGCTGATAAGCACTTATGTAAAAGTCAAAGTAGTTGGTTTTCTAGTCAAAGCTCAAAGTCAACCCCTCAAATGCTCCAGTATGAACAAATAGGTCAAATAAGGAACACCTATTACAAAATTAAAGCTGTTGCAGGTTTAAATAAGCTAGAACAGCTTATTGATAAGCTACTCAAGAAATTACACTAGTAGTGGCTAGCAGAAGGGGAAAGGAGTTCCCACTGCTTTGACTATTTGACTTGCAAATTTAGAGAGATCCAATTGGATTCAATGGAAAACAAAGGCACCCTTACAACCAGTGAGTTGTAAGGAGTAAATATCAAGCAAGAAATCAAAAATTGATCCAGCCAATAAGCATAGAATAAGCAAACAGTTACCAGATATTGCACAGACCTTTAAATAAGCAGTTATGAACTAAAAAGCAGTTTAAGCATGAATACGCCAACCAAAATGAACCATATGCATACACAAACTATCATAAAGTCCAATAAGCACAAATAAACTTGTTTCAAACAATGATTCAAAGATTAGAAGCATATTCAAGCTTATGCATATGACTGATGAACAAAGGCAATATCCAAAACCCTTTTGCTGATCTAAATGACCACCAATCTAATTTTAAACCTTCAAATCCCTTTTCCTGGTTGTAATATGTGACAACCGTGGTTTTGAGGTTCGTCACTCGGTCTTATTTTTAGGTTATTTTATGTGTGACTATGTGTTTTGTGTGTTTACATGTTTATTTTGCGTGAACGAGGTTGGTGTGGATATCGTTTATGGGTATATGGTACTCATAAGTAAATCAAGGAATGGTTATTTCATGTTCATGAGCTCACAATTAGTGACTATGAAATGAAATGGTGTTATTTTGGTGTTTTACGTATACGTATAAGTATTATAGTAAATCGTATCTTTTTTTACGATTTGGGGTTTAGTATTTAGAGGTCTCGGGTAAGGTGTTTAGTCATGTGAGTATTTTTGGGATGGTTTTAAGTCATTTAGGAATTAGTTATAAAGTTTATTTCAAAATTTAAGATTTTTTTAAAACTGTATATTTTACGTTTTTTTTGGTATACGCGTAAAATTGACTAGTTTTACGGTTTTAAGGTTTTAGAGGCTTTAAGAGCTGAAATAAATTAAGGTAAATTAAGGTATTATTAATAACATAATAATGGCGGCTGAATTCCCTTGTTTCATGCGATCCAATTAATCCTTATTCTAGTCGGCTCCTAACTCCTATATCTATCTTTTTTATATATTGTCTTTGCGATTTGATATTAAATCGATTTTGTTGGGGTGAAGTCTGCTAGTTAGGGTTTTTTTTTTTGGTTTGTTTTTTTTAGGGTTTCGTGGCCGGTCAGTGTTTTTAGGGTTTATTATTCTGCGCTGCATTAATTATTTTGTTTTGATTCGTAATCATGGAGGTGGGTTAGGGCTTGTTTCGTAATCGCGTGGGATTCAACCCTAATTTTCTAGGGTTTTGTCTTGTGGGGTTCTCGGTGCCTTTTCTTTCTAGGGTTAGGGTTTTTTTGTTTTGTTTGTGGGTTAGAGAGATGGAGATGTCTGGTGATAAGGGTTCTCATAACAACTCTGGTTCAGCTGGGGTTGATGTACGTCATGGTAGTCAGGAGATTCAAACCAATTCGGGTAAAGGAACTGGTGTGGATGTGAGATTGCTTGCGAAGACTGTTCTTAACAAACCTGGAGGGTCGTTTTCACGTAAACCGGTTAGGGCTTTTGGAGGTATAGACGATACTACACCCTCGTTTACGTCCATTGTCCAGGAACAACAGTAGAAGAAGGTTGTTAAAATAGGAGAGCTGCGCAGTGAGGAGGTGGTTCCAGGGGCAACGGCTGTTCTTCCCATGGAGGCAGTGGAAGAAATTAGCTCTAGATTTGAGCATACGTTGTACGGATATTTTATTGGAAAAAGGCTGCCGTTCCCTTTGGTTGAAAATTATGTGAAGAATACCTGGGCTAAGTATGGCTTGAAGCGTGTGCAACTGCATGAGGAGTTCTTCCTGTTTCAGTTTGAGTCGAGTGATGGAATGGATCGAGTTTTAGAGAATGGCCCGTGGTTAGTTAGGTTGGTTCCGTTATTCTTGAATATTTGGACCCCTACTACATTACTGAAGAAGGACGAGGTTAAAAAGGCACCATTGTGGGTCAAACTTCACCATGTTCCTATAGTGGCCTATTCGGAGATTGGATTGAGCTTGATCACAACACAGATTGGAAAACCGATTATGCTGGACTCTTATACAAGTAATATGTGTGTGAGTTCATGGGGCCGGAATACATATGCACGTGCTCTTGTTGAGGTGTCAGCTGAAAAGGATTTGGTAGACTCGGTGGTGATTGCTATCCCGCGTGGGGTTGGGGAGGGGCATTCTCTTGCTACTGTTGATGTGGAGTATGAATGGACTCCACCTCGTTGTGCTACTTGTATGGTGTTTGATCACAAGAATGAGGTTTGCCCATGGCTGCCTAAAATAGTGGTTGTGGATAAACCGGCTGCGACTAGAGGGGATGGTTTTATTGATGTTACCAGAAGAAGGAATAATACTTATCGTCAGTCGCGGGCTATTTCTGGTATTAAACTGGGTAAGCCAGCGCCGAATTTTCAGTACCGTCGTGTGGAGAAGGGAGAATCATCTAAGGCTAAATCTAATAATAATGCTCAACAAGCTACCTCATCTGTCGGGACGTTAAAGGATAGGATTATTCCTAGTAGTCAGAGGGTTGGTAAGGATACAGATGTTGTTCTTGGGAATAAATTTAGTGCGTTGGATAAAGATGGGGATACAGATTGGGAGGATGCTAATGCTAAGGGAGACATGGTAAATGATAGCGATAGTGAGGTGGATGAGAATCTTATCATGGAGGGTCCGAATGCTAAACAGGGGACTTCTTCATCTCCAGGGGCAAGCACTCCTGTTATGGTGGTTCCTCATGATTAATGTCGCTTCCTGGAATATAAGGGGTCTGAATTTCTTCCCTAAATAAAGTGAAGTTCGTCAAGTGATTTCTGAGAATAATTTGTCCATTTGTGCTATTCTGGAATCACACGTCTCTGACTCTAATTTGGTGTCGTTATGTTCTCGTGTATTTCGCCATTGGGATTGGACATCTAATGGTTCGTTATGTGTGAAGGGTGCTAGAATCATACTTGGGTGGAATCATAATGACGTTGATGTTGTGGTAATTAATATGGATGATCAAACCATTCATACTCGTGTATGGTTAAAGCTTGAGAGGAAGGAGTTATTTTGTTCATTTGTGTATGCTCACAATAGGTATATTCAGCGTAGAGGATTGTGGAGTAATCTGGGCATCCATAAGTTATACGTTCGTGATAGACCATGGTGCTTATTGGGGGATTTTAACGCTACTCTTCAGCTTGATGATTCGTCTGCGGGTGGGTCTTATATTGATATTGCTATGCGTGAATTTAGGGAGTGTGTTGCTAATATAGAGGTCTCAGATGTTCAGCATGCTGGGTTACATTTTACATGGAACCAAAAACCGTAAGGTCAGGGTGGTTTACTTCGTAAGATTGATCGAGTTATGGCTAACTTGGAGTTTGGGGTTTCTTTTGTGGGATCTCATGCTGTTTTTAAGCCTTATAGAATTTCGGATCATTCTCCTGCTGTGCTTAATATTCCTACATTAACGAAGCCTAAACCTAGACCGTTCAAGTTCTTCAATATCTTGACTCAAAGTGATCGGTTTAAGGAGGTGGTTCTGGATGGGTGGTCTTTGCAGGTTTGCGGGTTTTCTATGTTTCAAGTGACGCAAAAGCTTAAAAATCTTATGAAACCTTTACGGAAGCTACTGATTGATAAAGGTAATATTCATGATAATGTTACGAAGTTGCGGGAGGAACTTGATAGATTACAGGTTGCTTTGGATGTGGATCCTCAGAATGTTGATTTGCGTGAAATGGAAGCTACGGCTGTTGGGTCTTTCAATCAGGCGCTTCTTATGGAGGAGCGTTTTTTGAAGCAAAAGGCTAAAATTACTTGGCTGAAAGAGGGGGATACGAATTCTGCTTATTTCCATAAGGCTGTTAAAAGCCGTATTAGTAGAAGTCGTATTGATGTTATAACTAAACTAGATGGCACTATTTGTGAGAATGAGCAGGTGGCCGTGGCTTTTGTTGAACATTATGAATCTTTTCTTGGTCTTGCGGGTGATACGGGAGGTTTTAATACGATGGACCTGTTTAATTCTAGTCTTTCTGATGAGGATGCATTAGACATGGTCAGAGATGTAACCAGTCAGGAGGTTAAACGTGCGATGTTTGATATGGGTAATGACAAATCGCCAGGTCCGGATGGGTTTACCGCTGCGTTCTTTAAGGAGTCATGGGAGATTGTTGCCAATGATGTAACTAAAGCGGTTTGTGAGTTCTTGTCTAATGGGAAACTGCTTAAGGAGGTAAACCATACGATTATTGCACTTATTCCCAAAACTAATGCCCCAAATAGGATTAATGATTATCGACCTATTTCTTGCTGTAATGTATTATTTAAATGCATTACCAAGATTATTGCTAATCGGATTAAGGGTAGTTTGAAGTACCTTGTTAGTCTGAACCAATCAGCGTTTGTTCCGGGACGTCATATTGCTGACAATATTCTACTTACACAAGAATTGATGCATAATTATCATTTGGATCGGGGGAGTCCTAGATGCGCATTTAAAGTAGATATTCAGAAAGCCTATGATACTGTGGATTGGAATTTCCTTTGTGAGGTCCTTATTGGGTTTGGGTTTCATCGTCGTATGGTGACTTGGATTATGGAATGTGTGACTACGGCATCGTTTTCTATTAGTATCAATGGTTCGCTGCATGGTTATTTTAAAGGTAGGAGGGGTCTTCGTCAAGGTGATCCTCTTTCCCCTTATTTGTTCACATTGGTTATGGAGGTTTTAACGCTTATGCTCAAACGGAGGGTTCGGGATGCTGAGTCTTTCAAGTTTCATAGATACTGCTCGAATATGGAATTGATTAATCTATGTTTTGCTGATGATTTATTCTTATTTTCGCATGGAGATGTTAGTTCGGCCATGGTTATTAAGGAGGCTCTGGATGAATTTCAACATGCTTCGGGGCTTACGCCTAGTCTTCCTAAGAGTACTGCATTTTTTTGCAATGTTCTGAATCATGTTAAACTCTCTATTCTTCAGGTCTTACCGTTTGAGGAGGGGCATCTTCCAGTAAAATATTTGGGGGTTCCCTTGGTTTCATCTCGTCTAATTATTAGAGATTGCCAGGATCTAGTGGATAGGGTGCGGACTCGTGTGCAGGATTGGAAGAATAAAGCTTTATCTGCTGCAGGTAGGCTGCAATTGGTCCAATCTGTTATCGGTTCTATGCATGTCTATTGGGCGTCGGTGTTTGTGCTTCCTTCTCGTGTCTTGCTTGATATTGAGCAGATTATGCGTGGTTTCTTATGGTGCCATGGAGATATGAGGAAAGGTAAGGCGAAAGTGGCTTGGGAAGTGGTTTGTCTTCCTAAGGATGAAGGTGGTTTAGGTATTCGTCGTTTGGATATCTTTAATAAGGCTCTTATGGTCTCGCATATTTGGAAGCTCTTAATTCTCAAAGAATCTCTTTGGGTGAAATGGATACATGAATATAAGCTTAAAGGTAGGAATTTTTAGGAGATTCCTTGTCGTGGTAATATGACGTGGGGATGGCGCAAAATTCTTCAATTAAGGCATATTATTAGGGAATTCATTTGGTATAAGATAGGTGATGGGTCCAAGATTTCGGTTTGGTCGGATATGTGGTGCCCGGAGAGTCCGTTAGCTAAAACTATTTCATCTAGGGATATTCATCGTGCGGGCTTTAATTTCGATACTAAAGTTAAGGATGTCATTCGTGATGGTCAGTGGTTATGGCCTGGTTTCATTAGAGGTAAATATCCTTTTCTTGATAATATTGGTATACCAGTTATTCGTGAGGGTGTTTTGGATAGTTTGCTATGGAGGAGTGAAGGAAATGCTCTTAAACCATTTTCGGTTTCTAATGTATGGTCTTCGATTCGTCCGCGGGATCTAAAGGTGCCTTGGTATGATCTTGTGTGGTTTTCTTGTTGTATTCCGCGGCATTCTTTTAATTTGTGGTTGGTGATTAAGCAAAAGCTCAAGACGCAGGATAAGGTTTATTTGTGGGATGTTTCGGGTGCTTTGGCTACTTCGTGTTCTTTATGTGATATGCAGCCGGATTCCCATGATCACTTGTTTTCTGAGTGTTCGTTCTCACAGCAGGTTTGGAATAAAGTTCGTATGGTTGCTGACTTTGGATGCTCCAGTCCACAATTCAGTCAAATTATGGCGCACATTCTTCCTTGGGCAAGGCGGAGGACTACTAGGAGTGTCGTCTCTAAGTTGATTTTGGCTGCAGCGGCGTATTTCATTTGGCAGGAAAGGAATTGGCGCTTGTTCAAATCGGTGAAGAGGACGGTGGACCAACTTTGTGAGTGCATTATTTCAACAGTTCGGTTAAAGATGCTTTCGTGCCGTTTTAAACAGTCTAGAGATGGGACTCGATTTACCCATCTCTTAAGTTTACCGGAGTCTTATCTTATTTGATGTTTGGTTTTAGGTTTGTTGGTGTATGTTCCATTAGGTGGTTTTTCCCTATTGGTGTTATTGGTTATGTAGTTTGTTAGATTCATATGGCATGTCATATGAATTAGTGGTTGTTCAAGCGTTTGCTTGAGGTTAATGTGACACTTCAGTCACATGCCATTGTACTTAACTGTTTTTTGGGATTAATATATTTTACCGGGGTGAAGTCCCTTTTACCCAAAAAAATAATAATAATAAAAAATAAAAATATATATGAATCGGGTTTTAAACCGACTAGAAAAGAAAAAGAAAGGATAATGGGCCAAAAGACCCAACTTGAGCCCAATTTGGAAAAGCCTTTTTAATAAAACATATAAATACCATGTTTATATCACAAAAATCAGTTTTTCATTAATTTTCTCCCCTTTTGGCCGAATTTTTACAAGCCCTAATTTAGGGATTCATCAAAAATAATTTTCTTGAAGATTTGAGGTAAAAATCTTGATTTAATTCTTATAGTTTTCTTGTTTTATAGCATTAAGGCTTCAAGTTTTATGTAATAAATTTATATGATGGATTAGAGTTCTTAATAGATCTGTAATTAGGGTTTTATAACAATTAACATGATTAGGATAATGATTGGTGATTATTAGTGATGTTAATTAGGGTTTAATCATGTTTAAATTCGTTTTTAAAAACTGGGCAGATTTTTGAGTCACTTGTTTTGATCATATCTAGAGTTATACAAACCCTTATTTTGCGATCCAAGCATCCCTGAATAGGTATTTGAAGTGGCTTTCAAATTCAAGAAACTAGAACTAAATTGGAGGTCCGGAGTTGGGTCAAAAACAGGTTACAACAGTCGGAGGTCAAAATAGTTTTGAAATCAGTCGGGTTTAATTTAACGTTTTAAGGTGATTAGGGTACTTAGGAGTACACTTGAGCCCTATAATGAGCATGGGTGTTGGTTTATATATTATATAAGATACCTGAAGGGTGGCTAAGCAATTGGGTTAGGGTAAGACCCCCTAATCATAACAAACTTTTTGTATGTTCAAAATTGGTAATATACGGATACACAGAAGTATATATATATATATATATATATATATATATATATATATATATATATATATATATATATATATATATATATATATATATATATATATATATATATATATATATATATATATATATATATATATATATATATATATATATATATATATATATATATATATATATATATATATATATATATATATATATATATATATATATATATATCGGGGCCTTAACAGTAGCTTTAAGGTTGGGGCAAAAGGGAGGAGTTAGCTAACATATGTAAGGGCATAGGGTTTACTTTAGAGAGATCATGGGTATGTTTAGGTGGGCGTTTGGCTTATAGTTTGGAGACCTAAAAACCTGGTCTGTTTTGGGTAAAATGTTAACGAGACGGGTTATGAAGTAAACTAAGTTAAGGGCTTTATAGAGGGGTGTAATAAGATGATTAGAGCATATAAATGAGGTATATATATGGGAGAAGGTTAAATGTCCATCATGGGTTGATGAGCCATCTTAGTGTTTGGTTCATGTTTTGATTGTGTGCTTTTGTTTGTTAGCTTTTTGCTAGTGCGCAGACTTTTGGAGAAGCTCAATCAGGTGAGTTTCATAGTCCTATATCCTTTAATGATTTTCACTTCCAGATGGGATGGAAGAGACACTGGTGCTGTTTTTGTAACTAATGTTGTGAATGCTTTTATGGTTTGTGATGGACTTGTGTGTACACTTATGTGATTAACTACTATGTGATTCTTGATTGTTATTGTGGTTTGACTTGGTACCAAGGGGATGTTGACAAGGCGGGGCCTTGGGGAGGTACATAGATGTGTGAGCATCTATGGGACCAATGGATAATGACAAGGCGGGGCCTTGGGATTGGTACATAAGGGTATGCGCGCCTATGGTACCATGGTGTTTGGTAAGGCTGGGAGCCTTGGATTTTGTTTGGAATGATTGATCTTGAATATTAGTTGTTAATGCATATTTGTAGCACATTGTCCATATGTTTAGTGGTTTATGGTGGTTCACAAATTATTTTAATATTTTTTCGGTTGGAGTCTAAACCTATGACTCTCACCAACATTATGTTGACGTGTTTTAGTGTCTCTTTCATGTGATAAAGTGGTTAAGCGTGAGAACATATGTGGCTAGGATTAAAGTCGCGTAGGAATGCATTTAGAAGGAGATCCCTGTTCCTTCTTAGTTTATTTTTCTGTTTGTTTCAATAAGTGATACTATGAACCTATATGTTGATTTGTTTGTGTTATTTGTTTGTCTTGGGTAAGAGGTAGGACTGTTACCTACTTACCTAGACTCCTGCATTGATGAGATATTGTCATGACATTTATGTCACCTTTTATGACATATCTAATTCATATAGTTCTCTCTATGGACACGCTATTGTTGTGATGATATCCATGCGTCGCGTCCCATATTCCGCCATGGTAGGGTGTGACAGAATGGTATCAGAGCCAATGGTTATAGAGAATTAGGATGCCTAGTCTAGTAACCTAGTCTATAGCTTAAGGGTCCCTACATATAGGCGTCATAGGAGTATGTGTGCATTTTATATTAATTAGAGTTTTCTGGATGTTATTGGTTTTTACTTGCGATGTTTGTTAAGTTTTGACTAGTATGGGTTGAACCATAGTAGTTCATACTTAGCCACATGTTATTTTCTTTTCGGGGTGTGACTAGTGCTGGTTGAACCATAATCATCCACGTTAGTCATTGTCGTATTTTGCTTAAATTGTACATTATAGTACATAATTTGGTACATGGTAGTTTCTATCTTTTGTTGGGTTATTTTATGTACTTAAGGTATAGTATTTTTCTTTTGATGTTTAAGTCATGTTCCCTAAGAATCATGTGATGGTTCGAGTTATTAGGAGTAGGTGCATATGAAGGATTTTAAGTTGTTTCCACTCTTATGGGCGACATGACTTATAACTGATTATGTTTTCGTTTTGGATTTAGTCTATGTTGTTTTAGCTAGACTATGGATTTATGTATTCCCATAGTTTGATTATACTTTTTTAATGGATGGAGTTTTGGACTTTATTGTTTATGTGGTTATGAGCTTATGTGAGTAGATGGATATATGTGTTATGTGTTGTATTAATTCTTATAAGTGTCATTATAGGAGGGAGTGCATTGGGGAAAGGGTAATTGTAAAAGTATGGTGGCCAACATAGTTATACAAGTACCATAACTCCAATGGATTCCTAAGTATGATTGCATGAATGAGGGTTAATACATGCTTGTATAGTAGATGTTAGACGGATTTTAAGTATATGTATCCCGATATGCCTATATATGTATGATCCCCTATAATTATCGATTGTATCCTTAGGAGGGTGGCTAGCTCGCTTCTTTTTAGATATTCAACCTCCGTTGTGGCGTATTCTTCGAGTTTCCTATTTCATGTGTCGTTTTTAAAATGGTGTCCTTGGTGTTAAGTATATTGAAATAAATTGAGATTTCTTTTGGGATAATGAAATCTTTTGTGTTGAGTTTTACATTCCTTTTTGTCGGTATATATTGAATAGACTTGGAAATATACAATACGGTTGGATAGTTGGTTGTATACGGTAACATAAGGGTAAGGTGTTGGAATCGTGTTTGAAACAAGATGTAACATAAGAATTCTTAATCAAAAATTATTTATTTCGAAATTCTAAAAGAATTTTTTTTTGAAATAAAGCGAAATAAAATTTCTTTCTACTTACATAGTTTATATAATTGAGTTTAGCCGATTTACGTCATTTATAATTATTTATACAAGGTTAAATTGAGTTCATGAAAATTTCACATACAATTATTTCTTTCATTTAAAAGGATTGCATTAATCACTAGTTTATTATTTAGTTTTTAAAACAACTAGTATAAAATTGTTTTGGTCGTAACTTGTTCGTTTTTAAAGTTTTTTGGGTGATTCAAAAGCCTAAAATTATGTACTCGGAACGTACTTTTCAAATATTAAGAATGTATAGTCATGAGAGGTCAGTATCCGGTCGAAATTATTGTACAAGTGTCGGGTTAAAGGTTGAGTTTTGACTAGTAGTTTATTTTTATGATTTTGGATGCACGGGATACCTAGTCTTTGAGTTGAGTTTTGAGTTCGTCAAGAGGGTTGTTTGTAGATTGTTTGAGACACATAGATGTGGGGAGGTATAGAAAAAAAAAGAAAAAAATATATTCTTTTGGAAAAGTCGATCTTGTGCACGGTTTAAATAATATGTCGCGGGGCATAAGATGTTTTGGTTGCCATTAAGTGTTTCTTGGATCATTTTTCGTTGTCATGAGTCATTTGAATTGGTACATGTTTGAGTTTTCCTTTTGATTTTTCGTGGTTTTGGTCTGTTTTAACTCGTGCACGTGAAATGTCGTTAGTTATCCGTGGGTTTGATTCGTTGATCGTATCTAGTGGATTCAGGATGTAGTTTTGGGTTCGTATTGATTGGGAGCGTTGAGGTAGACATATGAAAGACTTGGTCGCGCCTACACGATCAAGTAGGTGGCCCTGAGAGAATGGTCGGAATGCCCTTAGTGGGGATGAAAGAGTTAAAAGTTCGTAGACGAACTAATGTGGTCATGAGGTCTCTTAGGACTGCCAAGGGAGATGAATAGAGATTTGTATAATGTATGGATATTGGAACAAGTAACGCGCCATAGAGAGTGTTGGAAGGGGATATAATACCTCAAATGTATTTATGATTGTTCATAAGGCATGTAAGTTTTCCAAAAATTTCCTGAGATTTAGTAGGTTTGCCTATTACTATGATGTAGAACCATAAATAGAGCAAGTAGGAGAAGTGAGAGGAGTTGTAGTTAGTACCTTTCCAAGGAAATTGTTGATGGAATGATTTTAAGAGCAAGAGTTGTTAGAAATTTCAACGGATGTAAGGTAAAATTTGAGTTGCTTAGTAGTAGATTGGCTGTGAAAAGCGGTTGAGTGGTCTGATAAGAGGAAGTATTGATCTTTTAGAATACGTGTAGATTTTCGCGAGTAGAACGAGGTAGAAATTTATTCGTATTGCTTCTAAGAGAGGGTGCAAGGAGGGCGTAGTTGAAACTGCTAAGGATGTTGTATGAACGCTTTGGGTTTACGGTTATGATTTTGGCTTCGCCGAGGCGCTAGCAGTTTTCATGGAGTCAATGAACCGGGGTGCATGACAATATATAAACGAGTTGTCATCAGGAGCAACGGCGACATCTTGATCTACTCAAATCTAAGAAGGAGAGTGAGGCGAATTATGAGTTGGTTTTGGAGTTGTTAGGAAAGGGAATTATACGTGAGATTTTCAAGTGTGAGTTTTTGGATTAAGTTGGCCAGGACGAGTAGTCAGAGATGATGGCATATCGTGGAACCAACAAGGGGCAAAGTGAAGAAGGGTGAGGAAGCGTTTTGGAGGCTGAAGAGGTGGATTGGATAATGAGCAGATCTTGGAATTATCGGAAGGACTGGATGAATTCGCGAGGCATGATGATACGTGGAGCAAGGATTTGGATGTATACGAGAACGACAAAGAAAGGCGGTTGTTTATACGTTGTGGGAACTAAAGATTTGGAAGAACTAGATAGACTTAGTTAGTGGAGCTGGATTGTTATATCTGCCTAGAATGCTAGAGACATTTGGGGTACGAGACGTAGAGAATGATCTATACAGATCATGAACTTCTCCAACACATATTTAATCATCTTGATTGAACATTTGGAAAAGGTGATGGGTGGAGTTAAGTGATGAAAGAAAGTTGCAAGGCTAAGTACCATCTGGGAAAGGCAAGCATGGTTAATGAGACATGGAATAAAAAGAATGAAGTGAAGCTGAGACGAACTTGAACTATATGGATGACGTATTAGGGTGGTTTGGATGCAGGATGTAGGTTGTACGAGTTGAGTTGTCTAAAGGAGAGAACGCGCCAACATTTATGTTGCGTGGCTTGGAAAATCATATGGAGAAAAGGGACGTAGACTATACTTCCTACATAGATAGGACTGGCTTAGAAAGGGCAATGTAAGGACGAATTTGGTGGAAGGGATACATAATGCGGTGGAGGAATAAGTACGATGAGAGTTGGGTGATAGTCGATAGACGGACTAATTCATCCCATATTTCAAGAGGAATGAGAAGTCACATAGTTGAGAAGTTGGAAGGATTGCACACAAATGCGATGGAATAGGAGGTTTTGTGTAAAAGTTAACCTAGTAGAAACGATGCGAAGCAAGCGTAGTATATCGTTGATAGACTAATGGTTGGTATGAGCATACTATAGAGGTAATTGAGAAAGACGCCAAGAGCATTGGCGTGAGATTTGGAGATAGTTGGAGAACGCATTATATTAAGAAGAATTCTCCTACAAAGAGAGAGTCACCGGTGTTAGGGGCATGTTCCCCATTGACGAGGATGTAGGGAATAAAGGAGGAAACGCCTAAATTATAGGCTGAAGACGGGATATAAGATGGTATGGAACTTAAGATTGTGGAAATACAAGCAAAAAGTAGTATGGAGGAAGAATGATGAGAGAGAGTAAGAGGTTGTCAAGATGGTGGGGTGATATTGAAGGGAAAACCGTTATAACAAGAGGTTAGTAGTCACGAACAATGGAACGTTCACCTAGAGAAAAGGTGTAGCACCTGTGAGTAAGAAGGATTGTTAGTTACTTGGTTCCGATCATGGGAAAGCAAGGATGAGGTGGTGGTTATGACATGTTTCATGTGAATGTTATGGGAAGCTTTTGGTTATGCAATCCTGCATATACCATTGGATGTGATAAAGGTTGGGAGAACTTCTGAATGATGGAAAATCCGTAGAGGATAGAAGCTGTTAGGTCTGGTGATAGGAATTGTAGTAGAAACTGTTGGAGTTAATTCATAGGAGATGAGGTGGATCACCGTTATAGTGGGATGAAGTTAGAAGCGGCCAACGTATTGGGCCGGAGGTGGATCTGAAAACTATGGAGGTGGTGGCAGTGCTTAAGTAGAGGTTGAAAATGGCAAAGAACCGACAAGAGAGCTGTGCGGACGAGAGGCATAAGCCGTTGGGATTTAAGATTGGAGGTAAGGTTATGCTAGAGGTTTCACCATGGAAAGGAGTGATGTGGTTTGGAAAGAAAAGGAAGTTAGCACCTAGATTTGTGGGTCCATTTAAAATCCTTGAAAGGATTGGGCTAGTGGCGTATAGGTTGAGATTACCGGAGGAATTGAGTAGTGTGCATGATGTATTTCATGTATCAAACTTGAGGAAATGCTTAGCAAGAACCGACTTGCAAGTACCGTTAGATGATATTAGTATCGATACGAGTCTTCATTTCATCGAAGAGCCGGTAGAGATTTTGGGTCGTGAAGCTAAGACGTTGGAAAAAAGGGTAATATACCGTAGTTATGGTAAGATGGAATTTGGAACGTGGACTAGAGTTCACGTAGGAACGGGAAGGATTTACGAGGAGCAAGTATCCTCAGCTATTTGATAATGACGATCCTAAGGAGTAAATCTCAGGACGAGATTTCTATTAGGAGGGAGTGATGTGACAACCGTGGTTTTGAGGTTCGTCACTCGGTCTTATTTTTAGGTTATTTTATATGTGACTATGTGTTTTATGTGTTTACATGTTTATTTTGCGTGAACGAGGTTGGTGTGGATATCGTTTATGGGTATATGGTACTCATAAGTAAATCGAGGAATGTTTATTTCATGTTCATGAGCTCACAAATTAGTGACTATGAAATGAAACGGTGTTATTTTGGTGTTTTACGTATACGTATAAGTATTATAGTGAATCGTATCTTTTTTTACGATTTGGGGTTTAGTATTTAGAGGTCTCGGGTAAGGTGTTTAGTCATGTGAGTATTTTTCAGGATGGTTTTAAGTCATTTAGGACTTAGTTATAATGTTTATTTCAAAATTTCAGATTTTTTTAAAACTGTATATTTTACGTTTTTTCGGTATACGGGTAAAATTGACTAGTTTTACGGTTTTAAGGTAAATTAAGGTATTATTAATAACATAATAATAAAAAAATATATATATATGAATCGGTTTTAAACCAACTAGAAAAGAAAAAGAAAGGATAATGGGCCAAAAGACCCAACTTGAGCCCAATTTGGAAAAGCCTTTTTAATAAAACATATAAATACCATGTTTATATCACAAAAATCAGTTTTTCATTAATTTTCTCCCCTTTTGCCCGAATTCTTACAAGCCCTAATTTAGGGATTCATCAAAAATAATTTTCTTGAAGATTTGAGGTAAAAAACTTGATTTAATTCTTATAGTTTTCTTGTTTAATAGCATTAAGGCTTCAAGTTTTATGTAATCAATTTATATGATGGATTAGAGTTCTTAATAGATCTGTAATTAGGGGTTTTATAACAATTAACATGATTAGGATAATGATTGGTGATTATTAGTGATGTTAATTAGGGTTTAATCATGTTTAAATTCGTTTTTAAAAACTGGGCAGATTTTTGAGTCACTTGTTTTGATCATATTTAGAGTTCTACAAACCCTATTTTGCGATCCAAGCATCCCTGAATAAGTATTTGAAGTGGCTTTCAAATTCAAGAAACGATAACTAAATTGGAGGTCGGGAGGTGGGTCAAAAACAGGTTACAACAGTCGGAGGTCAAAACAGTTTTGAAATCAGTCGGGTTTAATTTAACGTTTTAAGGTGATTGGGGTACTTAGGAGTACACTTGAGCCCTATAATGAGCATGGGTGTTGTTTTATATATTAAATAAGAGACCTGAAGGGTGGCTAAGCAATTGGGTTAGGGTAAGACCCCCTAATCATAACAAACTTTTTATATGTTCAAAATCGGTAATTTGCGGATAGGCAGAAGTATATATATATATATATATATATATATATATATATATATATATATATATATATATATATATATATATATATATATATATATATATATATATATATATATATATATATATATATATATATATATATATATATATATATATATATATATATATATATATCGGGGCCTTAACAGTAGCTTTAAGGTTGGGTAAAAAAGGAGTAGTTAGCTAACATATGTAAGGGCATAGGGTTTCCTTTACAGAGATCATGGGTATGTTTAGGTGGGCGTTTGGCTTATAGTTTAGAGACCTTAAAACCGGATATGTTTTGGGTAAAATGTTAACGAGACGGGTTATGAAGTAAACTAAGTTAAGGGTTTTATAGAGGGGTGTAATGAGATGCTTAGAGCATATAAATGAGGTATATATACGGGATAAGGTTAGATGTCCATCATGGGTTGATGAGCCATCTTAGTGTTTGGTTCATGTTTTGATTGTGTGCTTTTGTTTGTTAGCTTTTTGCTAGTGCGTGGACTTTTGGAGAAGCTCAATCAGGTGAGTTTCATAGTCCCATATCTTTTAATGATTTTCACTTCCAGATCGGATGGAAGAGACACTAGTGTTGTTTTTGTAACTAATGTTGTGAATGTTTTTATGGTTTGTGATGGACTTGTGTATACACTTATGTGATTAACTGCTATGTGATTCTTGATTGTAATTGTGGTTCGACTTGGTACCAAGAGGATGTTGACAAGGCGGGGCCTTGGGGAGGTACATAGATGTGTGAGCATCTATGGGACCAATGGATAATGACAAGGCGGGGACTTGGGATTGGTACATAGGTGTATGGGCGCCTATGGTACCATGGTGTTTGGTAAGGCTGGGAGCCTTGGATTTTGTTTTGAATGATTGACCTTGAATGTTAGTTGTTAATGCATATTTGTAACACATTGTCCATATGTTTAGTGGTTTATGGTGGTTCACAGCTTATTTTAATCTGTTTTTGGTTGGAGTCTAAACCAATGACTCTAACCAACATTATGTGGACGTGTTTTAGTGTCTCTTTCAGGTAATAAAGTGGTTAAGCGTGAGAACATATGTGGCTAGGATTGGAGTCGCCTAGGAATGCATTTAGATGAGATCCCTGTTCCTTCTTAGTTTATTTTTCTGTTTGTTTCAATAAGTGATACTATGAACCTATATGTTGATTTGTTTGTGTTATTTGTTTGTCTTGGGTAAGAGGTAGAACTGTTACCTACTTACCTAGACTCCTGCATTGATGAGATATTGTCATGACATTTGTGTCACCTTTTATGACATATCTAATTCATATAGTTCTCTCTATGGACACGCTATTGTTGTGATGATATCCATGCGTCGCGTCCCATATTCCGCCATGGTGGGGTGTGACATAATAACTAAAACTTAGCACTTGTTAACCCTAGTCTACCCTTAGATGTAGGTGTCCCCAAAATTTTAGCCAATTTCAACAAGTTAATCAGATTTTATAGCCCTTTGTTGGATTATGATGATTCAAACCACAAAGCTTGCAGATAAATGACCAAATACACCAGTGAAATAATAACCAACACAATATACCAACATACAACCACTCAAGTTAACTCAATTATTGATATATCAGTTAACCCAAACACGCCTTTGTAAACTGATTTCTCAGATTTCAAAGGGCTTGTGTGATTTAACCCACAAACCAAGACCTAATCAACCTAATAACAAAACCTCGAAACACAAGAATCAACCACAATAACACACAATCACAGAATAAATCTCAAATTCACCAAAATTCGTACAAAATTCATAAAAATAAAAGGGTTTAGAGAATCAAACCTCTAAGACTCACATCCAAGCCTTGGATTGTTTGAGCTTAGGTGCTAGCAAAAAAAGCACCAGCTTCCTTGTACCTGCTAAGAACAACAAACACAAAGATGAACACAATAATGATGAAAACTGATTTTTTTAAAAACAAGGATTTAAACCATAAAACCTTTCCTCAAAAACAATCCAAACAGATTATGGAACTCAGAATTTAGCTAATCAAACACCAAAATTTTACAAAAACATAAAAGGAAAATCACAATTTCAGAATTTCAAACTTTTATTTCATAAAAAGGGATTACAAAGACTTAGCTAAAATCTGGAACAAAGGGACTCTCACATGGTGAGGTCTCATTTTATAGGCTACATAAGACATTTCTAGAATCAAAATACAAGAGAAACCCTATCTATGAAGTCTCAAAAATTCCCTTGGCCTTCTAGACGTGTTTGATGTGTATGAGCTGTCCAATTCAACCCTAGTTGTTCATTTTAGCTTTTGGGCCAAGCAAAGAGTATGGGACGTTGATTTAGCCACATGGCTTTGCTTGGAGAGGAGGGTGAGTTTTAATTGGGGACGGGTTTGAGTGTGGGGGCCATATGGTGAGTAGGTGTGTGAGTTTAGGCATGGGAATGATTCGTGGGAAGGTGAATTGTGTTTTGGTTAAGGTAATTGTAAAAACCCCCTTGATGGTGAAAAGATAAAACTGGGTTTCATACGTGTGAATAGTGACACGTTTGATCCGAAATCAGTGGTGGTTTAGTGTTTGGCTCGTGTTTGTGATGTTTAAACTTTGAAAATGGCAAAAGGAGTCCTTGTTCTTTGGCAAACAATGTATAACCAATTTATTTTCCTTATAAACTCATTTTCCTTTGTATTTCAAGTTTCTAAATTCTTACATTGGCCACAAATGTTTTCAAAAGGGATATTAGGGCTTTTCCAAGTTTAGGCTAATTATAATTTCAGTCCTTCTGATATTTAAACCATTTTTAAAGGACTAGAAGTGTAATATTCTGGAACTTCAAGGGCTTCTTTGGATCTTGGACTTTATGAAGGACCATTATTGACAATTTAGATTTGTGGAGGGACTAAATTTGCTAATTCTTCAAACTTGGAGGAGCTCTTTGTAATTTTGACAAACTTAAGGGACCAACCTTGTAATTATGAGTATACAAGGGTATTAAGTGTCATTTCTTCATAAATGAGGGCTCAATCTTGTACATCTTCAAGTCTTTAAGGGTTTTTCTTTGATAAATCACAAACTAGGGCCCGGTTCATTGTACGGCTTCGTTTCTCATGTTTGTTTTCCCTTGTTTCTTGTGATCTTTTGGCTTTTTCACGATATCCATACCTAAAATACACAAGTAAACAAACACAAGCATATATATGGTATTTTATGACATTTTTATGCATTTAAAACCCGAAAAGAACGATAAGATCATGTATAAATGCCATCTCATCACATAGCTAACATAGAAATTACATAGGAAGCTCCAAAATGGCTCCTAATGGCTTCCTATGAGCACATCTTGCTATCAAAGCTTCAACAGCTTCAATGGCTAGCTTCTAAACCTAGTTTATGGTCTTGGGACATGTCCTAGGACGTATATAGAAGTGGAAATGGAGAATGGGTAGGAGATACAAAGGAAACGGGGTGCAAGTTCTAACAATGGGATTTCGCCCCTATTTATATTTTTTCAAAGCCTTAGGCTCCAAGTTCTAGATATGGACATGTATGATGGGTAACTTAGTGACTAATGGTGCCTAGGGAAGGTCTATGCATGTTTGTAGGAGCTAGATTCCATCTAATCAATGGTTTGTGGCTAAAAATGGTCACGACAAGGATAGGGATAAGATCAATGATGTGTAGCAACCAAGTAGCTTACCCACCTACTTAAACACAGCCAAAAATATCTTAGGATACTCAAAGTATCTGATTTTAACTTGGAATAGGAGGGAAAGAGTTTTAAATGAGTTTTGGAGGGAAATAGTAAAATCGGGTTTCAAAACTAGGGCTTGTAACTTATAGTTTGTGTTTTTGGTGATTAGGGACTTAGGAAAGTGATTAGTGAATAATTTAGGCTTAATTAGGGTGTATACATTCTCATTAAGATATTTGGGTCCTTGGTTTGGATTTTAACAAAGGTTTGATGTGAAAATGGGAAGTATACTTAGGTAGATTAGGGTTTCCTAATGATCTAGGGTTTAATCTTAGTAAATGTGATTATCCTTCAACTAGATACTGATGTAAACTCAATTAATACATCCTAAATTTTCCTCAACGTGTTCATGAAGTCCCTACATTTGTTTTATTAAGTTATTCTAAGTAAACATGTCCAAAGGGTGAAAATACCCATTTTGACCTAATTTACAAGACATGCATTAAAATGTTGTACCTTGTGCTTTAGGGTACTTGTACATTGTCTTAACATAACCTTATAACCTTAATAAAGTCCTATAAATATTTATACACTTGTCCAAAAAGACTAGGTAGTGATTCTATGTAGATTTCTTAATATAAGGGTTTTTAGGTCATTAATCCTAATGACTTTCTATCTTGGGTAATTAGTGTTTGTACCTTTGTAAACAATTATTCTAGGGCTTATATAGTATGTTTATGACTTCTAGGTATTCTACATTCTTAGTTTAAGGGTTTGTATAGTTCAATCATATTCTAGGAATAATTATGGGATCTTAAGATCCTATGCTTTGATAACTTGTATTTTATGCTTTACCAACTTGTAACTCAACTTGAAATAAATGTATATTCTTAATATGATATATAGTTGAGTTTTATAATTTATGGCAAAATATTAGACTCTAATTCAATATGAAATGGACTTTATATGCTAATCTTGGTTACTAGGTCTTAACTTGTAATTAGCTTTGGATTAGTGAATATTAGTATTTTGTGATCAATTAACTTTCCTTTATGTGATAGATTATAATTAGTATATTGTTTTTGATACTTTTGCATAGCTTTTATGTAATTACATTGCTTGAAATATTGTTTACCAATGGTTTCTAGGTGGTGATCTAGACTATTATGTACAATTACTTGTACTTAGCTTTGTATGGTTTGTTATTCCATTCTTAGGTATTATTATGTCTTCAAAGTATAGTTTGCAACTTGTTTATAATCCTTAATGACTTATTCATATGTATTCTTCATTCATAGACCATTCTTGAGTTTACCACTCATTTATAGGGATTCTAGGGTTTCTAAGGGAATTTAAGGCATCATAGTTACGTGTGAGATGTTCTTATCAATATTGAACTTATTAGATTACTTTTAGATCTTAGACTTGATATATACATTGTATTGACAACATATAGGAATATGTTGTAACAGTAGTTCAGGTTGTGAAAAGCAGTTCATCTTACCAAGTAAGGTATAAAAGCAAACTTTTCTTGCCAAATTTTAGTATTGAGAGTTATATTGAGACAATCATAGCTTATAGCATGGATTTGAAATTTGAGGATTGTCACAGTCTGTAACACCCCACATGTCCAAGTGGGCCGTTACGTGTAATTATGGCGTGTCATCAAAGCATAAGCTAAATATCCTAAAACATTAACTGGCCATAAAGGAAATACCAGAATCAAACATCGGTAATCAAAACATAAGATCAAACAGGAAAAGTAAATACTGAAGGAAAGGACTAAACAATGTCCAAATAAGCAAATAATGTAAGAAGTGCATAAAGTAAGAAGTCTGGATAGCTTCCATCCAAATGCACATGCTCTCAGAATCCTAAGAGCGTCCCGGTGTACCTGTCGTTAGAACATGAAAGGAACTACGGCTAAGCATAACGCCCAGTGAACGAATATAAAGCATGATAAAAAATACTGAAATGAAGCAGATGGTAAAATACGGAAGCTATAAGTGTGACACCCCGGGTAGGGTCAAAATATGCGAAAAATATCCCCGGAGATGTCACTAGGGTGGATCGATAGCATATAGTCCGTAGAGCATAAGATAAAAAGTTAGTCAAATCAGATTACATGTTTATTTATACAAATAAATAAAAATAGTTTTAAGCAAGACAGTAGGTGATTGTTTTTGTTTCCCAAATAGAAACCCTAACGAGTCCTATGATGCAGATTTCTAAGATGCTGGAGACCATGCACACACCACGTACTAACTTCATATTCCTATGAAAAACATACTAACGGGGGTCAACATAAAGTTGGTGAATTTAGAGATTTTAACAATTAATTAGTTTGGACATACAATAATCATAGAAGTAATAATGCACAAAGCATTCATACTAAAATGTAAATAACATTTGTTTATTATTAGAAACTGAAGCATAACCCCATAGTCCTCAATAGATGAGGAAGTAGTGTCTTACAAAAAGACACCCATTCCAGTTCCAACATGGTATACGTCTGTTGTCCCGGCCAAAGCATAATGAGAATGACTCACCCAGACGGGGATGGCCAATCCCTAATAGATCTATTTATAACATTCGGGCGATTTACAAAAATTTAACAGTTTCAATAATAATCAATCATAATTAAGTTTATACAATCCAGTTGTGTCCAATATATGTTTGCATATTTTCTTTCCCAAAAGGGAAAGTTTTATCAAATAGTTTATATGAGGCTGTAAACTCACCTGGGAGTAGGCAATTGATGTTTAGTACGAATATCCAATTAAAGTTCACGCCAAAGTTATGCCTAATCAGATAGTACAGTTTTAATAGATAGTACAAAGAACATATATTTATGCTTATACGGATTTTATTCAGTTCATTCATACTATGGTATTTATCTAAATAACCGTAGTTCAAGTAGCATCAATATTCATTTCAATGTAAACATAAAATGTTTAACTATTAATATCAGTTAGCATACATGTATTAACTTATATTAAGTTTCTTAGTTAAGTAGACATAAAATGTTCTACTTAAATATTAACATTCAATTTATCCAACGTTCATATAAATTTTATTTTCTAAAAGTATATGAGTTTATGTATGAGTAACACATATTCATAATTGTTTATACAATTATTTCCTAAAGTAAAAATAAAAAAAAATATAATATTTTTTTACTTTAAAGTTTTCATAATTTATTTTAATATTTATAAAATAATTTAAACTTAAGAATTTATACCCTAGTTCTTATATTCTAAGTATTTTAATTATGTTTTATTATAATTAAAATAGATTTTAGGTTTAGGGCTTGGTAATGTTTCGGGATATGGCAAAACTAGTCCCTCTATATTTTAAACAAGTGTAACTTTCGAATTTTACATAATTAGTACCTAGGGTTTGTTAAAGTTTCGGCTTATGGCAGATTTGGTCCCCCTAGTTTTATCTAGGTTTTGTAACTTTACCAAAATTACAAAACAGCCCCTAGGGCTTCTTTAAGTTTCGGTAAATTACAAAAATAGTCCTTAGGGTTTTAAAATGACAAAATATCTTTTAGAAACTTCCCAAAATGGTCCCTAGGGTTTAATTTGCCACATATAGTAATTATTAAACCCTAGACTTTTGGGTATTTACATTTTCAGTCCTTGTGCTTACTAGTATATCAAAACAAGTTTAAGTTACGGTTTTAGTCCTTAAGTTTTATAAATTGTCATTTTCATCCAAAAAGTTTTTATAAGTTATATTTTTTATTATAAAAACTTTTATTTAACATTCAAAATAGTATATGAGCTCATTAAATGGGCTAAACATCTAATGCGTTATTTTAGTGGGCTTAACTATATTTTTAAGTCCTTTAATTAGTTAAATGGGCCTAAGTGTAATCTTAAGTCCATTAAGTTACCAAGATTTATTAAATGGGCTTATTTGGTCCATTAAGTTTTGAATTTATAACTTCATGGGGTTAAATAGTACTTTAACACTACTTTACACTTTATGTAAGTTTTAACTTAGGATATTCTTATAAGCTTGTCTTTTGTTTATTCATATTTAGTTTTGAATCTAAAATAGAAGAATAAAACTCGTAATTTGTTTTATGTGATGTACCAATTTAGATCTAGGTATGTTACAAGGTTTTATACAAGTCATAAGTTCTAATCACGAGCTTAAGACCCACGGCTATGATTACCATAGTTTATTAAGGTGTGTCAAGTCTTGTTTTAAGATTGCATGTACTTGCAAGTGTTTCAGTATTAACATCTAGCTATGTATATAATAAGGAAAACAAGTCAAAGTCCATGTACACCATATATATCTTATGGTTAGTCATTTAATCTTGGTATTTCCAAGATATGGTTTTTAGCTAGTTTCATATTTACCATTTAACCACAAATCTAGGTTCTAGATATACATGCATGTATACTAAAAGATCATCTAAGTACACATATAACATTTTAGTGATTTTATTTATTCCATTTATCATGTAATGATACGTATTCCATCATTTAAACTTAGCACATAAATTATGTATTTATTAATCATATATGTCGTGACCTTCTAGGTCATGGTTTTCATGGTTCTTGAGTTACACATGTTTATTTTATGAGATCTATGATTATTTGTTAACCAAAGTCCCATAAAGTAAGATTTGTAACCCTTGCTACATTAAGTTTATAAAATGTTTTCATATGATTTTAAATCAAGTTTAAACATGAAGTACTAATCATAGATTTCTTATTAAAGGATTTTTAACCGATTAATGGTACACAAAAATAGGCTGTGACCTTTAAGGTCATGGCTATTACCAAATCTTGATTTTTAACAAGTTATATACATGTGTTTATAGATGGATGATGATGCATGCAAGTGAAAAAAACATAAGGAGTATACCTTTCTTGCCTAGATGTTACCAAGGAAGATCTATATGAACAAGGGGGTTAGAGATCTATTCAAGATGATGAAGGAGACTCTAAATATTAACCAAGCCGTGACCTTTAAGGTTCGGCTAGGCTTGGTACAATACTTCCTAAGATGATGATGTTACCAAAAGACAGGTGATTACTTTGGGACAAGGATCTAGTAGATTGGATGAACAACCTTAGATTTTTGGTGGCTTATAGCCGAAATGTTTGAGAGAGAAAAGGGAAAGGAGAGTGAGATCTAGTTGAGAGAGAATGTGAAGAGTGAGAGAGAGAGGGTTTTCGGCTAAAAAGGGGGAAAGAGAATGCAAGGCAAGTGTGATTACCTTGGTAAGGAAATTTGTGCCAAGTGTTGACACTTATGTTTCCAAGACATGACACTTATGTTTCCAAGGCATCTCTTCACCTTCCACATAAGGTGTGCGTGTCATTCTTAGCCAAAAATGGAAATGGGCTCAAGTTGTGGGCTTGTGTTGGGATAGCACACAAAGGTAGAGGATTTTGGGCTAGTCCAAAGTGTGTATGTATGTTTATAATGTACACGTACATTTATATATATGTAGTAAAACCTCATACAACATTTTCCCATAATTTGTTTAAGTGTTGGGCATACATAGTTGTTATAACTTTCAATACTTGTTATCCTAGTCTTATGTACCAAGTTTAGTTATGCAACATATCACTATAGCAAAGTAGTTGTAGAAGTATAAGTACATAGTGGTCAAGCTCACACACAACCTATATAAGTACAACACATGAGTGATTATTCTAGGATTTTGGGTGAATCTTATTACATAAAACCATGGTAAAATCGCGGATTTTACAGCACCATCCCGTTATTTTAGCTTTGTCCTCAAAGCTACTAAAAGCGTAGTTATCTTTTAAGTGAAAATATGAGGGTATTTGGCTTTGAAGATGTCTTCTCGTTCCCAGGTGTACTCGGGGCCTCTCTTCGAGTCCCATCGTACTTTGATTAACAGGATGCGGCTACGTTTCAACTTCCTGGTTATTCTCTCCATGATTTCCACTGGTTTCTCCGTGTATTGGAGTTGGTCATCGATATGGACCCCCTCTAAGGGCATGACCAAAGGTTCCTCGACGTAGCACTTCTTCAAATTTGACACATGGAAGGTGGGGTGTATCCGACTTAACTATGGTGGTAGTTCTAAGCGATAAGCCACTTCCCCGACCTTGGCTATCACTAAAGGGCCCACATATCATGGATTTAACTTTCCCCGCTTTCCAAATCGTATAACTCCCTTCCATGGTGATACTTTTAGCCTGACGTGATCTCCTACTTTGAACTGCACGGGCTTGCGTTTTGGATCCGCGTAGCTCTTTTGTCGATCACGAGCAGCTTGAAGTCTCTACTTTATAAGGACAATTCGGTCTGTAGTCTCCTGAATCAATTCAGGCCCAGTGAGTTGTAACTCGCCTACCTCTGCCCAACATACAGGAGAGCGACATTTCCTTCCATAAAGGGGTTCAAAAGGGGCTGCCTTGATACTGGCGTGATAGCTATTGTTCTAGGAGAACTCAACCAAAGGTATATGCTCGACCTAACTATTTCCAAAATCAATCACACATGCCCTTAGCATGTCTTCTAGAGTTTGGATGGTTCGCTCACTCTGACCATCCGTTTGTGGATGATAGGCGGTGCTCATATCCAGTTGGGTACCCAGGCCTCGTTGGAGAGCCCTCCGGAAGTTGGAGGTGAATCTGTTGTCCCGGTCGCAGATTATTGAGACTGGTACCCCATTTTTTCTTACAATTTCCTTATGGTAGGTCCTTGCTAACTTGGATAGGGAGTCGGATTCCTTAATGGGTATGAAATGAGCAGACTTGGTGAGTCGGTCGACTATCACCCAAATGGCATCATATCCACGAGATGATTTTGGGAGTTTGGTCACAAAATTCATGGTGATGTTTTCCCACTTCCATTCAGGTATCTCAGGCTGTACCAGTAGACCGGATGGCCTTTGGTGTTCTGTTTTGACATGTGCGCATGTCAGACATTTCTGGACATAAGTGGCGATGTCAGCCTTCAGGTTTGGCCACCAATACAATTTCCTCATATCTTGATACATCTTTTCCGATCGCGGATGTATTGAGTATTTGGATTTATGTGACTTGTGCATGATTATGTCCCTCAAATTTCCATAACGGGGTAACCAACTCCTCCCGTGTAAGCATAATGTTCCGTCCGCCCTTGGTTCCAGTTTCTCTTTAGAGAGGTCGGTTCGGAGCATTCCCCCTATGTCTTCTTTCCAGAGGTTTTCGGGTTTCTGTGCTTGGATTTATGCTTCAAGGATTTGCTTGGGCAGATCCAGATTGATGGTCATGGTTAAGGCTCGAACCCTCATGGGTGGGTGTTTATCTTTATGGCTCAGTGCATCAGCAACTACGTTTGCTTTACCTGGATGGTATTTGATTGCACAATCGTAATCGCTTAACAGTTCGATCCAACGACGCTGCCTCATATTAAGCTCTTTTTGATCTAATATATGTTGCAGACTCTTGTGGTCGGTGTACACTGTACAATTTGTTCCGTAAAGGTAATGCCTCTGTAGATTTGTAAATCTATGCTTATGTTTTTAGAGAGAGAAAGAGATAGAGAAATGGTGGATTTCACACTTCTAGAGAGAGAAAGTTAAGAACAACTATGTGTAAAATAATGAAAAACCACACCCTCTCCATCAAAGGAGAGGGTTTATATACCCAAGCCTTGTGATGGGCTTGGGCTTACATTGTTGGGCCGGCCTACACATGTTGTAGGCTAGGCTTGGCTTTGTTTGTTTAAGTAAAGACATGTAACTAAACTACGAGCTATTACATGGACTATCGTTGGAGTGACCGATCCTTCTTAATACGTAAAACGTATTTCCAACAATCTCCCCCTAAGGGAGGTCACTCCAAACAAGGGCGTTATCCAAGTTACAATAATAAAATAAACCTAGCATACTATGCTTGTCTTGAGCTCGTAGTCTTCGTCTTTCTTTTTCTTTTTCTTTTCTAGTGAACATGCTGATGTGATCTTTGATATCAATCTTTGAGCATCAATCTCTTGCCTTGATCTTGTGCATCCATCACTTGTGATCTTCGCCTCTTCGTGACCTCACGTCCCACATACTTATACCTTAGTAATTCTTGAAAGCTTCAGAGTTCGATACAGCGGAAGACTTAACTTTTAGGCTTTCTTGAATTAGATGAGGTATTAAGTGCATAAAGTATAAGCATGCGGGGACGGCTTCTTCTCGGATTCCGCAACGCCACCTTCTTCAAATGCCGCAACATAAGTAGACACGAACGAAATGGCTTTGAACATTTCATTCTAAATCGGTAGCATTTTACCTCCGGTCGGTGAAGACCGTTGGACGATATTAGATATCGTACCCGTGACGGATAGTTTCAATTAAGTAACTTCCTGACAGGATTTCGCGGGTAAACCCGTTCTCTTTATTCGACCGTCCAAAGCTGACTGCGAACATAAAGAGTGAATCATTTGGATAATAATATCCGCATGATTTGAAGCCGTCAATTCATGTTCCTGGAACAAGTGAAATTCAATTAAGAACCGCACCATCGTTGCTTTCCAGTTGTCACGAGCTTGATTCGTATAGAATCTTGCAAGTTACCTACCAAGTGCTGTTTGAGGTTAACACTAGAAGGATTTCCACTCATCACCGTGAACACAAAGGTATCACTCTGAGTGTTCTGGCAAGATCACTGAGATATTGCGTAGAGGCCTGGAACGTGTTTAAATTCAGTTAAGAATTAAACAGCCGTTGCTTTCCAGTTATCACAAGTTTGATTCATAAAGAATCGCACAAGTCACCTACCATGAGCTTTTTGATATTCGCTCAAGAAGGATTTCCATCTTCATTGTAAATACTTTCGTATTACTCGGATGTTCAGGCAAGATCATGAAGATTTTGCGTAGGACTCTTAAAATCTTTCTTACTTTTCACAGTGTGTGAAGAAGCAAGGAAATATGAAAGTGTGTCCTAATGAGATATTTGATGATCTCAAATGGCTCTAGACTCGATCGTGCACTTTGGATTTTAGTGATCGGAGGCTGGAGAGGAGTGCCACCTATTCAATACCAATTTATTCGGAGTGAATAAATCAATAGATAACGTGTTGTCTCCGTGTGATTAAAACAAATATCTTTTAAGAGATATCTGAGTTAGCTGGGATGGGTTGTGCTTTGCATCACTGGGTCCATGATGTCTGTCTTCAATATCAAGAATCATTAAACAATGATCTTAATAGCATATGTATTGACCCGGTTTCTGCCTAAGTTGTAAGGAGGGCTTCTTTCTTTACACCCTTTATCTTTACAATTCTTTTTCATTCTTCAACCCCTTCAATGCTTACCAATACGTCATAACTAGCACCTTGTTGTGATTGTTCCAGTGCTAACTTAAGTACTTGGTCGGCATTCAGCTGCGTTCACATTCTTTCTCCACCTTTCCTAAGGACTACTATTTCTAGCTATGGAATGTCCTTGGGAAGATTCCTCCGGTTCTGGAAGAATCATAGGACTTAACCTATCCTACCATCCTTATGTCACCACAATCTTCATCGTCGTGAAATAAATGAGGTTTGGGTAAGTATATGTCACCATGAAAATCCATTTTGATATAGCAAATCCATTTTGTTCCCCCTTAACATATGCCACGATATTCGAAAACATTTCGCATATGTCGGGATGAGCCAGCACATTAAGTCAAACCGTTTGTGATAATATCCCATATTAAATCACATTTTCTCCCCCATATTAAAAATATTAACCCAATCGTTGTTTTTAATATCAATTGATTTAATGAAGTTTTAACAAATGTTTTGTGAAGTAAAATGCGAGTCTGTTTTATCTTCATGACATCTATTTGTAACATGATCACATATTCACCATATTAGAAAAGAATTGACAAGGTTGGACCTGATAGATGAGAACATCATATGATAAAATCAAATGGTTCTTGGCAGCATATGTTGGTCGCCTCGTCACGTCTGAAGTCATCTCTTGACACCACATGTACGATTGGTATTGTTGTCTTGACACCAACTTGTGAACTTGACACGTCCGGCATCGAAGATTCTGAATGCTTGACAATTGCTCCCCCTCAATTGTTGACCCGTGTTCTATCGAAAGAGCTGTAGTCGTCAGTTGAGTAGTCGCATCGTCGAGTATATAGATACCAATTGTAGATAGAATGGTTGTAGAGATGATAGCTTCATAAAAACAAGACTTCTCTTGTTTTAACAAATAAATGCACTGAAACGTACATTTATTTGTGTTAGACCAAGTTATTAAGTAAACTTGATCCCTTACAAGGTTTTAAAGTAAACCTTGCCCGAGAAAATTAATTCCCGTTGTGAGCCAAAGCTTTCATAAGAAATACTTGACTTTAATGTGAAAACCGGGTTGCAGTCTGAAATAACTACAAGCCATTTAGGCATGTTTTATGAAATATTTACAACTTTTGTACGAACTCTATTTATGGCGCCGTGTCGATATTAATCAACATTTCTAAGGCCGTAAATATTATCGTACCAAAAGACATGCCTTTGAAAAATAAAGTAAAAATATTTTTGGATTTTTAGATTTTTCAATTTTTATGGTTTTTATATGGTTTTATATTTTTGTATTTTGCTTTTGTGGATAAAAATATAAACAATATATACAGATGATCACCAAGGATACGGAGAATAGTTTTACCAAGACTATTCTTTCGCTTCATCTGCTAGTTCCTTTAGAGTCTCAGGCGAGAAAGTTCTCATTCCTAGCTTGTCGGCCAAAAATTCAATTCGGGCTCGATCTAAAGCCTTCGTGAAAATATCCGCCAATTGATACTCAGATCGGACAAAGTAAAGCTCTATTACTCCATTTTCCACTTGCTCCTTGATGAAATGGTAGCGAATGTCAATATGCTTCGACCGGGAGAATTGAACATTGTTGCAGCATAAGGCAATTGCACTTTTGTTGTCGCAGTACATCGGAATCTTGTTGAAACCTAGACCATAGTCGGTTAATTGCGATCTCATCCAAAGAATTTGAGCACAGCAACCGGACATAGCTATGTATTCTGCTTCCGTACTTGAGATTGTAGCGCTTTTCTGCCTTTTCGATGCCCAACTGATTAGACGATCTCCTAGTAGTTGCAAAGTTCCACTCGTGCTACGCCTGGTATCTTGACAACCCGCGTGATCCGCATCTGCATATGCCATTAGTGCAATAGAAGAGTCCTTCGAATACCAAAGTCCCCGATTAATGGTTCCTTTAAGATATCGAAAGATCCTTTTAACAGTAGCTAAGTGTAACTCAGTAGGCCTAGTTTGATACCTGGCACACATACATATAGCAAACTGAAGATCAGGGCGACTGGCTGTGATATACAGAAGAGTACCGATCATTCCACGATAAAGTGTCGGATCAACGGCAACTCCATGTGGATCTGCATCAAGCTTAGTTTTCTCCACCATTGGAGTGTCCACGGGGTCGCAAGATTCCATCTTATATTTCTTAAGCGATTCAAGGGCATACTTGGATTGATTGATAAAGATGCCTCTGGGACTCTGAGATATCTGAAGACCTAAGAAGAATGATACCTTGCCCATCATTGACATCTTAAACTTGGAAGACATGAGTGTCCCAAACTCATCCGATAAGGTTTGGGTCGAGGCTGCAAATATAATATCATCAACATATATTTGTACCATAATCATATCTTTACCTCGTTTCTTAATGAACAGCGTGGGATCCACCTTGCCTTTTGCGAAGCCTTGAGTAATGAGGAATTGTGACAATAGATCGTACCATGCGCGTGGAGCTTGCTTCAACCCATAGAGAGCCTTCTTAAGCTTGTACACATGATTAGGATAATTAGGATTCACAAAACCATCCGGTTGTTGAACATAGACCTCTTCCTTGATTTCTCCATTAAGAAATGCCGTCTTTACATCCATCTGATAGACGATCATATTCATACGGGCTGCATAAGCGAGGAATAGTCTAATAGCTTCCAAACGGGCAACAGGTGCAAAGGATTCCATAAAGTCGACGCCCAATAATTGCTTGTATCCACGAGCTACTAGTCGAGCTTTGTTTTTCAATATTCCGCCTAACTCATCGAGTTTCACCTTGTAAACCCATTTCAAAGTGAGTAACTGCACTTGATCCGGGCATGGGACAAGTTCCCAAACATCAAGACGTATGAATTCGTTAAGTTCTTCTTGCATAGCTTCTATCCAACAGGATTGAGTAAAAGCTTGTTGCCATGTCTTAGGTTCAACTTCAGTGAGAAAAGCATCAAAGTGACAAAACATTGCACTTTCTTGTAACTGACTTCGTGTGGATACCGGACGATTAGGGTCACCAATAATAGAATCTATAGGATGATCCTTTGTCCACTTGCTGTCATGTTCACGAATCTGTGGATTGGAGTAAACTGTAGAAGGAGCTTCCTCTGAGGTGGACGACCCGGCTTGATTAGGGTCGGGAATAGATACACCAAAGAATGGAAGTTCACGCATTTGAGCGAATTCCAAATCGTGATCATCGTCATCCTCTTCATTATCAATAGGCATGACATGGGTAGTTGTTACTTGTGTTGGTTGAGAATTACTCGTTGTTGGTATATCTTGACCAATTGTAGGTGCAGATGTATCTGATTGTGCTACGGTTGCTGGAGCGACAACTTCGGTTACCGGAGCTATTACCTCAGGTTCTGGAACAACAATAGTTGGAGGAGTAAAGAATTCATCAAAGAACGGTTGAAACAACGTATCCCATTCAGTCCTAGTAGGTGGTATAAATGATGAAGTAGGGTTGTTTGGGACAAGACCAGAACTAATCTTACTGGGTCCCATTTCATGAAGTGCGGGTTCAGAGCTGCTTTGCTCAGAAGCCATTGCTGTCAGCTCATCAAAATCAACATTCATAGTTTCAATGATCTTGCGAGAGTTACGGTTGTAGATTCGGTATGCCTTCTTTGCGGGGGCGTAACCAATGAAAATACCAATATCAGCCTTTGGTTGAAGTTTTCCCAAATTGTCACCATCATTATTTGGATAGCAAAGAGAACCAAATACATGAAGATATGATAAATCTGGTACTTTTCCATGGAGAAGCTCATAAGGTGTTTTACCATGGCGTTTACGAATTAGTGACCGGTTTTGGGTGTACACTGCTGTAGATACTGCTTCTGCCCATAAAAACAATGGAGCCTTTGCGTAAATTAACATCGTTCGAGCAGCTTCCATAAGTGTGCGATTTCGCCTTTCAACGACACCGTTTTGTTGTGGAGTGCGTGCAACGGATGTTTCATGAGAGATGCCAACTTCTTCATAATAATCACGCAAGATTTGATTCACAAATTCGGTTCCATTATCTGTACGAATGCGTCGGACAGTAGTGTTGAGACGCACTTGAATCATCTTGAGAAATCTGATGATGAATTTAGGTGCCTCATTTTTTGCTTTAAGAAATTTCACCCATGTAAACCGAGAGTAATCATCGACAATGACGAGGATGTACTTTTTGCCACTAAGACTTTCAACACGCATTGGCCCACAAAGATCCATATGCAAAAGATAAAGTTTCTCTTGGTTGGTGTCTTCACTCTTGGGTTTGTAAGACTTCTTAGTGCTTTTCCCCATTGTACACGCGGAACATAAATGATCCTTGTGAAATGATAGTTTAGGAAGACCACGAACAAGTTCGTTTTTCGCCAAGTGATTAATAGCGTCAAAGTTAAGATGAGATAACCGTCGATGCCATAACCATGACTTAGTCTTCGAAGCTTTGGAGAGAAGACATACGGGAGAAGCGGCCATCATGTCTTGTAGAGACAAAGTATACAAATTATTCCCTCGAGTACCTTTCAATAAATCAACCCCTTCCAAATTACGAATGAAGCAGGTATGCTCTCGAAAAGCAACTTCTAGGTTTGCATCACAAAATTGTCCCACAGAAAATAAGTTGTGACCGAGACCTTCCACGTAATACACTCTTGAAATTATAACATTCCCAATATGATATTCACCATAACCCATTATCTTTGCAATATGATCATTCCAAATCTAACCGTACCAAGAAACTTGCTGACGAAATTTCTGAGCTGAGAGCGATCTCCGGTCATATGCTTGGAGCAACCAGAGTCCAAATACCAGAGAACAATTTGGACCACCTGTTTTCAATAACAACAGTAGACAATGCATTGGAAACTATTGGTTCCGGAGTGTTAGCAGATACAGATATAGAATTATCAGAATTGCTAGCATTTTTGAGACCCTTAGATTTCCTGCGTTTTCTAATGTGAGTTTTAGTGCTAACAGGTTTTACAGTTCCAATTTTCTGAGGTTTTGGAGTATTAGCGGGCACTACAGTGGGAGTAGACCTATTTAAAGGGCACTTGGTTCCTACAGTAGGGTCAGTGTTCCTAATTAAAGGACACGCGTGTGTTTTGGTAGCCTTGGTACTCCTAGTTAAAGGGCACGCTTTCTTCACTTCAGTGGGAGTGATCCTAGTCAAAGGGCACGTATTTCCTACTATAGTGAAAGTTCTACCAGTGGGGCGCCACATCCAACCAACTTGGGTTAACACCTTCCCAGTCGGTTTCCATTCTAATCCATTTTTTCGGGCATACATCTCATTCACATGGTCAATAAGGCAAGAATCATGACGACTAGAAAACATACATTCATTGCAATTCCAACATTTTAAATTAGAATTCACAGTAGGCTTAGAACACTGCACAACCGCAGAGCCTTTAGGTTTAGCTACATGATTCTTTTTATTCAAAACAGAAATAACATTCCTAGGATGGGCTTCTACTTTCTTCTTCACTTGACTACTAGATGGGGGCAAGATCCTATCATTCTTCTTGTTTCTTTTAAGCTTAGATCTTTGAGCCTTAGTAGTGGTGCTTACTCCTGTAGAAGGCAACATGGGAATATTAGAAGCTGATTTTGATTCCGCCTTATCTTTAGTGACCAAAGTTTGAGATGGTTTAGTCCTAGGGCCCTTGTTAAGTGGTGTGACGGCAATAAGGGTTCTTTTGATTGCACTAGAGGACGATGCTGAGATAGTGGCTGCGTTATCCACAACATTCTTACCTTTTAAAGTACGAAGTGTTTCCTTTAACTCAGCCAAGACCAGGTTCTTATCACAAATTTGTTCCCTCAAATCAGATATTTCTATCGACTTTCGATTCAATTGTTCAATCAATGATTGATTCTGTGCAGTGGTATCAACACATGCGGGCTGTACTGAATCGAAGAGTCATGTATTTTTCTGTTTTAAGTTATCAACTTTGGACAAAATCTTGGAAACTCGATTATCTAGATCCAGTTTAAGATTCTCAGCGGCCTCAAGTACGTTCACACAGTTAAGCTCCTTAGATTTCTCTATTTCTATCGGCAAAGAGTTAGCAACTTTGTCACTTGGCTGACGCTGTTTTGATTGTAAATTCAATCGAAAATTCTTTTCAAAGTTTGCATCATCGATATTAACACCTTCGAATGACGTTTCAAAGATTTCTTGAATAAATTGTTGTTTGCATTCAAGCGAAATACAATGTGTTTGAATATCATCAAAACGTTTTGAAAGCGATAAATATGAATCTTGAAGCTTTAAAAATTCAGCGTCAGATTCGTGACAAGTACTATCTACCACATTATCCACAGATTCAACATTATGCACAATAGAATCATTATCAACACTTGTATTCACACAGACAGAAACTATATCATGAGACATCACTTGCTTCAGAAGCAGATCATTTTGGCGTGAAACCCGTTCTATTTCAAGTAAACTGTTTTCGTAAGCATCATCCATTTCATTGAAAACACGTCTAACTTCGTCTAATTCCAAAGACAAATCTTGATCAAGATTACTAAGACAAGCCTTAACATTCTTTACAAACGGAACAATTTCATCTCGAAACGCAGCTCTAGTGTGCTCAAAGTTCCATTCACCTTCCGTTATGGCTGTGGCCGTCGTACGTTCCAAAATGACCTTGTCAAAATCGGCTAAGTGTTGGTGAACCGCATTTAAGTTAACGGACGCCTTACTTACCGGTGGAATTAACTTCGTTAAATCCTTTTTGACGAGTGTAGGAGACGTACTAGGAAGGTTTTCATTTGACAAACTTTGGGGCACAAGAACTGTTAATTCTGCTAATTCCTTTTGTAAGCGAATGCGTGTCTTTTTCGAAAATTGATCTTTGTTATGTTGATCATAATCAATTGTGTGGAATTTTGAAATCATTTTAGAATGAGTTTCATCCGCAAGTGATTGTGTCTCCTCAGAACTACGAACAAAAGGTGCTTCTTTCGATTTTCCAATTATGGTCATATCATAAAGACCGGGAATATATTCCTGAGCTTGTTTTGCATAACCGGGATTAGGTGGTAAATCTTGAAGACGCTTAAGTTCGAATTCTTTAAATGATTTAGTTAAAAGATGAACCTTTTCTGTGGAAGCGTATTGTTTTAAAAGCTGTTGTTCCTTGAATTTAAGAAGTTTGGTAGCATTAATTTCCGATTCAATCTTTTTAGACTCGAGAGTTTCGAAATCCATTTTATGTTTCTGAAAATCATTGACAACCGACTCCTTTTCTTTTAATTCATTAGAAAGATTAGCTTTTAATGATTCTATTTCTTTCAAGTGTTCAATCTTTTCAAAACGAAATTGGTCAAATTCAGAACATGTTATTTTCTCTTCTTGAGAGACCATTTCAAAAGTTTTGACCTTTTCTTTATGCAACGCAAGCTCAGCAGTTAGGGTGGAATTCGTATCTACGGATTGTCTGAGGGCCATATGCATTTGATCAATAATATGTTTAGGCACCATGACCAAATCATGTTGAGCATAAGATTCCATACCCGTCGTAGCATTTGGTTGAGGTTCACTCAAATGTGTTGGATTGGGTACCACTTTATTTGAGTTACTAGTTCCCGAATGCTGTTCGAGGTTGTCATTTTCATGCCCAACTTGATGTTGGTTATCATCAATATTATTAGATGTGGTTGGTACCTCACTGATGACATCAGAACCGTAGTGAGAGAGATTAGCAACAAGAGCAGCTTGGGCAGAGTGAATGTCATCACAATCCGAATCGTATGCATCAAGATCGTCCGCTTGATAAGCTGCATTAGAAGTGGAAACGACTGCAATGCCTTCAGTATCTGCTGCCCCTGGGTCTGCCAGAAATGCCAACTCCTCTGAATCCAAAATCTTCCCCTTAGACTGAGCATCAACCAAATACATCTTCTCACGAAACCATGCATCATCCCTTCTCCTTTTCGGCTGAGTGCATTCCCTAGCCATATGACCTTGTCCTCGGCAATTGTAGCAAGTCACAACCTTCTTAGGACCACTAGGACTTCCATTTCCATTAGCTTGAGAATTCACAGCTTGATTGTTCCCAGTCCTTGTAGGAGGTCCATATGAATTTTGCCTTCCCTGAATAGGTTGCACCGTCACTTGACCATCTTGAACAGTGGCTTGTTGTCGAGGATTTGAAGAGGTGCGGAGCTGATTGTTTGTTGGTGGAAATCCTCTAGTAGCAACAAGTTTTGACAAGTAAGCAGTGAGATGGTTTAGAACATCAGCTGGCGTATCATTTGGAGTAAAGACCGGTGCTTGGATTGGTGGAAGTTCATTAGAGTAAAAAGCCTGTGCTGATTGTGCTTCTATTGGAAAATATCCTTGCTGAGGAGTATAGCCCATTGGAGAAGTGTTGGCTTGTGATGGTGATGTCTGATATTGTGGTTGCTGTGGAAAAGATTGTTGATGAACACTTTGTTGATATTCTTGTTGTGGCATCATTGGTGGTTGATAAGATGGTTGCTGTGGTTGCTGATAGATGTGTGGTGGTGGCTGCTGCAAGTATGATGGTTGTTGATAAGTATAAGCCATGTTTTGTTGAGAAGCATACATTTCAAGTGGATCATGAACTTGAGGTGTAGACAACCGAGCCTCGATCACATGGCATTCATGTTGTTGAAGAAAAGCTTGAAGTTGATCCACATTGGTGTTATGCAAGTCCTTAGCCAATTTAACATCCGTCACGTATTTTTTCCATTCTGGAGGAAGAGTGTTCAAATACTTGGTGTTCAATTGAAAGGTAGGAATTGCCATGCCATAGATGTTAAGCTCATTCAACAATAGGGTAAATCTCAGATAGTAATCATTGAGAGTCTCCCCTGGCACATAGGCAAACTTATCAAAAGTATCATAAAGCTTACACTCTCGTTCTTGTTTAGTTAACGAGGTGCCTTGCATTAGAACACGAATTCTATCCCATAACTCTTTGGCAACTTTATGTTTGCTGACGAGTTTGTAGACATCTGGAGGAAGAGCTTGGAGAATGATATTTGTAGCATACTTATCACATTTATCTTGAATCTTCATATCTCCAGTCAACTCACCCGTTGTGCGAGAACGAGTGGTCGTACCTTCCGTCACAGTACCATAATCTAATGGTCCATTGAGCACCGATGCCCAAATTAGATGTCCATTCTCCTTGTTCAACATATAAAGTTCCATTCGGGAAGCCCATTCCTCATACATAGTCTTCACCAACATTGGTGGACGATTATCCGTACCCGAGAGGATGGACTTATCCGTAAGAGATGTATACTCCATTTCAATAAGTTAAGATTTACAAAGTTGATCGAACAATGAAATAAGGTTAAGTATTTTGTGTTGTTGTGAGTTAAAACCGAGAAACAATGTTAAAATCCCCTAAAATATGTTCTCGATAAACCAAAAATTCCAAGTCAAAATTACACATCGAAATTTTTTATGGAAAAAATTGTGATTATCGGAATGCCAGATCGGAATGTCAGATCGTAATACTTGATCGGAATGTCAGATCGTAAAACCAGATCGGAATGTCAGATCATAACACCAGATCGGAATGTCAGATCGTAATACCAGATCGAAATATAGCCCTGTCGAAATGTTGTTGGTATCGGAATGCTCAGATCGCAAAGCCCTATCGGAATGTTCAGATCGCAAAGCCCTATCGGAATGTTCAGATCGCAAAGTGGCTGACAAAATTTAAGCAGAGTAACGACTTAACAAACTTCCTTATACCCGTCGGAATCCCAGATCGCAAAGCACGATCGGAATGTCCAGATCGGAATAAGTAATAAAACCCACGATCGCAAAGTAGAAACCAATCCCTTTCCGATGGACGGTTATTGCGATGGAAGCCCAAGTACAATTGTACTTTCCGATGGATGCTTCTGCTGAAATTTCGGAATGAAGAACACCCAACTTTTTTGCACTTTTGATCCAAGAAAGATGATGTTTAAACGAAAACCAAGATACCAAGAACAGTTAACACGAATCCCTATGTTATACTACTTTAAACTCCGATCCAACACCAAAAATTTTTTTTGAAGATTCGGCTAAAAACAAACCACAATCTACGAAATGTTTAGAACACAATACTCAACACAAAAACAAACCTATATTTCATCCCAAGCTCTGATACCATTTGTAGATTTGTAAATCTATGCTTATGTTTTTAGAGAGAGAAAGAGATAGAGAAATGGTGGATTTCACACTTCTAGAGAGAGAAAGTTAAGAACAACTATGTGTAAAATAATGAAAAACCACACCCTCTCCATCAAAGGAGAGGGTTTATATACCCAAGCCTTGTGATGGGCTTGGGCTTACATTGTTGGGCCGGCCTACACATGTTGTAGGCTAGGCTTGGCTTTGTTTGTTTAAGTAAAGACATGTAACTAAACTACGAGCTATTACATGGACTATCGTTGGAGTGACCGATCCTTCTTAATACGTAAAACGTATTTCCAACAGCCTCCAAAATTTTAAGGCAAAGACTACTGCTCTAAGTTCTAAGTCGTGGGTAATGTGGTTTTTCTCATGCTTCTTTAGTTGCCTAGAAGTGTAGGCAATCACTTTCTTTCTTTGCATCAACACTGCTCCCAATACTTTATATGAGGCGTCACATATACCTCAAAGTCATCATTGCCCTCGGGCAAGGATAAGAGAGGCGCACTACACAGCTTCTGTTTTATCAATTGGAAAGTTGATTCCTCCTTTTCTCCCCAATTAAATTTTACTCCTTTCTGAGTGACTTCTGTCATGGGTTTGGCTATTTTGGAGAAGTCTTCAATGAATCGCGATAGTATCCGGCGAGGCCTAGAAATTGGCGGATCTCCGTTGGTGATTTGGGAGATGCCCAACTCTTAACGGATTCAACCTTTGCAGGATCTACGTGAATACCATCGTTGTCAATGACGTGTCCTAGGAAATGGACTCTGGGTATCCAGAACTCGCATTTGGAAAATTTTGCATATAGCTGCTCTTCCTTGCGTATTTTCAGTACTTGGGCCAGATGCTCAGCATGGTCTTGTTTGTTTTTGGAGTAAACAAGTATGTCGTCGATGAAGACTATCACGAATTTATCCAAATAGGGTTTACACACTCATTTCATGAGATACATGAATATTGACGGTGCGTTTGTCAACCCAAAAGGCATAACTCTAAATTTGAAATGACCATAACGAGTTCTGAAGGCTGTCTTAGGAATATCCTCTTCCCGGACTCTCAATTGATGGTATCCAAACCTCAGATCAATCTTAGAATACATGCTTGATCCCTGGAGTTGATCAAACAAGTCGTCAATGCGAGGTAAAGGATAGCAATTCTTTATCGTTAGTTTGTTTAATTCTCGGTAATCGATGCACATTCAAAAAGAACCGCCTTTCTTCTTGACAAACAGAACATGGGCTCCCCATGGAGAAGAGCTAGGCCTAATGAATTCTTTTTCTGATAGTTCCTGGAGTTGTTTGGCTAGTTCCTTCAATTCTGATGGTGCTAGCCTGTAGGGAGCCTTAGCTACAGGTGCAGCCCCAGGAATCAAATCAATTTGGAATTCTATCTGTCGCATTCGGGGCATACTCGACAGTTCCTCGGGAAATACCTCGTGAAAATCTCGGACAATTGGCACGTCCTCGATTCGGGTCTCCTCGGGTTTGTCTTCTTCCTCGATTTTAGAGATGTGTGCTAAGAATATAGGGCATCCTCTGGTCAAGTACCTTTGTAGTTTGGTGCAAGAAATGACACTAAGTCTAGTGTTAATTATATCAGGGTTATCATCCCCTCGTATAATCAAGGTTTCATCTCCCCAAGGTATACGAACCAGTTTTTGATCACATACAATGAACACATGGTACTTTGAAAACCAATCCATGCCAATGATGACATCAAAGCTACCAATACTTACTAGGATAAAATCGATGTTGAACGGGTGATTGGGAAGGTTTAAAGTACAGCCTCGAATGATGGTGTCAACTGTCACAATTTTTATGTCAGCTAGTTCTACCGTATAGTAGGATTCTAAGGCTGATGGAGTAATTTCCAATAATCTACTAAATTCCGTTGATATAAAGCTTCGATCTGCCCTTGTGTCAAATAGGACATATGCATATCGTTGGTTTAGTAGAAATGTACCGGTGACGATGTTGGAATTTGGATTGGCTTGGGCAGCGCCAGTCATATATACTTGTGATGGGATTCCTTTGTTGTCCTCCTTCCAGTTGGCCAACTTAGGACAATCAAGCCTCACGTGTCCAGGGGTCCCACATTCGTAACATACTACAACTTTCTTTGGCTCATGATTACTATCACTTGCGGGGTTTTGGTTTACCTTACATTGTTTTCCAGCATCATGATGGTAGTCGCATTATGAATACTTAGGTTTGGATCCTAAGTATTTCTTGTTGCGGGTTGTGGGAGTAGTGTCATTAGTTTGCTCAATGTTTTGTCTTTTGGAAGATTGTCGGTGCTGGCTACGAGTAGTTCTACCCGACTTCCGCTTGTTGTCTGTTTGTCTTTTGGACAGGTTGCGAGCTCGCTTGTTGGTCAGCTCTGTCGCAAATTCTATTGCACCTTCCACGGTAGTGGGCTGTGAAGCTAGCACACTGTCATGAATGTTGTCAGGGAGTCCGCTAACATACTTCTCAATCTTGTCACTCCTTAGAGAAAACATTCTGGTGCACATCAAGCTTAACTCTTGAAATCTTTGGTTGTACCAAAGGATATCATTGTTCTCACACTTGAGATCCCACAGCTCGACTTCCAACTTCTTCATTTCTCCTCTGGGACAATACTTTTTAGTCATCCTTTCCTGGGTAGTGGTACACATAGTCTTAAGTGCATCAATTCCCAAAAATACATGCCAGAAAAGAGAGATACAACACAAGAATGCATCAACAAAAGCTTGAAAAGAAATAAAAGTACAAAGGTCTCATGTCATGATAGCCGGGATACAACCCGTAAGCTTGTCATGACGTACAAGAAATCCGGTACATCTATACTAGTCCTGCCTAGATGATCCACTAGGTATGGTTGGTGCTGATGGTGCTGATGAAGCTGGTGGAGCTACAAATGCTCTTCGGGAACCCTGTAATGCCCGAATCGTCGCTCGGGTCTCCTTGAGCACATGGAATGCTGTCAGTAAATGGGTCCGGAGTCTATTGGTGGCTCCTCGGAGATGAGTCATCTCTACAGTATTCTCGTCATGTCGAACGGTGGCAAGATCACAAAAGATAGACAATGATTGCTCCTGAGCAGATAAGGCCGTATGGGTCTGATGCTGAGGACCCTTCATGACCGGAATACGTTGGTGAAGACGACGGTTCTCCTATATAAGCCACTTCAATGCTTTATCAGTCTTGGCCTGGACGCCCTTAGTGGCTTAGGCTTCTCTTCTCATGGTGCGGGAGAAAGTGTCACTACGATCATGGATGACGGTGTGGCCTTGTCGGCCGGCTACCACTAGATTGCAGAGCTCCGATATCTCCTTCTCCTGGCGTGCAGCCAATGCAGCAATCTGAGCCTGAACGGGATCGACATGTTTCGCTCTGGAGCCTTCCCCGGTCTCATAAGTAGAGACGGGTACGAACCTGGAGAAATAGCCCGATGATAAGAATGGAGGCACGGAAGGTGCTAGGCTAGGAAGAACCTGGTCCTCCTCCATAGAGGTCGGGGCCAGTATAGCTGATGCGGAGGTAGGAAATTGGTCCTTTGGGAGTACAGCCTCGATAGTTGGGTCATCCTCTAAATCCGAGGCTGACAACCATCCATACTGCGCCGAGCGTGGAGATGAACAAACAACTGGGGTAGGAGTTACTACGGGTAGAAGAGTCGAGGATGCAGTAGGCGGAGTCATGATGCTCTGAAATAGTATTATTTTAAGTTTGAAGTGAGTATAAGCTTATAAACAAAGAACAATATTATTTTAGATTACATGCTTTATGAAATATATCCCTTTTAAACAATTATTATAATGTTTTAAGGTTATAAAGATTAATACTTATACATACATATACGTATTATCATTTAAGCAGTTCTTTTATCAATTTGTAAGTGTGAAGTTTAGTCTAATATTACTCATATTCTCATTTTAGTATTTTATTATGTAGTGTAAAATTTTCAAGTTTAGCGTGTCTAACATATAGCAATAACTCACTAAACAATATTAATAATCAAGTTTAGTAAACATACATATATATATACAATTTGTTCACATAGCATAAAATGCCCTAAGATCTATATGCTTAACTAATACGGTCCCGAAATAAAATCCCAAAAAGATTTTTATAAGTTAGAGTCCAGTTTTAAATAAAAGAAAAATCATTTTATTTTTATTTTATTTAAAAATTTATCTGGTTCTCTATAACTAATGCTCTTATACCTGTGACACCCCGGGTAGGGTCAAAATATGCGGAAAATATCCCCAGAGATGTCACTAGGGTGGATCGATAGCATATAGTCCGTAGAACATAAGATAAAAAGTTAGTCAAATCAGATTACATGTTTATTTAAACAAATAAATAAAAATAGTTTTAAACAAGACTGTAGGTGATTGTTTTTGTTTCCCAAATAGAACCCCTGACGAGTCCTATGATGCAGATTTCTAAGATGCTGGAGACCATGCACACACCACGTACTAACATCATATTCCTATGCAAAACATACTAACGGGGGTCAACATAAAGTTGGTGAATTTACAGATTTTAACAATTAATTAGTTTGGACATACAATAATCATAGAAGTAATAATGCACAAAGCATTCTTACTAAAATATAAATAACATTTGTTTATTATTAGAAACTGAAGCTTAACCCCATAGTCCTCAAGAGATGAGGACGTAGTGTCTTACAAAAAGACACCCATTCCAGTTCCAACATGGTATACGTCTGTTGTCCCGGCCAAGGCATAGTGAGCATGACTCACCCCGACGGGGATGGTCAATCCCTAATAGATCTATTTATAACATTCAGGCGATTTACAACAATTTAACAGTTTCAATAATAATCAATCATAATCAGTTTTATACAATCCAGTTGTGTCCAATATATGTTTGCATATTTTCTTTCACAAAAGGGAAAGTTTTATCAAATAGTTTATATGGGGCTGTAAACTCACCTGGGAGTAGGCAATTGATGTTTAGTACGAATATCCAATTAAAGTTCACGCCAAAGTTATGCCTAATCAGATAGTACAATTTTAATAGATAGTACAAAGAACATATATGTATGCTTATACGGATTTTATTCAGTTCATTCATACTATGGTATTTATCTAAAATAACTGTAGTTCAAGTAGCATCAATATTCATTTCTAGGTAAACATAAAATGTTTAACTATTAATATCAGTTATCATACATGTATTAACTTATATTAATTTTCTTAGTTAAGTAGACATAAAATGTTCTACTTAAATATTAACATTCAATTTATCCAACGTTCATATAAATTTTATTTTCTAAAAGTATATGAGTTTATGTATGAGTAACACATATTCATAATTGTTTATACAATTATTTCCTAAAGTAAAAATAAAAAAAAATATAATATTTTATTTTTCTTTAAAGTTTTCATAAATTATTTTAATATTTATAAAATAATTTAATGTTAAGAATTTATACCATAGTTCTTATGTTCTAAGTATTTTAATTATGATTTATTATAATTAAAATAGATTTTAGGGTTAGGGCTTGGTAATGTTTCGGGATATGGCAAAACTAGTCCCTCTATATTTTAAACAAGTGTAACTTTCGGATTTTACATAATTAGTACCTAGGGTTTGTTAAAGTTTCAGCATATGGCAGATTTGGTCCCCCTAGTTTTATCTAGGTTTTGTAACTTTACCAAAATTACAAAAACAGCCCCAAGTGCTTCTTTAAGTTTCGGTAAATTACAAAAATAGTCCTTAGGGTTTTAAAATGACAAAATGTAACGGTCCCTAGGTTTTAATTTGCCACGGATAGTAATTATTAAACCCAAGACTTTTGGGTATTTACATTTTCAGTCCTTGTGCTTACTGGTTTATCAAAACAAGTTTTATAAGTTACGGTTTTAGTCCTTAAGTTTTATATGTTGTCATTTTCATCCAAAAAGTTTTTATAAGTTATATTTTTTATTATAAAAACTTTTGTTTAACATTCAAAATAGTATATGAGCTCATTAAATGGGATAAACATCTAATGGGCTATTTTAGTGGGCTTAACTATATTTTAAAGTCCTTTAATTAGTTAAATGGGCCTAAGTGTAATCTTAAGTCCATTAAGTTACTAGGATTTATTAAATGGGCTTATTGGGTCCATTAAGTTTTAAATTTAACACTTCATGGGCTTAGATAGTCCATTAACACTACTTTACACTTTATGTAAGTTTTAACTTAGGATATTCTTATAAGCTTGTCTTTAGTTTATTCATATTTAGTTTTGAATCTAAAATAGAAGAATAAAACACATACTTTGTTTTATGTGATGTACCAATTTAGATCTAGGTATGTTACAAGGTTTTATACAAGTCATAAGTTCTAATCATGAGCTTAAGACCCACGGCTATGATTACCATAGTTTATTAAGGTGTGTCAAGTCTTGTTTTAAGATTGCATGTACTTGCAAGTGTTTCAATATTAAGATCTAGCTATGTATATAATAAGGAAAACAATTCAAAGTCCATGTACACCATATATATCTTATGGTTAGTCATTTAATCTTGGTATTTACAAGATATGTTTTTTAGCTAGTTTCATATTTACCATTTAACCATAAATCTAGGTTCTACATATACATGCATGTATACTAAAAGATCATCTAAGTACACATATAACATTTTAGTGATTTTCTATAGTCCATTTATCATGTAATGATACGTATTCCATCATTTAAACTTAGCACATAAATTATGTATTTATTAATCATATATGCTGTAACCTTCTAGGTCATGGTTTTCATGGTTCTTGAGTTACACATGTTTATTTTATGAGATCTATGATTATTTGTTAACCAAAGTCCCATAAAGTAAGATTTGTAACCCTTGCTACATTAAGTTTATAAAATTTTTTCATATGATTTTAAATCAAGTTTAAACATGTAGTACTAATCATAGATTTCTTATTAAAGGATTTTTAACCATGATTAATGGTACACAAAAATAGGCCGTGACCTTTAAGGTCATGGCTATTACCAAATCTTGATTTTTGACAAGTTATATACATGTGTTTATAGATGGATGATGATGCATGCAAGTGAAAAAAAACATAAGGAGTATACCTTTCTTGCCTAGATGTTACCAAGGAAGATCTATATGAACAAGGGGGTTAGAGATCTATTCAAGATGATGAAGGAGACTATAAATATTAACCAAGCCGTGACCTTTAAGGTTCGGCTAGGGCTTGGTATAATACTTCCTAAGATGATGATGTTACCAAAAGACAGGTGATTACTTTGGGACAAGGATCTAGTAGATTAGATGAACAACCTTGGATTTTTGGTGGCTTATAGCCGAAATGTTTGAGAGAGAAAAGGGAAAGGAGAGTCAGATCTAGTTGAGAGAGAATGTGAAGAGTGAGAGAGAGAGGGTTTTCGGCTAAAAAGGGGGAAAGAGAATGCAAGGCAAGTGTGATTACCTTGGTAAGGACATTTATGCCAAGTGTTGACACTTATGTTTCCAAGGCATGACACTTGTGTTTCCAAGGCATCTCTTCACCTTCCACATAAGGGGTGCGTGTCATTCTTAGCCAAAGAGGGAAATGGGCTCAAGTTGTGAGCTTGTGTTGGGCTAGCACACAAAGGTAGAGGATTTTGGGCTGGTCCAAAGTGTGTATGTATGTTTATAATGTACACATACATTTATATATATGTAGTACAACCTCATACAACATTTTCCCATAATTTATTTAAGTGTTGGGCATACATAGTTGTTATAACTTTCAATACTTGTTATCCTAGTCTTATGTACCACGTTTAGTTATGCAACATATCACCATAGCAAAGTAGTTGTAGAAGTATAAGTACATAGTGGTCAAGCTCACACACAACCTATAGAAGTACAACACATGAGTGATTATTCTAGAATTTATGGGTTGATCTTATTACATAAAATCATGGTAAAATCGCGGATTTACAGTAAGACTGATAAGTAAATTGCAGCGGAAATCTATGTATAATCTGAAAAGTCTGAATTATAAATAGTAAAGCTGTAAAACCCGCATTAAGAACCTATGAACAATACACGTGAACAGTAACTTACGAAAACACGATAAAATTTGAACTTTCCATTTATAATATTAATACACGTTCCACGACATAAATAACGAACAATCATGAATATTATAAATGTGACACGTTCACGAATACCAAAATCACAAATAATAAATCACGAATACACACGTTAATTATTTAACACACGAAGAGCTACGGGTTTACCCCATGGTGGGCCCCTATGCCGCGGCCAAGACAAAGAAAGAGGCCGAGTGGGCCTTTTGGCCCAAAACCAATTTTAATAAAAACATCTGGAGGAAACCTTTTTCATTATTTTAGGTTTACAGAAAAAATTTTCCTCTTCCTCCTTGTTTCACCATAGCCGTCAGCCACATCAAAGAAAAGGTCAAACCCAAACGATTTTTGTGTTCATTTAATTATTTGTGATCACCTCGTCATTCTACATGCATTGGTATATTCAAAAACATTTTCTTTTCATTTTTATTTTCTTATGATTTCATGTTTAAAATTAATTAATCACATGAACATGTAAAGGAATAACCTATGATTAATTAATTTTGTCAAGGGTGCGTTTGGTTTGTGGTTTGGACCGATCGAGACAACGAGACCCCAAGGGGGTGCTCGACTTGTTTTATTCACCACCACCGAGATCCCCAAGGGGCTCGACTTGGTTGGTTTTCGGCTCGGCGCAGGTAAGAAACCCCGACCGAAGGTCAGGGTGTGTTTGTTGTGGCTTTCGGTTGGAGTCGAGGCACCACCGAGACCCCAATGGGGCTCGGTTAGTTTTGTTGATCGCACCCGAGACCAAAGGGACCCCGACTTAGAGTCGAGGTATGGTTACATGTTTAGTTGATTTAAGTAGTGTCAATCGAGATCCCTCCAAGGTCTCGGTGGGACTTTGTTTATAGTTTATTTGGTTCGGCTTAATTAAAACACGGGCTCGGGATTCGACTTTTTATAAAAACTATTTTTATAAGTCATGTTTTATTAAACTTAGGTTCATTAATTTATTAAAATTAATTCATGTATAACCTAAGGTATTTATACTTAGCCATTTTAATTAAAAATATATTTTAATTAAAAGCATATAACGTATAGTTTAATTTAGTTAACCAGTTATTTAATTAACCAACTATAACCATGACTTGTAGTGTACTAAATTAACTTCACTTATTAATTATAATTCAGCTTCATTCTAATTATGGAAACTTACTATTCTTGGGAACTTTCTATTTTTGGAAACTTACTATTTATGAAAACCTGCTATCTTTAGGAAGTTACTTAGTATTACAATACAAGTATTATAATACACTAATACATGAATAATACACAACAGAACATCAGAATAACTACAGTTAACACAATAAACAGTAAAACATGACATAATACATATAACAAGCTAATAACACACGGAACCAGTAAAACACTTGTAATTCAGACAACTCATACACGTCCATATTTCTTATGTAGTGTTATCTGTCAAGGCGGATTAGTCTTCATTGTTTCCGTTAGCTTCTACTAGACATAAGGTACGGATTTCCCGCCCTTCAATAAGGACAATCTCTTCCTTCATTAGGATTTCCCATATGTAGCCAACTGTTTTCCCCAGTATTTACAGATTAAATGCTTATGTTTTATTAGTTACCTTAGCCATATACATGCATGACCAGTTTCACCTAGTTATGGAGGTACCATAACCATAACACTAGAGGCACTAGTGTTACGACTTCACCACGGCGGAGTGATAGCTCGTGGCGTCCCTGTTCAGTTATTTGGCCATTATATTATTATATAATCATGTGGGGCGTATGGGTGCATCCTAGTTACATGTTTCAGTCAGGATTTCATGGTGAATGTGATGTGTTCCTTGCATCCTTCACAAAGAGTTGATCCCTCCTACCCACTTACCAGTTAATTAGAGGCAACCCTTCTAATTGCATTATGAGGTCTCCCCTCAAGTATTCATGCACGTTGTTGACCTCATGACCTATATTGGCTCTAATGGTACATTAACTAATACAGATTTTCATAAGTAAGATAAGCTATGTTTTCAGAACTAAAACCAGTTAACATGACAGACAACTAGGTTTTCCAGGACTTATTCATTTATGTTGCCATTCAGGATATATAATCTTTATATGTTTCTATAATCTATGTTTTTCATGCTTTATTGTATATCCGTGCACTGAGCGGTATGCTCAGCCTTCTTCTTTTCCATGTTCCCAAACGGCAGGTACCCAAGGACGCAAGTAGGAACTCCAGAGTATGTGCATTCGGATTGGAAGTTATCCGGCCTCTTTTACATTATGCATTTATTCCTACTTTATCATACTTTACTTCTTTTGGAAATTGTTTAGTCCTTTCCATTTACAGTACTTATATTGCTTGTTTGTGAGTTACTAGACTACCGATGTTTGACTCCGGTATTTCTATTTATGGTCATGAATGTTTAGACATTTACCTTGCATGCTTTGATGATACGCCATAAGTTACTGTAGCACTCTATCCTTTTAAATAAGGTGTTACAATTATGGTATCAGATCCAGGTTTCGACCTATAGCTCTGTAAAACATGACCTGTGACTTACGGGTAGTCACCAGTGTCTTCCTAGAACTGACAGTTTGTTTTCATGCATTCATTCATTTTCATTTTCATTTCATGCATTAATATCATTGTAGCAGGTTTATGACTAAGTAATGGTTGGTACAAGACTGGCCCTATTTAGTGGCATATGCTTTTATCGAAACTTTTAACTTTGGGACCGGCCCATTGGCGTCCCCGCGCCATGTCTTTTATTTTGAGTGAACTGACCATAGGCGTTCACTTCCGTTCATATAAAAGTTTTATAAACTGCATCATGCATTTTTACATTGTTTCATGCATTATAAAATGCTTCTTTGATTTATACATTTTTCATCCATTTTTATGTTATCTCACTTCAGATTTCAGATTTATGTTGCATTTTGTTGTTTAAACTGTCAGGTGGTGAACAATCGCAATAATCCATATTTGACAACAGTTGTCAATGCAGCTCTGCAAGCCCTCCTTCCCCAACTTTGCAATGAAATCAGGGATGAACTTCAGGCAGAATTCCAGGCTCATGGTAATCACAATAACCCTCCTCCTCCTCCACCGGTTACTCTTATGACTTGGTTGGAGAGATTCAACAAACAGCGACCCCATTCGTTTGAGCAGACTGACAACCCCAACGAGGCTAAAGATTGGATTTCTCACATCGAGAAGATTTTCGATGCAACGGGTTGTGATGGTGTTTTCAAGGAAAGACTGGCTTGCTATAAGTTTGAAGGTGATGTGCTATAGTGGTGGAAATCGGTCAAGCAGTCCAACGGTGGTGACAATTGGGTTGCACAACTGACATGGGACTGGTTTAAGGAGCTCCTCCTTAATCAATACATTCCACATGATAAACATGAGAAGCCCAAGAGGGACTACCACAACATTCGGCAGATTACTGGTGAAAACAACAATAAATTCATGCAAAGGTTTCTCCGGTTAGCAGGTTTTCTGGGTCCAGCCGCAGGAACTGCTTCGGAGCAGGCTGAGAAGTTTTGCTGGGCACTTCGCACTTCGGTTGCCAACAACCTGGTATGTGCTACTTTCACTATAGTGGCATAGGTGGCCGATGCAGCCCGAAAGCTCGAGATGCTTCAGGAACGAGAGGAGTTCGGTGATGACAGAGCTGTGAAGAGGTATCTTCAATCACTAATTTTAAACAATTCATTTCCATCAATATTATTCATTTCATATAACCCTCTGTTCAACAATATATATATTCTAGGCAGAAGACTGACGACCGTAAGACTGCGGTCTCTCAGCAGCAAGCATCCAAGGGAAACGGTCAAACTAACGACCGTTCTGGTTCTGAGAGGCGTGGCGGTAACGATAGTTACTGTAACAACGCTAACAACTCGAACAACAACAGGTCCCTACATTAACCTTCTTTCATGTTCAACTATTTTATGTTATGGTATTCTGACACTCCAACAATTGTTAATTCAGGAACAATGGTAACGGTAGGGATCAGGACCGTAGGGGTTCACAACCTAACCGTTCTACCTCATCTGGTAAATTTTACACCTTCTATGTAATCATTTTATGTTCCACAATCATGTCTCATGCATGTAACTCTTAAACAGTCTCTCAGCTAACTAGGACGCTTACTGTAGGATTCACGCATCCTGTCTGTCCTACTTGTTCGCGCAGACACTCTGGTATTTGTCGCCGAGGTACTGGTGGTTGTTTCAAGTGTGGCCAACAAGGCCATCAGCAGAAGGACTGTCGCCAGGGTGAGATAGAAGGCACCTCTAGACTCGCCGACACCAAGCCAACTCCTACTTCTGGTCGCGTGTTCAATACTACCCGAGATCAGGCGAATAAGACTTCAGGTAGCATCACCGGAAATCTCTTTATGAATGGTTTGACAGCATGTGTTCTATTTGATACTGGAGCGACGCATTTAGTCATGTCCACTACTTTTGCTGTACGTGTTAGGATTTCCCCGATGCCTTTAGATAATGCCTTATGCATTTCCACGCCACTTGGGGACTCTGTGCGAATCACTCAGGTGTACAGAGATCTTCCCCTAGAATTTGATGAGAAGATCCGTAGAGTTGACGCACTTCCTTTGGACATGTGCGATTTTGACGTAATTTTGGGCATGGACTGGTTATCCAAACACTAGGCCACGATTGACTGCCACACTTATCAGGTTATCTTTGGTGATGTTAAATCTTCAGAGTACGTACACCATGGTTTTCTGCCAGGGAGGTCAGTACATATTGTTTCATCCATGCAGACGCGTGCATTGCTATCACACGGCTGTCAGGGCTTCATAGCCAATATTCATGACATTACTTGTTGGAAATACGTTTTACGTATTAAGAAAGATCGGTCACTCCAACAATAGTCCATGTAATAGCTCGTATTTTAGTTATTTATCATTACTTAACCAACAAGACCAAGCCTAGCCTACAACATGTATAGGCCGGCCCAAATGTAAGCCCAAGCCCATGACAAGGGCTTGGGTATATAAACCCTCTCCTTAGATAGAGAGGGTGTGTGGTTCTTCATTTTTACACATAGTAAACTTTTGTTTCTCTCTCTAGAATTGTGTGAAATCCACCATCTTTCTATCTCTTTCTCTCTCTCTAAAACATAAGCAAGATTTACACATCCTACAAATGGTATCAGAGACAATTAAGTCCCGGGAATGCATATCTCTCCATATAGGATAATGATGATGAATAATTGAAACAACCAAACAATTAAACATCGAATCAGTAGTGTACCGTTTAGAGATTGATACCGCCACGAGTTAAAACACTGATTTTCTCTGCGGTTATGACAAATGTCATCCCGGAATGTCTTCAAATCAAAAGAAGGTATGAAGTTCATCACGTGTACTCGTTGTGCGTTCAATGTGTCTTCTTCTACCCCCTTGATGGTTTCAAGTTATGCATACTAGAAAGAATCAAGACATTTCTTCCCCCACATAGTTGAAGAAAATAAACTAATCCCAAGTATGAAGCTCAAATACTGAAGTAGACACTTTATCCCATTCATGAAGTAGACACTTTTTCTCGGGCAAGGTTTACTTTAAAACCTTGTAAGGGATCAAGTTTACTTTATAACTTGGTCTAACACAAATCAATGTACGTTACAGTGCATTTATTTGTTAAAACAAGAGAAGTCTTGTTTTTATGAAGCTATCATCTCTACAACCATAGCAATCTACAATTGGTATCTACATACTCAACGATGCGACTACTCAAACGACGACTACATCTCTTTCAATAGAACACGGGTCAACTATTGAGGGGGAGCAATTGTCAAGCATTCAGAATCTTTGATGCCGAACGTGCCTAGTTCACAAGTTGGTGTCAAGACAACAATACCAATCGTACATGTGGTGTCAAGCGATGACTTCAGACGTGACGAGGCGACCAACATATGCTGACAAGAACCATTTGATCTTTTCATATGATGTTCTCATCAATCAGGTCCAACCTTGTCAATTCTTTTCTAATATGGTGAATATGTGATCATGTTACTAATAGATATCATATCTCATACCATTTGATATCATGAGGATTAAAACGGACTTGCATTTTTTTCCCAAAACCTTTGTTAAAACTTCATTAAATCAATTGATATTAAAAACATCGATTGGGTTAATATTTTTAATATGGGGGAGTAAATGTGATTTAATATGGGAAATTATCAAAAATGGTTTGACTTAACGTGATGGCTCATCCCGACATGTGCGAAATGTTTTCGAATATCGTGGCATATGTTAAAGGGGAGCAAAACGGATTTGTACATCAAAAATGGATTTCATGGTGATTTATACTTACCCACAACCTATCTATTTCACGACGATGAAGATTGTGGTGACATAAGGATGGTAGGATAGGTTAAGTCCTATGATTCTTCCAGAACCGGAGGAATCTTCCCAAGGACATTCCATAGCTAGAAATAGTAGTCCTTAGGAAAGTTGGAGAAAAGATTGTGAATGTAGCTGAATGCCGACCAAGTACTTAAGTTAGCACTGGAACAATCACAACAAGGTGCTAGTTATGACGTATTGGTAACCATTGAAGGGGTTGAAGAATGAAAAAGAATTGTAAAGATAAAGGGTGTAAAGAAATAAGCCTTCCTTATAACTTAGGCAGAAACCGGGTCAACACACATGCTATTGAGATCATTTTAATGATGCTCGATATTGAAGATAGACATCATGGACCCAGTGATGCAATGCACAACCCATCCCAGCTAACTCAAATATCTCTCAAAAGGTATTTGTTTTAATCACACGGAGACAACGCATTATCTATCGATTTATTCACTCTGAATAATAGGTATTAAAATGGTGGCACTCCTCTCCAGCCTCCGATCACTGAAATCCAAAATGCACGATCGAGTCTAGAGCCATTTAAGATTATCAAATATCTCATTAGGACACACTTTCATATTTCCTTGCTTCTTCACACACTGTGAAAAGTAAGAAAGATCTTAAGAGTCCTATGCAAAATCTTCATGATCTTGCCTGAACATCCGAGTAATACGAAAGTATTTACAATGAAGATGGAAATCCTTCTTGAGTGAATATCAAAAAGCTCATGGTAGGTGACTTGTGTGATTCTTTATGAATCAAACTTGTGATAACTAGAAAGCAACAGTGGTTTAATTCTTAACTGAATTTAAACACGTTCCAGGCCTCTACGCAATATCTTAGTGATCTTGCCAGAACACTCAGAGTGATACCTTAGTGTTCACAGTGATGAGTGGAAATCCTTCTAGTGTTAACCTTAAACAACACTTGGTAGGTAACTTGCAAGATTCAATATGAATCAAGCTCGTGACAACTGGAAAGCAACGATGGTGCGATTCTTTAATGAATCAAACCTGTTCCAAGGATCAGAATTGACGGCTTCAATCATGCGGATAATTTTATCCAAATGATTCACTCTTTACGTTCGCAGTCAACTTTGGACGGTCGAGTAAAGAGAACGGGTTTACCCGCGAAATCTTGTCAAGGATATTTTTAATTAAATCTACCTGCCACAAGTACGATATATTATATCGTCCAACGGTCTTCACCGACCGGAGGTAAAATGCTACCGAATTAGAATGAAATGTTCAAAGCCATTTCGTTCGTGTCTACTTATGTTGCGGCATTTGAAGACGGTGGCGTTGCAAAATCCGAGAAGAAGTCGTCCCCGCATGCTTATACTTTTTGCACTTAATACTTCAATAAATTCAAGAAAGCCTAAAAGTTAAGTCTTCCGTTGTATCAAACTCTGAAGCTTTCAAGAATTACAAAGGTATAAGTATGTGGGACATGGTGTCACGAGGAGGCGAAGATCACAAGTGATGGATGCACAAGATTAAGGCAAGAGGTTAATGCTAAAGATTGATATCAAATATCACATCAGCATGTTCACCAGAAAAGAAAAAGAAAAGAAAGACGAAGACTGCGAGCTCAAGACAAGCATAGTATGATAGGTTTATCTTATTATTGTAACTTGGGTAATGCCCTTGTTTGGAGTGACCTCCCTTAGGGGGAGATTGTTGGAAATACGTTTTACGTATTAAGAAGGATCGGTCACTCCAACAATAGTCCATGTAATAGCTCGTAGTTTAGTTATTTATCTTTACTTAACCAACAAGACCAAGCCTAGCCTACAACAAGTGTAGGCCGGCCCAAATGTAAGCCCAAGCCCATGACAAGGGCTTGGGTATATAAACCCTCTCCTTAGATGGAGAGGGTGTGTGGTTCTTCATTTTTACACATAGTAAACTTTTGTTTCTCTCTCTAGAATTGTGTGAAATCCACCATCTTTCTATCTCTTTCCCTCTCTAAAACATAAGCAAGATTTACACATCCTACATTACTGCCGAGTCTCCATCGATCCAAGATCATCCTATTGTGTCAGAGTTTCCTAACGTATTTACAGATGAACTTCCGGTCATACCACCTGTTCGTGAAGTTGAGTTTCGAATCGAGCTCATACCAGGTGTAGAGCCGATTTCCAAAGCTCCTTACCGTATGGCTCTTATAGAGCTTAAGGAACTAAATGATCAGCTGCAGGAACTTCTAGAACGAGGTTTTATCCATCCCAATGCATCGCCATGGGGTGCACCGGTACTGTTCGTGAAGAAGAAAGACGACAGCATGCGTTTATGTATAGACTATCGTGAGCTGAACAAGATCACGATCAGGAATCGTTATCCTGTGCTGCAAATTGATGACCTATTCGATCAACTTCAGGGCCCCATCCATTTCTCTAAGATCGATCTGAGGCCCGGCAACCATCAGTGACGGGTTAAAAAGCAGGATATCTCCAAGACTGCTTTCCGTGCACATTATGGGCACTACGAGTTCGTAGTCATGCCATTCGGACTCACTAATGCTCCAGGTGACTTCATGGATTTGATGAACCGTGTCTTCCATGAGTTTCTGGAAAAGTTTGTTATTGTGTTCATTGATGATATCTTGGTATTCTCCAAATCCAAGGAGGAACATGAGGAACACCTTCGTACAGTCTTACAAATTCTTCAAAAGAAGCAGCTGTATGCTAAGTTCTCTAAGTGTGAGTTCTAGTTAACCAAGGTGGCATTTCTGGGCCATATTGTATCTGTAGAGGGGATCACCATGGATCCTACCAAGGTTGAAGCTATCACTAAATGGCCGAGACCTACATCTGCAACAGAAGTTAGAAGTTTTTTGGGTTTAGTTGGCTACTACCGCAGGTTTGTAGAGAACTTTACGCAGTTAGCCTTACCTTTGACTAAGCTGATGAGGAAAGGAGAGAAACTCGTCTGGACGGAAGAGCGAAAGAAGAGATTTGAAGATCTTAAGCAGAAGTTAGTGTCTGCACCTATTCTTACTCTCCCATTTGGCTCAGGTGGATTTCAGATATATTGTGATGCTTCAGGAAAGGGTTGAGGCTGCGTTCTCATGCAACATGGGATGGTTATTGCATACGCATCACGACAGCTGAAACCTTATGAAGAAAACTATCCTACTCATGATTTAGATCTTCCAGCAGTAGTTTTCGCATTGAAGATCTGGAGACATTATTTGTATGGTGAATCATGTGACATATTCACCGACCACAAGAGTCTCAAGTACATCTTCACCCAAAAGGAACTGAACATGAGACAGAGGAGATCGTTAGAGCTATTGAAAGAATACGACACCAACATTCAGTACCATCCTGGTAAGGCGAATGTGGTGGCAGATTCTCTAAGCAGAAGGTCCGGTATGATTGTTGGCATTTGGATTGCAAAGGAGATCATTCGTGACCTAGAGATGACTGATATTGAGTTTTGTGTACGAGGACAACATGGTTAATAGGCTAATCTTAGAGTGGAACCAGACTTACATTCTAGGATCAAGTAAGCTCAGAAGGACGATGGTGATATTTGGGCTATTATTCAGAACCTTGATCAGCATACAGAGTTTTGTGTTGACGACGACGGTATCTTATGGCAGGGCACTAGACTAGTGGTTCTTAATGACTCTACTCTCAGGGAAGCTGTGTTGACTGATGCTCACAGTTCTCCATTTACCATACATCCTGGTTCTACCAAGATGTACCACGACATCAAGCAACACTTTTGGTGGAGTGGTATGAAGCAGGATGTTGCCACCTTCGTTTCTAAGTGTATGATCTGCCAACAGGTGAAGATCGAACATCAGCGAGCTAGTGGTTTACTACAACCATTAGATATTCCAGCATGGAAATGGGACAAAATCTCTATGGATTTTGTTACTGGTCTTCCGGTTACACATAAGAAGAATGACGCTATCTGGAACATTGTGGATAGGTTGATTAAATCTGCTCATTTTCTGCCGATTCGCAAGGAGCATCCTTTCAGCAAGTTAGCAGACACATTCCAGAGGGAGATCATGAGACTTCATGGTACTCCATCAGAAATCATCTCTGACAGAGATCCCCATTTTACATCACGTTTGTGGCAGAGTCTGTAGAAAGCTTGGGGCACCAGACTTAAGCTCAGCACTGCCTTTCATCCTCAGACCGACGGACAGTCGGAACGTACCATTTAGACATTGGAGGACATAATGAGATCGTGTGCTATAGAATGGTCAGGAAGCTGGGATGATTATATATTCCTAGTAGAATTCGCATACAACACAGCTGGCACGCTGGCATCAAGTGTGCTCCCTTTGAGATGTTGTATGGCAGAAAGTGTCGCGCCCCAATCTGCTAGGATCAAGTGGGCGAACGACTGGTTGAAGGTCCAGAGATGATTGAAGTGACCAATGAGAAGGTCACTGTCGCCAAGGCAAAGCTTCAAGAAGCTCTTGCTCTTCAGAAGAGCTATGCTGATAAACGTCGTAGAGATGTTTCTTTCAACGTGGGTGATCACAGTTTCCTCAAGGTATCACCTGCACGAGGAGATAGACGTTTTGGAATCAGAGGGAAGCTCAGTCCTCGCTTCATCGGACCGTTAGACATCATAGAACGCGTTGGTGAAGTGTCATACTGTTTAGCGTTATCGCCTCAGCTATCACACGTTCACAACGTGTTCCATGTGTCCTTACTTAGAGGATACAACTATCATCCAGTTCATGTAGTCCAGTATCCACTTGATCAGACTCGAGAGGATCTTTCATATGTCGAAGAACCCAAGAGAGTTATTGAACGACAAGATCGTGTCATGCGGAGGAAGACGATCCCTTTCGTCAAAATCCTCTGGAGGGATCATCCTGAGCGGGAAGCCACTTAGGAGACGGAGGAGTCTATACGGACTTCTTACCCTCATTTCCTGTTCTAATTCGGGTATGTTTTCTTTCAGTTTACGTTTCTCTAATTCGAGGACGAATTGTTCTTTTAGAGGGAAAGAGATGTAAAACCCGCATTAAAAACCTATGAACAGTATACGTGAACAATAACTTACAAAAACACGATAAAATTTAAACTTTCCATTTATAATATTAATACACGTGTCACGACATAAATAACGAACAATCATGAATATTATAAATGTGACACGTTCACGAATACCAAAATCACGAATAATAAATCACGAACACACACGTTAATTATTTAGCACATGAAAAGCTACAGGTTTACCCCATGGTGGGCCCCTATTTCGCGGCCAAGACAAAGAAAGAGGCCAAGTGGGCCTTTTGGCCCAAAACCAATTTTAATAAAAACATCTGGAGGAAACCTTTTTTATTATATTAGGTTTACAGAAAATTTTGTCCTCTTCCTCCTTGTTTCACTATAGCCATCTGCCACATCAAAGAAAAGGGCAAACACGGACGATTTTTGTGTTTGTTTAATTATTCCTGATCACCTCGTCATTCTACACGCATTGGTATATTCAAAAACCTTTTCTTTTCATTTTTATTTTCTTATGATTTCATGTTTAAAATTAATTAATCACATGAACATTTATATGAGCAAAAACTCATATCAATTAATCAACAAAACACCCTAAAACACATAGCGAATACCTAACTTTTGTGCTATAAAAGCAGTATTATGTGGTATGTTCTTTGTGTGTGATCAAATAGGTAAGAAGGATACAATTTCAAGCAAACAAGAAGTAATCAAGCTTAATTGGATATGAAAAAGACAAAGAAGGATTAAGAGTGACAAGACTTTGAAGAACAAGGACCTATCTTGACAACATTTCAAAGACGAAGGACCAAAAGTGTACATTTTCCATAGTCAAGATCAAAGTCAAACATGGTCAACCATAAAGATAATCAAGTCAAAGGGTCATAAGAAGCAAGATTGCAAGTTGAAGGATCATTTTTGCCAAAGGAATGAAGAGTCTAGCTCAAATTACCAATCTGCCAAGTCAAGGGACTAAAACTGCCAATTTGCAAAGTTAATTAGGGTCTTAATCCGTGTGAAAGGGTTTAAACCAATGAGAAGCAAGGAAAAGGGTGACACGGATCACCACCTCACCCCACTCACAGCCGACACATTAATTAAGCCAATCACAACAGTGTGATCCACAACTCTTCCTTTTGGCCAATCAAATTTCAGGAAATGGATAATGATCTGTGTGTAATTTCTCCACCAACAACAACATGACACGTGTCTTCCTTCTCCAAACAAAAATTTGCCAGAATCGGGATTTGGCTAGAGTGCATTTCAGAAGGAGTTATAAACATCAAAGTTGATCAAAATCCAAAGACGAATCCATCCCATCAACTCAATTAACATAAAATTAACTCAATCAATAATCCCCAATTATGTTCTTCACCTGCAAAAATCAATTAGCAAAATTGGGACAGGTGGAGCTCATTGATTGGCCTGGACACGTCACTCTCCCCAATAACTTTACTTTTCCATTCTATAAATAGGGCTAAAAGTTCTCATTTGTAGCAAGTTAGCTAGTGTGAAAACACACACACTAGATTTTAATTCTCTCCCTCATTCTGTTATTAGCAGTTGTAGTTAACAACTCTCAAAAGCTTGACAACCTTTTGAGAGTTTTTTAGGTAGTTGTAACAAACCTTGTAACCACTTTTCACTCATTATCAATAAAATTCAAATTTCCCTCCAATTCTTTCGTTGCTTACCTACTGTTCATTCTCCATTGTTATTGGTTTGTTTCTAATGATCATGAGTGATCATTAGAAGCCTTGTTGAAGATTGTTGCTGTTGAGTTCATCCTATAGCTGAGTTCTTAGTTCTGATCATCCATTTTCAAGCATTGAAGATTTCCAGTCCATTAATGGCGGTTAAGTGTTGATTAGTTGTTGATTGTTTGTTGATTAGTCGGTACTAGTGCTAAGGTGGTGGTTTAACACTAGCTAGATAGCTCAGCGCTACTCTACTCCCCAAAGGAGGCTTCTATATGCAAGGTGTACATTTTCTTGATTTTTGTTCCTCTAAACAGTTGAATGCATGCTCAATTCATAGATTAAGACTTGTTTATTGAATGATCAAAGGTGTTTAGCTATTACTTGAGTTGTGGTGATTGATTGTATAGCTTAATTCTAGTATAGCCTTTGTTCTCTAGCCTATATCAGCATTCTGTTAAGTGTTTTTAGCTGTAAGTTTTGCTAGCCTGGCATTTGTAATATAAGTGTGTTACAAGCTTGAGTTTAACCTGTCTTCATCACAATTTGGTAGATACAGTTAGCCTGATACCACTCATAAATCAGTTATAATTCTAGCTTAATTTCATTGAATTAAGTTTCATTAAAATCAGTAACTAGTGTTTGGCAATAGATTTTATAGTATAATCTAGTGTTAATTCTAGCTCTAATCTTGTTAATCTTTGGCCACTTAGTCATTTCAAGTCAAGTTTAGTAGATGTCAGTACATTTCAGGGCAAAATCTTTGGTCAAATAGGTAATTGCATAAAAATACTTTGGTTCACTTTGGTTCAAAAGCTGATTTTAGAAAGTATGCATTTTCAAATCATTGCTAAAGCTTTGTTTCTTGATGAAAATCCTTAAAACCAGTTTCTAGTTATCACTTAACATCTGTAGTTTAAGCCCTTAATAGGAATTTCTACAGTATCCAGAAATAAGCTAGAAATAAGCACTTAAGTAAGCCATTGAGCAAATTTAATTCTCTGTGATAAATAGCTTAACTGTTTTCTCATACCAGCTTATCCACTTCACAAACTTGCCCATTTTCTTTCACAAATCACTTCAAAAAGTGTTACTGGTTTAGATTTGAAGTTTTCAGATTTTTGGATTTTTGGTCAACAAAAGTCAACATAAGCTCAATTTAGCTTATTTTCATTTTCTGAGCTTATTAATGGACCATATTTGATGAGACAAGACTTCCCCTTCTTCTTTTGAGCTGATTAACAGGTTTTTGCTTTAAAATCAAGTTGTGGACGTTTGGCTTATTAGATAGCTTATTTTGTGCTTATTAGAAATAGCTTATTAGAGATTCAGTTAGTTTCAGGTTATTTCCTCTTACAAGTCTAGCTGAATTTCAATTTTAAGTCTTTTAAAACTGGTTTGAGCTTATTTGGTGAAGAAACGAGCTCAAACGAGCTTATTTTGTTCCCTATCCCGTTTTTGTTATAAATCTTTTGTAAATTGCATTTTGGTCCTTAGTTTGTTATACAGTTTTCATTTCAGGCTAATTACCCACTTTATTAGGTTTTGCAAGATATTAGTCCTTCTATTTTCAAGTTAGTTTAAAATGGGTTAGTTAGTTTACAAAAGTTGTTAAAGTTAGTTACTTTGTTAAGTTGCATTTTCACATTTAGTCCAAATTGTTAACTGTTTTTGCATAAATAGTCCTTAGACTTTTAGACTTTGTATTGTTGGCATTTAATTTTCATAGAATTTACATTTTCAGTCCTTTCATTTTGTAGAATTTACATTTGTGATTTTAATTGAATAAAAATTTGGTTTGTGCAATTTGTTTTACGTATAAGTAGAATTGTATTTTTCATTTTAGCAAGGAGTTATTTGAATTAGAAGTAGAATATCCAAATACTTTTACCAACCAAGAACAATTATAAACTCGATATTGTTAGGACTTTCAATTTGTTAAGAACTGAGAAAAGGAACTTCAACTATACACATTTCAAATGGCGCCGCTGCCGGTTCTTTGACTTTACGAGAGACTTTCGATTGACGGTTTTCATTGGCTTTTGGGATCCGTTCACCTAGTGAACGTTATTTTTACGTATCATAAATAAAAAAAAATAAAAAATCAAAAATATAAAATACATAAAAACTAAAAAATTAACAAAACAATTCTTTTCCTAAAGAATTGACCAAACAAATTAAAAAATCCAAAAAGCAATATTTTTCCTAAGAGATTGCACCCAAAATATATATTATTGGATTCTCTCGGTTTTTATGTACATATAGTATTTTCTCTAAAAAACTCATAAATACAAAAATATTTTCCATATATTATTATAAGTAAATACGTATACGTATAAGAACAACCAATTCACATATTCTCCATAAGTATTGCCAAGGCAATACACCGTATTGAGGGGCGTTCTGGTCCTTGACACGTGTATCGATCAAACAAAATAAATCAAGAATAGATAAATACTTCCAATAAGCAACAATTCGAAGAATACAAACAATTAAGTGAATAGAAAGGCGATGTGCTATAAAATGCCATCTAAGGGTCAATAGGTACTTAAGTGCTTCCCGCCACCTAACCCCCCGTTCACTTGTGAGTATTCTAAGAAGGAAGGCTTCATTGGGGGTCTTGCACCCAAGTAGTACATACGTATATTATTATTTTCTTGTGGATATTTCATATTGAAACTCGAAGGGGATAATCCTTTTCTCTTCAAAGTCACACGAGAGCTTCTCTCTAATTCCTCGTATTGAGTTGCATGCTCACTCGCGTGCATGCACAAATACCGATTGGTGTACAACCCCTTCCTCCGAAAAGGAAGAAAAAGAGAAAGAGTAGGAACACCACCGTCCATCAAGCCGATCAAGGGAATCGTGCTTTGATTCATCCACAACAAGAAGCCATGGCCGGAGTTGATACTCGTTCTTTGATGGAACGTTTGCAATCCAATGTTCACGGATATGCCGATGCTATCAAGATACCCGATATTCCCGCAAATACATTTGAGCTAAAAACGGCTATGATTAACTTGGTTTCAAACACACCTTTTTATGGAAACAAGAATGATAATCCTCATGATCACCTTAAGAGATTTCTTGCTCTTTGCAACACCATTAAGTACAATGGAGTTCCCCATGATGCCATTAAGTTGATATTGGTGCAATTTTCACTAGAGGGTCCGGCTAAGCATTGGTTAGATACACAACCACCCGATAGTATCACCACATGGGATGGTTTCACTACTAAGTTTTTGAACAAGTTCTTTCCCCCATCTAAGACCACGGCTTTGAGGAACTTAATTATAGGCTTTCAACAAAAACCTAGTCAAACCTTTAGTGATGCTTGGGAGGAGTATAGAGAGTTATTGAGGAGATGCCCTAACCATGGATTGGATGAAGTTCACCAAATCAATACTTTCTACAATGGCCTTAAACCTCATCACCAAGACTCACTTAATGCTTCCGCGGGAGGGAATATTCTTCTTAAATCTATTCAAGAGGCTTGGGATATTATTGAGACCAAAGCAATGGTGCAAACTAACACACAATTTGATGAAAGAGTCCATGTCATTCAAGAAGGAGGTTCTAAACCATTGGAGACTCAACTCATTTCATGCATTCACGCATTTACCCAAGCTCAAAAAGAGAGTCAAACATTCATGCAAAACACTCAAAAGATGCATGAAACGATGATGAATGGCTTTATGAAGCTTTCTATGGGCAATCATTCTACAAATGATGTGCATGCCATTACTCTTTCATGTGAGACTTGTGGAGGTCCCCATTCCTATGAACAATGTGATAAGGTGCAAGGTTATCAAGGGGAATGTTATGCTTACCAAAAGGAAAATCGTGAACATTTCAAGCCAAATATTAATCCCAATAACCTTTCTTACAAGTCCCAAAATTACCTTACTCCACCGAGATTCCCACCCAACCACCCACCCAACCTCACCAAAAACCTCCTCAATTGTTACAAAGGAATCAAGGTCCAAGACCACATTATCAAGGGAATAACTACAAGGCACCCAACAATTTTCAACATCAAGGAAATAACTCTTATCCACCACATCAAGGATTTAATCAACCACTTCCACCTTTCCCAAATCAAGGATATTCTCCAATTCCCAATCAAGGTTACCCTCAATCTCAAAATCAAGGATATGGGCTACATGAGACTCATGAGTATGTTAAGAAGAGAATTCGTGAAAGTGAAAAGAGAATGAATGACCAAATGAAACTTGCAATGGATGCACAAACTAATAGGCTTTTAATGGCGTTCAATCAAAGACAACAAGGGGCTTTACCATCTAACACACAAGCAAATCCAAGGGCGAATGTCAATGCTATAACAACAAAGAGTGGAAAGTCAACAAAGGATCCTTCACCTCCTAAACCTCCTATTGTTAAACCCATGTTTGTTTCTACATGTGACAAGCCTTCTACATCTACTTCACCACCTCAAAATGCTCCCATTCAATCAAACACACCTTCTCAACCTATTCCTGCTTTTCCTCTACCTTCCACAACTCCGAATGAAGAAGCTATCAAAGACAAATCTTCCACTACAACACCTACACCTAAACCAACTCTTCCATACCCTTCAAGGTTGAAAAAGGACAAGTTAAAGAACAAGGATGACATCCAAGTCTCAAATTTCTTAAGGATGTTCAAGCAACTCAACATCAACATATCCTTTGCGGAAGCTCTTGCTTACATGCCAAAGTTTGCTAAGATGTTCAAGGATTTACTCTCAAACAGGGAAAAATTGGTTGATTTGCCCAACACATCCCTTAATGAAAATTGTTCCGCCGTGCTACTTAAAACCTTACCAACAAAACTTGGAGATCCGGGGCTCTTCTTGATACCTTGTAATTTTCCTGGTGTGGAAAACTGCATGTCTTTGGCAGATCTAGGGGCAAGCATTAACCTCATGACTTTATCGGTTTGGAAAAAACTCTCTCTTCCCGAGATCACTCCCACTAGGATGACCCTTGAGTTAGCTAACCGAACCATAGCTTACCCCGTAGATATTGCGGAGGATGTGTTTGTAGGTGTGGATAAGTTTACCTTTCTGGCCGACTTTGTCGTGGTTGATTATGACATGGATCCTAGAGTTACTTTGATTGTTGGTAGACCGTTTTTGAGAACGGGTCGTACTTTGATAGATGTGGCGGAGGGAGAACTAATTATGAGAGTAGAGGATGAGAAAGTGGTGTTTAAGTTAGGAAAAGTGTGTGATAAGAAAGAGGTTAAGGAGTCTAAACCTTGTGAGACTATTAACATAGTTGATGTGCTAGATGAGGTGTGTGATGAGCACTTTCATGATGCTTGCAAGAGTACTAGTGAGGAAATGCCCCATGTTGAAACCGTGGCCTCAATTTCTCCCTCCTTAACACCTTTTGGAGAGAGTGATTTCCTCTTGGAGGAATTTGAGTCCAACTTTCTTGGTGATGATGATTCTCCTATTAATTGGGAAGAAGATATTCTTACTATCCAAAAGTTGCTCAATGAGGACCCTATTCCGTCCCCTATTCCACAAGAAGTTACCAATGATGATCCTTCCATAGTAAAACCTTCCATAGAGAGTCCACCTCCAATTGAACTTAAGGACCTTCCATCCCACCTATAGTATGCTTTCTTAGAGAGCAAAGACCAATTACCCGTGATCATTGCTAAATAGTTGAAAGAGGATGAGAAGGAGAAACTAATTGAAGTCCTTAAGAAACACAAGAAAGCCTTAGCATGGAAAATATCCGACATAAGGGGAATTGATCCACATTTTTGTACACACAAAATCCTTATGGAGGATGATTACAAACCCGCCATTCAAAGTCAACGAAGGGTTAACCCAAAAATCCATGAGGTCATTAAAAAGGAAGTGATCAAACTCCTTGATGCGGACATGATTTACCCCATTTCCGACTCTCCATGGGTTAGCCCGGTACATTGTGTTCCAAAAAAGGGTGGAATCACTGTAGTACCTAATGAGAACAATGAGCTTATTCCTACGAGACTTGTTACCGGTTGGAGAGTTTGTATTGACTGTAGGAAGCTCAATGAGGCTACTAGGAAAGACCATTTCCCATTACCTTTTATGGACCAAATGCTTGAACGCTTAGAGGGAAATGAGTACTATTGCTTTCTTGATGGCTTTTCGGGTTATTTCCAAATACCCATTGACCCTAAGGATCAAGAAAAGACCACATTCACTTGTCCCTACGGTACATTTGCTTACAAGAGGATGCCTTTTGGCTTATGTAATGCACCGGGGACGTTTCAAAGGTGCATGATGGCGATTTTCCATGATATGATAGAGCGAACAATGGAGGTTTTCATAGATGACTTTTCCGTCTTTGGAGATTCATTTACCTCATGTCTCACCAATTTAGAACGAATGCTTAAGCGTTGTGAGGAGACACGTTTAGTGCTTAATTGGGAGAAATGTCACTTTATGGTGAAAGAGGGAATTGTTTTAGGACATAAAATATCCAATAAGGGATTAGAAGTGGATCGAGCTAAAATTGATGTGATCGCTAAGCTTCCCCCACCCACTGCGGTTAAAGGTGTAAGGAGTTTCTTAGACATGCGGGGTTTTATAGGCGCTTTATACAAGATTTTTCTAAGATAGCTAGACTGATGACTCACCTCTTGGAAAAGAGGCTCCTTTCATTTTTAACCAAGAGTTTTTGGAATCTTTTGAGACTCTTAAGGAGAAATTGAGAAAGGCTCCCGTTTTGGTTTCTCTAAATTGGGAATTACCTTTTGAGCTTATGTGTGACGCTAGTGATTATGCGGTGGGGGTCGTCTTAGGATAAAGAGTGAATAAGCATTTTCAACCTATACACTATGCGAGTAAAACCATGACCGGTGCACAACTTCATTATACTACCACAGAAAAAGAGTTGCTTGCTATAGTCTATGCTTTTGAGAAATTTAGACCATACCTTGTGCTATCAAAAACCATAGTGTATACGGATCATTCCGCTCTCAAGTATCTCATGAAAAAACAAGATGCTAAGCCTAGGCTTTTGAGATGGGTTTTTTTGCTTCAAGAGTATAAGATAGAAATTCGAGATAAGAAAGGAGCCGAGAATTTAGCGGCGGATCACTTGAGTAGACTTGAACATCCTTTTCAAGGCGATTTTCCTAATAAAGATATCAATGAATCCTTTCCATTAGAGGAGCTCATGTCTATCTCTTCCCAAGAGGATGCCACCCCTTGGTTTGCGGATATAGCAAACTATCTTGTGGGGAATGTGCTTATTGAGGGGCTTACTTACCAACAAAAGAAGAAATTTCTTAAGGAAGTTAAGTATTACTTTTGGGATGATCCTTATCTTTTTAGGCAATGTGCGGACCAAATCATTAGACGGTGTGTAGATGGGCCCGAAGCATTTAAAATTTTAGAAGCATGTCATAAAGGACCTACGGGTGGACATTTTGGGCCTAACTATACCGCCAAAAAAGTATTTGATTCGGGTTATTATTGGCCTTCCATTTACAAAGATGCCCAAGAGATGGTGAAATTTTGTGATGTGTGTCAAAGACAAGGAAAAATTACGCAACGTGATGAGATGCCATAAAATTTTATTCAAGAGTGTGAGATTTTTGATATATGGGGCATAGATTTTATGGGACCTTTTCCATCTTCTAAGGGAAACAAGTATATACTTGTGGCGGTGGATTATGTGTCTAAATGGGTTGAGGCTAAAGCCTTACCTACCAATGATGCTAGAGTTGTTGTGAAGTTCTTAAAGCAATTGTTTGCTAGATTTGGTGTACCTCAGGCCATCATAAGTGATCGTGGTACGCACTTTTGTAATGATCAATTCACGAGAGTTATGAAAAAATATGGAGTTAATCATAGACTTTCTACCGCGTATCACCCTCAAACCAATGGTCAAACCGAGGTCACAAAACGTGGTTTAAAGAGAATTTTAGAGAGAACGGTGGGAGAGCATCGAGCTTCTTGGTCGGATAAGCTTGATGATGCTTTGTGGGCTTTTAGGACGGCTTTTAAGACACCAATTGGTTGTACCCCTTATAGGCTTGTCTATGGAAAAGCGTGCCACCTCCCATTCGAGTTAGAACACAAGGCATCTTGGGCTCTCAAGTGGGCTAACTTTGATTTAAACCAAGCCGGTTCACATAGGAAAGATCAACTTAATGAGATGGATGAATTGAGAGCCAATGCCTATGAGAATTCTTTGCTTTACAAGGAAAAGACTAAGAAATTGCATGATGCTAAGATCAAGAACCGTGAGTTTAAAGTTGGAGAGCCGGTTCTCCTCTTTAACTCAAGGTTGAAACTTTTTGCGGGCAAGCTTAAGTCGAGATGGTCCGGTCCATTCACTATTGCCCAAGTGTTTCCATATGGAACTATTGAGTTGTCACAACCCGATGGTCCAAACTTTAAAGTGAATGGTCACCGTGTGAAACATTATTTTGGGGAGGACATTTCCGTTGAAATGGTCCAAGAGATCCCCATTTTCCCCATGAATTAATTCATTGAGGGATGAGTCGAGCTAGAGACTCTTTAACTCAAGCATCGTATAACTAGGTTTAGAGTGTTGTAGGTTAGAAATAAGGGTACAGAATTGAGGATAAGTGTAGGGGGAGACCTTCTTTTGTCTTCATGTTGTTTGTAGGGTTGCTCACTCATTTCATTCTTTGGAGCTTATAGAGGAGGCCCTTGTATCCGGTTCACTTCGTTACTATCGTGATTTTTCATAGACACCTTGTGCTTAAACATGAATTCACCAATAGTTGACCTTTCCTTTTCTTGGGTTAAGCAAAGTCTATTCATTGTCATAAGTGTAGGGGATGTTTTTATACTTTCATGCTCTTAAACATTGAGGACAATGTTTAGCTTAAGTGTAGGGGGGTCTTCTATCGAAGTGACCTTACCTAGAGGTTGTCATTGTTCTTCATGATAACATGGAAATTTAATTTTTCAAACATTTTTCAAATTTTTGATCTACTTTGGCCACCAAAAATATGCATTCATAATTTTTGCATCAATCATTTTTCATTTGCATAACACATTTGCATTGTATATATTTCTTCTTTTACTTTTCATCAAAAAGATATAAAAAGGAAACAAAATATATAATAAGGACATGGTTTAACAAGTTTAGACTTCTTTGATATATTAGGCCCGCCATGGATATTTTAACTCAACCCGAGTTTGCTTATCTTAGCATTCTCTAGCTAGTATCCTTAACCATGTAGTCCTTCATTGGTCTATTAGGCTAAGCATCCACGAGTCTCATTATTTGAGATTTTAAATTTGTGGAGAATGGGAGATGATAGAGTTGAAGCAAGTATAAAAGGGCTAGATAAACTTCATGATAATTACTTGTGGCTAAACCCTTCTCTTCTTTACCTCTATTTTCTTCGCATGTATATATGTTAATAAATAATCAAGAACGGTTTTAATCGGTTTGTAATCTCTTATGCATTTTTGTCTAATCATTCATGGTTGGTATAAGTACTTCTTAAGATTCTAAGTTAGAACATTTTATGTGTACTAGACTTATGTCATGCTTAATACTTAGCGGGTGTTTTTCCTTTTATTCTTTTCAAATTTCTTTGTGAGGAATAAAGAAAAATAAGAGCGGCTTACAAAAAAAAAATGAGTGGCTAGAAAAAAAAAAGAAAAGAAAAAAAAATAAAAAAAATAATTATACAAGACTCCCAAGAGGGGCAGTGTGGTGTTAATTATAGTGACTATTGAAATCCAATATTACCTTGACGGGTTGCGGGGATTCAATAGATTGCTCCAATCCAATATTAAATTGACGGGTTACGGGGTTGAAGATCCAAGGTCTCAAAAAGGCGGCGGATGTAAATTATTGCGTGAGTTTTATTTTTCTTTCCTTAGCGAGTGTGTAGCTACTTATGAAAGCATGACATGAGGATTTTACACATAAGGCGAATGACTTATTACCTTTGAAACGGAATTATATTAATTGTGAGTGGTTTTTCAAGTAATGGATGAGAGGATTACTTAGGATTGAAACCGTGCTTCCTTATTTTTGGATTTTGCATTTCTTATACTTCACACTTGAAATAATGACAAATTTGCCCACAAGCAATTTGCTCAACTAATAACCGGTTCCACATTTAATTGTCATGAATAAGTTGATGCACTTTTTACTTGTGAATACAATGATCACATTTTTATGCTTGGTATGGGGAAAGTGAAACTTGAGGGTGATAAGTATCCATGGTACCCAAGCCCTAATCAAAGTCATTGAATTCTTTATGAGTTATTTCCATCAAAACCATTTCAAGAAAATTCAAAAAGATATAAAAAGAATTGTATTTTGTGCATTGCATTGTTAAAAATCAAAATCATGCATCATATACTATAGAGTAGTGTAGATGCATTCCATAATGGCCAAGGTGGATTAATTATGAGGAGAATGTAAATTTGTGCTTTGAATAATAGAATTGCATGAGGACATGACAATGTTCAAGTGTAGGGAATTTGATATGAGCAAAAACTCATATAAATTAATCAACAAAACACCCTAAAACACATAGCAAATACCTAACTTTTGTGCTATAAAAGCAGTATTATGTGGTATGTTCTTTGCGTGTGATCAAATTGGTAAGAAGGATACAATTTCAAGCAAACAAGATGAAAATCAAGCTTAATTGGATGAAAAAGACAAAGAAGGATCAAGAGTGACAAGACTTTGAAGAACAAGGACCTATCTTGACAACATTTCAAAGATGAAGGACCAAAAGTGTACATTTGCCATAGTCAAGATCAAAGTCAAACATGGTCAACCATAAAGTCAATCAAGTCAAAGGGTCATAAGAAGCAAGATTGCAAGTTGAAGGATCATTTTTGCCAAAGGAATGAAGAATCTAGCTCAAATTACCAATCTGCCAAGTCAAGGGACTAAAACTGCCAATTTTCAAAGTTAATTTGGGTCTTAATCCGTGTGAAAGGGTTTCAACCAATGAGAAGCAAGGAAAAGGGTGACACGGATCACCACCTCACCCCACTCACAACCGACACATTAATTAAGCCAATCACAACAGTGTGATCCACAACTCTTCCTTTTGGCCAATCAAATTTCAGGAAATGGATAATGATATGTGTGCAATTTCTCCACCAACTACAGCATGACACGTGTCTTTCTTCTCCAAAGAAAAATTTGCCAGAATCGGGATTTGGCTAGAGTGCATTTCAGAAGGAGTTATAAACATCAAAGTTGATCAAAATCCAAAGACGAATCCATCCCATCAACTCAATTAACATAAAATCAACTCAATCAATAATCCCCAATTATGTTCTTCACCTTCAAAAATCAATTAGCAGAATTGGGACACGTGGAGCTCATTGATTGGCCTGGACACGTCACTCTCCCCAATAACTTTACTTTTCCATTCTATAAATAGGGCTAGAAGTTCTCATTTGTAGCAAGTTAGCTAGTGTGAAAACACACACACTAGATTTTAATTCTCTCCCTCATTCTGTTATTAGCAGTTGTAGTTAACAACTCTCAAAAGCTTGACAACCTTTTTAGAGTTTGTTAGGTAGTTGTAACAAACCTTGTAACCACTTTTCACTCATTATCAATAAAATTCAAATTTCCCTCCAATTCTTTCATTGCTTACCTACTATTCATTCTCCATTGTTATTGCTTTGTTTCTAATGATCATGAGTGATCATTAGAAGCCTTGTTGAAGATTGTTGCTGTTGAGTTCATCCTGTAGCTGAGTTCTTAGCTCTGATCATCCATTTTCAAGCATTGATCCAGTCCATTAATGGCGGTTAAGTGTTGATTAGTTGTTGATTGTTTGTTGATTAGTCGGTACTAGTGCTAAGGTGGTGGTTTAGCACTAGCTAGATAGCTCAACGCTACTCTACTCCCCAAAGGAGGCTTCTATATTCAAGGTGTACATTTTCTTGATTTTTGTTCCTCTAAACAGTTGAATGCATGCTCAATTCATAGATTAAGACTTGTTTGCTGAATGATCAAAGGTGTTTAGCTATTACTTGAGTTGTGGTGATTGATTGTATAGCTTAATTCTAGTTAAGCCTTTTTTCTCTAGCCTGGCATTTGTAATATAAGTGTGTTACAAGCTTGAGTTTAACCTGTTTTCATCACAATTTGGTAGATACAATTAGCCTGATACCACTCATAAATCAGTTCTAATTCTAGCTTAATTTCATTTAATTAAGTTTCATTAAAATCAGTAACTAGTGTTTGGCAATAGATTTTATAGTATATTATAGTGTTAATTCTAGCTCTAATCTTGTTAATCTTTGGCCACTTAGTCATTTCAAGTCAAGTTTAGTAGATGTCAGTACATTTCAGAGCAAAATCTTTGGTCAAATAGGTAATTGCATAAAAAGACTTTGGTTCACTTTGGTTCAAAAGCTGATTTCAGAAAGTATCCATTTTAAAATCATTGCCAAAGCTTTGTTTGTTGATGAAAATCCTTAAAACCAGTTTCTAGTTATCACTTAACATCTGTAGTTTAAGCCCTTAATAGGAATTTCTACAGTATCCAGAAATAAGCTAGAAATAAGCACTTAAGTAAGCCATTGAGCAAATTCAATTCTCTGTGATAAATAGCTTAACTGTTTTCTCATACCAGCTTATCCACTTCACAAACTTTCCCATTTTCTTTCACAAATCACTTCAAAAAGTGTTACTGGTTAAGATTTGAAGTTTTCAGATTTTTGGATTTTTGGTCAACAAAAGTCAACATAAGCTCAATTTAGCTTATTTTCATTTTCTGAGCTTATTAATGGACCATATTTGATAAGATAAGACTTCCCCTTCTTCTTTTTAGCTGATTAACAGGTTTTTGCTTTAAAATCAAGTTGTGGACGTTTGGCTTATTAGATAGCTTATTTTGTGCTTATTAAATATAGCTTATTAGAGATTCAGTTAGTTTCAGCTTATTTCCTCTTACAAGTCTAGCTAAATTTCAATTGTAAGTCTTTTAAAACTGGTTTGAGCTTATTTGGTTAAGAAACGAGCTCAAACGAGCTTATTTTGTTTCCTAGCCCGTTTTTGTTATAAATCTTTTGTAAATTGCATTTTGGTCCTTAGTTTGTTATACAGTTTTCATTTCAAGCTAATTACCCACTTTATTAGGTTTTGCAAGATATTAGTCCTTCTATTTTCAAGTTAGTTTAAAATTGGTTAGTTAGTTTACAAAAGTTGTTAAAGTTAGTTACTTTGTTAAGTTGCATTTTCACATTTAGTCCAAATTGTTAACTGTTTTTGCATAAATAGTCCTTAGACTTTTAGACTTTGTATTGTTGGCATTTAATTTTCATAGAATTTACATTTTCAGTCCTTTCATTTTGTAGAATTTACATTTGTGATTTTAATTTAATAAAAATTTGGTTTGTGCAATTTGTTTTACGTATAAGTAGAACTGTATTTTTCATTTTAGCAATGAGTTGTTTGAATTAGACGTAGAATATCCAAATACTTTTACCAACCAAGAACAATTATAAACTCGATATTGTTAGGATTTTCAATTTGTTAAGAACTGAGAAAACGAACTTCAACTATAGACATTTCAAACATGTAAAGGAATAACCTATGATTAATTAATTTTGTCAAGGGTGTGTTTGGTTTGTGGTTTGGACCGGCCGAGACACTGAGACCCCAAGGGGGGTGCTCGACTTGTTTTATTCACCACCACCGAGACCCCCAAGGGGCTCGGCTTGGTTGGTTTTCGGCTCGGCGCAGGTAAGAAACCCCGACCGAAGGTTGGGGTGTGTTTGTTGTGGCTTTCGGTTGGAGCTGAGGCACCACAGAGACCCCAATGGGGCTTGGTTGATTTTGTTTGATAGGATCCGAGACCAAAGGAACCCCGACTTCGAGTCGGGGTATGTTTACATGTTTAGTTGATTTAAGTACTGTCAACCGAGATCCCTCAAAGGTCTCGGTGGGACTTTGTTTATAGCTTATATGGTTAGGCTTAAATAAAACACGGGCTCGGGATTAGGGTTTTTATAAAAAATATTTGTATAAGTCATGTTATATTAAACTATAGGTTAATTAATTTATTTAAATTAATTCATGTTAAGCCTAAGGTATTTATACTTAGCCATTTTAATTAAACATGTATTATAATTAAAATCATATAACGTATAGTTTAATTAAGTTAACAAATTATTTAACTAACCAACTATAATCTTATCTTGTATTGTACTAAATTAACTTCACTTATTAATTATAATTCAACTTAATTCTAATTATCGAAACTTATTATTTTTGGGAACTTTCTATTTTTGGAAACTTTCTATTTTTGGAAACTTACTATTTATAGAAACCTGCTATTTTTAGGAAGTTACTTAGTATTACAATACAAGTATTATAATACACTAATACATTAATAATACACAACAGAACATCATAATAATTACAGTTAACACAATAAATAGTAAAACATGACAGAATACATATAACAAGCTAATAACACACGAAATCAGTAAAACATATGTATCTCAGACAACTCATACACGTCCATATTTCTTTTGTAGTGCTATCCGTCAAGGCGGATTAGTCTTCATCGTTTCCGTTAGCTTCTACTGGACATAAGGTACGGATTTCCCGTCCTTCAGTAAGGACAATCTCTTCCTTCATTAGGATTTCCCGTAAGCAGCCAACTGTTTTCCCCAGTAGTTACAGATTAAACGCTTATGTTTTATTAGTTACCTTAGCCATATACACGCATGACCAGTTCACCTAGTTATGGAGGTACCATAACCATAACACTAGAGGCACTAGTGTTATGACTTCACCACGGCGGAGTGTTAGCTCGTGGCGTCCCTTTTCAGTTATTTGGCCATTATATTATTATATTATCATGTGGGGCGTATGGGTGCATCCTAGTTACATGTTTCAGTTACGATTTCATGGTGAATGTGGTGTGTTCCTTGCATCCTTCACAAGGAGCTAATCCATCCTACCCACTTACCAGTTAATTAGAGGCAACTCCTCTAATTGCATGCTGAGGTCTCCCCTCCAAGTATTCATGCACGTTGTTGACCTCATGACCTATATTGGCTATTATGGTACATTAACTAATACAGATTTTCATAAGTAACATAAGCTATGTTTTCATAACTAAAACCAGTTAACATGACAGACAACTAGGTTTTCCAGGACTTATTCATTTCTGCTGCCATTCATGCTATATACTCTTTATATGTTTCTATACTCTATGTTTTTCAATGCTTTATTGTATATCCGTGCACTGAGCGTTTTGCTCAGCCGTCTTCTTTTCCATGTTCCCAAACGGCAGGTACCCAAGGACGCAAGTAGGAACTCCAGAGTATGTGCATTTGGATAGGAAGTTATCCGGCCTCTTTTACATTATGCATTTATTCCTACTTTATCATACTTTACTTCTTTTGGACATTGCTTAGTCCTTTCCATTTACAGTACTTATATTGCTTGTTTGTGAGTTACTAGACTACCGATGTTTGATTCCGGTATTTCTATTTATGGTCATGAATGATTAGGCATTTACCTTGCATGCTTTGATGATACGCCATAAGTTACTGTAGCACTCTATCCTATTAAATGGGGTGTTACAATTATGGTATCAGATCCAGGTTTCGACCTATAGCTCTTTAAAACATGACCTATGACTTACGGGTAGTCACCAGTGTCTTCCTAGAACTGACAGTTGGTTTTCATGCATTCATTCATTTTCATTTTTATTTCATGCATTCATATCATTGTAGCAGGTTTATGACTAAGTAATGGTTAGTACAAGACTGGCCCTATTTAGTCGCATGTGCTTTTATCGAAACTTTTAACTTTAGGACCGACCCATTGGCGTCCTCGCGCCATGTCTTTTGTTTTGAGTGAACTGACCATAGGCGTTCACTTCCGTTCATATAAAAGTTTTATAAACTACATCATGCATTTTTACGTTGTTTCATGCATTATAAAATGCTTCTTTGATTTATACATTTTTCATCCATTTTTATGTTATCTCATTTCAGATTTATGATTTATGTTGCATTTTGTTGTTTAAACTGTCAAATGGTGAACAATCGCAATAATCCAGATTTGATAGCAGTTATCAATGCAGCTATGCAAGCCCTCCTTCCCCAACTTCGCAATGAAATCAGGGATGAACTTCAGGAAGAATTCCAGGCTCATGGTAATCACAATAACCCTCCTCCTCCTCCACTAGTTACTCTTATGACTTGGTTGGAGAGATTCAACAAACAGCGACCCAGTTCGTTTGAGTAGACTGACAACCCCAACGAGGCTGAAGATTAGATTTCTCACATCGAGAAGATTTTCGATGCAACAGGTTGTGATGGTGTTTTCAAGGCAAGACTGGCTTGCTATAAGTTTGAAGGTGATGGGACTGGTTTAAGGAGCTCTTCCTTAATCAATATTTTCCAAATGCTGAACAGGAGAAGCTCAAGAGGGACTACCACAACATTCGGCAGATTGCTGGTGGAAACAACAATGAATTCATGCAAAGGTTTCTCTGGTTAGCAGGTTTTCTGGGCACTTCGCACTTCGGTTGCCAACCACCTGTTATGTGCTACTTTCACTACAGTGCCACAGGTGGCCGGTGCAGCCCGAAAGCTCGAGATGCTTCAAGAACGAGAGGAGTTCGGTGATGACAGAGCTGTGAAGAGGTATCTTCAATCACCAATTTTAAACAATTCATTTCCATAAGTATTATTCATTTCATATAACCCTCTGTTAAACAATATATATATTCCAGGCAGAAGACTGACGACCGTAAGAATGCGGTCGCTCAGCAGCAAGCATCCAAGGGAAACGGTCAAACTAACGACCGTTCTGGTTTTGAGAGGCGTGGCGGTAACGATAGTTACTGTAACAACGCTAACAACTCGAACAACAGCAGGTCCCTACATTAACCTTCTTTCATGTTCAACTATTTTATGTTATGGTATTCTGTCACTCCAACAATTGTTAATTCAGGAACAATGGTAACGGTAGGGATCAGGACCGTAGGGGTTCACAACCTAACCATTCTACCTCATCTGGTAAATTTTACACCTTCTATGTAACCATGTTTATGTTCCACGATCATGTCTCATGCATGTAACCCTTAAAAAGGCTCTCAGCTAACTAGGACGCTTACTGGAGGATTCACGCATCGTGTCTGTCCTACTTGTTCGCGCAGACACTCTGGTATTTGTCGCCGAGGTTCTGGTTGTTGTTTCAAGTGTGGCCAACAAGGCCATCAGCAGAAGGACTGTCTGTCACAACCGTGAATTTAGGATCTATTTAATTTATGTGGAACGCGTTAATTCGGGTTAGACTTGCGTGTCTATTGATGTCCCAATTGGTTATGCGAAATTTTGTACGGATTTGACTTTTTATAGATGATAATCATAACTTTTTAAGTGAATATCTATTATTTATGTCGTTCCTTACTAGGATCTTTATTTAAGAAAATGACATTTAATTTCTTTAACGTAATCAAATTTAAGAGTCGCGACACAAGACAAATAATCGTTTTGTTACGTTTATATTACGACACACTTAAGAAATTTTACATGTAGCAAAATTTCTTTTATTACCACTACTCCTACAAATTATCTACTACTTGCATTTTTACAAATATACAAAAGCAAAATATACAAAAACAAATAAAAACCAAAAACCTTTTATTACTACTTGCAAAAGTCGTTTTCCCCCATCCCCACTTGTATACCCAACCCGCGTTTTTCTGTTTTGCATCATTTGACAATTTAAATTGTTCCTTGTACCTCACCTCCCATTAAATGGGAAGTACCTTTGTCTCCTCTCCTGCCCTCACTACCCACGATACCAACTCATAGTCAAAAGAAGGTACCCTCGATTCTCCCTTCTCTGCCAATATCGTAACCCCAAGTCTTCACCATTTCCCAACTAAGAACTAAACCTACAACATTAGTTACTATCTAACTAAATCCCTAACAAACCTTAACTAAGTCCTAACCAAGTTGCCTTAACCCTAATACCCCCACCCTTTGCCTATAAATACAAACCATTTTCTTCATAAACTCACACACACAAACTTAACAAATCTTTCTTTCAGAGAAAACTATAAGGCCACTGGAAATGAAGCATTAAGAAAGATTTCGGTTTGATATTCAAAAGCTAGAGAAAATCTTCAAGTTGTTGACGTAGTTCACTAGTCCTTGTTCATCATCTTCACCAAATTCTTAGGACCCTTCGTAAGTCGATCCTAACACTTTTTAAACACTTAAAACATTGGTTGATGATTATACTTGCTAAATTTGTAAACTTGTATATGATGATAAAACCAAGTCACGGTTAGGGTTGGATGGGTGTTTACTTGACAAACTAAATGATGAAACGAACTACTCACGGGTTAAGAATTTTTACATAATAACCTAAACCACATAAAATGATGACCAGGGGTCACGACTAAGGTTTATATGACGACTTTTGATGACCAAAATGATTCCAAAGGAACCCCGTCAACAACCTAGACGAATGGACTAAGGGCTAAGCGGATCATTTTAAAACAAGCATGAACCTAGTATTATTTTTGTGTGTGTTGTAAGAACTTGGAACACAAGTAAAAATATGACTTTAGGTGGCAAATGTAGACCAGCTGTTACCGCTTACAACCTTGATTTCATGTCATGGTTAAGGGTGTATTTTATATGCGAACCCTTGCATGAAAAGCAACCCAAATTATGCATTTATTCCTACTTTATCATACTTTACTTCTTTTGGACATTGCTTAGTCCTTTCCATTTACAGTACTTATATTGCTTGTTTGTGAGTTACTAGACTACCGATGTTTGATTCTGGTATTTCTATTTATGGTCATGAATGATTAGGCATTTACCTTGCATGCTTTGATGATACGCCATAAGTTACTGTAGCACTCTATCCTATTAAATGGGGTGTTACAATTATGGTATCAGATCCAGGTTTCGACCTATAGCTCTTTAAAACATGACCTATGACTTATGGGTAGTCACCAGTGTCTTCCTAGAACTGACAGTTGGTTTTCATGCATTCATTCATTTTCATTTTTATTTCATGCATTCATATCATTGTAGCAGGTTTATGACTAAGTAATGGTTGGTACAAGACTGGCCCTATTTAGTCGCATGTGCTTTTATCGAAACTTTTAACTTTAGGACCGACCCATTGGCGTCCTCGCGCCATGTCTTTTGTTTTGAGTGAACTGACCATAGGCGTTCACTTCCGTTCATATAAAAGTTTTATAAACTACATCATGCATTTTTACGTTGTTTCATGCATTATAAAATGCTTCTTTGATTTATACATTTTTCATCCATTTTTATGTTATCTCATTTCAGATTTATGATTTATGTTGCATTTTGTTGTTTAAACTGTCAAATGGTGAACAATCGCAATAATCCAGATTTGATAGCAGTTATCAATGCAGCTCTGCAAGCCCTCCTTCCCCAACTACGCAATGAAATCAGGGATGAACTTCAGGAAGAATTCCAGGCTCATGGTAATCACAATAACCCTCCTCCTCCTCCACTAGTTAATCTTATGACTTGGTTGGAGAGATTCAACAAACAGCGACCCAGTTCGTTTGAGTAGACTGACAACCTCAACGAGGCTGAAGATTAGATTTCTCACATCGAGAAGATTTTCGATGCAACAGGTTGTGATGGTGTTTTCAAGGCAAGACTGGCTTGCTATAAGTTTGAAGGTGATGGGACTGGTTTAAGGAGCTCTTCCTTAATCAATATTTTCCAAATGCTGAACAGGAGAAGCTCAAGAGGGACTACCACAACATTCGGCATATTGCTGGTGGAAACAACAATGAATTCATGCAAAGGTTTCTCTGGTTAGCAGGTTTTCTGGGCACTTCGCACTTCGGTTGCCAACCACCTGGTATGTGCTACTTTCACTACAGTGCCACAGGTGGCCGGTGCAGCCCGAAAGCTCGAGATGCTTCAAGAACGAGAGGAGTTCGGTGATGACAGAGCTGTGAAGAGGTATCTTCAATCACCAATTTTAAACAATTCATTTCCATAAGTATTATTCATTTCATATAACCCTCTGTTCAACAATATATATATTCCAGGAAGAAGACTGACGATCGTAAGAATGCGGTCGCTCAGCAGCAAGCATCCAAGGGAAACGGTCAAACTAACGACCGATCTGGTTTTGAGAGGCGTGGCGGTAACGATAGTTACTGTAACAACGCTAACAACTCGAACAACAGCAGGTCCCTACATTAACCTTCTTTCATGTTCAACTATTTTATGTTATGGTATTCTGTCACTCCAACAATTGTTAATTCAGGAACAATGGTAACGGTAGGGATCAGGACCGTAGGGGTTCACAGCCTAACCATTCTACCTCATCTGGTAAATTTTACACCTTCTATGTAACCATGTTTATGTTCCACGATCATGTCTCATGCATGTAACCCTTAAAAAGGCTCTCAACTAACTAGGACGATTACTGGAGGATTCACGCATCCTGTCTGTCCTACTTGTTCGCGCAGACACTCTGGTATTTGTCGCCGAGGTTCTGGTTGTTGTTTCAAGTGTGGCCAACAAGGCCATCAGCAGAAGGACTGTCTGTCACAACCGTGAATTTAGGATCTATTTAATTTATGTGGAACGCGTTAATTCGGGTTAGACTTGCGTGTCTATTGATGTCCCAATTGGTTATGCGAAATTTTGTACGGATTTGACTTTTTATAGATGATAATCATAACTTTTTAAGTGAATATCTATTATTTATGTCGTTCCTTACTAGGATCTTTATTTAAGAAAATGACATTTAATTTCTTTAACGTAATCAAATTTAAGAGTCGCGACATAAGACAAATAATCGTTTTGTTACGTTTATATTACGACACACTTAAGAAATTTTACATTTAGCAAAATTTCTTTTATTACCACTACTCCTACAAATTATCTACTACTTGCATTTTTACAAATATACAAAAGAAAAATATACAAAAACAAATAAAAACCAAAAACCTTTTATTACTACTTGCAAAAGTCGTTTTCCCCCATCCCCACTTGTATACCCAACCCACGTTTTTCTATTTTGCATCATTTGACAATTTAAATTGTTCCTTGTACCTCACCTCCCATTAAATGGGAAGTACCTTTGTCTCCTCTCCTGCACTCACTACCCACGATACCAACTCATAGTCAAAAGAAGGTACCCTCGATTCTCCCTTCTCTGCCAATATCGTAACCCCAAGTCTTCACCATTTCCCAACTAAGAACTAAACCTACAACATTAGTTACTATCTAACTAAATCCCTAACAAACCTTAACTAAGTCCTAACCAAGTTGCCTTAACCCTAATACCCCCACCCTTTGCCTATAAATACAACCCATTTTCTTCATAAACTCACACACACAAACTTAACATATCTTTCTTTCAGAGAAAACTATAAGGCCACTGGAAATGAAGCATTAAGCAAGATTTCGGTTTGATATTCAAAAGCTAGAGAAAATCTTCAAGTTGTTGACGTAGTTCACTAGTCCTTGTTCATCATCTTCACCAAATACTTAGGACCCTTCGTAAGTCCATCCTAACACTTTTTAAACACTTAAAACATTGGTTGATGATTATACTTGCTAAATTTGTAAACTTGTATATGATGATAAAACCAAGTCACGGTTAGGGTTGGATGGGTGTTTACTTGACAAACTAAATGATGAAACGAACTACTCACGGGTTAAGAATTTTTACATAATAACCTAAACCACATAAAATGATGACCAGGGGTCACGACTAAGGTTTATATGACGACTTTTGATGACCAAAATGATTCCAAAGGAACCCCGTCAACAACCTAGACGAATGGACTAAGGGCTAAGCGGATCATTTTAAAACAAGCATGAACCTAGTATTATTTTTGTGTGTGTTGTAAGAACTTGGACCACAAGTAAAAATATGACTTTAGGTGGCAAATGTAGACCAGCTGTTACCGCTTACAACCTTGATTTCATGTCATGGTTAAGGGTGTATTTTATATGCGAACCCTTGCATGAAAAGCAACCCAAATTATGTGAAATATGAAATGTTGAATGATGTACTTGTGTATAGCCTTGCACCTATATGTAAAATAAGAAGACCCAAATGAAATGTGTATATGCAAAGACATCTTGTATGCGATTGTAGTATAGGCACTGTGTGCGTATATGTCTCAAATTTAGGACTAAAGTATGAAGAAACCAATTAGTGTTGTATGTGATGGTATGCATGATTTTATGTGAATTTATATGAATTATTGGGGCGTGATATGGCTACGATTAAGAAAGAGGACATAAAAAAATAAATTAGCTAAGTACTTCTTATACATTAGCTAGAGTATGTGTATGCAGTGTGTGTGTGCATAATTGTTATTGTATGCTTTGTGAGCAGTGGGCACACAACAAAAAGCTCTACCAATTTGACTTATGATTTTATGTTTTTGTTCACATGTATGCTTGTACTTAGAAAATACTTATCCCTTTCCTGTTGATGCCACCCACGTAAACGAGGAAACCAAAACAGCTAGTGGTTATGTATCCGTGCCATTCTTTTTCCTGTGGACTTACTGTGCGAAGGGTATGCATGCTATATTGCCTATGTGAATTGTTGATTGTATTTGCATGTATATGGTGTATGAGTAAAACTAATGCAAAAGCAAAGCATGACCACCCTCTTTCCTCTTTTGGGTACCTGTGGACTAACAACAAGAGAAACAGGGGGGTCACCTTTTCCATTCTAGCTATGTGAGATGTTTATAATGTGAATTTGTATGTATGGTATGTGTGAATGCAAGTACTCTCTACTTCCTTTTAATGAACCTGCGTGAATAGTAGCCCAAACAGTATGACCAATGCTTTTCTTGAATTATTAACATGAGCAACTTGTAAAGCTTATAGACATGTATAAAACTTGCTAACTAGGTAGGGACACATTTGGGTACCCTCATTTCGTGTACACTGAATCATCAAGGGACCACAAATTTCTTTTCCAAATTGATAAGTAGTGTATGCGTGCATATTTATTTGTTGAGTGCAAATGGTAATAACAATAGGTTACGCATATGCAAAAGACTTACAAAACTCCATGTTGGTAAAGAGCCTACCAGCCGATTTCACGTCTATTTTTAACCAATCAAATGACTTTCGCCCAACGGTCTAAAAATACCTTGTAAAACTCGACACGGTCGAGTTTTACAAAACAACTTTCGGTTTGTCATAAAGTCGAGTAACGAGTTCACAATAAATTTCCAAAGTTGGCCGATTTCCACGTGTGTAATATTTAACTTTACTTGATGTGTATTATGTGTGAGTGCTCTACTTCAAGTAATTAATTACTAGACTTAGAGACTTCATGAAAATAAGATATTTATCAAATATCGACGACCTCGCTACCTAGTTTTTATAATGAGAGTCCGTTTATTTTTTGGACCATATTTAATAAGTTATCGAGGCCCGAACTTGCCCCGTGACTAAAATTGTTGAACGAGAAAAATGTATGAAAACATTTTTATTAATTAAGAGCAAGTATAAATCATCAACCAAGTGCTTTGTACGTTATTATTATTTGTGTTTAGCCTAAGTACGGATATTTTGCTTAGGTTACGAGTAGATTGTTTGCGCATTGGTTTGCGTGCCTTGATTTACCGAGCTATCTTTTTTGATCATATTTACTACTCCATCAAGGTGAGTTTCATAGCCCCCACTTTTAAATTGTTTAACTATTTTGGGGTGAGAACATTGCTTGTTTTAACGGATGAACATAAGTGCCTTAAAAACTCATACGTTTGCCTACATGATGTCTAAGTCCCGCCATCCCATGTTGCCTTTTTAGCCCACTATCATGAACCGTTAATTACTTTGTGTAAGCGTGAATGTTATGGATAGATCTATCGGGATTAACCTCCCTATCTAATTTGGTTGTGTGACCAAAGTTAGGTACACTTACATTTGAGGTGTTACAAATGCTTAGGGATGAGCATTTGCTCGGGCTCTTGTTATATCTTGTCGGTTTAGGTTAACGCTTCGGTGTCATGAGCTTAGGCTTAGGTTATGAAAACGTATACTTTTGATTATAATCTTGTATTTGTTATAAGATTATATGCCGGTTGCCTTGAAAATCTTATGGTTCATCACACTATTTAATCTTAAACCTATGAACTCACCGACCTTTGTGTTGACGTTTTAGCAATGTTTTTCTCAGGTATCAAGACGGAGGAGTGACGTGGTTATGCTTGGGAAATTTAAATAAAATGGTCGTGACTTGTATATTGGATGTCCAAAACAATGTTGAAGTCTTTCAAAACTATGCTTTATTTGATCTTGTGTAATACGCTTCCGAACAAGTTTATGTTTTTTAATTAAATCAAAACGACTTTTAAATAGTCATTCTTTGTATCTACATCTTGTGATAGTCATGACCGTCGCACTCCATTGCGTTACCTTACTCTGATAAATTGGGGGTGTGACAGATTGGTATCAGAGCTGTAGTTATAGAGAACTAGGTTATTTTTTTTACAAAATGGTTTTTTTTATAAACTTGAGTCAAAAATTTAATTTTGGAAAAATAATTCTACACTATAACTAACTCAAAAATCTCTAAGAACCACTTCACTCCGCGTCTTCGATACAAGTAAGTTGCAAGTTAGTTTAACCTATTTGCTATGCTATTTGATACAAATTATTTGTGATCTATTTAATTTTGCACGTCGATATACAAAAATTTGATATCCTTTAGGGATATGCGCTAGAACGACAATTAATACGATGTATGTACGTAACATCCAAAATTGGAGTGCTAATAACTTATTGCAATGGAAAACTAATATTGAAACATGACATGATTATTTGAAATTTTTATACGAGAGAGTTTTGGGATATATTTATTTTTACAAGTATTTACGAATTTAAAAACTATTATTTTCGATCTAATACTAATACATGCCTTGTTTTGGCAGTGCTATGCCGACAACTAGTGACGAGACGATTTACATGGTGGAATCACCCAACGGACTAAGGCCAATGAGGATTGGAGAATCGTCGGAGAATTCACCCACAAGAAAGCCACTCCCACTCCCAAAGCCAGTCATTTGCTACCAAAGGCGTGGAAAGGCTAAGAAGACTGCTTCCCCTTGCTCATCATCTCTTGCACCCAAGGGGCCTCCTATGCGACGCACAGCTCGAATGTCAGTGAGGCACACATATGCGGGGAAAAAGCTTGCTTCTAGAGACAAGGATTCGGCACCGGTTTGCTCCACCTATCTCTCCTTAGGACCTACTTCGCCAGTGGATGATGACTTGGCCTTGCCCAAGATGACTGCTATCCCTCCATTCCATGGAGAGGATATCCCCGAGAGCTCTACGGCTCCTAGGTACCGTAGGACCTCTCTACACTCCTTTGCTTGACTTTACTCTCTACGAGAGGATATGACCTATATCCTTCGTAACTTGGGAAGGGTCCTTCCTTTCTTGATGAGTCGGCTTGAGGAGTGCAATAGGGACATCATCACTGCTTTAGGGATTGTTGACCCACCTGAGCCGGACCGTATGGCCATCATTTCTCGAAGGTTGGATGAACAACACTTTAGGATGGGGCGATTTGCATAGCCACGTCATTAGGGAGTTGACTAGGTTGTCCAAGAGGGTGGATCGTCTCGAGGGCTTCTCTGACTAGATGTTTACTAGTCTTGTTGTGTTGTATTTCTATTTCCTTTCTTTTATGTAATATTTTGTAAACAATTCCCAAAACACTATGCTCTCTCTTTTGTAAAACTTAATTCATGACGATGAATGGAATGTTTGGGTTATGTTTATATCACTTGTGAAACTTATGATATTTTTTGTGATATCATGAACTATATATGCCATGCGAAAGCGTGATCTTATGAATTGTTATTTCTAACGCTCAATGTAATCTTTATTAATTTAGATCAATGGCACCCGTTAGACGTAGAACAAGAGCAAATGCAAATGCAAACGCAAACCCCGCCGCTCCAATGGCTATCGACCCGGCCGTTCTTAACCAAATGATAGCGGACGGTGTGGCCACCGCTCTCGCCGCCGCCGAAAGTACTCAAGAAGGGAACAATACCACTAACACCACGACAACAACTACTCATACATGCACGTACAAGGAGTTTAAGTCTTGATTCACCGGTTCTTTCAATGGAACCGAAGGGGCCGTAGGTCTTGCTAGGTGGATCGAACGATTGGAAGCTCAATTTAGTGTGAGCAATGTAGCGGAAGGCGACAAAGTGAAGTACGGATCTAGTACTTTGATTGATGGCGCGCTAACATGGTGGAATATCCATGTTCGCGCCGTTAGCTTGGAAGCCGCTAATGCAACATCTTGGTCTCATTTCAAGAACATGCTCTACAAAAAGTATTGTCCAAGGAATGAGATGCAAAGGTTGGAAACAGAATTGTGGAACCTTCGTGTGAATGGTACGAACTTGATGCCATATACTCAGAGGTTCCAAGAGCTTAGGTTGATGTGTCCTGAGATGCTTCCCACGGAGACTCGTGCCGTGGAAAGATATATGGTGGGATTGCCTTCGTCAATTCGTGGTGATGTCATCTCTTCAAAGCCAACCGATCTCAATGAAGCCATTGAAATGGCGAATGGCTTAATGGAAGCTATTATCTTAGACTCGAGTGATCACAAGAGAAAGTGGGAAGGAAACCATGGCCCTAATCATGGCAGCTACCCCAACAAGTGCCAAGATAATGTGGCCAAGGCTTTCAATCTCAATGGTGGCTCAAATTACCAAGGAAAGCAACCGTATTGTGCAAAGTGTGGTAAACACCATCCAGGAGCTTGTGGTAAAACTTGCCACAATTGTGGTAAAGCCGGCCATTTTGCCAAAGATTGTCGTAGTGCCCCAAGACCGTTGAACCAAAGAGCCCCAACGGCTCCGATTGAGCGTTATGCGGATGTTACTTGTTATGGTTGTGGGGAAAAGGGCCACTTTAAAAATAAGTGTCCTAAGGCTATCACCGTAATCAAATCCGTGGCAACAACAACAACCAATCTCGTAAGGATCCAAAACAAAACCAAGGAGCTTCGAGTAGTGGAAAAAGGGGAAATGGGAATCAAGCGGAGCTATTGGTCGCGTATATGCTTTGGGAGCCGAGGCGGCTATCCAAGACAACAACGTCGTCACCGGTACGTTTCTGCTCAATAATCTTTATGATTCCGTATTATTTGATTCCGGTGCGGATAGGAGCTTTGTATCTACTACCTTTAACAAACTACTTAATGTGAATCCCGTAGCCTTAGAAGTAAGATATGATGTGGAGTTAGCCGATGGCAAGTCCATCTCCACTAATACCGTCTTTAAGGATTGCATTTTGAATTTGCAAAATATCCCGTTTCTTATCGACCTATTGCCGATTGAACTTGGAAGCTTCGACGTTATTGTTGGTATGGATTGGTTGTCTAAATACCATGCGGAGTTGCTTTTTCACGAAAAACAAGTTCGCGTTCCATATGGAAGGAAAATTCTAACTATCTTTGGAGAAAGAAATGGCGCGAAAAGCCAAACTCAATTAGATGTCATCTCATGTACTATAACCAAAAAGTACATCGAGGAAGGTCGTCCGATTTTTCTCATTCAAGTTACTAACAATAAAGAAGCCGAGCCGAAAGAGAAGAAGATTGAAGATGTTCCGATTGTTAAAGACTTTCCCGATGTTTTCCCCGAAGATTTACCCGGATTGCCACCACTCCGTCAAGTAGAATTCCATATCGAGTTAACACCCGGAGCCGCACCCGTCGCAAGAGCACCTTATCGTTTAGCACCCGCCGAGATGAAGGAATTAGCCGACCAATTGAAGGAGCTTACCGACAAAGGATTTATTAGGCCGAGTTCCTCGCCTTGGGGAGCTCCGGTTCTATTTGTAAAGAAGAAAGACGGAACTTTTCAAATGTGCATCGATTATCGCGAATTGAACAAGCTTACCATCAAAAATCGTTATCCTCTCCCAAGGATCAACGATTTATTTGATCAACTTCAAGGTTCCAGCATTTATTCAAAAATTGACTTAAGATCGGGTTATCATCAACTTAGAGTTCGAGAAGAAGATATTTCCAAGACGGCGTTCCGAACCCGATACGGTCATTTTGAATTCCAAGTCATGCCTTTCGGTTTGACTAATGCACCCGCGGTTTTCATGGACCTCATGAACCGTGTGTGTAAACCTTACTTGGACAAGTTTGTTATCATGTTCATTGACGACATCCTTATTTACTCTCGTAGTAAGGAAGAACACGAGGAACACTTGAAAAAGATTTTGGAATTGTTGAGGAAAGAGCATTTGTATGCTAAGTTCTCAAAGTGTGAATTTTGGATTCACACGGTTCAATTTCTTGGTCACGTGATTGATAGTAGTGGAATTCACGTTGATCCCGCCAAAATTGAAGCGGTCAAGTATTGGGCGACTCCTACTACTCCCACGGAGATTCGACAATTCCTTGGACGCCGATTATTATAGAAGATTTATCGAAGGATTTTTGAAGATCGCAAAATCTATGACAACTTTGACTCAAAAGAACAAAAAGTTGAATGGGGAGACGATCAAGAATTGTCTTTCCAAACCCTCAAACAAAAGCTTTGTGATGCACCTATCCTCGCACTACCCGAGGGTAGTGAAGACTTTGAAGTCTATTGTGACGCGTCAATTAAAGGCTTACGCGCGGTTCTTATACAAAGAAATATAGTTATCGCTTATGCCTCTCGACAATTAAAGCCAAACGAAGAAAACTATACCACTCACGATTTGGAATTAGGCGCGGTCGTTTTTGCTCTCAAGATTTGGAGACATTACCTTTACGGTACCAAATGTGTTGTGTTCACCGCCCACAAAAGTTTACAACACATCTTGAATCAAAAAGAACTTAACATGAGACAAAGACGATGGTTGGAATTGCTTGGTGATTACGATTGTGAAATTCGTTATACACCGGGAAAAGGCAATGTTGTAGCCGACGCTTTAAGTAGGAAACCTCGTGATAAACCTCTTAGAGTTCGAGCTTTAGTGATGACTATTGGCTTGAACATACCCAAAAAGATCTTAGAAGCTCAACGTGAAGCCATTAAGGCAGATAACATTCATAAGGAAGATGCCGGAGGTATGATCACAAAGAAACTCGTTGCACGTACCGATGGAACGTTATGTCTTGAAGGTAGAAGTTGGCTACCACGATATGGAAACATGAGAAACATAATTATGCATGAGTCACATAAATCTAAATATTCGGTTCACCCCGGATCGGATAAAATGTACCATGACATGAAGATGTTTTATTGGTGGCCGAACATGAAAGCCGATATAGCTACTTATGTTGGAAAATGCTTAACTTGCGCGAAAGTTAAGGTCGAGCATCAAAAGCCGTCTGGATTACTAGTCCAACCTAGAATCCCGGAGTGGAAATAGGAAAGAATTACTATGGACTTTATCACTAAATTACCCAAGACATCCGTGGGGTATGACACGATTTGGGTCATTGTGGATCGTCTTACAAAGTCCGCACATTTTCTTCCTATGAAAGAAAAAGACAAAATGGATCATTTAGCACAATTATATGTGAAAGAAATCGTTGCTAAGCATGGAGTGCCGATATCAATAATTTCGGATCGAGACGGTCGATATTGCTCAAGATTTTGTCAATCACTTCAAGAAGCTCTAGGAACACAACTAGATATGAGCACGGCTTACCATCCTCAAACGGATGGCCAAAGCGAAAGAACCATCCAAACTTTAGAAGACATTCTCCGAGCATGTGTGATAGATTTTGGAAATGGATGGGATCGTCATTTACTTCTCGTGGAATTTTCATATAACAATAGTTACCGTACGAGCATTAAAGCGGCACCGTTTGAAGCACTTTATGGTCGAAAGTGTCGTTCACCCGTTTGTTGGGCGGAGGTTGGTGATGCACAACTTACCGGCCCGAAAATAATTCACGAAACGACGGAGAAAATAGTCCAAATCAAGAGCCGTATGCAAGCGGCCCGCGATCGTCAAAAGTGTTACGCCGACAAAAGACGTAAGCCATTGGAATTTCAAGTTGGAGACCTCGTCATGCTAAAAGTCGCACCGTGGAAAGGTGTCATTCGTTTTGGAAAACGAGGAAGGTTAAACCCACGATATATTGAACCGTTCAAGATCACTCAACGAATTGGTGAAATCGCTTACCGCTTGAATTTACCCCAAGAACTTAGTCGCGTGCATAATGTGTTCCACATTTGCAATTTGAAGAAATGTCTATCCGATGAGACGCTTGTTATACCATTAGAAGAAATTCAACATGACGACAAGCTCGTGTTTGTTGAAGAACCCGTTGAGATTGTAGACCGTGAAATTAAACGACTTAGACAAAGCCGTATACCGATTGTGAAAGTGCGTTGGAATGCACAACGAGGACCCGAGTTTACTTGGGAACGTGCAGATCAATTTAAGCTTAAGTATCCTCATCTATTTAATTAGATATGTTCCGTCGAAATATGAGCTTCGGGTCGAAGCTCAAACTTAAGGGTTGTCGGATGTCACAACCGTGAATTTAGGATCTATTTAATTTATGTGGAACGCGTTAATTCGGGTTAGACTTGCGTGTCTATTGATGTCCCGATTGGTTACGCGAAATTTTGTACGGATTTGAATTTTTATAGATGACAATCATAAATTTTTAAGTGAATATCTATTATTTATGTCGTTCCTTACTAGGATCTTTATTTAAGAAAATGACATTTAATTTCTTTAACGTAATCAAATTTAAGAGTCGCGACACAAGACAAATAATCGTTTTGTTACGTTTATATTACGACACACTTAAGAAATTTTACATTTAGCAAAATTTCTTTTATTACCACTACTCCTACAAATTATCTACTACTTGCAATTTTACAAATATACAAAAGCAAAATATACAAAAACAAAATATACAAAAACAAATAAAAACCAAAAACCTTTTATTACTACTTGCAAAAGTCGTTTTCCCCCTCCCCACTTGTATACCCAACCCACGTTATTCTCTTTTGCATCATTTGACAATTTAAATTGTTCCTTGTACCTCACCTCCCATTAAATGGGAAGTACCTTTGTCTCCTCTCCTGCCCTCACTACCCACGATACCAACTCATAGTCAAAAAAAGGTACCCTCGATTCTCCCTTATCTGCCAATATCGCAACCCCAATTCTTCACCATTTCCCAACTAAGAACTAAACCTACAACATTAGTTACTATCTAAATAAATCCCTAACAAACCTTAACTAAGTCCTAACCAAGTTGCCTTAACCCTAATACCCCAACCCTTTGCCTATAAATACAACCCATTTTCTTCATAAACTCACACACACAAACTTAACAAATCTTTCTTTCAAAGAAAACTATGAGGCCACTGGAAATGAAGCATTAAGCAAGATTTCGGTTTGATATTCAAAAGCTGGAGAAAATCTTCAACTTGTTGACGTAGTTCACTAGTCCTTGTTCATCATCTTCACCAAATACTTAGGACCCTTCGTAAGTCCATCCTAACACTTTTTAAACACTTAAAACATTGGTTGATGATTATACTTGCTAAATTTGTAAACTTGTATATGATGATAAAACCAAGTCACGGTTAGGGTTGGATGGGTGTTTACTTGACAAACTAAATGATGAAACGAACTACTCATGGGTTTAGAATTTTTACATAATAACCTAAACCACATAAAATGATGACCAGGGGTCACGACTAAGGTTTATATGACGACTTTTGATGACCAAAATGATCCCAAAGGAACCCCGTCAACAACCTAGACGAATGGACTAAGGGCTAAGCGGATCATTTTAGAACAAGCATGAACCTAGTATGATTTTTGTGTGTGTTGTACGAACTTGTACCACAAGTAAAAATATGACTTTAGGTGGCAAATGTAGACCAGCTGTTACCGCTTACAACCTTGAGTTCATGTCATGGTTAAGGGTGTATTTTATATGCGAACCCTTGCATGAAAAGCAACCCAAATTATGTGAAATATGAAATGTTGAATGATGTACTTGTGTACAGCCTTGCACCTATATGTAAAATAAGAAGACCCAAATGAAATGTGTATATGCAAAGACATCTTGTATGCGATTGTAGTATAGGTACTGTGTGCGTATATGTCTCAAATTTAGAACTAAAGTATGAAGAAACCAATTAGTGTTGTATGTGATGGTATGCATGATTTTATGTGAAATTACATGAATTATTAGGGCGTGATATGGCTACGATTAAGAAAGAGGACAGAAACAAATAAATTAGCTAAGTACTTCTTATACATTAGCTAGAGTATGTGTATGTAGTGTGTGTGTGCATAATTGTTATGGTATGCTTTGTGAGCAGTGGGCACACAACAAAAAGCTCTGCCAATTTGACTTATGATTTTATGTGTGTGTTCACATGTATGCTTGTACTTAGAAAATACTTATCCCTTTCCTTTTGATGCCACCCACGTAAACAAGGAAACCAAAACCACTAGTGGTTATGTAGCCATGCCATTCTTTTTCCTGTGGACTTACTGTGCGAAGGGTATGCATGCTATATTGCCTATGTGAATTGTTGATTGTATTTGCATGTATATGGTGTATGAGTAAAACTAATGCAAAAGCAAAGCATGACCACCCTCTTTCCTCTTTTGGGTACCTGCGGACTAACAACAAGAGAAACAGGGGGGTCACCTTTTCCATTCTAGCTATTTGAGATGTTTATAATGTGAATTTGTATGTATGGTATGTGTGAATGCAAGTACTCTCTACTTCCTTTTAAAGAACCTGCGTGAATAGTAGCCCAAACAGTATGATCAATGCTTTTCTTGAATTATTAAGATGAGCAACTTGTATAGCCTATAGACATGTATAAAATTTGCTAACTAGGTAGGGACACATTTGGGTAGCCTCATTTCGTGTACACTGAATCATCAAGGGACCACAAATTTTTTCCAAATTGATAAGTAGTGTATGCGTGCATATTTATTTGTTGAGTAAAAATGGTAATAACAATAGGATACGCATATGCAAAAGACTTACAAAACTCCCTGTTGGTAAAGAACCGACCAGCCGATTTCACGTCTATTTTTAACCAATAAAATGACTTTCGCCCAAAGGTCTAAAAGTGAAACTCGACACGGTCTAGTTTCCAAAACAACTTTCGGTTTGTCATAAAGTCGAGTAACGAGTTCACAATAAATTTCCAAAGTTGGCCGATTTCCACGTGTGTAATATTTAACTTTACTTGATGTGTATTATGTGCGAGTGCTCTACTTCACGTAATTAATTACTAGACTTAGAGACTTCATAAAAATAAGATATTTATCAAATATCGACGACCTCGCGACCTAGTCTTTATAATGAGAGTCCGTTTATTTTTTGGACCATTATTTAATAAGTTATCGAGGCCCGAACTTGACCCCGTGACTAAAATTGTTGAACGAGAAAAATGTATGAAAACATTTTTATTAATTAAGAGCAAGTATAAATCATTAACAAAGTGCTTTGTACGTTATTATTATTTGTATTTAGCCTAAGTACGGATATTTTGCTTAGGTTACGAGTAGATTTTTAGCGCATTGGTTTGCGTGCCTTGATTTACCGAGCTATCTTTCTTGATCATATTTACTACTCCATCAAGGTGAGTTTCATAGCCCCCACTTTTAAATTGTTTAACTATTTTGGGGTGAGAACATTGCTTGTTTTAACGGATGAACATAAGTGCTTTAAAAACTCATACGTTTGCCTACATGATGTCTAAGTCCCGCCATCCCATGTTGCCTTTTAGCCCACTATCATGAATCGTTAATTACTTTGTGTAAGCGCGAATGTTATGGATAGATCTATCGGGATTAACCTCCCTATCTAATTTGGTTGTGTGACCAAAGTTAGGTACACTTACATTTGAGGTGTTACAAATGCTTAAGGATGAGCATTTGCTCGGGCTCTTGTTATATCTTGTCGGTTTAGGTTAACGCTTCAGTGTCATGAGCTTAGGCGTAGGTTATGAAAACGTATACTTTTGATTATAATCTTGTATTTGTTATAAGATTATATGCCGGTTGCCTTGAAAATCTTATGGTTCATCACACTATTTAATCTTAAACCTATGAACTCACCGACCTTTGTGTTGACGTTTTAGCAATGTTTTTCTCAGGTATCAAGACAGAGGAGTGACGTGGTTATGCTTGGGAAATTTAAATAAAATGGTCGTGACTTGTATCTTTGATGTCCAAAGCAATGTTGAAGTCTTTCAAAACTATGCTTTATTTGATCTTGTGTAATACGCTTCTGAACAAGTTTATGTTTTTTAATTAAATGAAAACGACTTTTAAATAGTCGTTCTTTGTATCTACATCTTGTGATAGTCATGACCGTCGCACCCCATTGCGTTACCTTACTCTGATAAATTGGAGGTGTGACACTGTCGCCAGGGTGAGATAGAAGGCACCTTTAGACACGCCGACACCAAGCCACCTCCTACTTCTGGTCGCGTGTTCAATACTACCCGAGATCAGGCGAATAAGACTTCAGGTACCATCACCGAAAATATCTTTATGAATGGTTTGACAACATGTGTTGTATTTGATACTGGAGCGATGCATTCAGTCATGTCCACTACTTTTGTTGTACGTGTTAGGATTTCCCCGACGCCATTGGATAATGCCTTATGCATTTCCACACCACTTGGGGACTCTGTACGAATCACTCAGGTGTACATAGATCTTCCCCTAGAATGTGATGACAAGATCCGTAGAGTTGACGCACTTCCTTTGGACATGTGCGATTTTGACGTGATTTTGGGCATGGACTGGTTATCCAAACACCAGGCCACGATTGACTGCCACACTTATCAGGTTATCTTTGGTGATGTTAAATCTCCAGAGTACGTACACCATGGTTTTCTGCCAGGGAGGTCAGTACATATTGTTTCATCCATGGAGGCGTGTGCATTGCTATCACACGGCTGTCAGGGCTTTATAGCCAATATTCATGACATTACTGTCGAGTCTCCATCGATCCAAGATCAGCCTATTGTGTCAGAGTTTCCTGACGTATTTCCAGATGAACTTCTGGGCATACCACCTGTTCGTGAAGTTGAGTTTGGAATCGAGCTCATACCAGGTGCAAAGCCGATTTCCAAAGCTCCTTACCGTATGGCTCTTATAGAGCTTAAGGAACTAAATGATCAGCTGTAAGAACTTCTAGAACGCAGTTTTATCCGTCCCAATGCATCGCCATGGGGTGCACCGGTACTGTTCGTGAAGAAGAAAGACGGCAGCATGCGTTTATGTATAGACTATCCTAAGCTGAACAAGATCACGATCAGGAATCGTTATCCTTTGCCGCAAATTGATGACCTATTCGATCAACTTTAGGGCCCCATCCATTTCTCTAAGATCGATCTGAGGCCCGGCAACCATCAGTGACGGGTTAAAGAGCAGGATATCTCCAAGACTACTTTCCGAGCACATTATGGGCACTACGAGTTCGTAGTCATGCCATTCGGACTCACTAATGCTCCAGGTGACTTCATGGATTTGATGAACCGTGTCTTCCATTAGTTTCTGGAAAAGTTTGTTATTGTGTTCATTGATGACATCTTGATATTCTCCAAATCCAAGGAGGAACATGAGGAACACCTTCGTACAGTCTTACAGATTCTTCGTCAGAAGCAGCTATACGCTAAGTTCTCTAAGTGTGAGTTCTGGTTAACCAAGGTGGCATTTCTGATCCATATTGTATCTGTAGAGGGGATCACCATGGATCCTACCAAGGTTTAAGCTATCACTAAATGGCCGAGACCTACATCTGCAACAGAAGTTAGAAGTTTTCTGGGTTTAGTTGGCTACTACCGCAGGTTTGTAGAGAACTTTTCACGGTTAGCCTTACCTTTGACTAAGCTGATGAGGAAAGGAGAGAAATTCGTCTAGACGGAAGAGCAAGAGAAGAGCTTTGAAGATCTTAAGCAGAAGTTAGTGTCTGCACCTATTCTTACTCTCCCATCTGGCTCAGGTGGATTTCAAATATATTGTGATGCTTCAGGAAAGGGTTTAGGCTGCGTTCTCATGCAACATAGGATGGTTATTGCATACGTATCACGACAGATAAAACATTATGAAGAAAACTATCCTACTCACGATTTAGAGCTTGCAGCAGTTGTTTTCGTATTGAAGATCTGGAGACATTATTTGTATGGTGAATCATGTGACATATTCACCGACCACAAGAGTCTCAAGTACATCTTCACCCAGAAGGTACTGAACATGAGACATAGGAGATGGTTAGAGCTATTGAAGGAATACGAAACCAAAATTCAGTACCATCCTGGTAAGGTGAATGTGGTGGCAGATGCTCTAAGCAGAAGCTCCGGTATGATTGCTGGCATTTGGATTGCAAAGGAGATCATTCGTGACCTAGAGATGACTGATCTTGAGTTTTGTGTACCAGGACAGCACGGTTACGAGGCTAATATTAGAGTGGAACCAGACTTACATTCTAGGATCAAGTAAGCTCAGAAGGACGATGGTGATATTTGGGCTATTATTCAGAACCTTGATCAGCAGACGGAGTTTCGTGTTGACGACGCCGGTATCTTATGGCAGGGCACTAGACTAGTGGTTCTTGATGACTCTACTCTCAGGGAAGCTGTGTTGACTGAGGCTCACAGTTCTCCATTTACCATACATCCTGGTTCTACCAAGATTTACCACGACATCAAGCAACACTTTTGGTGGAGTGGTATGAAGCAGGATGTTGCCACCTTCGTTTCTAAGTGTATGATCTGCCAACAGGTGAAGATCGAACATCAGCGAGCTAGTGGTTTACTACAACCATTAGATATTCCAGCATGGAAGTGGGACGAAATCTCCATGGATTTTGTTACTGGTCTTCCGGTTACTCAGAAGAAGAATGACGTTATCTGGAATCATCTCTGACAAAGATCCTGTCAGCAAATTAGCAGACACATTCCAGAGGGAGATCACGAGACTGAATGGTACTCCATCAGAAATCATCTCTGACAAAGATCCCCATTTCACATCACGTTTCTGGCAGAGTCTGTAGAAAGCTTGGGGCACCAGACTTAAGCTCAGCACTGCCTTTCATCCTCAGACCGACGGACAGTCGGAACGTACCATTTAGACATTGGAGGACATGCTGTGATCGTGTGCTCTAGAATGGTCAAGAAGATGGGATGATTATATATTCCTAGTAGAATTCGCATACAACAACAGCTGACACGCTAGCATCAAGTGTGCTCCCTTTGAGATGTTGTATGGCAGAAAGTGTCGCGCCTCAATCTGCTGGGATCAAGTGGGTGAACGACTGCTTGAAGGTACAGAGATGATTGAAGTAACCAATGAGAAGGTCACTATCGCCAAGGCAAAGCTTCAGGAAGCTCGTGCTCGTCAGAAGAGCTATGCTGATAAACGTCGTAGAGATGTGGCTTTGAACGTGGGTGATCACAGTTTCCTCAAGGTATCACCTGCACGAGGAGTTACACGTTTTGGAATCAGAGGGAAGCTCAGTCCTCGCTTCATCGGACCGTTCGACATCATAAAACGCGTTGGTGAAGTGTCATACCGTTTAGCGTTACCGCCTCAGCTATCACACGTTCACAACGTGTTCCATGTGTCTTTACTTAGAGGATACAACTATCATCCAGTTCATGTTGTCCAATATCAACTTGATCAGATTCGAGAGGATCTTTCATATGTCGAAGAACCCGAGAGAGTTCTTGAGCGACAAGATCGTGTCATGCGGAGGAAGACGATCCCTTTCATCAAAATCCTCTGGAGGGATCATCCTGAGCGGGAAGCCACTTGGGAGACAGAGGAGTCTATACGGACTTCTTACCCTCATTCCAGTTCTAATTCGGGTATGTTTTCTTTCAGTTTACGTTTATCTAATTCGAAGACGAATTGTTCTTTTAGAGGGGAAGAGATGTAAAACCCGGATTAAAAATCTATGAACAGTATACGTGAACAGTAACTTACGAAAACACGATAAAATTTAAACTTTCCATTTATAGTATTAATACACGTGTCACGACATAAATAACGAACAATTATGAATATTATAAATGTGACACGTTCACGAATACCAAAATCACGAATAATAAATCACGAACACACACGTTAATTATTTAACACACGAAAAGCTACGGGTTTACCCTATGGTGGGCCCCTATGTCGCGGCCAAGACAAAGAAAGAGGCCAAGTGGGCCTTTTGGCCCAAAACCAGTTTTAATAAAAACATCTGGAGGAAACCTTTTTTTATTATTTTAGGTTTATAGAAAATTTTGTCCTCTTCCTCCTTGTTTCACCATAGCCGCCGGCCACATAAATGAAAAAGGCAAACAATGACGATTTTTGTGTTTGTTTAATTATTCGTGATCACCTTGTCATTCTACACGCATTGGTATATTCAAAAACCTTTTCTTTTCATTTTTATTTTCTTATGATTTCATGTTTAAAATTAATTAATCACATGAACATGTAAAGGAATAACCTAGGATTAATTAATTTGGTCAATGGTGTGTTTAGTTTGTGGTTTGGACCGACCGAGACACCGACACCCCAAGGGGGGTGCTCGGCTTGTTTTATTCACCACCACCGAGACCCCCAAGGGGCTCGGCTTGGTTTGTTTTCGGCTCGGCGCATGTAAGAAACCCCGACCGAAGGTTGGGGTGTGTTTGTTGTGGCTTTCGGTTGGAGCCGAGGCACCACATAGACCCCAATAGGGCTTGGTTGGTTTTGTTTGATCGGACCCGGGACCAAGGGACCCGACTTCGAGTCGGGGTATATTTACATGTTTAGTTGATTTAAGTATGTTAATGCAAGTGATGCCTAAAAACATTGTTAGTGTTAACTAATCTTTCTTAGTTTTGATCACAACAAACTATACAACACATTTAGTGTAAAACACAAAATGAATTATTTAACGAAACTATCATCAAGGTAATAATCATATCACTAATCTTTCTTAATCATACTTAGTGATCATCAAAGTGATTATCCTTAAAACTCACTTTTGTTAATATGACAAAAGATTTTTTAATAAACTTTCTTTTTAAGAAAATGTTTTATTAAAATGGAAAATGTAAATTTGAAAATGGCATATTCCATATGCCATAAGAATATCCTTTGAAGGTTTTAAAAACTTCAGATATTCTTACCCCACTAAAAGACAAAAAAGGGAGCGGACTCTACTGGGCGGTACCTTAAAAAACCTAGGCGGTTCCTTACTGATAAGGTACCGCCGGCTAGATAAGGATCCGCGCCCAGCTAGCCGTTGGACTTTGTCTTCTATAAATAGTTGCTCAAATCTCATTTTCTAATAAGCCTCTTGGACGTTTTTTCAACCCCCTTTCTCTTTTCTATAGCATAATCATTAGTAAATGATCACTTAAAGTGTTAAGGATGTTTACATATGATTATCCTCTTGATCCCCTCCTTTACCTTGTCCAATGAGAAGATCACTCACTCACTAGTGTTGTGATAAAGATGAAAACATGAATTAGTCATGTTCATCATGTTAGCCTTTTTATTTTTGTTAATCCATTTGTATTTATGAAATACTTGGACTAATTGTATTCATCCAAGCTATTTGTAAATACTTGGATTTGTTGTGTACATCCATTGCATATGTGTTTGCTTGGATTTGTGTTGTGTAGATCCAAGCTACATGTGTGTACTTGGATATGTCTAGTTGAGTTGTAATAGATTTGTGTAGTAGTTCTCACTAAACTATAAAGTGATGTGGTTGTGTCTTGTGAGTTCTCACTAAACTTGAAAGTGATTAGTAGTTGTGTTGTGTGAAGTTCTCACTTAGCTTCAAAGTGAAGAGTCATGAAGATTGGTTCTAGCTTTGGATTAGAACTCAACATCTAGCCTTGTGTCATTAAATGGTGAAGTAGGCAACGTCGTAAAGATTGGTTCTACCTTGAGATTAGAACTCGACATCTAGCCGTGTGTCGTTAAATTATGAAGTAGGCAACGTTGTATAGATTGGTCCTAGCTAATGATTAGGTCTCGACATTTATCTTAGTGTCGGAAAAAAATGTAAGCAACGATGTAAGGCTTTCTCCGCCAAGAAGGGAGCTTGTGGATATAGTGGAAATCTCGAGTAGGTGTACTCGAGGAGTGGAGTAAAAACGATGATAGAGCCTCGTTGTCGAACCACTATAAATCTTGGTGTCTTGTCGCTAGGTTGTCTCTTTCCTTACTCCTTACTTATTTCATTATCATTATACTTACCTATTACCATTGCTAATGCATTTGAATTGAACCTAATCATTATGCAACTTAGCTTTAAGTAAAAATAGTTTTGATACACACTTAATTCAAAGTAATTTAAATTAGGTGACTAATTGAAGAGAACCTATTCAACCCCCCCCCCCTTCTAGTTTCTACAACTGGTATCAGAGCGATGGTCACTCAAGATCTTTGAAGTATATTGTACTTTAAAACTTGGATCGATCCATTGTATCCTCAAATTAGAAGGTCAAGTTGTACTAAAGTTTCTCTTTGGTCAAAACTATTTTTTTTTAAATAGGTCTTTTAACTGGTAATATTGCATCCCTCTTAGATTAGTAGTCTTTATGCATTTTAGATCTACTCTTGAAATGTATCTACTAGTTTGCATCTTGCTTTGTGTAGATACTCATAAAGATCAATCACTTAATTGGTTGTGGATTTAGTTACTTTCACTTGTAGAAGACTCATCTTCATTGATCTCCAACATCCTTGAATTATGATACCAAGATGATTGGGAATGATACTAGTCCTTGAAGACTTAGTATTCATCATAGTCGTTGTTGGGCATAGCATTGATTCCTTGATGGATTGCTCTTTGTGGCCAAGGTACGCTTTCGTTCTTCCACATGCCCTTTGATCATTCTTTTGATCATTACTTGACTATGTGCTTGTTCTTGGCATCCTTGCCTTGACATTTGTTTGTAGTTTGTGATTCTTTTCTTTTATCCTCTCAAACCTTCATTGCTTGGATACTTGGCTCACTATGGTGATGTAGAGTGAGTTAGTAGTAGCTTAAAGTATCAAGCATGATTTCCATGGTTTGCACCCATACGGTTAGTAGGCCCTTTGTGGGAGAGAAAGTGAATTAATACTTTGCTCATAGTTTGGTTTAGACTAAGACCATTATTGAAAGTGATCTTAGTCTATACATGAATAATTGCTTCGTGTTTATTCATTACCAAAGCCGTTTAACGTTTCGCCGGAAAGGCACGTCTTAAACCACTATATATGACACAAGCTATTCGTCTCCATGATTTGAAGATTGTCATTAATCCCTTGAGCATTGATCTTAGTCTTGATTCATTTCCCTTGACTTCTCTCCACTTTGCCTTTTCGCTACGAGTAGTCGTTTGTTCGTTTCAGTTCTTTTCGATCTCGATTCAACTCGTAATCCTTCATTAAGGCATATTGCTTAGTGTGATGATGATCAAAATGATATTCTAAAAGGTTTAAGATATATTTTTAAGTGTTTTAGAAAATTTGCTTTTAAAACTTTTGCCGTGTTTCATTGATAAAAACCAGCTACTGCAGGCGGTTCTTTATCTCTGGCGGGTCAAACCCGCGTTTCCTTATGGATAAGGTACCGCGGGCAGTAAAGCTTGTCAGAGAGCCAGTTTTATTAAAATAACCTTTTTCAAACGAAACCCTCTCTCTCCAAAAAACACACAGCCGTTTTTTCATCCTTTCCACCATTGTTGAAGCTTCAAAAACCTTCAATCACTCCAATTAATTGATTCCAAGTTGTGGGTTTCACTCATCCTTCATCAAACATCAATTAATTGTAAGTACTTTCTTTCAATTTCATCTATTTTGTTCTAGGGTTCATCCTTTCATAATTGGGGATTTTTAAAATTGAAATTGAATTAGAACCTTAATAGGAATATTGGTTGACATGGTTATTTTACTATGATTCCTTAGATTCATATTCATTAAGATTTCACTAAAACTCACTTGTAGAACAAATCCGAATTTTGGCTAAATGATTTTGGTTAAAAGATGGAATTGAGATGAACCCATGAACAAATAGGTAGTTGCATTGTTAATGCTTACCTATAAACCTTGTTTGAAAAACCAATGTTCTAGTCCATTGTTGATCCAACATAGATCATATGTTCTTGGTTAATAATGGAATAGACACATTGTGAACATGAGAATGTTATGGATTCAATCCTTTGTTTGTCAAGAAATTGATATAACACATTCTCATATTTTTTTAGTTTTGATTTTATTTTTCATATGAGTGATTGGAAAAATATTTTCTTTTGTTTATTTAGGTACTAATCATGCCTTCACAATATCAAAAGGATCATCAACTCACCAAAAAGTATATGCCAAACCTTTCCGACTTTTGTCACTCAACTCACCTTGCCCATACCATTTCCTCCCTTCAATCTCGTTGTTTTCATGAGGGTAGAGTTGTCCAAAAGGATATCAAGGATTATGTCTACATCAAGTCCATGTTTGAAAATATTGGATTTGATTGTTTGTTGAACATTAAGGAAGACATCTATCCTTGATTCCTATTGGATTTCCTTAGCACATAATCCGTCATTGAAAACAATGATGGAATATTTGTTAGGTTCATCTTGAAAGATCAACTCATTAAATACTCTCTCGAAGTTTTTGGTCAAATTCTTGATGTCCCATTTGTAGGCACTTGTCGCTTCACGGATAAATGGAAGCTTAGTGCTCTCCTTGAATCCTACAATTGTCCTCCAAATGATCATGAGGAAATTGATCTTGAATTCATTGTTGACATTGTCTCCAAAAAGCGTAATCGACCCGTTAAGAGAAGCCTTCATACTAAGGTACGTTCGGTGAAACATCATGAGGTTCTCTTAAGCGACCTTAATGATAATATGGTCCAATGGACCAATATCCTTAGGGAAAATATGTTTTGTCTTGGTGGAAACCGGGATCATGTTCTGGCGTGTTTAGTGCATATATTGTATTGCATCTTTACCAACACCAATTACAATTTGGCATATTTTATCGCTCATAGGATCAATTATGCTATACACAATCCTAAAACAAACCTCCCTTACGCAATGCTTCTCACTCGCCTTTTTAAAAGGGTTGGCGTGATTTTCCAAATCTTGATCTTTCTCAGTTTCAACCGGTCAAACGGGTCATGCTACCTATTCAAGAGGTATATAAGAGAAATACAAGATGTGATCGTAAATCCGACCAACAAGAATCCAATGATGAGGACATGGACATGCCAACAAGTGATGGTGATGGCATTGGCACAAGTGCTCCCATTGATTCTTCGAGTACTTCTCACCACTCCACAAACTCATTCGTGGATGGTTTAGATGACATTGCTTCCCCTCCTCATCATTCCACTAGTGAAGTTCCTAATAATATCAATTTAGAGGAACTTTACTGTCAAAATCTTCGAACCCAAGGTGACTTGCATGAACACCAGATTGAGTCAAGAAAGGGAATCAAGTACTTAGGAAACATGATCAAGGGATTGGGAAAGAAGAGAAGATGAAGAATTTGAGTTGTTTCAAAGTATACATGTTGGTAAACATGTTTTGTGATGTTGAACATTTGCTTCCTCTTATTATTATCTTGGATGTGTATTAACTATATTCTACTTGTTTGGATTATTTGTTATTTATCCTAAATGTATGCCATTATGATTTGCATAGCTTTGTTTTTCCTATGTGTTAGTTAGCTTCCTAGAGTTTGGTCAGTAGTTAACTTTGGCTTGAAAATCCTTTGATAAAAATCTGGGCTAACCAAAATTTGAGAAAATACCACTTTTGAACACCACTGGTCGCGGTTCTTTATCAACCCGCGGTACCTTATTGATAAGGAACCGCCGCCCTTAGATAAGGAACCGCCGGCTACAGTGTCCGACAGAATCTTTGCTTTACACTATTTTCCTTAATCTGTGTAAACCTTGCTTGATTCTTTGCAAAAACCTGCACATTTCCTAAACTAGGTTAGCTAAATTCATTGTTCACATGAAATGTTTTTAACCCATTACTAGTTTGGATCATAACTTCACCCTTTTAAACCCACCTTGCTAGCCATGTTCTTCACACATCAAATCTTCTTCCTTAAACCTTCAACCCTTCATCTCAACCATGGTTTCTACAAGAAGCTCAAACTCATCCAAAACCTCCACCACAAAGAACAATCTTAAGATTAAGATTAAAATGGCTAAACCCAACTCCTCACCCTTTCACACTCCCAAGAATGAGATTGTCAAAATTCTCATTTCTTCATCAAACTCACCACCTCTTGCTGCATGCAAGACTTCATCAACCCATGGAACCAACCTGTAACACCCGCATGCTTTTACCATTAAAAGCTCCCTTTAGATCGTACATACAAGATTAAAACTTTCCTTTTATAGCATGTTTACGTTCACGTATAAGAATATTAAGTATTACGTACGTGTTAGAACACGATAAGTATTTATTACGTATGAACACACAATAATTATTCAAATAATAATTATAATCATGAACATGCGATCACGAAATCATGAACTTAATTTAATCACGAGCTAATATTAATTACGTATTTATATATTTATTACGAACACGAATAAATATATTGAGTCACGATCGAAAATTAATTAAATTACGTAAACTACGTAACACGTAATCACGGACATTTAAACGATTATTATTATTACTACGTATATTAAATTACACGACAAGTAATTACGTATGTAATATTTACTTTTGTCACGTATATAAATAACCATGAAAGTCACGACATTTAATACTCATTTACGCGTACCATTTTAACGAGATGCGATTTAATCAAAGTAAAATGTTATTCGGGCTGTTTTAGACAAAGAAGAAAAAGGAAGGACTTGGGCTCAAAGCCCAAGTGTGTTGTTTGAGGCGTGTATAACCAAAACAGACGGGGGGGGGGGGGGGTATTATTATTTTGGACAAAACACAAAACATTCCAAAACCCTAAATCTAATATAATCAGCCGCCTCCTTTTTTCTTCTTGTGCCTCTTTGCCGTGGGTTTTTCAACACCAAGAACAAGAACACAAAATAAAACGCAGGGTGATCCAAGGAATCATGTTGAGTTCGTGTTTGTTAAATCCTAAACCCTAACACGAAGAAAACAAGGTAAAACCCTAATTCGTTTTTTTTCTTCTTTTAATTAATCTTGAATTCGATCTTTAAGGCTATTTTAAAACATGTTCAAGTAATGAATAATGGAAGAGTTTCGTTTTGATGTCACTGTGGGTGTTTGGCATACAAACCGAGAGTCAAGAGACTCTCGGTGGTACTTTATTCCCACCAGCCGCAAGGATGGGGTCCTTTTGGGCTAACAGTGGCAAACGACAGCCAAACAGGGGGGAACCACTGGCTGCGGTCAGTGGTCTGTTTGTGAAAGCAGTGGGAACCGAGAGCCTAGAGCTCTCGGTGGTAACCAGAAGCGCAGCAGGGGGAAATCCCCCACTGCCGGGGGGAATTGTGTAGGGACAAGGGGTGTTTGGCAACCCGTTTTAGGGACAGTTAGGGGACTGTTTGGATTTTGGTTTAAAAAAAAGACTTAAGGGTGCGTTTGGCTGTCAGTCTAATAAACGTAATTAGAGGGCTGTTTGGTTCGGCTTATTTGTTAAACACAACATGTTTTTCACGGGTTTGATTTACGACACGTTTGAATAAATAATACATGAGTCGGGTTATTACTTTTACAAGTTATTAGCTTAAACATGTATGTAATTTACATGGTAAATTAAATTAGTAAAACACGACTTATAATTACCAGATTATTTATTACAAGATTAATTAAATTAATTTAACATGCTAGATAATTAATTTAATTAAAACATGGACTTAGGTTTATTATTATTAATTAATAATACATGATTTTAACCTAAGTGTTTTTATTATTTAATTTATACTACAGTAATTAATTAATTATTAAACATGACTTATAATCAATTAATTATCATGACTTAGGTTATATTAATAATAAATATTCATACATGTTTTAATAAAATACTTTAACCTTTTTATTTAATTAAATCATGTTATATTTAATTAAATGCTTTAACCTATAGTTTATTTAAATTACATGAAATAATTAATAAACTATACTTTATAATCTCATGACTTAGATTATTTTACGGAAAACACTTAAGCTTATATAATTAGCTTATTTAACAAGATTATTTCTATTTATGGAAACTTTCTATTTTTAAAAACTTATTTAATTGAGGTAGCTAATCTATTTATGGAAACTTTCTATTTTTAGAAACTTATCTATTTTAAGCAGTAATTCTATTTTTGGAAACTTTCTATTTTTGGTAACTTTCTATTTTTGGAAACTTTCTATTTTGGGAAACATGCTATTTTTAGAAAGCTACTTATTATTATACAGTAAGTATAATAATACATGAAATACAAGTAATACTTAATCAGAATAGACAGAATGTAAGATAAACACAGTATAAAGCTTCAAACAGTAAAACATGACATAAAGTATAAAATAAGCTAAGACATAACACTAAACCAGTTACGTATTCAGTAATCAGGTACTTATACACGTATGTATTTATGTAGCATTAGTGATACCGAAGTAGGACTCTCTTCCGTTCGTCTTCTTCGTTCACTGGACATAAGGTACGGATTCCCGTCCTTTCAGTATGGACATTCTTTCCTTATTAGGATTCCCTGTATGCAGCCAACTGTTTTCCCAGTATATGTTTATATGTTTGAATTGCTTATGTTTAATTTAGAATACCTAGAGCCATATACATGCATGACCAGTTTCACCTAGTTATGGAGGTACCATAACCATAACATTAGAGGCACTGATGTTATGACTTCACCACGGCGGAGTGATTGCTCGTGGCGTCCCTTCAGCTTTTGGCCATATTATTATATTATCATGTGGGGCGTATGGGTGCATCCTAGTTACATGTTTCAGTCAGGATTTCATGGTGAATGTGGTAAGTGTAAAACCCGCATGCTTTTACCATGAATAGTGCCCTTAAGATCGTACGTCCTAGATTAAAACTTACCTTATTCAGTATTGATCACATTCATGTGCTATTAATCAAGTAAGTACATACGTGTATGACATGATAAGTATCGATTACGTACGAACTCATGATAAACAGTTAATAGATATTTCACGTGAACATAATTAAATCATGATCACCATTTTAAAACACGAACTAAAATAATTACGTAAATACATATAATATAATTACGAGCGTTAAGAATACGATAAACTACATGATAAAATAAACAGAAACACTTTAAACACGAACACGTTTAACCACGAACGAACACGAAACATAGGGACACGAAAAACATTTGGGTTACCCCATGTGGGCCCCATGAACCACGAAATTAAGGAGGAGAAATGGGCCTAGCCCATCATTTTTACTAAACAAGGGGTTAAGGGAAAAATGCATTCATTTTCACTTTTCAAGAAATTAAACATAAAACCCTAAAAAGTTTTCTCCTCTCCTTCCTTTTCCCTTTTGTAGCCGCCACCTATAACACACCTAAGAGGGGTGTTCTTGTTGATTTTGATCTTGGATATTGTACAAGTATTAGTGTTTGTTCATCCTTAATTCATCTACACATTCGGTATATCTTTTTAACCTTTCTTTTTAATTCCTTCTTTTGATTTGATTTGGTAAAATTGATTAAGAACATGATGGTTTTAAAACCTATTTTAAAAACATAAAATAAACATGTATTTGGTTAAGAAGTAAAATCAAAAGGGTGTTTTACGGGTGTTTGGTTTAGCCGACGCCTAGACCGTGCCCCAAGGGGGTGAAATGAGTATAATGCAAGTTCGTTTTCTCAGTTCTTAACTAATAGAAAGTCCAATCAAAATCAGATTTATAATTGTTTTTGGTTGTTCAAGCTTGCTTGGTAATCTATTGCTAATTCAAACAAAGCTATCTAAAAATGAAAAATATAAACCTACTTATACGTAAAACAAGTTGCAAATTCCAAATTTTATTCAAGTAAAATATTAAAGTGCAAAATTCAAAACTATAAGGACTGAAAATGTAATTTCTATGAAATGAAAATGCTTGAAATGTAAATCCTAAAAGTTATAAGGACTAAAAATGTAAAACAGTTAACTATAAGGACTAAACTTGTAAAAACATTAACAAACTAACCAAATTTTAACAAACTAACAAACTTTAAAACTGAAATTTAACAAACTAACAAATCCAGGGACTGAATTTTGCAAATACCACAAATTTAGGAAGATTAGCTAGGTTTAGAAACTTAATAGAATTCTAAGGACTAAAGTGCAATAAACCAAACTTTTCAAGTAAAAACGGGCACAAAGAAAGATTAAGCTCGTTTGAGCTTATTTCTCAACCAAATAAGCTGAAACAACTTGCAAACAACTTCATATCCAATTTAAGAAACGTGTGTCTAAGGATTTTAGCTAAAAGTCCAAAATAAGCAATTGAGTGCTTATCAATAAGCTCAAAATAAGCTACAGCCTAATCCAAACATCCACAACTTGATTTTATTATCAAAACTGATTAAGCACTTGATTTAAAGAAGGGGAAATCAAATTAGAACAAATTTCATCCAGTAATAAGCCAGATATCAGAAATAAGCTAAAATGAGCTTATGTTGACCAAACGTTGACCAAATTTATGAAAAAGCTCAAAATTTCAAAACTTCATATTCAATACTTTCTAAATGGAAATGTGAAAGAAAACAACAACTTTTATGAAGTGGATTATGAGAACTAGCAAAACAGTAAGCTTCTTATATCAGAGAATTGAAAATGCTCAGGCCTTAACTAATAAGCTGTTTTCTAGCTTAATCCTGAATACTGTAGAATTTCCTCTTAAAGTCTAAAAGTTTATGTTATAAGCTATAACTAGAAACTGGTTTGAGCAAATTTCATCAAGTAATGAAGGAGAAACAATCAATTGAATTTGGCAAGTTTTGAAATAAAAGCTGAATACAAGTATGACCCAAACTTTTTGTTAACCAATTGCCTGTTTGACTATTTTATTGACTTGCAAATGACTCAAGACTACTTGTTAACTCCTAATGAGTAGAAACAAACTTCTAAACAACAATTTCTAACACTTAAAATCTGATTTATAACTACTCCCAAACACTCCTTAAAAGGTTTTAATCAAACTTTTTCAAAGACTTATTGAGTAATGATTTAAACTGATTAAAGAGCTATAGCAGACTTGTTTAGGTGAACAAAATGAAAGCTAATGAAACTGAAATCAAGCAAGTATACCAACTAGAACTCAATTAAGGTGTTTAGCTAAAAAGTTACTGAAATTTAGCTAAAAACTACAAAACTGAACTCAAGTGAACAAGTATGAAGTAACTAGACTACAACACTCAAACACAATCAAACAGCAACTAATCAAGTATACTCAGGCAGCCATCAAAGTTATCTAAGAAATTAAGCATGCAAGAACTGATTTAGAGGAACAAAAATCAGAAGCCTTAGAACCTATTGTAGAGGTCCTTTGGGAAGAAGAGGAGCGCTGAGCTCTCTTGCCCTAGTGATACCACCACCTATCACTAGCAATCAACTCAAATCAACAATCAAAACAGCTACAAATCATCATTCTGTCATGAAATCTTCAAGAAACTAGGAATGAACTGAATTCTTGAACAAACAGCTACAAATCTCCACCAATGTAAGCTATGATCAATGGTTGATCATAACTAACATCAAACAGCAACTAGTATATCCAATATCAACAAGATTCAACAGGAATTTGAGAAACAGAATTTGGCGAGAAAAAGGAAATTTGAATTTTATTGAGAGATTTCAGTTACAAAAGTAGTTACAAGCTTCTAACTAACTAACTGACTCAAGAGTTTGTCAGACTCTTGAGTAGTTAGGTGAAAAGGAGGGAAAAAGGAAAAGGAGAAATTTAAGAACTATGTGTTTTGCAAATTTAAGCTACAATGAGAAATGAGGTACAAGCTAAGTATTTATAGGCAAGAAAGGGAGATTCTGTTGGAGTTGTGACGTGTTTGGGCCAATCATGGCTTGACACGTGGAGGAATTCTGCAAATCCATTTTGAAGGTGATGAACTTGAATTGGGGGTTTTTGATTCAATGGATAATATGTTAAATGGATTGCACCGTTGAATTCGTCTTTCAAAATTGAGTAACTTTGGTGTTTTGATCTTTTCTTGAAACGGCTTAAATCTCCAACCCGATCCTGGTGAATATTTTTGTTGAAGGAGAAGGACACGTGGCGTCTTCTTATTGGTAGAGAAAGTGTCACACGGATTGAAACTGTTATGATCTTGCATTAATTGTGACGGCTGTAAGTGGACATTAATTGTTTGATCCGTGTGAACTCTTTCCTTGTTTCTGATTGGTTAATAGCCTTTCACTTGGATTTAACTTTGCAAAACTTTCCAAACTTGGCAAAATAAGCCCTTGAACTTGGCAGATTGCTATTTAAGGCCAGAATCTTCATTCCTTTGTCATTTTTGGTCCTTTAACTTTGATTCTTCAACAAAATGGCCCTTTGACTTGAGTTGACTTTGTAGTTGACCAAATTTGACTTGAATCTTGACTTTCCATGATTTGCACTTTAAGTCCTTCAACTTTCACAAATTGTCAAGATAGGTCCTTGAACTTCAAAGCCTTGTCACTTTTGATCCTCTTTTGTCTTTTTCATCCATTTGAGCTTGGTTTTTCCTTGTTTGCTTGAAATTGTATTCTTTTACCTACATAAGAGCATACAAACACAAACATACCACATAACACTGCTTTTTACAAGATAAATGGGTATTTTGCTTCATGTTTTAGGGTTATTTGTTGTCAAAAGGATATGAGTTTAAGCTCATATCAAATTCCCCTACACTTGAGCATTGCCATGTCCTCATGCAATATTATATTTCAAGGTTTAAAAATTTACATTTCCCTCATAATTAATCCACCTTGGCCATATGAGATGCATCTACACTACTCTAAACTAGATGATGCATGATTTTGACTTTTAATAATGCAATGAATCAAAATACAATTCTATCTATATCTTTTTGATTTTTCTTGAAATGGTTTTGATGGAAATAACTCATAAAGAACTCAATGACTTGGATTAGGGCTTGGATACCATGAACACTTATCACCCTCAAGTTTCACTTTCCCCATACCAAGCTAGTAAATGGGATCATTACATTCACAAGTAAAAAGTGCATCAACTTATTCATGACAATTAAATGTGGAACCGGTTATTAATTGAGCAAATTGCTTGTGGGCAAATTTGTCATTATTCAAGCGTGAAATATAAGAAGTGTAAAATCCAAAAATAAGGAAGCACGGTTTTAATCCTAAGTAATCTTCTCATCCATTACTTGAAAAACCGCTCACAATTAATATAAGTCCGTATTAAGAGTAATAAGTCATTCGCCTTATGTGTAAAATCCTCATGTCATGCTTTCATAAGTAACTACACACTCGCTAAGGAAAGAAAAATAAAACTCACGCAATAATTTACATCCTCATCTTTTTGAGATTTTGGATCTTCAACCCCGCAACCCGTCAAGGTAATATTGGATTGGAGCAATCTATTGAATCCCCGCAACCCGTCAAGGTAATATTGGAACTCAATAGTCACTATAATTAACACCACACTGCCCCTCTTGGGAGTCTTGCATTATTTTTTCTTTTTCTTCTTTTTTTTTTTCTAGCCACTCATTTTTTTTCATAAGCCGCTCTTATTTTTTCTTTATTCCTCACCAAGAAATTTGCAAAGAAGAAAAGGAAAAACACCCGCTAAATATGGAGCATGACATAAGTCTAGTACACATAAAACGTGCTAACTTAGAATCTTAAGACGTACTCATATCAACCATAAATGATTAGCCAAAAATGCATAAGAGATTACGAACCAATTAAAACCGTACTTGATTATTTATTAACAATTATATACAAGCGAAGAAAATAGAGATAAAGAAGAGAAGGGTTTAGCCACAAGTAATTGCCATGAAGTCTATCTAGCCCTTTTACACTTGCTTCAACTCTATCATTTCCCATTCTCCACAAATTTAAAATTTCAAAGAATGAAATTGGTGGAAGCTTAGCCTAATAGACCAATGAAGGACTACATGGTTAAGGATACTAGCTAGAGAGTGCTAAAATAAGCAAACTCGGGTTGAGTCAAAATATCCATGGCGGGCCTAATATGTCAAAGAAATCTAAACTTGTTAAAACCATGTTTTATTTTATTTTTCCTTTTTATATATTTTTGATGAAAAATAAAAGAAGAAATATATACACAATGCAAATGTGATATGCAAATGAAAAATGATTGATGCAAAAATTATGAATGCATATTTTTGTTGGCCAAAGTAGATCAAAAATTTGAAAAATGTTGAAAATTCAATTTTCCATGTTATCATGCAAGACAATGACAAGTTCTAGGTAAGGTCACTTCGATAGAAGACCCCCCTACACTTAAGCTAAACATTGTCCTCAATGTTTAAGAGCATGGAAGTATAAAAACTTCCCCTACACTTATGACAATGAATAGACTTTGCTTAACCCAATGTTAAGGAAAGGACTACTATTAGTGAAATCATGTTTAAGCACAAGGTGTCAATGAAAAATCACTAAAGTAACGAAGTGAACCGGATACAAGGGCCTCCTCCATAAGCTCCAAAGCATGAGATGAGTGAGCAACCCTACAAACAAGCATGAAGACAAAAGAAGGTCTCCCCTACACTTATCTCCAAATCTATGCCTTTATTTCTAACCTACAACACTCTAACCTAGTTATACGATGCTTGAGTTAATGAGTCTCTAGCTCGACTCGTCCCTCAATGAATTAATTCATGGGGAAAATGGGGACCTCTTGGACCATTTCAACGGAAATGTCCTCCCCAAAGTAATGCTTAACACGGTGACCATTCACTTTAAAATTTGGACCATCGGGTTGGGATAACTCAAGAGTTCCATATGGAAACACTTGAGCAATAGTGAATGGACCGGACCATCTCGACTTAAGCTTGCCCGCAAAAAGCTTCAATCTTGAGTTAAAGAGGAGAACCGGCTCTCCAACTTTGAACTCACGATTCTTAATCTTAGCATCATGCAATTTCTTAGTCTTTTCCTTGTATAGCAAAGAATTCTCATAGGCATTGGCTCTCAACTCATCCATCTCATTGATTTGATCTTTCCTATGTGAACCGGCTTGGTTTAAATCAAAGTTAGCCCACTTGAGAGCCCAAGATGCCTTATGTTCTAACTCAAATGGGAGGTGGCACGCTTTTCCATAGACAAGCCTATAAGGAGTACAACCAATTGGTGTCTTAAAAGCCGTCCTAAACGCCCACAAAGCATCATCAAGCTTATCCGACCAAGAAGCTCTATGCTCTCCCACCGTTCTCTCTAAAATCCTCTTTAAACCACGATTTGTGACCTCGGTTTGACCATTTGTTTGAGGGTGATACGCGGTAGAAAGTCTATGATTCACTCCATATTTCTTCATAACTCTCGTGAATTGATCATTACAAAAGTGCGTACCACGATCACTTATGATGGCCCGAGGTACACCAAATCTAGCAAACAATTGTTTCAAAAACTTTACAACCACTCTAGCATCATTAGTAGGTAAGGCTTTAGCCTCCACCCACTTGGACACATAATCCACCGCCACAAGTATATACTTGTTTCCCTTAGAGGATGGAAAAGGTCCCATGAAATCTATTCCCCATACATCAAATATCTCACACTCTTGGATAAAATTTTGTGGCATCTCATCACGTTGTGTAATTTTTCCTTGTCTTTGACAAAAATCACAAAATTTCACCATCTCTTGAGCATCCTTGTAAATGGAAGGCCAATAGTAACCCGAATCAAAGACTTTCTTGGCGGTGTAGTTAGGCCCAAAATGTCCACCCGTAGGTCCTTTATGACATGCCTCTAAAATTTTAAATGCCTCGGGCCCATCTACACACCGTCTAATGATTTGGTCCGCACATTGCCTAAAAAGATATGGATCATCCCAAAAGTAATACTTAACTTCCTTAAGAAACTTTTTCTTTTGTTGGTAAGTAAGACCCTCAATAAGCACATTGCCCACAAGATAGTTTGCAATATCCGCAAACCAAGGTGTGGCATCCTCTTGGGAAGAGATAGACATGAGCTCCTCTAGTGGAAAGGATTCATTGATTTCTTGATGTGGGAAATCTCCTTGAAAAGGATGCTCAAGTCTACTCAAATGATCCGCCGCTAAATTCTCGGCCCCTTTTTTATCACGAATCTCTATCTTAAACTCTTGAAGCAACAAAACCCATCTCAAAAGCCTAGGCTTAGCATCTTGTTTTGTCATAAGATACTTGAGAGCGGAATGATCCGTATACACTATGGTCTTGGAAAGCACAAGGTATGGTCTAAACTTCTCAAAAGCATATACTATAGCAAGCAACTCTTTTTCCGTGGTAGTATAATGAAGTTGTGCACCGGTCATGGTTTTACTCGCATAGTGTATAGGTTGGAAATGCTTATTAACTCTTTGTCCTAAGACGGCCCCCACCGCATAATCACTAGCGTCACACATAAGCTCAAAAGGTAATTCCCAATTTGGAGAAACCAAAACGGGAGCCTTTGTCAATTTTTCCTTAAGTGTCTCAAAAGATTCTAAACAAGCTTGGTCAAAAATGAAAGGAGCCTCTTTCTCCAAGAGATGAGTCATCGGTCTAGCTATCTTAGAAAAATCTTGTATAAAGCGCCTATAAAAACCCGCATGACCTAAGAAACTCCTCACACCTTTAACCGAGGTGGGTGGGGGAAGCTTAGCAATCACATCAATTTTGGCTCGATCAACTTCTAATCCCTTATTGGATATCTTGTGTCCTAAAACAATTCCCTCTTTCACCATAAAGTGACATTTCTCCCAATTAAGCACCAAACGTGTTTCCTCACAACGCTTAAGCATTCTCTCAAGATTGGTGAGACAAGAGCTAAAGGAGTTCCCAAATACGGAAAAGTCATCCATAAAAACCTCCATGGTTTGCTCTATCATATCATGGAAAATTGCCATCATGCACCTTTGAAACGTCCCCGGTGCATTACATAGGCCAAAAGGCATCCTCTTGTAAGCAAATGTACCGTATGGACAAGTGAATGTGGTCTTTTCTTGATCCTTAGGGTCAATGGGTATTTGGAAATAACCCGAAAAGCCATCAAGAAAACAATAGTACTCATTTCCCGCTAAGCGTTCAAGCATTTGATCCATAAAGGGAAGCGGGAAATGGTCTTTCCTAGTTGCCTCATTGAGTTTTCTATAATCAATGCAAACTCTCCAACCGGTTACAAGTCTCGTGGGAATAAGCTCATTGTTCTCATTAGGCACCACGGTGATTCCACCCTTCTTTGGAACACAATGAACCGGGCTAACCCATGGAGAGTCAGAAATGGGGTAAATCATACCCGCATCTAAGAGTTTAATCACTTCCTTCTTAATAACCTCATGAATTTTTGGGTTAACTCTCCTTTGGTTTTGAATGGCGGGTTTATAATCATCCTCCATAAGGATCTTGTGAGTACAAAAATGTGGATCAATTCCCCTTATGTCGGATATTTTCCATGCTAAAGCTTTCTTATGTTTCTTAAGGACTTCAATAAGTTGCTCCTTCTCATCCTCTTTCAATTCCTTAGCAATAATCACCGGTAATTGGTCTTTTCCTTCTAAGAAAGCATATTCTAAGTGGGATGGAAGTTCCTTAAGTTCAATGGGAGGTGGACTCTCTATGGAAGGTTTTACTATGGAAGGTTCCTCAATGGTAATCTCTTGTGGAATAGGGGAAGGAATAGGGTCCTCATTGAGCAACTTTTGGATTGTAAGAATATCTTCTTCCCAATTAATGGGAGAATCATCATCACCAAGAAAGTTGGACTCAAATTCCTCCAAGAGGAAATCACTCTCTCCAAAAGGTGTTAAAGAGGGAGCAATTGAGGCCACGGTTTCAACATGTGGAATCTCATCACTAGCATTCTTACAAGCATCATGAAAGTGTTCATTACACACTTCATCTAACACATCCACAATGTTAATCGTCTCACAAGGTCTAGACTCCTTAACCTCTTTTCTATCACAAACTTTCCCTAACTTAAACACCACTTTCTCATCCTCTACTCTCATAATTAATTCTCCTTCCGCCACATCTATCAAGGTACGACCCGTTCTCAAAAACGGTCTACCAACAATCAAAGGCACTCTAGGATCCATGTCATAATCGACCACTACAAAGTCGGCCGGAAAGGTAAACTTATCCACACCTACAAACACATCTTCCGCTATCCCTACGGGGTGAGCTATGGTTCGGTTGGCTAGTTCAAGAGTCATCCTAGTGGGGGTGAGCTCGGGAAGAGAGAGTTGTTTCCAAACCGATAAAGGCATGAGATTTATGCTTGCCCCTAAATCCGCCAAAGCCATGCAATTTTCAACACCGGGAAAATTACAAGGTATCAAGAAGCGCCCCGGATCTCCAAGTTTTGTTGGTAAGGTTTTAAGTAACACCGCGGAACAATTTTCATTAAGTGATGTATTGGGCAAATCAACCAATTTTTCTTTGTTTGAGAGCAAATCCTTGAACATCTTAGCAAACTTTGGCATATAAGCAAGAGCTTCCGCAAAGGATATGTTGATATTGAGTTGCTTGAACATCCTTAAGAAATTGGAGACTTGAATGTCATCTTTGTTCTTTAACTTGTCCTTTTTCAACCTTGAAGGGTATGGAAGAGTAGGTTTGGGTGTAGGTGGAATAGGTGTTGTAGTGGAAGATTTGTCTTTGTTAGCCTCTTCATTGGGAAGTGTGGAAGGTAAAGGAGAAGTATGAGGTGGTTGAGAAGGTGTGTTTGAGTGAATAGGAGCATTTTGAGGATGTAGAGTAGAAGTAGAAGGCTTATCACAAGTAGGAGCACAAGTGGGTTGAACAATAGTAGGTTTAGAAGGTGAAGGATCCTTTGTTGTTGTACCACTCCTTGTTGTAATAGCATTGACATTGGCCCTAGGATTTGTTTGTGTGTTGGAAGGTAAAGCTCCTTGTGGTCTTTGATTTAATGCCATGAAAAGCTTATTGAATTGGTCATTCATTTTCTTGTCCATAGCTTGGAATTTCTTTTCATTCTCTTGATTCATCTTTTGCAAAAGATCCATTGTGTTTAACTCTTGTGGCACATAACCTTGAAAACCTTGAGGTTGGAAAGGTAAAGGTTGAGAGTTAAATCCTTGATTTGGTGGATAAAAGGTACTTGCTTGAGGTTGAAATTGATTTGGTGCCTTGTAGTTGTTTCCTTGGTATGGTTGTCTTTGCCCTTGATTCCTTGCTAAAATTTGAGGAGGATTTTGTTGAATTTGGGTGGGTGGTTGGGGTGGAAAGCCGGGTGGAGTAAGGTAATTTTGGGATTTGTAAGAAAGGTTATTTGGATTAATGTTAGGCTTGAAGTGTTCACGGTGTTCCTCTTGGTAAGCATAACATTCCCCTTGATAACCTTGCACCTTGTCACATTGTTCATAAGAGTGTGGGCCTCCACAAGTAACACAAGAAATGGTGATGGCATTCACATTGTTTGAGGAATTGTTCAATGTCATGCTCTTCAAGGCTTGAACTAACTCTTGAGTCATTTCTTGTTGTCCTTGTTTGACTTGTTGAAGGATCTCTTGGTGATATTTAAGGAATTGGTTATCACAAGGTGTTTGAGAAGTGTTTTGGATAACATGAACTCTTTCTTCAAATGGATCGTTTGTTTGAACCATTGCCTTAGTCTCAATAATGTTCAAAGCTTCATGGTATGTCTTGAAATGAATACTCCCTCCCGCGGAAGCATTTAGTGAATCTTGGTGGTGAGGTTTAAGGCCATTGTAGAAGGTATTGATTTGGCTTAGATCATCCATTCCATGGTTAGGGCATCGCCTCAACAACTCACTATACTCTTCCCAAGCATCACCAAAGGATTGACTAGGTTTTTGTGTAAAGCCCATAATCAAATTTCTCAAAGCCATAGTCTTTTGTGGAGGAAAGAATTTGTTCAAAAACTTAGTGGTAAAATCATCCCATGTGGTGATACTATCGGGTGGTTGGGTGTCTAACCAATGCTTAGCACTCCCATCTAGTGAAAATGACACTAACAACAATCTAATGACATCAGGTGGAACCCCATTATGCTTAATGGTATTGCAAAGTGAAAGGAATCTCTTAAGATGAGCATGGGGATCCTCATTTTGTTTTCCATAGAAAGGTGATGCAGCAACCATATTGATCATAGATGTATGTAGCTCAAATGTGTTAGCGGGATAGTCGGGAATCTTAATGGCACTAACATATCCATGAACGTTGGATTGCATACGTTCATACAAAGTATGATTATCAACAGCCATGGCTTCTTGTGGTGGTGACAAAGCACGATTCTCGTGATCGGCTTGGTGGACGGTGGTGGTCTTACTCTTTCTCTTTTTCTTCCTTTTCGGAGGAAGAGGTTGTACACCAATCGGTATTTGTGCACGCCCGCGAGTGAGCATGCAACTCAATACGAGGAATGAGAGAGAAGCTCTCGTGTGACTTTGAAAAGAATAAGATTATCCTCTTCGAGTTTCAATATTAAATATCCACAAGAAAGTAACAAAATATGTAATACTACTTTGGGTGCAAGACCCTCAATGAAGCTTTCCTTCTTAGAATACTCCCAAGTGAACGGGGGGTTAGGTGGCGCGAAGCACTTAAGTACCTATTGACCCTTAGATGGCATTTTAGAGCACATCGCCTTTCTATTCACTTAAATGTTCGTATTCTTCGAATTATTGCTTATTGAGAGTATTTATCTATTCTTGCTTTATTTTGTTTGATCGATACGCGTGTCAAGGACCGGAACGCCCCTCAACACGGTATATTGCCTCGGCAATACTTATGGAAGATATGTAAATTAATTGTTCTTATACGTATACGTATTTACTTATAATAATATATGGAAAATATTTTTGTATTTATGAGTTTTTAAAGGAAAATACTATATGTACATAAAAACCGAGAGAATCCAATAATATATATTTTTGGGTGCAATCTCTTAGGAAAAAGATTGCTTTTTGGATTTTTTAATTTTTTTGGTCAATTCTTTAGGAAAAGAATTGTTTTGTTAATTTTTTAGTTTTTATATATTTTTATATTTTTGATTTTTTATTTGTTTTTGATTTATAATACGTAAAAATAACGTTCACAAAGTGAACGGATCCCAAAAGCCAATGAAAACCGTCAATCGATAGTCTCTCGTGTAGTCAAAGAACCGGCAGCGGCGCCATTTGAAATGAGTATAATGCAAGTTCGTTTTCTCAGTTCTTAACTAATAGAAAGTCCAATCAAAATCAGATTTATAATTGTTTTTGGTTGTTCAAGCTTGCTTGGTAATCTATTGCTAATTCAAACAAAGCTATCTAAAAATGAAAAATATAAACCTACTTATACGTAAAACAAGTTGCAAATTCCAAATTTTATTCAAGTAAAATATTAAAGTGCAAAATTCAAAACTATAAGGACTGAAAATGTAATTTCTATGAAATGAAAATGCTTGAAATGTAAATCCTAAAAGTTATAAGGACTAAAAATGTAAAACAGTTAACTATAAGGACTAAACTTGTAAAAACATTAACAAACTAACCAAATTTTAACAAACTAACAAACTTTAAAACTGAAATTTAACAAACTAACAAATCCAGGGACTGAATTTTGCAAATACCACAAATTTAGGAAGATTAGCTAGGTTTAGAAACTTAATAGAATTCTAAGGACTAAAGTGCAATAAACCAAACTTTTCAAGTAAAAACGGGCACAAAGAAAGATTAAGCTCGTTTGAGCTTATTTCTCAACCAAATAAGCTGAAACAACTTGCAAACAACTTCAAATCCAATTTAAGAAACGTGTGTCTAAGGATTTTAGCTAAAAGTCCAAAATAAGCAATTGAGTGCTTATCAATAAGCTCAAAATAAGCTACAGCCTAATCCAAACATCCACAACTTGATTTTATTATCAAAACTGATTAAGCACTTGATTTAAAGAAGGGGAAATCAAATTAGAACAAATTTCATCCAGTAATAAGCCAGATATCAGAAATAAGCTAAAATGAGCTTATGTTGACCAAACGTTGACCAAATTTATGAAAAAGCTCAAAATTTCAAAACTTCATATTCAATACTTTCTAAATGGAAATGTGAAAGAAAACAACAACTTTTATGAAGTGGATTATGAGAACTAGCAAAACAGTAAGCTTCTTATATCAGAGAATTGAAAATGCTCAGGCCTTAACTAATAAGCTGTTTTCTAGCTTAATCCTGAATACTGTAGAATTTCCTCTTAAAGTCTAAAAGTTTATGTTATAAGCTATAACTAGAAACTGGTTTGAGCAAATTTCATCAAGTAATGAAGGAGAAACAATCAATTGAATTTGGCAAGTTTTGAAATAAAAGCTGAATACAAGTATGACCCAAACTTTTTGTTAACCAATTGCCTGTTTGACTATTTTATTGACTTGCAAATGACTCAAGACTACTTGTTAACTCCTAATGAGTAGAAACAAACTTCTAAACAACAATTTCTAACACTTAAAATCTGATTTATAACTACTCCCAAACACTCCTTAAAAGGTTTTAATCAAACTTTTTCAAAGACTTATTGAGTAATGATTTAAACTGATTAAAGAGCTATAGCAGACTTGTTTAGGTGAACAAAATGAAAGCTAATGAAACTGAAATCAAGCAAGTATACCAACTAGAACTCAATTAAGGTGTTTAGCTAAAAAGTTACTGAAATTTAGCTAAAAACTACAAAACTGAACTCAAGTGAACAAGTATGAAGTAACTAGACTACAACACTCAAACACAATCAAACAGCAACTAATCAAGTATACTCAGGCAGCCATCAAAGTTATCTAAGAAATTAAGCATGCAAGAACTGATTTAGAGGAACAAAAATCAGAAGCCTTAGAACCTATTGTAGAGGTCCTTTGGGAAGAAGAGGAGCGCTGAGCTCTCTTGCCCTAGTGATACCACCACCTATCACTAGCAATCAACTCAAATCAACAATCAAAACAGCTACAAATCATCATTCTGTCATGAAATCTTCAAGAAACTAGGAATGAACTGAATTCTTGAACAAACAGCTACAAATCTCCACCAATGTAAGCTATGATCAATGGTTGATCATAACTAACATCAAACAGCAACTAGTATATCCAATATCAACAAGATTCAACAGGAATTTGAGAAACAGAATTTGGCGGGAAAAAGGAAATTTGAATTTTATTGAGAGATTTCAGTTACAAAAGTAGTTACAAGCTTCTAACTAACTAACTGACTCAAGAGTTTGTCAGACTCTTGAGTAGTTAGGTGAAAAGGAGGGAAAAAGGAAAAGGAGAAATTTAAGAACTATGTGTTTTGCAAATTTAAGCTACAATGAGAAATGAGGTACAAGCTAAGTATTTATAGGCAAGAAAGGAAGATTCTGTTGGAGTTGTGACGTGTTTGGGCCAATCATGGCTTGACACGTGGAGGAATTCTGCAAATCCATTTTGAAGGTGATGAACTTGAATTGGGGGTTTTTGATTCAATGGATAATATGTTAAATGGATTGCACCGTTGAATTCGTCTTTCAAAATTGAGTAACTTTGGTGTTTTGATCTTTTCTTGAAACGGCTTAAATCTCCAACCCGATCCTGGTGAATATTTTTGTTGAAGGAGAAGGACACGTGGCGTCTTCTTATTGGTAGAGAAAGTGTCACACGGATTGAAACTGTTATGATCTTGCATTAATTGTGACGGCTGTAAGTGGACATTAATTGTTTGATCCGTGTGAACTCTTTCCTTGTTTCTGATTGGTTAATAGCCTTTCACTTGGATTTAACTTTGCAAAACTTTCCAAACTTGGCAAAATAAGCCCTTGAACTTGGCAGATTGCTATTTAAGGCCAGAATCTTCATTCCTTTGTCATTTTTGGTCCTTTAACTTTGATTCTTCAACAAAATGGCCCTTTGACTTGAGTTGACTTTGTAGTTGACCAAATTTGACTTGAATCTTGACTTTCCATGATTTGCACTTTAAGTCCTTCAACTTTCACAAATTGTCAAGATAGGTCCTTGAACTTCAAAGCCTTGTCACTTTTGATCCTCTTTTGTCTTTTTCATCCATTTGAGCTTGGTTTTTCCTTGTTTGCTTGAAATTGTATTCTTTTACCTACATAAGAGCATACAAACACAAACATACCACATAACACTGCTTTTTACAAGATAAATGGGTATTTTGCTTCATGTTTTAGGGTTATTTGTTGTCAAAAGGATATGAGTTTAAGCTCATATCAGGGGGTCACGGCTTGGCCTAGAAACCACCACCGAGACCGTATGGTCCCGGTTTGGTGGTGTGGGTCCCACGGCAGCAAGGAACCAAGGGGAACCCCGATTTGGTTCGGGGTACGGTGTCGAGTTCATGCCCGATTCATGGTTCGTTGGTTAAATCATGATTTATGATACATGTTAATTTTTATGAATTATGAACTTAGGATATAATTAATTAATAACATGAAATATTAATTAAATCATGACTTAGGTTATTTTAATTATTAGTTTAACATGACATTAATTTAACCTAAGTATTTTATGTTATAAGTTATAATTAATTAATTATTAAAACATGTCTATAATTAATTAATTTAGACATGACTTAGGTTATATTATTAATAATAATAATACACATTTTGACCTAAGTATATTCATTTCATTTTAATTAAAACATGTTATACTTTAATTAAAATGCTTAACCTATAGTTTAATTAAAATACATGAAATAATAATTAAACTATATACTATATCATATGACTTAAGAAACAAGCTTATAAACACTTAGACTTATATGTTAGCTTATGTAACCAGCTTAATTCTAAATATGGAAACTTCTATTTATAGAAACTTAATTAAATAAGGCAACTAATCTATTAATGGAAACCTTCTATATATGGAAATCTATCTATTTCAGGCAGCTAATCTAATCATGGAAACCTTCTATATATGGAAACTTATTTAATTAAGGCAGCTGATCTATTTTTGGAAACTTTCTATTTTTAGAAACTAATCTATTTTAAGCAGTAAATTCTATTTTAGGAAACTTTCTATTTTTGGAAACTTTCTATTTTTAGAAACTTTCTATTTTTGGAAACTTTCTATTTTTGGAAACTTTCTATTTTTGGTAACTCTCTATTTTTTGAAACTTTCTATTTTTGGAAACTTTCTATTTTTGGAAACTTTCTATTTTTGGAAACCTGCTATTTTTTTTGGAAGGTTACTTATTATTACACAGTAAGTATAATAATACATGAAACACCAGTAATACTTAATCAGATTAATCAGAATACTAGATAAACACAGTTTAAGGCTTTAAACAGTGAACCATGACCTAAAACATACCAAATCAGCTAAAATGAGACACAAAACCCAGTACGTAATCAGTGAATCGATACTTATACACGTGAGTATTCATGTAGCTTTAGTGATCCAGAAGTAGGAGTCTTTCTTCCGTTCATTCACTGGACTTGAGGTACGGATTCCCGTCCTTTCAGTATGGACATTCTTTCCTTATTAGGATTTCCCCGTATGCAGCCAACTGTTTTCCCCAGCATTTGTTTTATTGTTTTGAACTGCTTATGTTTAATTAGCATAATCTATAGCCATATACAAGCATGACCAGTTTCACCTAGTTATGGAGGTACCATAACCATAGCATTGGAGGCACCGATGTTATGACTTCCCCACGGCGGAGTGATTGCTCGTGGCGTCCCTTTTCAGTTTTGGCCATATTATTATATCAGGTGGGGCGTATGGGTGCATCCTAGTGACATGTTTTATTCAGTTTATCATGGTGAATGTGGTGTGTGCCTTGCACCCTTCACAAGGAGTTGATCCCTCCTACCCAAATCAGTATATTGATTAGAGGCATCCCCTCTAATCAGCATGATGAGGTCACCCCTCCAAGTATTCATGCACGTGACCTTTTCATGACCTATATGGGCTATGGTATATATATGTTAAAACAGTTTTCACAAGATAAACATAAGGCTTTTCAAACTATAAAACCAGTTTTCTCGATACTTAACCAGTCTACTCAGAACTTAGTCTTCCGCTGTTATATGTTACATGCTTATCCTATTTCATGCTATATTGTATATCCGTGCACTGAGCGTTTTGCTCAGCCGTTACTTTCCTTTCCATGTCCCAAAACGGCAGGTACCCAAGACTCGAGCATTTGGAGGACATGCATAGGATGGAAGCTGCCATAGGCTGCTTCTCCTGTTTCCTTCATATATTTATGCTTGTTTAGTCTTTCTTTCAGTTCATTTACTTTGTTATGTTTTGGGCTTATGTTTGGGAACCGATGTTTGATTCCGGTTTTCCCTATGGTCATGTATGTTTTACTACATATTACCTTGCATGCTTTGATGACACGCCATAATCACGCGTGACATTCCATTTATCAAAATGGGGTGTTACAATTATGGTATCAGAGCCAAGGCTTCGACCTGTAGGCTCTAAAACTCGACCTGTGACTAGTGGGTAGTCACCAGGATCTTCCTAAGCCAACGATTGTTATTCCACGTATTGATGTTTCAGCGCATTGTTGTTTTAACCATTATGTTTTCAGCACCTTTTTGTTTTAGCCATGACGTTTTCAGCACCTTGTTGTTTTCACCATGATGTTTTCACCAGTATCGTCTTACTAATATGGAATGAACAACCGTCATCCATACTTAGTTATGTGTCATTGTCTATGCATGATGTTCCTCGTGAACTGTGACGATGTGGACTGACCCCAGTAGTTCATAATTTTCACATAAAATTTTTTTTTTCTGTTAAGTTTTGACCATGACTTTTAATTATTATGTTCCAAGCATTCATGCATTTCTGTTGCAGGAATTTTGACTAAGTAATGGTTGGTACAGGACTGGCCCTATTTAGTCGCATGTGCTTTTATCGAAACTTTTAACTTTGGGACCGACCCATAGGCGTCCCATCGCCATGTCTTTTGTTTTGGAACCGACCCATAGGCGTTCCCTCGCACATATAAAGGTTTTATAAACTACATTACGCATTCATGCACTGTTTTTCTTGCATAAAATTTTTCTCATGATTTAAATTGGCATAATTTTTTTATTTTTTTTTTTTTTTTTTTCATGTCCCATCATAAGTTATTATGTCTTTATGTCAAGTATGCCTTCATACTGTCATGGTTAACTTCAGTTTCATGCTGATTATGTTATACACTTCTTCGTAATAGATGGTTTCATGTTTCCTCATGATAATTCCGTTTTCATGTTGATTATGTTTCACGCCTCTTTTGTTATTTACGTTGTCCTGCAAGACATTGTTAGATTTCTTAAATCATGCTTTCATGATAGTCATGGTTGGTTTTCATTGATCATGTTGTCAGGCAAATCATCGTTGAATTTTGTGTAACCACACTTTAGCGTTTCTCTATGCTACCAGAATGATGTCTATGCTAATACTGCCAGGTAATCATGATGGTTTTCCTAATCGTTTAACAGGTTTACTTTCCTTAAATCATGACAAATGATCGAACCCATACCGATCATTTCATGTGCATTCCATGTGTACTCCACGTACCGTATTTCATGTGTATTACATGTACCTTAATCCAGGTGTATTCCACTTGCAATACTTCACGAGTATTCGCTAGTCGATTCTAAATCATCTCAAGCGTATGTTCACTTGCTGATATTCTACAAGATTGTCGATGCCGCTCATAGCTTGGAGATGTAACTGAAGGTTGATGCTGCTGATGTTGGGAGACGCTACGAGATGCGGATGCTGATGCTGTTCACAACCTGGAGATCCTAAAAGACGAAGACAAAGGCGTCGGAGCAAAGCAATTGGACGAGAAGATGCTTCACCATCAGACAATTCCCATCAATCATTGTCCCAAATTCATAGTTACATGTCACACGTTGTTCGGCTGTCATTTCATCCATATGAGCGTAAACCAGTACCAGCCGGCCACTAACCTAAATAGTTACATGAGTCACGGTCATGAGAATGACCGTCATGGAACCGACAGACAAGATGATAGTAACCACTACTATGAAAGCAACTATCCTAGAAATCGCAACTGGGGCTCCGGCCACGGACGTGATCAAACATACAAATGATCAGTAGTCCAACCGATCCGCCAATTATGGCATATTAACCTAATATTTGTAGTTTTAATTGTTTCACATCTCGAGACACATGTCAAGACATCAGTCAAGACACATGTCTCACGTATACTTTCTGAGGACACATGTCAAGATACCAGTCAAGACATATGTCACGCTTACATTTCTCAAGACACGAGTCAAGACACATGACTCACGTCTAATTATGGAACATTTCAAAGAAATTCAGGGTACCCTCCAAGGGTATATCTATGTTGTTGTGCCATGTATTAATCAGGCCACAAGAATTTCAATACCATTATCAGCGCATCAGTGAGAACTGTCATGTTGCCGATGTCACTTTCATTTCTTTCACCATATTTCATATATTCATGACCATGAAGGACGCCTTTCGTATTCCCACGTATACGAAGGTTTTCCTTCAGCTTAATGATGAGATCCAAGCTGCTAACGCATTTTCCTCGGACAGACACGAGATGAATTTATATCCTAATTATGGACTATGAACACGACACCATGCTATGATTCATAATTATGTACAGTAATGTTCAGGCTCCTGAATACATTCAGCTTGATTTTCCATCAGGAAAATCTTTACAAATTATCTATGCTTTTCAAGCACGTGCTTGTTAGCCATATTGCTAAAATTTTCTAGCTGTCAGTAACACACGACTACTAAGGTCCTTTTACGCATAACCAACGGATTATTCCAAAATCGTTCCTTACACTCCAGAAGAACCTTCAAGGAGAAGGATAGTACCATGATATTATGTGTCGACTACCGTTAACTTAAACAAATCACCATTCATGACAGTTATTATCCTCCACATATTGACAACATGTCCAATCAACCGTATGGTGTTAATCACTTTTCCAAGATCGAACTCACGATCATGCTGCCAACAGTGACGAGTGAAAAAGCAGGACATGTCCATGACTGCTATTCGTACACGACTCGGTCATGCTAGATTTATGATTTTGAATTAGTCTCATCAATGCTCCAACCGAATTATGGACTTAATAAATTGAGTTTCCATGAACTCCTAAACAAATTCATTAGCGTTCTCATTGAGGATAACCTGATTTCCTCTAAGCCTAGAGAAGAACAGGAAGACCATATCTGCACTATGTTGCAAATTCTATGACAAGTGAAATTTTACCCTGGAAATTCTTCCGATATCAATTTTGTTTCATTACAGTGACACGCTGAATCACATGGGTTCCTACGGTTAATCTTACCATGACTCTGCTTATGCGTAAAGGAGAGAACCCTACACTACATTAGGTGTTCTAGGAAATCCTACGCTAGAAGAAGTCTGATTCAAAGACTCAGAGTTTCGCAACCTTCTATGTATCAAGTTCTACGAAGCAGGATACAGTTACGTTCATATCTTCATACCTGTTATAAAAACAGGCTAAGATAGGACACCAACAAACTGGGATGTTTCATCATCTGAAATTGTGAACTAAAATGGGAAAAGATCTCCATGGATGTTAGTTACCAGATTTCAGCAAACTCAGAAGAAGCAGGATGCTATCTAGGTTATTATCAACAGTTTGATCAAGTCTGCAGAATCCTTACATCCGTACGGATTTCAGAACCAACAGATTGAACGAACATGTTCCAGCCAAGGCTCATCCGATCACTTGGCAATCCCTCAGCTATCGGGTCAGACAAAGATTCGTAATTGTACTCCTAACTTACTTCACGTCTTCATTCTAATTCCACGACTTGCTTTCGCGCTCACGTTCATGACACTATTCACGTTCATGATCGTATTTTGGCTTACGATTTTACGTTCTTTTCGTTCTGGGAAGTTTTGCAAGAACTTGAGAGACCAGACCCAAGTTTAGTATAACTCTCCATCATCAGATAGACGTTTCACGTCATATCCCACGTCTCACCTTGTAGCGTTTGACGTTACCGCCATTATATTCTATGATCACGATATGTCTCACATGTCATGTTCATTCCAAGTTCCTCATATCACGATCAAGATATGTTACACGTATCATGGATCACGATAGGTTTACTCATACTACACTCGCCATATCTCCACGTAGCACGTTCAAAATTTTTCACGTATCACGTTCAAAATTTTTCACGTACTACGTTTCTTTATGTCTCGCGCATCGTTTCTAATTATCAGTTAAGTCAGATTGTCTTACATCGTAATGTTTCAGTTACCCTTGCACGTTAACTCTTATTTTTCCTCGATCGAATCTCAGGGATCTACCTTCCGTTGATAACCAAGAATTTCTTCGTATTCCAAGTCAAGGTCAGGAGGATCAAGATTTATCATTAGTGCCAGGATCTTCTGAAGGAACCGTTCCAAGAGGGAGGCCACTTGGAAACGGGCAAGTTCATCCGGACTTCTTATCCATTTTTTTTTCTCTTATCGATTAGATGTGTCCTTTCAGTCACGTCACGTTCCATGTCTTTTCAAGACATGTCACGTTCCACGTTCCCTTCTACCATGTCATCTTGATTTCCGTTATTTTTGCATACCTTTACAGTTTGATTCGGGTATGTTTCGCTTCCAGTTACTTTATCTATAATTCGGGGACGAATTATTCTTTTTAGGGGGGAAGAATTGTAAAACCCGCATGCTTTTACCATGAATAGTGCCCTTAAGATCGTACGTCCTAGATTAAAACTTACCTTATTCAGTATTGATCACATTCATGTGCTATTAATCAAGTAAGTACATACGTGTATGACATGATAAGTATCGATTACGTACGAACTCATGATAAACAGTTAATAGATATTTCACGTGAACATAATTAAATCATGATCACCATTTTAAAACACGAACTAAAATAATTACGTAAATACATATAATATAATTACGAGCGTTAAGAATACGATAAACTACATGATAAAATAAACAGAAACACTTTAAACACGAACACGTTTAACCACGAACGAACACGAAACATAGGGACACGAAAAACATTTGGGTTACCCCATGTGGGCCCCATGAACCACGAAATTAAGGAGGAGAAATGGGCCTAGCCCATCATTTTTACTAAACAAGGGGTTAAGGGAAAAATGCATTCATTTTCACTTTTCAAGAAATTAAACATAAAACCCTAAAAAGTTTTCTCCTCTCCTTCCTTTTCCCTTTTGTAGCCGCCACCTATAACACACCTAAGAGGGGTGTTCTTGTTGATTTTGATCTTGGATATTGTACAAGTATTAGTGTTTGTTCATCCTTAATTCATCTACACATTCGGTATATCTTTTTAACCTTTCTTTTTAATTCCTTCTTTTGATTTGATTTGGTAAAATTGATTAAGAACATGATGTTTTTAAAACCTATTTTAAAAACATAAAATAAACATGTATTTGGTTAAGAAGTAAAATCAAAAGGGTGTTTTACGGGTGTTTGGTTTAGCCGACGCCTAGACCGTGCCCCAAGGGGGTCACGGCTTGGCCTAGAAACCACCACCGAGACCGTATGGTCCCGGTTTGGTGGTGTGGGTCCCACGGCAGCAAGGAACCAAGGGGAACCCCGATTTGGTTCGGGGTACGGTGTCGAGTTCATGCCCGATTCATGGTTCGTTGGTTAAATCATGATTTATGATACATGTTAATTTTTATGAATTATGAACTTAGGATATAATTAATTAATAATATGAAATATTAATTAAATCATGACTTAGGTTATTTTAATTATTAGTTTAACATGACATTAATTTAACCTAAGTATTTTATGTTATAAGTTATAATTAATTAATTATTAAAACATGCCTATAATTAATTAATTTAGACATGACTTAGGTTATATTATTAATAATAATAATACACATTTTGACCTAAGTATATTCATTTCATTTTAATTAAAACATGTTATACTTTAATTAAAATGCTTAACCTATAGTTTAATTAAAATACATGAAATAATAATTAAACTATATACTATATCATATGACTTAAGAAACAAGCTTATAAACACTTAGACTTATATGTTAGCTTATGTAACCAGCTTAATTCTAAATATGGAAACTTCTATTTATAGAAACTTAATTAAATAAGGCAACTAATCTATTAATGGAAACCTTCTATATATGGAAATCTATCTATTTCAGGCAGCTAATCTAATCATGGAAACCTTCTATATATGGAAACTTATTTAATTAAGGCAGCTGATCTATTTTTGGAAACTTTCTATTTTTAGAAACTAATCTATTTTAAGCAGTAAATTCTATTTTAGGAAACTTTCTATTTTTGGAAACTTTCTATTTTTGGAAACTTTCTACTTTTGGAAACTTTCTATTTTTGGAAACTTTCTAATTTTGGTAACTTTCTATTTTTGGAAACTTTCTATTTTTGGAAACTTTCTATTTTTGGAAACTTTCTATTTTTGGAAACCTGCTATTTTTTTTGGAAGGTTACTTATTATTACACAGTAAGTATAATAATACATGAAACACCAGTAATACTTAATCAGATTAATCAGAATACTAGATAAACACAGTTTAAGGCTTTAAACAGTTAACCATGACCTAAAACATACCAAATCAGCTAAAATGAGACACAAAACCCAGTACGTAATCAGTGAATCGATACTTATACACGTGTGTATTCATGTAGCTTTAGTGATCCAGAAGTAGGAGTCTTTCTTCCGTTCATTCACTGGACTTGAGGTACGGATTCCCGTCCTTTCAGTATGGACATTCTTTCCTTATTAGGATTTCCCCGTATGCAACCAACTGTTTTCCCCAGCATTTGTTTTATTGTTTTGAACTGCTTATGTTTAATTAGCATAATCTATAGCCATATACAAGCATGACCAGTTTCACCTAGTTATGGAGGTACCATAACCATAGCATTGGAGGCACCGATGTTATGACTTCCCCACGGCGGAGTGATTGCTCGTGGCGTCCCTTTTCAGTTTTGGCCATATTATTATATCAGGTGGGGCGTATGGGTGCATCCTAGTTACATGTTTTATTCAGTTTATCATGGTGAATGTGGTGTGTGCCTTGCACCCTTCACAAGGAGTTGATCCCTCCTACCCAAATCAGTATATTGATTAGAGGCATCCCCTCTAATCAGCATGATGATGTCACCCCTCCAAGTATTCATGCACGTGACCTTTTCATGACCTATATGGGCTATGGTATATATATGTTAAAACAGTTTTCACAAGATAAACATAAGGCTTTTCAAACTATAAAACCAGCTTTCTCGATACTTAACCAGTCTACTCAGAACTTAGTCTTCTATTGTTATATGTTACATGCTTATCCTATTTCATGCTATATTGTATATCCGTGCACTGAGCGTTTTGCTCAGCCGTTACTTTCCTTTCCATGTCCCAAAACGGCAGGTACCCAAGACTCGAGCATTTGGAGGACATGCATAGGATGGAAGCTGCCATAGACTGCTTCTCCTGTTTCCTTCATATATTTATGCTTGTTTAGTCTTTCTTTCAGTTCATTTACTTTGTTATGTTTTGGGCTTATGTTTGGGAACCGATGTTTGATTCCTGTTTTCCCTATGGTCATGTATGTTTTACTACATATTACCTTGCATGCTTTGATGACACGCCATAATCACGCGTGACATTCCATTTAACAAAATGGGGTGTTACAGTAAGTGCCTTGCATCCTTCACAAGGAGCTGATCCCTCCTACCCAAAACCAGTATATTAAATTAGAGGCAGTCCCTCTAATTTGCATGATGAATTCACCCCTCCAAGTATTCATGCACGATGGATTTTCATGACCTGTATTGGCTAATGGTAAAATATGTTAAACAGGTTTTACAAGATAAACATAAGGCTTTTCAAACTATAAAACCAGTTTTACCAAGACTTAACCGGGTTATCCTGGACTTAGTTTCTTCTGCTGTTTCATGCTGTTATGCTTATATTATTCATGCTATACTTGTATATCCGTGTACTGAGAGTTTTGCTCAACCGTTACTTTCCTTTCTATGTCCCAAAACGGCAGGTACTCAAGGACTGACTCGAGCATTTGGAGGACATGCATAGGATGGAAGCTGCCATAGACTTCTTCTCCTTTTTCCTTCATATACTCATGCTTGTTTAGTATTTCACTCATTTCTTTTGCTTTATTATGTTTTGGGCTTATGTTTGGGAACCGATGTTTGATTCCGATTATCCCTATGGTCATGTAATGTTTTAGACATTTATCTTGTATACTTTGATGACACGCCATAATTACGCGTGACATTCCATTATCAAAATAGGGTGTTACAATTATGGTATCAGAGCCCAAGGCTTCGACCTGTTGGCTCTAAAACTCGACCTGTGACTAGTGGGTAGTCACTAGAAGCTTCCTAAGCCAACGTTTTTTATTCTACGTATGAATGTTTTCAGCGCATTGTTGTTTTAACCATGATGTTTTCAGCACCTTGAGGTTTTAACCTTGATGTTTTCATCGATATTGTTGTACTAATATGGATGGACAACCGCCATTCATATTTAGTTATGTGTCATTGTTTCATGCATAATGTTCCTCGTGAACTGTGACTATGTGGACTGAAACCCAGTAGTTCATAGTTAGTCACATAAATTTTTTTTTCTGATAAGTTTTGACAGATAAGTTTCATTTGTTTATGTTTCATGTATCATTGTTGCAGGGATTATGACTAAGTAATGTTTGGTACAAGACTGGCCCTATTTAGTCGCATGTGCTTTTATCGAAACTTTTAACTTTGGGACCGACCCATAGGCGTCCCCTCGCCTTGTCTTTTGTTTTGGGACCGACCCATAGGCGTCCCCTCGCACATATAAAGGTTTTTATAACTACATTATGCATTCTTGCATTGTTTTTCATGCATAAAATTTCTTTTTCTCATGATTTATTGGCATAAATTTTTTTATGTCCCCTCATAAGTTACTATGTTTTTATGTCAAGTTTGTTTTTATACTGTCATGGTTAAACTCAGTTTCATGCTGATTATGTTATACACTCCTTCATGTTAAATCGTTTCATGTTTCTTCATGATAATTCCGTCTTCATGTGGATTACGACTTACGCCTCTTTTGTTATTATGCCTTCATGCAAGACATTGTTGGATTTCATTGAATTCTGCTTTCATGACAGTCATGGTTGGTTTTCATCGATCATGCTGTCAGGAATATCATCGTTGAATTTTGTGTAACCACACTTTAACGTTTCTCGATATAACCAAAATGATGTCTATGCTAATACTGCCAGGTTATCATGATGGTTTTCCTAACCGTTTAACCGATATACTTTCCTTAAATCATGATAAATGATCAACCCCATACCGATCATTTCATGTGCATTCCACGTGTACTCCACGTATCGTATTTCATGTGTATTACATGTACCTTAATCCATGTGTATTCCACTTGAAATACTTCACGAGTATTCGCTAGTCGATTCTGAATCATCTCAGGCGTATTTTCAATTGCTGATATTCTACAAGATTGCTGATGCCGCTCATAACTTGGAGATGTTACTAAAGGTTGATGCTGTTGACGTTCGGAGACGCTACGAGATGCGGATGTCGTTCACAACCTGGAGATCCTACAAGACGAAGACAAAGGCGTCGGAGCAAAGCAATTGGACGAGAAGATGCTTCACCATCAGACGATTTCCATCAATCATTGTCCCTAATTCTTAGTTACATGTCACACGTCATTCGGCTGTCATTTCAGCCATATGAGTGCAAACCGGTACCAACCAACCACTCAGCTGAATAGTTACATGAATCACGATCATGAGAATGACCGTCATGGAACTGACAGACAGGACGATAGTAACCACTACTATGACAGAACTATCCTAGAAATCGCAACCGAGGCTCCGGCCGTGGACGTGATCAGACATACAAAGGATCAGTAGTCCAACTGATCCGCCAGGTCTGGCATAATAACCTAATATTGTAGTTATATTGTTTTACGTCTGGAGACACATGTCAAGACATCAGTTAAGACACATGTCTCACGTATAATTTTTGGAGACACATGTCAATACATCAGTCAAGACACATGTCTCACGTATACTTTCTGAAGACACATGTCAAGACATCAGTCAAGACATATGTCTCACGTATACTTTCTGAAGACACATGTCAAGACACCAGTCAAGACATATGTCATGCTTATAGTTCCAAGAAATGAGTCAAGACACATGACTCACGTCCAACTATGGAACATTTCTAAGAAATTCAGGGTACCCTCCAAGGGTATATCCATTTTGTTGTGCCATGTATTAATCAGGCCACAAGAATTTCAATACCATTACCGGCGCATCAGTGAGAACTGTCACGTTGCCGAGGTCACTTTCATTTCTTTCACCATTGTTCATATATTCATGACCATAGAGGACGCCTTTCGTATTCCCACGTATACGAAGGTTTTCCTTCAGCTTAATGATGAGATCCAAGCTGCTAACGCATTTCCTCAGACAGACACGAGATGAACTTTATCCTAATTATGGACTATGAATAACACACCATGCTATGATTCATAATTATGTACAGTAATGTTCAGGCTCCTGAATATTTTCAGCTTAATTTTCCACCAGGAAAATCTGTACAAATTATCTATGCTTACAAGCATGTGCGTTGTTAGCCATAGTCGCTAAAATTTTCTAGCTGTCAGTAAGACACGACTACTTAAGTCCTTTTACGCAGGATTATTCCAAAATTGTCCCTTACACTCCAGAAGAACTTTCAAGGAGAAGGACGGTACCATGAGATTATGTGTCGACTACCGTCGACTTAAACAAATCACCATTCATGACCATTATTCTCCTCCACGTATTGACAACATGTCCAATCGACCTGGTAGTGTTAATCACTTTTCCAAGATCGAACTCATGATCATGCTACCAATAGTGACGAGTGAAAGAGCAGGACATGTCCATGACTGCTATTCGTGCACGACTCGGTCATGCTAGATTTACGATTTTGAATTAGTCTCATCAATGCTCCAACAGCATTATGGACTTAATAAATTGAGTTTCCATGAACTCATAAGCAAATTCATCAGCGTTTTCATTAAGGATAACTTTATTTCCTCTAAGTCTAGAGAAGAACAGGAGACCATATCTGCTCTATGTTGCAAATTCTATGACAAGAGAAATTTTACCTGGAAAATTTTCCAATATCAATTCTATTTGATTACAGTGACACACTGAATCACATGGGTTTCTACGGTTAATATTACCATGACTCAGCTTATGCGTAAAAGAGAGAACCCTACACTACATTAGGTGTTCTAGAAAATCCTACACTAGGAGAAGTCTAGATTCAGAGACTCAGAGTTTCGCAAACTCCTATGTATCAAGTTCAACGAAGCAAGATACACTTACGTTCATATCTAAGTACCTGACATACCAACAGGTTAAGATAGGACACCAACAGACTGGGATGTTTTTCATCATCTGAAATTGTGAACTGAAATGGGACAAGATCTCCATGGATTTTGGTTACCAGATTAACGCAAACTCAGGAGAAGCATGATGCTATCTGAGTTATCACAAACAGTTTGATCAAGTCTGCAGAATCCTTACATCCGCAAGGATTTCAGAACCAACAGATTGATCGGACATGTCCCAGCAAAGGCTCATCCGATCACTTGACAATTCCTCAGTTATCGGGCCTAACAAATATTCATAATTGTGCTCCTTATTTACTTCACGTCCTTGTTCTAAGTTCACGACTTGCTTTCATGATCGTGTTCATCAAACTATTCACGTTCATGATCGTATCTTGGCTTACGATTTTACGTTCATTTTTCTCATTCTGGGAAGTTTTGCAAGAACTTGGGAGACCAGACCTAAGTTTAGTATAACTCCCTATCCTTAGATAGACATTTCTCGTCATATTCCATGTCTCACCTTGTAGCGTTTGGTGTACCGCCATTATATTGTATGTTCACGATATGTTTCATATGTCATGTTCATTCCACGTTCCTCATATCATGATCATGATATGTTACACGTATCATGGATTACGATATGTTTACTCATACTACACTCGCCATATCTCCACGTAGTCGTTCAAAACTTTTCACGTATCACGTTCAAAATCTTTCACGTACTACGTCTCTTTATGTCTCGCGTATCGTTGCTAATGGTTAGTTAAGTTGAATTGTTTAGCAAAATAAAGTTTCGATGAATCTTATACGTTAATCCTTATTCCCTCGATCACATTCATGAGATCCATCTTACGTTGATAACCAAGAACTTCTTGGCATTTCAAGTCAAGGTCAGGAGGACCAAGATTTATCATGCATGGCGAGACCTTGAGAAGGAATCGTTCCAAGAGGGAAGCCATACGGAGACGGAAAAGTTCATCCGGACTTTTATCCGTTTTCTCTTATCAATTAGATATGTCCTTTCAGTGACGTCACGTTCCATGTCCTTTCAAGACATGTCACGTTCCACGTCACCTTCACTTTTCGTTATCTTACATACCCTTCCAGTTTGAGTCGGGTATGTTACGCTTCCAGTTACGTTATCTATTATTCGGGGACGAATTATTCTTTTTAGGGGAGAGGGGTTGTAAAACCCGCATGCTTTTACCATTAAAAGCACCCTTTAGATCGTACGTACAAGATTAAAACTTTCCTTTTACAGCATGTTTACGTTCACGTATAAGAATATTAAGTATTACGTACGTGTTAGAACACGATAAGTATTTATTACGTATGAACACACAATAATTATTCAAATAATAATTATAATCATGAACATGCGATCATGAAATCATGAACCTAATTTAATCACGAGCTAATATTAATTACGTGTTCGTAATAAATATATTGAGTCACGATCGAAAACTAATTAAATTACGTAAACTACGTAACACGTAATCACGGACATTTAAACGATTATTATTATTACTACGTATATTAAATTACACGACAAGTAATTACGTACGTAATATTTACTTTTGTCACGTATATAAATAACCATGAAAGTCACAACATTTAATACTCATTTATGCGTACCATTTTAACGAGATGCGATTTAATCAAAGTAAAATGTTATTCGGGCTGTTTTAGACAAAGAAGAAAAAGGAAGGACTTGGGCTCAAAGCCCAAGTGTGTTGTTTGAGGCGTGTATAACCAAAACAGACGGGGGGGGGGGGGGGGGGTATTTTTATTTTGGACAAAACACAAAACATTCCAAAACCCTAAATCTAATATAATTAGCCGCCTCCTTTTTTCTTCTTGTGCCTCTTTGCCGTGGGTTTTTCAACACCAAGAACAAGAACACAAAATAAAACGCAGGGTGATCCAAGGAATCATGTTGAGTTCGTGTTTGTTAAATAATGGAAGGGTTTCGTTTTGATGTCGCTGTGGGTGTTTGGCACACAAACCGAGAGTCAAGAGACTCTCGGTGGTACTTTATTCCCACCAGCCGCAAGGCTGGGGTCCTTTTGGGCTAACAGTGGCAAACAGGTGCCAAACAGGGGGAACCACTGGCTGCGGCCAGTGGTCTGTTTGTGAAAGCAGTGGGAACTGAGAGCCTAGAGCTCTCGGTGGTAACCAGACGTGCAGCAGGGGGGAAATCCCCAACTGTCGGGGGGAATTGTGCAGGGACAAGGGGTGTTTGGCAACCCGTTTTAGGGACAGTTAGGGGACTGTTTGGATTTTGGTTTAAAAACAAGACTTAAGGGTGCGTTTGGCTGTCAGTCTAATAAACGTAATTAGAGGGTTGTTTGGTTCGGCTTATTTGTTAAACACAACATGTTTTTCACGGGTTTTCACGGGTTTGATTTACGACACGTTTGAATAAACAATACATGAGTCGGGTTATTACTTTTACAAGTTATTAGCTTAAACATGTATGTAATTTACAAGGTAAATTAAATTAGTAAAACACGACTTATAATTACAAGATTATTTATTACAAGATTAATTAAATTAATTTAACATGCTAGATAATTAATTTAATTAAAACATGGACTTAGGTTTATTATTATTAATTAACAATACATGATTTTAACCTAAGTATTTTTATTATTTAATTTATACTATAGTAATTAATTAATTATTAAACATGACTTATAATTAATTAATTATCATGACTTAGGTTATATTAATAATAAATATTAATACATGTTTTAACCTAAGTACTATTACCTTTTTATTTAATTAAATCATGTTATATTTAATTAAATGCTTTAACCGATAGTTTATTTAAATTACATGAAATAATTAATAAACTATACTTTATAATCTCATGACTTAGAATATTAATCAAAAAACACTTAAGCTTATATAATTAGCTTATTTAACCAGATTATTTCTATTTATAGAAACTTTCTATTTTTAGAAACTTATTTAATTGAGGCAGCTAATCTATTTATGGAAACTTTCTATTTTTAGAAACTTAACTATTTTAAGCAAGTAATTCCATTTTTGGAAACTTTCTATTTTTGGAAACATTCTATTTTTGGTAAGTTTCTATTTTTGGAAACTTTCTATTTTGGAAAACCTGCTATTTTTAGAAAGCTACGTATTATTATACAATAAGTATAATAATACATGAAATACAAGTAATACTTAATCAGAATAGACAGAATGTAAGATAAATACAGTATAAAGCTTCAAACAGTAAAACATGACATAAACGTATAAAATTAGCTAAGACATAACACTAAACCAGTTACGTATTCAGTAATCAGGTACTTATACACGTATGTATTTATGTAGCATTAGTGATACCGAAGTAGGACTCTCTTCCGTTTGTCTTCTTCGTTCACTGGACATAAGGTACGGATTCCCGTCCTTTCAGTATAGACATTCTTTCCTTATTAGGATTCCCCGTATGCAGCCAACTGTTTTCCCAGTATATGTTTATATGTTTGAATTGCTTATGTTTAATTTAGAATACCTATATCCATATACATGCATGATTAGTTTCACCTAGTTATGGAGGTACCATAACCATAACATTAGAGGCACTGATGTTATGACTTCACCACGGCGGAGTGATTTCTCGTGGCGTCCCTTCAGCTTTTGGCCATATTATTATATTATCATGTGGGGCGTATGGGTGCATCCTAGTTACATGTTTCAGTCAGGATTTCATGGTGAATGTGGTGTGTTCCTTGCATCCTTCACAAGGAGTTGATCCCTTAATAAGTGTGAAAACACTTATCCTTTTACCACTTATTTCCAATAATAACAAGACCAAAACGTGTGATTTATGTCGTAAAAGTCGGAATTATGCGTGGTTTGTGTTTTTATTGTGTTTTAGGACCAAAATATGAAAAAGGAAGAAAACACGGGCTTTCACAGGATTTTATCGAAGAAAACAGAAAAAGACGAAGTCAAAAGATCAAGAGTGCAAAAAGAACGGAAGTCCAAGACCTATTCTGAATATTTATCGAAGAAAAAGTCTAAAGACGGAAGTTTGATGAAGTCGAAGAACTTAAGTCTAATAGAAGAAGAAAATTAAAACACAAGTTCAAATCCCGAGACGACATCGAGAAAAGACAAAGAATTAAAGTCGAGTCGAGAAGACGTGAAGAAAGAAAGAAAGAAGATGCAATACATGCACTCCCTCCTTCCCTATAAATACCCTCCTAATACACATTAGGAGGGAGTTAGTCTTTAATTTTTAGTTTTTCATCTTTCACTTTTCTTTCTAGATTTAGAGAGAGAAATTCTTAAACTTTCTCTCACTAAGTTTCATCTTTTCTTTTAATCTCTCAAGATTAAACATTTGTGTATTGCTTATTTTATTAATCAAGTTCTACTTAAGCTTTTAATCCTAAATCTCATTCTACATTTCTTGATTTACTTTACCTTTGATCCGATTTGCATACTTCATGCGTATGATTTAATGATTTTGTGATTGAAGGAGTAATCTTCCTTGGTTATACTTAAGCTCTTACACGTATAAGTTATAAGTTCGTAATGCTTATTGGCTTGTTACAAGTTTTAGCTTATTGATTTTTGGATTTCACAAAGGTTTTAATCATTTTAAAGTTCATTTCATTAAGTTGATAATCTTTTATGTTTTACAAATTGTTAAATTTAAGCTTTTCGAGTTGTTTAAGTTTTGGATAAAATAGATTATTGATTGTGCTTATTGAGTTTTACACTTGCCACGAATTTCAGATTAAGAGTGCTTCCCATCGTAATCTTGGGGCTTCATACATTCCGACGGGTTTCTACACATTCCGATAGATTTCAGTGTTTTGATCGCAATAACCCATTAGGGTTCTACTTTGCGATCGGGTGGCTAATTCCCCTTTATTCCGATCTGGGTTGCGATCGCTCATTGCGATCGCACATTCTGACGGGACTAAGGTCTTGTTAAGACGAAGTGCTGCACAATTTTACTTTAAATTATTCCGATCTGAACCACTTTGCGACAGAAGTGTTAGATTATTCCGATATGGAAATTGCGACCATTCTACATTCCGATAGAATTGACCTTGATTATTCCGATGGTTATTAACCTGAATTATTCCGATGACTTGTTATGTATTCCGATGGTTGTAATTTTGGTGTATTCCCATGGACATGATTTGCATTATTTCGATTGACTAAGTTTTTAAGTGTTAAAGTTTTACAAAGTTTTAAGTTTCAAGTATTTTCCTAATTAACTTTAAGTTTTATTTTGTCAAAGCTTCTACTTTACTCATCGACAATTTTCATACATGCTTTTAAATTAGACAACCAAACCAAACCATTCTCTTATTCACCAAAAGACGATTGAGTCGCACTCTTAACCATTAGTCAATTCGAAAAGACTTGGGATTACGAATTTTGATACGAGGGATAAAAGCCTTGTATTAAATGGCGCCGCTGCCGGCTCTTTTCGTTAAGATTAAAGGTTTTTAGTGAGAGACGCATTGAATTTTGGGATCCGTTCTTTGAAAGTTATTTTCCTCGCTTCAAAAATTTTCAAAAATCCTAAAAAAATATAAAACTCTTCAAAAATACAAAAACATTAAAAAAATCATAAAAAGCAATTCTTTTCCAAAAGGTTTTGCACCAAAAAGATTATATAGATATTCTCTTTGTGTATATTTTTCTTCTGCAGGTGTATGCGTACTAGATCTTCGAACTATTCTGAGCCCGAGACTCGTGAAGATTTAGATATGGCTGGTGTTAATAACAACAATAACAACCCACCTCTACCCATTTTGAATAACAATAACAACAACAACAACAATGTTCTCCTACCTGATTTACGAACAATGGAGGAATTGTGTCAACCCACCATGAACGGACGCGGAGGCCCGATTGCGCCGATGCACGTCACGGCTCAGGAGTTTTCGTTGAAGCATCATATGATCCAACAAGTGCAAACGAACCCATTTCGCGGAATTCCGGATGATGATGCCAACAAACACCTCGACAAAATCATTACCATCACCCAAAGCATGAAGTGCCCCGGTGTTTCTATGGATGACCTTCGCCTTCAACTTTTTCCCCACTCGCTTTCTTACCATGCCGAAAAATGGTTTGACCGTCTCCCGAAGAATTCTATTCATACGTGGAATGACATGACTCAACGCTTTTTGTCGCGCTACTTCCCCCCATCCATGGTCACAAGCCTTCGTAACCAAATCAGTGGATTCATGCAAGACAATGATGAATCGCTCTTCGATTCTTGGGAACGATACAATGATTTGATCGACCGCTGTCCAAATCACAATATGCTCCCCGTCACTCTCATTGATACTTTCTATAATGGTGTCACTTTTCGTGATCGTGACACGATCAATGCCGCCGCCGGTGGTACTTTTATGAAAAGGAGACCGGAGGAGTGTCGAGAGTTGATTGAAAACATGACTACTCACCACAAGAATTGGGATTCATCTGCATTTTCAAGATCTAACTCGAGAGTCAATGTTTCTTCTACTACCTCCAATCCTGAAATGACTGAAATTTCTCAACAACTCGCTGAGATGAACAAGAATTTCATGACCATGGCCACAAACCACTTTCAACAAGCTAAAGCCGTTGCTATTTCTTGTGACACATATGGTGGTCCTCATTCCTACAATGATTGTCCTTCTACTCAAGGCAATTTTTCTGAAAACGTTAACGCAGCTTACGGTACTTATCCCACGGGAGGCTATCAAGCTCGCCCTCAAGGAGACCGTAGCTTGCTCAGTTATCGTTCAAACAATTATCTTGATCCACCCGGTTTCCCTCCTACCAAGCAAAACCAACAACAAAGCTATAACCGAAACAACCAATCCCAACCTCGTGCCAACAATAAATATCAATCCCAAAGAAACCCATACCCAACTCAAGGAAATTCGCAAGCTTACCAAGCTCCACCTCTCAATCAACCGATGGCATTAAATCAAGACGTCGAGACGTTCATGAAGACTAATCGGGAGTTGGTGACGAATCTTCAGAGTCAAGTCATCAACTTGAAGGGCGAAATGGCGAAACAAGGGAGCGATATTCGAGCCGAGCTAAGGAATGATATGGCAAAACAAAGCAATGAAATTCGTGCAGACATCAGAGATTCTTTCAACACTCAAGCGCTTAACATTCGTGATATGATTGGTTCGCTCATCCAAGGTAATCAACCCTCTTCTTCGGGTACTCTTCCGAGTAACACCGTTGCGAATCCAAGAGGGGAGATGAAAGCAATCACCACTCGTAGTGGGAAAGGTTATACGGAACCCGAGCTTCCTACACCTCCACCCGTGATTGTGAACAAGGAAAAAGAGCAACTTTTCCAACATCCTTCACCTTCTATCCCCATTTCCCCACCACCCGTGGTTGTGAATGATCCTACTCCCCTAAAGCCTTCTTCTTCATCCAATATACCTTATCCTTCAAGGTTGAAGAAAGAGAAGCAAAAGAGCAAGGATGATATTCAAGTTTCGAACTTTCTAAAAATGTTTAAACAATTGAATTTTAACATCTCCTTTGCCGAGGCTCTCGCTCACATGCCCAAATACGCTAAGATGTTTAAAGAACTTTTAAGTTATAAGGAAAAGCTTCTTGACATTGCTCAGACCCAACTTAATGAGAACTGCTCCGCAATGCTCTTAAGGAAATTGCCCACCAAACTTGGTGATCCAGGTCGCTTCTTAATTCCTTGCAACTTCCCGGGAGTAGAGAATTGCATGGCCCTAGCCGATCTAGGTGCCAGTATAAACTTAATGCCTTTAAGTGTTTGGAAGCAATTATCTCTCCCCGAGCTAGTCCCCACTAAAATGACTTTGGAATTAGCCAACCGTACGGTTGCTTATCCAGTGGGGATAGCCGAAGATGTCTTTGTTGGCGTTGACAAATTCACCTTCCCGGCGGATTTTGTTGTCGTTGACTACGATATGGGTCCTCGTGTTCCATTAATCGTTGGACGTCCATTCCTGAGGACCGGTCGCACTCTCATTGATGTAGCCGCGGGCGAATTAATCATGAGAGTTGGTGACGATCAAATTGTCTTCAACATGGGTAAGATTTCTAAGCAACCTTATTCATATGAGAGTGTTAATGCTATTGATGTTCTCGATGAGGCTTGTGAAGAACATTTTCATGATGCTTGCAAAAGTACTCTTTCTTCTCTACCCAATGTTGAGACCGTTGCCTCAATTGCTCCAGCATTGACTCCTTTTGGAGAAAGTGACTTGAATGATTTCGAAGCTAGCTTGGGTCCTCTCGATATTAAGTATGATAATTCGTCCACCGATTGGGATGAAGACATTCGTACTATTGAGAGACTTCTCAATGAGGACCCGTTTTCTCCTCCTTCTCCTAAAGAGGTGACTAATGATGATCCATCGTTAGTTTCACCATCTATTGAGGATCCTCCCACTCTTGAGCTTAAGGACCTACCTCCTCATCTTGAGTACGTTTTCCTTGAAGACAACGAGAAGTTACCGGTCATCATCGCGAAGGACCTGAAAGAAGAAGAAAAAGCCAGACTTGTCACCGTGTTGAAGAAGCATAAAAGAGCTATCGCTTGGAAAATCTTCGACATTCGCGTAATTGATCCTCACTTCTGCACACATAAAATTCTCATGGAGGACGACTTTAAGCCCACAATTCAAAGCCAACGAAGGGTGAATCCTAAAATCTATGAAGTCATAAAAAAAGAGGTTATCAAACTTTTTGATGCGGGTATGATTTACCCTATTTCGGATTCACCATGGGTTAGTCCAGTCCATTGTGTGCCTAAGAAAGGCGGAATCACCGTTGTGCCCAATCAAAACAACGAGTTAATTCCCACCTGTCTCGTTACTGGGTGGAGAGTTTGTATAGACTACCGCAAACTCAATGACGCCACGAGAAAAGATCATTTCCCTCTACCTTTTATGGACCAAATGCTTGAACGTTTAGCGGGTAATGAATATTACTGCTTTCTTGATGGTTTCTCAGGTTATTTCCAAATACCCATCGATTCCCAAGATCAAGAGAAGACAACATTCACTTGTCCCTATGGCACATTTACCTACAAAAGGATGCCTTTTGGCTTATGCAATGCCCCCGAGACTTTCCAAAGGTGCATGTTGGCTATCTTCCATGACATGGTTGAGCAAACCATGGAAGTCTTCATGGATGATTTCTCGGTCTTTGGGGATTCCTTCTCTTCTTGCCTTGCCAATTTGGAACGTATGCTTAAGCGGTGCGAAGACACTCGCCTTATTCTAAATTGGGAAAAATGCCATTTTATGGTAAAAGAAGGAATTGTGCTAGGACACAAAATTTCTAAGGCCGGTCTTGTAGTCGACTGTGCTAAAGTTGATGTCATAGCCAAATTACCTCCACCTTCAACCGTGAAGGGTGTGAGAAGTTTTCTGGGTCATGCGGGCTTCTATCGTCGATTCATTCAGGATTTCTCTAATATCGCTCGCCCGATGACCCACCTCTTGGAAAAAGATACTCCTTTTATCTTTTCTAAAGAGTGTATCGAAGACTTCAATCTTCTTAAGGATAAGCTAACTAAGGCATCGGTCTTGGTTACCCCTAATTGGGAGCTACCCTTTGAATTGATGTGCGATGCTAGCGACTTTGCTATTGGTGCGGTTTTGGGCCAAAGAATGAATAAACACTTCCAACCAATCCACTATGCTAGCAAAACAATGACGGGGGCTCAATTGCATTATACGACAACCGAAAAAGAGCTTTTAGCTGTTGTCTATGCTTTTGAGAAATTTCGCCCCTATCTTGTTTTATCCACCACCATCGTATACACGGACCATTCCGCGTTGAAGTACTTGATGTCTAAGCACGACTCTAAGCCAAGACTTCTTCGCTGGGTTTTACTCCTTCAAGAATTCAACATTGAAATTCGTGACAAGAAGGGTGCTGAAAACCTAGCCGCAGATCATCTGAGTCGACTTGAGGATCCATACCAAGGGGATCATCCGAACAAAGAGATCAATGACTCTTTCCCCCTTGAGACCTTAATGTCTATAAATCTCAATCTTGATGACACCCCATGGTTTGCGGATATTGAAAACTACTTAGCGGGTGGTGTTCTCATCAAAGGGTTAACATCCCAACAAAAGAAGAAGTTCTTGAATGATGTCAAGACTTACTTTTGGGATGACCCTTTTCTATTCAAACAATGTGCTGATCTGATCATTCGTCGATGTGTTGACGGACCGGCAGCTTTTGACATTCTCCAGGCTTGCCACAAAGGACCTACCGGTGGTCACTTTGGTCCCAACTACACCGCTAAGAATGTGTTTGATTCTGGATTCTATTGGCCCACCATTTACCGTGATGCTCACGAAATGGTTAAGCATTGTGATGCTTGCCAACGCCAAGGCAAGATCTCACATAAGGATGAGATGCCTCAAAACTTCATACAGGAATGTGAAATCTTTGACGTATGGGGCATCGACTTTATAGGGCCATTTCCATCTTCCAAAGGGAACAAGTACATCCTCATCGCCGTTGACTACGTTTCCAAATGGGTTGAAGCTAAGGCTCTCCCTACGAACGATGCGAGGGTGGTTGTGAACTTTTTGAAGCAACTTTTCGCTCGATTCGGTGTTCCTCGTGCTATCATCAGTGACCGCGGGACTCATTTTTGCAACGATCAATTTGCAAGAGTCATGGCTAAGTATGGTGTTAATCCTCGTGTTTCCACCGCCTATCATCCCCAAACCAATGGGCAAGCCGAGATTTCCATCCGTGGATTGAAGCGAATTTTGGAGCGTACTGTGGGAGAGCATCGCGCCGCGTGGGCCGATAAGTTATATGATGCTCTGTGGGCTTTCCGTACTGCTTACAAGACCCCGATCGGTTGTACACCTTATCGTCTTGTGTACGGGAAAGCATGCCACCTTCCCATCGAACTGGAACATAAGGCGCACTGGGCCTTGAAGTGGGCTAACTTTGACATCAATAAAGCCGGTGATCATCGCAAGATTCAACTCAACGAGCTAAATGAACTGAGGAATGAAGCTTATTGGAACTCGCTGATCTACAAGGAGAAGACGAAGATCATTCATGACGCAAAAATCAAGAACCGAGAGTTCCACATTGGTGATCAAGTCTTACTTTTTAACTCTCGGTTGAAGATCTTTTCTGGAAAGTTGAAGAGCCGCTGGTCTGGTCCATTCACCGTCGCCAAAGTCTTTCCATGTGGGACCATTGAGCTTTCTCAGCCGAATGGGCCCAATTTCAAGGTGAATGGCCAGCGTCTGAAGCTGTACTTTGGTGAGGACATCTCCCACGAGATGATTCCATCCCTCACCATGTTCCCCATGAACTAAATTGGGTCGAGTCAGGCTCGTGACTCGGTAAACAAAAACAAGCGCTTCTCGGGAGGCAACCCGTGATCTATCCTTTACTGCTTTCATAATAAGTGTAGGGGGAGCCCCGTATGTGTTTGTTGTCTTGTTTCTTGTGCTGTGCAGGGATTAAAGCTTCAAAGATCCACCTTGATGACTTTTGACGAACCGTGATACCGTGTTCCCATCTTCCCGGTTCTATCCTAAAATTCTTGTGATTCAATATTTCATATTTTATATGTTCACATTGAATTCACTTTAGTTGTCCTTTCCTTAGCAAGATTTAATCAAAGTGCACAATGTCCTATGTGTAGGGGAGTTTACTCCCACATGCTTAAACATTAAGGACAATGTTTATATCAAGTGTAGGGGAGACTTCTATCGAAGTAAGTGGTCTTTTCCATGAATTTTCCCTCATTTTAACCGGAAAATTTGATTTTTCGACATTTTTCAAAATTTTTAATCTATTTTGGCCTAGTTGTATAGTGGTATTTCTCTTCATTATGGTTATTTTCTTTCCTTGCTTAAATAAAGTGGTTTTAAATTTTTCTTAGTCGTGAACATTTTGACTCAACCCGAGTTTACTTATCTAAGTTTACTCTAGCTAGTATCCTTAACGTATTTAAGTCAAGTTTTGCTAGGCTTTTATATAGGGAGCTATAAAACGCGAAAGTCTTAACTCTCACGGGTTAAGAACAAGAACTTTTTGCAAGTTCCTATAATTGATCCTAGAGAGTTGTTTATCAAGGGAACTTTAAAATGCTATTTCTAAACTTGAAAAAGTCTAAGAATTTGCAAGATCCTATAGATGATTCGAAAACCCAAAACTTTGATTTAATAGGCTAAGCATCCACGAGTCTCATTCCTTGAGATTTTAAACTGTGGAGAACGAGAGATGATAGAGTCAATTATAAGTTCGGTATTCTTTCGTGAATTTATGTGAGTTAATTATAAGCCTATTCTCCCTTCGCTTGTTAATAAATTTATCTGCAATAAATAAGGTTGTACGATTTAAAAGATTACTTAGCTTCTAGCCCCAGATCGTTTAAAAGTTGCTCGGTACGGATTAGAGTTCATAACCAAGGCATAACTTATTGAAGCAGGATGCGAAGATTGGCGAGTCCGAAAAGGCCCTAACAAGGCATGAGGGCTACAGTTTGTTGCTAAAGATCCAAAAGTGATGTGAAGAGTCATTTATCAAAAATCAATATGAAGGATCGAGACACACGACGAAAAGCAAATACTCCCCTAAAGATCATGGAGAAGTCTATCCAAAAAGACCCTAATAAGGTATGAGGATAAATAGATCCAAGTCCAAAAAGGAGGCGGATCGTTGTATATCGAAGTCCAAAATAAAGATTGGATAAAAATAAAGAAGTCGTGGTCCAAAGATGAAGAATCTCTCAAAACTTCAAGTGAAGAAAATCCTAGTATGAAGAGAAGACCATAATTTCAAGAACGTCTCTCAAAGATTCGAACTATGAAGTCGCTGACAAAAATCGGTCCGAGAAAGGTCTCAAATCGTGAAGCAAGTTATGCCAAGATATGAACTTTATGAGGTCCCGAGAAGCAGTTTTAAAAGATTTGGTCCTTTAGCTAACTATTAATTAAATCGTTCACTTTATTTTCAGCCTAAATAACTATCGAAATAAGTCAAACAATGCATCCTCGTGATCATTCAAGACAAAAATAAAATATAAGAGATACACCTAGGAATAAGGGAGTCTAAGTGAATAATTGGCCCACATGAGTTCGTGTTAGTTTGCTAACTTATAATAACAATGATCTCGTTTTTAAGCTTGGTATGGGGAACGTGAAACTTGAGGATGATAAACGTTCAGGGCTGCCAAAACCAATGTAAGTGTTTAATTTCTTTACTAGTTTTTATCTTTTTATGTTTAGTACTTAATAAAGGCCAAGGTGGGTTATTTATGATGGAAAATGTAAACCGTGCATTAAAATTAATGCATTGCATGAGGGCATTGCAATGGTCAAGTTTAGGGGATTTAATAAGTGTGAAAACACTTATCCTTTTACCACTTATTTCCAATAATCACAAGACCAAAACGTGTGATTTATGTCGTAAAAGTCAGAATTTGCGTGATTTGTGTTTTTATTGTGTTTTAGGACCAAAATATGAAAAAAGGAAGAAAACACGGGCTTTCACGGGCTTTTATCGAAGAAAACAGGAAAAGACGAAGTCAAAAGATCAAGAGTGCAAAAAGAACGGAAGTCCAAGACCTATTCTGAAGATTTATCGAAGAAAAAGTCGAAAGACGGAAGTTTGATGAAGTCGAAGAACTTAAGTCTAATAGAAGAAGAAAATTAAAAGACAAGTTCAAATCCCGAGACGACATCGAGAAAAGACAAAGAATTAAAGTCGAGTCGAGAAGACGTGAAGAAAGAAAGAAAGAAGATGCAACACATGCACTCCCTCCTTCCCTATAAATACCCTCCTAATACACATTAGGAGGGAGTTATTCTTTAATTTTTAGTTTTTCATCTTTCACTTTCCTTTCTAGTTTTAGAGAGAGAAAGTCTTAAACTTTCTCTCACTAAGTTTCATCTTTTCTTTTAATCTTTCAAGATTAAACATTTGTGTATTGCTTATTTTATTAATCAAGTTCTACTTAAGCTTTTAATCCTAAATCTCATTCTACATTTCTTGATTTACTTTACCTTTGATCCGATTTGCATACTTCATGCGTATGATTTAATGATTTCGTGATTGAAGGAGTAATCTTCCTTGGTTATACTTAAGCTCTTACACGTATAAGTTATAAGTTCGTAATGCTTATTGGCTTGTTACAAGTTTTAGCTTATTGATTTTCGGATTTCACAAAGGTTTTAATCATTTTAAAGTTCATTTAAGTTGATAATCTTTTATGTTTTACAAATTGTTAAACTTAAGCTTTTCGAGTTGTTTAAGTTTTGGATAAAATAGATTATTGATTGTGCTTATTGAGTTTTACACTTGCCATGAATTTCGGATTAAGAGCGCTTCCCATCGTAATCTTGGGGCTTCATACATTCCGACGGGTTTCTACACATTCCGATAGATTTCAGTGTTTTGATCGCAATAACCCATTAGGGTTCTACTTTGCGATCGGGTGGCTAATTCCCCTTTATTCCGATCTGGGTTGCGATCGCTCATTGCGATCGCACATTCCGACGGGACTAAGGTCTTGTTAAGACGAAGTGCTGCCCAATTTTACTTTACATCATTCCGATCTGAACCACTTTGCGACAGAAGTGATAGATTATTCCGATCTGGATATTGCGACCATTCTACATTCCGATAGAATTGACATTGATTATTCCGATGGTTATTAACTTGAATTATTCCGATGACTTGTTATGTATTTCGATGGTTGTAATTTTGGTGTATTCCGACGGACATGATTTGCATTATTTCGATTGACTAAGTTTTTAAGGGTTAAAGTTTTACAAAGTTTTAAGTTTCAAGTATTTTCCTAATTAACTTTAAGTTTAATTTTGTCAAAGCTTCTACTTTACTCATCGACAATTTTCATACATGCTTTTAAATTAGACAACCAAACCAAGCCATTCTCTTATTCACCAAAAGACGATTGAGTCGCACTCTTAACCATTAGTCAATTCGAAAAGACTTGGGATTACGAATTTTGATACCAGGGGTAAAAGCCTTGTATTATCCCTCCTACCCAAAACCAGTATATTAAATTAGAGGCAGCCCCTCTAATTTGCATGATGAGGTCACCCCTCCAAGTATTCATGCACGGTGGATTTTCATGACCTATATTGGCTAATGGTAAAATATGTTAAATAGTTTTTACAAGATAAACATAAGGCTTTTCAAACTATAAAACCAGTTTTACCAAGACTTAACCGGGTTATCCATGACTTAGTTTCTTCCGCTGTTTCATGTTGTTATGCTTATATTATTCATGTTATACTTGTATATCCGTTCAGTGAGCGTTTTGCTCAGCCGTTACTTTCTTTTCTATGTCCAAAAACGGCAGGTACTCAAGGACTGACACGAGCATTTGGAGGACATGCATAGGATGGAAGCTGACATAGACTTCTTCTCCTTTTTCCTTCATATACTCATGCTTGATTAGTCTTTCACTCATTTCTTTTGCTTTATTATGTTTTGGGCTTATGTTTGGGAACCGATGTTTGATTCCGGTTATCCCTATGGTCATGTAATGTTTTAGACATTTATCCTTGTATGCTTTGATGACACGCCATAATTACGCGTGACATTCCATTATCAAAATGGGGTGTTACACAAACATTCTCTTGGTTCTACCTCCTCTTCATTCCAATCTAGGATGAATGACCTTTCCTCACCCTTCACTCCAAGTAATCTCTTGGATGTGACTACCCAACCCATCCAAAGCATTCCTATTGTGAATTACTTTGAAGATACCATGGTGACTTCACCATTTACCCCTCTTAACTCACCCTTTTCACCATTGGAGAGCTTTCCTCCACACTCACCCACATCACCCTTGGAGAACTTTCCTCCTCCTCCTCCACCTCCCTCAAACACTCCCATTTTGGGTGTTCCACACCCCTTCTTTATGGGTGATCCTTACTTCCTTGGGTTCCTAGAAGCTCATGGTTCTCATTGTCCATGTTGCCTCTACAATAACTACATCATTCAAAACCTTAGGAGGGAGATGTTGGGACTTTATATGAGGTTGCAAGATTTCTTGCTCACCTTGTTTAACATGCCTCCGATTACTAATCAAGACCTAGCTTTTTAGCTATCTTTAGTTTAGTTAGTTGTTTTTCTTTTTTTATGTATCTCTTTCATGATGTTTTATGAGAATGAATTATGGACTTGGCATCATGTGATTCTATTTCTATGTGGACATTAATCAACTTTATCTCCAAGTTAAAATTGAACCTAAATCTATCACAACCTCTAAAAATTGACTAAAATTGGTTCAAAATGTTATCCAAAATTTTGTCACCCTTTGTCAAGACATTCTTAGTGAATGTGTTGCTTTTGTGCAACCCTAGCAAAATTTAGTGCTAATAGAGGTAAAATTCCAAGATTTGCAATTTTTTGAAAAAGTCTTAGTTTTTCTCAAAACCCTGGAAAATCTAGATTTCTAGTCCACTACACGCGGTTCCTTAAAGAACCCGTGGTTCTTTAAGTGATAAGGAACCACCGGTCCCTATATGGTACTGTGCATAGAAAGCCACTTTTTGGCTCGTTTTTGGTCTTCCTTCATCACCCTATTCCTAGTCAAGATTCCATGTTTACTCAATTTGGCTAAACATCCCTTGACACTTTACATTTGTTCTTCAAACTTTTGCCTTGTATATTTTCTTCTTATACCCCAACCTTGAGATTTCATTCTCACACCTCAACAATGCCTAACTCTCCCTTTCATAACCTTGACACTTCTTTGTCACAAACCTCCTCACCCAAAGCTTCCTCATCAAAGCTTTCAAGGAAACCAAAAATATCGGTTAAACCTATTTGGATCAAGAAAAATGAACCTTCTTCATCCAAACCACCCAAGAACCCTACCTTATCTCCAATCAAGTATTGGAATGAGACCTACTCCATTAACCCAATCACCGGAGAAAAGGAGAATCTCCCCCCACCACCAAAACCCTTTGACACCCCTCAACCCAATGATCTCTCAACCTTCCCAAACCTCACAAGGCATTGTGAAAACATTACCTACCCACTCTACTCACCACCACCAAACCCTAGGTGTGATGGCCTTCCCCCATCAACCAAATTTGTGTTTCATCATGGATCCTCGTGTGCTTGTTGTCGATTTCAACAATATGAACTTGCTCATGTGTATGAGAAGTTAAATTTTCTTGAATTCCTCCTCACTCGACCTCCTCTCAAAGTTTTTGTTCTCGTGGAAAAAACTTCGAATGATGCATCGTCGTCTTATTTTACCAACTAAAGGGCTACACTCCATTGGAGTCAATGAAACTTTAGTTGTTTTAGAGTCTTTTATTTTCTTTAAGCAATCTTGGAAAATTTTCACTATTAGACTAGCTTATGCTTTGTGGTTTATTTTCCATATCTTTTGCTTTAGATACTCATATTGTGTGTATGACTATCTAATTTGCTTGTTTTTTTCATATTTATGTAATATGAAATCTTTTTGTTGTCTTTGTTTTCTTTATTTGATCATTCTCTCTTTCTTTTGAGTTGATCGTGGTTAATCTTTGCAATTGTTTATGGGTGATTCCATCAATTCTAAATTTTAACCACTTGACAAATTTATCATCTTCATTGGTTGGATGTTTCCTTTCTACCTCCATTCCATCAATTGAACCTTGATTTTGTCAATTACCTCTTTGGACATACTTAGCAAATACTGCTTCTAATTTGAGATTTCTTATCCTTCTTCCTCTCAAGTTACTTAGTAGGTAGTGATCATATATACATTGGTGTTTCTTTCCTTTCTACTAACCTTTGTGTAGCATGTCACCTTAGCTCATACACTTGGTGCCCCAAGCAAGGGGGAGCAACCACCAAGGGGGAGCTACTAGCGAAGTCCGGATATCTTCAAAGACTTGTGCTTACCTTTTTTCTACGACAAAGGGGGAGAAATGATAATGATAAACTCGTTAATAATTCGATATTTTGTGTTTCTAAGTAAATGAGTTTATAGTTTGTCGTAATCAAAAAGGGGGAGATTGTTAATGCAAGTGATGCCTAAAAACATTATTAGTGTTAACTAATCTTTCTTAGTTTTGATCACAACAAACTATACAACACATTTAGTGTAAAACACAAAACGAATTATTTAACTAACACTATCATCAAGTTAATAATCATATCACTAATCTTTCTTAATCATACTTAGTGATCATCAAAGTGATTATCCTTAAAACTCACTTTTGTTAATATGACAAAAGATTTTTTAATAAACTTTCTTTTTAAGAAAATGTTTTATTAAAATGGAAAATGTAAATTTGAAAATGGCATATTCCATATGCCATAGGAATATCCTATGAAGGTTTAAAAAACCTCAGATATTCCTACCTCACTAAAAGACAAAAAAGGGAGCGGACTCTACTGGGCGGTACCTTAAAAAACCTAGGCGGTTCCTTATCGATAAGGTACCGCCGGCTAGATAAGGATTCGCGCCCAGCTAGCCGTTGGACTTTGTCTTTTATAAATAGTGGCTCAAATCTCATTTTCTAATAAGCCTCTTGGACGTTTTTCTCAGCCCCCTTTCTCTTTTCTATAGCATAATCATTAGTAAATGATTACTTAAAGTGTTAAGGACGTTTACATATGATTATCCTCTTGATCCCCTCCTTTACCTTGTCCAATGAGAAGATCACTCACTCACTAGTGTTGTGATAAAGATGAAAACATGAATTAGTCATGTTCATCATGTTAGCCTTTTTATTTTTGTTAATCTATTTGTATTTATGAAATACTTGGACTAGTTGTGTTCATTCAAGTTATTTGTAAATACTTGGATTTGTTGTGTACATCCATTGCATATGTGTTTTCTTGGATTTGTGTTGTGTAGATCCAAGCTACATGTGTGTACTTGGATATGTCTAGTTGATTTGTAATAGATTTGTGTAATAGTTGTCACTAAACTATAAAGTGATGTGGTTGTGTCTTGTGAGTTCTCACTAAACTTGAAAGTGATTAGTATTTGTGTTGTGTGAAGTTCTCACTTAGCTTCAAAGTGAAGAGTCGTGAAGATAGGTTCTAGCCTTGGATTAGAACTCGACATCTAGCCTTGTGTCGTTAAATGGTGAAGTAGGCAACGTCGTGAAGATTGGTTCTACCTTGAGATTAGAACTCGACATCTAGCCGTGTGTCGTTAAATTGTGAAGTAGGCAACGTTGAGTAGATTGGTCCTAGTAATGATTAGGTATCGACATTTAGCTTAGTGTCAGAAAATAATGTAAGCAACGATGTAAGGCTTTCTCCACCAAGAAGGGAGCTTGTGGATATAGTGGAAATCTTGAGTAGGTGTACTCGAGGAGTGGAGTAGAAACGAGGATAGAGCCTCGTTATCGAACCACTATAAATCTTGGTGTCTTGTCACTAGGTTGTCTCTTTCCTTACTCCTTACTTATTTCATTATCATTATACTTACCTATTATCACTGCTAATGCATTTGAATTGAACCTAATCATTATGAAACTTAGCTTTAAGTAAAAGATAGTTTTGATACACACTTAATTCAAAGTAATTTAAATTAGGTGACTAATTGAAGAGAAACTATTCAACCCCCCCCCCCCCCTTCTAGTTTCTACAAAGTACTGTCAACCGAGATCCCTCAAAGGTCTCAGTGGGACTTTGTTTATAGCTTATATGGTTCGGCTTAATTAAAACACGGGCTCAAGATTCGGGTTTTTATAAAAAAAAAAGTTTTTAAAAGTCATGTTATATTAAACTATAGGTTAATTAATTTATTAAAAATAATTCATGTATAGCCTAAGGTATTTATACTTAGCCATTTTAATTAAACATGTATTTTAATTAAAATCATATAACGTATAATTTAATTAAGTTAACCAGTTATTTAATTAACCAACTATAATCTTGTCTTGTATTGTACTAAATTAACTTCACTTATTAATTATAATTCAGCTTAATTCTAAATATGGAAACTTACTATTTTTGGGAACATTCTATTTTTGGAAACTTTCTATTTTTGGAAACTTACTATTTATAGAAACCTGCTATTTTTAGGAAGTTACTTAGTATTAAAATACAAGTATTATAATACACTAATACATGAATAATACACAACAGAACATCAGAATAATTACAGTTAACACAATAAACAGTCAAACATGACAAAATACATATAACAAGCTAATAACACACTGAATCAGTAAAACACATGTAATTCAGAAAACTCATACACGTCCATATTTCTTATGTAGTGCTATCCGTCAAGGCGGATTAGTCTTCATCGTTTCCGTTAGCTTCTACTGGACATAAGGTACGGATTTCCCGTCCTTCAGTAAGGACAATCTCTTCCTTCATTAGGATTTCTCGTATGCAGCCAACTGTTTTCCCCAGTAGTTACAGATTAAATGCTTATGTTTTATTAGTTACCTTAGCCATATACACGCATGACCAGTTTCACCTAGTTATGGAGGTACCATAACCATAACACTAGAGGCACTAGTGTTATGACTTCACCATGGCGGAGTGTTAGCTCGTGGCGTCCCTTTTCAGTTCTTTGGCCATTATATTATTATATTATCATGTGGGGCGTATGGGTGCATCCTAGTTACATGTTTCAGTTAGGATTTCATGGTGAATGTGGTGTGTGCCTTGCATCCTTCACAAGGAGCTAATCCCTCCTACCCACTTACCAGTTAATTAGAGGCAACTCCTCTAATTGCATGATGAGGTCTCCCCTCCAAGTATTCATGCACGTTGTTGACCTCATGACCTATATTGGCTATTATGGTACATTAACTAATACAAATTTTCATAAGTAACATAAGCTATGTTTTCAAAACTAAAACCAATTAACATGACAGACAACTAGGTTTTCCAGGACTTATTCATTTCCGCTGCCATTCATGCTATATACTCTTTATATGTTTCTATAATCAATGTTTTTCCATGCTTTATTGTGTATCCGTGCACTGAGCGTCATGCTCAGCCGTCTTCATTTCCATGTTCCCAAACGGCAGGTACCCAAGGACGCAAGTAGGAACTCCAAAGTATGTGCATTCGGATTGGAAGCTATCCGACCTCTTTTACATTATGCATTTATTCCTACTTTATCATATTTTACTTCTTTTGTACATTGTTTAGTCCTTTCCATTTACAGTACTTATATTGCTTGTTTGTGAGTTACTAGACTACCGATGTTTGATTCGGTATTTCTATTTATGGTCATGAATGTTTAGACATTTACCTTGCATGCTTTGATGATAAGCCATAAGTTATTGTAGCACTCTATCCTATTAAATAGGGTGTTACAAAAGCTAAACTATAAATGTTAAGTCTGAAAAATATACTTTTACTGTATTTTAATTGTCAAGAGCTTATATAGGTCATGTGCTGTAACAACTGCTGCATGAATAAATAGAGGGGTGGCCTCGTCATGTTGTAGAGGGGTGACCTCCAAAATAATGTGTTGGGTGAAGGGATCAACTCCAATGTGAAGGATGTAGAGCACACACCACATTCACCTTATAAGCTGTAAACTGATAACCTAGGATGCATCCATACGCCCCACTGATAATACTAATAAATGGCCAAGCTGAAATAAATGGGACGCTGCGAGAAATTACTCCCCCGCAGAGGAGTCACGACACCGGTGCCTCAAGTTTCATGGTTACGGTACCTCCGTAACTAGTACATAACTGGTCATGCTTGTATATAAAGCTCAGGAAAATTTAACTTAGTTATTAAAATGATTACTGATAAAACTTAGAACATATTCTGGGGAAAACATTTGGCTGCAAACGGGAGATCCAAATCATGCATAGAAAGGGAGTCCTTACTGAAGGACGGAAAATCCGTACCTTGCGTCCAATAACTGACTGAAGATGAAAAGACGGAAACCCTACTCCGACTTCACATGAACTACATGATAAAAGGACATGTATAAGTTTCTTGTTCATTAACATGTTACTTGTTGTTAATTTTGTTTACTTGTTCATGACTTGATTTACTTGTTCTTGACTTGTTTACTTGTTCATGTCTTATTATGTCTTTCCTGAATCTAACATGTTTCATGAGTACTTGTATTTCAGGTTTCATGTGTTATTATACTTGATATTTTCATAAATACTAACTTTCCAAATAGTTTGTTTCTATAAACAGTAACTCTTAAAAAATAGCCGTTTTCACATCTTAACGAGGTCTAAACTTATTCATCGACAAATAATCTACATGAAATTTTGAACGCCTAATCAACACATACTAATAGATGACATTTCAAACCTATTGATTAACTTTAAAAATCATAAATAAATTTTGCCAAGGTATAACTTTAAAATACTATGAGGTTTAAATGTAACTAGCTTTATACATTAGGGGCTAAATATGTAAAGTTTCATTTGAAATCTAATCAAGCCATGAAAATGACGTGAATCATCTTTTTCGTTTCTGGTTTTCATGCGAACTTAAATTACAAGTTTTTAGTCTCCTATTAAGTAAATTGTTTTGTTTATTATTAGATGTTTCCTTTAAGCCAATTGTTACTTAATGGTTAATTCCAAGGAAACGAGTTAAATTCTGTGATAAATATGCCGACACCGACTTGAACACCCGCGCCAAGATCGAACGTGACTGATCGTAACTAGAACCAATAAACAAATGGTTGACGTGAAGTGGTGTGACCCATAAACAAGAACATGAACCTCAATGCCAAATCCTCTTTACCAAAACATGAACTAGTCATATGAATTCTGATCGACTAGCAAACAAGTAACTTGAACATGAAACTACAAAGAGAGAGCCAAAACTGCCGCGAACACCACGGCTCGAATCTAGAACAACCCAAGCGTGAATCGTACCCACACTCGACTAAGATTTTTGTGAACCACGACACACCTCACAGTTGTTTAAGTTTTTGGAATATTATGAATGATTTGTGGGAATTTTTCCATCCAAAAGTGGACGTGGGATGGGAATAAATCTCATTAATGTCTAAACGCATTGATCGAAGGACAAAAATATCATATATTGAGAAACTGTATCAATGTTGGTAAATGAGTAAAATTCTTTGACATAATTTACATTTGTTTTAAAACTTCATTTAAATTCTTATATTCTTTTTATGGTAAAATATTTTCATTCATTTTACTAATTATATGCTATGAAATTCGAGATTCGTACGTGATATAATTTACCAATTATAGCGAGATTTTAGATCTCATCTTTTCAATTCGCCATTATTGATTCTTATGTCTAAACACTGAATTCGTAATTTTAGTAAAACATACCTTTTTCTCAATATCTTAATAAAAGAAAATTTGATAATATATTTTCCTTTTTTTAAATAAATAAATTGAAATTCGCCTTCAATACTAAAAACAAAATATACGGGTCTTACAACTCTTCCCCTCTAAAAAGAATAATTCGTTCTCGAATTGGAGATACGATATTACTGTGGGTTTTACAATTTTTTCCCCTCTAAAAAGGAAAATTCGTCCTCGAATTAAAGATAATAAAGCTGCTGGGTTATGAGAGCTGAAAGGGCACAAATGCTGGCAAGACATGTAAGCTGAAAGGACATGAACGTGACATGACTGAAAGAACATGGAACGTGACATGACTGAAGTGTAATACTGAATTATGGAAGGAAAACGATGAAAATTCTAGATGGACTCCTCCGTTCCAAGCGGCTTCCCGCTCAGAACGGTTCCTTCAAAGATCTTGACACAATGAACAATCTTGGTCTTAATGATCCTGTCCTAACAATGTTGAATAGTTTCTGGTTCCATACTTGAGTTGGATTTCTGAATTTGATTGAATGAAAAAGATGTAACATGTAGGATACATGGAACGATACGTACAATAACCTGAAAAGAAAACATTTATATCTCTGAGCAACGATACTAAAAACATATTGGGACGAACTTCATGAACAATTGTGAACGTACTACGTGAGCAATTCTGAACGTGGTTTGAGATCATCTGATGAACGCTATGCATGGAGTATATCGTGAACCTGATACGCGAAAGATACTGTGAACATGATACATGGACATATTATGAATGTATGCTGACTGAGGAAAGAATGCCAAACGATACAGCCTAAGATGTGAAACGTCTACCTGAGTATGAAAAAGTTGTGCTAAACTTGAGTCTCGTTTCTTAAGCTTTCTGTAACCGGATCCAGTAACAAGCTGTGAAACGTGTATCGTGAGATAGAACACGAACCTAAATGTGAACAATGTCATGAACGCGAGCATGAACTTAAATCATGAGATAAAACCAACTATGGATAGAAACAACATCATGGTGAACGTAAACGTGAACATAAACATAAACTTGAACGTGAATGTGAAGGTAAACATGATCGTGAACATGAATTCCTATTTGATATGATGGTTGATGAAATACCTTGAAATCGTACGATCCATTGCTAAATTTCCTGCAGATCTGCTACTGCGTAATCCTTTCGGATGAAAGAAAACGTGTAGGCTGGGTTAAATGGTCAAAAATGACTTAGATAGTATCATACTTCTTCTGAGTCTGCGGTAACCTAATAACAACCTCATGGAATTTTGTCTCATTTCTGCTTAGAATTTCTAATGTTTGTAATAACTCACTAGCATGTCGGCGTTATATCTTAAACCTGCTGGCATGTTAGGCATCTAGATATGAACATAGATGTATCAGTATGTTATACTGCTTCTATCTAAATCCTGCCTGGGTTTATGGTACATTCCTGTGGAATCTAGATGAATAGTTATGGAAGAACTATGAGTTTTGGTAAATTAGAACTTTCCTAGCGTAGCATCTTATGGAATACAAAATTCTAGTGCATGTTCTCTCGTTTATGCGTAAACTTGGTCATGGAAAGCTAATCGTGAGGAATGTCAGCAATTTCTGGATAGTAGTCAACTGAGTTGTAGAAAATTTCTGTACTTTAGTTACAGACGTCGGTCTTGACCATCTGGTGATGGCCTTCACCTTCGCGGGATTTCTAAATATTCTTTCTGCTAAAATAACGTGGCCCAAAAATGCCACCTTGTTCAACTGAAATTCATATATGGAAAGTTTCGTATATTATTTTCTCTTATCAGAACATCTGCATGACCGCGAGGAGATGATCCTCATGTTCCTTCTCTAGGACTTAGCAGATCGGGATGTTATCGATGAATATACTAAAGATCTTGTCTGAGAATTCATGGAAAATTTTATCAATTTCATAATTTGGTTGGAGCATTTGGGGGCTCAGAAGTATAAATCAAAATTTTAGAGAGACCATAATGTGTGCAAAAGCGTTCTTGGAAACATCATGTTCTTTCTCTCACAACTAATGGTAGCATTATCGTGAAATGTTCTGAAAAAAATGTTTAAGACATTGTTGCAGATCAGATAAACCTTCTATACCTAGAGTGAATATCGCTTATGAATGGTGTTCTTGTAAAATTTTCGGTGGTTGATACATGATCTCATGTTACCTGCCTTCTTCCTGACAGACAGAAACGATGCACTTTCTGGTGATGCACTCGGCGAACAAAGCTTCGTACCAACAACTCTTGCAGCTAATCCTGCAACTCCTTTAACTCAGCTGAAGCCCTGTGATAAGGGGTTTTGAAAACCGGTTATGTCCTTCAAACAAGCTTGATGTTAGACTCCGTCTCGTGGTTAAGAAGGAATTTCTGGAAACCCTTCTGGAACTAAATCTGAACACTCTGAAAAAAATTCAGCTAGTCATGGATTTAAATAACATCAGAAATCAGGTCACGACTGATAGCTAGAAAGTCTTCGCAGCTATGGAATAATAAGTCACGCGCTTGTAAACTGAAACAATTCCTACTGATTTTTCTGGCAGTAAAAATAATGGATGTATTTAGGAGTTAGTAAGGTGGATCTCGTCGTCAACTGAAACTAAAAACCTTTATATATATGGGTGATACAATGGAGTCTTTTCTGGCTGGGAGGTAGGTAATATATGATTTAAGATAGAGCTGACATATGAACACCTAAAGTAAACCTGGCAGATCTCACTAAATGTGTATCATCTGTAACCTCAAAAAACGAACACTACATGTCTAACCTGGACAATAATCCAGTGTGGTAACTGAATTTTAATGATCTGATTCACGCGTGGCCTAAAAGAACGGGTACACCCCCTTGGAGGGTACCTTGAATTTATGAGGGCCAGGTTTAGAAGGCATACTCGAGTTATGAGTTCTGACTCGTACTTTGATAACATATTCGTATGTCATATACCATGAATGGTGTCCTGTCATGTGTCTTTTGAAATGATACTTGAGACCTGTGTCTTGACTGATGTCTTGACATGTGTTTTAGTAGGTGTATATGAATAAGGTTGAATTTGTTTTGGTAACTGCTAGGAATGGCAGACCGGTTAGACTGCTGACCTCTATATTTCTGGTCACGTCCGTTATGGAGTTCTGATGCTTAATGACTGATTAAATATTAGTGCGGTGGTTGTCACTACCGCCTTTTCTATTAGTTCTATGACTGTTGTCATTCTAACTGTGTTTCATGTAACAGTTTATGTAAAACCCGCATGCTTTTACCATAAACAGTACACTTACTAAACGTACGTACATATAAAAACTTACCTTTTATAGCATAAACACGTGTCACGATTATTGTTAGCCTCAAAATATTGAGTCAAACAAGAATGCTCGGTCATATGTTTATTATGTATCATATATTAGAACGTTGTAATAGGTAGTAGGTTAGTCGTGTATTGCGGGCTTAACTTTAAGCTAAGGTTCATTCATAAGTAACCAAAGCCCAAAAGGAAAGCTCGACCCATTAGACTATAGTCAATAAACAAGCCCACATGTGGGTGGACTATATATACCCTTCCTAGCATGTTAGGAAGGGTGTTGGTCATTTTCATTATTCTCTCTCTAATCTAATCCTCCAAAAGTTCCAAGCATTCTCTCTACTTTCTCTCTCTAGAATTCATCTTTTATCTACCTTTGTTTCTTGTTTAATCATCACAAATAAGGGACAACAATTGGTATCAATCGCCATGGGGTAGCTTTGTGATTGATTGTTGTGTTTTTGTGTGATTCGTATCATTTGATCTCTTAAACATCTGTCGAATTCAAATCTTTCTGTGTTTTTCATCCTCTACATCTTGATTTACATCTCCTACATAGTTGTGGTAGGGATTTGATTGCTTTTGGTTGGTTAAAATCACAGATTCTTGTAAAAAATCTCACTTTTTTACCAAAGTTTCAGAAAAGTACAAGCATTCCGACAGAATTCCATCGGAAAAGGGTTTGATATTCCGACGGTTATTCCGATAGCATTCCATCGGAAAAGGGTTTTCATATTCCGACCGTTATTCCGACAGTGATTCCGACAGGGATTCCGAAAGCCTTTTTCCGACGGTGATTCCAATAGGTTATTCCGACTGTTATACATTCCGACAGACATTCCGATACTAAATTCCGACAGACATTCCGATACTAAATTCCGACGGTATTCCGATACTACATTCCGACAGACATTCCGATACTACATTCTGACAGTATTCTGATACTACATTCCGATGGACATTTCGACAACACATTCCGATGGACAGTCCAAGGATATGTTTTGCTAAATTATGTTCGAGTATTTTTAGACTTAGCCACTATCTAGACTTGTTTCGGAATATCGTTTACCCGTCAAGTAAATTTAAATTTTTTTCCATACTAGTTTTAGAACATTTCTAGCTCGATTTCAAAATTTGGCGATTACAAAATTTTCTGGTCAACCGTTTTGTCGGACTGGTGAATTTATTTTCGGACTGAAGAAAAATTGCAATTTTCGGAATTTAAACCACAACCACAATCAAAACACATCTACTTAAGATCCATATTCACTTCATCATTTCAGAGAATATTGAGATGGATTCTACTACAGAGTATCGTGTGACGAACAACAACATAATGGTGGCGGGTAACAAAGAAAGACCACCAATGCTTGTGTCGGGTCGATATGATCAATGGCAATCTCGTTTTCTACGTTATCTTGACACAAAACCTAACGGTGATGCTTTAAGGCAATGTATTTTGGAAGGACCCTATAAAATCTCAAGGATTTAGGTTCCCAGAGTACCAGCCATAGACACTACTGAAGAACAACCGGGTTATGAACGTAATGAAAAAAGGAACGACCTCAACCCAGAGAACCGTGCTTGGTTTGATGCTGAGAAGGAAGCAATCTACTTAATTCTCAGTGTAATTGGAGATGATATTTATTCCATGGTTGATGCATGCCCTACTGCTCAAGAAATGTGGACGACTATTGAAAGATTGTAACAAGGTGAATCACTTAACAAACAAGATGTGAAAACTAAGATATTTTGGAACTTTGGCAAGTTTACATCAAAGGATGGGGTATCAATTGATTCTTATTACTCCCGATTCTACAAAATGATGAATGATATGACCCGAAACAACTTGCAAGTTTCCACCATGCAAGTCAATGTCTAATTTCTATAGCAACTTCAACCAGAGTAGACACGGTTTGTCACCTTGGTGAAACAAAAACAAAAGTTAGACGAAGTTTCATATCACAACCTCTTTGACATTTTGAAACAATTTCAAAATGAGGCAAATGAACTTCGAGCTGAACGAGTTGCAAAGGTTTCCAATCCACTTGCTTTGGTGTCTACCACTCAACATTACCCAGATTATCACACTCGTACTTCAAAGACCTACTCTACTCAATCATCATCACCACGATCATCCACTGTCTCCAAGTCACATGCTCCAACACGATCCCGAGTCAAAGAAGTTGCAAGAGCACCATCACCCACACTTGAGCAATCATCTGAAGAAGACAGTGATGAAGAAGTAGCTCAAAAGGATAGGGAATTAAAGCAACAAATGGCTTTCATTATGAAGAAATACAAGAATATCTACAAACCCACCAACAACAACCTTTGAACATCTTCAAACCCGAGGAACACCTATGCACAGAGTCCTCCAAGGTATGACACACAAAGACGTGCTGAGAGTCCTCCAAATTATGATCGACAACCTAAGTATGATAATCAGAGGGTGGCTACTTTTGTTGGAAATAGGGAAACTGTTGGTACTCAAGTTGTGCAACAAAGTTGGATTCAGTGTTTTAACTGCAGAGGTTTTGGGCATTTGGCTAGGGAATGCAGGCAGCCAAAGAGGGTTAAAGATTATGGTTATCATAAGGAAAAGATGTTGTTGTGCAAGAAAATGGAAGCTGGAATCAAGTTATCAGCTGAGGAAGGAGAAATGCTTGACGACACAGATGATGAACTCTCTGACCAAGAACTCGAGGCTCATTATTCATACATGGCAAAGATTCATGAGGTCCTTAACGTCACAGAAGATGACAATGGTCCTATCTTTGATACCAAGCCAACTGATAAGGTACAACATGATGATGAATATAATGTGTTTGGTGATACACATGAGCATAGTAATCTACCAACATCAATTACTGACACGTGTATGATGGAAACAGTTGATAGCAATACCACACCCGATTCATCAGACATGTACAATAATGAGTTTGAGGATGATCAACATGTAAATGAGTATGATGACGAGGAGCGTGTCGTGCTTGCTAATTTAATTTCTAGTTTACAAAAAGATGTCAATGAAAATAGAAAGAGTCAAAAGCAATTAAATAAGTCAAACGTAGCGCTCACTCAAAACTTTGAAGAAAGAAAAGCCGCTCTTATAAAATCTAGTGAGACAATTGATAGTTATAGGGCTGAGCTGCTTCAAAAGACCAAAGAGCTTGAGGGGTACAAAAGCCGTGTCATCAACATTAAAAAGGGCGATTTTGAAAGTAAATACAACGAAGCTCTAGCTTTATTAACTAAACAATAACGTCAATTTAATGTCTTATTAAGTGATGAACGTCAAAAAAACGTACCTTGCCACAACAAAAGTTAATGAACTTGAACAAAGGCTTTCTATGAATACCACCGATTCAGCTAAAATTCTTGACGAAAAGAAACAAGATGTTGAAACACTAAAACAAGAGTTCAAAAATAGACAAAGCAAAGATACTGAAAAAGTAAAGGATCTCGAAGAACAAGTCAATTTTTTGAAAAAAAGTTGTTTATAAAGCACGTGACTTTTTTCAAACCGTCAGAATGATAGCACCTCGATCGTTTTTCAAAGGTCAGTCTAGTTTTGCAAGTCCAAAGTACCTCGAAAAAGCTTAAGTTGCGAACCCCCATTTATATCTTGACGAGTCTGAATGGACCGATCATGATTGCCTTGTAGCTAACCTCAACAGTGAAGAGACGTCCATTTGGGATGAGGAGAGTAGATCACCGGTCAATAAAGATTTTGTGAAATGATACATAGGTTTTCATTGGGTTCAGATTAGTTCTCGGTATCTTCTCGAATTGATCACAGTCCAAAGTGGAATAGTTTGTTCTTGGTTACTAAAAAGGGGCTGGTTTGTTTATCTATTTTAAGCTAATAGTAAATAAATGTAAATGTCGTTGAGTGAAAAGAGTTTTAAAGATTAAATTAAAAAGACGAGTTTAAAAATAAATGTTTGAAGACTAAAAGACAAGATTAGAAAAATACTTGAAAACTTAATAAATCTAAAACTTGGAAACTTTGTAAAAACAAGAAATTAAACATTTGGAAAACAGCCAAATTGGAATATCTAAAGTGCATCAATCAGAATGTTTGAAAAGGAATCAGATCGGAATGTTTAATACTTGCTGTCGGAATGTTACAAAACACTCCAATCGGAATACAATAAACCCTACCGTCGGAATAAGGCTGATCGAAATACTGGGAAATGAGGGTGATTGGAATATGGGAGAATAGCTCTAATCAGAATGTGCAAACAAGGCTCAATCGGAATACCACCAAATCAAGCCAATCGGAATGTTATAAAACCCTTTTCTAATCTGACGATCGAAATAAAGGGGGGTGCACAGTCGGAATATACCAATCGGAAAAGGGTTTTACCCTTTCCGATTTATAAGGGATTCGAAAGTTAAGCAAGGGAATAAGCTATTTCAATAAGCTAATCACAAAAACTAGAACGAATTTAATAAGAAACGGATTAAATAAATGCAAATAACAACTTATCTAAACTTAAAATAAGAAAACTTTTAAATCAAACCATAAAAAGATAAACTTTTTAAGAAAAATTTTGAAAAGTAAATAAGCTAAACATATAAATAAGCCAATAAGCACAAAGATCTTAAAGCTTATTCGTATGAAAACTTTAGTAAGCATAAAAAGATTAACTTTTTAAGCACGAAATCATTAAGAACAACACGGATCAAATGAAATTCACACCAAAATTAATCTAAAAATCAAAGAAAGGTAGAAAGAGATGAAAGATTAAAAGCTTAAACTTAAACTTGATTAATGAAATCAACAATACAAAAGTTTAATCTTGAAAGATTAAAAGAAAGAAAGATGAAAACTTAGTGAGAGAAAGTTTAGAACTTTCTCTCTCTAAAACTAGAAAGGAAAATTGAAAAGTGAAACTAAAAACTAAAACTAACTAACTAACTAGCCTCTAAAATTGTGAAGAGAAGTCCTATTTATAGGCGTTTGCTTGTGGGCTTGTGAATGGGCTTTGTTCATGGGCTTCTTTTCTTCTTTCTTCTTTAGTCTTTTCGTTTCTTTAATTAAACGTTTCCGACTTTGTATTTTGAGAAGTGTCGGTGAATAATTCCAACTCGTCTTATAATCTTTTGTTTAATAGACTCGAGTTCTTCGACATATAAGAATCTTCCATCTTTGGCCTTTTTCTTCGATAAATCTTCAAATAGGCGCAATGAATTCAAATCTTTTGCATCTCTTGGACAATAGACTTCGTCTTGAGTCTTTTTCTTCGATAAAACCCGTGCAATCCCATGTTTTCTTCTATATTCATCCGGTTGACTCTGAAAACACAATAAACACAAAAACCACGCATAATTCCAAACAAATGATATTAAATACGTGTTTTGGTCTCGTTTTAGCCAGAAATAAGTGGTAAAAGGATGGGTGTTTTCACACCTATCAAATCCCCTACACTTAACCATTGCCATGCCCTCATGCAATACTTAGTGACAAAGCAAATTTACACTTTTCTCATAATCAATCAACCTTGGCCTTATTAACGTACTAAACAAAAACTAAAGTACTACGAGAGATTAAAACTTTAAAGTAAACAAAAGGATAGAAAATAGCTACGTGGAAATAACTTGCAAAGAGATCTAAGACTTACATTAGGGCTTCAGTGCTGCGACGATTCATCACCCTCATGTTTCACGTTCCCCAAACTAAGCTTAAAAAACGAGATCATTGTTATTATAAGTTAGCAAATCAAACACTTACACACATGGCTTAAATATATGCTTAAACTCCCTTATTCCTAGGTGTATCTCTTATATTTTATTTTTGTCTTAGAATGATCATGAAGATGCATTTTGGGACTTATTTCGATAGTTTATTTAGGCTGAAAGCAAAGTAGGACGATTTGATCAATAGTTAGCTAAAGGACAAAATATCTTAAAACTGCTTCTCGGGATATCAAAAAGTTCATATCTTGGCATAACTTGGTTCACGATTTGAGACCTTTCTCGGGCCGATATTTGGCATGTTACTTCATATCTTCGAGAGACGTTCTTGAGATAATGGTCTTCTCTTCGTTAATAGAGTTTCTTCACTTGGAGACTTTTGAGGGGTACTCCAACTTTGTTGACCACGACTTCATGATTATTTCTTCAATCGCTAATTGGGATTTTGAGATACAACGATTCGCCTCCTTTTCGGACTTGGATCTATTTATCCTCATACCTTGTTAGGGTCTTTTCGGATAGACTTCTCCATGATCTTTATGGGAGTTGATTGCTTTTTGTCGTGAGTCTTGATCCTTCATATTGATTTTGGGAATAATGCTTTTCACATTCACCTTGGATCTTCAGCAATAAAATAGAATCCTCATGCCTTGTTAGGGCCTTTTCGGACTCGCCAATCTTCGCGCCCCACTTCATAAGTTATGCCTTGGCTATGAACTCTTATCATTACCGAGAAACTTTTAAACGATCTTGGGCTGGAATCTAAGTAACTTTTCAAATCGTACGACCTTACTTATTGGAGATAAATTATTAGCAAGTGATGGGAGAATAGGCACATAATTACACCAAGTGAGTTTGTGCAAGAATACCGACTTATAATTGACTCTATCATTTCTCGTTCTCCACAATTTAAAATCTCAAGTAATGAGACTCGTGGATACTTAGCCTAATAAACCGATTAAGGTCTACATGGTTAAGGATACTAGCTAGAATAAACTTGGATAAGTCTATTCGGGTTGAGTCAAAATAATGGCAACGGGCCTAATATGTCAAAGATTTCTAAACTAGCTACACCACTTTATTAATATTTTTGACTTTATTGCGGGATATATACATATGAAAGCAACGATAAAAATTTAAAAATTTCCGACTAAATGGCCAAAGTTAATTAAAAATTTGAAAAATGCTAAAAAAGATGATTTTCCGGTTAAATGAAGGCATTTTCATGGAAAAGTCCACTTAAAACTTCGATAGAAGTCCCCCCTACACTTAATATAAACATTGTTCTCAATGTTTAAGCATGTGGGAAAAGTCCCCCTACACTTATGACATTGTGCACGTTGGTTAAATCAAGTTAAGGAAGGGACGGCTAACGTGATTAATTTCAAATGTGAGTATGAAGAAAATTGAATCACGATAGTTGAGAGATAGAACCGGATTTCGGATAACACGGGAGCACGGTTCTTCAAAGATTCCAAAAGTGCATTCATCCCTGTAATCACATCACCACACAAACACAAATACCAATAGAGGTCCCCCTACACTTAGGAGGTTAAAACGGAAAAGGATAGATACTCGGGTTGCCTCTCGAGGAGCGCTTGTTTTTGATAACCGAGTCACGAGTCTGACTCGACCCAAAATTAGTTCATGGGAAACGTGGTGAGGGATGGAATCATCTCTTGAGAGATGTCCTCACCAAAGTAAAAATTCACTCGTTGGCCATTCACCTTAAAATTAGGTCCATTAGGTTGAGCGAGCTCGAGAGTACCATTTGGAAAAATTTGGGCAATGGTGAATGGGCCGGACCAACGAGACTTCAGCTTGCCCGAAAAGATTTTCAACCGAGAGTTAAAGAGTAAAACTTTTTCTCCAACTTGGAACTCTCGGTTTTTAAAATTAGAATCGTGAATGAGCTTAGTCTTTTCCTTATAGATCAAAGAATTTTCATAAGCCTCATTACGGAATTCATTCAGCTCATTGAGTTGGATCTTGCGTAGGTCACCTGCTTTGTTGATATCAAAACTAGCCCACTTCAAGGCCCAGTAAGCCTTGTGCTCCAACTCAATGGGGAGGTGGCATGCTTTCCCGTACACGAGACGATATGGTGTACAACCAATCGGAGTCTTGTAAGCGGTACGAAAAGCCCACAAAGCATCATCAAGTTTATCAGCCCACGAGGCACGATGCTCTCCCACGGTTCTTTCAAGAATTCGCTTTAATCCTCGGTTAGAGATTTCAGCCTGGCCATTAGTTTGTGGGTGGTATGCGGTGGAAAGACGATGATTTACACCATACTTAGCCATGACTCTTGCAAATTGATCATTGCAGAAATGAGTCCCGCGATCACTAATAATGGCACGAGGCACACCGAATCTAGCGAACAGCGATTTCAAAAAGTTACAAACCACCCTTGCGTCATTAGTGGGTAAAGCTTTGGCTTCAACCCATTTGGAGACGTAGTCAACGGCTACAAGGATGTATTTGTGTCCTTTAGAGGAAGGGAATTGCCCCATAAAGTCGATACCCCAATCATCAAAGATTTCACATTCTTGAATGAAATTCTGAGGCATCTCGTCTTTATGTGTGATCTTGCCTTGTTTTTGGCAAGCATCACAATGTTTAACCATCTCGTGAGCGTCACGATAGATGGTAGGCCAATAAAATCCCGAGTCAAACACTTTTTTGGCGGTGTAGTTGGGACCAAAGTGACCACCGGTGGGTCCTTTGTGGCAAGCGTCAAGGATTTCTAAAGCTGCTGGTCCATCAACACATCGACGAATAATCAAATCAGCGCATTGTTTGAATAGATACGGGTAATCCCAAAAGTAAGTTTTAATGTCTTTGAAGAACTTCTTCTTTTGTTGGGATGTTAATCCTTCAACGAGAATTCCACTCTCTAAGTAATTTGCAATGTCCGCAAACCATGGGGTTTCATCAGAAGTCGAGTTGATAGACATTAAGGTCTCCAGGGGAAAAGAGTCATTGATCTCTTTGTTCGGATGATCCCCTTGATAAGGATCCTCAAGTCTACTGAGATGATCCGCGGCTAGGTTTTCAGCTCCCTTCTTATCACGAATTTCGATTTTAAATTCTTGAAGTAGCAAAACCCAGCGAAGAAGTCTTGGTTTGGAATCTTGTTTAGTTAACAAGTACTTCAACGCGGAATGATCGGTGTAAACGATTGTGGTGGAAAGGACAAGATAGGGGCGAAACTTTTCAAAGGCATAGACAACAGCTAAAAGCTCTTTTTCGGTTGTCGTGTAATGCAATTGGGCCCCCGTCATTGTCTTGCTAGCATAGTGGATTGGTTGGAAGTGTTTATTCACTCTTTGGCCCAAAACCGCACCAATAGCAAAGTCGCTAGCATCGCACATCAACTCAAAGGGAAGCTCCCAATTAGGGGTAACCAAGACTGGTGCCTTAGTTAGCTTATCCTTAAGAAGGTTGAAGGCTTCAATACACTCGTTGGAGAAGATAAAAGGAGTATCTTTTTCCAAGAGGTGGGTCATCGGGCGAGCGATTTTAAATTTTTTTTGATAAATCGACGGTAGAAGCCCGCATGACCGAGGAAACTTCTCACACCCTTCACGGTTGAAGGTGGAGGCAACTTAGAAATAACCTCGACTTTAGCACGGTCCACTTCAAGACCGGCTTTGGAGATCTTCTGTCCTAGCATGATGCCCTCTTTTACCATGAAATGGCATTTTTCCCAATTAAGAACAAGGCGAGTGTCTTCACACCGCTTAAGCATACGTTCTAAATTGGCAAGGCAAGCAGAGAAAGAATCGCCATAAACCGAGAAATCATCCATGAATACTTCCATAGTGTCTTCCACCATGTCATGGAAGATAGCCATCATACACCTTTGGAACGTCCCTGGAGCATTGCATAAACCGAAAGGCATACGTTTGTAAGCAAATGTTCCGTAGGGACAAGTGAATGTGGTCTTTTCTTGGTCTTTGGGATCGATGGGAATTTGAAAATACCCGGAGAAACCATCTAAGAAGCAGTAATAGTCATTACCAGCTAGACGCTCGAGCATTTGATCCATGAAAGGAAGAGGAAAATGATCTTTTCTCGTGGCATCATTGAGTTTGCGATAGTCGATACAAACTCTCCACCCAGTAACGAGACGAGTGGGAATCAACTTGTTGTGTTCATTGGGAACAACGGTTGTTCCGCCCTTCTTGGGCACACAATGGACGGGACTTACCCAAGGCGAATCCGAGATAGGGTAAATCAAGCCGGCATCAAGAAGTTTGATAACCTCTTGTTTGATGACGTCATGAATGCGAGGATTAACCCTTCTTTGGCTCTGGATTGCGGGTTTAAATTAATCTTCCATGAGAATCTTGTGAGTACAAAAGTTTGGATCAATTCCGCGGATATCGGAAATTTTCCAAGCAATTGCCTTCTTATGATCTTTAAGCACGGAGATGAGGCGAGATTTCTCTTCTTCTTTTAAGTCCTTCGCGATGATGACGGGCGACTTCTTCTTTTCTTCAAGGAACACATACTCGAGATGGGGCGGCAAGTCCTTAAGTTTTAAATCCGGAGGATTTTTGATGGGAGGCGTATTCAAAGTCCGTGCACCGATAGCAATATCCTTGGGAGATGGTGGAGAAATATTGTCTTCTTTAAGAAGGGTCTCAACGAGGCGAAGATCTTCATCCCAATTGGTGGGAGAATCGTCATGTTCTAAGTTCACATCTCCCATGGTGGCTTCCAAATCTTTCCAAAGGAAATCACTTTCTTCAAATAGAGATAGTGATGAATCAATAGAGGAAACGGTCTCAACATTGGGAGGAGAGGTAGGAATACTTTTACAAGCATCTTTAAAGTGTTCTTCACAAGCCTCATCAAGGACGTCAATACAATTAACATTCTCGTATGAATAAGGCTGTTTAGAAAGCTTTCCCATTTTGAAAACGATTTTATCGTCACCCACTCTCATGATAAGCTCACCCGCTTCAACATCGATGAGAGTGCGACCGGTCCTCAAGAATGGACGACCAACAATTAATGGCACACGAGGGTCCATATCATAGTCGACGACGACGAAATCGGCAGGAAAAGTGAATTTGTCGACTCCTACAAAGACGTCTTCGGCTATCCCCACTGGATAAGCAACCGTACGGTTAGCTAATTCCAAAGTCATTTTGGTGGGGACTAGCTCGGGGAGAGATAATTGCTTCCAAACTCTTAAAGGCATTAAGTTAATACTAGCACCTAGATCGGCTAGGGCCATGCAATTCTCTACTCCCGGGAAGTTGCAAGGGATTAAGAAGCGACCCGGATCACCAAGCTTGGTTGGCAATTTCCTTAAGAGAACTGTAGAGCAATTCTCATTAAGTTGGATGTTAGCAATATAAAGAATCTTCTCCTTGTCGCTAAGAAGATATTCGAACATTTTTGCGTATTTAGGCATGTGAGCGAGAGCCTCAGCGAAGGAGATGTTAAAATTCAATTGTTTAAACATTTTGAGAAAGTTCGAAACCTGAATATCGTCCTTGCTTTTGAGCTTCTCTTTCCTCAACCTTGAAGGATAAGGTATCTCGGAAGAAGAGGAAGTCTTTGGGATCGAAGGATCACTCACATCCTTGGGTGGAGGAGGGATAGAAGTAAGAGGTGGAGAAATTGGGGAAGTAGAAGGATGAGGAATAGGAGCAGGTGACTCGTTTTCCTTAGTCACAATCACCGGTGGGGGTATTGGAAGCTCGGGTTCCTTGGTACCTTTGCCACTGCGAGTGGTGATTGCTTTCATTCGTTTGACATGCCAAAGTGTTTCTCATATCAGCTCGTAGATCATTCCCTTGTTTCACCATGTCTTCTTTCAAGTTGAGCACTTCCCGTTGGAGATTGTCCACGATCACATCATTAGTCCTCATATAGGTTCCAATATCTTGGTGTAATGCGGTGGGTTGGTTGGGAGGAGCATTGTAGGCGGGTGGTTGATAAGCAGGTTGTTGGTAAACTTGGGTGTTTCTTTGAGGTGGATATGGTTGTTTGTGAGGTGGTTGGTATGGTGCACGAGGTTGTTGTTGAGGAGGGCGATTGAGGTTTTGTTGTTGGTTTGGGTTGTTAGGAGGAAAACCAGGCGGGGAAAGAAAGTTGTTTGAGTGGTAGCTAAGCAAGTTGCGGTCACCTTGAGGGCGAGCTTGATAAGCGGCCGGATGATAGGTACCGTATGCTGCATTAACATTCTCAGAAGGATAGTATTGGGTGGCGGTACAAGTGGTATAAGAGTGAGGACCCCCGCATATTTCACATGGTTGGCTAACAGCATTGACTTGAGTGTCTTGAGCGTTTTTAGCGTTGATGCTGTTGGTGTTGTTAGCGGTGTGGGTAACAAGCGATTCAAGAAGCGTAGTAATTTTGTCAAGTCGCTTGTCGTTGTCACTAGTACTAGCACTAGCGGCATTGGTCCGAACACTCTTGGTTTGCACCCGAGACTTATTTTCAATAATATCCCAAGCGGCATTGGAAGTCTTAACCAAAATATTACCCCCCGAGGCACTATTTAGTGAATCTTGGTCATTCATGCTTAAACCATTATAAAAAGTATTAATTTGGTGCACTTTGGTAAAACCTTGTTGTGGGCACTTTCTTAAAAGATCTTTAAAACGGTCCCAAGATTCACTAAAAGACTCATCGTACTTTTGTTCAAAATTAATGATTTCATTCCGCAAAGCGGTAGTACGAGAGGGTGGGAAAAATTAGTTTATGAACTTGGTCTCCAAATCCGTCCACGTCAGAATACTTTGTGGCGGTTCCTTTGCAAGCCAATGCCGGGCTTGTCCCTCTAAAGAAAAGGGAAAAAGTTGTAAACGGATTACCTCTTGTGGAACACCATTGAATTTGACCGTATTCGTGAGTTGCAAGAATCTCTTGATGTGGTCATGAGGATCATCAATGGTACGCCCCAAGAATGGTTGAGCAGAGACCATCTGAATAAAGCCAGATTTGAGCTCAAAGTTGTTGGCTACAATCGCGGGTATGACAATTGGATCATTGTTGCCTTCCACATGTGCTTGTAACAGTTCAATCATAGGGCGATTGTCCGGTAAAGGTTCATTGTTGTTGTTATTATTGTTGTTGAGAGGTGGATTGTTATTGTTGTTGTTATTATTGTTGTTTTGAGGTGGATTGTTATTGTTGTTGTGTACACCGGCCATGTCTAAGTCTTCGAGAGGCTCGGGCTCTTGATAAGACGTTGATCGTGTACGCATGCACCTGCAAAAGAACTAACAAAGCAAACAAGAAATATTTTTGTCTTTTTTATGTTTTTTACTTTTTAGGATTTTTGAAAATTTTATATTTTTCGGGTTTTTTTGAAAATTTTTATGAAAAAGTAACGTTCACGGCGAACGGATCCCAAAACCCAAGTTCTCACAAAAAACTGTTAATCTTAACGAGAAGAGCCGGCAGCGGCGCCATTTGATACATAGGTTTTCATTGGGTTCAGATTAGTTCTCGGTATCTTCTCGAATTGATCACAGTCCAAAGTGGAATAGTTTGTTCTTGGTTACTAAAAAGGGGTTGGTTTGTTTATCTATTTTAAGCTAATAGTAAATAAATGTAAATGTCGTTGAGTGAAAAGAGTTTTAAAGATTAAATTAAAAAGACGAGTTTAAAAATAAATGTTTGAAGACTAAAAGACAAGATTAGAAAAATAATTGAAAACTTAATAAATCTAAAACTTGGAAACTTTGTAAAAACAAGAAATTAAACAATTGGAAAACAGCCAAATCGGAATATCTAAAGTGCATCAATCGGAATGTTTGAAAAGGAATCAGGTCGGAATGTTTAATACTTGCTGTCGGAATGTTACAAAACACTCCAATCGGAATACAATAAACCCTACCGTCGGAATAAGGCTGATCGGAATACTGGGAAATGAGGGTGATTGGAATATGGGAGAATAGCTCTAATCGGAATGTGCAAACAAGGCTCAATCGGAATACCACCAAATCAAGCCAATCGGAATGTTATAAAACCCTTTTCCGATCTGACGATCGGAATAAAGGGGGGGTGCATAGTTGGAATATACCAATCGGAAAAGGGTTTTACCCTTTCTGATTTATAAGGGATTCGAAAGTTAAGCAAGGTAATAAGCTATTTCAATAAGCTAATCACCAAAACTATAACGAATTTAATAAGAAACGGATTAAATAAACGCAAATAACAACTTATCTAAACTTAAAATAAGCAAACTTTTAAATCAAACCATAAAAAGATAAACTTTTTAAGAAAACTTTTGAAAAGTAAATAAGCTAAACATATAAATAAGCCAATAAGCACAAAGATATTAAAGCTTATTCGTATGAAAACTTAAGTAAGCATAAAAAGATTAACTTTTTAAGCACGAAATCATTAAGAACAACACGGATCAAATGAAATTCGCACCAAAATTAATCTAAAAATCAAAGAAAGGTAGAAAGAGATGAAAGATTAAAAGATTAAACTTAAACTTTATTAATGAAATCAACAATACAAAAGTTTAATCTTGAAAGATTAAAAGAAAGAAAGATGAAAACTTAGTGAGAGAAAGTTTAGAACTTTCTCTCTCTAAAACTAGAAAGGAAAATTGAACAGTGAAACTAAAAACTAAAACTAACTAACTAACTTGCCTCTAAAATTGTGAAGAGAAGTCCTATTTATAGGCGTTTGCTTGTGGGCTTGTGAATGGGCTTTGTTCATTGGCTTCTTTTCTTCTTTCTTCTTTAGTCTTTTCGTTTCTTTATTTAAACGTTTCCGACTTTGGATTTTGAGAAGTGTCGGTGAATAATTCCAACTCGTCTTATAATCTTTTGTTTAATAGACTCGAGTTCTTCGACATATAAGAATCTTCCATCTTTGGCCTTTTTCTTCGATAAATCTTCAAATAGGCGCAATGACTTCAAATCTTTTGCATCTCTTGGACAATAGACTTCGTCTTGAGTCTTTTTCTTCGATAAAACCCGTGCAATCCCATGTTTTCTTCAATATTCATCCGGTTGACTTTGAAAACACAATAAACAAAAAAACCACGCATAATTCCAAACAAATGATATTAAATACGTGTTTTGGTCTCGTTTTAGCCAGAAATAAGTGGTAAAAGGATGGGTGTTTTCACACCTATCATGAAACCATATAACTATGCTTATGAAAACAGTATTTATGGTCTTTTCACTCCACAAAAACAGAATTCTTGTGAGGAATTGTTTTTAGAATGCAAACAAAGAAGAATTCAATGGAAAAAAGCTTTTGCCACGAAGAGGAAAACTAATGTTTTTAAATATATTAACTATTTGCCTCTTGATGCTTCTAAAAGCAAAAGTAGAAAAAAAACTTGGTTTTCTTAAAAATCACATTGATAATGTTCAATCAATTGTTCAAAGCGATTGGGGAAAACGTCAAAAGGATAAGTGGAAAACCGAGATTCCTCACGACATAACTGTGCTTGTGAAAGAACTTTTAATACCAAATACGAACATAATAAAAGAACATGTTCTTGAGTTTGAAAATTTGAATCGGTCTGAAATGTTTCATGATTTGAAATATGTTGAGTCTCTTGAAAAAGAAATTGATGAACTTCAAAATGACAAATCAGATTTTTCAATCGAATATGATCTACTCTTAGAAGAATGTCTCTCCAAAGATATTTTGTGTGTTACTCTTCAATCTTGTGCTGATATCGATGAATATTCTGATGTTGCATGTAAATATCTTGAAAAAATCAAAGAATGTGAGCGTCTTGAAATTGAGCTTTCGAAACGTAAAGAAAATTTTGATAAAAAGGCTTTTGAGTTACTTCAATACAAAACTGATTTCCTTCAAAAACATTGTCATTCTCTTGAACTTGCTTTGCAAAAAGACGTTGGTAGTTTTCCACATGATAATAACTTACAAGAAAACTTTCCAAAACATTTCAAGAAATGAATGAAAAGAGTTTGGAAATTAAAGGGTTGAAAGCTCAATTACAAGACAGGGAAATAGCGATAGCAGATTTGAAGAAACCCGTTGCTAAGATGGGTGGGAAAATTGTGGAACCTAGTGTTAAGAAACTTGTTGTAAGACAACCCAATGCGCAAAAAGTGACTAGACCCTCTGTCTTGGGAAAACCATCTTTTTTCTCTAATTCTACATTTGCAAAACCTACGTTTGCCCCCAAGATGGATGGGAAGGATACATTACCACAAAACACTCCTAAAACACATATTCGATCACAAAGCATTAAGAACACAAATGTGGTTAAACCAGGGATGTATAGATTAGCCACTACACCTACACACAACAAAGAAAGTCAATCACCTCAGACTTCTAGAAACACTAATAGACTTGTGTCTTTTACTACAGGAGTAATCCCCACTGATAGTGTTAGCCGACCTCAGCTTAAGAGCACTCGCATGAATGAAAAGGTTTGGAAAAACAAAAGTCAAGGGAAGATGAAGACAGTAGAAGACCACCCTAGGATTTTCAATGTTTCTAAGAATAAAACGTTTGTAATCGTTTGTAATGACGATTTGAATGATTCGACTTTGAATGCTTTGATTGTTAAGTTTGTTTGTGTGAAATGTGGAAAGTGTGCTAATGTTAATGGTGCTATGTGTGTTTCGAATAATGTCAAAGGCATAGATACTAGAACTAAGAAGCAAACTGCGATGCCTATTAGTGCTAGAAAACCCAAACGCAAAGTGAACCATTCTGGTGCAACCCCACTGAGAAAAGTATTGCATTAGACTCCACTACTAAGAACCCTAGAAGCAGAATTAGGGATTATATGAGTCTGCTAGAAAGTGTTAGAAATGGTGGTTTGCTAATCAATATCCTCAAGGATATAAATGGATGCCTAAGGTTAGGACAGAAACTGTGACTACGTGCGTTAGTGTGCCTCTAAATGATGAAACTAGGGAAACTAATGAATCGGAACTCACAACTAACATGAAATCCAATTTAGAAAATGCTCCATCATGTTCTAATTCTTCTACAGATGATCGAAATAATTCTCTTCGTACTGGAGTCCGGATGCACGAATCACATGACGGGGAATCTCAAGCTTCTAATTAAATTTGTGGAGAAGTTCCAGGGTACGGTCTGATTCAGAAATGATCAATTTGCACCGATCCTAGGATATAGAGACTTGATTCAGGAAAATATCACTATCAAAAGGGTTTACTACGTTGAAGGGCTCAATCACAATCTTTTCTTGGTTGGTCAATTCTGTGATGCGTATTTGTAGGTTGCTTTCAGAAAGAAGACATGTTTTGTTCGTGATTATGATGGGAATGACTTACTTACCAGTTCACGGGGTACTGATCTCTACACTATTTCACTTCAAGACTACACTTCTTCAACTCCAATCTGTTTCATGGCTAAAGCTTCAACGACTCAAGCTTGGTTATGGCATCAACGTTTATCTCATCTTAACATGGATACCATCAACTTGCTCTCCAAGAAAGATATTGTGCGAGGCCTTCCAAACTTGAAATCCATCAAAGATGATCTTTGTTCTTCTTGTGAGCTTTGTAAAGCTAAACGGAGTAGTTTCAAGACAAAGACTACACCAAGCTCTAAAGGACTGTTAGATCTTCTTCATATAGATCTGTGTATCCCCGTGCGGGTTCAAACCATCAATTGGAAGAAATATGTTATGGTAATTGTCGATGACTACTCAAGGTACATGATAGGTGTGAAAACACCCATCCTTTTACCACTTATTTCTTGCTAAAACAAGACCAAAACGCGTATTTAATGTCATTTGTTTGGAATTATGCATGGTTTGTGTGTTTGTTGTGTTTTTAGAGTCAACCGGATAAATATTGAAGAAAACATGGGATTGCACGGGTTTTATCAAAGAAAAAGACTCAAGACGAAGTCTATTGTCCAAAAGATGCAAAAGATTTGAAGTCCATGGGCCTATTTGAAGATTTATCGAAGAAAAGTACCAAAGATGGAAGATTTACATATGTCGAAGGAACTCAAGTCTATTAAACGAAGAAATTAAAAGACGAGTTGAATTTAATCGTCGACAAATCCCGAATCAGAATCGAAAACATCAACTTTTCTGAAAAGACGAGAAGACAAGAAGAAATGGAGAAAGCCCACTCACCAACCAACCACTAGGCCTATAAATAGGATTCACCTTCACACTTTTTGAGCTAGTTTTCTTCTCTAGTTTTCTTTTCTTTTCTTTCGTAGGAAGCCAACACCATTAAGGTGTTGGTGATTTTTCTTTCTTGTTGAATCTTTAATCTTGTAAGTTTTTAATCATTCCTTTTGTTTACTCTACCTTAATCAATCAATATAGTCTTTCCATCAATCTTGTTCATCTTGTTTTTATTGATTTTAAGTTTTCAAGTTTTAGTTGGTTGATTTGATCTTTGAAAGTAAGTGGGTTTTGTGTTTTTGTTGTTTTGGTTTGATTTTTATGGTTAGTAGATGATTAGGGTTTAGTTTGGTTTAAACTTTTGGTAAAAACTTTGTTGATTTTGATTAAATTCGTGGCTTTATTGGTTCCTCTGTTTCTTTACTGTTCTTCAAATTCCCCAGATTCCGAATCAAACTCAATATTCCGGATCAACCGGATCAACCGGATATTCCGGATCAATTACTTATTCCGAATCAAGCACTGTTTACATTTATTCCGAATCAAGATAGTTCATCCGGAATATTTTATATTCAGGATCAAAGCCTTTCATTCGGAAAAATCAATTATTCCGGATCAACTCAAACATTCCGAATCAACTCCATTATTCCGGATAGAATAGTAATTCCGGATCAAGCTCCTTTCCATTTTATTCCGAATCAACCTATATTCCGGATCAACCAAATTTCTCATTTATTCTGGATCAACACCATTTATTCCGCATCAACCATTATTCCGGATCAACACCATTTATTCCGCATCAACCACTACATTGCGGATCAACAACTTTATTCCGGATCAACTTTCTATTCCGAATCAAATTTATTCCGAATGAAGTGTTTTCTAGTAAGGGGTAATTACTGTTTCTGTTTTATTGTTTAATTTTAATTCGATTTCAGTCTTAATTTATTAACTGCTTTTAGTCTAATTTTATATCTTTGTGCATTTAAACCTTTTTAGTAGAATAGAAAACCAAACCCTTTTTAGTAACCAAGAACAACTATTCCACTTTGAGCTATGATCAATTCGAGAAGATTCCGAGACTTAATCTGAACCCAAGCAAAACACAAGTATCAAATGGCGCCGCTGCCGGCTCTTCTCGTAAGGATTAACAGTTTTTTGTGAGAACTTAGATTTTGGGATCGGTTCACCGTGAACGTTACTTTTTCATAAAAAATTTCAAAAACCCTAAAAAATATAAAATTTTCAAAAATAAAAAAATTAAAAAACCATAAAAACCAAAAATATTTCTTTTTTGCTTTGTTAGTTCTTTTGCAGGTGTATGCGTACACGATCAACATCTTATCAAGAGCCCGAGCCTCTCGAAGACTTAGACATGGCCGGTGTACACAACAACAATAACAATCCACCTCAATACAACATGAATAACAACAACAATGAACCTCTACCGGACAATCGCCCTATGATTGAACTTTTGCAAGCACATGTAGATGGGAACAACGATCCAATTGTCATAATCGTGATTGTAGCCAACAAGTTTGAGCTCAAATCCGGCTTTATTCAGATGGTCTCTGCTCAACCATTCTTGGGGCGTACCATTGATGATCCTCATGACCACATCAAAAGGTTCCCGCAACTCACAAATACGGTCAAATTCAATGGTGTTCTACAATAGGTAATCCGTTTACAACTTTTTCCTTTCTCCTTAGAGGGACAAGCCGGCATTGGCTTGCAAAGGAACCGCCACAAAGTATTCTGACGTGGACAGATTTGGAGACCAAATTCATAAACTACTTTTTCCCACCCTCTCGTACTACCGCTTTGCGGAATGAAATTATTAATTTTGAACAAAAGTACGATGAGTCTTTTAGTGAATCTTGGGACCGTTTTAAAGACCTTTTAAGAAAGTGCCCACAACATCGTTTTACCAAAGTGCACCAAATTAATACTTCTTACAATGGTTTAAGCATGAATGACCAAGATTCAGTAAACAGTGCCTCGGGGGGTAATATTTTGGTTAAAATCTCTAATGCGGCTTGGCATATTATTGAGAATACGTCGCTTCTTGAATCCCTTGCTACCCAAACCACTAGCAACACCAACAGCATCAACGCTAAAAACTCTCAAGTGAATGCTATAAGCCAACCATGTGAAATATGTGGGGGTCCTCACTCTTACACTACTTGTACCTCCACCCAAGACTATCCTTCTGAGAATGTTAACCCAGCATACGGTACCTATCCTCCGGCCGCTTATCAAGCTCGTCCTCAAGGAGACCGCAACTTGCTCAGCTATCGCTCAAACAACTTTCTTTCCCCGCCCGGTTTTCCACCTAACAACCCAAACCAACAACAAAACCTCAATCGCCCTCCTCAACAACAACCTCTTGCACCATACCAACCACCTCAAAGACAACCATATCCACCTCAAAGAAACAACCAAGTTTACCAACAACCTGCTTATCAACCACCCGCCTACCATGCTCCTCCTCCCAACCAACCCACCGCATTACACCAAGATGTTGAAACCTACATGAGGACTAATGATGTGATCGTGGAAAATCTCCAGCGGGAAGTGCTCAACTTGAAATCAGACATGGTGAAACAAGGGAACAATCTTAGAGCCGACATGCGAAATTCTTTGAGTAGTCAAACGAATGACTTAAGGAACATGATCGCTGGTTTCTTCCAAGGTAATCAAACCTCTTCTTCGAGTACTCTTCCGAGTAACACCGTGGCTAATCCAAGAGGGGAGATGAAAGCAATCACCACTCACAGTGGCAAAGGTACCAAGGAACCCGAGCTTCCTATACCTCCACCGGTGATTGTGACTAAGGAAAACGAGTCACCTACTCATATTCCTCATCCTTCTACTTCCCCAATTCCTCCACCTCTTACTTCTACCCCTCCTCCACCCAAGGATGTGAGTGATCCTATTCCAAAGCCTTCCCCTTCTTCCGATATACCTTATCCCTCAAGGTTGAGGAAAGAGAAGCTCAAAAGCACGGACGATATTCAAGTTTCGAACTTTCTCAAAATGTTTAAACAATTGAATTTCAACATCTCCTTCGCTGAGGCTCTCGCTCACATGCCTAAATATGCGAAAATGTTCAAAGATCTTCTTAGTGACAAGGAGAAGCTTCTTGATATTGCTAATACCCAACTTAATGAGAATTGCTCTGCAGTGCTCTTAAGGAAATTGTCAACCAAATTTGGTGATCCGGGTCGCTTCTTAATCCCTTGCAACTTCCCGGGAGTAGAGAATTGCATGGCCCTAGCCGATCTAGGTGCCAATATTAACTTAATGCCTTTACGTGTTTGGAAGCAATTATCTCTCCCTGAGCTAGTCCCCACCAAAATGACTCTGGAATTAGCTAACCGTACGGTTGCTTATCCAGTGGGGATAGTCGAAGACGTTTTTGTAGGAGTCGACAAATTCACTTTTCCTACCGATTTCGTCGTAGTCGACTACGATATGGACCCTCGTGTGCCATTAATCGTTGGACGTCCATTCTTGAGGACCGGTCGCACTCTCATCGATGTAGAAGCGGGTGAGCTTATCATGAGAGTTGGTGACGATAAATCGTCTTCAACATGGGAAAGCTTTCTAAACAGCCTTATTCATACGAGAGTGTTAATTGTATTGACGTTCTTGATGAGGCTTGTGAAGAACACTTTAAAGATGCTTGTAAAAGTATTCCTACCTCTCCTCCCAATGTTGAGACCGTTGCCTCTATTGATTCATCACTAACTCTATTTAGAGAAAGTGATTTCCTTTGGAAAGATTTAGAAGCAACCATGGGAGATGTGAGTGAACTTAGAATATGAAGATTCTCCCACCGATTGGGATGAAGACATTCGTCTAATTGAGAAACTTATCAAAGAGGACCATATTTCTCCACCATCTCCCAAGGCTATTCCTATTGATGAACCGAATTCGACTACGCCTACCATCAAAAATCCTTCGGATTTAGACCTTAAGGAGTTGCCGTCCCATCTCGAGTATGTATTCCTTGAAGATAAGAAAAAGTCGCCCGTCATCATTGCTAAGGACTTGAAAGAAGAAGAGAAATCTCGCCTCATCGCCGTGCTTAAAGATCATAAGAAGGCAATTGCTTGGAAAATTTCCGATATCCGCGGAATTAATCCAAACTTTTGTACTCACAAAATTCTCATGGAAGATGACTTTAAACCCGCAATCCAAAGCCAAAGAAGGGTTAATCCTCGTATTCATGACGTCATCAAACAAGATGTTATCAAACTTCTTGATGCCGGCTTGATTTACCCTATTTCGGATTCGCCATGGGTAAGTCTCGTCCATTGTGTGCCCAAGAAGGGCGGAATAACCGTTGTTCCCAATGAACATAACGAGTTGATTCCCACTCATCTCGTTAATGGATGGAGAGTTTGTATCGACTATCGCAAACTCAATGATGCCACGAGAAAAGATCATTTTCCTCTTCCTTTCATGGATCAAATGCTCGAGCATCTAGCGGGTAATGACTATTACTGCTTCTTAGATGGTTTCTCCGGGTATTTTCAAATTCCCATCAATCCTAAAGACCAAGAAAAGACCACATTCACTTGTCCCTACGGAACATTTGCTTACAAACGCATGGCTTTTGGTTTATGCAATGCTCCTAGGACGTTCTAAAGGTGTATGATGGCTATCTTCCATGACATGGTTGAAGAAACTATGGAAGTCTTCATGGATGATTTCTCAGTTTATGGCGATTCATTCTCTGCTTGCCTTGCCAATTTAGAACGTATGCTTAAGCGGTGTGAAGACACTCGCCTTGTTCTTAATTGGGAAAAATGCCATTTCATGGTAAAAGAGGGCATCGTGCTAGGACACAAAATCTCCAAAGCCGGTCTTGAAGTGGACCGTGCTAAAGTCGATGTTATTGCTAAATTGCCTCCACCTTCAACCGTGAAGGGTGTGAGAAGTTTCCTTGGTCATGCGGGCTTCTACCGTCGTTTCATCAAAGATTTTTCTAAAATCGCTCGCCGGATGACCCACCTCTTGGAAAAGATACTCCTTTTATCTTTTCCAACGAGTGTATTGAAGCCTTCAACCTTCTTAAGGATAAGCTTACTAAGGCACCGGTCTTGATTACCCCTAATTGGGAGCTGCCTTTCGAGTTGATGTGTGATGCTAGCGACTTTGCTATTGGAGCGGTTTTGGGCCAAAGAGTGAACAAACACTTCCAACCGATCCATTACGCTAGCAAGACAATGACAGGGGCTCAATTGCATTACACGACAACCGAAAAAGAGCTTTTAGCTGTTGTCTATGCTTTTGAAAAGTTCCGCCCCTATCTTGTCCTTTCTACCACCATCGTGTATACCGATCATTCCGCGTTGAAGTACTTGTTAACTAAACAAGATTCCAAACCAAGACTTCTTCGCTGGGTTTTTCTACTTCAAGAATTTAAAATCGAAATTCGTGATAAGAAGGGAGTTAAAAACCTAGCCGCGGATCATCTCAGCAGACTTGAGGATCCTTATCAAGGGGATCATCCGAACAAAGAGATCAATGACTCTTTCCCCTGGAGACCTTAATGTCTATAAATTCGAATCAAGATGAGACCCCGTGGTTTGCGGACATTGCAAACTACTTGGCCGGTGGAATTCTTATTGACGGGTTAACATCCCCACAAAAGAAAAAGTTCTTTAAAGACATTAAGACTTACTTTTGGGATGACCCGTATCTCTTCAAACAATGTGCTGATTTGATTATTCGCCGATGTGTTGATGGACCGGCAGCTTTAGACATTCTCGAAGCTTGCCACAAAGGACCCGCCGGTGGTCACTTTGGTACCAACTACACCGCTAAGAAAGTGTTTGACTCGGGATTTTATTGGCCCACCATTTATCGTGATGCTCACGAGATGGTTAAACATTGTGATGCTTGCCAAAAACAAGGCAAGATCACACATAAAGATGAGATGCCTGAAACTTTCATACAAGAATGTGAAATCTTTGATGTGTGGTATCGACTTTATGGGGCCATTCCCTTCATCTAAAGGAAACAAATACATCCTTGTAGCCGTTGACTACGTTTCTAAATGGGTTGAAGTCAAAGCTTTACCCACTAATAATGCAAGGGTGGTTTGTAACTTTTTGAAATCGCTGTTCGCTAGATTCGGTGTGCCTCGTGCCATTATTAGTGATTGCGGGACTCATTTTTGCAATGATCAATTTGCAAGAGTCATGGCTAAGTATGGTGTAAATCATCGACTTTCCACCGCTTAACACCCACAAACTAATGGCCAGGCGGAAATCTCTAACCAAGGATTAAAACGAATTCTTGAACGAACCGTGGGAGAGCATCGTGCCTCATGGGCCGATAAACTTGATGATGCTCTGTGGGCTTTTCGTACCGCATACAAGACTCCGATTGGTTGTACACCATATCGTCTCGTGTATGGGAAAGCATGCCACCTCCCCATTGAGTTGGAGCACAAGGCTTACTGGGCCTTGAAGTGGGCTAATTTCGATATAAACTCAATGAGCTGAATGAACTCCGGAATGAGGCTTATGAAAATATTCAATCTATAAGGAAAAGACTAAGATCATTCACGACTCTAAGATTAAAAACTGAGAGTTCCAAGTTGGGGACAAAGTTTTACTCTTCAACTCTCGGTTGAAAATATTTTCGGGCAAGCTGAAATCTCGTTGGTCCGGACCCATTCACCATTGCCCAAATTTTTCCATATGATACTCTTGAGCTCGCTCAACCTAATGGAACTAATTTTAAGGTGAATGGCCAACGAGTGAAGTTGTACTTTGGTGAGGACATCTCTCATGAGATGATTCCATCCCTCACCATGTTTCCCATGAACTAATTTTTGGTCGAGTCAGGCTCGTGACTCGGTTATCAAAAACAAGCGCTCCTCGGGAGGCAGCCCGAGTATCTATCCTTTTCCGTTTTAACCTCCTAAGTGTAGGGGACCTCTATAGGTTGTTTGTGTTTGTGTGGTGATGTGATTACAGGGATGAATGCACTTTTAGAACCTTTGAAGAACCGTGCTCCCGTGTTATCCGAAATCCGGTTCTATCTCTCAACTATCGTGATTCAATTTTCTTCATACTCACATTTGAAATTGATCACTTTAGTCGTCTCTTCCTTAGCTTGATTTAACCAACGTGCACAATGTCATAAGTGTAGGGGAGATTTTTCCCACATGCTTAAACATTGAGGACAATGTTTATCTTAAGTGTAGGGGGGACTTCTATCGAAGTTTTAAGTGGACTTTTCCATTAAAATGCCTTCATTTAACCGGAAAATCATCTTTTTCAGCATTTTTCAAATTTTTATTTAACTTTGGCCATTTAGTCGTAATTTTTAAATTTTTATTGTTGCTTTCATATGTATATATCCCACAATAAAGTCAAAAATATTAATAAAGTGGTGTAGCTAGTTTTGAAATCTTTGACATATTAGGCCTGTTGCGATTATTTTGACTCAACCCGAATAGACTTATCCAAGTTTATTCTAGCAAGTATCCTTAACCATGTAGACCTTAACTGGTTTATTAGGCTAAGCATCCACGAGTCTCATTACTTGAGATTTTAAATTGTGGAGAACGAGAAATGATAGAGTCTATTATAAGTCGGTATTCTTGCACAAGCACACTTGGTGTGATTATTTGCCTATTCTCCCATCACTTGCTAATAATTTATCTGCAATAAGTAAGGTTGTACGATTTGAAAAGTTACTTAGCTTCTAGCCCAAGATCGTTTAAAAGTTGCTCAGTAATGATAAGAGTTCATAGCCAAGGCATAAATTATGAAGCGGGGCGCGAAGATTGGCGAGTCCGAAAAGGCCTTAACAACGCATGAGGATTCAATCTTATTGCTAAAGATCCAAGGTGATGTGAAAATCATTATTCCCAAAATAAATATGAAGGATCAAGACTCACGACGAAGAGCAATCAACTCCCATAAAGATCATGGAGAAGTCTATCCGAAAAGACCCTAACAAGGTATAGGGATAAATAGATCCAAGTCCGAAAAGGAGGCGGATCGTTGTATCTCGAAATCCCAATTAGCGATTGAAGATATAATGATGAAGTCGTGGTCAACAAAGTTGGAGTACCCCTCAAAAGTCTCCAAGTGAAGAAACTCTATTATCGAAGAGAAGACCATTATCTCAAGAACGTCTCTCAAAGATATGAAGTATGAAGTACATGCCAAATATCGGCCCGAGAAAGGTCTCAAATCGTGAAGCGAGTTATGCCAAGATATGAACTTTTTGATATCCCGAGAAGCAGTTTTAAGAGATTTTGTCCTTTAGCTAACTATTAATCAAATCGTCCTACTTTGCTTTCAGCTTAAATAAACTATCGCAATAAGTCCAAAAATGCATCTTCATGATCATTCTAAGACAAAAACTAATATATAATAGATACACCTAGGAATAAGGGAGTTTAAGCATATAATTAAGCCATGTGTGTAAGTGTTTGATTTGCTACCTTATAATAACAATGATCTCGTTTTTAAGCTTAGTTTGGGGAACGTGAAACTTGAGGGTGATAAATCTTCGCAACACCAAAGCCCTAATGTAAGTCCTTGATATCTTTGCAAGTTATTTCCATGTAGCTATTTTCAAGTGAAAATGGTTTTCTATTCCTTTTGTTTCCTTTAAAGTTTTAATTTCTCTTAGTATTTTAATTTTTGTTTAGTAGTATTTTAATAAGGCCAAAGTTGATTGATTATGAGAAAAGTGTAAATTTGCTTTGTCACTAAGCATTGCATGAGGGCATGGCAATGGTTAAGTGTAGGGGATTTGATAGGTGTGAAAACACCCATCCTTTTACCACTTATTTCTTGCTAAAACAAGACCAAAACGCGTATTTAATGTCATTTGTTTGGAATTATGCGTGGTTTGTGTGTTTGTTGTGTTTTCAGAGTCAACCGGATAAATATTGAAGAAAACATGGGATTACACGGGTTTTATCAAAGAAAAAGACTCAAGACGAAGTCTATTGTCCAAGAGATGCAAAAGATTTGAAGTCAATGGGCCTATTTGAAGATTTATCGAAGAAAAGGACCAAAGATGGAAGATTTACATATGTCGAAGGAACTCAAGTATATTGAACGAATAAATTAAAAGACGAGTTGAATTTAATCATCGACAAATCCCGAATCAGAATCGAAAATGTCAACTTTTCTGAAAAGACCAGAAGACAAGAAGAAAGGGAGAAAGCCCACTCACCAACCAACCACTAGGCCTATAAATAGGATTCACCTTCACACTTTTTGAGCTAGTTTTCTTTTCCAGTTTTCTTTTCTTTTCTTTCGTAGAAGCCAACACCATTAAGGTGTTGGTGATTTTTCTTTCTTGTTGAATCTTTAATCTTGTAAGTTTTTAATCTTTCCTTTTGTTTACTCTACCTTAATCAATCAATATAATCTTTCCATCAATCTTGTTCATCTTGTTCTTATTGATTTTAAGTTTTCAAGTTTTATTTGGTTGATTTGATCTTTGAAAGTAAGTGGGTTTTGTGTTTTTGTTGTTTTGGTTTGACGTTTATGGTTAGTAGATGATTAGGGTTTAGTTTGGTTTAAACTTTTGGTAAAAACTTTGTTGATTTTGATTAAATTCCTGGCTTTATTGGTTCCTCTGTTTCTTTACTGTTCTTCAAATTCCCCAGATTCCGAATCAAACTCAATATTCCAGATCAATTAGATATTCCGGATCCACCTGATATTCCGGATCAATTACTTATTCCGAATAAAGCACTGTTTACATTTATTCCGAATCAAGATAGTTCATCCGGAATATTTTATATTCCGGATCAAAGCCTTTCATCCGGAATAATCAATTATTCTGGATCAACTCAAACATTCCGAATCAACTCCATTATTCCGGATAGAATAGTTATTCCGGATCAAGCTCCTTTCCATTTATGTTCCGAATCAACCTATATTCCGGATCAACCAAATTTCTCATTTATTCCGAATCAACACCATTTATTCCGCATCAACCATTATTCCGGATCAACACCATTTATTCCACATCAACCACTACATTCCGGATCAACAACTTTATTCTGGATCAACTTGCTATTCCGAATCAAATTTATTACGAATGAAGTGTTTTCGAGTAAGGGGTAATTACTGTTTCTTTTTTATTGTTTAATTTTAATTCGATTTCAGTCTTAATTTATTAACTGCTTTTAGTCTAATTTTATATCTTTGTGCATTTAAACCTTTTTAGTAGAATAGAAAACCAAACCCTTTTTAGTAACCAAGAACAACTATTCCACTTTGAGCTGTGATCAATTCGAGAAGATTCTGAGACTTAATCTGAACCCAAGCAAAAAACAAGTATCAGTGCACGTGGACTCTCTTCTTAAGGTCCAAGGATGAAACACCTGAGATTCTCATTAACTTCCTTAAGCTGATACAACGTGGTCTTCAAGCTCAAGTAAAAGTGGTACGTACTGACAGAGGCACATAATTCTTGAATTCAACTCTGAAGAAATATTTTGATGCCGAAGGGATTGAACATGAAACATCTATTGCTCGAACACCTGAACAAAACGGAGTTTTTGAAAGACGAAATCACACTTTAGTTGAGGCTGCTCGAACATTATTATCTGCTTCAAAACAACCACTATTCTTTTGGGCCGAAGCCGTATCAACCGCATGTTACACACAAAATCGTTCCTTAATTATCCCTAGACACGAAAAGACACCATATCACATAATTAATGATTGCAAAACTTCCCTCAAACACCTTCATGTTTTTGGATGTACGTGTTACATTATTCGAGATGGTGAAAATCTGGACAAGATGAAAGAGAAAGGTTATGCATGCATTCTAGTGGGATATGCAACTCAGTCTAAGGGATACAGAGTATACAACAAGAGAACAAAATTGATAGTCGAGACTATTCATATCAGAATTGATGAATTACAAGAAATGGCACTTGAACAAAACAATTTAAGTCCCGATCCACAAAGACAAAAGACTTATGTGCACAACCGCACGGAACTCAGAACTCAAGACCACATCAATGAACCGTCAAGTTCAAAGGTGGTTCCTGAACATGTTCCTAGAGCAGATATGACAGTAGACACGACACTTGACGAGTTGGAAATGTTATATGGACCAATGTTGGATGAATATTTCACGGGGGAGAAACAAGTTGCATCAAAGTCTTCCGTTGTCACTCATGATACGCATGATGATACCGATCATCATCAACAAAAGGATAGAACTTCAAATACTTCAACACGGGTTGGTGCAGATTTACCTCCTCAGAATATCACTTCAACAATCGATCCTATAACATCCACAACTACTGTCATTGCTCCAGAGAACACAAATCAAGCAGACGATGCATTATCTAACGATGACGATTTCCACAACCCACTCGGTACACCAGTACACGAAACTGGAGAGTCTTCTACTCGCCATGTTGATCCGTCTAATATGCATATGTTCTATCAACGAAATCCTTCAAAACATCATTGGACCCGAGAACATCCTTTGGTTCAAGTAATTGGAAACGCTTCACAACCTGTCGTACAAGACGACAACTAGCCACCGATGGCGATGTTTGTATGTTCGCACTCTACAGCGGAACCGAAAAACATCAAAGATTTCATGGCTAATCATGCTTGGAGTGAATCGATGACGGAAGAACTTCAACAATTTGAAAGACTTAAATTCTGGGAACTTGTTGACAGACCATACGATGTAATTCCATTAAATCTTCGTTGGATCTGGAAAAACAAGATGGATGAAGAAAACACGATCCTCAAGAACAAAGCTAGGCTAGTGGCTAAGGGGTATGGCCAGAAAGAGGGAATTTATTTTGACGAATCATTTGCACCAGTTGCTCGTATGGAAGCGGTCAGGATTTTTCTTGCTTATGCTGCACATAAGGTATTCACTGTTTATCAGATGGACGTGAAGACAACATTTCTGAACGGTTCTTTGAAGGAAGAAGTCTATGTACGCAGCCGGAAGGATTCGTTAATCCTCATTATCCTGACAAGGTGTATCGTCTCCACAAAGCACTTTATGGACTCAAGCAAGCTCCAAGGGCGTGGTACGATGAGTTCTCGAAATTTCTGGTATCCAAAGGTTCCATTGATCTAACTCTGTTCACTTATAAATATGGGGATGACATTTTGCTCGTGTAGATTTATGTTGATGACATTATTTTCGGGTCTACAAACCCAAAACTTTCAAAATGGTTTGAAAAAGTCATGCACAGCAAATTTGAAATGTCAATGATGGGCGAACTAAAATTCTTTCTAGGAATTCAAGTTCACCAATCCCCAAGTGGTATCTTTATAAACCAAGCTAAGTATTGTCAAGAGATAATCAAAAAGCATGGTATGACTTCATGTGACCCTGTTGGGAAACCATTATCAACCACATCGCTAGATGCTGAGTTGGAGGGAAATGCCATAGATCAAACGAGATATCATTACATGATCGGTTCCCTCATGTACTTGACAGCAAGCAGACATGATATTTCACATGCTACTTGTTATTGTGCACGATATCAAGCACGACCCACTGAAAAGCACCTTAAGGAGGTTAAACGGATCTTTCAGTACCTAACGGCCTATTCAGATTCTGATCATGCAGGGTGTCTTGATACACGAAAAAGTACTTCTGGTGGTGCACAATTTCTAGGTCAAGATAAGCTTGTGGGATGGTCTTCCAAGAAGAAGGATTGCACGTCACTTTCATCAGCTGAAGCGGAGTATGTGTCTCTATCTGCGTGTTGTGCTCAAGTTCTATGGATGAGAACACAACTCACGGATTATGGCTTCCACCTTGATAAAGTACCTATAATTGTGACTCAAAGTTGGCCATAGCCATCTCTTGCAATCCGGTATAGCATTCCCGCACGAAGCACATTGATGTCAGATATCACTTCATAAAGGAACAAGTTGAATGAGGTATCGTTGAACTATACTTTGTTGGAACGGATTACCAATTAGCCGACTTGTTTACGAAAGCTCTATCGAAAGATAGCTTTGAGTACCTCGTTAGGCAAATTGGTATGAGATGTTTGACTCCAATAGACCAGGAGATTCTGGCAAAGGTGCCTGCTTGATTTATCTATTAAACATCAACCTGTAAATATCTTTGAAAAAGCAAAATACAAAAATATAAAACATATAAAAGCAAAACACAAAATTAAAAATCTTAGAAAATCCAAAAATATTCTTCTCTACATGTCTTTCAGTATCAATAATATGGACGTACCTAAAAATGTCGCTCAACAACGACACGGGTGTGTACATAAAGCTCGAATGAAAGTTGTAAATATTTTTCAAAACATGTCATTTCTACTTTTAATAAAGGAAAATGTCTATTTTGGACAAATTTTCCAACAACGGGTAGAGCAATCTATCTTGGGTTGAGCTTGTCACAAAACATTCAACGTTTTGAGCTCAATACAATGGCTTGTAATCAATTTCAGATGGCAACCCGGATTTATATTCACGGGGGAGTGTACGATTTCGTGCTCTTACCCTTAGCAAAAGAAGTTAAATCTTCTTACACTTTAGTTGATTCGTCAAGACATTCAAAGTCTATGAACTCAAGTTTATGCTTTAGAAAAACCTCTTCGCCAAAAAGAAATAAGATTTTTCAAAAAGCGTTGAACAAATTTTTTTCAAGAATTTCTCAATGATTATTCAAAATCTTTCAAATATTGTGTGTTCAACAACTCCCATCCTCAAAAAGCGAAATGTGGATTACATCCTCACAATGAAAATTCAATTGGATCAATTTTTGAGGGGGAGCATTTCAATTTCATGCAAAGATCAACACATCTTTCTCCTGGAGATTTTCAAGACTATTTTTCAAAATATATTTTAATTAAATTTGGTATCTCTAATATCAAAAGATTTTATATATTAGAGATAGGAGGATAAAATGTGATTAAAATGTGATCTTATATAAGACTCAAGCACTTTATTTCTTACCTACATGTGCGAAACACTTTTGATTATCGATGCACATGTGAAGGGGGAGCATTTTTGAAACGACAAAACTATCAAGGTGTTAAATGTTTTTCAAACACCTTGTTAGACATTTGAAGTGGTTTTCATGGTTACGATCAAATACCCACAACATCTTTAATTCACGACGTTATTTGTGTCAAAAGGGTGGTTAGGTTTAAGTCCTATGATCTAACCAGAACCGGAGGGATCTTCCCAGGGACAATCCAATAGATTATTAGAAGTCCTTAGGAAAGATGGAGTAGAATGTGAACGTAGCTTAATGCCGAATAAGTACTGATGGTAGAACTGGAACAATCACAACAAGGTGCTAGTAATGATGTCTTGGTAAGCATTGAATGGGTTGAAGAATGAAAAAGAAATGTAAGGATAAAGGGTGTAAACAAAGAAGCCCTCCATACAACTTAGGCAGAAACCGGGTCAATACATCATGAAGACAACTCATCATGGACCCAGTGATGTAATGCACAAGCCCTCCCTAGCTACTCAGGCTTCTCTCAAAAGAAGTTTTTTTATTGTCACGGAGAACAACATGACTTCTATTGACTTTCTCACTCCGAGATAGTTAATATTGAATGGGTGGCATCTGCTCCAGCCTCCGACCACTAATAGTGCACAAATCGAGTCTAGAGCCTAAAGATCAATCAAATCTCATTAGGACACACGAATGACGAACAAGAGAGTCCTACGCTATATCCTTGTGATATTGCTAGAACACTCATTGTAATACTACTTAGTATTCACAATGATGAGTGGAAATCCTTCCAGTGTTAACATCAAACAGCACTGCGGTAGGTCATATGTAAGATTCTTTCTGAAATAAACATATGTAGAACTAAAAAGCAACAGTGGTTTGATTCTGAATTGATTCAAACTCGTTTCAGGTTTCTACACAATATTATTATGGTCTTGCCAGAACATTCAGAGTGATATTCATTAATATTCACAGTGACGAATTGAAATCCTTCTAGCGTCAACATCAAACAGCGTTACGGTAGGTGACTTGTGAGATTCTTATGAATCAAGCTTGTGTCAACTGGAAAGCAACAATGGTAAGATTCTTTATGAATCACACTTGTTCCAGGAATTAGAATTGACGACTTTAATCAAGCGGATATTTATCCAATTGATTCACTCTTTATGTTCGCAGTCTTGCTTTGAGACGGTCGAGTAAAGAGAACGGCTAGTACAACCGTGAAACCCTGTCAAGGAGATTCTTAATTGAATCTACCTAATCACGGGTACGGTATTTAATATCGTATAAAGGTCTTCACCGACCGGAGGTAAAACGCTACCGATTTAGGACGAATGTCAAAGCCATTCAGTCCGTGTCTATGTTTTGTCTCAAGAAGGTGGCGTCATGGTGTACTCAGCAAAGTCAAAGATTCAAAACCACATACTCATGCCTAAAGACATATTCAACAGTTAATAGTGTGAGCATGTGGATGAAGACACAAGATCGCAAGATGGCAAAGACAAGTCAAGGATGATTTGAAGATCTCAAGATTAAAGACAAAGTCGAAAGACAACGACAAAGGCTCAAAGATCACAGCATGAAGAAACAAGACTAATATTACACGTTCGAGACTCATTTATTACAAGATTAGTAATCTCTACAAATATCCAAATGACAAAGGGTATTGACCTCTCATAAAGGGTAATGACCTCTCATTGGGGAAGATTGTTAGCCTCAAAATATTGAGTCAAACAAGAATGCTCGATCATATGTTTATTATGTATCTTATATTAGAACGTTGTAATAGGTAGTAGGTTTGTCGTGTATTACATGCTTAACTTTAAGCTAAGGTTCATTCATAAGTAACCAAAGCCCAAAAGGAAAGCCCGGCCCATTAGACTATAGTCCATAAATAAGCCCGCATGTGGGTTGACTATATATACCCTTCCTAGCATGTTAGGAAGGGTGTTGGTCATTTTCATTATTCTCTCTCTAATCTAATCCTCCAAAAGTTCCAACCCTTCTCTCTACTTTCTCTCACTACTTTCTCTCTCTAGAATTCATCTTTTATCTACCTTTCTTTCTTGTTTAATCATCACAAATAAGGGACAACAATTATTAATTACATAAGTTATGTATGTATTATTACACGATAAGTATTAAGTACGTGATAGTACACGATAATTATTAACAATAATATTTATAATCACGAACATGAAATCATAAACGTAAAAATCACGAACATGTAATTACGTACTTATTTAATATAATATGATTAATGTCGTTACGTACAAGTATTTATATATAACACGAATAATTAAGCATAACATAACACGAAAACACGAACACATAAATTATTAGACACGGAAAAACTTCGGGTTTCTCGTGTGGGCCCCGTATGTCGCGAACACTAAGAGACAAAAGGGCAAGCCATGTTTGGTTTTATTAAAATAACAACAAGGGAAACATGTTTTTCATTTACAGAGTTTTCATAAAAATAAAAAACCCTAGCCCCTTTTCTCTCTATAGTTGTCGGCCTAAGGAGCTCCACAAGGAGTTGATCATTCGATTTTGGTTGATTAAATTCAAGTATTGTGTTCGTGTTATTAACCTCCAATTGTTTCACGCATTTGGTAATCTGTAATCCTTTTTCTTTTAATTCTTTTATTTAATCAAGAACATGAAACATGAGTTTAAATAAAAGAAGTATTAAAACATGTTAGATTAATCATGAGGGTTAAATTAAAAGGTGTTTCGGGTTGGTTTGGTTCGGCTGACACCCAACCGAGAGCCCCATGGCTCTCGGCTTGCTTTGGTTCGCACCACCAACCGAGACTTCGAGTCTCGGTGTGGTTGGTCTCAGTTAGTAGTAGGAAACAAGGGACCCCGACATGATTCGGGGTACCGTTTGGTTTGTTTGGGGGTCTCGGCAGCAGCAGCCACCACCACCGGTCCAAGACCGCTGGCGGTTTTGGTCAAGCAGGGGGAACCGCATGCGCAACAGGGGGAACCACCAGCACAGAGCCGGTGGGAACTTCGTTGTGGTCAGCGGCTAGCCGAGAGAGGGAACCACCGGCTTAAGCCGGTGGCGAGTTTACACAGGCAGTGGCAACCGGCCGAGCCTGTTCGCTACTGTTAAGGGTTTGTTTGGTTAGTCCGGTTCATGGGGTTTCCGGTCCGGTTCACATGTGTCTAAATTAAAAGTCACGGGTCCGATTCATGACTAAACTTTTACAAGTATTTATTTTTACAAGTATATTATTTTTAACAAGAGAATTAAATTAATTAATAACATGGCAAATAATTAATTTAATTAATCATGGACTTAGGTTAATTATTATTTAATTAATCATGGACTTAGGTTAATTATTATTTAATTACATGTTTTAACCTTAGTATTTATTTATTTAATTTAGACTATAGTATTAATTAATTATTAAGACATGGAATATATTTAATTAGTAAATTTGACTTAGGTTATAATTAATATAATATTAATACATGTTTAACCTAAGTATTTTATACACCTTAATTTAATTAAATCAGGCTTATATTTAATTAAATCATATAACCTATAGTTTATTTAAGTAACATGATATTATTAATAAACTATACAAATAATCACATGACTTATGATATTTAACAGTACACTTAAGCTTATATTATTAGCTTATTACTCTAGCTTAATTCTAAATATGGGAACTTTTTAATTCAGGAAAATGCTATTTTTGGAAACTTTCTATTTTTAAAAAACTGATCTATTTTAAGAAGTTAATCTACTTTTGGAAACTTTATATTTTTGGAAAATTTCTATTTTTGGAAACTTTCTATTTTTGGAAACCTGCTATTTTTAGGAAGTAACTTATTATTACACAACAAGTATAATAATACAAGAAATACAAGTAATACTTAAACAGAATACATAGAATGCATGATAAATACAACATAACCTTAAAATCAATAAAACAAGACAAGAACATATAAAACAAGCTTAGACATGATATAATCAGTTACGTACTCAGTAAACAGAATACTTTTACATGTACTGTGACAATCCGTCAACTTGAGGTCGTTATTTATTCTCAAGTATTATTTATAATCATCATTTTATTGTTATTTTATGAACTCACTCACTGTTGGGAAGAAATTAGGGTTTACGTCTTAAATTAGCATCGCCTACGTTTAAAACAGAGATCTCTACGTTATGTGTCTACGTTTACATACTCCGTTTTTGTGACTGTCTGACATTTTCAGATAGTAAATTTATTCTCGTATATTATTTTGAAATTTTATTTTATGTGGGTTCATGAAAACACATAATTACGGGAAGAAATTAGGGCTTACGTGCATAATTTAACGTCCTTTACGATTAAACCGGGAACCCTAGGTTTACGTATTTACACTTTTGTGCTCCGTTTTTTATGAGACAATTTTTATTAGAATCGTTTTATGCCGTAAATTCATAATTTATAAAAAAAATTTCGTAAATTGACCCGAGGGCACGTAAATCGAGGAAACTAGAATCGAGGAGTACCCGTAAATTAATAGGGGATGAAAAAAGTTTACACTTTTCCCACCCCCCTCCCCCCCACTATGGGCGGACATAACAAAGTGCTGACACCCTTTGGTGTCAAAATCTTAGCAAGTGTTGAGACACTTGTCTAACAACTTGACCAAATCAGTTAAACCAAGCTTCTCACACACACCTTCATTTCTTTATGTGTAAACTAAAAAAATTTCTCCATCTCTCTTTCTCTCCCTATGGTGTCCGTCCAACATCATCACCAAATCACCATCTTCATCAATTTTCAATCTACAACTTAATCCATATTAAATCAATGTTGAAAACCACTTAAAAGGAGCATGCTTAGAGGTGATTATTACTTGTGAAAAGAAGTTTTCATGGAGTCCTAGGGCTGATTTTCAAGAAACATTTCATATATTTGAAGATCATCAAAAGTTATCTTGAAAGGTTAAAGATTTGGGTACAAAGATCACACTTGTTCATCCAAAATCTCAACCTTTTCATAACTTTGGTTGGTATAGAGATTGTTTCCTTCTATCATCCTACTATTTTTGTAATTGTACTTATCTATTTTCTTCAAAATGTATATGTATGATGATGATAAATGATGATCAATATATTGCATGGGGATTTTGTGTCACTAGATTAGGGTAAAAAGGCTAAAACTACAAGTAAAATTTGATAAAATCATATCTAGTTATGTAGGGTGTAATAAACAGTAACTTTCAATATTTTTACTTGATCAAATGGATTATATTATTTGTTATTATGATAGATAAATGATTTTTACATAAGTAGTGAATTGGCCACACAATGGAATGTTAAAAATGAGCAAGATATGGCCAAAACACTTTTGAGGTACTAATCTGACTGATCTATTTTGGACGAATTAAAACTAATATTTAGAGGTTGTTTGAGAAGGAGCCATAGACGAGTTATTTGTAGAACATATCATGTAGTTTATACAGTAAACATTTGGGGTTCCAACTCTTTGTAGAACTTAGGATATGGTAAAAATGGTGAACATGAGATTTCACATCAAATTTAACTATAAAGTATATAATATTAAAATGCCGCTTGAAGTAAAATACTATATAAAATAAGTATATAAAAGTAAAAAATGTAAATAACAACTATAGAATACGTTTATGTACTATAATAAGTAAATATTACATCTTATAAAAATAAAACTCAAATGGTTTTCTAAACTATAAACTATATATAAATTTTACGTCTTTTCGGCTAAAACCGAAAGGATGGCGTTTTCGCTAAATAAAACTTAGATGGTCGGACCCGTCTAATGTAATATTTTTATAGAACATATACTGATATGTAAACACATTTGAAAAGTAAAAACCGACAAAACCAAGCCTTGTAACTTATGGACCATAATGGGCTAAATTAGCCATATTAGACCACTAGGCCCAACTAGTTTGGCTTAACACTATTTGACTTACTCATGGGCTTAACCCACTTGGGCCCAACATATGAGTATATGCCTGGTATTAAATGAATAAATGGACTAATATAATGTATTGGACTCTTAATGGGCTTATTGGGCCTTAACATATACATGGGCTAAAACTAGTATAACTAGACTAAGTTAACAAATACTTAACAACTAATAATGTTGTATAAGGAAATAAAACCCCACTTGATCATCATGATTATGACATCATTAAATATACATAACAACTTTTTGTAAATATTATTCGACATAGTCTAAGATCGAGTATTATTTGTTTAGGTTTCCAGTGATCGAGGCACGTACCGTACATCCTAATTGCCGATAACACGCCTTTCCCAACCAACGTGAGTTCATAGCCTCGCACTCTTTTAAATGTTTTATGAAATGTTTTATAAACCCGCGAGGGAGATAACATGCTAGTCCTAATAAAAATAGAACACAAGTGGTCCCGATTGTATGCTTATTGATATGGACCCGATTGATTTGATGACCCAATGAATGATTGAACTGGATTATTATTATTAGTTAGATTATGTCACTATAAGTCCCATTAGCATGAATTATGAACTACCGAGAGTTGGTAGACGCTTATGCCTATAATAGTACTATTTGGGGAAGATCACCCTAGTTCGCGCCTTGACGGTTGATCCCCGTCGTGCCACATTGATTGGTAAGCGAATTTATGTATGAGAGAGTTATATTTAGCGTGATTTTTGTGACGACACGTTGTTTTAAATGGGCAAATGAGTTACGGGCTAGCTACCCGATATATATTATAGAAAGGTAACAATGTCATGCGGCTTATAATAATCCGATAATAATAAAGATAATGGTAACACCGCGGCTGCGGTCTCAGGAATAATGTACGATATATGATTTGAATGATAATACATTGCATGACTAGCAATATGGGGTCTTACTTATTATTATACATGTGTTCTGGTTTTACATAACTGTTTTATATAACAATTTTTATTATATTATAAACAACGTTATAAAACGTATTGAATTGTGCTGTTACGACAATGATTCGTATAAAACGCTTTTGGCCTAAGTTATGATTTACGACAATGATTCGTATAAAACGATTTTGTCCTAAGTTATGATTTACGACAATGATTCGTATAAAATGTGTTTTTGGCATATGTTATGGTCTATGACAAAGAATTGTACAAAATATTTTCGTTGATGATTATATGCCGGTATTATGTTAATAGTTTTATTAAACTCTATGGACTAGCTCACAATTTCGCTGACTTTTAACATTTTTATCTCAGGTACTTGAAGGTAATTCTCGGGAAGATGTCAAGAGTTTATGGCCCACATTTAAATAAAAATTTCCATTCAAATGTTTTGTAAATTTGTAAGACATACTATGACCTGAGGACCTATGTAATTTGATAGTTATGAATGGAAAATGCTTTGTTATTAAACGACGCGATTTTTAAGCGTTGTCTATGATTTGAGTAATGTGCTCCCGTAACACCAACGACTCTTCCGCTGATTCGAAATGTGAATATGTGGGGGTGTTACAGTTTGGTATCAGAGCTCTCATTATAGAGAATGAAAGATTTTTAAAATCAAGGTTTTGAATAAAACATTTCAAAAATCTTTTAACCATAAATATTTTTAAATAAATATTTTGAGAAAATGTTTAAAAATCTTTTGACTATAACGGTGCCGAAGAATTCCCGAGTTACCAACAAGTCCAGAGTGATAAGTGTTATTTTAATATATATATATATATATATATATATATATATATATATATATATATATATATATATATATATATATATATATATATATATATATATATATATAACTTGGATTATATATGTTGTAATTTGATTACATGACTGTTTAATGATTATTCTAATACTTATATGAGATATTTATACGACGTAGATTGTCACAAGGAACCCTTACTCTTCTAGCAAATCAATAGAAGCTATTTCTGTAGGAATTCTATCTATTCATTATCTAAACCAAGTTGTGGATGTTTATGATCCCAACGAAATGGTTGATATTCCAAGAAATGTTGACATTAGTTAATTGTGATACTAAAGATAAATTGTTGAGATTAAATCTGATATCGATGTCATGACGATCTTTCCTTACAGAGTGAAGTTTGACAAAACCTCACCATCTAGAAATGTGTCATCAGATTCGGTGTGACACAATTCTTAAATTTGAGATCGAAAAGGTAAATGTTACACTTGAGTCTGTCATTGGAACCCTTACCCAAAAGCCTCATGCCACTTGTACCTTTCCGAGAAGTCTATTTGAATGTGTGAGTCATTTCTTGCTCGTGACTCATTTGATAATTATTGTTATAAGAGTTATGTTGGGAATAAAATGACACAAGACACTTAGACGCGGACAAGAGTTATGTGGGCATTGATAGGAAGAAATCAAGCGTTGTTAGATCAAGCGTTGACAAGAAGAAATCAAGCGCTGATGAGAAGAAGTCCAAGCACTGATAGAATACTTAGTCTACACGTTTTATGTTTCTAGTAAAGATATGTTCGACAATGTATTTTCGATGTTTATCTTTACCTAACATAGCTGATACGTAGACTCTTGTACATAGTTCCTTAATCTATAAAAGGAGGCCTTTAGGTTTTAGTTTGATATACGTTTTACACTTCCATTATACACAAGTTCGATCATCAATCAAAGTGAAAGTTTGGTTTATTTGTTTTGTTTGTTCTTCATTCATGTTTTAGTTCAGCATAGTACTTAATTGTTTACACAACAAAGTTTCTATAAGTGCTTAACTTGATTTAATCTCGTTTACACAAAGCTAAATCGATCTAAGTTTGGGATCAACAAGTGGTATCAGAGCTTGTTGAGGAACTTTGATCTAAAGAACACAAAACCCTAAATCGCCAAAAACCCTAATTTTTCAAGAAACCCTAAAAACCAGAAAAAATGTCTACTCCAGAGATGAATTCCTCCTCTAGTCACAATCAAAAAACTCTCTGCTAGACCCTGGCAACTTTGAGCTATGGAAGTTCAATTTTGGGTAGTATCTTCAAATGCATGATCACACTCTATGGGAAATTATTGAATATGGAAACACATTCGATAAGGCTTCTAGGATTACTGTTGCTATTGCTGCAAGATCAATTGATGGCTCAACTAAAGAGGATCGAAAAGAAAGACCTTCAGATAGGAGAGTTGTCTCAAATGAGGATATTACAAGGAGAAGGAATGACATAAGAACTTTGAGTATTCTCAAACTTTCTTTAGAACCAGCCAATCAGCACAAGTATATAGGTTTTGAGTCTGTCAAAGTGCTTTGGGCAGCCCTTCAAGTTAACTATAGTGGTAATGATGATACTGCCTCAGAGAAGAAGAAGCAACTCTTGATGAGTATGTTGTGTTCAAAGCTCTTCCCAGTGAAAAGCTAAATGGGGTGAGAAGCAGACTTCTTAACATCACAAGTAAATTGTCCTTTATGGGAACAGTGTATTATGATGCTGATATCATTACCACTTTCCTTAAAAGTCTTAGTGATGCATGGAAGATTGAAGCAAGGTCTATTATTGCTACCAATGGTTACAAAAGTTCCACGTTTGATGACGTCTACAATAAACTAAAGATTGTAGAGAATGAAATACTATTGGATCAAGGAAGCAAATCTACCTCTGGAAACATGGCCTTCTTCTCACATACTGAAGCTCAATTTGATCAAAGGGAGTCATACGTGCACCCCGTTACTGGATCACCTTGTGTCAACGTTGGCTCAAGCTTTGTCAGTGCCCCACATTCAGACGCTGGCACATACAATGTTGAATCACCAAGGATTAAACTTGCTGGTATTGATCTAGATACAGTATGTGCGTACATTGCTTCATTGCCCAATGGTTCAGTGATTACATATGAGGACTTTGAGGAAATCATTGATGAGAATTTGGAGGAGATGGACATAAAGTGGAATATGGCACTTGCGAGCATAAGGGCCAATAGATGGATTAGGAGATTTGGGAAGAAGATGACATTTAATGCTAAATAAACTGTTCGGTTTGATAAATCTAAGGTTGAGTGTTACAACTGCCATACAATGGGTCATTTTATGAGAGAATGCAGATCTCCAAGAAGATCTGATGCTAGAAAACTTTCAAGCCAAATCATCAAGGTTGAAGATACAAAGGCTATGGTTACCATGCAAGAAACTGATGGCATTGGCTGGGACTGGAGCTTTATGGCCAAGGAGGTGGAAGAGAACAAGGCCTTGATTGTAGAGAAGGAAGAAGAGGAGCATGTTCACTATGCTCTCATGGCACATTCTTCATCTTCATCAGATAATGAGGTATATGATGATGCATTTTGTAGTAAAGTTTGTCGTTTAAACACTAAAAAACTTAACAAAGAAAATATAAAGTTAAAATCAGATGTTTTTGATGAAAAATGCAAGTTATCTAATTATCAACTATCACTTATTCAAACTGAAAAGACTGTGGCTAAATATAAGAAAATTGAGCTTGACCTAAAAGATCAAATTAACGTTTTGTCTCATGACCTTAAAGTTAGTGCTGACCTTAGGGATATTTTGGAGAGATCCAAAGGTGTCATACAAGCTAAGTTAGACGAGGCCATTAAAAAAAAGATAATGTAGGGTTTAAAATTCAAATATTTGATAAAGCTTCTCAAACCCTAGAAAAATGTGTTAGTGAACAAAGAGACTCTAGGGATATGACTGGGATTGGGATGAAAGAGTATGTTGATGTTCCACCACCTGCTGGGAACTTTTATGGTGTCCTTAGAAAGGATTTGTCTTGGACTGCTATACCAGAACTCCAAGAAAAGGAATTCATTCCTCCACCAAGAGTTCTTACTCCAGTAGAGGAATATAAGCAGAAACTGACTGATTTGGAACAATGGAAGAAAGCCAATCCTACTTTGTTTGTTAAAGGTGGCATGCTTAGTGAAAGCCCAAATGAGTCTACACCCATAAAAGTGACCAACCCTTCTACTGGAAAACCTGTTGACCTTGGCTTAAATGTTGATAAAAAAACCTAGTGTTAAGTATGCAGAAATGTATAGAAAACCTAGGTCACCAAAAAGTCAAGTTAGTGATAATGGGACAGGGTTCTTTTCATCTAGACCTAGGGTTATGTCTAGAAAAGCTTGTTATACGTGTGAGAGTTTTTCACATTTGGCGTATAAGTGTGTCAATGCTTCAAAAGTCAACGCTGATAAAAAGTCAACCATGGTCAAACCCAGAACTTTTGTCAAGCAAAGTCCATAAGTTACCAGACCAGCTCTATTCTTTACTAAAGGGTCTAATACTTATGAACAAAGGCCTTTTCAAAAGACTAATACATGGTCTAACAGACAATGGGTTCCTGTAGCAAACTCTAGTTTTGGCGCTGATAAGTGTATCTTCAGTGCTGTCAAGAACTATTTTAACGTTGATAGGAATGTTTCCAACGCTGTTAGACCAAGTAATAAAAAATACTTTCAGCCAAGGGGAAAGGGGTCTAAAGCTTCTTTTAGCTTGACATGGAGACCCAAACAAGACCAAAACCCTAATTCAAATGGGATTTCTATGACTTGTAACAGATTTCACTATATTTCAAAGGTCATAACTAAACCAATTGGGGTTAACTGGGTGTTCAATCCTAAAAGGGATGAACAAAGGGTTGTTATAAGGACTAAATTTGTTCTTGTTGAACAACCACATGAATCCAAGTCTGCGCAGGCTTGGGTTCCCAAAGAAAACTAATTTGTTTTCTTTACGTGCATGGCATTCAAAAGCAGGTAAATGATTATGGCCATTGGGATAGTGGATGCTCTAGGCACATGACGGGGAAGGAAGATTATTTGACCAACTTTACACCCATTAAAGATGGTGACAAAGTGTAATTTGGAGGAGGATATGAAACTATTAATGGCAAAGGCACTCTTATCACCAATAATTTGCGTTTTGAAAACGTATTTCTGGTAAAAGAACTTGATTATAATCTGTTTAGTGTATCACAAGTTTGTGATAACAAAAATAAGGTTCTTTTCACAGATACTGAATGCTTGGTGTTAAATAAAGACTTTAAGATACCTGATGAGAAGGTTATTGATTATAGAACACCTAGGCATAAGGACATTTATAATGTGAATCTTAATGGAATTAGGATGAATAATAATTTGTCATGTCTATATGCTAAGGCTTCAGTTGATGAAAGTAATCTATGGCACAGAAGGTTAGGGCACATAAATTTTAAGAACATAAACAGACTTGTGAGACATGGTTTAGTTGATGGTTTGACTGAAAAGGCTTTCCACAATGATAATTCTTGTGTTGCATGCCTTAAAGGCAAACAACACAAAGTCTCCTTTAAGTCTAAAATTGGGCACTCTAGTTCTAAACCACTTCACTTGCTTCATATGGACTTGTTTGGTCCAACTAATATAGAAAGCTTAAGTGGTAAATCTTTTTGTTTTGTCATAGATAATTTTTCTAGATTTACTTGGACTTTCTTTTTGGCTTTGAAAAGTGAAACTGCCACTATTTTGATTAACTTTATTACCCAAATTGAAAAGAAAACAGGGAATGAGGTTAAAATACTTAGAAGTGATAATGGTGGTGAGTTTAGAAACATGTTGTTAGATGACTTCTGTGTCAATAAAGGGATTACTAGGCAATTCAGTGTAGCTAGAACCCCACAACAAAATGGGGTGGCTGAAAGAAAGAATAGAACACTTATAGAAGCAGCTAGGACAATGTTGGCTGATGCTCATTTTCCCATTGCTTTTTGGGCTAAGGCTGTGAATACAGCCTGCTATATTTAGAATAGGGAATTGATCAAAAAAATCCACAATAAGACACCTTATGAGCTATTCTGGAAAAGGAAATCTAATATTGGTTTTCTTAAAACCTTTGGATGTCATGTAGTTGTACTTGAGACTAGTGATGCCTTAGTAAATTTTAGTGCTAAAGGTGATGAAGGCTATTTTTTAGGTTATTCAGTGCAGAGTAAAGGATATAGGGTTTATATTAAGAAAGAAAAAAGTATGCTTGAAAAGGTACATGTTAAATTTTTAGAAAGGAAACCTTGTGATCCTGAGAGTGGACCAAATTGGTTCTTTGATTTAGAACCTTTGTCTAGAACCTTGAATTATATGTATTTTACTAATCCAGACATTGTGTAAGTGGATTCAAATGTTGTGGAAGAACCAGTTGTTGAAATTTCAGGTATACAGGTTGATAAGGAAGTAGGATCACATGCAGTCAAATCAGCTCCCATTCTTGAGTATGTCACCATTACTATATGGACAGATGGATTTCTTGCTGCTGCTGCTGTTGGAAAGGAAAAATATGGTCCACAAGAAAAACCAATTGATGAAAACATGCATGAATCTTAAAGCGCTGACAAAGGAAAATCTGGCGCTGACTGGCCAAATTTAAGCGTTGATGTCTCAAACGTTGGCAGACCTAGTTCAGGTGTTGACAACCCTTTTGACCATTTATTCTCTTCCAATGTTTTTGAACAAGGTGAACCTTCCACAGTACATGAAGAGGTTCATTCAGGTGATGATGGAGGAGAATTTGAAGTTGATATTGGCAACATGGAGACTGAAATTGAAGACGACACAACTCTTGAAGGGGGAATACTTACATCTACTATAAAAAATAATCCTCCTTCTCTAATTATTGGTGATGTGTTGTCTCATGTTCAAACAAGAAGGTCTCATCAGAATAAATGAGGTTTTATTGGCAATATCCAGAAGAAGGTTGATAGCCCTCTTGTTCAGGCATGTTCGTTTGCTTGTTTTCTGTCACAACAGGAACCCAAGAAGATTTTTGATGCTCTCAAAGAACCAAGTTGGGTGGAAGCAATGCAGGATGAGCTTCACGAATTTGCTATTCAAGATGTTTGGGAGTTAGTGGATTGTACCAGATATGTCAGACCTATAGGGACAAGATGGGTTCTTAGAAACAAGAAGGATGAAAGAGGAATTGTGGTCAGAAACAAGGCACGTTTAGTTACACAAGGCTATACACAAGAGGAAGGGATAGACTATGAAGAAGTTTTTGCACCTATTGCATGGATTGAAGCAATAAGGATCTTCCTAGCCTATGCTTCTTGCATAGGATTCACAGTTTATCAAATGGATGTGAAGAGTGCTTTTCTTTATGGCATAATTGCAGAGGAGTTTTATGTAATGCAGCCTCCTGGTTTTGAGGATTCAGAACATCCAGACAAGGTGTATAGGGTGAAGAAAGCAATGTATGGACTTCATCAGGCCCCAAGAGCATGGTATGGCACATTGTCCACCTATCTGGTGGAAAATGGATTCAAGAGGGGCACCATAGATCAGACTTTATTTACCAAGAAGATTGGTAAGGACTTTTTACTTGTTCAGGTCTATGTGGATGATATAATCTTTGGCTTTTCAAGTCCAAAGATGAGTGAAGACTTTTCCAAGCTCATGACAGACAAATTCAAGATGAGTGCAATGGGGGAGATGAACTTCTTTCTAGGTTCACAAGTTCAACAGAAAGAAGATGATATCTTCATCTCTCAAGAAAAATATGTAGCAGAAATCTTGAAGAATTTTGGTTTTTCTCCACATGAAAAACGGGCTAGCACACACATGGATAGGGAACACCCTTGGGGAAAGGTTGGAGATGGAAAAGAGGTGGATTTCAGGCATAATAGGTCAATGATTGGATCATTGATCTATCTTACAGCTTCTAGACCTGACATTATGTTTGCTGTGTGTGCATGTGCACGACATCAAGTGACTCCCAAAGATTGTCATCTTCATGCTGTCAAGAGGATTTATATATACCTTAGGTGCTATCCCACCTTGGGATTATGGTATCCAAAGGATTCTCCATTGGAGCTTATTGGTTATTCTGACAGTGATTATGGAGGTGACAAGTTTGATAGAAAATCCACAATTGGTGGATGCCAATTTCTTGGGAGCATGTTAATATCTTGGCAATGCAAGAAACAAACAGTGGTGGCCAACTCTACAACTGAAGCAGAATATGTAGCTGCAGCTGCTTGTTGTGGACAAGTCTTATGGATTTGATTGATGTAGGTTTTTATATACTTCTTTTAGGAAAAAGAGCGTATAATGCAGGCAAGTATTAACCGACACGATTTAGGAAAACCATGAAGACGAAAATTCCAAGTTCGTTCTCGAGGGAGGTGTATGTGTTGTGTTGCCAATTATATAAAATCAAAGTTTTGGATTAGTGTCGTTTTTGGGTTTGTAGAGAGAAAAATTAAAGACGAGCTACGATTACGATTAAACTACGACGATTGACGTAAAACGCGAACGTAATTACGTAAACGTGACAAAATTAAAAATTAAACCTAAAAATTAATTAAAAATTAAAACTAAGTCTAGAATAATATAAATAAGAATAAAAATCCAATAAAAAAATTTTAAAAACCTTTTATTAATTAAATATTCAATTTTAAATGCTAATTAAGCCCCAAAATTAAATATAATTAAGAAAAAACCCAAATATTATTTTATCGAACTAATAACTCACTTATTTTATTTAAAGACTAAAATTTATTTTTCTTAAATTTTAAAGACTATTTTTCTATTTTTAAAACACTAAAAACAATTTTTAAACTAAAATAATGATTAAAAATAATAAAATAATGCTAAACTTAATTTGACTATTTGAAAAATCCTAAATTATATTAATGAATAGTAGAAAATTTTAAAAGGTTGAAAACAATAATTTTTTCACTAAAAGACAAAACATATTTAATTAAAAACTAATTAAGCTAAGATTATTAAACTTTTGAAAATCAGAAAAACATTAAACTTTTGCACTAAAAGACAAAAAACAGTTTAATAAAAACTAATTAAATTCAATTTAATTCTAAAAAAAATGCAAAATGAACAATAAAATAAAATTAATCTAAATGAAAAATATTAAAATAAAATAACAAAAATAAGAGAATTGGAATCACTGAAAAAGACCTAAAAATGGTCATTAAAGACAAAAAAGTAAAAAAACTAAAAGTGACACTTGAGGACTTTTGTCCTTATGCTTGGCAGTGGGAAAGGAACACTAGCAGTGGGAAGGTTTTTCCCACTGCTTTAACAAAAAAACAGGTCTGGTGATGTAAATGCTTGTAGCTTCTTTGTTTGTTGGCTTCAATTGGAAACAAGGGCACCCCCACACTCAGTGGAGTGCGGGGAGTCAAGAATGAGCAAAAACACACAAGCTTAAAGCAAAATAATCACACAAATAAACTGTCTTATGTTACTGATGAACATGGGAAAGTCTGGGCACAATCTGCTAATTCAAATGGCACAAAAACGAATTTCAAAAGCCCCCAGCTTGCTCAAAATGTTAATTAATCAACACACTCCCCTACTTAACACCTACAACTACTGATTAACAAGAAATAAAGATCAAAATGACTAAAGCAACCTAGTTTACATCTACTGAATGTATTTGACTGTTTTCCAAACTTTAAGTATGCAAAATCTGATTTTACCTACCAAACTCAAAGCAAAGTACCAAATACCCCTACAAATACCTATTAAAATATGTTTACCTATTTTTATCCCACCTCGTGTCACCCAAAGTTAGATAAAACCTCAAAACCAAACACCCCTTTAATTTTCTAAAAATGAAATTTTCAAATCAAAAGCTTGCAAGGTTGAACCAAACTGATTATAGATGACTTAAACATGCATATAAAACCGAATTAAGCATAAACAAGCAGAACCTAACACATAAAAAAAGTAACTCCAAAAATCATATAACTCACATAAAACTAAAAAAACTTCAAAAAACTTCAAATAGGGTTCAAGCCTATTTCACCTTGGCTGATGCCTTCTATTTGGAGCCCTTTTGGCTTTTGGGAGCTTATGAACAAGTAGAGAGTCCCTGTTGTTTGGAATCCAAGATGGACCCAAGGGATAAAATATCTTCTTAAATTTCAAGGAGAAAATGAAATAGGATGAGACTTGTTACATGATCCTACACAATACCACCAAACCAAGGAAAGTAAAGTTCAAGGTATAGAAGCTAACCATAAGCTGTTGTCAGCAGCTTATGGTGTGCTTATATAATAGTAAGTGTTACCCAATAAAATAAAATGAGATTTTCTCTTTGAAAAATCTTTGACACAAGAACTTTTTGAAACCAAGAGATGTCCTAACAAAAGCTTAACACCAAACTGATTTTAACATGATAAGTCCACTTTCACTTCATTAACATGTTAAATTCAAGTTTTGAAAAACTTTTTCAGAAAACAACTTTAAAAACAAATTTCTGAAAATAATTTGTGAAAGAGAACCATTTGAAAACTATAAACTATTTTGCATAAAATAAAAATTAAACTAAATAAGCAATTAAATGGAACTCAGTTTTGCAAATTCAAACTTTTCATTTTCATTACTTTGAAAAAATTAATACAAAACAGGAACAAGGAAAAATGAGACACAAGTCGTCTCATTTTATACTAGCTAGATGATAATTCTAGAAAACAAATAAAATATTACAATTGATAAACCCTAATGTGCTATTTTCCAGAAATGCCCTCATGGTCTCTTGATGAAGAACTTGGTCAAAAGGCACCATGTGATGGCCAGCTGTTCTTTTTCATCTGAGTCGTCCAATGAGTACCTTTGGGACCAAGTTTGAAGTTTGGTTCGTTGATCATGCTGGATATTCTCTTTTTTCCATCTTTGGGTAAGCAGGGGAACATGGGGGACCCTCATGGAGGTCACGGGTTCTTGTTTTTATGAGTGGGTTTGGGTGAGAAAGGTGTGAATCACTATTTTGGAGGTGATTATCAAAAACCCCCCTTGGTTTAGGGTTTATGGGTTGGGGAAAAGTAAACAGTTGTGTTTAATTTAGGATTAGGGTAATTGTTTTTCAAAAACGTGTTTTCCTCCTATTTTAAAAAAACTGATTAGTTTAAAACTAAGTGGAAGGGTGAGGTGGATGGTGGAGTGAAGGTGATTGACTGGTTGACTGGTCAAAGTGACGTGGCGGAGTGTAAGTGGTGGTGAAGAGTTATGTTGTCTGACCCTTTTAGTCCCACGTGTTTCATTCTTTGTTCACTTAACTTTTAAACAGCCTAAAGTATTAAACCCTTTGTTAATAAACTTTGTAGTTTTACACTTTTCCACAAAAGTTCTATCAAACTAATCCCAAGAGAATTTTATGCAATATTTGCATTCTTCAAGGGCCAATCATGTACAATCTCATCATTTTAGGGACCCCATGTGTAACTTTGAGTTTTACAAGGGTTTAAAATGACAAGTCTTCAAAAGTTGAGGGACCAATCTTGCCAATCTTCAAAACTTCAAGGACTTGAATGGAAAATCATGATTCGGGTCCGGTTTTTTGTGCGACTTCGTTTCCCGTGTTCGTTTATGCTTGATACTTATGATCATTTGTTGATTTCACGATATCCGTACCTAAAATACACAATGAACAAACACAAACATATTTTGGGGTATTTTGATGATATTTTAAGCATTTTAAGCCCGATTTGGACGATGAGACTATGTATAATTGCAGTCTCATCACTCCCCATACTAAACCATTGCCATTCCCTCACGTAATGCTAGAATTAAGTATCATAACACTTCCAAAATTCATTTTTATGTGACATTTATTGAAGACATAAACTTTAATAAACTACTACACGTGTTTTAGACATAATGTATTGTTTTCATCACGATTAAGTGACTTTTAGGATCATAGAATAAGAACACGTGAATACCTCATAGAGATAAGTTCTTCATCCTCAATTTTAACTCAATTCCATGCTAAGCGTGTAACGAGATCATTGTTATTATAAGTTAGCAACACAATCATTACTCATGAGTGTTAATTATATACCTAAACTCCCTTATTCCTAATTGGTATCTCTTATATTTTATTTTGTCTTAATGATCACGAGGATACATCATTGAATTATGCGTGAATAGAGATTAAGTCTAAAAATAGAGTCTTAACGGTGTAACCTAAATAATTAAATTAATAATTCATCCTAATAGACAACGATGTCAAAAAAATAAGTCAACAAGAAGGATCGATAAACACGGTTTTAGAACGGTTTTGAACATGAGACTTATTACCATGACTTTTATTATCCGCATCATCATCGGTGGTTTTATTATCATGGTTTACCTCCATATTTTATTCAACTTCGCCATGAAGCTTTTATTATGACTTCGGTCTTTCCCTTGTCTTTTATTATCCGCCATCATCGGTGGTATTATTATGACTTGACATATATCCTCACGCTAAAGCGAATTTTGGATCTTTAAGGCTTCAAAGATTAAGGCTTGATTCACTTTAATTTTGCATAGATTTTTCGGCCTTGTGAGCTTCGAATTTTTGCTTGATTTACGTAAGCACTTGAAATCTTGTTATTGGGTGAAGCCTTTGATTATTCGGGTGCCAATACTTCAAAACCGTGACGCTGGTGAATCCTCAATGTTTTCCCAATTTAATTACATGGAAGCTACTAAAATAAATTAGAAACCAACAATAGAGACTAAACCCCAAAATAAATATTTATTAACAATTTATTTATAAAAGTGTGGGGAGAATATGCAATAATTACTACACATGAGATCGTGAAAGATTACGTAACTTATAAATAACTCTATCATTTCTCGTCCTCATTTAAGAGACTTAGCCTAAAAAGTTAAGGAATCGAAGCTAAGTGCTCAACACGCATGATGGAGTAAAAAATTACTCTTATTCTCACCATCGGAAAACCTACATTCGTGTCTTAAACACTTGTGAAAAATACGAAAAATTTTTAAATTTGGCCATTGTTAGTCTTATTTTGCAACAAAACGAGAACAAAATGATGAAAGTTGGATTGCGTGTTGACGTAAGCAAGGTGAAGTATCTACTCACCCCTATACAAAAACTAAACATTGTCCTCAATGTTTCGAGTCTAGGGGTGAAAACACCCCCATACTAGAGACGTAGTCGAATGCTTGATCTCGAGCATGGAAAGGGTAAAACGAATAACCTAAAAGCCGTTTATGAATTATGCTAATAAGATAAACGTTAGAACATAAAAGGATATCATCGGATATCAGAATCTCCAAAGGCAACGATCAAAGCTCGAGTGATCCGTAAAACGAACACGAGAGGCTTCAATGATGACGATGAACCTAATGAATCACAATCATAAACAACCACGGAACAAAGGTTGGAAGAGCACAAGTCCCCTCGTTACACTATTAGAAAACGATAATATTTACAAGGATAAGCATGAGAATCCCCCACGAGGCACCTTGTTTTTGATAACCGAGTCAAAAGCTCGACTCGAATCCCAAGAAATGTGATCATTTAGGGATAATCTTGGTATGGTAATTTTTAGTGGGGCTTACATGATAAACAATGCCCAAAAGTACATGGAGTACTTTAAAAACCCGATATATGTATACCGGGGTCAAAGATAGCGTCTTCGTTTTCGGATGAAAGACGAAACAACGCTACTTCAACCATTGCATAAACCCCAAAGGGGTAGAAGAAAAGAGATGAGAAGTAGAAAGGTGGGGCAATGGGTAAGTCAAACTTATGAGCAACTCGAGGTAGACTCACACCAAGCAAATAGATATGATTTCCATTTATTACATCGTTGGAAGACCGAGATTTCCCTTTACAAGCAATTCCGGGATCATAAATCTCGTCCTTGGTGGAGAAATGTGAGGGAACATAAGGGGCTTCCCCCACACTAGATCCACACCAACCGTCGTCAAAAGGAGTAGACGAGGTGGTAGCACTCATAAAACGATGTGATGACAGAGTTAAACTTGTATAAAATTCATTTAAATCAATTTTAAAATCCTTTCCTTTTTCATCGTTTAAAAACTCTATATGAAAACCCGATTTTATAATGTCGAAAATATTTGGCGTGTCAAATTAAAAATTAGTCGCGCTAAAAATACTCACATTTAAGTCATTGGCGGGAGGGGGTGGTGGATTATATAAGTTCTCAAAACGTCGATCAATAAAGAACACCGCCCCCTCGGGGTCAACATACTCTTCATCCTCATGAACGTCGATTTCATCGATTTCCTCATCAAAGATAGGCTTGTCAAATCAAGGTTTGTCATTCCCCTCCTTGAGTATCTTAGAAACTCTCTCGAAAAGATCACGATCAAGCACGAAACCATCATTCATTTGTAGGGATTGTTGATAAGTTAGATCCTCACGAATGTGGTAAACGTAATTCTCATTTGAGGAGTGTTGATTAGGTAACTCCTCGAGAATTAGATTTTGGGTCACATGAGTTGGTTCGTCATTGAAAATAAGACATTCCAACTCATTTAGTTCATCCTCGATTTTGGAAATATTGACCTTACTTGTAGGTGGAAGTGGAGGTAAAAGAGCTAACTCTCGTTAAATGATTTCCTTAATCTCGGGATCAAACTCGTAATCATCGTACTTCACATGTGAAGAGGTCTTTTTAGGAGAATCCTCAAAAATGGCATGTGGATTTCGAAGTACGTGATCAATCTCAGCAAAATCGCCATCGTCATCGTCAAAGAAAGAGTCGATGAGAGCACTCACAACCATGGTCTTACAAGTCGAACGACTATGCTTAGGTGACTTTTCTAAAACGAGAGGATCGATGTCGATGAAACCTTTAGCCTCAACGGGTGTTGGGCTAGGAAAAGGAGGCACTTCGATGGAGTTAGAAGTTGAAGCCTCAAAGACGTGGTCCTTAGAAGGTGGTGAAGACGAATCCATTTTGGTCATTGTCGTGATGGCACTAACGTTGCCCTTCGAAATTGGTGTGTCACTTTTTTCATCGAATACATCCCAAAGTGATTTTTAATTCATAAATTTACACATACCCTTTGAATTAGGTACACGTATTCTTTATCGTTAAAATCATTATCTTTAAAACCGTTTTTCGTAATTCTTTCAGGACATGCATTAAGCCTCGTAGTTTCCGCTAAAGTAAACATTTTGAAATCATTAGATTTTGAAACATTAGGTTTTGAAACCTCGGTTTTCTCATGATCATTAAACACTTGGGATTTACTCGTGAAAAAGTCCATTTTATCATCCCTATATCTCATAGTAAGTCTCCCCTCGTGAATGTCGATTACGGTTCGAGCCGTCGATAAAAATGGCCGACCTAAAATAATGGGACATTTAGGGTCACACTCGTAATCAGATATAACGAAATCCGCAGGAAAAACAAACTTTCCAACTTTAACATAGACATCCTCGACTATTTCAATTGGTATAAGTGGTGTACAATTTCAAAGCTCGATTGTCATGTTCGTGGGGGTAAGTGAAGGCAATCTCATCAATTTCCAAAGAGAATGAGGCATGATATTGATGCTAGTACCTAAATCGGCAAGGGCTAAACATCCCTCAATCTCGGAAAAATCACAGGGTAATAGAAATTGGCCCATAACCTCTTCCTTTCTCGGCATATGCCTTTTGGGTTTTTTTAAGAAGGATCGAAGCACAAGTTTCTTCAAGGGTTACTTTGGTAAGGTCGATAAAACTCTCTTTTTGAACCGTGGATGGAATTTGAGGTAAACGATGGTGTGCACTCTTTTCCTTGGTTGCCACGTTCACCCCATCGACTTTAGAACAATAAGACGTCTTAGAAGTCGAGTGTTGAGAAGAAGGAACAAGACGAAATCCATCAAGGTTAGGGGTAATCACACGACTTTTTCCATGAGACGAGGCGGCTTTACATTGTTCCTTCGGATTAGCAACGGTGTCACTAGGTAACGAACTCGATGAAGCACCCGATGCTTTGTTCATAATAGCCGATAACATCTTTTTAATATCAATTTGTCCTTGCTCAATCTTCGTGTTTTGAAGTTTCAAAGTATTAGAAAAATTGTTTTTCAATGTACCAATTTATCCCTTTAATCTTCTTGTATTAGCCTCATTCATTTTCATGTAATTTTGAAAATCGTTTGACGAACTATTTTTATTAGCATTAAAGTTCCCTTGGTTTTGATTACTTCTTTGAAAATTGCTTTGATTCCCACTTGAAAAATTGTTTCCTTGATTGTTGTTGTTTGAAAAATTCGAGTTTTAATTATTGTCTCGATTTTGCCAATTTAAATTCCGACCTTGATTATAACCTCCTTGATTCGAAAAATTTCCTTGTTGATTATTTCCTTGAAAATTGTTTCGGTTTTGATTAAAATTGTTGCCTTGGTTATAATTTCCTTGTTGCGATGGACCAGCGTTATTTTGATTTTGATTAGAAAAATTGTTGTTTAACGCACTCACATTCGACGTTTGGCCATCCGTAGCCGCACACTCGTAATAATTATGAGCTCCACCGCAAAATGTACACGAAGTCTCAACCGCTTTCACCGTAGCGGGAGCGTCTTTCTTTTGTATTTCGACGAGAAAAGACGTAAACACATTCGTTATCTTGTCGACTTTCGCATCAACCCTCTCAATGTTGCGATTAGAACTACTAAGATTGGCGACATTGGCAACACTCGGTGCGTTGCGGAGTTGGTAAACCTTGGATCGATTCTCGATAATCATTAATGCATCTTTCGGAGTTTTACACAAAACGTTGCCACCGGCGGCGGAATTCAGAGAATCTTGTTCTTGAAAACTAAGACCGTTGTAAAACGTATGGATTTGGTGCAACTCGGAAAATCCATGGCGAGTACATTGCCTAAGTAATTCCTTAAAACGGTCCCACGTGTCTCTAAAAGATTCATTCTGTTTTTTCTCAAATCTCGGAATTTCATTTTTGAAAATCGTTGTCTTAGACAGTGGGAAAAAATGATTAACGAACTTGGAGACGAGATCCTTCCACGTAATTATGGAATTAGGTGGCTCTTTCTCATACCAATCCTTGGCGGAACCATCGAGCGGGTACGGAAAAAGCATAAGCTTGAAGACATCGGCGTCGACGTTCTTAAACTTGCTCGTGGCTAAAAGACGATCAGATTTCCGAATATGGTCGTGAGGATTATCGGCTTCACGACCTTGAAACTTCATAGCTTGGATTAACGAAAGCATTCTGCTCTTAATCTCAAAATTCTCCGCTTCGATAGCGGGAATTACGATCGCGTCTCCATAACCCTCGGTGGGCGCTTGGAGCAATTCCATCATCGAACGATTGTCGGCCATCTCGTCTACGAGCTCTTAAACAACGATATTAGGAACGTCGGTTTCTAATTCTCGTCTACATCGTCGATTCCTTCGATTACGATTGCGTCGATTTGAAGCGTCGCTAGAATTAGAATAATCCTTCGATCGAGTGCGCATGCACTAAGCGTAGAATGGGTGGTAGCAAAGAAGATTCTTTTTGCGGTTTTTCGATTTTTCAATTTTTTTTGGTTTTTGATTGTTTTTAATTTTTTGATTTTTGAATATATTACGTAGACTCAAATCTACAAATCTCTCCTCGAATCGAATTCTCGATTAAAGGAGCCTCAAAGAATGAAAACGATCACGTGGAGTGAACGCTTTCGATGACTTTAGAACGTTGGTGGAACACCAAAACGTTCAAGAGGGTTTAATCTTGAAAACAAGCAAATATAATATACGCAGATAATACTTCGGTTGGCAAACCCTCGATTAGCCCTCTTTCTCAAAACAAGCACAAGCAAGCGGGGAAACGAGGCGACGTTATGCACTTAAGAGCCTTTTTCCCTTAGGTCGTGAAATACAACCGCCTTATTACCCACCTTATAGTCTGTGTTAATCGAATACAATAATTGAGTGATGAAATCCCGAATCAAGGGTGCGTTTTCACGCTTTTGGAGTACTTGTATATTTATTGTTCTACGTAGTACAATATAGTAATATATTCACAAGGAAAACGAAAACGATAATGGGATATCTACAATATAGTAAAATGATTGGTTTGTGTTTAATTTAGGAAAATTAAACACGATTTTTTTGGAGACTATAATATAATAGAGAAAAATAACAAAAATGAGTATGTACGTTATTTACGATTTCCAAAAATTGAAAAGCAAAAACGCACTACTCACACAAACACGATAGTAATAATGGCAACACTAAAACACCTCCCCGGCAGCGGCGCCAAAATTATTGATGTAGGTTTTTGTATACTTCTTTTAGGAAAAAGAGCGTATAATGCGGGCAAGTATTAATCGACATGATTTAGGAAAAACCATGAAGACGAAAATTCCAAGTTCGTTCTCGAAGGAGGTGTATGTGTTGTGTTGCCAATTATATAAAATCAAAGTTTGGATTAGTGTCGTTTTTTGGTTTGTAGAGAGAAAAATTAAAGACGAGCTACGATTACGATTAAACTACGACGAGTGAAGTAAAACGCGAACGTGACAAAATTAAAAATTAAACCTAAAAATTAATTAAAAATTAAAACTAAGTCTAAAATAATATAAATAAGAATAAAAATTCAATAAAATTAATTTAAAACCTTTTATTAATTAAATATTCATATTTAAATGCTGATTAAAGCACTAAAATTAAATATAATTAAGAAAAAGCCCAAAATATTATTTTATTGAACTAATAACATAATTATATTATTTAAAGACTAAAAAGTATTTTTCCTAAATTTTAAAGACCGTTTTTCTATTTTTAAAACACTAAAAACAATTTTTAAACTAAAATAATGATTGAAAATAATAAAATAAAGCTAAAATTAATTTGACTATTTGAAAAATACTAAATTATATTATTGAATAGTAGAAAATTTTAAAAAGTTGAATACAATAATTTTTTTCACTAAAAGACAAAATAAATTTAATTAAAAACTAATTAAACAAAGATTAATTCTAAAAAATACTTAAAAGGTAAACAGTAAAACTTTATTAATCAAAAAATCTTAAAATAATTTTCTGAATCTACAAAATTTGAAAATCAGAAAAATATTAAACTTTTGCACTAAAAGACAAAAAATAATTAATAAAAACTAATTAAATTCATTTTAATTCTAAAAAATGCAAAATGAACAGTAAAATAAATTAAACTAAATGAAAAATCTTAAAATAAAATAACAAAAATAAGAAAATTGGAATCATTGAAAAAGACCTAAAAATGGTCACTAAAGAAGAAAATGTAAAAAAACTGAAAGTGACACTTGAGGACTTTTGTCCTTATGCTTGGCAGTGGGAAAGGAACACTAGCAGTGGGAAGGTTTTCCCACTGTTTTAACTAAAAAACAGGTCTGGTGATGTAAATTCTTGTAGCTTCTTTGTTTTAGGCTTCAATTGGAAACAAGGGCACCCCCACACTCAGTGGAGTGCGGGGAGTCAAGAATGAGCAAAAAACACACAATCTTAAAGCAAAATAAGCACACAAATAAGCTGTCTTATGTTACTGATGAACATGGGCAAGTCTGGGCACAATCTGCTAATTCAAATGGCACAAAAACGAAATTCAAAAGCTCTCAGATTGCTCAAAATGTTAACAAATCTCTATTAATCATCACACTCCCCTACTTAACATCTACCTCTACTGATTAACAAGAAATTAAATATCAAAATGACTAAAGCAACCTAGTTTACATCCACTGAATGTATTTGATTGCTTTCTAAATTTTAAGTATGCAAAATCTGATTTAACCGACCAAACTCAAAGCAAAGTATATTAAATTTTTTTAGCTAGTTTTAACCCACCTTGTGTCACCCAAAGATAGATAAAACCTCAAAATCAAACACCCCTTTAATTTTCTGAAAATGAAATTTTCAAATCAAAAGCTTGCAAGATTGAACCAAACTGATTATAGATGACTTAAACATGCATATAAAACCTAATTAAGCATAAACAAGCAGAACCTAACACATAAAAACAAGTAACTCCAAAAATCATATAACTCACATAAAACTCAAAAAACTTCAAATAGGGTTCAAGCCTATTTCACCTTGGCTGATCCCTTGTATTTGGAGCCATTTTGGATTTTGGGAGCTTATGAACAAGTAGAGAGTCCCTGTTGTTTGGAATCCAAGATGGACCTAAGGGATAAAATATCTTCTGAAAATGCAAGGAGAAAATGAAATAGGATGATACTTGTTACTTGATCCTGCACAATACCACCAAACCAAGGAAAGTAAAGTTCAAGCTATAGAAGCTAACCATAAGCTATTGTCAGCAGCTTATGGTGGGCTTATATAACAGTAAATGTTACCCAATAAAATAAAATGAGATTTTCTCTTTGAAAAATCTTTGACACAAGAACTTTTTGAAACCAGGAGAAGTCCTAACAAAAGCTTAACACCAAACTGATTTTAACATGATAAGTCAACTTTTACTTCATTAACATGTTAAATTCATGTTTTGAAAAACTTTTTCAGAAAACAACTTTAAAAACGAATTTCTGAAAATAATTTATGTAAGAGAACCATTTGAAAACTTTAAAATATTTTGCATAAAATAAAAATTAAACGAAATAAGCAATTAAATGGAACTCAGTTTTGCAAATTCAAACTTTTCATTTTCATTATTTGAAAAACTTAATACAAAACTGGAACAAGGAAAAATGAGACACAAGTTGTCTCATTTTATACTAGCTAGATGATAATTCTAGAAAACAAATAAAATATTACAATTGGTAAACCTGAATGTGCTATTTTCCAGAAATTCCCTCTTGGTCTCTTGATGAAGAATCTGGTCAAAAGGCACCATGTGATGGCCAGCTGTTCTTTTTCATCTGAGTCGTCCAATGAGTACCTTTGGGACCAAGTTTGAAGTTTGGTTCGTTGATCATGCTGGATATTCTCTTTTTGCCATCTTTGGGTAAGAAGGGGAGCATGGGGGACCCTCATGGAGGCCACGGCTTCTTGTTTTTATTAGTGGGTTTGGGTGAGAAAGGTGTGAATCACTAATCTGGAGGTGATTATCAAAACCCCTTTGGTTTAGGGTTTTGATTAAGCTATGGTTTATGGGTTGGGGAAAAGTAAACAATTGTGTTTAATTTAGGATTAGGGTAATTGTTTTTCAAAACGTGTTTACCTCCTATTTTTAAAAAACTGACTAGTTTAAAACTAAGTGGAAGGGTGAGGTGGATGGTGGAGTGAAGGTGATTGGCTAGTTGACTGGTCAAAGTGACGTGGCAGAGTGTAAGTGGTGGTGAGTAGTTATGTTGTCTGACCCTTTTAGTGCCCCATGTTTCATTCTTTGTTCACTTAACTTTTAAACAGCCAAAAGTATTAAACCCTTTGTTAATAAACTTTGTAGCTCTACACTTTTGCCACAAAAGTTCTATCATACTAATCCCAAGGGCATTTTATGCAATATTTGCATTCTTCAAGGGCCAATAATGTAAAATCTCATCATTTTAGGGACCCTATGTGTAACTTTGAGTTTTACAAGGGTTTAAAATAACAAGGCTTCGAAAGTTGAGGGACCAATCTTTCCAATCTTCAAAACTTCAGGGACTTGAATGGAAAATCATGATTCGGGTCCAGTTCTTTGTGCGATTTCCTTTCCCGTGTTCGGTTTTGCTTGATTCTTGTGATCATTTGTTGATTTCACGATATCCGTACCTAAAATACACAATGAACAAACACAAACATATTTTGGGGTATTTTGATAATATTTTAACCATTTTAAGCCCGATTTGGATGATGAGACTATGTATAATTGTAGTCTCATCAAGATTCAAAACCAACTGTTGGATTATGGGTATAGTTTTATGCATACCAAGATATTTGTAGACAATAACAGTATTTTATGCATTATTAAGAATCCTGTACATCATTCTAAAACAAAACACATAGAAATTTGACATCATTTTATAAGAGATTGTTTTGAAAAAGGTTTAGTACAACCAGATAGGGTTGACACAAAAGAAAATGTGGCAGATTTATTAACTAAACCTTTTGATTCTTGGAGGTTTCAATACTTGGTAACAAGTATTGGAATGATCAATCTTACCTGATATGTGTTTCTGGAACTTATTGTAAAAGTATGTATAGGATATGCATTGTTATTGGTCTTTGTACAAAATTAGGTTTTCCACTTTATTTGTCTAATGCTGACAAAGGTTATTTTAACGCTGATAAGTGTTAAAATGGACCTTGACAACAACATGTTTTTTTTGCCGTTTTTGATCTAATTATGCAGGCATTATGAGAATTGTACACATGGATATAGAGTTGCTTATGGATCTTTGGAGCTTACTTGGAGTGTTTTCAAGTTTATGGACGATGGTTGGATTGTTTACATTCCTATCTTGACATAAATTTTTATTACATATTTTATGTTTGGAAACTTATATATCATATTTTAAGGGAAGGTTTAGGAAACCTTTAAGACTTTTTGGGTATTCACATAATACTCTTATCATAATTTTAGATTATGTCCACTGGTGAGTACGAGTTAGTTTACTAAATCGTGAGGCACTGTAGCATGCAAAGTTTATATACTTTGCACGCTGCCAAGACTTTTTTACCTAGAATTGGATGTGGTCGGTTGGGAGACTTGGGTATGATTTTTATTGGGCTTACCTGGGAAGTTACAAATGATTTTATGAGATAACTTCATTGTTAAGAACTTTGGTTAGCAAGGGACACTTGAGGACAATTATGTCTATCTTGCTTAAGCAAGTGTGCATGAATGGACAGTGCTTGCCACCCTATAGTGATTTTCAGTCTATAAGTTATCTTCACTAGGATAAATTACTTTGTTAAGGTCCTTTTTCTTTTAAATTCTTTTTATTTTTGGACGCTGACAGTTTTCTTTCCAAGCGTTGTTAAGACCAATTTCGACGTTGACATGGCAAAATCCAGAATATAGCCGTTGGGCGCTGATAAGTTATTTCGACCGTTGATAAACATTGGGTCCTACCGAGTTGTTATTTTTGATGAAAGTATTGGCCGTAATTTTAGGAGTTGGTAACTTTTTATTAATGCTCGAGATACGTTATATATTTTCAAGATTTTCATCATTATATTTTGAATATAACTGCCATATGTTTTGACCAATCACATGTTTTCACCTCTCTTATATATTTGGCTCATTTCCTTGAAATAGGGTAACTGCTTATTCCTGTCTAACTAAATTTTCTCAAACCTTCATCTTCCATAACTTTTATGACATTTTTCTACATCAATGGCGCCTAAGTTTAAACCTAGAGATTTGGAATTAGGGTTCAAGAGTTAGCTTATTTAAAAGCTGATAAAGCTCTGTTTCCCCAATATACTCAGATGGTGGGGTATTTGAATGCATCCCCTTTAAGGTATGCACTTTCTCATGCTCCTCTTATCCCTGTTACACACATTAAACAGTTTTGGAATACGGTCACTTCCTCAACAGTTAATGATGTGACTACATTGACTACTATTGTCCATGGGGTTCCATGGGTGGTTATTGAAGCTCTGGTTCGCCAAGCTTTCCATCTTAATGATGCAGATGGTATAACCACCCTACCCATTGTAGATCTAGAACAAGGACTCCAAGCTTTGGGTTATACTTTGCCTGAAGAAGGCCATTTAAACAAATATACAAAACAAGAATTTCCCCCAGCTTGGAAGTACTTGATACATGTCATTCTTCAATATTTGAGTCCCAAGTGTACTACACACAATGAAATCAACCGATCTATTGGGAGTGTCATTGTGCGTATTGCTACTGGGAAAAATACAATTTTTCAAAAATGATTTTTGATGGCATGTGTCTTAACAAGGGTGGAAAGATGACTCTTGCTTACCCAAGGTTTTTACAAATGGTGTTTGATTTAAAAAGATACTGCAGTAGGGATCACAATGATTTTTATACGATCCTTGTTCAAAAGAAAGCAATTTTTGCGAAGATGAATTCTGAACCTTATAGAGACCTACCCCTCACCCAAGCCATGCTTGCTATTATTGCAGCAGCACAACCTCAACCAGACCCACGACCACAACCAGACCTATTGCCTGAACAACCACCATCACCCCAGCAAATAGAAGTTGACCAAGAACCTTTCAACGCTGACACTTTAAATGTTAGCGTTGACACTCCAAATCCAAACGCTGACACCCTTTTACCACAAACCCAAACACCCCTTAACCTTCAAAGAGCCTCTCTATCCAGTACCTCTTCTACACCCCAGACTTTAGGTTGGTAAAGTGCCAAAGGACTATTGGATTGTTCTCATCTAGTGTTCCTAGCCATGTTGCAGAGAGAACCACCACCACAAGTGTGGTTGGTGACATGGGTGGGGATGGGACTATTGGTTCTAGCTTAGATGCAGGCCAAGCCAGTCCTAACATCATTAAGACCCCATCCATGCCCCATTAATCTACTTTGGGCGGTCAAATTCCCATTCTAGAGGAGGGTAGATTGGAACCTTACACTCTTTTGGAATTGACGGCTGTCTACATTAGCTTGCAAAAGCAAAATGCAGACCTTGTACATACTGTCAACACACAAGGCCTTGAACTCAAGCAATTGAGGGAGAGGGTTGATATTTTGGAGGGTGCTAACCCTAGGCGTAGAGATGAGGATTCTTCCAAAGGGGAGGATGAGCAGGTACATGTGAGTGACAAAGTAATAACTAGTTTTTACTTAGTTAAAAAGTTCTTTGTCGTGTGTCTAATCGAATTGAAAAATGGTTTTAAGTGTGACTCTATTGTTTTTGGTGAAACACATATTTTTGGTTGTTTTTAAATTTAAATGTGCAAAGACTTAAAAGTAGATGTCGTTAAAGTAAAATGGCGTTGAAATAAATCTAAGTCTAAATAAAAGAAATGGTGCGATATTAAAAACCTTTGAAAAGTAAAATAATAGAATGACTAAAAATAAAAGCATGACAAAAATCAAAATTAGACAAGAATTAAAATGAAAACGTAAAAATTAAACAAGATAAAATAAGTGAAAAAACAACCCAATCGGAATAAATTCCAATCAGAATCTGATCGGAATGTACCTCGTCGGAATATGCACAAACCTGCCCAATCGGAATGTTGAATTACCTACCCTGATCGGAATGTAGATCGGAAACCTCTGATCGGAATAACTGTCACTTACCTGACCGGAATATCCAAACGAACACCTCTGATCGGAATATGAACCTAACTCCAGATCGGAATATTGATCGGAACCAACTATCGGAATGTAGCCTCAGGAGATCTCATCGGAATGTGGATTTACCTCTAGATCGGAATGAAGAGTATAGTTCTGATCGGAATGCTGTCACTTTTCAGATCGGAATAACACTAAACACCCCAAATCGGAATGTGACAAACCCTTTTCCGATGGGGAGATCGGAATCCCCGTCGGAATACAAAACCCTTTTCCGATTGTAAGATCGGAATACCGTAGGAAAAGCACAAAATAAGCTAAACAAATAAGCTACTAATCAAATAAGCACAAGACTAAAATCCTAAGGCAAACCGTATGAAAATAAGCTACTAAACTGAAATTTAAAGACTTTTAAAACACGAAATGAATAAGCTTTACGAAAAACAAACTTTTATATAAAAATAACTTTTATAAAAACTTTATAAACTTGAAAATAAACAAAATAAGCTATGAAAATCAATGATCCAAACAATCACAAGCATAAAAATGTAATCTTTTCAAATAAACAACACAATTAGCATGTAAACATAAAGATCAAGCAAGAAAGAAAGGTAGAATGAGAAATTTAAAACAAGAAAATTAAAGAACACTTACTTGAAATTAAATGGTAAATAAGGTGCAAGACATGTAATTAAAGGTGCAAGTAATTAAAGGTGCATAAAAGTAAAGGTGGAAGAACTAATTGTCACGATTAGTCAACAAAAACTAGTGAAATGAATAAGAGGGGTATTTATAGGAGATTAGGAGAGTGGTTAGAGGAAGCTTCCTCCTCTCCTTCCTTTCTTCTTAATTGCACCATTAAGTCCTTCCTTCTTAATCTCTTTGTTAATCTTGGACTTTGATGACTTTTGGCTCGGGATTTCTTTGGACTCGTCTTTTAATTCTTCGATAAATAAGACTTGAGTTCCTCGGCTTTAAGTAAACTTCCGTCTTTTGACTTTTTCTTCGATAAATCTTCAGAATTGGTCTTGGACTTCCGTTCTTTTTGCACTCTTGACTTTTTGACTTCGTCTTTCGTCTTTTTCTTCAATAAAAGTCCGTAAATGGCCGTGAATGTCCGTGTTTTCTCCACTTTTCACCATTTCGTCCTGAATCACAACAAAAACACAAACCACGCATAATTCCGACATAAAAGACATAAAATACACGTTTTGGTCTGGTTATTATTGTAATTAAGTGGTAGAAAGGATGGGTGTCTAAACACCTATCAAATCCCCTTCACTTGACCATTGCAATGTCCTCATGCAATGCATTAGTTACAAAGCACGTTTACATTTTTCATCAAATCAATCCACGTTTGCCTTTATTAAAGAGATAGAAAATTATAAACATTCAAAATAAAGAAATCAAAAACATACCTTGGGTTTTGGAAATGTTGTGAATGATCATCATCCTCAAGTTTTCACTTTCTCCAAACCAAGCTTAAAAACGAGCTCATTGTTATTATAAGTTAGCAAACTAACACGAACTCATGTGGGCCAATTATTCACTTAGACTCCCTTATTCCTAGGTGTATCTCTTATATTTTATTATTGTCTTGAATGATCACGAAGATGCATTGTTGACTTATTTCGATAGTTATTTAGTCCGAAAATAAAGTGAACGATTTAATCAATAGTTAGCTAAAGGACAAAATCTTTTAAAACTGCTTCTCGGGACCTCATAAAGTTCATATCTTGGCATAACTCGCTTCGCGATTTGAGACCTTTCTCTGACCGATATTTGGCAGCGAATTCATACTTCAAACCTTGAGAGACGTTCATGAAATTATGGTCTTCTCTTCATAAAGGAATTTCTTCACTTGAAGTTTTGAGAGATTCATACTTGGACCACGACTTCTTCATTTTTCTCCAATCTTTATTTTGGACTTTGATATACAACGATCCGCCTCCTTTTATGACTTGGATCTATTTATCCTCATACCTTGCTAGGGTCTTTTCGGATACACTTCTCCATGACTTTTTGGGAGTTTTTGCTTTTCGTCGTGTGTCTCGATCTTTCATATTGATTTTTGATAAATGATTCTTCACATCACTTTGGATCTTTAGCAACAAAATGTAGCCCTCATGCCTTGTTAGGGCCTTTTCGGACTCGCCAATCTTCGCATCCCGCTTCAATAAGTTATGCCTTGGATATGAACTCTAATCTATACCGAGCAACTTTTAAACGATCTTGGGCTAAAAGCTAAGTAACTTTTCAAATCGTACAACTTTATTTATTAGCAGATAAATTTTTTAGCAAGCAATGGGAGAATAGGCTTATAATTAACTCACATAAATTCATGAAAGAATACCGAACTTATAATTGGCTCTATCATCTCTCGTTCTCCACAGTTTAAAATCTCAAGGAATAAGACTCGTGGATGCTTAGCCTATTAAATCAAAGTTTTGGGTTTTCTAGTCGCCTATAGGATCTTGCAAATTCTTAGACTTTTTCAAGTTTAGAAATCGCGTTTTAAAGTTCCCTTGATAAACGACTCTCTAGGATCAATTATAGGAACTTGCGAAAAGTTCTTGTTCTTAACCCGTGAGAGTTAAGACTTTCGCGTTTTATAGCTCCCTATATAAAAGCCTAGCAAAACTTGACTTAAACACGTTAAGGATACTAGCTAGAGTAACTTAGGCAAGTAAACTCGGGTTGAGTCAAAAGATTCATAACGTTTGAAAATTAAAACCACTTTATTAAAGATTTATTCTAATAAGGCAAGAAAAAGGGAAAAACTAATAGGCTAAAATAGATCAAAAATTTTGAAAAATGTCGAAAAATTGATTTTCCGGTTAAAATGAGGAAAAATACAAGGAAAAGACCACTTAACTTCGATAGAAGTCCCCCTACACTGAAGATAAACATTGTCCTCAATGTTTAAGCATGTGGGATTAAACTCCCCTACACTTAGGACATTGCGTACGTTGTTTAAATCTCGCTAAGGGGAAGGACAACTAAAGAGATTCCTATTTCAATATGAAGAAAATATAAAATAGTGAATCGAAAAGAGTTTAGGATAGAACCGGGAAGAAGAAGTGAACACGGAATCACGGGTCGTCAAGAATCATCAAGAGTGGATCATTGAAGCTCAAATCCCTGATTAAGAGAGGAGAGGAAAGCAAACCACGGGTCTCCCCTACACTTATGATAAAGAAAGCGAAAAGATAGATGCATGGGTTGCCTCCCAAGAAGCGCTTGATTTTTGTTAACCGAGTCATTAGCCTGACTCGACCTTGATCATCAACGGAAGAAGCATGAAACATATCCACCAGGATCAAAGACATAGTTTTCGTCCATCAAATAGCAGAGGCTTAAGGCGAACAAGGCAAGCCAAAGAAGAGTGGGCAAGGTTCCCTTAAGCAAAGATGGATCACGGTGGAAGCAAGTATGGTGAGGTGCAAGCATGTCTTCAAAATTTCCAAAGATTTCTCCTTTTATTTCATCAGGTGGATACTGAGATGGCTGCAAAATATGGATACCGGGGTCGAACACCTTTTCCTTTAAGGGAAAATAGCACTCAGGCTCAGCAGAGTGTGAAGAAGATCCGCGAAGAAGCACAACCTCGTCCTTAGAAGGGGGACAAAGAGGTGTTAACTCATACGTGTTGCGGATATCGGTGTCGACCGGTTTCTTCTCCTTTGAAAGAATGTGCTTCAAATCCAAAGTAGGATCAAGACGATAATCTTCAAAGTCCAAAGGAGGAGCATCACTCTCATGAGGGAAGTAAGTGTTGAGAAATTCAGAGAAGTCTTTCTCAAATGAGTAATCGTCCAAAGTAGGATCGAGTGATGGCGGAGGATCTTCATCATGTGAAGAATCGCTCGAAAGAGTACCAGCCTCATCGAAATCATCATATGTGGGCATATCGAGATACTCAGAAGTAAGGTCATCATAATCATCCGTATCTGAGCTAGACTCATCATCATCATAAGCATCAAAGACCGGTGGGGAATCATAAATGGGAGAAGCATCCAAATTGGGGAGAGAATCATCCACATCATCATGAAAAAGTGGATTATCATTGCAAGACTCGAATAGAGGATTGTTGTAGACAACAAAGTAGTCAAGCACATTAATCATATTCACTGATTCTCGTCCTCCAAAGGATTTGCCTGTAAGCTTCCCCATTTTAAAAATTTATGAATCATTCCCGACTCTTAAGATTAACTCACCTTCGGCCACATCCACTAAAGCTCGTCCGGTTCTCAAGAATGGCCGACCAAGTATTAAAGGAATACGAGGGTCCATTTCATAATCAACAACGACAAAATCGACCGGGAAAGTAAATGTGCCAACTTTGATAAACACGTCTTCGGCAATACCAACGGGGTAAGCGAGAGTACGATTTGCAAGTTCAAGAGTCATCTTTGTTGGAGTGAGGTTGGGTAATGATAGTGTTTTCCAAACACTCAAAGGCATCAAATTAATACTAGCCCCGAGATCAGCAAGGGCGGTAAATTCTTCAGTTTTATTGAACATGCAAGGCAACACAAAGCGACCGGGATCTCCAAGCTTTTCCGGAAGTTCTTTGAGAATAACTGCAGAGAAGTTTTCATTTATGCGTGTGTTGGCGAGTTCAATCAGCTTCTCCTTCTTGTTAAGCAATTCCTTAAATGCTTTAACAAATTTGGGCATGTGGATAAGTGCTTCAAGAAAACTAATGTTGAAGTTCATCTGAGAGATCATCTTCATATAGCGTGTCACTTCAGAGTCCTCCTTGGTTAGCAGTTTGGACTTGCCTAAACGAGAAGGATAAGGGATATTAGGTTTGGGTGGTGAAGGTGCAGGTGTAGCAGGTAAAGGTTGAGATGTTTAAGGGTCCTTCCTAGAGACATCGTCATGGCGAGGTGGAGACGGTAATGGTGCACTAATACTAGGTGTAGGAGGAGTAGGGATAAATGGTGGTGGAGGAGGTGTAGATGATGGGGGTGGGATTGGTGGATCGACAATGGTAATTCCACTACGAGTAGTAATAGCACTCACATTGGCTCGCGGATTAGTGACGGTGTTTGAAGGTAGAGAACTTGAAGTAGAAGGTTGAGCAGGGGGCAAGAAACTAGCCAGCATATTCTTTATATCATTCGTTTGAGTGCTGATGGAGGATTGAAGATTATCTCGAAGTTCGGATCTAATATCATTTCCTTGCTTGGTAATATCTCCTTTCAGATTGATAATTTGGCTCTGCAGGTTCTTGATTTGCTCACCATGGGTTCTCATGATGGTGTCAACATCGGGGTTAATGGGTGGGAGTTGTTGAGCGGGTGGGTGATAAGGATTAGAAGCTCTTGGTAAGATTTGGTTGCTTCTAGTGTAGTTGTTGGTGGAGTTTTGGTTTTGAGGAGAAAAACCGGGTGAAAGGTAATTGTTTGACCGGTAGCTCAGCAAATTTCTATCCCCTTGTTGTCGAGCTTGGTAATTTTCCGGTGAATAGTTACCAAAGGCTGCATACACATTTTCAGGATTTCCTTGAGTGGAAGGACAATCGGTGTATGAGTGAGGACCGCCGCATGTTTGACAAGGAGTAGCAACAGCTTTAACTTGTTGTTGTTGTTGGTTTGAAGCCAAGAGTTGCATACTTCTGCTCATTTCGGTCAACACGCGTGTGAGTTTGGTCATATCAGGGTTTGTTAAGGTGGAAGAAACATTGACTCTCGGGTTGTTCCTTGAAGAAGCAGAGGAATCCCAGTTTTTGTGGTGAGTAGTCATGTTCTCAATAAGCTATCTACACTCCTCGGGTCTCCTTTTCATGAATGTGCCACCGGCGGCTGCATTAATCGTATCACGATCACGAAAAGTCAAACCGTTGTAGAAAGTATCAATTAATGTAACTGGAAGCATGTTGTGGTTTGGACAGCGATCAATCAAGACATTATATCTTTCCCAAGCATCAAAAAGAGATTCATCAGGGTCTTGCATGAACCCGCTGATTTGATTGCGAAGGCTCGTGACCATGGATGGTGGAAAGTAGCGCGATAAAAAGCGTTGAGTCATGTCATCCCAAGTGTGAATTGAATTCTTCGGGAGACGATCAAACCATTTCTCGGCATGATGTAATAAAGTATGTGGAAAGAGTTGTAGGCGAAGTTCATCCATTGTGGCACCAGCCAACTTCATGCTTTGGGTGATTGTAATGAACTCGTCAAGGTGTTTGTTGGTATCATCATCAGGCAAAAGGATTTGTTTGCACTTGTTGAATCATGTGGTGCTTCAACGAAAACTCAGGAGCGTTGATTTGCATCGGCGCAATCGGTCCTCCTCGTCCAAACATGGTAGGTTGACAAAGCTCCTCCATTGTCCGAAGATCGGGCTGTGGAAGAACATTGTTGTTATTGTTGAGGTGCGGTGGATTATTGTTGTTGACACCTGACATACTTAAATCTTCTTGAGTCTCGGGCTCTTGATAATTAGAAGATCTAGTACGCATACACCTGAAAATGAAAAAGAAAAAGAAACCAAACACAAAGACAATATATATACACAATAAAGATAAAATCTTTTTGGATTTTTGAAATTTTTAATTTTTATGTATTTTTATCAATTTTAAATTTTTTATGGTTTTTGAATTTTTTATGCAAGAAAAATAACGCTCACAAGTGAACGGATCCCAAAAGGCAACGCGTCTCTCACAGAAAACCGTTAATCTTTACGAAAAGAGCCGGCAGCGGCACCATTTTAATAACTAGTTTTTACTTAGTTAAAAAGTTCTTTGTCGTGTGTCTAATCGAATTGAAAAATGGTTTTAAGTGTGACTCTATTGTTTTTGGTGAAACAAATATTTTTGGTTGTTTTTAAATTTAAATGTGCAAAGACTTAAAAGTAGATGTCGTTAAAGTAAAATGGCGTTGAAATAAATCTAAGTCTAATTAAAAGAAATGGTGCGATATTAAAAACCTTTGAAAAGTAAAATAATAGAATGACTAAAAATAAAAGCGTGACGGAAATCAAAATTAGACAAGAATTAAAATGAGAACGTAAAAATAAACAAGATAAAATAAGTGAAAAAACAACCCAATTGGAATAAATTCCGATCAGAATCTGATCGGAATGTACCTCGTCAGAATATGCACAAACCTGCCCAATCGGAATGTTGAATTACATACCCTGATCGGAATGTAGATCGGAAACCTCTGATAAGAATAACTGTCACTTACCTGATCGGAATATCCAAACGAACACCTCTGATCGGAATATGAACCTAACTCCAGATCGGAATATTGATCGGAACCAACTATCGGAATGTAGCCTCAGGAGATCTCATCGGAATGTGGATTTACCTCTAGATCGGAATGAAGAGTATAGTTCTGATCGGAATGCTGTCACTTTTCAGATCGGAATAACACTAAACACCCCAAATCGGAATGTGACAAACCCTTTTCCAATGGGGAGATCGGAATCCCCGTCGGAATACAAAACCCTTTTCCGATTGTAAGATCGGAATACCGTAGGAAAAGCACAAAATAAGCTAAACAAATAAGCTACTAATCAAATAAGCACAAGACTAAAATCCTAAGGCAAACCGTATGAAAATAAGCTACTAAACTGAAATTTAAAGACTTTTAAAACACGAAATGAATAAGCTTTACGAAAAACAAACTTTTATATAAAAATAAATTTTATAAAAACTTTATAAACTTGAAAATAAACAAAATAAGCTATGAAAATCAATGATCCAAAACAATCACAAGCATAAAAATGTAATCTTTTCAAATAAACAACACAATTAACATGTAAACATAAAGATCAAGCAAGAAAGAAAGGTAGAATGAGAAATTTAAAACAAGAAAATTAAAGAACACTTACTTGAAATTAAATGGTAAATAAGGTGCAAGACATGTAATTAAAGGTGCAAGTAATTAAAGGTGCATAAAAGTATAGGTGGAAGAACTAATTGTCACGATTAGTCAACAAAAACTAGTGAAATGAATAAGAGGGGTATTTATAGGAGATTAGGGGAGTGGTTAGAGGAAGCTTCCTCCTCTCCTTCCTTTCTTTTTAATTGCGCCACTAAGTCCTTCCTTCTTAATCTCTTTGTTAATCTTGGACTTTGATGACTTTTGGCTCGGGATTTCTTTGGACTCGTCTTTTAATTCTTCGATAAATAAGACTTGAGTTCCTCGGCTTTAAGTAAACTTCCGTCTTTTGACTTTTTCTTCGATAAATCTTCAGAATTGGTCTTGGACTTCCGTTCTTTTTGCACTCTTGACTTTTTGACTTCGTCTTTCGTCTTTTTCTTCAATAAAAGTCTGTAAATGCCCGTGAATGTCCGTGTTTTCTCCACTTTTCACCATTTCGTCCTGAATCACAACAAAAACACAAACCACGCATAATTCCGACATAAAAGACATAAAATACACGTTTTAGTCCGGTTATTATTGTAATTAAGTGGTAGAAAGGATGGGTGTTTACACACCTATCACAAAGCCTCGCATGAAGGTGATACTTTAGGCATTGCTGAGGCTCTAACTGATTTGAAGAGGCAACCAGGTTTTGATGCTTCATTGGTTACCCCTACAAATTTAAATTTGTCTTTTACTGAGATGTTGGAGCAGTTCACAAAGCCAAGCGCTGATAAGAGTAAGTTAAGCGTTGACATATAGGTTTTGGACGCTGATAAACCTGCAGGTGTGGTTGATGTATCCCAGTCATCAGCTATCATCAAGGATGTGTCTATACAGGTACCATCAACTTCTTTACCCACTATTGATGTATTGGATAAAGGTAAAGGGATTATGGTAGTAACAAAAGTTCCCAAGGATGCAGCTCAAGTGCAGTTTGATTCTATTTTGGCTGCACAACTTGAGGAAAAGGAGAGGATGAAGGAGACTGCTGTTGAGACTAAGGAGGGCAGTGATGATGAGAGTACTGATTCAAGTGTGATGATAATTGAAGATCCAGAAAGGCTTGAATATGGTGATGAGTTGGCTAAGGAAAGGCTTGAGGAATTGAAAATGCCGGTAGATTATAAGATGCCTGAAGTAGCCCAGATGTACTTTGCATGGGAGAATAAGGTAATGGAGAATCCAGACATGAAAATTTCAGATCAAATTTGGGGATTGGAGATTCTCTTATGAGTTCAAAGTGATTGCAAGGTAATTTTGAAGTATATGGCTAGCAAGGTTCTTTCACAGTCTAAGAAGGATAGAAGGGCACTCTACTATATGCTTCTCAGATGTCATCAAGGGGGTTGGACTTTCCAGAAGTTGCAGGGTTTGTCCTTTGATGAGTTGGAGTTTCGTGCTTACCCTATATGGGCAAGTGTTCAAGAGCAGAATACTATCAAACTTTTTTCAGATGAAAGAAAGGAAGAACTTGCAAGCGAGATGTAGATCCAAAAGGCTTTAATTGCACCAAGGCCTTTGAAGAAGGGAATTACAATTGAGTTCCCAAAGAATTTGGATAGAGTGAATCCTAGTGAAGCAGTTATTAGAAGGAGTAATAAGCTCTCAGCTTTGGAAGCTTCACGTATGGTAGAGGTATTATCTTATGATTCTAGAAACCCTATAGTTAATTATGAAGAAGATGCAAGTGGGTTTTAGATGATTGGCAGATATGGAAAGGAGGTACATACTTTTACTACTCTTATCTCTTTGTTTGCAAGTCTGGATACGGAAGACTTGGTAGATCTTTGGGGATTGATGAAGACCAAGTATGAGGCTAAAGCACCTACTTCAGTCAACTGAATAAAGATTTGGTCCACAATCAAGAGAATGTTTGAGCCAAATGATGAAGATCCAATATGGTTGGATCTGGATGATATTAGTGGACTTCAATGGTGTCTACATTCAGCAGCTGGTGTTTATCATTTGAGTACTACAAAGTTTTATGAATATCTTTTTGTGGATGCTGAATATCTCATGTCTAGGGAAGTTTTGAAGAAAATGGTGTCAACACAGCTGGAGATGGATTATACAAGTGATGTTGGCAAAGATTTAATTAGGTTTATTTATTTCCTAAGTAAAAAGTGATTTTTATTTGTAAGAGTCCTCCTTGTTCTTAATTTTTATTCAGAAACTTGATTACTAGAGTAGATATCAAGTTTAGGGGAGGATTGTTGGGAATAAAATGAGCCAAGACACTTAGAAGCTGACAAGAGTTAATTGGGCGTTGATAGGAAGAAATCAAGCGTTGTCAGATCAAGTGTTGACAAGAAGAAATCAAGCGCTGACGAGAAGAAGTCCAAGCACTGATAGAATACTTAGTCTACACGTTTTATGTTTCTAGTAAAGATATGTTCGACAATGTCTTTTCTATGTTTATCTTTACCTAAAATAGCTGATACGTAGACTCTTTTACAAGGTTCCTTAATCAACAAAAGGAGGTCTTTAGGTTTTAGTTTGATATACGTTTTACACTTTCATTATACACAAGTTCGATCATCAATCAAAGTGAAAGTTTGGTTTATTTGTTTTGTTTGTTCTTCATTCAAGTTTTAATTCCGCATAGTACTTGAATTGTTTACACAACAAAGTTTCTCTAAGTGTTTAACTTGATTTAATCTCGTTTACAAAAAGCTAAATCGATCTAATTTTGGGATCAACAAGTTATAGAATTGGGAATTAAGTGTTGTTCATGTCGAGCTTTTATTGCCTTTCCTAAGTTGAAGAATAAGGTTGAAAGTATTGGAGAATGAGGTAGGATGTCGCATTGAGTATAAGTTGGTTGAAACTTGAATAAAGTCGAATTTAACTCGTATGGATTACAACATTGTTAAGAGGGAGTCGTTAAGTCCCGTGGTTGAATTATAAGGTTTTAAATGATTGTTGGTTCGTGTTAAGGGTTGTTTCTAGGCCATTATCCAATGACGAGGATGCCCAATGTCCAAGAAATAAATTAAAGAAATCTTCTTCTAAATTGGGACTGATGGATCTTCCGGGACACGTGGAACACCTAATGACTCATGTAGATTAGTATTCGTTGTGGTATCTTTTAAAATCACTAACTTAACTGAGATATTAGTTGGTAGGATGGGTCATTGGAATTGTATAACATTACATGATGACATGTAATGTGTGACGATATAACTTTTCACTTGTTTATGATTAATGAAAAGACTATATTCGATTGCTAAACTCTACATGTATCGATGTTATCTATCCTTTCTTGCTTCTTCCTAATGTTCGCATTAGTGATACAACCATTGAACGAGTACTCATCTCGATTTGAGTTGCGTTGTGAATTATTCTTTCGTATTCCTGAGTGCCATCGATGTCATGAACCTCATGATTATTTGGCTAAGCTCATTTCCTATCTTATCGTAATTAGTTCTTAGTGAACAACTCTTCATCAATCTTTTGCATATCACTCATTGTTTTTATAAGTAATGCAATATCATCTAGGGAAAGTATGAAATTCTTATTTCCATATGAGTTATTTAAATTGGTACTATTAGGTAATTACTATCAAAATAAAGTTTTTATTAAACATCTTGTAAATGGAAATGCTTTCATAATGATGAACATTTTGGTCAAATCATTTTTATTTTTATTCCATAATTAAACATGAATATATATTTTAAACATAATGAAAAAAATTTGACGAATTGAGTATTATATCGTTAATCCTAAGTTGTACATAGAAGCGCGCCTACGTACAATTTGGAAGGGACCATGCAAGGCTAATTACTAGTCACCATGAAATTTTTATAAACACTACATTTTTCTTTTGTAATTGCGAAAGATTAAATTTTTATGTGATCTGCAAGAAGTGCAAAATAGGGACATATTGTTAGGGACACCTTCATATATGCCCGTGCCATTTTACGAATTGAATTTACTCATCTGTAGATATTGTCTTATTTGACAATTAACATCCCCTTCTTGCTCAATACTTTCATGGCAATATTCTTTGGAAACTTTTCTAGTTATCGAGTGTTGATACCCAAATGGGTGTATCGAGTTCCTATCATTTCATTAATTATATTCCATTTTAATGACATGGGTGACGATCCGAGGTGCTTTCGGATGCATACACAAATCATGAAAACATGGGATATATCCATGTTCGTTAATATTTTCGTTTTTATCTGATTTGACATTCTCCCGTGATAATCATGTGTTGACCTTACTCTTTTAATGTTAGCTATGTCTCCAGATATCCTTGATTTGTAAAGGGCTACGAGTTATTCTTAGTCTTTTGAGAAGTTCTCGTCTTATCAACGGTAATGAAACTAGAAAGTTGGTAGTGCCAGTAAGATGGATTGGTTGATTATGACATGATGTCATTGTCTTAATTGATGGGAGCACGAGTAGAATTCCCCTAAAAGATAAGATGTTGATTATCAAAGATGATCTAAATAATTCCCGATGGGAGACAGTATCATGCAATTAGGCTTGAAATTATACCATGAATGGTTGTGAACTAGTCATAGATCTTGTAATCTAAAAAGAACCTAAGGTGGATTTATTAAAAGATGTTCCTGTTATCTGAGACTTTCTGAGGTACTTGATGATGAATTACCTAGACTTCCACCATTAAGGCAAGTTGAATTTGGTATTGATTATATTCCCGGTGCTGCACCTGTGGCATGTGCACTATACGTCAGCACCATTTAAATCAAAAGAGTTACAGTGCAACTGAGAGAGTTGTCAGAGAAAGCTTTTATTCTACCAAGTTCGTCATCATGAAGAGCTATGGTGTTATCATTCCTTATATTTACTGATTACCGTGAACTGAATAAATTGACGATCAAAATTGATATCCATTACCCAAGATGAAAGATTTGTTCGATCATTTACAAGGTTCTAGCGTATATTCAAAAATTTGATCTACGACATGGTTATCATCAAATTCGCGTCTGTAAAGAAGATTATCCATTCCAATCACTACATTCAGAACTCGTAATGAACATTATGAGTTTCTTTAACACCCCCAAATTACATTGCGCAACAGAAATACACATTTAGGTGCTAAATACAAACATCGTTATACAAGACACTTTGAACAATCTCAAATTGATACATTTGGAATATAAAAGGAAATAATTTAACCATTGTATAAAACCTTCGATCCCAAGTAAAACAATTTTAGAAATATTAGAGTAACATTTAGGTCCCCCAAAGATTTTATCCAATCAACAAATAATTTACCAAAGTACATGACCGTACATTGCTATTTTTATGACAAAAGGGAAAGAAATCTGTTTTAGACCAATCACCACAAAAGCAATCTGCAATCCTTCTCCAGCAAGCTCCACAATTCATCATCTTCAATTACCTGAAATACATGCTTAAAATCATCAACACAACGGTTGAGCGAGTCTATAGGTTTTCAAAATCATCATTTTAACACAAGAGAAAAATCAATCAAGATCATTTAATAGAATTGTCGTGCACACAATCTATGAGTCAGGCATTCTGATATATAGCAATAGCTATTGAATTGTATTAAGCTCATGACACCGACCCCTTAACTTAGTCACCCACGCCTAAAGCCGTCATGACTAGATGAATTCAAGTGCCCCTACTAGGGTATCAGTTGCAAGTATACCACATTCTCATTCTCGCAAAATTATCCTTCCCAGCGGGTTACTCAGCATAAACCCCTGGTCTTAGATAGGGTCGCCAGCCTAATAGTACTATTATTAGAATAAGAGGCTATTCCCAACTCACAACATCAAGTCATAAGATAGTTAACGGCTCATGAATTTAGGGACTTTTTCAACATAGGTACTTATACAATTCAAATCAACAAAGGCAACAAACGCAACATTCGGGTCCAAACAACCAATCATGACTTGTGTTCATTTTACTTTCAAATAGCATGTATCCCCCTCGCGGGTTTTAAAATCATTCAAAACAAATACAAAAGCGAGGCTATAGACTCACCTGGAGTATAGCAGTAGCAAGACGATCTTCGATGATAGTTGATGCACGATAAACACAAAAACCGCAACCTATCAAATAAGGTGCGTTCATCAATAATAAACTCGAGTAAAATCCATACTTAATATCATCAAACTCAAAATAATAAAATCACAACCAACCCATAATGAAAACAATACAAGTGACGTATTACTTCCTTCTATATGTTTACTTTATTAGTCCATTCTTTCGATAAAAATCTGCCGGTACACACCAAATGTACGAGCTCATTTACCCAACTTAAACACATCAAATACTTATGATACTAATCATAAAATGTCACTTACTATATGTAGAAAGACCTGTTAAAATCCCATCAAAAGATTTTACTTTTAAAGTCCTTTACTCGACTCATCTTCAAACTACAAAATCCGGACAGATTTACGTTAATTTTTCATACAACCGTTTTAACTTCTTTAAACAACTCCGTTTACAAAACCGACACTCGGGTTTTGTTAGAAATACGTTTTACGTATATTAGAAGTATCGGTCACTCCACAATATTATTTATGTTGTAATAGCTCGTAGTTAATAAATAGTTATTAGTTGCTTATTAAGTTACGTAAGAACCGGTCCATGGGCTTGTCATGGACCGGCCCAAGCCCAATGTAAGCTTGGAAGTATAAATACCCCTTTCCACCATGGAAAGGGGTTGGTGGTTGTCATTTTTCTAGTTTCCACTTAATGAAATAACACATAGTTTCTCTCACTTTCTCTCTCTAACTTTCTCTCTCTAGAAATCAACAAACCCCTTCATAGATTCATAGGTTATCAATATTCTACATTTGGTATCAAGAGCTATGGGGTGATTTAAGGTAGTGATTTGTGTGGTTCTTTAGTTTTTGATTGTATTAGTGTTCTTTAAGAAAATCCATCTTGATTCTTGGTGTTTTTGGTGTTTTTGTGATTGGGATTAGTGGATAAGTATTAGTTTTTACTTATTATTGTTGAAATCACAAAACTTTTTGGGTCATTTGGTCAAAATTTGGGTTTAATCTCTCTTTTTTGTGTTCGACTGTTCATCATATTAAACTTCTGATTACCCAGCAAAAGTTCCGAACCAACAAGTTCCGGATCAATCAAAAGTTCCGAACCAAGAAGTTCCGAACGAAAAAGTTCCGGATCAAGAAAGTTCCGAATCAAGAAAGTTCCGGACAAGGTTCCGAACCAAGAAACTTCCGAATCAAGAACTTCCGGATCAAGAACTTCCGAATCAAGATCTTCCGAACCAAGAAACTTCCGAATCAAGAACTTCCGGATCAAGATCTTCCGAACCAAGAAGTTCCGAACCAAGAAGTTCCGGATCAAGCCAAAAGTTCCGACTCAAGAAGTTCCGACTCAAGAAGTTCCGACTCAAGAAGTTCCGACTCAAGAAGTTCCGACTCAAGAAGTTCCAACTCAAGAAGTTCCGACTCAAGAAGTTCCGACTCAAGAACTTCCGAACCAAGAACTTCCGAACCAAGAAGTTCCGGATCAAGCCAAAAGTTCCGAATCAAGGTAATTCCAAGCCAAATCTTCTGAATCAAACTTCCGAATCAACAAAAAGTTCCGAATTAAGGGTTATTTTGCTTGTTTTTTCGACGATTTTTTAGAGGATTTAATCTTGGTTTCTTACAACAAAAACACAACACAATTCACAAGCTTTACTTCACTGCTCGATCATTTGATAATCTTTGTCTCTTTGAAGTTAACAAAATGAATCCGAATTCAGTAATGCCTCAGATGACATCACTTACGGATATTTCCGTCATTACGGGAACGGATAATCGCCCGCCTATGCTCATCAAAGAAGTTTTTGAAGCATGGCAAGGCCGGATGATGTGTTATCTTAAGGGAAAACCGGTTTATGGGAGGCTTATGGTTAAGTCAATCTTAAATGGTCCACTTGACTATGGTACCATCGTGGCTAACAATGTGTCTCGACCAAGAGAATTTGAAGAACTTACACCAGCTCAACAACTTGTTGCCGATGCAGACGAGAAAGCTCTTCAAACAATTCTCCAAGCTCTTCCCCATGACATCTATAGGATGGTAAGTCAGTATACGGTGGCAAAGGATTTATGGGAACGTCTTAAGGTGTTGCTACAAGGTACGTCTCTCACCAAATAGGAAAGGGAATGTCAGTTGTATGACCTGTTTGACAGATTCACTTACAACCCAGGGGAAACGCTTCACGATTATTACTTCAGATTCACCACACTCATGAATGATCTGAATGTATACAATCTGGTGATTGCTCCATTCCAGGTTAACACCAAATTCTTGAATACTTTACCTCAAGCTGAATGGGGTGAGTATATTACCGATGTTAAGTTAACCAGGGATCTGCATAAGTGCAATTTGGATCAACTATATGCTTTTCTTCAGCAGCATGAGAAACATGTGATCATGCACCGTTCTCCACGAGGTATGTACCCTGATTCATTAGCTTTGATGGCGAATCAACCAAGCTTGTCTCACAACAACACTCCTTATATTTTGGGACATCAAGCTTATCATCCATCACCTTACATGACACCAACCTTTCCCCAATACTCGATTCTACCACAACCACCCACCTCACATCAGCAACAATATCGGTTTAGTGCACCTTCATCACAATATGCTACACAACCTCACCCAGCAAGTATTGCACCTTATGCTCAATCTTCATATACTTCTTATCAAGAGAATGCAGCATATCCAACAAGCTACCCTGATCAAATGAGTATTCCTTCTAGTGATTATGCAGCTCAAGACCAAGCAATGTACTGTGATGATGAGGAAGTCCCCGTTCCTGTATTCAAACAAGGTGCTGATCCAGTTGAAGTGTTGACCACTATGTCTGCTTATCTCACAAGGATTTTAAGCAAACGAGGATTTAGGGGATCAGCTCCTACCAACAATCAGTTGAGGAATTCATCCAATTCTCGCCAACAAGCTACTATTGAGAATGGCAGGGTAATGGTTCAGCCCATTCAATCATATCAGGGGAGACCTTCCACATCAACTACCAATGCTCGCACAGTCAATCAGGCTCCAATGGTCAATCCTGCTCCACGGGCTAATTCCACGGGCAAATTGCGAATGATTACATGCTACAACTGCAAGGAAGAGGGTCATATGTCCAGGGATTGTAAGAAACCCAAGAGGAGAAGGGATGGATAATGGTTTGCAGAAAAGATCTATCTGGTGAATGCTCAGGCACAAGGAAAGGAACTTGATGAAGAGGAGCTTGCATTTCTTGCTGATCCAGGGATTGCTGAACAAGACACGATCACCACACAGAATGCAGCATACCAAGCAGATGATCTCGATGCGTATGACTCAGACTGTGATGACTTTCAATCTGCAAAGGCTGCTCTCATGGCAACTATCTCCAGCTTAGGGCCAGAAAAGAGATCTGAGGTACTTATTAATACCACCGATAATACCACTGATGCTAGTATTCAACCACATCAAGTTGTGCAAGAGAGTGCTGATTCGAATGAATCTTCGGTGGTGAGTCTTTCAAACGAGGAGACAAACAATGATAGCAATATCAATGTGAGTCCCCAGACTTTGAGTGAATCACAACCGGGACCCATTTCGCATACGCCTACTCCTGCTCAACAAGATTTGGTTATGGTTCCTGCTACATTACTTAGCCAAATGAATGCTGCACTCTTAGAAACCTTAGCTAAGAATAAGAATTTGTCTGATGAGCTTGCCTTAAGCAATGAGAAAGTTCAAACCTTGGAATTAGTGCCTTCGTCTAGTGTTCTAACTAATCCCGAATATGATCACTTTAGAAACAAACAAATGGGTCACTTGCAAGAAATTGAAAACTTAAGAGCAAATCTGTCTAATGAACTTCAAGAAAAGGAGTTAGTGGTCACTAATTTTCAAAAACTTCAAACGGATTTTGAATCACTCGAGTCTAAGAAGAATGAAATGGAGATTAATGCTACTAATAAGATTAGAAGTCTAGATTACTTGCTGTTAAGACAATACGCTGCTTCTCAACTAGTGCACTTATTTGATGCTTCGTTTAGAGAATTTAACTTATCTCGTCAAAAACGCCTTCCCCCTAATCCATGATATGCAAAACAAGCTTTAAGACATAGTCCTAGACTTTATAATGCAACTCAATTAGGATTGGCCTTAGACCCAATTGTTTTTCCCGATGATCGAACAAGTAAGGATCTAGTTGATGAGGATCGGTCATACAATTCTGCAAAATATCCCGAGTGTGATTATTTTAAATTGAATAAGGAGCTTGCAAAAACGGATTTTAGAATTCGCTTCCATATGGACAAAGATCTCATAACAGCACCGACCTACATATTAGATGAAGAAAACCCTAGTACATTTCCTACAATTGTCAATATGGAAGGTCCTAAGGAAATTCCAAAGGATCTTCCACCTGTTAGCACTGCATGGTTAAACTTGCAAGAGATTAATCAATACTTTACTAATTTTGACAAGGTCATTTTGGATTGTACGACTTCAAATGGCTTAAATGCCGGAGAATGGGCTTTCGAACATATGAACGAGGTGTTTAAAAATGAGATCAATCCGTTTGTCGAAAGTCTAAAAGGAACTTTTGCATCTCTTAAGGAAAATCTTGTGTTTGAAATTGGTGAAGTTCAAAAAGTGTTTTATGAAATGGACACCGCTTACGAACTACAACTAATTGAAAAAGAAAAGATTTTAACCAAATATGACCGATTCTTGTCTGCAGTAATCTCGTGTGATGTGCTTACTACTGTAAATGTTAATTATTCGAATGAGCTTACATCCGCTATGATTAATTGTGATGCTGTGCATATATGTGATGATGTTTGTGATCTCTCTGTAAATGTTGCTGATACTGTAAATGAGGTAGATAATCATTCTTGCCACGAATCTAACGCTGAGTTTTTAAAGCTACAAGATTCTTACAATTTACTTTTAAAACGCTTTAATCAACTAGAACAACATTGTATATCTTTAGAATTAAAACAACAAACTCAAAATGAGGATCTTTTGATATCAAATGGTTGTGAAAACGGTGTTGAGACGAGTGACAAGATGATTGCAATTGTTAAGACATTAGAGGAAGAAATCATGAGATTGAAGAGAGATGTGTCATCAAATGAAACATTAAAATTGGAACTAGAGGCTGCAGAGTCTAAAAACCAGGTCTTAGAAATTAGACTTTCGTCTGTTCTAGAGGAGATGGATCGAACAAGACAGGGACTATCCGCTCTTTATGGTTCACTAGAAGAACGCTTCGCTTTTAATGCGGCACAACAACAATCTTATGTTGAACAACTGAACCAAAAGTGCGAGGAAATCTCTGATTTGAACATCCTGCTCATTGACAAAAATATGGTTTTGGCTGAGTTAAAGGAGACACTTCTTCTCACCCGACAAGAAGTGGTTGATAACTTAGCTACCGACTCTGCACCGTCCACTAGTGCTCCAACAACCAAGTCAGTAGTGCTTTATAAGAATCCGCTTCATAAGAGAAACCCGGTTACCTACGATGATTATATGAGGAATGCCATTAAGCATGTCGATCTTCTTAGGGATATTTTAGACGATCTTTATGCCTTAGATCCCTCAAGTAGCGACTATTATTCGGCTCATGAATATATTAAGCGAGTTCAATATTGCTTAGCATATTTGCACTACATAGGTACACCAGGTTCTGCACTACTTAATAATAGGCCCATTGCTGTAACTCCATTTAATAAGACTCCAGGAGCAAAACCGTCATTGGCACAATCAAGTAAGACACCTTTAAAAACTGTTGCTAATGTTCCCAATTTGCCTTCTACAGGATTAAAAGAGACTACTAAGGCTAAAGGATCGCCACTCAAGAAAGATAAGATCAAGCCCTCCACTAGTAGTGCCAAAAAGAAGAAAGTAGAAGTTCACAATAGGAATGCTAGTTCAGTTTTAAATAAAAAGAATCATGTTAAGACTAAAAGCTCTGCGCCTGTGTAGCAGCCTAAACCATTCGTGAATTCTGATTTGAATTGTTGGAATTGTAATGAATGTATGTTTTCCCAACGTCATGATTTGTGTCTGATTGATCACGTGAATGAAATGAATGCTATTAAGAATGGTCTTGAATGGAAGCCAACGGGTAGAACTCGTGCCCAAGTTGGCTGGCAATGGCGTCCCACTGGTAGGACCTTTACATTAGATGGAAAAATGTGCCCTTTAACTAGGAATGCATCCATTGAGGTTAGGTCTGAGCGTCCTTTAGTTAGGAACACTCACACTCAAGTATGGAAACAGCGCCCTTTAATTAGGTCAGCCCCCACTATAGTGCCTATTAGTGAAGAAATACCTCAGGATTTAAGCCAACTAGAATCTACACCACCTATTAAGAAAAAGAAGGCTAGGAAATCTAAGAAACCTAGAGTTAGCAAATCTAAGATTATTAAATCTATACCTGCTAATAACAAGGAACACTCAGATTCCGATACCTCTACATTGTCTTCGTGTGGTGATATTTTCAGGTGGTCCAAATCATCCTGTGGTATTTGGACTCCGGTTGTTCAAAACATATGACCAGAAATCGCTCGATGCTCCGAAATTTCGTCAGCAAGTTTCTTGGTACGGTTAAATTCGGGAATGATCATATAGCAAAGATAATGGGGCATGGTGAATATCAGATTGGAAACGTGATGATTTCAAGGGTATACTATGTAGAAGGTCTTGGTCATAATTTATTCTCAGTAGGACAATTTTGTGATTCCAACCTTGAGGTTGCTTTTCGACAACACACTTGTTTCATCCGCAACTTGGAAGGAAAAGATTTGTTGAAGGGATCTCGTGGTGCAAATCTCTATACCTTGTCCTTACAAGACATGATGGCCGCCTCTCCAGTATGTCTTCTCTCTAAAGCATCTAAGACCAAGTCATGGTTATGGCATCGCAGATTATCTCATCTTAACTTTGATGCTATTAATCATCTGGCTAAAAACGATTTAGTTCGTGGTCTTCCAAAGCTTAAATTTCACAAGGACCATTTATGTTCCGCGTGTTCAAGGGGGAAAAGTACCAAGAAATCTTACAAGCCCAAAGCTGAAGACACCAATCAAGAAAAACTTCATCTTTTGCATATGGATCTTTGTGGGCCAATGAGAACTGAAAGTGTGAGCGGTAAGAAATTCATTCTGGTAATTGTGGATGATTTCTCCAGGTTTACATGGGTTAGATTTCTACGTACAAAGGATGAAGCACCGAAGGCTATCATCACTTTTCTGAAATTCATTCAGGTACGTTTGAATACTACTGTCCGCCGTATTCGTACAGACAATGGTACAGAGTTCGTCAACCAGACTCTCCGTGATTACTATGAGGGAGTTGGTATCTCACATGAAACATCCGCTGCACGCACTCCACAACAAAACGGTGTCGTTGAAAGACGGAACCGTACACTTATGGAAGCTGCTAGGACCATGCTTATTTATGCGAACGCTCCATTGTTCTTGTGGGCAGAGGCTATTTCTACTGCATGTTTCACCCAAAACCGTTCTATCATTCGGAAACGCCATGGAAAAACACCTTATGAGCTTCTACATGACCGTAAACCCGATGTTTCATTTTTCCATGTGTTTGGTGCCCTTTGTTATCCAAACATTAATAGTGAGAACTTGGGTAAGCTTCAACCGAAAGCCGATATAGGTATTTTCATTGGTTACTCACCGTCCAAGAAGGCATACCGAATTTACAACCGTCGTCTTGGCAAGATTGTAGAAACTATGGACGCAGATTTCGATGAGCTGACAGCGATGGCTTCTGAGCAACACAGCTCTGAACCCGCGCTTCATGAGATGGGAACCGGTGCTATTAGTTCCGGATTAGTTCCCAATAATCCTACTTCTACATCATTTTTACCACCATCAAGGCCCGAGTGGGATAAACTGTTTCAACCGTTGTTTGATGAATTCTTCGATCCCCCGACTGATGAAGTTCCAGCACCTGTAGTAATCGCTCCAATCCCTGAAGTGGTTGCTCAAGCTAATGAACCTTTATCTAATGCATCTACAATTCACATTGAACCGGATGCACCTTCACCAAGTGATTCTCAAACTACACCTGAATCGTCACCCCTACTTGTGCCTAATGATGTGGAAGAGGATTCTACTGATCACGACTTGGAATATGCTCATCTGCAAGAGCTTCCTTTCTTTGGTGTAGCAATACCTGAAAACCCTTCAGCCGCGTCTACCTCAGAAGAAGCTCCTTCTATTGTTCACTCCAGACCACCTAGGATTGAAAACCATAGCACTAAATGGACAAAAGATCACCCAATTAGGAATGTTATTGGAGATCTAGATCGACCAGTCTCTACACGCCATCAATTACAAGAGAGTGCACTTTATTGCTACTTTGATGCATTTCTCTCTGAAGTTGAACCTAAAAATTGGCAGCAGGCTATGACCCAATCATCTTGGATTGAAGCTATGCAGGAGGAACTAAATGAATTCCAACGACTTGAAGTATGGGAATTGGTTCCTCTCCCTGACAAGGTTAACATCCTTACTTTGTTATGGGTTTATAAAGTTAAACTTGATGAGATGGGTGCGGTATTAAAGAATAAGGCTAGATTGGTCGCTAGAGGATATAAACAAGCCTTGGGTATAGACTTTGAAGAATCTTTTGCTCATGTGGCAAGATTGGAGGCGATTAGACTATTCCTTGCGTATGCTGCTCATATGAATATGATCGTCTATCAAATGGATGTGAAGACGGCATTTTTGAACGGTGAACTAAGGGAAGAAGTCTATGTTAGTCAGTCGGATGGGTTCGTCAGTACGGAGTTTCCTAATCATGTGTACAAGCTTAAGAAGGCTCTCTATGGGTTGAAACAAGCTCCACGCGCGTGGTATGATCTCCTGTCAACATATCTCATTTCGGAAGGCTTCTCCAAAGGCAAGGTGGACCCCACTCTATTAACTCTCAAGGAAGGCAACGACATGATTCTGGTACAAATTTATGTTGATGATATAATATTTGCTGCCACTAACATAGAATTGTCAAATCGATTTGAGAAGATAATGTCCACACGCTTTCAGATGTCGATGATGGGAAAAATTTCATTTTTCTTAGGATTACAGATTTCTCAGAATCCCAGAGGCATCTTTATTAATCAATCCAAATATGCTCTAGAATCTCTTAAGAAATATAACTTTGAAAATTGTGACCCCGTGGACACTCCAATGGTGGAGAAATCCAAGTTAGATGAAGATAGGAATGGGACTATTGTCGATCCAAAACTTTACCGTGGGATGATCGGCACCCTTCTATATCTGACTGCTAGCAGGCCTGATTTGCAATTTGCTGTATGCATGTGTGCCCGGTATCAGGCTCGGCCTACCGAAAAGCACCTACATGTTGTGAAAAGGATCTTTCGGTATCTAAAAGGAACACTTCATCGTGGTCTATGGTATCCGAAAGATTCCTCTATTGCTTTAATATCATACGCAGATGCCGATCATGCTGGATGTCAAGACACGAGGCGTAGCACTTCTGGATCTGTGCAACTCCTTGGAGATAGATTGATCAGTTGGTCTTCAAAAAGGCAGAAAAGCGCTGCAATTTCTAGCACGCAGGCTGAATACATCGCCATGTCCGGTTGTTGTGCTCAAGTCCTTTGGATGAGATCACAATTAACTGACTACGGTTTGGAATTTAACAAAATCCCGATGTATTGTGACAACAAGAGCGCCATTGCCCTTTGCTGCAACTATGTTCAACACTCCCGGGCCAAGCACATAGGCATTCGCTACCATTTCATTAAAGAGCAGGTGGAGAACGGAGTGATCGAGCTGTATTTTGTCACTACTGAGTACCAGCTGGCGGATATGTTCACCAAAGCATTAGATCGAGGACGCATTGAGTTTTTGATCGACAAGCTTGGCATGAAATCATTCACTCCAGCGACTCTCAAAGAGTTGGCAGAAGAATCAGCTGAATAGTCGTGGTAAACTATTCAGAGTATCCTTTGTTCGTGATCATGTATATTATCGTAAATATATAAACCACAAAAGAAAAATACAAAAATATAAAACCAACAAAAATCATAAAAAATATAAAACCTAGAAAAACCATAAAAAATATAAAATCAAGAAAAACCAAAAATATATTTTTTTAAATCGGGCATGTCTTTTAGTACGGTAATATTTACGGCCTTAGAAATATCGATTAATAGTGACACGGTGCCATAAATAGAGTCCGTATAAAAGTTGTACATTTTTAAAACATGCCCATTATGGCTTGTAGTTATTTCTGACTGCAACCCGGTTTTCATATTAAAGTCACGTATTTCCTTGGAAAACGTTGGCTCAGAACGGGAATTAATTTTCTCGGGCGTGATTTACAAGCCAAATCATGCAAAGGGATCAAGTTTACTTTATAACTTGGTCTAACACGAATTTGTGTACGTCTCAGTGGATTAATTTGTTAAAATAAGAGAAATCTTATTCACACCACGAATCAAACTTTTTCAAGATATAAATTGGAAATGCTTTCATCAATATTTCACTCTTTAAACAATGACTACAGCTCTTTAAATAGAAAACGGGTCATCGTTTAAGGGGGAGAAAATATTAAAATCATCTTCGTCATTAAATTGATTTTCAAAAGAGATTGTGGAAAATTAAGGGCTAAATGGTAATTGAGTAGTTTTGCTTTAGAATACGACTTGTGTTCGTTCTATGTGATAGGCATTGCTTTTAGATCTTGGAGATATGCTAATTGGATGCGTTACTTAAGTTGTGTGAGATTGTCGAGTTTAGTTTAACTAAGTAAAATTAAGTTGACTAAACTTATCAATGGAAAGGTAAAATGAAATGAAAAGTTGTAAACAAAAAGGAAAAGAATAGATAAATAGAGGGACTTAAAGTGATATTTGTTGAAACTTGTCAAAATATTTTGACCTAAGTCAAAGCAAGCACCCCCGCCCCTTCATTCACTGTTTCTGCTTTTGTATATTGCCGCCATTGTTAAACACATACACGAGCTCACAACATTTGATTTATTCATCAATCCGATCCTGTTCATTCGTTAAAATAAGGTAATTATCATCTATATTTAACTTATATCTCACCTTATTCATCCTTTAATCTTGTTAAGTTACTCGTTTAAATCAGTTTAAATCAAATTAGGGTTTATGATTTATTTAGGGTTAATTAAACTAAGGATTATTGGTGGGTTTTGTGCGGATTAGCATTAAATGATGATTAATTGCCTTAGATTGCCTTAGAAACTCACAAACGCGCATAGATTAATCATCATAGCTTCGTTTGAAAAAGTTCCGGATGAACATGGATATGAACTTCCGAATGAAGGATTTTTTCTGAAAAAACTTCCGAATGAGGAAGTTCCGAATGAAGGACTTCCGAATGAAGGAAGTTCCGAATGAAGGACTTCCGAATGAAGAAGTTCCGAATGAAGAACTTCCGAATGAAGGAAGTTCCGAATGAAGAACTTCCGAATGAAGAAGTTCCGAATGAAAAACTTCCGAATGAAGAAGTTCCGAATGAAGAACTTCCGAATGAAGGAAGTTCCGAATAAAGAACTTTCGAATGAAGAAATTCCGAATGAAGAACTTCCGAATGAAGGAAGTTCCGAATGAAGAACTTCCGGATGAAGGAAGTTCCGAATGAAGAACTTCCGGATGAAGGAAGTTCCGAATGAAGAACTTCCGGATGAAGGAAGTTCCGAATGAAGAACTTCCGGATGAAGAAGTTCCGAATGAAGGAAAGTTCCGGATGAAGAGTTGTTTGATTATTATTGTTTGCATGTTATATGTACTTGTTGTATTATGATATGAAATGTGTTTTGCTTAGAAATAAGAATGATATATATCTATATGTTTTTGTGCATCAACCTTTCATGTCTTATCTTAAGCAGATACAATGACTAATCCAACAGTACAAGCAATCCAAGACTCTAGAGAAGCCGCTATTGCTAAAGCACGAACCCTTAAGTTTATACCCAACAACTACCGGCTGAAGCAAGTCTCAAAATCCACTCACCATGGATTTAAAGTAGCCATAGCAATCCTTGATCAATCCCATTTTAAGAATGCTTTGAGAAGTAGTGCCTCGGTGCCTTATGAGTATATGTATGAATTTTGGGCTACCAAGGAAATCACCTCAAACAAGATCACTTTCACCATCGACAACAAGCAGCAGACGCTCATAGTTTCAGACTTCCGTAAGATTTTTGGTATACGGGATACACCCAAAGGCATGTCATTTTCGAGAGATCCTACTAAAGATGAACTCATAGAGTTATTTGACGCTCTTGGATGTCCGGAAATACGAGTTGCGTCTGAGTTTACGAATGCTAAAGTAGGACAACCTTGGAGAGCATTGTTGGGTATTCTCAGTAGATGTCTTACACCAAAAATAAGCGGCCATGATGCTTTGTGCAGTCCTATAATAAACCTCTTCTATGGCATGTACAAAGCTGCAAATGCAGATTATGCATTGTTGATATGGGAAGAATTCACCTTTCAACTCTTCCATAACAAGAAGCTGAAGACAAATTTCTTTCCTTATCCAAGGTTTATCAAGCTTATCATTAATTATTTTATGAAAAATGATGCTACTATTGATCGGCGTGCAGCAAGTCGTTATCACACTGAAGAAGCTGATGATACTGTGGATCTGAGGCATGAAGGACCGTCTATTGGTGTGATTCCTGGTCCTATTCCCGATTATCTTCTGACGGAGAAAATCAAAGGTTCTGCTTACAAGCTACTGCAGCTAGAAATCAAGAAGCTGAAAGCAAACCTTCAGACCGGAGAAGACTCGTCTACAACGGTCAAGAGTAAAGGTAAACGCAAACAACCAGCTGCGTTACCTGAACCCGAAACCAAGAAGAAGAAGACTGAGGGTAAGAAGGGAAAGGGTAAGGCTGATGAGATGGTTTTACGTGACGAAGAAGATGTTGTTGATCCTGCTCTTGACAAAACAGAGAAACAAATGATGAAGATAGCAATTCAAAGGAGTAGGAAAGATACTGGCGGTAGTGGTTCAGGTGCAAGGGTAAATGTTGAAGAAGAGTACCAGGAACCAGATGATGTTTATGAGTTTGGGTCACCTGAACATTATTCCACTTCGAAGGAGCCATCGATCCCTATTTCAGCAAGTGTGGAAAAGGAGTCTGTTGCTCCTACGATCATAGTGTCAACTCAACCTTTAACAACTCAACCTCCACCAATACAACCCTTACCAACCAGACCGGCTTCAACACCAATTCTTCCACCACCTATAATTCCCATCCTTAGTACCGCAGTAACAACCGAGCCTCTTCAATCAACCCAGAGCAGCTCTACAACATCTACGATGGCTGCATTGGTGATGGCCGAAATGTTGGATAAACATGTGGATAATCACAAACGGGAAATGGATGAACTTCGCCAAGAGTTACAAAGACGAGCTCAAAGTGAAGAAGCATCTAGGAGAGCCCAAGAGGAGATGATTGTTAGGTTCGCTGCAGATATGGAGTTGACTCGAAAAGCACATGCAGAAGAACTAGCTCGGGTTAAGCAGGCTGAGGCTGATAAGCATGCTGCACGTATCACCAGACTTCAAGCGATGAGGGATAAATACAAAGAGCAAAAAGAAGCACTTGAAGCCTCTGTGGAAGAAAGAGTACAAGAATCCGTTGAATCCATTATGCCTAAACTGCGTGATGAATTGAAGACGCTAGCAGCTGATAACTTGATGATCAAGTCATCCAATCCTTCAGAATCCGCCTACAAGATTGCTTATGACTTGACGGATTTTGAATTGAAGAAGATCCTTAAGGCTCGTATGGTGGAACTTGGATCGTTTGATAAGTCTAGGATTCAACGGGCTCTATACAAATCCCTGAATGACGCTATCATGGAGGATGATAGGTTATTCAAAACGTTTGGAAGTGTGGTACCTTATCACATTCTACCTGAGGAAGAAAGGGAAGAAAGTGAGCAGGAAGAGGGTACTGGTGAAGAGGAAGAGGAAGAAGAAGGAGAAGAAGAGGAAAAGGATGACGATGATGGTGATGATGAAGATAAGGATGAGGATGATGATGACGATGATGATGATGATGATGATGGCGATGATGGTGGTGATGGGAATGAGGAGAGTGCTAGGGGGAGCAACGGGGATAACAATGAGGATGATGATGGGGGTGAACAGCCTAAAGAGGGAGATAAGGTTACCAGCTCCAAGAAAACTGCTAAGACTGGAACCAAGTCCAAGAAAGATGCAGCACAAAAGGACAAATCAACATCATCGGAATCAAGACGATCTAAGTGGCGCCACGATGTGAATGCTACTACGGCGTCATCGATTCCCGGTACCTCTATTGCTGTATCTTTACCTATTACCACTAACCCCATTAGTCCTGTTGTTGTTGCTCCTGTGATTGCAGAATCAGTAACGGAACCCGAAGCTGCACAACACTCTCCAGTTCACGACACTGTCGAAATGCCTGAATCAGAACCAGCAGATGTTCGAGCTTCTACTCTTCTACAACAAGCACAACAATCTACGGTTCCTGAACCAAGCACACTAGACTGGACAGACACGTTGGAGATAGACGAGACTGCACCACGACAGGCTTGGATCACGGCAGCAGCACAATATGATCCGATCACAGACGCTGACAAAGATGTGTTGTATCTCCGTATCCGCAGTCCAATTGACTTATGTGCATTTTTTGCTCATGAGTATAAGACTTCGGTTACTCCATCCTTGGTGAAGAAAGCGCTGAAAGATAAGAGACTTCGTGCCAAAACCCGGTTAACCCAAATGGAGTTCGAGTATTATGCCGATGAGATCCTGAAGGCTCTGAATACCGTTCAACGGCCAGGCCTTCATGAATCAGAAAGAGCTCCACCTCCAATGGATCCTTCTCAAGATAATCAGATTGCTCTTGACTTCTTCGTCACCAATGATCTTGTGTATCTTCTGAAGGGGTCATCAAAGTACGCAACCTCACTGACCTTGCTGAAAGCTGCCAACTGGGGGACAATACCCTTTATCGAGGAAAAGGTAAACCGACTCTGGGTCCCAAAGGTAAATCGTAATTATGATATGTATGCTGTCATAGGTGCATCTCATTGGGACGAACGAGTTCGAAGGGCGTACAGTGGTTGCTGCCTAGTCAATTCTGGAAGTATCGTTAGATCCGATATCCGCATCTCCAGCATTTTAGGGTTGAAAACTGAAGCCAAGAACGGCTATTATCATGTGACGGAGATTCGTTTGAAAAGGGAGGATGACAGGGAATACAAAATCCAGCAGGGAGATTTTTCCATCATTCGCCTTGAGGATATCGAAGATATGCTGCTTCTGATGACTCGAGATCAACTCACACATATTCCTCGTGAAGACCTCATTGCTTTGAATACAGCACTTCGTATGTTCACACGAAGCGTTGTCATCAAGACACGAGTTGAAGATCTTCAGTTGGGAGTCGAAAGCTATCAAAGGAAGCTTAACCTAACCCGTCCAGTGAACCAAGTGCTACCTCAACATGTAGAAAGATGTCCCTATACCGGCATTTCTGTCCCAAATTACGGCATTTTCTACTTGAACAGTCGAGGTTTGATGAAGTTTATGAGGGTGGGTGAGCTCCATAAGTACAGTGATGGGACTCTTCTACAAGTCAGAGGAAAGTTGGAGCATCTGAACTCAGGTGGGACTTTGCCAGAAATGACGGAGGATTGGCATCCGGGTTACCGGCAGATGGCGAAGTACGTGATCAAGAAGATAGATCAAAAGCTCTGTGAACGTAGATTGATGAGGAGCTTGGAAAGGTTCGTTGGTGGAAGACCGTATTTAGTGCACCACAAGCTACTGCAACGATCCATCTAATGGGTCGTACACTTCAGGTCCACTTTATATTGGTTTTCAATTGTGAATATGTATATTTGTGAATAATGTGCTTTAATGGCTTGATGTAGTGTTAAGGTATGATAATTTTTCAAGAATTTCTCACGAGATTCTAAATCTTTCAAAATATATCATACTAAAGCACTACAACAATCCCTTATTAAATTAAGGGGGAGCAATAACTTTTTCTATGGCCAAACATCGATTTCATTTTTACCCAAAGACCGGTTAATCCATTCAATATCCCAAATATTAATGGTTAACATTTTGGATAAGGGGAGAAAATGGGATTAAGGAGACATAAGTGATACTTGGCTAAAAGATGAAAAAGACTTAAAGATTATCCAACTTAATATGTGTAAAGCACGTGTTAAGGGGGAGCGTTTTTGATGAACAAAACACCTAAGGTACAAAACTTTTGATTTCAATATCACAAGTACTTTAGGTGATTTTCAATGATTTTTCATGGTGGAAATTCTTTCCCAAAACACGCTTAATTCACGACGAATGTGGTGACAAAAGGGTGGTAGGAATAGGTTTAGTCCAATGATTCATCAGAGCCGATGGAATCTTCCCAAGGACAATTCCCTAGATAGAATTAGAAGTCCTAGGAAAGATGGAGAAAGAATGTGAACGTAGCTGAATGCCGACCAAGTACTTAAGCTAGCACTGGAACAATCACAACAAGGTGCTAGTGATGACGTATTGGTAAGCATTGAAGGGGTTGAAGAATGAAAAAGAATTGTAAAGATAAAGGGTGTAAAGAAAGAAGCCCTCCTTACAACTTTAGGCAGAAACCGGGTCAATACATATTCTATTGAGGTCATTTTTGCAAATGATTCTCGGTATTGAAGAAAGATGAAATGTGTATAATGCAAGTTCGTTTTCTCAGTTCTTAACTAATAGAAAGTCCAATCAATATCAAATTTTTAATTGTTTTTGGTTGTTCAAGCTTGCTTGGTAATCTATTGCTAATTCAAACAACACTAAGTAAAAATGAAAAATATAAACCCTACTTATACGTAAAACAAATTGCAAAATCCAAATTTTATTCAAGTAAAAATGTTAAAGTGCAAAATATAAAACTATAAGGACTAAGAATGTAATTTCTATGAAATATAAATGCTTGAAATGTAAATTCTAAAAGTTATAAGGACTAAAAATGTAAAACAATTAACTACAAGGACTAAACTTGTAAAAATTCTAACAAACTAACCAAATTTAACAAACTAACAAACTTCTAAAACTGAAATGTAACAAACTAACAAATCCAGGGACTAACTTTTGCAAATTCCACAAAATTAGAAAGATTAGCTAGGTTTAAACACTAATAGAACTCTAGGGACTAAACTGCAATTTTTGAAAATGTTTAACCAAAAACGGGCTTATCACTTGCATAAGCTGGAACTGGCTTATTTCTGAACCAAAATTAATGAGACAACTTGCAAACAACTTCAAATCCAATAATAGAAACGTGTATTCAAGGAATTAGCCTAAAAGTCAAAGATAAGCAAAAGAGAGCTTATTAATAAGCTCAAAATAAGCTACAGAAAAATCCAAACATCCACAACTTGATTTTTGTAAAGAAAATGAATAAGCACTTGATATAAAGCAGGGGAAATCAAACTAGAACAAATTTCATCCACTAATAAGCAAGATATCTGAAAATAAGCTCAAATGAGCTTATGTTGACCAAAAGTTGACCAGATTTATGAAAAAGCTCAAAATCTCAAAATCTCATATTCAACCCTTTCTAAACTGATTTGTGAAAGAAAATAAGGACTTTTATGAAGTGGATTGTGAGATCTAGCAAAACAGTCAACCACTTATATCAGAGAATGCAATTTGCTCAGGTCTTAACTAATAAGCTGATTTCTTGCTTATTTCTGAAAACTGTAGGATTTCCTCTTAAAGTCTGAAAGATTATGATGTAAGCTTTAACTAGAAACTGGTTTGAGCAATTTTGATCTAGTAATGAAGGAGAAATAAGCAAATGAATCTGACAAGTTTATGAACTAAAACTGAAAACAAGTATGACCCATACTTTTTATCAACCAATTGCCTGTTTGACTATCTTATGGACTTGCAAATGACTCAAAAACACTTGTTAACTTCTAATGACTACAAATGATCACTTAAAATCCAATTAACAATACTTGAATACTGATTAACCACTAGTCCCAAACACACCTTATCAGATTATGATCAAACTTTTACAAAGGATTATTTAGTTCTGATTAAGGCTGAGTAAAGAGCATTAGCAAACTAGTTTAAGTGATCCAAATGAAGGCTAATGAGACTGAAATCAAGCTACTAAACCAACTAGAACTCAATTAAGCTATAGGACTAAAAAGTGACTGAAAATGAACTTAAAACTTCACAACTGAACACAAAAGTACAAGAACAAGCTACAATACACTAGGATCACTTAATGAACAACTACTAATCAAATAGAACAGGCAGCCATCAGCTTTACACTAGAAAATGAAGCAGGCAAGAACTGTTTAGAGGAATTTAAAAACAGAAGCATGAAACCTATTGTAGTTATCCTTTGGGTAGAAGAGGAGCGCTGAGCTCTCTTGCCCTAGTGATACCACCACCTATCACTAGCTATCAACTCAAATCAATCACCAAAACAGCTACAATCATCATTCTGCCATGAAAAACTTCAAGAACAATGGAAAGGACTGAAATTCTGATCAAACAGCAACAATTCTTCAACAAAGTCAGTTATGATCAATGTATGATCATAACAAACTTCAAACAGCAACAATGGAATCCAATAACAGCAAGAAAGTAGCAGGAATTGAAGAACAATATTTGGCGGGAAAACTGGAATTTGAATTTTTATTGCTGAATTCAGTTACAAATGTAGTTACAAGGGTTCTAACTAACTAACTAACTCAAGAGGTTGTCAGTCTCTTGAGTTGTTAGGTGAAAAGGAGGGAAAAAAAAGAAAAGTGAAATTGAGAGAACTATGTGTTTTCTGAAAATTAACTACTACTGAAAATGAAGAACAAGTTGTGTATTTATAGGCTAGACTTGAGAGTTTGTTGGAGATGTGACGTGTTCAGGCCAATCATTGCTTGACACGTGGATGAATTCTGCATATCCATTTTGAAGGTGATGAACATGAATTGGGTATTTTTGATCCAATGGATAATATGCTAATTAAGTTGCACCATTGGATTCGTCTCATCAAAACGAGCAACTTTGATGTTTTGATCTTCTTCTGAAATGCATTCTATCAAAAACACGATCCTGGAAAATATTTTGGTGAAAGAGAGAGACACGTGGCAGCTTCTTATTGGTGGAAAAAGTGTTACACGGATCACACTGTTGTGATCTTGCATTAAATGTGGCGGCTTGTAGTGGAAATTTAATGTGTGATCCGTGTGTCTTTCTTTCTCTCTTCTCATTGGTTAAGAGCATAAGCACATGGATTAAACATGAAAAACTTTCTCATCTTGGCAAATTAAGTCCTTGTACTTGGCAGATTGCTAGTTAAGGCTAGAAACTTTATTTCTTTGACAATTTTGGCCCTTCAACTTTGATTCTTCAACAAAATGACCCTTTGACTTGATTGACTTTGTAGTTTGACCAGGTTTGACTTGGATCTTGACTTTGCAGTATTTGCACTTTAAGTCCCTCAACTTTCAAGACTTGTCAAGATAGGTCCTTGAGCTTTGAAAACTTGTCACTTGTGATCCTTCCTTGTCTTTTTCATCCTTTTGAGCTTGGTTTTTCCTTGTTTGCTTGAAATTGTATCCTTTTACCTACATAAGATCACACAAACACAAACATACCACATAACACTGCTTTTTACAATATAAAAGGGTATTTTGCTTCGTGTTTTAGGGTAATTTGTTGATAAAAGGATATGAGTTTAAGCTCATATCAAATTCCCCTACACTTGAGCATTGCCATGTCCTCATGCAATATTATCTTTCAAGGCTTAAAAATTTACATTTCCCTCATAATTAATCACCTTGGCCATATGAGATGCATCTACACTACTCTAAACTAGATGATGCATGATTTTGACTTTTATCAATGCAATGGATTAAAATACAATTCTATCTATAACTTTTTGATTTTTCTTGAAATGGTTTTGACGGAAATAACTCATAAAGAATTCAATGACTTGGATTAGGGCTTGGGTACCATGGACACTTATCACCCTCAAGTTTCACTTTCCCCATACCAAGCTAGTAAATGGAATCATTGCATTCACAAGTAAAAAGTGCATCAACTTATTCATGACAATTAAATGTGGAACCGGTTATTATTTGAGCAAATTGCTTGTGAGCAAATTTGTCATTATTAAAGTGTGAAATATAAGAAATGTAAAATCCAAAAATAAGGAAGGACGGTTTTAATCCTAAGTAATCTTCTCATCCATTACTTGAAAAACCGCTCACAATTAATACAAGTCCGTATTAAGAATAATAAGTCATTCGCCTTATGTGTAAAATCCTCATGTCATGCTTTCATAAGTAACTACACACTCGCTAAGGAAAGAAAAATAAAACTCACGCAATAATTTACATCCTCATCTTTTTGAGATTTTGGATCTTCAACCCCGCAACCCGTCAAGGTAATATTGGATTGGAGCAATCTATTGAATCCCCGCAACCCGTCAAGGTAATATTGGAACTCAATAGTCACTATAATTAACACCACACTGCCCCTCTTGGGAGTCTTGCATTATTTTTTTTTTTTTTTTTTTTTTTTTTTTTCTTTTTTTTTTCTAGCCACTCATTTTTTTTTTCATAAGCCGCTCTTATTTTTCTTTATTCCTCTCCAAAAAATTTGCAAAGAAGAAAAGGAAAAACACCCGCTAAATATGGAGCATGACACAAGTCTAGTACACATAAAACGTGCTAACTTAGAATCTTAAGACGTACTCATACTAACCATGAATGATTAGCCAAAAATGCATAAGAGATTACGAAACAATTAAAACCGTACTTGATTATTTATTAACAATTATATACAAGCGAAGAAAATAGAGGTCAAGAAGAGAAGGGTTTAGCCACAAGTAATTGCCATGAAGTCTATCTAGCCCTTCTACACTTGCTTCAACTCTATCATTTCCCATTCTCCACAAATTTAAAATTTCAAAGAATGAAATTGGTGGAAGCTTAGCCTAATAGACCAATGAAGGACTACATGGTTAAGGATACTAGCTAGAGAGTGCTAAAATAAGCAAACTCGGGTTGAGTCAAAATATCCATGGCGGGCCTAATATGTCAAAGAAGTCTAAATTTGTTAAAACCATGTTTTATTATATTTTTTTTTTTTCTTTTATATATTTTTGATGCAAAATAAGAGAAGAAATATATACAATGCAAATGTGTTATGCAAATGAAAATGATTGATGCAAAAATTATGAATGCATATTTTTGGCGGCCAAAGTAGATCAAAAATTTGAAAAATGTTGAAAATCCAATTTTCCATGTTATCATGCAAGACAATGACAAGTTCTAGGTAAGGTCACTTCGATAGAAGACCCCCCTACACTTAAGCTAAACATTGTCCTCAATGTTTAAGAGCATGGAAGTATAAAAACTTCCCCTACACTTATGACAATGAATAGACTTTGCTTAACCCAAGTTAAGGAAAGGACTACTATTAGTGAAATCAAGTTTAAGCACAACGTGTCAATGAAAAATCACTAAAGTAACGAAGTGAACCGGATACAAGGGCCTCCTCCATAAGCTCCAAAGCATGAGATGAGTGAGCAACCCTACAAACAAGCATGAAGACAAAAGAAGGTCTCCCCTACACTTATCTCCAAATCTATGCCTTTATTTCTAACCTACAACACTCTAACCTAGTTATACGATGCTTGAGTTAATGAGTCTCTAGCTCGACTCGTCCCTCAATGAATTAATTCATGGGGAAAATGGGGACCTCTTGGACCATTTCAACGGAAATGTCCTCCCCAAAGTAATGCTTAACACGGTGACCATTCACTTTAAAATTTGGACCATCGGGTTGGGACAACTCAAGAGTTCCATATGGAAACACTTGAGCAATAGTGAATGGACCGGACCATCTCGACTTAAGCTTGCCCGCAAAAAGCTTCAATCTTGAGTTAAAGAGGAGAACCGGCTCTCCAACTTTGAACTCACGATTCTTAATCTTAGCATCATGCAATTTCTTAGTCTTTTCCTTATATAGCAAAGAATTCTCATAGGCATTGGCTCTCAACTCATCCATCTCATTGAGTTGATCTTTCCTATGTGAACCGGCTTGGTTTAAATCAAAGTTAGCCCACTTGAGAGCCCAAGATGCCTTATGTTCTAACTCAAATGGAAGGTGGCACGCTTTTCCATAGACAAGCCTATAAGGAGTACAACCAATTGGTGTCTTAAAAGCCGTCCTAAACGCCCACAAAGCATCATCAAGCTTATCCGACCAAGAAGCTCTATGCTCTCCCACCGTTCTCTCTAAAATTCTCTTTAAACCACGATTTGTGACCTCGGTTTGACCATTTGTTTGAGGATGATACGCGGTAGAAAGTCTATGATTCACTCCATATTTCTTCATAACTCTCGTGAATTGATCATTACAAAAGTGCGTACCACGATCACTTATGATGGCCCGAGGTACACCAAATCTAGCAAACAATTGTTTCAAGAACTTTACAACCACTCTAGCATCATTAGTAGGTAAGGCTTTAGCCTCCACCCACTTGGACACATAATCCACCGCCACAAGTATATACTTGTTTCCCTTAGAGGATGGAAAAGGTCCCATGAAATCTATTCCCCATACATCAAATATCTCACACTCTTGGATAAAATTTTGTGGCATCTCATCACGTTGTGTAATTTTTCCTTGTCTTTGACAAACATCACAAAATTTCACCATCTCTTGGGCATCCTTGTAAATGGAAGGCCAATAGTAACCCGAATCAAAGACTTTCTTGGCGGTGTAGTTAGGCCCAAAATGTCCACCCGTAGGTCCTTTATGACATGCCTCTAAGATTTTAAATGCCTCGGGCCCATCTACACACCGTCTAATGATTTGGTCCGCACATTGCCTAAAAAGATATGGATCATCCCAAAAGTAATACTTAACTTCCTTAAGAAACTTTTTCTTTTGTTGGTAAGTAAGACCCTCAATAAGCACATTGCCCACAAGATAGTTTGCAATATCCGCAAACCAAGGTGTGGCATCCTCTTGGGAAGAGATAGACATGAGCTCCTCTAATGGAAAGGATTCATTGATTTCTTGATGTGGGAAATCTCCTTGAAAAGGATGCTCAAGTCTACTCAAATGATCCGCCGCTAAATTCTCGGCCCCTTTTTTATCACGAATCTCTATCTTAAACTCTTGAAGCAACAAAACCCATCTCAAAAGCCTAGGCTTAGCATCTTGTTTTGTCATAAGATACTTGAGAGCGGAATGATCCGTATACACTATGGTCTTAGAAAGCACAAGGTATGGTCTAAACTTCTCAAAAGCATATACTATAGCAAGCAACTCTTTTTCCGTGGTAGTGTAATGAAGTTGTGCACCGGTCATGGTTTTACTTGCATAGTGTATAGGTTGGAAATGCTTATTAACTCTTTGTCCTAAGACGGCCCCCACCGCATAATCACTAGCGTCACACATAAGCTCAAAAGGTAATTCCCAATTTGGAGAAACCAAAACGGGAGCCTTTGTCAATTTTTCCTTAAGTGTCTCAAAAGATTCTAAACAAGCTTGGTCAAAAATGAAAGGAGCCTCTTTCTCCAGGAGATGAGTCATCGGTCTAGCTATCTTAGAGAAATCTTGTATAAAGCGCCTATAAAAACCCGCATGACCTAAGAAACTCCTCACACCTTTAACCGAGGTGGGTGGGGGAAGCTTAGCAATCACATCAATTTTGGCACGATCAACTTCTAATCCCTTATTGGATATCTTGTGTCCTAAAACAATCCCCTCTTTTACCATAAAGTGACATTTCTCCCAATTAAGCACCAAACGTGTCTCCTCACAACGCTTAAGCATTCTCTCAAGATTGGTGAGACACGAGCTAAAGGAGTTCCCAAATACGGAAAAGTCATCCATAAAAACCTCCATGGTTTGCTCTATCATATCATGGAAAATTGCCATCATGCACCTTTGAAACGTCCCCGGTGCATTACATAGGCCAAAAGGCATCCTCTTGTAAGCAAATGTACCGTATGGACAAGTGAATGTGGTCTTTTCTTGATCCTTAGGGTCAATTGGGATTTGGAAATAACCCGAAAAGCCATCAAGAAAACAATAGTACTCATTTCCCGCTAAGCGTTCAAGCATTTGATCCATAAAGGGAAGCGGGAAATGGTCTTTCCTAGTTGCCTCATTAAGTTTTCTATAATCAATGCAAACTCTCCAACCGGTTACAAGTCTCGTGGGAATAAGCTCATTGTTTTCATTAGGCACCACGGTGATTCCACCCTTCTTTGGAACACAATGAACCGGGCTAACCCATGGAGAGTCGGAAATGGGGTAAATCATACCCGCATCTAAGAGTTTAATCACTTCTTTCTTAATAACCTCATGAATTTTTGGGTTAACTCTCCTTTGGTTTTGAATGGCGGGTTTATAATCATCCTCCATAAGGATTTTGTGAGTACAAAAATGTGGATCAATTCCCCTTATGTCGGATATTTTCCATGCTAAAGCTTTCTTATGTTTCTTAAGGACTTCAATAAGTTGCTCCTTCTCATCCTCTTTTAATTCCTTAGCAATAATCACCGGTAATTGGTCTTTTCCTTCTAAGAAAGCATATTCTAAGTGGGATGGAAGTTCCTTAAGTTCAATGGGAGGTGGACTCTCTATGGAAGGTTTCACTATGGAAGGTTCCTCAATGGTAATCTCTTGTGGAATAGGGGAAGGAATAGGGTCCTCATTGAGCAACTTTTGGATTGTAAGAATATCTTCTTCCCAATTAATGGGAGAATCATCATCACCAAGAAAGTTGGACTCAAATTCCTCCAAGAGGAAATCACTCTCTCCAAAAGGTGTTAAAGAGGGAGCAATTGAGGCCACGGTTTCAACATGTGGAATCTCATCACTAGCATTCTTACAAGCATCATGAAAGTGTTCATTACACACTTCATCTAACACATCCACAATGTTAATCGTCTCACAAGGTCTAGACTCCTTAACCTCTTTTCTATCACAAACTTTCCCTAACTTAAACACCACTTTCTCATCCTCTACTCTCATAATTAATTCTCCTTCCGCCACATCTATCAAGGTACGACCCGTTCTCAAAAACGGTCTACCAACAATCAAAGGCACTCTAGGATCCATGTCATAATCGACCACTACAAAGTCGGCCGGAAAAGTAAACTTATCCACACCTACAAACACATCTTCCGCTATACCTACGGGGTGAGCTATGGTTCGGTTGGCTAGTTCAAGAGTCATCCTAGTGGGGGTGAGCTCGGGAAGAGAGAGTTGTTTCCAAACCGATAAAGGCATGAGATTTATGCTTGCCCCTAAATCCGCCAAAGCCATGCAATTTTCAACACCGGGAAAATTGCAAGGTATCAAGAAGCGCCCCGGATCTCCAAGTTTTGTTGGTAAGGTTTTAAGTAACACCGCGGAACAATTTTCATTAAGTGATGTGTTAGGCAAGTCAACCAATTTTTCTTTGTTTGAGAGCAAATCCTTGAACATCTTAGCAAACTTTGGCATATAAGCAAGAGCTTCCGCAAAGGATATGTTGATATTGAGTTGCTTGAACATCCTTAAGAAATTGGAGACTTGTATGTCATCTTTGTTCTTTAACTTGTCCTTTTTCAACCTTGAAGGGTATGGAAGAGTAGGTTTGGGTGTAGGTGGAATAGGTGTTGTAGTGGAAGATTTATCTTTGTTAGCCTCTTCATTGGGAAGTGTGGAAGATGAAGGAGAAGTATGAGGTGGTTGAGAAGGTGTGTTTGAGTGAATAGGAGCACTTTGAGGAGGTGGAGTAGAAGTAGAAGGCTTATCACAAGTAGGAGCACAAGTGGGTTGAACAATAGTAGGTTTAGGAGGTGAAGGATCCTTTGTTGTTGTACCACTCCTTGTTGTAATAGCATTGACATTAGCCCTAGGATTTGTTTGTGTGTTGGAAGGTAAAGCCCCTTGTGGTCTTTGAGTTACCGCCACTAAAACCCTATTGATTTGTTCCTCTATTGTACGTTTCACTTGGTCATTCATTCTCTTCTCAATATCACGCATTTTCTTGTCAACATACTCTTGAGTCTCTTGCATCCCATATCCTTGAGTTTGGTTTTGAGGGTAAGCTTGATTTGGAATTGGAGCATATGCTTGATTGGGAATAAATGGAAGTGGTTGATTAAATCCTTGTTGTGGTGGATAAAAGGTATTAGCTTGAGGTTGAAATTGATTGGGTGCTTTGTAATTATTGCCTTGGTATGGTTGTCTTTGCCCTTGATTCCTTGCTAGAATTTGAGGAGGATTTTGTTGAATTTGGGTGGGTGGTTGGGGTGGAAAGCCGGGTGGAGTAAGGTAATTTTGGGATTTGTAAGAAAGGTTATTTGGATTGATGTTAGGCTTGAAGTGTTCACGGTGTTCCTCTTGATAAGCATAGCATTCCCCTTGATACCCTTGCACCTTGTCACATTGTTCATAAGAGTGAGGGCCTCCACAAGTAACACAAGAAATGGTGATGGCATTCACATTGTTTGAGGACTTGTTCAATGTCATGCTCTTAAAATCTTGAATCATGCCTTGAGTCATTTCTTGTCCTTGTTTGACTTGTTGAAGAATCTCTTGAAGAATTTGGATTTCACAAGGGGTTTTAGAAGTATTTTGGATCACATGAACTCTTTCTTCAAATGGACCGTTTGTTTGAACCATTGCCTTAGTCTCAATAATGGTCAAAGCCTCTTGGTATGTCTTGAAATGAATACTCCCTCCCGCGGAAGCATTTAGTGAATCTTGGTGGTGAGGTTTAAGGCCATTGTAGAAGGTATTGATTTGGGTTAGATCATCCATTCCATGATTAGGGCATCGCCTCAACAACTCACTATACTCTTCCCAAGCATCACCAAAGGATTGACTAGGTTTTTGTGTAAAGCCCATAATCATATTTCTCAAAGCCATAGTCTTTTGTGGAGGAAAGAATTTGTTCAAAAACTTAGTGGTAAAACCATCCCATGTGGTGATACTATCGGGTGGTTGGGTGTCTAACCAATGCTTAGCACTCCCATCTAGTGAAAATGACACTAACAACAATCTAATGACATCCGGTGGAACCCCATTATGTTTAATGGTATTGCAAAGTGAAAGGAATCTCTTAAGATGAGCATGGGGATCCTCATTTTGTTTGCCATAGAAAGGTGATGCAGCAACCATATTGATCATAGATGTATGTAGCTCAAATGTGTTAGCGGGATAGTCGGGAATCTTAATGGCACTAACAAATCCATGAATGTTGGTTTGCATACGTTCAAACAAAGTACGGTTATCAACAGCCATGGCTCCTTGTGGGGGTGACAAAGCACGATTCTCGTGATCGGCTTGGTGGACGGTGGTGGTCTTACTCTTACTCTTCTTCTTCCTTTTCGGAGGAAGAGGTTGTACACCAATCGGTATTTGTGCACGCCCGCGAGTGAGCATGCAACTCAATACGAGGAATGAGAGAGAAGCTCTCGTGTGACTTTGAAAAGAATAAGATTATCCTCTTCGAGTTTCGATATTAAATATCCACAAGAAAGTAACAATATATGTAATACTACTTTGGGTGCAAGACCCTCAATGAAACTTTCCTTCTTAGAATACTCCCAAGTGAACGGGGGGTTAGGTGGCGCGAAGCACTTAAGTACCTATTAACCCTTAGATGGCATTTTATAGCACATCGCCTTTCTATTCACTTAAATGTTCGTATTCTTCGAATTATTGCTTATTGAGAGTATTTATCTATTCTTGCTTTATTTTGTTTGATCGATACGCGTGTCAAGGACCGGAGCGCCCCTCAACACGGTGTATTGCCTCGGCAATACTTATGGAAGATATGTAGATTGATTGTTCTTATACGTATACGTATTTACTTATAATAATATATGGAAAATATTTTTGTATTTATGAGTTTTTTAAAGGAAAATACTATATGTACATAAAAACCGAGAGAATCCAATAATATATATTTTTGAGTGCAATCTCTTAGGAAAAAGATTGCTTTTTGGATTTTTTAATTTTTTTTTGGTCAATTCTTTAGGAAAAGAATTGTTTTGTTAATTTTTTAGTTTTTTTATATATTTTTATATTTTTGATTTTTTATTTGTTTTTGATTTATGATACGTAAAAATAACGTTCACAAAGTGAACGGATCCCAAAAGCCAATGAAAACCGTCAATCGATAGTCTCTCGTGTAGTCAAAGAACCGGCAGCGGCGCCATTTGAAATGTGTATAATGCAAGTTCGTTTTCTCAGTTCTTAACTAATAGAAAGTCCAATCAATATCAAATTTTTAATTGTTTTTGGTTGTTCAAGCTTGCTTGGTAATCTATTGCTAATTCAAACAACACTAAGTAAAAATGAAAAATATAAACCCTACTTATACGTAAAACAAATTGCAAAATCCAAATTTTATTCAAGTAAAAATGTTAAAGTGCAAAATATAAAACTATAAGGACTAAGAATGTAATTTCTATGAAATATAAATGCTTGAAATGTAAATTCTAAAAGTTATAAGGACTAAAAATGTAAAACAATTAACTACAAGGACTAAACTTGTAAAAATTCTAACAAACTAACCAAATTTAACAAACTAACAAACTTCTAAAACTGAAATGTAACAAACTAACAAATCCAGGGACTAACTTTTGCAAATTCCACAAAATTAGAAAGATTAGCTAGGTTTAAACACTAATAGAACTCTAGGGACTAAACTGCAATTTTTGAAAATGTTTAACCAAAAACGGGCTTATCACTTGCATAAGCTGGAACTGGCTTATTTCTGAACCAAAATTAATGAGACAACTTGCAAACAACTTCAAATCCAATAATAGAAACGTGTATTCAAGGAATTAGCCTAAAAGTCAAAGATAAGCAAAAGAGAGCTTATTAATAAGCTCAAAATAAGCTACAGAAAAATCCAAACATCCACAACTTGATTTTTGTAAAGAAAATGAATAAGCACTTGATATAAAGCAGGGGAAATCAAACTAGAACAAATTTCATCCACTAATAAGCAAGATATCTGAAAATAAGCTCAAATGAGCTTATGTTGACCAAAAGTTGACCAGATTTATGAAAAAGCTCAAAATCTCAAAATCTCATATTCAACCCTTTCTAAACTGATTTGTGAAAGAAAATAAGGACTTTTATGAAGTGGATTGTGAGATCTAGCAAAACAGTCAACCACTTATATCAGAGAATGCAATTTGCTCAGGTCTTAACTAATAAGCTGATTTCTTGCTTATTTCTGAAAACTGTAGGATTTCCTCTTAAAGTCTGAAAGATTATGATGTAAGCTTTAACTAGAAACTGGTTTGAGCAATTTTGATCTAGTAATGAAGGAGAAATAAGCAAATGAATCTGACAAGTTTATGAACTAAAACTGAAAACAAGTATGACCCATACTTTTTATCAACCAATTGCCTGTTTGACTATCTTATGGACTTGCAAATGACTCAAAAACACTTGTTAACTTCTAATGACTACAAATGATCACTTAAAATCCAATTAACAATACTTGAATACTGATTAACCACTAGTCCCAAACACACCTTATCAGATTATGATCAAACTTTTACAAAGGATTATTTAGTTCTGATTAAGGCTGAGTAAAGAGCATTAGCAAACTAGTTTAAGTGATCCAAATGAAGGCTAATGAGACTGAAATCAAGCTACTAAACCAACTAGAACTCAATTAAGCTATAGGACTAAAAAGTGACTGAAAATGAACTTAAAACTTCACAACTGAACACAAAAGTACAAGAACAAGCTACAATACACTAGGATCACTTAATGAACAACTACTAATCAAATAGAACAGGCAGCCATCAGCTTTACACTAGAAAATGAAGCAGGCAAGAACTGTTTAGAGGAATTTAAAAACAGAAGCATGAAACCTATTGTAGTTATCCTTTGGGTAGAAGAGGAGCGCTGAGCTCTCTTGCCCTAGTGATACCACCACCTATCACTAGCTATCAACTCAAATCAATCACCAAAACAGCTACAATCATCATTCTGCCATGAAAAACTTCAAGAACAATGGAAAGGACTGAAATTCTGATCATACAGCAACAATTCTTCAACAAAGTCAGTTATGATCAATGTATGATCATAACAAACTTCAAACAGCAACAATGGAATCCAATAACAGCAAGAAAGTAGCAGGAATTGAAGAACAATATTTGGCGGGAAAACTGGAATTTGAATTTTTATTGCTGAATTCAGTTACAAATGTAGTTACAAGGGTTCTAACTAACTAACTAACTCAAGAGGTTGTCAGTCTCTTGAGTTGTTAGGTGAAAAGGAGGGAAAAAAAAGAAAAGTGAAATTGAGAGAACTATGTGTTTTCTGAAAATTAACTACTACTGAAAATGAAGAACAAGTTGTGTATTTATAGGCTAGACTTGAGAGTTTGTTGGAGATGTGACGTGTTCAGGCCAATCATTGCTTGACACGTGGATGAATTCTGCATATCCATTTTGAAGGTGATGAACATGAATTGGGTATTTTTGATCCAATGGATAATATGCTAATTAAGTTGCACCATTGGATTCGTCTCATCAAAACGAGCAACTTTGATGTTTTGATCTTCTTCTGAAATGCATTCTATCAAAAACACGATCCTGGAAAATATTTTGGTGAAAGAGAGAGACACGTGGCAGCTTCTTATTGGTGGAAAAAGTGTTACACGGATCACACTGTTGTGATCTTGCATTAAATGTGGCGGCTTGTAGTGGAAATTTAATGTGTGATCCGTGTGTCTTTCTTTCTCTCTTCTCATTGGTTAAGAGCATAAGCACATGGATTAAACATGAAAAACTTTCTCATCTTGGCAAATTAAGTCCTTGTACTTGGCAGATTGCTAGTTAAGGCTAGAAACTTTATTTCTTTGACAATTTTGGCCCTTCAACTTTGATTCTTCAACAAAATGACCCTTTGACTTGATTGACTTTGTAGTTTGACCAGGTTTGACTTGGATCTTGACTTTGCAGTATTTGCACTTTAAGTCCCTCAACTTTCAAGACTTGTCAAGATAGGTCCTTGAGCTTTGAAAACTTGTCACTTGTGATCCTTCCTTGTCTTTTTCATCCTTTTGAGCTTGGTTTTTCCTTGTTTGCTTGAAATTGTATCCTTTTACCTACATAAGATCACACAAACACAAACATACCACATAACACTGCTTTTTACAATATAAAAGGGTATTTTGCTTCGTGTTTTAGGGTAATTTGTTGATAAAAGGATATGAGTTTAAGCTCATATCAAAAGACATCATGGACCCAGTGATGCAATGCACAACCCTTCCCAGCTAACTCAAATATCTCTCAAAAGGTATTTGTTTTAATCACACGGAGATCAACACGTTATCTATTGGTTTATTCACTCCGAATAGACTGGTATTGAAAAGGTGGCACTCCTCTCCAGCCATCGCTCACTAAATCAAAACGCACAATCGAGTCTAGAGCCAAGAGATCATCAAAAGTCTCATTAGGACACTTTCCATTTATTCCTTGCTTTCTCACACACTGTGAAAAGTAAGAGATTTTCATGAGTCCTACGCAATATTCCTGTAATATTGCCAGAACATCCGAGTAATACGTAAGTATTACAATGAAGATGGAAATCCTGCTTGAGCCAACATCAAACAAGCTCATGGTAGGTTACACGTGCGGTTCTTTTAGAACCAATCTTGTGAAAAACTGGAAGGTAACAGTGGTTTAATTCTTAATTGAACTTAAACTCGTTCCAGGCCTCTTCGCATTATCATATGATCTTGCCAGAACACTCAGAGTGACTCTTTATTGACCACAGTGACGAGTGGAAATCCTTCTAGTGTTAACATCAAACAGCACTTGGTAGGTGACGTACAAGATTCTTTATGAATTGAGCTCGTGACAACTGGAAAGCAACGATGGTGAAAATCTTAATTGAAATTCACTTGTTCCAGGTTTCATGAATTGACGGCTTTAAATCACAAGGATAATTTATCCAAGTGATTCACTCTTTATGTTCGCAGTCAGCTTTAGACGGTCGAATAAAGAGAACGGGTTTACCCGCGAAATCCTGTCAGGAAGTTACTTAATTGAAACTATCCGTCACGGGTACGATATCTAATATCGTCCAACGGTCTTCACCGACCGGAGGTATAATGCTACCGAATTAGAATAAAATGTTCAAAGCCATTTTATTCGTGTCGTTGCTGTGTACCTGTTAAAGACGGTGGCGTTGTTGTGTACCTGTTTAAGACGGTGGCGTTGCTGTGTACCAGTGAAGACGGTGGTGTTGCGGTGTACCTGTAGAAGTCGTTCCCACATGCTTATGTTTTTCTGCATCAAAGTTTAGCAAAAATTCAAGAAAGTACAAGATAAAGTCTTCCGCTGTACCAAACTCTGAAACTTTCGAGAATTCAACAAAAAGACATAAGTGTGTGGAACATGGAGTCACGAGAAGGCAAATTCACAAGAGAGGCAAATATCGCACGTGAAAGGCCAAAGAACAATGCTCTCAAGCCAAAGCCAAAAAGATCAAACCAACATATTCACAACAAAAGAAAGAAAAGAAGAAAAGACTACGAGCTAAAGAATGAAGACTTAGTATAGTATGCTAGGTTTAGAATTTTGTAACGTGGAGTGACCTCCCTTAGGGGGAGATTGTTAGAAATACGTTTTACGTATATTAGAAGTATCGGTCACTCCACAATATTATTTATGTTGTAATAGCTCGTAGTTAACAAATAGTTATTAGTTGCTTATTAAGTTAAGTAAGAACCGGTCCATGGGCTTGTCATGGACCGGCCCAAGCCCAATATAAGCTTGGAAGTATAAATACCCCTTTCCACCATGGAAAGGGGTTGGTGGTTGTCATTTTTCTAGTTTCCACTTAATGAAATAACACATAGTTTCTCTCACTTTCTCTCTCTAACTTTCTCTCTCTAGAAATCAACAAACCCCTTCATAGATACATAGGTTATCAATATTCTACAGGTTTTAAAGTAAAATCAACCTCTAAGGTAAACACCTCATTATCAGTAGGTTACACATTTCAAAACTTCAATTTATAGTCCCCGAGATTCGATCCAAATATCGACAACAACTATATGTAGTGCCGATACTCGTCTCCTGGTACACGATCAATCAAAACATCATAACTTCGCGCTCGTTTGGAGCTAGAAGCTCTACCTTATATCAAATCGAAGCTAATAAAATTATCTACAACCCTAGGCTAAAAGTTAAGCCATTTTCAAAACATAAAAATTCGGATTTTACAGTTTACTTACTGTTATAAAATGACCATTAAAAACTTGTACAAAATCACCTTTTTGATCAAAACCAACCATGAAAATGATCATTCCTATACCCTAATATCAACATATATGAACCATAACATCCAAATCATTATCAAATCAAAACTATTGAATCAAAATGAAGTTTTTAACAAAATTCTTGCAAGAATCACCATTGATCATGCCAAGAACACCATGCATGATCATGGCTTTCACCTACCAACATCAAAAAAATAAAAATGCTTGCATGTATGATTTTCTTACACCAAAATGATCCTTGATCAATTCTAAGATAGGGTCTTTTTTTAGGTTTGCTCAAATCATGATCAAAATCAAGTTAAAATTGAAAATGTGTGGTGTTTTGGGGTGGTGGTGATGTTTCAACAATATAAGAGAGAAGGAGAGATAGATGAAATTTTTGAGTGGAATTTGTGAGTGTGTGTGTTTGTTTAAGCTTTTTATATAGTGCATGAGGGACCTTGGTTGTAATTTTGCAATAGTTGTGGCTCAAAATGAAAATAGTTAGCTAAAAAGCGAGAAATAACTATTAGTCAATTTTGGAAATATTTACGGGGCTATGGTTTCATAAAAATACTTTTCAAAAGTTAAAACACACTCAAAATATGATGATAATATGATCCCGGTTCGACTTAATACGAAATTAAAATAAAAACGTGAAAAATATAAACATCGAGACAACAAATGATAAAACATTAAATCTAGGGCATCCGTCGATATCGTGGTCACTAATTATCCTCGCTATTAGTAAAAAGATAAAATAAGACCTCCAGCGTCGTTTTAAATAAAACCATCAATCGTCATATCATTCAAACTCATCGAAAATTTCAAAATCATTCGTAAAAATAATATTATATAATATTAAATAAATGACCTTGGGTTTGGGTTGTCACATCCTACCCTCCTAAAAGAGAGTGACGTCCCGGCACCCGGCCCTTCATATATTCACATCCCATACCTCCAGAACAAAATAGAACTCCTGTATCTTCACAATATAATTCTCACTATGTTTTGACCTCATAAGAATTCTTCACAGTTCTTTCTTATGAAAAGCAACTTATCTTCAAGTTGAATTCCTTCCTTGTTGTTTCCAAAAAAAATTTAACTCTTCATAACGACACCTTAATCATAACCACGTTTCCCAATTTCAAACTTCATCGAGTTCCTTCGATTGCCAACATAATTCTTCTGACAACTCCTTGTTACTAATAAACTGTCCTTAACCCATACAATCTTATCAATATTTACCAACATCAATTCTAGTTCAATCATTCAATTCCACCTACATTTCTACAATACACCGAAAACCTAATCTTACGTCCATGACTCACGATCTTTAACCTTCACAAATCGAAGTTCTTTATGTACCATCAATAGTACAGCCTTACTACTAGCATGATAATCATCGTCATTCCAAAATTCAACAATTTCTATGTCAATCACACACGCGCAATCATACCGTTCAGTGTTCGAATTTTCCTTTCACTCTGTCCATCATTCTCTATATAACACACAGTACTCAACTCAACTTTCACCTTTACCCAAACCAAATCGTATCGATTATTTGACTTGTGAGATTCCTTCATCACTAAGTCTCGCTCTCTCAAATTAGGTATGTTAGGAGTGCTCAATATACCACGTCTAACTTGGCTTTACAACAAAATCCTTTCTATAAGTTGACAAAATATCGAAATCACTTACTTTGACATCCTTCCCTATCAGACCACTAACTTAAAATATCAATATCCTTTCTATCAAGTTCACACTTTTTGTCGTCACCAAACTCAAATCTTAGAAGATTTTTCCTTTTTCTTCCTGATAGTGCATTAGCTACCACATTCGCCTATCCCGGATGGTAGCGAATCTCGTAGTTATAATCATTCACAGTCATAACCACCAACATACTTAAATACCCGAATATACAACTGGTAATCCCCTACTCATCTCATTTATCATCCCAAGAAATTAATTATGAAACAACCTCTTATGGTCCTTAATTAGTACATACTTGATTCCATACAAGTAATATTTCTAAAATCTCAAAGCGAACACCACAACTACATAACCCTTATGAGATGCATCACAACAAACTACAAACTATAAATACCTCAGATTCTTTCAACAATGACAACATCGATGCAGAACACAACTTACCCTTCAGTGTTCAGAATACAGCTCCCCATTTGATAAGGATCAGATCTTGAAACTTACAATTGAGATGTATAAGTGGGACTCACACATCCAACTCTTCTTAGTCAGCTTAATCAATGGTCTAACAATCAGTGAAAAACCCTTCGATAAACCTCCGATTATTCCCAGCTTAAACTAAGGAATTAACAGATTTCCGTCAGCGTCGTTGGTACCGACCAATCCTTAATCGTTTCAATCTTGGTAAGATCTTCACGAATACCTTTGTTGTCAATCAACCGCCTTAGAAAACACAAATATTTCAACCAACATTCGCACATAGGAAACTTTACATACAGTTTCTCTTTTTTACAATCATTCCAAAAATTATCCTCATATGTTACATATGTTCCTCCTTTCCTCTTGGAATAAAATAGAATATCTTCAATAGATATAATGAATAACTCATCCTAGCACATCTTACACACAAGATTCACCCAGTCTATTAATACGGCAGACGCGTTCGTCCATTCCAAAAACGTCACTTGAAACTTAAAGTAACCACATTAAGCACGAAGAACAACTATAGGAATATCCTTCTTCCTAACTCTCAGTTAATGATAACCAGGACTCAAAGCGATATTTGAGTATACTCTAGATCCAGACAAGTTTCAAGGATCAAACGAATCATCAATCCTCGGTAATGGATACCGATTCTTGGTTGTCAATTTGTTAAGCTCTTGATAATCAATACACATCCGAAACAATTCATCATTCTTTGACAAACAACACAGACGATCATCACTGTAACAAAACTTAATCTAATACATCCTTTATCCATCACTTCTCGCAATTGACCGGATAACTCATTCCATTCTGACGGTGCCAAATGATAAGGCATATAATTATTACTCAATGAAACGCAGAAGCACTACACAACGAAACGCAGAAACACCACACCTATCGCTTACAACACTCAATCGACACGAACACCACTTCATGAGGCGGCAACAACTCTGCAAAACTTCAGGAAAACTTCATAATACTCTCGAATCATTAACAGATCTCCCAACTTATCCTCAACTACTCGATCACTAATTACCTGAGCTAGAAATACATCATATCCTTCTTCTGCATACTTCCTTGTTTCCAAACAAGATACTTTTTCAAACGAAAAGTTCACTCATCACTTTTCATAGTCAATACTTAATTTCTCAGCAAAATCTAAATCAGCAGCAATCAATTTATGGTGAAGTTCGGTTCAATTCTCAAGCATCAGCACTACGCACAACTAACCAATTCATACCAAAAATCTACATCTAAAAATTCCAACTCTTTGAGCATCAAGTCGATACTAAACACCTACTTTCCTAAATTCAGGGAACACATTCTCAGTGTAAAACTAACACTAGCAACCTTTCCATCGGTTAATTCCACATCATAGTTAATTGTCAATCTTATTGACTCTCCGTTGATAAAACAACTGAATCTTTACATTTCTACAATTTCTACCCGATCTGAAACCAAACAACATACTGACATAAATAATCTCAAGTAAGAATATACCATTTACAACATTCAGACCTTAAGGTTTGTCAGCATCATTCAAATGTAAATCGGAGCGGCAGAATTCCTATCTTGTCAATTTCCTTTCCTTGGACAATTCCTTTTTTGTATTCTTTCTCACCACGGCTAAAACATATCACTACTCCAGGGGTACTAATTACAATGACTAATCCTCTTGTTCTGCACTTAGCAGGTTTATGACCAGGTTGTCCTAACTCTAGTCGAAATTATGGAAAATTACCTACATGGTATAGAGTATAGCAAACACACTTGAGATTTATCTTGTCACTTCTAGACACATGGCAACACGAATCCCATCATTCCTTCCATGGTTTAAATATTGGTTTCAGTTCTGTCTTTCGTTATTGTTATTATTGTAATCCTTATAATTCTGACCTTGATTCTGGTTAGACTGAGTAGATTTCCACTTTCTCTTATTGTTTTCAACAATACTATCTTTCCTATCTTGCACTTTCACGTCCATTAAGTCATGCGCCATCTAAACAACTTCATCAAAAGATTCAGGTTTTGAAGAAATAATCTCACTCTTGATATTACTAGACAATCCTCTAATGTACTGCTTCGTTGTTTTACGATCATTCACAAAAGTATCAGGACATATCATATATAGCTCAGATAGTTTCCCAGTAAGCAGTAATGACATCGTTCCTTAGCACTAATTATCTCAATTCGGATTCCAACTGTCCTAGTTCCTACTCAGGACAAAACCTAGCAGTCAATAGTCCTCTCATCACGGGCCATGCCTTACTATTAGTCACAACCAATCCTAAAGTATTCACTTGGTATTCCACCATCTTAGTGTACCATCCTGAAATATAGCAGCATCAAATTTCATTTTATTAGTTTCTGAACATCCAATAATCTCAAAAGTACTCTCTTTCTTATCAATCCACCTATGTAATTCTAATGCACTACTACTACCACAAAACTACGCAGAACCACACTTCTGAAAACTAACATAAGTACATCCTCTTGAACTTTTAGAACAGCGTCAACACTCCCATCTGGATCAGCAGCACCCTCATTATTCTCAGCAACATCATCATCATTTTCAACAGCATCATCATTATTCTTAGCAGCATCATCATTATTCTCAGCAGCATCTACTACAGCACCATTATCTCCAACACAATTAACCCCAGCATCTTTAATTCCTGGCAGCACGATCAGCTCCAAATGCTCTAGCAACAACTTGTTCGATCATGGTGTTCATAGTAGCAATCATTAGTTTTGGCGACATATTTTAAGGCACTTAGTCACGTAGCGATCTACTAATGACAGAAATATGCTTCCCTTACTCCTTCTTCTATTATCACAGAAGAAAAAACATGATAAGAATACATATCCAGAATAAAGAAGGAATTCTTTATCAGGACATCTCATGGATACTACATGCACAAACAACATAAGGTACAATGGTTCATCAACCAAAACTCAAAAGAGTTAATAAAGGCACATCATAGATCATAAGGGTAATTCCGATTGCGTTGAGGATTCAACAGGATAGTGGCAGTGTCTGTCACTACAATCGTCTACCGAACAAACTTAAAAGATAATAAGTTCCATCACAATGCTACGACACAAGGTTTAAATAAGTTTGATCACAAAAAGAAAATAAGATACAAAGCAGTCCATCACGCGATTAGTTTCTTAGACACCAGCTCCTCATCCACTTTAACATTGTTGTCAGCTTAATCACACTCGTCTATTTCTCCTTCGGACCTCAAAGTCAAATCCCTGACATGATGGCAGCTCATTCTCAAAATCCAAATACTCACTCCTACACGGCAAATTAATCACAAGGCAAATCTCAATACGAATTTCAACATTCCTAAACTTCCAAACTCTACTCATAATTGATCTCACATGAGACTCCCACTCACTCATCCTTTCAAAAGTTACCTACTTCTCTTTAAACCTTTCAATTCAAACACACTAATTCATCACAATCGACCCAAGACTAGCAATCTCATCCATCTTCCAAGTCCTAACAAACTCAAATCTCCACATACCAAATACAACCTTTAAAACCACCTTTCTTTCACATCAACCTTCTAATCACACCAATTTCAACCACATATCTATCATACATCAACTAATCAAACTTCCTAATACCCGATATAAATTGCAAGAAATCAGTTGTAAAATTGTTCAACATCTGGTCTACTGTCCCAGACCCTTGGCAGTATATAAGGTCATTATTTAAAATTATATACATATGCATTACATAAAGAAAATTACGATAACAAGTACTCAACGTACTTTCAAAAACATCAATACATCATCATAGTATTTACTTAATAAATACTCTAAAAATCATTTCAATTTTAAGGGATACATTTAACTATAAAACAATACAAAACAAATAATCTTACCGGAGCCTTACGGAGAAGTTGCGTGCTTTTGTAAAATATTTTCGACACCAAAGTTATAGTTTAGGACATTTTTCAAAAATTGACCTAATTCGCTATAACTAAAAAGCTCCGATTACCAATATTTAACACCCCCAAATTACATTGCGCAACGAAAATACACATTTGGGTGCTAAATACAAACATCGTTATACAAGACACTTTGAACAATCTCAAATAGATACATTTGGAATATAAAAGGAAATAATTTAACCATTGTCAAAAACCTTCGATCCCAAGTAAAACAGTTCTAGAAATATCAGAGTAACATTTAGGTCCCCCAAAGATTTTATCCAATCAATAAACAATTTACCAAAGTACATGACCGTACATTACTATTTTTATGACAAAAGGGAAAGAAATTTGTTTTAGACCAATCACCACAAAAGCAATCCGCAATCCTTCTCCAGCAATCTCCGCAATTCATCATCTTCAATTACCTGAAATACATGCTTAAAATCATCAACACAACGGTTGAGCGAGTCTATAGGTTTTCAAAATCATCATTTGAACACAAGAGAAAAATCAATCAAGATCATTTAATAGAATTGTCATGCACACAATCTATGAGTCAGGCATTCTGATATATAGGAATAGCTATTGAATTGTATTAAGCTCATGACACCGACCCATTAACTTAGTCACCCACGCCTAAAGCCGGCATGACTAGATGAATTCCAGTACCCCTACTAGGGTATCAGTTGTAAGTATACCACATTCTCATTCTCGTAAAATTATCCTTCCCAGCGGGTTACTCAGCGTAAAGCCCTGGTCTCAGATAGGGTCGTCAGCCCAATAGTACTATTATTAGAATAAGCGGCTATTCCCAACTCACAACATCAAGTCAGAATATAGTTAACGGCTCATGAATGTAGGGACTTTTTCAACATAGGTACTTATACAATTCAAATCAACAAAGGAAACAAACGCAACATTCGGGTCCAAACAATCAATCATGACTTGTGTTCATTTTACTTTCAAATAGCATGAATGTAGGGTAAAGCCCTGGTCTCAGATAGGGTCGTCAGCCCAATAGTACTATTATTAGAATAAGCGGCTATTCCCAACTCACAACATCAAGTCAGAATATAGTTAACGGCTCATGAATGTAGGGACTTTTTCAACATAGGTGCTTATACAATTCAAATCAACAAAGGCAACAAACGCAAGATTCGGGTCCAAACAATCAATCATGACTTGTGTTCATTTTACTTTCAAATAGCATATATCCCCCTCGCGGGTTTTAAAATCATTCAAAACAAATACAAAAGCGAGGCTATAGACTCACCTAGAGTATAGCAGTAGCAAGACGATCTAATAGTTGATGCCTGATAAACACAAAAACCGCAACCTATCAAATAAGGTGCGTTCATCAGTAATAAACTCGAGTAAAATCCATACTTAATATCATCAAACTCAAAATAATAAAATCACAACCAACCCATAATGAAAACAATACAAGTGACTTATTACTTCCTTCTATATGTATACTTTATTAGTCCATTCTTTCGATAAAAATCTGCCGGTACACACCAAATGTACGAGCTCATTTACCCCACTTAAACACATCAAATACTTATGATACTAATCAGAAATGTCACTTACTATATGTAGAAAGACCTGTTAAAACCCCATCAAACGATTTTACTTTTAAAGTCTTTTACTCGACTCATCTTCAAGCTACAAAATCCGGACAGATTTACGTTAATTTTTCATACAACCGCTTTAACTTCTTTAAACAACTCCGTTTACAAAACCGACACTCACGTTTTAAAGTAAACTCAACCTCTAAGGTAAACACCTCATTATCAGTAGGTTACACATTTCAAAACATAAATTTATAGTCCCCGAGATTCGATCCAAATATCGACAACAACTATATGTAGTGTCGATACTCGTCTCCCGGTACAGAATCAATCAAAACATCATAACTTCGCGCTCGTTTGGAGCTAGAAGCTCAACCTTATATCAAATAGAAGCTAATAAAATTAACTAAAACCCTAGGCTATAAGTTAAGCTATTTTCAAAACATAAAAATTCGGATTTTATAGTTTACTTACTGTTATAAAATGACCATTAAAAACTTGTACAAAATCACCTTTTTGATCAAAACCAACCATAAAAATGATCATTCCTATACCCTAATATCAACATATATGAACTATAACATCAAAATCATTATCAAAATAAAAACCTTTGAATCAAAATGAAGTTTTTAACAAAATTCTTGCAAGAATCACCATTGATCATGCCAAGAACACCATGCATGATCATGGCTTTCACCTACCAACATCAAAAAAATAAAAATGCTTGCATGTATGATTTTCTTACACCAAAATGATCCTTGATAAATTCTAAGATAGGATCTTGTTTTAGTTTTTCTTAAATCATGATCAAAATCAAGTTGAAATTGTAAATGTGTGGTGTTTTGGGGTGGTGATGATGTTTCGACAATATGAGAGAGAGAAGGAGAGATAGATGAAATTTTTGAGTGGAATTTGTGAGTGTGTGTGTTTGTTTATGCTTTTTATATAGTGCATGACGGACCTTGGTTGTAATTTTGCAATAGTTATGGCTCAAAATGAAAATAGTTAGCTAAAAAGCGGGAAATAACTATTAGTCAATTTTGGAAATATTTACGGGGCTCGGGTTTCTTAAAAATACTTTTCAAAAGTTAAAACGCACTCAAAATATGATGATAATATGATCCCGGTTCGACTTAATACGAACTTAAAATAAAAATGTCAAAAATATAAACATCGAGACAACAAATGATAAAACATTAAATCTCAGGCATCCGTCAATATCGTGGTCACTAATAATTCTTGCTATTAGTAAAAAGATAAAATAAGACCTCCAACGTCGTTTTAAATAAAACCATCAATCGTCATATCATTCAAACTCATCAAAAATTTCAAAATCATAGAAATAATATTATATAATATTAAATAAATAACCTCGGGTTTGGGTTGTCACAGTTTCATGTGATGTCGTTGGATTGACCAACGCACCGGTCGCATTCATGAATTTGATGAATCGCGTGTGTAATCTGTATTTTAACAAGTTCATGTTTGTGATCATTAAGGACCATCTGGTTATTTCCAAGAATAAGAAGGAGCTTAATAATCATTTGTAGACTACCCCGAGCTAGCCGAGAAGCGGAAACATGTACCCTGAGTATTTATCATTTGATTTAGGGCTTGATCATTTGCATTGTTTGACCATGTGATTAATGGTAGTAGAATCTATGTTGACTCTTCAAAGATCGGAGCCATTAAGGCTTTGGGTTATACCAAAAAGGAAGTGCGAAGATGTTTTGACAGATATTTATCGAAGGACTATTAAGGAATTATTCCCTCATAAACAGATCATTTAACTAAACTCCCTTAGGAGTAGATGTTTGTGTATACCTCAAGACAACCTAGGAGGAATTGAGGAAACCATATAACTCATGACTTGGAATTTGGAACGACAGTTTTTGCTCTTCAACTAGGAAAATTTTGACCAAAGTTTAAACAAAGATTTTTCGAACATTTACGGATCTTGTTAATTATTTTTGATAAATCAACGAAGACCTTGTTAACTAAATTCAAATTTATTTTGAATATTTTTCTATAATTGGACGAACTGAGAAATTTAAAAAATTTATGTTTACGTTCCATAAATTAAATATTCATTATTTAATTACTTTTAATATTTATCGACGTTTTAAACATCGGACTGGGCAAAGCTAATAAAGATAATAGTTGATACGAAACTAAAACTTAAAAATATGAAGAAAGAATTTCTGAGTGATTATGGTCATGATATTTATTTAATCGGTGAAGGTGAATGTAGTTGTTGACACGTTATGTAGAATAGATAAAGAACCAATTAGGATGTGTTCCTTAGTAATAACCGTGCATAATAATTTGCCCGAGCAATTTAGAAATAGATGATGCTTGTAAGAAGGATAATATAGATGATGAAGGGTTTCGTGGCTAATGAGAACCATTAGAGATGGGATCCGGTGGCGTTAAGTGTTTAAAAGGTCGTTTGTGGTTGCCTAAATATAGAGGATTTTGAGATTTAGTCATGTTGGAATCTCATAAGTTTAAGTATTCTATTCATGCCATTTCTGATAAAATGTATCTTTACCTGAAGAAGTTGTACTGATGGCCAAATATGAAAACAAACATCGCCACATACGTTAGTGAATATCTATCTTTTGCGAAGGTCAAGGCTGAACACACGAATCCATTAGGATTGCTTTTTACAGCTTGTTATTCCTGTTTGGAAGTGGGATAGAACACCATGGATTTTATCACAAATCTTCCATGGTCATCATCTGGATTTGATTCGATTTGGTTCATCGTCTACAGACTGACCAAATCTGCTCATAATCATCCCAATTAATGATAGGTTCTCGATGGAGAAGCTGACTCGACTGGAGTTGTGTAAGCATAATGTGCCTGTATCGATCGTCTCTATCAAGATCCCCGCTTCTCATCGAATTTCAGGAAATCCCCTCAGAAGTCATTAGGAACGAATGTTGATAAGAGTACTACTTACCACCCCCAATCGGAGGGATAAAGTGAAGGAACGATACAGACACTAGAAGGCTTGTTTTATCCTTGTATGATTGACCTTTGGTAATGAACAGGATAAGCACTTTCTTTTGGATAGGTAATCATTGATAGTTATCGCTTTAGGACTGAGACCGAACCTTGCGAGGATCTATATAAAGAAAATTTTAAGAGCATCTGTAGGTGGGTGTTGGGATGAAGATACCCGACCTGCGAGACCTAAATTTTTTATGGAAGTTGAAATCTGATTATTGACTGCCAGTAGTGGGCAGGAGGTTATGTGAATATGAAATGTAGATCTTGAAGTGCAGGATGGGTAGCAAAGTTATGCCGAGAATATTTGATACATTTTATTTTGCCAGTTGAAAGTTCGTTATTCTCGGTATCTCCTCGAATTGATCACGGTTCAAAGTGGAATGATTGTTCTTGGTGACAAATAGAAGGTTTGTTGGTTTGTTTATCTATTCTAAACTAATATCAAATAAATGTAAGTGGCGTTGAGTAAATTAAAAGCTTTGAAAGATTAATCTAAATTGACGAGCTAAAAATAAATGCTAGAAAACTTAAACACTATATTAGAAAAATACTTGAAAACTTAATGAAACTAACACTTGGAAACTTTGTAAAAACAAGAAACTAAAACCATCGGAATGTTGCCAAATTGAATTCCAATCGGAATATTTAAAAACTTCTCTAGTCAGAATGATGCTATCGGAATATTTAAAGACAATGCCAATCGGAATTTTTAACAAAGCCCCCAATCGGAATAACTAAAAAAGAGTCAAATCGGAATGTGGGGTAGACACCTAATCGGAATGTCACAAAATACCCTCGTCGGAATCTTAAACCCTAATCCGATCTGATAGATCGGAATACTAGAGATGGTGCTAGTCGGAATGTCTCACAAAACCACCAATCGGAATGTCACATTTACAAGCCAAATCGGAAAAATCAAAACCCTTTTCCGATCTAATGATCGGAATAAAGGGGGGTGTGATCGGAATAACCCAATCGGAAAAGGGTTTATACCCTTTCCGATTTATATTGATTTGAAATATAAGCTAAGGCAATAAGCTAATATGATAAGCTAATCACCAAAACTAGCACGAATATAAAGTGAAAAGGACTAAATAAGCACTAATAACAACTTATCCAAACTTAAAATAATCAATCTTATAAATCAAAATATAAAAAGATGAAAATTTTAAGAAAACTTTTAAAAAGTAAATAAGCTAAGCTTACAAATAAGCCAATAAGCACAAAGATCTTAGAGCTTATTCGTAAGAAAAATTAAGTAAGCATAAAAAGATTAACTTTTTAAGCACGAATTCATTAAGAACAACACGGATCAAATGAAATTCGTACCAAAATCAATCTAAAAATCAAAGAAAGGTAGAAAGAGATTAAAGATTAAAAGCTTGAATTTAAACTTGACTAATGAAAGAAACAATACAAAGGTTTAATCTTGAAAGATTAAAAGAAAGAAAGATAAAAACTTAGTGAGAGAAAGTTGAGAACTTTCTCTCTCTAAAACTAGAGAAAAATGAAAGACTAAAAACTAACTAGTCTACAAAATGGTGAAGTGAAGTCCTATTTATAGGCGTGTGCTTGTGGGCTTGTGAATGGGCTTTGTTTTTGGGCTTCTTTTCTTCTTTCTTCTTTAGTCTTTACGTTTCTTTAAATAAATGTTTCCGACTTTGGATTTTGAGAAGTGTCGGTGAATAATTCCAACTCGTCTTATAATCTTTTGTTTAATAGACTCGAGTTCTTCGACATATATGAATCTTCCATCTTTGGCTCTATTCTTCGATAAATCTTCAAATAGGCACAATGACTTCAAATCTTTTGCATCTCTTGGACAATAGACTTCGTCTTGAGCCTTTTTCTTCGATAAAACCCGTGCAATCCCATGTTTTCTTCAATATTCATCCGGTTGACTCTGAAAACACAATAAACACAAAAACCGCGCATAATTCCAAACAAATGATATTAAATACGTGTTTTGGTCTTGTTTTAGCCAGAAATAAGTGGTAAAAGGATGGGTGTTTTCACACCTATCAAATCCCCTACACTTAACCATTGCCATGCCCTCATGCAATGCTTAGTGATAAAGCAATTTTACACTTTTCTCATAATCAATCAACCTTGGCCTTATTAACATTCTACTAAACAAAAATTAAAGTACTAAGATAAATTAAAACTTTTAAAGTAATCAAAAGGATAGAAAACCATGTTCACTTGAAAATAGCTATATGGAAATAACTTGCAAAGAGATCAAGGACTTACATTAGGGCTTCGGTGCTGCGAAGATTTATCACCCTCAAGTTTCACGTTCCCCAAACTAAGCTTAAAAACGAGATCATTGTTATTATAAGTTAGAAAATCAAACACTTACACACATGGCTTAATTATATGCTTAAACTCCCTTATTCCTAGGTGTATCTCTTAAATTTTATTTTTGTCTTAGAATGATCATGAAGATGCATTTTTGGACTTATTTCGATAGTTTATTTAGGCTGAAAGCAAAGTAGGATGATTTGATCAATAGTTAGCTAAAGGACAAAATCTCTTAAAACTGCTTCTCGGGATATCAAAAAGTTCATATCTTGGCATAACTCGGTTCACGATTTGAGACCTTTCTCGGGCCGATATTTGGCATGTACTTCACACTTCATATCTTGAGAGACGTTCTTGAGATAATGGTCTTCTCTTCGTAATAGAGTTTCTTCACTTGGAGACTTTTGAGGGGTACTACAACTTTGTTGACCACGACTTCATGATTATTTCTTCAATCTCTAATTGGGATTTTGAGATACAACGATCCGCCTCCTTTTCGGACTTGGATCTATTTATCCTCATACCTTGTTAGGGTCTTTTCGGATAGACTTTTCCATGATCTTTATGGGGGTTGATTGCTTTTCGTCGTGAGTCTTGATCCTTCATATTGATTTTGGGAATAATGCTTTTCACATCACTTTGGATCTTCAGCAATAAAATGGAATCCTCATGCCTTGTGAGGGCCTTTTCGGACTCGCCAATCCTCGCGCCCCGCTTCATAAGTTATGCCTTGGCTATGAACTCTTATCATTACCGAGCAACTTTTAAATGATCTTGGGCTAGAAGCTAAGTAACTTTTCAAATCGTACGACCTTACTTATTGCAGATAAATTATTAGCAAGTGATGGGAGAATAGGCAAATAATTACACCAAGTGAGCTTGTGCAAGAATACCGACTTATAATTGACTCTATAATTTCTCGTTCTCCACAATTTAAAATCTCAAGTAATGAGACTCGTGGATACTTAGCCTAATGAACCAATTAAGGTCTACATGGTTAAGGATACTAGCTAGAATAAACTTGGACAAGTCTATTCAGGTTGAGTCAAAATAATCGCAACGGGCCTAATATGTCAAAGATTTCAAAACTAGGTACACCACTTTATTAATATTTTTGACTTTATTGCGGGATATATACATATGAAAGCAATGATAAAAATTTAAAAATTACGACTAAATGACCAAAGTTAATTAAAAATATGAAACATGCTGAAAAAGATGATTTTCCGGTTAAATGAAGGCATTTTCATGGAAAAATCCACTTAAAACTTCGATAGAAGTCCCCCTACACTTAAGATAAACATTGTCCTCAATGTTTAAGCATGTGGGAAAAGTCTCCCCTACACTTATGACATTGTGCACGTTGGTTAAATCAAGTTAAGGAAGAGACGACTGGTGTAGTGTTTTTGCAACCCTTTAGGAAAAGAGAGGCAAAGTAGTGGTAAGCGTTAAGTGTCGGTTTAGGAAAACCAAGCACTAATGACCAATTAAGTTCGTTTCCCAAGGAGGCACGTGTGTTGTGTAATGAATGATGATTAATGTTTGTGATTATTAGAAATGAGAAAGGAAATAAAAGACGGTTACGAAGACGGATCGAGCTAAGAAGAAAACGCGTTCACGTAAAACCGTAAAAACTACAAAATTTAAAATTTTAACCTAAAAATTCCTAAAAATTACTAAAAATCCACAATAATATTCTCAGAGTTTACAAAAAAATCCAAACTTGCTAAAACCTTTTAATTAATTCAATAATGACTTTTTAATGCTAATTAAAGCCCTAAAAATCACAATTAAATATTAAAAAGCCCTAAACAAGTTCTAATAGTTTGTAAACCTCAAAAATGACCTAATTAAGCTAAAAACTATTTTTAAAAATTTTAAAACCAAAATAAACTATTTTTAAACACTTAAAAACTATAAAAATCTATTAAAACTTAAATTAATTCTAGAAAATAAATGAAAAGCCTAAAAAATATTTGGAAAGTGATAAAGTTCCTAATTATGTGTCCTTAACCTAGGAAAAATGAAAAAAAGTTAAAAATTAAACTTTCTATTTTTAGTAATAAAATAATATTAAAATAATCAAAAAAAAGGTTTATAAATAAATTCTAAAAAATTACCAAACATCCTAAATAATGTAACTAAGATAAAAATGCAAATTAAAGTTCCTAAAACCTTTTTAATAATTTTATATTAAATTTTAAAGTTGTTAAAAACCCTAAAATCAAATAAAATTAAAAATTAGACTTTTTGAAAACTTTTTTGGATGTAAACCTCAAATAATTTAAATAAAAACTAAAAACTATTTTTCTAGAAATTAAAACCTATTCTAGCAATTTTTAAACTAATTAATTAAATACGGCTAACTAAAAAATAATAAAAAATAAATAAAGAAGGAGAAAAATACAAACTTGTTTCAGAAAAATCCTAAACTATATACTTAACCTAGGAAAAATGCAAGTGAGCAAATAAGCTTAATAAATAAGCCAAAATGGCCCAAATAAGCTACGGCTTATATTAAATAAGCCCAAACAAACACACCTTATATATTTTTCAAATGCAACCCTAGTAGTCAAAGACCCTAGGGCGCAATGGTAACGTGTGTGTGTGGTGAGAGGAGTGGCGCAGGTTCGAGTCCTGGCCACGTCCTTTTTGTTTTTTTTTTTAACTTTTAAAAACACAATCCTGATACTCTTACTTAACTAAAAACACAAATACAATCAATGTTGACAAGATTAAAACAAGATGAAACAAAAAACGTGCCCAGTTGGACTTTTCTTTTTAAACACAAGAACTGAAATCTTCACTTGTGCAAAATAGGATCAAGAGGACTTGAACCTTGCTTCTTTGTGGTGATTGATGGACAATATGGCACTCCCACAACCAGTTGGGTTGTGGGAAGTCAAGAATAACAAGAAAACAAGCACAAATCTTAGCAAAAATTCAAGCACAATTCACCAAAATGGCATTCAAGTTTCTGATTAAGGACTTATGCAGTTCTGATATGATTTGCTGGTTCAAATGGAATAAGAGTGAGATTCAATGCACACAAACTTACACACAATCCAATCAAGTGACAAATGAATGACAACAAACCCTAACTAGACCTAGTATCTAACAGATTTCCAAATTGGAGGCATAATCAAACACAAATCCTGGCAAATCAAAGACTTACTGATTTTTTTGACCAAGGTTTCAATATTTTAGCATACCAAAGTGTTCAAAACCTGTCCAAATTGAAAACTAAGTACTAGTACTAGCTAATAACAAGTAAATGAGTGAAATCAACAGGTTTTAACACACAAATTTCCAAAGAAACTCAAGTGAATATGCAGATCCAAACACCCCTTAAAAACTGATAAACACAATTAAACAAAGCAAATCTCTTTTAAGCTACACCAAACTGATTCAAAAAGCTTCTATCATGCATATTACACCTAAAAGAACTCAAATAAAACCACATAAAAAACTTTGCATGCAGATCACACAAAATGCACAAAATTCAGAAAACTAAATTTTTTTATGGGAAACAAGAAATCACCTTAAGGGACCTACATCCAGTTCCCTTAGTGGCTGCTTTGCCACCTCCTATAGGCTGGGGCCTATGCAGGACCTTGGACAACACTCCTTCAACAAATCTGCTAAGAGAAAAGTAGAATACAAGCACAAATAATACACCAAAATGTGATTTTAGACTTTTTAGAAACCTTTTGAAAAACCTTTTCAATATTTCTCAAAAACTTTCCTATGCAGTACCTTAACCAATCAAGTTATATCCCATAAATCCAACTCTCCATACAAAATTTCACCAAGAAAAACCAAATTCAGAAACTTTTTCTGAAAAATTTCAAAACATGAAATGTTTTGAACAAATATGAATGGAACTCAGATTTTACTCAACAAACATATACCAACTTTTAAAAACAATAAAAGGAATTACATTTATATAAAAACACCAACTTTAATTTCTTAAAAAGGAATTACAATTTTTGGAGTAAAATCTTGAACAAGCTTATAGGGACACATACGTCTCCTATATATACTAACTAATAGAACAATGTAGAAGCCTGAATAAAATAATACAAGAAAATCAAATCCTAAAACCCTAATGAATGGAATTCCAGGAATGCCCTTTGTCTTTTGAATTTGAAAACTGGTCAAGATGCTCTCATGTGAATGGCAGCTCTTTGGGATGATCTTGGACGTTCTTATGTGCTTGGGGACCAAGGACTTCATCATATGCGTTGGTTTGGTCGGGTATTGGGTTTGGGGACGAAAGTGATGGGCAGGGGAGGGTCCCACAAGACACATGGGTGTGTCTTGTGGTGGTTTGAGAGGTGGGATCAAGTGAGGTTGAGGTTAATTAATAATCTGGACAAAAAGGGGAAAAACCCCTTTGATTTTGGGATTAATCAAACCTGGGGATATTAGGGTTTATGGGGATGTTTAGCACCAGTTTAATCCAAAATGGGGGTTAAGTATTTTTAAAATACTTGTTTGGGGGGAAAAATAAGTGGGGTTTGAATGGTCTTTGACCAGTTTAATTTAAACTTGGGTTTTGGGTATTTGGGTGGGTTATGTGACGTGTCAAGAGCTAAGTCGGTGAGGAGGTTTGGTTAGTTGGCAGAAAAGACCCCCAAGCTTTCTTCTTTTGTTCACTTTGTTATAAATAGCCATCAACGCCCATTTTGCACTAGACAACTTTGGAGGACTTGTCATTTTTGGCACAAGTTGTCTCAAAACTTTTCCAAGGGCTTCTTTTGTACTTCTTGGATTCTTCAAGGACTGAACTTGTATAGTCTTCAAACATTAGGGACCCTATTCCTAATTTTGAATATTTTAGGGGTATAAAGTGTAAATCTTCAAAAGTTGAGGGGCTAAAGTTGCCAATCTTAAATTCTTCAAGGGCATTTTTGTAAAATCCAAACTTGGGCCCGGTTCATTGTGCGGCTTCGTTTCCCGTGTTCATTTTTGAATGATTCTTGTGATCTTTTGCCATTTCCTCAATATCCGTACCTAAAAATACACAAGTAACAAACACGAGCATATATTTGGTATATTTAATGATATTTTATGCATTTTAAGCCCGATTTGGACGATGAGACCATGTATAAAAGCAGTCTCATCACTCCCCCATACTAAACCATTGCCGTGCCCTCACGCAATGCTAGAATAAAGTATCATAGCACCTCCAAAATTCATTTTATCCACTTTATTGAAATGATAAACTAGCTACACTACTACTATTACTACTACTTGTGTTTTAGACATAATGTATGATTTTCATCGCAAAATGGGACGTTTAGGTTCATAGAATAAGAACACGTGAATGCTTCGTTAGAAATAATTTCATCGTCCTCGATTTTCACCTTAATTCCATGCCAAGCGTGCAACGAGATCATTGTCATTATAAGTTAGTAATGCTAACACTACTCATATGCCCTAATTACGTACTTATCCTCCCATTATTCCTAAGTTGTATCTCTTATATTTTATTTTGTCTTCAATGTTTCACGAGGATACATTGTTGACTTATGCGATAATAGAGATTTAGGTCTAAAAATAGAGTCCTAACGGTGTAACTAATACCATCAAATCAATAACCCCTCCTAATAGACAACGATGTCAAAAAATTAAGTTGACAAGAAGAATCGATAAACACAGTTTTATAACGGTTTTGAACATGAGACTTATTACCAAGACTTTTATACGCCCCCTAACGGAAGGACCTTATTATCTTTGGTTTACCTCCATCTTTTATTCAACTTCGCCATGAAGCTTTTATTATGACTTCGGTCTTGCCTTGCCTTTTATTATCCACCTCATCGGTGGTTTTATTAGCCAAAGACGTATACCCTCACACTAAAGCGAATTTTGGATCTTTAAAGCTTCGAAGATTAAGGCTTGATTCACTTTCAATTTTGCATAGATTTTAGGCCTTGTGGGGCTTCAAATTGTTTGCTAGATTTAGGTGAGCACTTGAAATCTTATTATTAGGTGAAGCTTTCGATTATTCGGGTGCCAATACTTCAAAACCGTGACGCTGGCGATACCTTAATGTCTTCCCAATTTAATTACACGGAAGCTACTAGAAAAGACTAGTAACCCAACAATCCTAACTAAACCGCTAAGTCAATATTTATTAAGCAAAAAATATTTACAAGCGAAGGGAGAATAAGCAAACAACGAGAACACATGAGTTTTTGAAAGAATACGAGTACTCTACCTTTAGCATAGTAACTTATAATTAACTCTATCATTTCTCGTCCTCATTTAAGAGACTTAGCCTAATGTGAGTTAAGGAATCAAAGCTAAGTGCTCAACACGCACGGTCGAGTCAAAATTTACTCTTATTCTCGCCATCAGAAAATCTACATTTGTGTCTTCAAACACTTATAAAACATGAGAAAAATTTTAAAATTTGGCCATTTTTAGCCTTATTTTGCAACAAAACGATAAACAAAACGATAAACTATGGAAAGCGTGAAGGTTTGGCAAGGCAAGTATCTATTCACCCCCCCCCCCCATACTAAAGTTAAACATTATCCTCAATGTTTCGAGTCTAGGGGTGCAAACACCCCCATACTAGAGACGTAGTCGAATGCCTAATCTAACATGGAAAGGGTGTAACCAATAAATTAATAGCCGTTTATGAAGTGTGCTAAAAACCTAAGGTTAGAACATCAAAGGATATATCATTTGGATATTGAGAAAGGTCTCCAAAGCAAACGATCGAGTGCTCCCATAAACGAACACGAGAGGCTCCAATCGTGAAGATCATGATCTAAAAACCACAATTCACAAACAACCACGGAACAAAGGTTGGAAGGTCACAAATCCCCTCACATTAAACTACATTAGAAAGCAATAATATGTACATGGATAAGCATGGGTCTCCCCCACGAGGCACCTTGTTTTTGATAACCGAGTCAAAAGCTCGACTCGAATCCCCATAAATGTGATCATTTAGGGATATCATGGTGTGGTCAATTTTTGGTGGGGCTTACATGATAAACAAGGCCCAAAAACAACTGGTATTAAGGACTAAGTCCTTTGATGGTGCAAAATACCGGGATAAAAGATGGCGTTCTCGTTTTCATTGGAAAAACAAATCAACGCCACTTCATCAATGGTCAACAAAAACTCAAAGAGTTTCAAGAAAATAGGAGAGAAGAAATAGAAGGGTGGGACAATGGGTAAGTCATGAAAACATTGAGCTACTCGAGGTAGACTCGCACCAATCAAATGAAAAGATTTTCCATTTATTGCATCGGTGGAAGACCGAGAATTCCCTTTATAAGCAATTCCAGGATCAAATATCTCGTCCTCAGTGGAGAAAGGGGAGGAACATAAGGGGATTCCCCCACACTAAGTCCACACAAAGCATCGTCAAAAGGAGAAGACGAGCTTGTAGTACTCAATAAACGTGGTGATGACGGAGTTGTAGAAAAATCTTTTAAATTCAAGTTAAAATCTTTTCCTTTTTCATCTTTTACACTCTCCTTGTGAAAACCTGATTTGATTATGTCAAAAATATTTGGTGTTTCTAAAGCAATGTTAGTCACACTAAAAATTCTCACATTTTGAAATCTTTTTGGTTTAGGTGGTGGCAAGTTCTCAAATCTTTTGTCAACAAAGAAAACCTCCCCATCGGGATCAACGTATTCATCATCCGAAGAATCAATCGAGATTAGAAACATAGGCTTAACACTCTTAACCTCCACCGGCGGAGGGGACGGAACTTCATTTTTCTCAACAACTCCTAAAACTCTATTTGAAATCTTTTTGAAAATGCTTTTGATGGGATTGACATTGTACAAAGATGTGATAGAATACACATGAGAAAGAGTGGAGTTTTGGGTTGCATTAATGACGAGTTCTTCCTCATTGAAACGAAGAGTGATTTTTCTTGCATGCACATCGATAAGTGCTCTCGAGGTATCCAAAAAAGATCGACCTAAAATTAACGGAACTTTAGGATCGATGGGAATATCAACAACAATAAAGTCCACGGGATAATAGAATTTCCCAACTTTCACAAAGACGTCCTCGGCAACTCCACAAGCTAGAATCGTAGAATGATCGGCCATTTCGATTGACATTCTTGATGGAGCGAGATTTGGAAGATTGAGCGATTTAAAAATCTCAAGAGGCATCAAATTAATACTAGCACCAAGATCGGCCAAGGCGTAGCATTCTTCCATGTCTTGTTTAGCACATGGGATTAAAAACTTTCCAGGATCACCGACTTTTTGAGGTATGCGGCTTAGAAAAACCGATGAACAACTAGACGATTTTTGCAATTTCTCTTTGTTATTCAACATACTTTTGAAGTTCACGGCAAATCGAGGCATCATGACTAAGGCGTCTGCAAAACTTATATTGAAATGCAAGTCACGAAACATTTTCATAAAGAGTTCAAATTGATAATTATTTCGTTCTTGTGCCTTTTCCTTGTCTCGTCTTGAAGGGTAGGGTAAAGGTGGTGTGGGTTGGGGCATAGTAGGCATAGGCAACGGCCTTGGAATCTCGGGTTCCATGATTGGTGTGGGTTCAACCGTAGGTGTGGTTTGAGCGGTACTTCGTGGGCTTGTAATTTGCTCCTTTTCTACCACAACCTCGGGTTCTTTCTCTTTTTCCTTCTCCATAGAAGTACTTGGACGAGAAATGGGTTCTTTGAAAGTTTTACCACTACGAGTAGTAATAACCTTCAATTCTCCTTTCGGGTTCACGATGGTATCACTAGGAAGACCACCCGAAGAAGAGGGCTTACACATGATAGCTTCAAACATTTTAGCCATACGGTCTTCAAACTTAGATTGCCTAGCATCCGCTTTTAACAATTCTTGCTTAATCTCATGTTGACCTTGCTCCATTTTTTGTTGATTTTGTTGGAGACGTGTGACATTTCCTTCCATTTTATTAGCACGAGTTTTAAGTTCATTAGCAAGTTCGTTTTTAAGCTCGTTTTTCAACTCGGACCTTAAGCTAACCATTTCACGTTGCATATTGTCAAACTTAGCATCATTAGCCTTTGCATAATTCAAAAATTCTCCTTGAAGATTTTTGGTGTGATCATTTTGAAAACCTTGAGCATTGTTTTGAAAATCACGGTTTTGGTTTTGATTTGGAACTTGCCCATTTCCACTTTGATAATTACCCTTGTTATAATTTCTTTGATTTCCTTGGTAATTCCACCTTGGTTGTTGTTGTGATAGTTATTAGCATTTTGATTTGGTGGAGCTTGATTTTGGCGGGAACCTTGACCGATTTGGTTATAAGTTCCCGTGGCTACATAAGCACTCGAAGTGTTACCATCCGCGGTAATGCACTCGGAAAGATCATGAGCTCCACCACACGACAAACAACTCTTAGAAACCGCTTTAACCGAAGCGGGATTCGAAGCTTCTTGAGCTTTCCAATGGGACATAAGAGTCGAAAACCTATCGAAAAACCGATTCTCCTCATTTGCTTCATCTTGCAAGGCATTGATACTACGAGACGATGATGAGCCCATTTTGGCAACACTCGGCGTGTTACGAGGGCTATAAACCTTAGACCTATTCTCAATTATGACCAAAGCTTCTTCAACCGTTTTACACAAAAAATTACCACCCGCGGCGACATTTAAATAATCTCTTTCATGATCGTTGAGTCCATTGTAAAACGTGTCTATTTGGTGTATGTCGGAAAAACCGTGATGAGGACATTCATGTAACATCTCCTTAAACCTATTCCAAGCCGTAGAAAAACTTTCATTTGATTCTTGTGAAAATTTAGAAATCTCATTTTTCAAATGCATAGTCTTAGAGGGCGGAAAAGATTGGTTCACAAATTTCGAAACGAGATCCTTCCACGTCAATATAGAATTGGGTGGCTCTTTCTCTAACCAAATTTTAGCGGGCCCCGCTAAGGAATACGGAAAAAGCATCATCTTAATCGAGTCATTCGAGACATCCTTGAATTTGCACGTGGCGGTAAGTGATAGGTGTGTAAACACCAATCTTTTCTACCACTTAATTACAAGAATAACCGGACCTAAACGTGTATTTTATGTCTTTTATGTCGGAATTATGCGTGGTTTGTGTTTTTGTTGTAATTTAGGATGAAATTATGAAAAGTGGAGAAAACACGGGAATTTACGGGCATTCACGGCTTTTATTGAAGAAAAAGATGAAAGACGGAGTCAAGAAGTCAAGAGTGGAAAAAGAACGGAAGTCCAAGACCAATTCTGAAGATTTATTGAAGAAAAAGTCAAAAGACGGAAGTTTATCAAAAGCCGAGAAACTCAAGTCTATATTATTGAAGAAATTAAAGACGAGTTCAAAAGACACCCCGAGCCACAAGTCCTTAAAATCTAAACTTAAAAGAAAGATTAGAAGAAAAGGACTAATGACGCAATTAATGAAGATTAAATGAAGGAAGGACTTAACCTTGCAATTAACAAGAAATGAAGGAGGGGAGGAAGCTTCCTAATCCTCCCCTATATATAGTTAGGATTTGTTAATCATTTGTTTTGTTGGCTAATAGTGACAATTAGTCCTTCCACCTTTAATTACCTTGTCAATTTAAATACTTGCACATTTAATTACCTTGTCTTGCACTTAATTACCATTTTAATTCAAGTAAGTTTTCCCTTTTAATTCTTGTCAAGCTTTATCTTTATCTTGTTAATCTCATTCTTCCTTTCTTTATCTTTGTGTTGATTTGTTTATGTTCAAGTTCTTTATTTTTGGTTGATTTGATTAAAGTGGTTTTGAATATTTTGATCTTTATTGTTTGATTTGATTGTTTAAATTGATTGTTTATGCTTTATATTTGTTTATTAATTTGTTTGATTTAATTTTGTGTTTGATTTGGTTAAGTTTTATTTAGATCCGTACCTTTTCTTTCTCCTTGTTCTTCGTTTTTCAGTAACTGTTCTTTCCCAGACTTGAGCCCAGTTTATTCCGCATAAAGGTTTGTCAGTTTGTGGTCTATGCGGAATATAATTTATTCCGAGTAAGGGTTTTGGCTTAGTGCTTTATTCGGAATATTAATTATTCCGAATAAGTGACAGTTATTCCGAATAGGATTGACTTTCCGAATAAGGGATTTTTCCGCATAAGCCGTTTATTCCGCATAGCACTTTATTCAGCATAGGAGATTTATTCCGAATAGGGGTGATTTTTCCGCATAGACTTGGCTTTCCGAATAGAAGATTTTATTCCGAATAGGCCTTGATTCCGCATAGGGTAACTTTCCGAATAGGCCTAACTTTCCGAATAGGTGACAATATTCCGAATAGAGGTGCTTTTCCGAACAGGGACTTTATTCCGCATAAGAGGTTTATTCCGCATAGGATCTAGGATTCCGAATAGGCTCATTATTCCGCATAGGGTAACATTCCGAATAGGGACAGATATTCCGAATTGCCTTTTATTCCGAATAGGAGTTTATTCCGGATAGGGAATTCTTAGTTTTTAGTTTTCTGCCTTTTTATTTTAAGTTTTATTTTTCCCGCATTTTTACTCAGCTGCACTTTAAGTTTATTTGCCTTAGTTTAAGTTTTAGTTTTAGTTGCGTTTTAAGTTTGCCTTAGTTAGATTTAAGTTTGCGTTATTTACTTTATTGCCCTTTAATTTTAGTCTTGCTTTTAAATACTTGCACTTTATTTTTATTAGACTTAGATTTACTTTACTTGCACTTTTACTTTAACTGTTTTGCACCTTTTATTTTCAAAACTACAACGACACATCTTTATTTCACCAAAGTTCAACTGAGTCACACATTAAACATAAAGTTTTTCAATTCGAAGAGAACCACACAACGAACTTTAATTAATTTTTATATAGGGTGTTAAAAACCTTGTATCAAATGGCGCCGCTGCCGGCTCTTTTCGTAAAGATCAACAGTTTTTTGTGAGAGACACGTTGCTTTTTGGGATCCGTTCACTTGTGAACGTTATTTTTCTTGCATAAAATTTCAAAAACTCATAAAAATTAAAAGTTTCAAAAATCCAAAAATATTTTATCTTTATTGTGTATATATATTGTCTTTGTGTTTGGTTTTGTTTTCTTCTGCATTTTCAGGTGTATGCGTACTAGATCTTCTAATTATCAAGAGCCCGAGCCTCAAGAAGATTTAGATATGGCAGGTGTTAACAACAATAATCAACTACCGCACCTTAATAATAACAACAATGCTCTTCCACAGCCCGATCTTCGGACCATGGAGGAACTTTGTCAACCAACAATGTTTGGACGAGGAGGACCGATTGCGCCGATGCAAATCAACGCTCCTGAGTTTTCGTTGAAGCACCACATGATTCAGCAAGTACAAACAAACCCATTTAGAGGATTGCCTGATGATGATGCCAACAAACACCTCGACAAGTTCATTACAATCACCCAAAGCATGAAGTTGCCTGGGGCCACAATGGATGTTCTCCGCCTACAACTCTTCCCACATACTTTATCACATCATGCCGAGAAATGGTTTGATCGTCTCCCGAAGAATTCTATTCACACTTGGGATGACATGACTCAACGCTTTCTTTCGCGCTACTTTCCACCATCCATGGTCACAAGCCTTCGCAATCAGATCAGCGGTTTCATGCAAGATCCCGATGAATCTCTTTTTGATGCATGGGAGAGATATAATGTCTTGATCGACCGTTGTCCAAACCACAACATGCTTCCGGTCACCTTGATCGATACTTTCTACAACGGATTGACTTTTCGAGTTCGTGATACGATCAATGCAGCCGCCGGTGGCACATTCATGAAAAGGAGACCCGAGGAGTGTAGAGAGTTAATAGAGAACATGACTACTCATCATAAGAACTGGGATTCCTCTGCTTCTTCTAGAAACAACACGAGAGTCAATGTTTCCTCTACCTCAGCAAACCCTGAGATGACCGAACTCACCCGCATGATGGCTGAAATGAGCAAAAGTATTACGCTTCTCGCTTCAAACCAACAACAACAACAAGTTAAAGCGGTTGCTAATCCTTGTGAAACATGTGGCGGTCCTCACTCATACACCGATTGTCCTTCGACACAAGGAAATCCGGAAAATGTGTATGCTGCTTACGGTAATTATTCACCGGAAAATTACCAAGCTAGACAACAAGGGGATAGAAATCTGCTGAGCTACCGTTCCAATAATTACCTTTCACCCGGTTTTTCTCCTCAAAACCAAAACCCCGCCAACAGCTACAATAGAAGCAACCAAATCCCACCTCGTGCTTCTAACCCTTATCAACCACCCACCCAACAACACCCACCCATTAATCTCGATGTTGACATAATCATGAGAACTCAAGGTGAGCAAATCAAGAATCTACAGAGCCAAATAATCAATTTGAAAGGAGATATATTGAAGCAAGGTAATGACATCCGAACCGAGGTTCGTGATAATCTTCAATCCTCTTTCATCACTCAAACAACTGAATTGAAGAATCTGTTGGCTAGTTTCTTGCCCGAAGCTCAACCTTCTTCTTCTTCGGGTTCTCTACCTTCTAACACCGTCACTAATCCGCGAGCTAATGTGAGTGCTATAACTACGCGTAGTGGAATTACCATTGTCAATCCACCTGATTCACCACCATCATCTACACCTCCTCCACCACCATGTATCCCGACTCCTCCTACACCTAGTAGTAGTACACCATTACCGTCTCCGCCTCGTCATGACGATGTATCTCGGAAAGACCCTTCAACATCACAACCTTCACCAACTACACCTTCACCTAATCCTTATCAACCCAGAATCCCATACCCTTCTAGCATAGGCAAGACCAACGAGCTAACCAAGAATGACTGTAATGTAATGAAATATGTGGATATGCTATCTAAAATGACCATCAACATTAGCCTTGTTGAAGCACTTTGCCACATGCCGAAATTCGTCAAAGCATTCAAGGACTTGCTTAGCAAGAAGGAGAAGCTGCTTGAACTCGCCAACACACGATTAAATGAAAACTGCTCTGCAGTTATTCTTAAAGAACTTCCGGAAAAGCTTGGAGATCCCGGTCGTTTTGTGTTGTCTTGCGTATTCAACAAAACTGAAGAATTTACTGCCCTTGCTGATCTCGGGGCTAGTATTAATCTTATGCCACTCAGTGTTTGGAAAACACTATCATTGCCCGATCTCATTCCTACAAAGATGACTCTCGAACTTGCAAACCGCACTCTCGCTTACCCCGTTGGTATAGCCGAAGACGTGTTTATTAAAGTTGGCACATTTACTTTCCCGGTTGACTTTGTCGTAGTTGATTATGAAATGGACCCTCGTATTCCTTTAATACTTGGTCGGCCATTCTTGAGAACCGGACGTGCTTTAATAGATGTGGCCGAAGGTGAGTTAATCTTACGAGTCGGGGATGATTCTAAAATTTTTAGAATGGGGAAGCTTACAGGCAAATCTTTTGGAGGCCGAGAATCAGTGAATATGATAAATGTGCTCGATGACTTTACCGTCTATGACAATCCTCTATTCGAGTCTTCCACTGATAATCCACTTTTTACTGATGATGTGGATGATTCTCACTCTACTTTGGACGCTTCACCCGTTTTTGATTCTCCACCGGTCTTTGATGCTTATGATGATGATTCTAGCTCAGATTCGGATGATTTTACTTCTGAGTATCCCGAGCTGCCCACTTTCGATGATTTTGATGAGGCTGATACTCTCTCGAGCAATTCTTCACATGATGAAGATCCTCCGCCATCACTCGATCCTACTTTGGACGATTACTCATTCGAGGAAGATTTCTCTGAATTTCTTAACACATACTTCCCTCATGAGAGTGATGCACCTCCTTTGGACTTTGAAGATTATCGTCTTGATCCTACTTTGGATTTGAAGAGCATTTTGTCAAAGGAGAAGCAACCGGTTGACACCGAAATCTGTTGCACTTATGATTTGCCACCTCTTTGTCCCACTTCTAAGGACGAGGTTGTGCTTCTTTGCGGATCTTCTTCACACTCGGCTGAGCCGGAGTGCTATTTTCCCCTGAAGGAAAAGGTGTTCGATCCCGGTATTGAAGTCTTTAAGCCATCTCAGTATCCACCTGATGAAATAAAAGGAAAAATCTTTGGACCTCTTGAAGACATGCTTGCACCACTTCATCTTTGCTTCCACCGTGCTCCATCGCTGCTTAAGGGAACCCTGCCACTTCTTCTTTGGCTTGCCTTGTTCGCCTTAAGCTCGTGTTTATTGATGGATGAAAACTATGTCTTTGATCCTGGTGGATATGTCTCATGCTTCTTCCGTTGATGATCAAGGTCGAGTCAGGCTCACGACTCGGTTAACAAAAACCAAGCGCTTCTTGGGAGGCAACCCATGCATCTATCTTTTCGCTTTCTTTACCATAAGTGTAGGGGGGACCCCTTTGGATTGCTATTTCCTCTCCTCACTTTTTAATCAGGGATTCGAGCTTCAATGATCCAATCTTGATGATTCTTGACGACCCGTGACTCCGTGTTCTACTTCTTCCCGGTTCTATCCTAAACTCTTTTCGATTCACTATTTTATATTTTCTCAATATTAAAATAGGAATCTCTTCAGTTGTCTTTTCCTTAGCAAGATTTAAACAACGTGCACAATGTCCTAAGTGTAGGGGAGTTTACTCCCACATGCTTAAACATTGAGGACAATGTTTATCTTAAGTGTAGGGGGGACTTCTATCGAAGATTAAGTGGTCTTTTCCTTGTATTTGTCCTCATTTTAACCAGAAAATCAATTTTTCGACATTTTTCAAAATTTTTGATCTATTTTGGCCTATTAGTTTTCCCCTTTTGTATAGTTATTTTCTTTCTTTGCTAGAATAAATGTTTAATAAGTGGTTTTAATATTCAAACGTTGTGAATCTTTTGACTCAATCCGAGTTTACTCTAGCTAGTATCCTTAACGTGTTTAAGTCAAGTTTTGCTAGGCTTTTATATAGGGAGCTATAAAACGCGAAAGTCTTAACTCTCACGGGTTAAGGACAAGAACTTTTCGCAAGTTCCTATAATTGATCCTAGAGAGTCGTTTATCAAGGGAACTTTAAGATGCGATTTCTAAACTTGAAAGAGTCTAAGAATTTGCAAGATCCTATAGGCGACTCGAAAACCCAAAACTTTGATTTAATAGGCTAAGTATTCACGAGTCTCATTACTTGAGATTTTAAACTGTGGAGAACGAGAGATGATAGAGCAAATTATAAGTTCGGTATTCTTTCGTGAATTTATGTGAGTTAATTATAAGCCTATTCTCCCATCGCTTGCTAATAAATTTATCTGCTAATAAATAAGGTTGTACGATTTGAAAAGTTACTTAGCTTCTAGCCCCAGATCGTTTAAAAGTTGCTCGGTAATGACGAGAGTTCATAGCCAAGGCATAACTTATGAAGCGGGGCGCGAAGATTGGCGAGTCCGAAAAGGCCCTAACAAGGCATGAGGGCTATGTTTCGTTGCTAAAGATCCAAAAGTGATGTGAAGAATCATTTATCGAAAATCAATATGAAGGATCGAGACACACGACGTAAAGCAAAACTCCCAAAAGTCATGGAGAAGTATATCCGAAAAGACCCTAACAAGGTATGAGGATAAATAGATCCAAGTCAATAAAGGAGGCGGATCGTTGTATATCAAAATCCAAAATAAAGATTGGAGAAAAATGAAGAAGTCGTGGTCCATATATGAAGAATCTCTCAAAAATTCCAAGTGAAGAAATTCCAATTATGAAGAGAAGACCATTATTTCATGAACGTCTCTCAAGATTTGAAGTATGAAGTCGCTGCCAAATATCGGCCCGAGAAAGGTCTCAAATCGCGAACCAAGTTATGCCAAGATATGAACTTTCTGATATCCCGAGAAGCAGTTTTAAAAGATTTGGTCCTTTAGCTAACTATTGATTAAATCGTGCACTTTATTTTCAGACTAAATAACTATCGAAATAAGTCAAACAATGCATCTTCATGATCATTCAAGACAAATAATAAAATATAAGAGATACACCTAGGAATAAGGGAGTCTAAGTGAATAATTGGCCCACATGAGTTCGTGTTAGTTTACTAACTTATAATAACAATGATCTCGTTTTTAAGCTTGGTTTGGAGAAAGTGAAAAGTTGAGGATGATGATTATTCATGACATTTTCAAAAACCAAGGTATGCTTTTAATTTCTTTGCTTTGCATTTTTTATAATCTTCTATCTATTTAATAAAGGCCAATGTGGATTGATTAAGATGAAAAGTGTAAACGTGCTTTGTGACTAATGCATTGCATGAGGACATTGCAATGGTCAAGTGTAGGGGATTTGATAGGTGTGTAAACACCCATCTTTTCTACCACTTAATTACAAGAATAACCGGACCTAAACGTGTATTTTATGTCTTTTATGTCGGAATTATGCGTGGTTTGTGTTTTTGTTGTAATTTAGGATGAAATTATGAAAAGTGGAGAAAACACGGGAATTTACGGGCATTCACGGCTTTTATTGAAGAAAAAGATGAAAGACGGAGTCAAGAAGTCAAGAGTGGAAAAAGAACGGAAGTCCAAGACCAATTCTGAAGATTTATCGAAGAAAAAGTCAAAAGACGGAAGTTTATCAAAAGCCGAGAAACTCAAGTCTATATTATTGAAGAAATTAAAGACGAGTTCAAAAGACACCCCGAGCCACAAGTCCTTAAAATCCAAACTTAAAAGAAAGATTAGAAGAAAAGGACTAATGACGCAATTAATGAAGATTAAATGAAGGAAGGACTTAACCTTGCAATTAACAAGAAATGAAGGAGGGGAGGAAGCTTCCTAATCCTCCCCTATATATAGTTAGGATTTGTTAATCATTTGTTTTGTTGGCTAATAGTGACAATTAGTCCTTCCACCTTTAATTACCTTGTCAATTTAAATACTTGCACATTTAATTACCTTGTCTTGCACTTAATTACCATTTTAATTCAAGTAAGTTTTCCCTTTTAATTCTTGTCAAGCTTTATCTTGTTAATCTCATTCTTCCTTTCTTTATCTTTGTGTTGATTTGTTTATGTTCAAGTTCTTTATTTTTGGTTGATTTGATTAAAGTGGTTTTGAATATTTTGATCTTTATTGTTTGATTTGATTGTTTAGATTGATTGTTTATGCTTTATATTTGTTTATTAATTTGTTTGATTTAATTTTGTGTTTGATTTGGTTAAGTTTTATTTAGATCCGTACCTTTTCTTTCTCCTTGTTCTTCGTTTTTCAGTAACTGTTCTTTCCCAGACTTGAGCCCAGTTTATTCCGCATAAAGGTTTGTCAGTTTGTGGTCTATGCGGAATATAATTTATTCCGAGTAAGGGTTTTGGCTTAGTGCTTTATTCGGAATATTAATTATTCCGAATAAGTGACAGTTATTCCGAATAGGATTGACTTTCCGAATAAGGGATTTTTCCGCATAAGCCGTTTATTCCGCATAGCACTTTATTCAGCATAGGAGATTTATTCCGAATAGGGGTGATTTTTCCGCATAGACTTGGCTTTCCGAATAGAAGATTTTATTCCGAATAGGCATTGATTCCGCATAGGGTAACTTTCCGAATAGGCCTAACTTTCCGAATAGGTGACAATATTCCGAATAGAGGTGCTTTTCCGAACAGGGACTTTATTCCGCATAAGAGGTTTATTCCACATAGGATCTAGGATTCCGAATAGGCTCATTATTCCGCATAGGGTAACATTCCGAATAGGGACAGATATTCCGAATTGCCTTTTATTCCGAATAGGAGTTTATTCCGGATAGGGAATTCTTAGTTTTTAGTTTTCTGCCTTTTTATTTTAAGTTTTATTTTTCCCGCCTTTTTACTCAGCTGCACTTTAAGTTTATTTGCCTTAGTTTAAGTTTTAGTTTTAGTTGCGTTTTAAGTTTGCCTTAGTTAGATTTAAGTTTGCGTTATTTATTTTATTGCCCTTTAATTTTAGTGTTGCTTTTAAATACTTGCACTTTATTTTTATTAGACTTAGATTTACTTTACTTGCACTTTTACTTTAACTGTTTTGCACCTTTTATTTTCAAAACTACAACGACACATCTTTATTTCACCAAAGTTCAACTGAGTCACACATTAAACATAAAGTTTTTCAATTCGAAGAGAACCACACAACGAACTTTAATTAATTTTTATATAGGGTGTTAAAAACCTTGTATCAGTAAGACGATTAAATTGGCGGATATGGTTGTGGGGATTGTCCTTCTCATCACCACGGAATTTGTTGTTTTGGATCATCGACAACAAACCCGTTTTCACCTCAAAATTCTCCGCAATGATAGCGGGAATCACAATAGCTTCTCCATAACCCTCGGTGGGTGCTTGAAGTAACTCCATCATAGTTTGATTCGCCATGGTTGGTGCTTCTCGTACAATGGGTTCGTCAATAGGAGACTCCTCACTAGAATGAGTTGGAGTGGGAGTTTTGTTCTTTCGTCTACGTGCACGTTTTGCTTGATTACGAGTGAGGATAAACGTCACGTACAACGTGGAGACGAGCAAAGAAGATTCTTTTTGGTATTTTGTGTTTTTCAATTTTTTTGTGGTTTTTGATTGTATTAACCTTTTTTGGAAATTGGTGAATGTATTAAGTAGACAAAAATCTACAAATCTCCTCCTTAATCAAATCTCTTGATTAAAGAAGCCTCAAGGAATGAAAACGATCACGTGAAGTGAACGCCTTCGATGACTTTAGAACGATGGTGGAACACCAAATCGTTCAAGAGGGTTTAATCAATAGAAACCAAGAAAATATATATGATATGTAATAATACTTTGGGCGGCAAAACCCTCGATTCACTCTCAAAATCAAATACGCACAAGCAAGCGGAGGAAACGAGGCGACGCGAAGCACTTAAGAGCCTTTTTCCTTTAGGTCGTGAAATACAACCGCCTTATACACACCTTATAGTTTGTATTATCAAAATCAAGCTTCACGAAAGTATTTATCTATTTTTGCCTTTTTTTCTTTGGTTTGAGATTCGAATACAATGATTGGGTAATGACCTCCCAAGTCAAGGTTGTGATTGCTCACGTATTTGGAGTACTTGTGAATTTATTGTTCTACGTATACAATATAGTAATAGTATTCACACAAAAACCGAAAAACGATAATACGTATTAGTAGAGTGCTACTAATACAAATACTATTTATGGCTAATATAAAAAACAACAATTGTTCAATCAAAACACAACACGCCTCCCCGGCAGCGGCGCCAAAAAATGGTGTAGTGTTTTTGCAACCCTTTAGGAAAAGAGAGGCAAAGTAGTGGTAAGCGTTAAGTGTCGGTTTAGGAAAACCAAGCACTAATGACCAATTAAGTTCGTTTCCCAAGGAGGCACGTGTGTTGTGTAATGAATGATGATTAATGTTTGTGATTATTAGAAATGAGAAAGGAAAGAAAAGACAGTTACGAAGACGGATCGAGCTAAGACGAAAACGCGTTCACGTAAAACCGTAAAAACTACAAAATTTAAAATTTTAACCTAAAAATTCCTAAAAATTACTAAAAATCCACAATAATATTCTAAGAGTTTAAAAAAAAATCCAAACTTGCTAAAACCTTTTAATTAATTCAATAATGACTTTTTAATGCTAATTAAAGCCCTAAACATCACAATTAAATATTAAAAATCCCTAAACAAGTTCTAATAGTTTGTAAACCTCAAAAATGACCTAATTAAGCTAAAAACTATTTTTAAAAATTTTAAAACCAAATTAAACTATTAAAAACACTTAAAAATTATAAAAATCTATTAAAACTTAAATTAATTCTAGAAAATAAATGAAAAGCCTAAAAAATATTTGGAAAGTGACAAAATTCCTAATTATGTGTCCTTAACCTAGGAAAAATGAAAAAGTTAAAAATTAAACTTTCTATTTTTAGTAATAAAATAATATTAAAATAATCAAAAAAATAAAAGGTTTATAAATAAATTCTAAAAAATTACCAAAAATCCTAAATAATGTAACTAAGATAAAAATGCAAATTAAAGTTCCTAAAACCTTTTTAATAATTTTATATTAAATTTTAAAGTTGTTAAAAAACCCTAAAATCAAATAAAATTAAAAATTAGACTTTTTGAAAACTTTTTTGGATGTAAACCTCAAATAATTTAAATAAAAACTAAAACCTATTTTTCTAGAAATTTAAACCTATTCTAGCTATTTTTAAACTAATTAATTAAATACGGCTAATTAAAAAATAATAAAAAATAAATAAAGAAGGAGAAAAATACAAACTTGTTTCAAAAAAATCCTAAACTATATACTTAACCTAGGAAAAATGCAAGTGAGCAAATAAGCTTAATAAATAAGCCAAAATGGCCCAAATAAGCTACGGCTTATATTAAATAAGCCCAAACAAACACACCTTATATATTTTTCAAATGCAACCCTAGTAGTCAAAGACCCTAGGGCGCAATGGTAACGTGTGTGTGTGGTGAGAGGAGTGGCGCAGGTTCGAGTCCTGGCCACGTCCTTTTTGTTTTTATTTATTTTTTTAAAAAAATTTTAAAAACACAATCCTGATACTCTTACTTAACTAAAAACACAAATACAATCAATTTTGACAAGATTAAAACAAGATGAAACAAAAAACGTGCCCAGTTGGACTTTTCTTTTTAAACACAAGAACTGAAATCTTCACTTGTGCAAAATAGGATCAAGAGGACTTGAACCTTGCTTCTTTGTGGTGATTGATGGACAATATGGCACTCCCACAACCAGTTGGGTTGTGGGAAGTCAAGAATAACAAGAAAACAAGCACAAATCTTAGCAAAAATTCAAGCACAATTCACCAAAATGGCATTCAAGTTTCTGATTAAGGACTTATGCAGTTCTGATATGATTTGCTGGTTCAAATGGCATAAGAGTGAGATTCAATGCACACAAACTTACACACAATCCAATCAAGTGACAAATGAATGACAACAAACCCTAACTAGACCTAGTATCTAACAGATTTCCAAATTGGAGGCATAATCAAACACAAATCCTGGCAAATCAAAGACTTACTGATTTTTTTGACCAAGGTTTCAATATTTTAGCATACCAAAGTGTTCAAAACCTGTCCAAATTGAAAACTAAGTACTAGTACTAGCTAATAACAAGTAAATGAGTGAAATCAACAGGTTTTAACACACAAATTTCCAAAGAAACTCAAGTGAATATGCAGATCCAAACACCCCTTAAAAACTGATAAACACAATTAAACAAAGCAAATCTCTTTTAAGCTACACCAAACTGATTCAAAAAGCTTCTATCATGCATATTACACCTAAAAGAACTCAAATCAAACCACATAAAAAACTTTGCATGCAGATCACACAAAATGCACAAAATTCAGAAAACTAAAAATTTAAATGGGAAACAAGAAATCACCTTAAGGGACCTACATCCAGGTCCCTTAGTGGCTGCTTTGCCACCTCCTATAGGCTGGGGCCTATGCAGGACCTTGGACAACACTCCTTCAACAAATCTGCTAAGAGAAAAGTAGAATACAAGCACAAATAATACACCAAAATTTGATTTTAGACTTTTTAGAAACCTTTTGAAAAACCTTTTCAATATTTCTCAAAAACTTTCCTATGCAGTACCTTAACCAATCAAGTTATATCCCATAAATCCAACTCTCCATACAAAATTTCACCAAGAAAAACCAAATTCAGAAACTTTTTCTGAAAAATTTCAAAACATGAAATGTTTTGAACAAATATGAATGGAACTCAGATTTTACTCAACAAACATATACCAACTTTTAAAAACAATAAAAGGAATTACATTTATATAAAAACACCAACTTTAATTTCTTAAAAAGGAATTACAATTTTTGGAGTAAAATCTGGAACAAGCTTATAGGGACACATACGTCTCCTATATATACTAACTAATAGAACAATGTAGAAGCCTGAATAAAATAATACAAGAAAATCAAATCCTAAAACCCTAATGAATGGAATTCCAGGAATGCCCTTTGTCTTTTGAATTTGAAAACTGGTCAAGATGCTCTCATGTGAATGCCAACTCTTTGGGATGATCTTGGACGTTCTTATGTGCTTGGGGACCAAGGACTTCATCATATGCGTTGGTTTGGTCGGGTATTGGGTTTGGGGACGAAAGTGATGGGCAGGGGAGGGTCCCACAAGACACATGGGTGTGTCTTGTGGTGGTTTGAGAGGTGGGATCAAGTGAGGTTGAGGTTAATTAATAATCTTGACAAAAAGGGGAAAAACCCCTTTGATTTTGGGATTAATCAAACCTGGGGATATTAGGGTTTATGGGGATGTTTAGCACCAGTTTAATCCAAAATGGGGGTTAAGTATTTTTAAAATACTTGTTTGGGGGGAAAAATAAGTGGGGTTTGACTTGTCTTTGACTAATTTAATTTAAACTTGGGTTTTGGGTATTTGGGTGGGTTATGTGACGTGTCAAGAGCTAAGTGGGTGAGGAGGTTTGGTTAGTTGGCAGAAAAGACCCCCAAGCTTTCTTCTTTTGTTCACTTTGTTATAAATAGCCATCAACGCCCATTTTGCACTAGACAACTTTGGAGGACTTGTCATTTTTGGCACAAGTTGTCTCAAAACTTTTCCAAGGGCTTCTTTTGTACTTCTTGGATTCTTCAAGGACTGAACTTGTATAGTCTTCAAACTTTAGGGACCCTATTCATAATTTTGAATATTTGAGGGGTATAAAGTGTAAATCTTCAAAAGTTGAGGGACTAAAGTTGCCAATCTTCAATTCTTCAAGGGCATTTTTGTAAAATCCAAACTTGGGCCCGGTTCATTGTGCGGCTTCGTTTCCCGTGTTCGTTTTTGAATGATTCTTGTGATCTTTTGCCATTTCCTCAATATCCGTACCTAAAAATACACAAGTAACAAACACGAGCATATATTTGGTATATTTAATGATATTTTATGCATTTTAAGCCCGATTTGGACTATGAGACCATGTATAAAAGCAGTCTCATCAACGACTAAAGTGATCTATTTCAAATGTGAGTATGAAGAAAATTGAATCACGATAGTTGAGAGATAGAACCGGATTTTGGATAACACGGGAGCACGGTTCTTCAAAGGTTCCAAAAGTGCACTCATCCCTGTAATCACATCACCACACAAACACAAAGAACCTATAGAGGTCCCCCTACACTTAGGAGGTTAAAACGGAAAAGGATAGATACTCGGGTTGCCTCCCGAGGAGCGCTTGTTTTTGATAACCGAGTCACAAGCCTGACTCGACCCAAAATTAGTTCATGGGGAACGTGGTGAGGGATGGAATCATCTCCTAAGAGATGTCCTCACCAAAGTACAACTTCACTCGTTGGCCATTCACCTTAAAGTTAGGTCCATTAGGTTGAGCGAGCTCGAGAGTACCATATGGAAAAATTTGGGCAATGGTGAATGGGCCGGACCAACGAGATTTCAGCTTGCCCGAAAAGATTTTCAACCGAGAGTTAAAGAGCAAAACTTTGTCTCCAACTTGGAACTCTCGGTTTTTAATCTTGGAGTCATGAATGAGCTTAGTCTTTTCCTTATAGATCAAAGAATTTTCATAAGCCTCATTACGGAGTTCATTCAGCTCATTGAGTTGGATCTTACGTAGGTCACCGGCTTTGTTGATATCAAAATTAGCCCACTTCAAGGCCCAGTAAGCCTTGTGCTCCAACTCAATGGGGAGGTGGCACGCTTTCCCGTACACGAGACGATATGGTGTACAACCAATCGGAGTCTTGCAAGCGGTTCGGAAAGCCCACAGAGCATCATCAAGTTTATCGGCCCATGAGGCACGATGCTCTCCCACGGTTCTTTCAAGAATTCGCTTTAATCCTCGGTTAGATATTTCAGCCTGGCCATTAGTTTGTGGGTGGTATGCGGTGGAAAGACGATGATTTACACCATACTTAGCCATGACTCTTGCAAATTGGTCATTGCAAAAATGAGTCCCGCGATCACTAATAATGGCACGAGGCACACCGAATCTAGCGAACAACGATTTCAAAAAGTTACAAACCACCCTTGCGTCATTAGTAGGTAGAGCTTTGGCTTCAACCCATTTGGAGACGTAGTCAACGGCTACAAGGATGTATTTGTTTCCTTTAGATGAAGGGGAATGGCCCCATAAAGTCGATACCCCAAACATCAAAGATTTCACATTCTTGAATGAAATTCTGAGGCATCTCGTCTTTATGTGTGATCTTGCCTTGTTTTTGGCAAGCATCACAACGTTTAACCATCTCGTGAGCATCACGATAAATGGTGGGCTAATAAAATCCCGAGTCAAACACTTTTTTGGCGGTGTAGTTGGGACCAAAGTGACCACCGGTGGGTCCTTTGTGGCAAGCGTCAAGGATTTCTAAAGCTGCCGGTCCGTCAACACATCAGCGAATAATCAAATCAGCACATTGTTTGAAGAGATACGGGTCATCCCAAAATTAAGTCTTAATGTCTTTGAAGAACTTTTTCTTTTGTTGGGATGTTAACCCATCAACGAGAATTCCACCCGCCAAGTAGTTTGCACTGTCCGCAAACCACGGGGTTTCATCAGAATTCGAGTTGATAGACATTAAGGTCTCCAGGGGAAAAGAATCATTGATTTCTTTGTTCGGATGATCCCCTTGGTAAGGATCCTCAAGTCTACTGAGATGATCCGCGGCTAGGTTTTCAGCTCCCTTCTTATCACGAATTTCGATTTTAAATTCTTGGAGTAGCAAAACCCAGCGAAGAAGTCTTGGTTTGGAATCTTGTTTAGTCAACAAGTACTTCAACGCAGAGTGATCGGTATACACGATCGTGGTGGAAAGGACAAGATAGGGGCGGAACTTTTCAAAAGCATAGACAACAGCTAAAAGCTCTTTTTCAGTTGTCGTGTAATGCAATTGAGCCCCCGTCATTGTCTTGCTAGCATAATGGATCGGTTGGAAGTGTTTGTTCACTCTTTGGCCCAGAACCGCTCCAATAGCAAAGTAACTAGCATCGCACATCAACTCAAAGGGAAGCTCCCAATTAGGGGTAACCAAGACAGGTGCCTTAGTAAGCTTATCCTTAAACAAGTTGAAGGCTTCAATACACTCGTTGGAAAAGATAAAAGGAGTATCTTTCTCCAAGAGGTGGGTCATCGGGCGAGCGATTTTAGAAAAATCATTGATGAAACGTCGGTAAAAGCCCGCATGACCGAGGAAACTTCTCACACCCTTCACGGTTGAAGGTGGAGGCAACTTAGAAATAACATCGACTTTAGCACGGTCCACTTCAAGACCGGCTTTGGAGATCTTGTGTCCTAGCACGATGCCCTCTTTTACCATGAAATGGCATTTTTCCCAATTAAGAACAAGGAGAGTGTCTTCACACCGCTTAAGCATACGTTCTAAATTGGCAAGGCAAGCAGAGAAAGAATCGCCATAAACCGAGAAATCATCCATGAATACTTCCATAGTGTCTTCCACCATGTCATGGAAGATAGCCATCATACACCTTTGGAACGTCCCAGGAGCATTACATAAACCAAAAGGCATGCGTTTGTAAGAAAATGTTTCGTAGGGACAAGTGAACGTGGTCTTTTCTTGATCCAAGAAAATGTTCCGTAGGGACAAGTGAACGTGGTCTTTTCCGAAGAAACCGTCTAAGAAGCAGTAATAGTCATTACCAGCTAGACGCTCGAGCATTTGATCCATGAAAGGAAGAGGAAAGTGATCTTTTCTCGTGGCATCATTGAGCTTGCGATAGTCGATACAAACTCTCCACCCAGTAACGAGACGAGTGGGAATCAACTCGTTGTTTTCATTGGGAACAACGGTTATTCCGCCCTTCTTGGGCACACAATGGACGGGACTTACACAGGGCGAATCTGAAATAGGGTAAATCAAGCCGGCATCAAGAAGTTTGATAACCTCTTGTTTGATGACGTCATGAATTCGAGGATTAACCCTTCTTTGGCTCTGGATTGCGGGTTTAAAGTCATCTTCCATGAGAATCTTGTAAGTACAAAAGTTCGGATCAATTCCGCGGATATCGGAAATTTTCCAAGCAATTGCCTTCTTATGATCCTTAAGCACGGCGATGAGGCGAGATTTTTCTTCTTCTTTTAAGTCCTTCGCGATGATGACGGGCGACTTCTTCTTATCTTCAAGGAACACGTACTCGAGATGGGGCGGCAACTCCTTAAGTTCTAAATCCGGAGGATTTTCGAGGGTAGGCGTTTTCAAAGTCGGAGCATCGATAGCAATAACCGTGGTAGAAGGTGGAGAAATATTGTCTTCTTTAAGAATGTTCTCAATGAGGCGAAGATCTTCATCCCAATCGATTGGAGAATCGGCATGTTCTAAGTTTACATCGCCCATGGTGGCTTCCAAATCTATCCAAAGGAATCACTTTCTCCAAATAGAGATAGTGATGAATCAATAGAGGAAACGGTCTCAACATTGGGAAGAGAGGTAGGAATACTTTTACAAGCATCTTTGAAGTGTTCTTCACAAGCCTCATCAAGAACGTCAATACAATTAACACTCTCGTATGAATACAGCTGTTTAGAAAGCTTTCCCATGTTGAAGACAATTTTATCATCACCCACTCTCATGATAAGCTCACCAGCTTCAACATCGATGAGAGTGCGACCGGTCCTCAAGAATGGACGACCCACAATTAATGGCACACGAGGGTCCATATCGTAGTCGATGATGACGAAATCGGCAGGAAAAGTGAATTTGTCGACTCCTACAAAGACGTCTTCGGCTATCCCCACTGGATAAGCAACCGTACGGTTAGCTAATTCCAAAGTCATTTTGGTGGGGACTAGCTCAGGGAGAGATAATTTCTTCCACACACTTAAAGGCATTAAGTTAATACTGGCACCTAGATCGTCTAGGGCCATGCAATTCTCTACTCCCAGGAAGTTGCAAGGGATTAAGAAACGACCCGGATCACCAAGCTTGGTTGGCAATTTCCTTAAGAGCATTGCAGAGCAATTCTCATTAAGTTGGGTGTTAGCAATATCAAGAAGCTTCTCCTTGTCGCTAAGAAGATCTTTAAACATTTTCGCGTATTTAGGCATGTGAGCGAGAGCCTCAGCGAAGGAGATGTTGAAATTCAATTGTTTAAACATTTTTAGAAAGTTCGAAACTTGAATATCATCCTTGCTTTTGAGCTTCTCTTTCCTCAACCTTGATGGATAAGGTATATCGGAAGAAGAGGAAGTCTTTGGGATCGAAGGATCACTCACATCCTTGGGTGGAGGAGTGGTAGAAGTAAGAGGTGGAGAAATTGGGGAAGTAGAAGGATGAGGAATAGGAGCAGGTGACTCGTTTTCCTTAGTCACAATGGTGTTACTCGGAAGTGTACCCGAAGAAGAGGATTGATTACCTTGGAAGAAATCAGCCATCATGTTCCTTAAGTCATTTGTTTGACTTGCCAAAGTGTTTCTCATATCAGCTCTCAGATCATATCCTTGTTTCACCATGTCTGCTTTCAAGTTGAGCACTTCCCGCTGGAGATTGTCCACGATCACATCGTTAGTCCTCATGTAGATTCCAATATCTTGAGGTAATGCGGTGGGTTGGTTGGGAGGAGCATTGTAGGCGGGTGGTTGATAAGTAGGTTGTTGGTAAACTTGGTTGTTTATTTGAGGTGGAATTGGTTGTTTGTGAGGTGGTATGTATGGTGCACGAGGTTGTTGTTGTTGTTGAGGAGGGCGATTGAGGTTTTGCTGTTGGTTTGGGTAGTTAGGAGGAAAACCGGGCGGTGAGAGAAAGTTGTTTGAGCGGTAGCTAAGCAAGTTGCGGTCACCTTGAGGACGAGCTTGATAAGCGGCCGGAGGATAGGTACCATATGCTGCATTCACATTCTCAGATGGATAGTCTTGGGTGGCGGTACAAGTGGTGTAAGAGTGAGGACCCCCGTATATCTCACATGGTTGGCTAACAGCATTGACTTAAGCGTCGTGAGCGTTTTTAGCGTTGATGCTGTTGGTATTGCTAGCGGTTTTGGCGGTAAGCGATTCAAGAAGCGTAGTAATTTTGTCAAATCGCTTATCGTTGTCACTAGTACTAGCACTAGCGGCATTGGTCCGCACACTCTTGGTTTGCACACGAGACTTATTCTCAATAATATACCAAGCGGAATTGGAAGTCTTAACCAAAATATTACCCCCCGAGGCACTATTTAGTGAATCTTGGTCATTCATGCTTAAACCATTATAAAAAGTATTAATTTGGTGCACTTTGGTAAAACCATGTTGTGGGCACTTTCTCAAGAGGTCTTTAAAACAGTCCCAAGATTCACTAAAAGACTCATCGTACTTTTGTTCAAAATTGATAATTTCATTCCGCAAAGCGGTAGTACGAGAGGGTGGGAAAAAGTAGTTTATAAACTTGGTCTCCAAATCCGTCCACGTCAGAATACTTTGTGGTGGTTCCTTTGCAAGCCAATGTCGGGCTTGTCCCTCTAGGGAGAAAGGAAAAATTTGCAAACGGATTACCTCTTGTGCAACACCATTGAATTTGACCGTATTCGTGAGTTGCAGGAATCCCTTGATGTGGTCATGTGGATCATCAATGGTACGCCCCAAGAATGGTTGAGCAGAGACCATCTGGATAAAGCCGGATTTGAGCTCAAAGTTGTTGGCTACAATCGCGGGTATGACAATTGGATCATTGTTGCCCTCCACATGTGCTTGTAACAGTTTAATCATAGGGCGATTGTCCGGTAAAGGTTCATTTTTGTTGTTATTATTGTTGTTGAGAGGTGGGTTGTTATTGTTATTGTTTTGAGGTGGATTTTTGTTGTTGTTTTATACACCGACCATGTTTAAGTCTTCGAGAGGCTCGGGCTCTTGATAAGACGTTGATCGTGTACGCATGCACCTGCAAAAGAACTAACAAAACAAGCAAGAAATATTTTTGGTTTTTATGGTTTTTTAATTTTTTTTATTTTAGAAAATTTTATATTTTTTAGGGTTTTTGAAAATTTTTATGAAAAATAACGTTCACGGTGAACGGATACCAAAATCCAAGTTCTCACAAAAAACTGTTAATCTTAACGAGAAGAGCCGGCAGCGGCGCCATTTGATACATTTTATTTTGCCAGTTGAAAGTTCGTTATTCTCGGTATCTCCTCGAATTGATTACGGTTCAAAGTGGAATGATTGTTCTTGGTGACAAATAGAAGGTTTGTTGGTTTGTTTATCTATTTTAAACTAATAGCAAATAAATGTAAGTGGCGTTGAGTAAATTAAAATCTTTGAAAGATTAAACTAAATTGACGAGCTAAAAATAAATGTTAGAAAACTTAAACACTATATTAGAAGAATACTTGAAAACTTAATGAAACTAACACTTGGAAACTTTGTAAAAACAAGAAACTAAAACCATCGGAATGTTGCAAAATTGAATTCCAATCGGAATATTTAAAAACTTCCCTAGTCGGAATGATGCTATCAGAATCTTTAAAGACAATGCCAATCAGAATGTTTAACAAAGCCCCCAATCGGAATAACTAAAAATGAGTCAGATCGGAATGTGGGGTAGTCACCTAATCGGAATGTCACAAAATACCCTCGTCAGAATCTTAAACCCTAATCCGATCTGATAGATCGGAATACTGGAGATAGTGCTAGTCGGAATGTCTCACAAAACCACCAATCGGAATGTCACATTTACAAGCCAAATCGGAAAATTCAAAACCCTTTTCCGATCTAATGATCGGAATAAAGGGGGGTGTGATCGGAATAACCCAATCGGAAAAGGGTTTATACCCTTTCCGATTTATATTGATTCGAAATATAAGCTAAGGCAATAAGCTAATATGATAAGCTAATCACCAAAACTAGCATGAATATAAAGTGAAAAGGACTAAATAAGCACTAATAACAACTTATCCAAACTTAAAATAATCAATCTTATAAAAATATAAAAAGATGAAATTTTTAAGAAAACTTTTAAAAAGTAAATAAGCTAAACTTACAAATAAGCCAATAAGCACAAAGATCTTAGAGCTTATTCGTAAGAAAAATTAAGTAAGCATAAAAAGATTAACATTTTAAGCACGAATTCATTAAGAACAACACGGATCAAATGAAATTCGTACCAAAATCAATCTAAAAATCAAAGAAAGGTAGAAAGAGATTAAAGATTAAAAGCTTGAATTTAAACTTGATTAATGAAAGAAACAATAAAAAGGTTTAATCTTGAAATATTAAAAGAAAGAATGATGAAAACTTAGTGAGAGAAAGTTGAGAACTTTCTCTCTCTAAAACTAGAGAAAAATGAAAAACTAAAAACTAACTAGTCCCCAAAATGGTGAAGTGAAGTCCTATTTATAGGCGTGTGCTTGTGGGCTTGTGAATGGGCTTTGTTTTTGGGCTTCTTTTCTTCTTTCTTCTTTAGTCTTTACGTTTCTTTAAATAAATGTTTCCGACTTTGGATTTTGAGAAGTGTCGGTGAATAATTCCAACTCGTCTTATAATCTTTTGTTTAATAGACTCGAGTTCTTCGACATATATGAATCTTCCATCTTTGGCTCTATTCTTCGATAAATCTTCAAATAGGCACAATGACTTCAAATCTTTTGCATCTCTTGGACAATAGACTTCGTCTTGAGTCTTTTTCTTCGATAAAACCCGTGCAATCCCATGTTTTCTTCAATATTCATCCGGTTGACTCTGAAAACACAATAAACACAAAAACCACGCATAATTCCAAACAAATGATATTAAATACGTGTTTTGGTCTTGTTTTAGCCAGAAATAAGTGGTAAAAGGATGGGTGTTTTCACACCTATCAATATTCATCGTGAAAAAGGTGAATTGATGATATGAAAGATCGTGGGAAGATAAGTCCCCGTGGTATGAGACCAATGAGATAATGTAAAGAGTTGGTCCGAGAGGCATATAAGTTAGACTACCCTAGGACTTCAAGGGCTGCATGGAATATGTTTCGTATATCAAACTTGATAAAATGTCTATCAAGTGAAAATCTGATTATTTCTTAATGAAGTTTGGGTCGGCAAAAAGTTGCATTCATCAAAAACCCGTGGACATCATGGAAGGAGAAAGTAAGTCAACTTAAGCATGATCGTATTCCCATAGTTATGTTTGATGAAACTCGCTTATTGTAATGAATTACGTTTGAGAGAAAAGACCGAATGTGGAGGAAATGCCCACATGTCTTTGACTCTATAAGAAGCGAGTAGTAAGATGAATTGATCTTTGAGGACAAAGATCCTCTTTAGGGGAAAATGTTGTGACAATCCGTCAACTTGAGGTCGTTATTTTATTCTCAAGTATTATTTATAATCATTATTTTATTATTAGTTTATGAACTCACTTACTTTTGGGAAGAAAATATGGTTTACGTCTTAAATTAGCATCGTCTACGTTTAAAACAGAGAGCTCTACGTTATGTGTTTACGTTTACATACTCCATTTTTGTGACAGTCTGACATTTTCTAATAATAAATTTATTCTCGTATATTATTTTAAAATTTAATTTATGTGGGTTCATGAAAACACATAATTACGGGAAGAAATTAGGGCTTACGTGCATAATTTAACGTCCTTTACGATTAAACCGGGAACCCTAGGTTTACGTATTTACGCTTTTGTGCTCTGTTTTTTATGAGACAATTTTTATTAGAATCGTTTTGTGTCGTAGATTCATAATTTATAAAAACATTTTTCGTAAATCGAGGAAACTAGAATCGAGGAGTACCCGTAAATTAATAGGGGATGAAACAAGTTTACACTTGTCCTACCCCCCACTATGGGCAGACACAACAAAGTGGTGACACCCTTTGGTGTCAAAATCTTAGCAAGTATTGACACATGTCACACAACTTGACCAAATCACTTAAACCAAGCTTCTCACACACACATTCATTTCTTTATGTGTAAACTAGAAAATTTTCTCCATCGCTCTTTCTCTCCCTATGGTGGTCGTCCAACATCATCACCAATTCACCATCTTCATCAATTTTCAACTTACAACTTAATCCATATTCAATCTATGTTGAAAACCACTTAAAAGGAGCATGTTTGGAGGTTGTTATTACTTGTGAAAAGAAGTTTTCCTGGAGTCCTATGGCTGATTTTCAAGAAGAAGTTCATATATTTGAAGATCATCAAAAGTTGTCTTGAAAGGTTAAAGATTTGGGTACAAAGATCAAACTTGTTCATCCAAAATCTCAACCTTTTCATTACTTTGGTTGGTATAGAGATTGTTTCCTTCTATCATCCTACTATTTGTTGGGAATAAATTAAGGCCAGATCACTTGAGCGCTGACAAGAACAAAACAAGCGTTGACAGGAACAAAGCAAGCGCTGACAGCTCAAGCGTTGACAAGTTAAAGTCAAGCGTTGACACATTGAAGACAAGCACTGATGGAAGATATAATCTACACGTTTATTATATTCTAGAATACTTCTAGTAAGGATAGAAACGACAATGTATTTTCTATGTTTATCTTTACCTAGAATAGTTGATACGTAGCTTATTGTACAAGGCTTCTTAGTCTATAAAAGAAGGCCTTTAGGTTGATGTTCAACATCAAGTTTTATATAAGTTTTCATTCGTAAACATCTTTCATTGTAAGCAAGTTCAACATTCATAATCAAAGTGAAAGTTTTGTTTACATCTTGTGTTCTTGTTTAAGTGTTAAATTCCGCATAACACTTAGATTCACAAAGCATATAACAAAGGTTTCTCTACGTGCTATACTTGATCTAATCTCGTATACACAAAGCTAATCGATCTAAGTTTGGGATCAACAAGTGGTATCAGAGCTTGTTGAGGAACTTTTGATCTTTGAAGAACACCAGAACGATACACGAACACCAAAACCCTAATTTTCTCAGAAACCCTAAAAACACCAAAACCCTAACAACATCATGTCTGAAGCAATAACCACCTCCTCTTCACCCTTACCAAACATCAGGATTCCCATGCTTGATGCAACCAACTTTGACTTATGGAAGTTCAACTTTGAACAATATCTGGGGATCTATGACTACACACTCTGGGAGATTATTGAATATGGAAACTCATTCAATAAGGCTCAAAAGATTCTTGATGCCATTACTCAAAGATCAGTTGTTGAAGGATGCCCTGATGAAGATAAGAAAGAAAAACCTGGAGATGGTAGAGTTGTAGGTGCTGAAGATATTGCAAAGAAAAGGGTTGACATGAAAGCCCTAAATATTCTGAAAGTCTCTTTGGGACAAGAAAACCAGCACAAATATAGAGGCTATGAATCTGCTAAAGATCTTTGGGAAGCACTTGAAGTTGCATATGGTGGTAATGCAGACACTAAGGAAGAAAAGAAAAACCAACTTCTGCATGACTATGCTGTCTTCAAAGCTCAACCCAATGAAAAACTGAGTAGTGTGAGAAGCAGATTGCTTGACATCACAAGCAAATTGTCCTTCATGGGGACACAAGTTGGTGATGTTGACACCAATGCTACCTTTCTTAAAAGTCTTGGTGAGGCATGGAAGATTGAGGCAAGATCTATTCTTGCCAATAATACTTACAAGAGCTCCTCGTTTGATGACATCTACAACAAACTAAGACTATTGGAAGATGAAACTCTTTCAGCACATGGAAGCAAACCTAGCACCAGCAACATGGCCTTCTTCTCTCATAGTGAAGGTCAATTCAATCAGAAGGACTCTTTTATGCATCCAGTTACTGGATCATCATTTGTCAGCGCTGGAACAAGTCCTGTCAACGTCTCCTTTTCAGACGCTGACACATTCATGAATGACTCCCCAAGAGTTAAACCTGCTGGTTTGGATTTGGATACTGTGTGTGCTTACATTGCTTCTTTGCCCAATGGTTCAATGATTACATATGAGGACCTTGAGCAGATAAGTGATGAGCACTTGGAAGAGATGGACATCAAGTGGAACATGGCTCTTGCTAGTATAAGAGCAAATAGGTGGAATAGAAGGTTCAAGAAGAAGATGACCTTCAATGCTAAAGACACGGCTGGATTTGATAAATCCAAAGTTGAATGCTACAACTGTCATCGTATGGGGCACTTCATGAGGGAATGCAGATCTCCTAGAAGATCTGATGCTGGTAAACCTTCAAGTCAGATTGTTAAAGCTCAGGATTCCAAAGCTATGGTTGCAGTTCAAGGAATTGATGGCATAGGATGGGATTGGAGCTATCTGGCTAAGAATGCTGAAGAGGATAAAGCTTTGGTTGCTGATATTGAAGAAGAAGAGCATGTTGAATATGCTGTCATGGCACACTCCTCCTCTTCATCTGACAATGAGGTATATGATGATGCTTTTTGTAGCAAAGGTTGTAGGTTAAACACTAATAGACTTAACAAAGAGGTGTTAAAACTAAAAGATGATATGAGCACTGAAAGGTGTAAATTGTCCAATTACCAACTAGCTCTTACTGAAACTGAGAAAACCGTTTCTGAATACAAGAAAATGGAATTTGATTTAAAAGATAAGATAAATATCTTAAAACATGAGCTAGAAGGTAGTATGGATATTAGAAACATCATGACAAAGGTCAATAGAGACCTAGAGGCTAAGTTAGATGAGGCCATTAAGAATAAAGATAATGTTGACCTCAAGATTCAAAGATTTGATAGAGCCACCCAAACCCTAGGAGAATGTGTAGCTAAGCAAAGGGATCCTAAGGACATGACTGGGATTGGGATGAATGATTACTCTCTGGTTCCACCACCAGCTGGTGATTTCTATGGTGTCCCTAGAAAGGACTTATCTTGGACTGGGATACCAGAATGCCAAGAAGAGGAATTCATTCCTCCACCAAGAGTTGTCACTCCAGTGGAAGAGTATCAACAAAAATTGACTGACCTAAATGAGTGGAAGAAAGCTAACCCTACTTTGTTTGTTAAGGGAGGTTTGCTATGTGAAAGTCCCAATGAATCACCACCCATTAAGGTTACTCATCCAATCACTGGTAAAGTTGTTGACCTAGGCTCAAACACTGTTAGAAGACCTACCATTAAATATGCAGAGATGTATAGGAATAATAGGTCACCCAAGAGCCAAGTCAGCAATCATGGAACAGGTTTCTTCTCTACTAGACCTAAGGTTGTGTCTAAGAAAGCATGTTACACTTGTGGTAGCTTTTCACATTTGGCATACAAGTGTGTCAACGCTCCCAAAGCCAGCGCTGATAGGAACAATTTCAACGCTGACAGGAAGAAAGTCAACGTTGTTAGGAAGTCAAACGTTGTCAGACCCAAACCTTGTGTGCAGCAAAGTCCACAAGTGATTAGACCTGCCACATTCTTCTCTAGAAGGTCTAACACTCATGGACAAAGACCTTTTCAAAAGACAAACACCTGGTCAAATAGGCAATGGGTTCCTGTAGCAAACCCTAGGTTCAACGCTGACAAGGGTAATTTCAGCGTTGACATGACAAAATCCAACGCTGACAGAAACGTGACCAGACCTAAATATTTGCAGCCACAAGGTAAGAGGTCTAAAGCTTCTTCAAGCTTAACATGGAGACCCAAGAAAGATCAAAACCCTAATGATAATGGGATTTCAATAACTTGCAATAGATTTAATTACATTTCAAAGGTCATTACAAAACCTATTGGGGTTAACTGGGTATTTCATCCTAAAAAGGATGAGAATGAGGTTGTTGTGAGAACTAAGTCTGTTCTTATTTAACAACCAGATGAATCTAAGTCTTCTGAGACTTGGGTTCCCAAAGAAAACTAATTTGTTTTCTTTATGTGCAGGGCATTCAAAGACAGATCAATGATTATGGATATTGGGATAGTGGATGCTCAAGGCACATGACAAGAAAGGAAGACTATCTGACGAACTTCACTCCTATTAAAGATGGTGATAAGGTATACTTTGGAGGGGGCTATGGCACCATTACAGGCAAAGGAACCCTTCTCACCAATAATCTGCGTTTTGAAAACGTCTTCCTGGTAAAAGAACTGGATTATAATCTGTTTAGTGTATCACAAGTTTGTGATAACAAAAATAAGGTTCTTTTCACTGATACTGAGTGTTTGGTGTTAAGCAAGGATTTTAAGATCCCTGATGAGAAGTATATTGAGTATAGAACACCTAGGCATAAGGACATATATAATGTGAATTTAAATGGGATTAAAGTGAATACAAATATGTCTTGTTTTTATGCTAAGGCCTCAGTAGATGAAAGTAATTTGTGGCACAGGAGACTAGGGTACATAAATTTTAAAAATATAAATAGACTTGTGAGGCTTGGTTTAGTTGATGGTTTGCCTGAGAAGGCCTTCCACAATGACCACTCTTGTGTTGCATGTCTTAAAGGCAAGCAGCACAAGGTCTCATTCAAGTCCAAGCAGGTGCATACTAGTTCCAGACCTCTTCATATGCTTCACATGGACCTCTTTGGTCCAACAAATATAGAAAGTTTGAATGGTAAGTCATATTGTTTTGTTGTCACATATGACTTTTCTAGGTTTACTTGGACATTCTTTCTAGCTATGAAGAGTGACACAGCTGATGTTCTTATTGATTTTATCACTCAGATTGAGAAAAGGTCTGGAAATGAGGTTAAAATGCTTAGGAGTGATAATGGTGGAGAATTTAGGAACAAGAAGCTAGATGATTTTTGTGCCAAAGGAATTACTAGGCAATTCAGTATTGCTAGAACCCCACAACAAAATGGGGTTGCTGAAAGGAAAAATAGAACCCTAATTGAAGCAGCCAGAACAATGTTGGCTGATGCTCACTTTCCTATAGCCTTTTGGGCTGAGGCTGTTAATACAACATTTCTTTGTGCAAAATAGAGCATTGGTTAACAAAATTCAGAACAAAACACCTTATGAGTTACTTTGGGGAAGAAAACCTAATATTGGTTTTCTCAGACCTTTTGGTTGTCATGTAGTAGTTTTAGATACTAGTGATGCCTTAGGGAAATTTAGTGCAAAAGGTGATGAAGGTTACTTCATGGGGTATTCAGTCCAGAGCAAGGGTTATAGGGTTTATCTTAAGGAGGACAAACGTATAGTTGAGAGAGTACATGTTAGGTTCTTGGAGAATAAACCTAGTGATCCTGAAAGTGGTCCTAATTGGTTGTTTGATTTGGAACCCTTATCTAGAACTTTAAATTATTTGCCTGTCACTAATCCAGACATTGTGAAGGTAACTTCAAATGTTGTGGAGGAACAAGTTGTTAATGTTTCAGGTACACAGGTTCATGAGAAGGTTGGATCACAAGCAGAAAAGGCATCTCCTACATTTGAATATGTCACAATTCCCATTTGGACAGATGCTTTTGCTGCTGCTGCTGCTGCTGGACAAGATAATGGTGGTCTCCAAATACCATCAGATACAAACATGCATGGTTCTTCAGGCGCTAACAAAGGCAAATCTAGCGTTGACAAGACCAATTCAGACGTTGATGGCTCAGACGTTGACAACAACATTTCAAGCGTTGTTAGCCCAGACGCTGACAACCAAGGTTCAGACATTGACAACACCTTTGCACATCTTTTCTCTTCCACTTTTGAACAACGTGAACCTTCCAATGTTCATGAAGAGATTCCTGTTGATCAAAGAGAGTCTAATGAAGAAGATATTGGCAATATGGAGCGTGAGGTTGAGGACACCAGACTTTTTGAAGGAGGGGTTCTCACCTCCACAATGAAGAATCACCCCACATCTCAGATCATTGGTGATATTATGACTCCAGTTCAGACAAGAAGATCTCATCAAGGTCTTGGTGGGTTTATTGCCAATATACACAAGAAGGTTGAAACCCCTCTTGTGCAAGCATGTTTGTTTGCATGTTTTCTGTCACAAGAAGAACCCAAGAAAATATTTGATGCTCTCAAAGAACCAAGTTGGGTGGAAGCAATGCAGGATGAGCTTCACCAATTTGCAATTCAGGATGTTTGGGAGCTGGTTGATTGTCCTAGATATGTCAGACCTATAGGGACAAGATGGGTTCTAAGGAACAAAAGAGATGAAAGAGGAATTGTGGTCAGAAACAAGGCAAGGTTAGTGGCTCAAGGTTATACACAAGAGGAGGGGATAGACTATAAGGAGGTCTTTGCACCAGTTGCAAGGATTGAAGCTATTAGGATTTTTCTAGCCTATGCTTCCTGCATGGGCTTCACAGTCTATCAAATGGATGTCAAGAGTGCTTTCTTGTATGGCACCATTGCTGAGGAAGTATATGTAATGCAACCTCCTGGTTTTGAGGATCCAGAGCATCCAGATAAAGTGTATAGAGTCAAAAAGGCTATGTATGGCCTTCATCAAGCCCCTAGAGCATGGTATGGTACTTTGTCTACCTATTTGGTGAACAATGGATTCAAGAGGGGTACCATAGATCAGACACAATTTACAAAGAAGAAAGGCAAAGATGTGTTGCTTGTGCAGGTCTATGTTGATGATATCATTTTTGGGTCTACTGATCCAAAGATGAGTGAGGATTTCTCCAAGCTTATGACAGACAAATTCAAGATGAGTGTTATGGGGGAGATGAACTTCTTTCTTGGTTTACAAGTTCAGCAGAAAGAGGATGGTATCTTCATCTCCCAGGACAAATATGTTGCTGAAATCTTGAAGAAGTTTGGCTTTTCTCCACATGAAAAGAGGGCTACTACTCCTATGGATAGAGAACACCCTTGGGGAAAGATTGGAGATGGGAAAGATGTTGATGTCAGGCATTATAGATCCATGATTGGATCCTTGATGTATCTTACTGCTTCCAGACCTGATATCATGTTTGCTGTGTGTGCTTGTGCACGCCATCAAGTGACTCCCAAAGAATGTCACCTTTATGCTGTGAAGAGGATCTTTAGGTACCTAAGATGTTACCCTAGTCTTGGTTTGTGGTACCCAAAGGATTCACCATTAGAGCTGATTGCATATTCAGATAGTGATTATGGAGGTGATAAGTTTGATAGGAAATCCACAACTGGTGGATGTCAGTTTCTTGGGAGCAGGTTAATATCTTGGCAATGCAAGAAACAAACAGTGGTGGCTAATTCTACAACTGAAGCAGAGTATGTGGCTGCAGCAGCATGTTGTGGTCAAGTGTTGTGGATTCAGAACCAGCTGTTGGATTATGGGTATACTTTCATGCATACTAAGATATTTGTTGACAATAATAGTACTTTTTGCATCATTAAGAATCCTGTACATCATTCTAAAACTAAACACATAGAAATTAGACACCATTTTATAAGAGATTGCTTTGAGAAAGGTTTAATACAACCAGATAGGGTTGACACTGAGGAAAATGTGTCAGATTTATTAACTAAACCTTTTGATGCTGGAAGATTTCAATACTTGGTAACAAGTATTGGAATGGTTAATCTCACTTAATATGTGTTTTGGATTCTTTTTGTATAAGTATGTACAGGATGATGCATGATTATTATTGGTCTTATTGATGATTTAGATTTTCCACTATATTTTTATAACACTGACAAAGGTTGCTTGAACACTGATAAGTGTTTTTGCAACGTTGTCAGCAATATAATTGTCTAACACTGACAAAGCTTCCTTCAACGCTGTCATGTGTTATCGGGGCGTTGTCAGCAACAATGTTAGTTTTGTGGTTTTCAATCTAAATGTGCAGATGGTGTTAGCAGTATACCATTGGATACAGAGTTGCTTATGGATTAATGGAGAAGCATTTGGACAAGTTTTTATTTATGGATGATGGTTGGAATGTTTCATTCCTATCTTGACATAAAAAAATTTATGTTCATGCATGATTTTAGCAAACTTTTTGTATCATCATTTAAGGGGAGGTTTTAGGAACCTTTCGGATGTTTGGGTATCCATATGATACTCTTATCACAATTCTAGATTGTGTCCACAGGTGAGTATGGGTTAGTTTTACTAAACCATGAGGCACTGTAGCATGCATAGTATATCAACTTTGCATGCTGCCAAGACATTTTTGGCCTAGAATTGGTTGTGGTCTGTTGGGAGACTTGGGAATGATTTTGATATGGGATTTACCTGGGAGTAACAAGGATTTAATAAGGTAACTTTGTTGTTAAGAATTTTGGTTAGCAAGGGACACTAGAGGACTGTTATGTCTATCTTGCTTATGCAAGTGTGCATAACTGGACAGTGCTTGCCGCCCTATAATTATTATCCGCTTTTGGTTATCTTCTCTAGGATAAATTACTTGTTAAGGTCATTTTTCACTTTTTAAAACAATTTTATTTTTGGACGCTGACAAGATTTTTCCAAGCGTTGTTGTGACCAAATTGGACGCTGACATGGCTTTAGGCGAACGTTGACAAGATTATAGCCGTTGGGCGTTGATAGGTTATTTTTGACCGTTGACACTCAATGGGACCTACCCAGTTGTTACTTTTTGACATATTTTCAAGCCGTAATTTTAGGAGTTGTTACTTTCATTAAATGCATGAGATAACTTATAACTTTTTCAATATTTTCATGATTCGTTTTTGAAAATCTTTGCCTATTTTTGGGCCAATCACATGCATTCTTTCTCTCTTATAAATTTGGCTCCTATTTTAAACAGGGTATCTATAATTCTTGTCTAACACTTTTCTCTTATCAACTTCATCTTCTACACTTCAAATTACCAGCTTTCATCAATGGAACCAAAGTTTAACTCATCAGAATTGGAATTGGGATTCAAGTCTCAACACAACATGATTGCTTATCTTGTTGCTGATAATGATTTGTTTTCTCAATACACACAAATGGTGGCGTATTTGAACGCATCCCCGCTAAGGTATGCTCTTTCTCATGCACCACTCATTCCAGTCACACACATTAAGCAGTTTTGGAACACTGTTAGTTCCTCAACAGTTAATGGAGTGACCACATTGACTTCTATTGTTCATGGGAGGTCTTGGGTGGTTACTGAGGCCTTGGTACGCCAAGCCTTGCATCTTGATGATGCTGATGGTGTAGCCATCCTTCCCATAAATGAAATAGAACAAGGGCTTAGGGCTTTGGGATATCCTTTTCCTGATGAAGGTACTCTTAATAAGTATCATAAGCAGGAATTTCCCCCAGCCTGGAAGTACCTCATTCACATCCTCCTTCAATGTTTGAGTCCCAAATGTACTGCACACAATGAGATCAATAGATCCATTGCAAGTGCTATTGTGTGCATTGCAACAGGGCAAAAATATAACTATTCTAAAATGATTTTTGAAGGGATGTGTAAAAACAAGGGGACAAAAATGACTTTAGCTTATCCCCGTTTTCTGAAAATGATTTTTGATGATCAAGGTTATTGCTCAAGGGATCACAATGATTTTTATAAAATCCCTAAGCAAAAGAAAGCTATTTTTACGAAGATGAATTCACCACCCCATAGAGACTTACCTTTAACCCCTGCCATGCTTGCTGTTATTGCAGCAGCACAACCCCAACCAGACCCCCAACCTCAAATTAACCCTCAACCACAACTTGAACCCATTCCTGAACCTTTACCTTCACCTGAACAAATGTAAATTGACCAAGAACCCTTTGACGCTGACACATCAAATGTTGGCGTTGATGTGCCTATTTCCAACGCTGACACACAACCTTCACAATCCCAAACACCCCTTAACCAACCCACATCTATCCATTCTTCCACACCACCTGAATATAGGTTGATGAAACGCCAAAGGACTACTGGAGTGTTCTCCTCTGGTGGTCCTAGCCATGAAGCAGAGAGAACCACCACCACAAGTGTGGCTGGTGACCTGGATGAGGCTGGGACTATTGGTTTTGGCTTAGATGCTGGCCAAGGCAGTCCCACCATAATTAAGTCCTCATCCTTGCCAATGAACCTGACTTGGGAGGTCAAATCCCCATTTCAGAAGAGGGCAGACTGGAACCAATGACTCTTTTGGAATTGACGGCAGTCTGCATTAGCTTGCAAAAGCAAAATGCAGACTTAGTACAAATTGTCAGCTCACAAGGCCTTGAACTCACGCAATTGAGGGAGAGGATTGTTGTTTTGGAAAGTGATCATGCTAGGAGGGGTATGGAGGAGTCTTCCAAAGGGGAGGAAGATCAAAGAAATCTGAGTGATAAGGGCAGTCAAGATGGTCAATCAATGGATGTTGCTGAAGCCCTTACAACTTTGAAGGAACAAACAGGTTTTGATACGTCCTTAATCTCTCCAACCAATCTAAATTTATCATTTACAGCTATGTTGAGAGAGGTTACACAAGGCACTGAGGGAAAATATTTGAGCGTTGACAAGACAAATTTGGACGCTGATAGAAGTATTTTGGGCGCTGATAGGATAAATTTGGACGTTGACAGACCTGCACATGAAGGTGATGTATTCCAGTCATCATCTATCATCAAGGAAGTTTCTACTCAGGTATTACCATCTACCTTACCAACCATTGCACCATCAGATAAGGGTAAGGGTAAATTGGTAGAAGAAATTGTTCCAAAGGATGCAACCCAAGTTGAATTTGATAGAAGATTGGCTGAACAAATGATGGAACAAGGTGAAAAGGAAAAGTCACCATTTGTTGTGACTTCTGAGGAAGAAAGTGATGGAGCTAGCTCAGACTCAAGTGTGATGATTATAGAACCAGAAAGGCTTGAGTATGGTGATGAGCTTGCTAGGGAAAAGTTGAGAGACTTAAAATTGCAGGTTGACTTTGACATGCCAGAGGTGGTTCAAATGTACAATTCTTGGGAAGAAAGCTGCATGGATAATCCAGACTTGACCATTTCAGATCAAATATGGGGTTTGGAGCTTCTTCTTAGAGTTCAGAAGGATTGTAAGGTGATTTTGAATCACAAGGCAAGCAATATTCTCTCAGAATTGAAAAGGGATAGAAGGGAGCTCTACTTTATGTTGCTCAGATGTCATGGAGTAGGATGGACACATCAGAAGTTGAAGGCTTTGACATTTGATGAGTTGGAACATAGGGCTTATCCTATTTGGGTGAGAGTGCAGGAAGCAAACACTCTCAGACTCCTTTCAGATGAAAGAAAGGAGCAACTTGCAGAAGAAATGGAAATCAAGAAAGCTATGATAGTTCCCATGCCAGTGAAGAAGGGATTTAAACTTGAGTTTCCAAAAGATATGGATCCACTATATCCAAGTGAAGCAGCTATCAGAAAGAGCCTCAAGCTCTCCCCATTAGAAGCTTCAGATATGGTGCAAGTGTTACCATTAGATTCCAGGAATCCAATTGTGAGTTATGATGAGGATGAATGTGGATTCTGGAAGATTGGAAGATTTGGCAAGGAGGTACACACTTTTACCACTCTCATATCTTTATTTGCAAGTTGTGATAGAGAAGACTTGGTGGACCTTTGGAGGTTACTGGAGACCAAGTATGAGGCTGAAGCACCAACTTCAGCTAATGGAATAAAACTTTGGACCACATTCAAAAGAATGTGTGGGACAAAAGAGGAAGATCCTGAAATATGGAAGGATCTTGAAGATGACCTCAGTGGTCTTCAATGGAGGTTATATTCAGCTACTGGTGTATACCATTTGAGTTCTACAAAGTTTGCTGAGTATCTACTTGTGGATGCTCAGTATTTCATATCCAAGGCTGTTTTAGAAAAGATGAAGGACACTCAGCTGGAGATAGATTATTCAAGTGACGTGGCAAAGGATTTGATCAGATTTATTCATTACCAATATGAGAAGATTTGTCAGACTCCTCCAAGTTCTTAATGCTTATTCAGAAACTTGATCATAAGAGTGGATATCAAGTTTAGGGGAGGATTGTTGGGAATAAATTAAGGCCAGATCACTTGAGCGCTGACAAGAACAAAACAAGCGTTGACAGGAACAAAGCAAGCGCTGACAGCTCAAGCGTTGACAAGTTAAATTTAAGTGTTGACACATTGAAGACAAGCACTGATGGAAGATATAATCTACACGTTTATTATATTCTAGAATACTTCTAGTAAGGATAGAAACGACAATGTATTTTCTATGTTTATCTTTACCTAGAATAGTTGATACGTAGCTTATTGTACAAGGCTTCTTATTCTATAAAAGAAGGCCTTTTGGTTAATGTTCAACATCAAGTTTTATATAAGTTTTCATTCGTAAACATCTTTCATTGTAAGCAAGTTCAACATTCATAATCAAAGTTAAAGTTTTGTTTACATCTTGTGTTCTTGTTTAAGTGTTAAATTCCGCATAACACTTAGATTCACAAAGCATATAACAAAGGTTTCTCTACGTGCTATACTTGATCTAATCTCGTATACACAAAGCTAATCGATCTAAGTTTGGTATCAACACTATTTTTGTAATTGTACTTATCTATTTTCTTAAAAATGTATATGTATGATGATGATAAATGATGATCAATATATTGCATGGGGATTTTGTGTCACTAGATTATGGTAAAAAGGCTAAAACTACAAGTAAAAGTTGATAAAATCATATCTAGTTATGTAGACTGTAATAAACAATAACTTTCAATATTTTTACTTGATCAAATGGATTATATTATTTGATATAATGATAGATAAATAATTTTTCCTAAGTGGTGAATTGGCCACAAAATGTAATGTTAAAAATGAGCAAGATATGGCCAAAACACTTTTGAGGTACTAATCTGACTGATCTGTTTTGGACGAATTAAAACTAATATTTAGTGGTTGTTTGAGAAGGAGCCATAGAAGATTTATTTGTAGAAAACATCATGTAGTTTGTAAAGTAAAAATTTGGGGTTCCAACTCCTTGTAGAACTCAAGATATGGTAAAAATGGTGAACATGAGATTTTACATCAGATTTCATTATAAAGTATATAATATTAAAATGCCACTTGAAGTGAAATACTATATAAAATAAGTATATAAAAGTAAATAAATGTAAGTAACAACTATAGAATATGTTTATATGCTATAATAAGTAAATATTACATTTTATAAAAATAAAACTCAAATGGTTTTCTAAACTATAAACTATATATAAATTTTACGTCTTTTCAGCTAAAACCGAAAGGATGGCGTTTTCGCCAAATAAAACTTAGATGGTCGGACCCGTATAATATAACATTTTTATAGAACATATACTGATATGTAAACACATTTTACAAGTAAAAATCGAAAAAACCGGGCCTTGTAACTTATGGACCATAATGGGCTAAATTAGCCATATTGGACCACTAGGCCCAACTAGTTTGGCTTAACACTATTTGACTTACTCATAGGCGTAACCTACTTGGGCCCAACATATGAGTATATGCCTGGTCTTAAATGAATAAATGGACTAATATAATGTATTGGAATCTTAATGGGCTTATTGGGCCTTAACATATACATGGGCTAAAACTAGTATAACTAGACTAAGTTAACCAATACTTAACAACTAATAATGTTGTATAAGAAAATAAAACCCCACTTGATCATCATGATTATGACATCATTACATATACATAACAACTTTTTATAAATATTATTCGACATAGTCTAAGATCGAGTATTATTTGTTTAGGTTTCCCGTGATCGAGGCACGTACCGTACATCCTAATTGCCGATAACCCGCCTTTCCCAATCAACGTGAGTTCATAGCCTCGCACTCTTTTAAATGCTTTATGAAATGTTTTATAAACCCGCGAGGGAGATAACATGCTAGTCCTAATAAAAATAGAACACAAGTGGTCCCGATTGTATGCTTATTGATATGGATCTGATTGATTTGATGACCCAATGAATGATTGAAATGGATTATTATTAGTTAGATTATGTCACTGTAAGTCCCCTTAGCATGAATTGTGAACTACCGGGAGTTGGTAGACGCTTATGCATATAATAGTACTATTTGGGGAAAATCACCCCAGTTCGCGCCTTGACGGTTGATCCCCGTCGTGCCACATTGATTGGTAAGCGAATTTATGTATGAGAGGGATATATTTAGCGTGATTTTTGTGACGACGCGCTATTTTAAATGTGCAAATGAGTTCCGGGCTAGCTACCTGATATATATTATAGAAAGGTAACAATGTCATGCGGCTTATAATAATTCGATAATAATAAAGATAATGGTAACACCGAGGCTGCGGTCATAGGAATAGTGTACGATATATGATTTGAATTATAATACATTGCATGACTAGCAATATGGGGTCTTACTTATTATTATACCTGTGTTCTGGTTTTACATAACTGTTTTATATAACAGTTTTATTATACTATAAACAACATTATAAAACGTATTGAATAGTGCTGCTACGACAATGATTCGTATAAAACGCTTTTGGCCTAAGTTATGATTTACGACAATGATTCGTATAAAACGCTTTTGGCCTAAGTTATGATTTACGACAATGATTCGTATAAAATATTTTTTGGCCTATGTTATGGTCTATGACAAAGAATTGTACAAAATATTTTCGGTAATGATTATATGCCGGTACTATGTTAATAGTTTTATAAAACTCTATGGACTCGCTCAGCGTTTCGCTGACTTTTAACTTGTTTTATCTCAGGTACTTGAAGGTAATTCTCGGTAAGATGACAAGAGTTTATGGTCCGCATTTAAATAAAAATTTCCATTCAAATGTTTTGTAAATTTGTAAGATATACTTTGACCTGAGGACCTATGTAATTTGATATTTATGAATGGCAAATGCTTTGTTATTAAACGACGTGATTTTTAAGCGTTGTCTATGATTTAAGTATTGTGTTATCCCGTAACACCAACGACTCTTTCGCTGATTCGAAATGTGAATATTTGGGGGTGTTACATGTACCCTATTTTATGTAGCATTAGTGAGATCGAAGTAGGACTTTCATTCTTTCGTCTTCTTTGTTCACTGGACATAAGATTTCTCGTCCCTTTAGTATGGACATTATTTCCTTATTAGGTGTTCCCGTTTGTAGCCAACTGTTTTCCCAGTATTGTTTTATATGTTTGATTAGTTATGTTAATTAAGATCCTAAGCCATATACATGTATGACCAGTGTCACCTAGTTATGGAGGTACCATAACCATAGCACTGGAGGCACCAGTGTTATGACTTCCCCACGGCGAAGTGATTGCTCGTGGCGTCCATTTACAGTTTTCGCCATTATATTATATTATCATGTGGGGCGTATGGGTGCATCCTAGTGACATGTTTACCAGTAATACCAGAGTGAATGCGATGTGTGCCTTGCATCCTTCACTAGGAGTTGATCCCTCCTACCTAGACTATTTAATTAGAGGCAACCCCTCTAATTGCATGACGAGGTGTCCCCTCCAAGTATTCATGCACGGTGGAACCTCATAACCTATATGGGCTATTGGCTAATTAATACAGAGTTTACATAGAAACATAAGTCTTTTCAAACTATAAAACCAGTTTTACGAACATGATTCCAGGTTACTTAGGACTTATACTTTTCCGCTGCTATTAGTCTTTATGCTTACGTTATTCCGAGCTATACTTGTATATCCGTGCACTGAGCGTTATGCTCAGCTGTTTTCCTTTCATGTTCCCAAACGGCAGGTACTCAAAGTCGCTCACAGACTTTAAGCGTACGTACATATGGATTAGAAGCTATCTAGCCATCTCTACTTTATGCATTTCATCATACATTTTTCTACTTATTTCTTTGGACATTGTTTAGTTCTTTTCCTTTACAGTACTTATGTTTGTGTGTGATGAGCTTATACTTGGGGTACCGATGTTTGTTTTCGGTATTTCCTTTCATGGTCATTTATTGTTTTTAAGACATTTACCTTGTATGCTTTGATGACACGCCATAATCACGCGCGACATTCAATTTACCAAAATGAGGTGTTACAGTTATGGTATCATAGTCAAGGCTTCGACTTGTAGGCTCTCAAAACTCGACATGTAATTAGTAGGTAGTCACTATGGTCTTCCTAGAACTAACAGTCGGTTTTCATGCATTCATTATTTTCGTTGTTACTTCATGCATTCATATCATGTCGCAGGTTTATTACTAAGTAATGGTTGGTACATGACTGTCCCTATTTAGTGGCATGTGCTTTTATTGAAACTTTAACTTTGGGACCGACCCATAGGCGTACCCTCGATATGTCTTTTGTTTTGGGTGAACTGACCACAGGCGTGTACCCTCGCGCATATAAAAGTTTTATAAATTGCATCATGCATTCATACACTGTTTTCATGCATAAAATTTTTCTCATGATTTATTGCCATAAATTTTTTTCATGTATATATATGTTATGTTTTATCAGTTTAATCATGCATTTTGTTTTATATTGTTAGATGGTTCTCAAACGCGAGCAGGAACAACTCAATGCAGTAATTCAAGCTGCGATGCTGGCCATGCTTCCTCAGCTGAGGAATGAAATTATGGCCGAGGTGCAAGCTGCCAACAATCAGCATCAACACCAGCATCCTAATCCTCCTCCTCCTCCAACAACATTGGTCACATGGCTGGAGAGATTCAACAAGCAACGTCCTCGATCCTTCGAGAGAACTGACAGCCCCAGTGAGGCTGAAAGCTGGTTAGCTCATATCGATGGTGACGTGTTGGGATGGTGGAAGGCAGTGAAGTAGTCTGATGGAGGTGACAATTGGGTGGCTGGCTTGACTTGGGCTCAGTTTAGGGAGTTAGTGATGGGACAATTATTCCCCAAGGATGAGCAAGACAAGCTGAAGAGGGAGTACCATGGGATCAGGCAGAGAGCTGGGGAGAACAACAATGAGTTCATTCAACTCTTTCTTCATTTAGCTGGTTTTCTTGGCGCAACAGCAGGTACTGTCGAAGAGTAAGCATACCACTTTCATTGGGCTCTTCGTACATAGGTCGCCAATAACTTGGTGTGTGCTACCTTCAACACGGTGGCACAAGTAGCCGATGCAACACGTAAGCTAGAGATGCTGCATGAGAGAGAGGAATTCGGCGAAGTATAGAGACCCGAGAAGAGGTATTTGTTCGTCACTCGGCGGTGATCATTTCAATTCATTCAGTACTATCTAAATTTTTATCTTTCTCTTTAAACTACATCTTTCAGGCAGAAGATTGGGGACCGGTCTAAACCGGCTACTCAACAACAGCCTACTCATCCCAAGGGTAACAGTCAGACGTAAGACCGTTCTTCTACGGATAGGCGTGGTGGTAATGATAATTACCGTAACAACGCTGGAAACATCAACAACAGTAGGTCCCTAAACTTACTCATTTCTTATGTTACATGTTTATGATTCATAATTCTGACAATTTAGCATCTTTTACCAGGAATCATGGTAACGGAAGGGAGCAGGACCGTAGAGGTTCACAGCCTAACCGGACAATTATCATTTGTATTATGTCCTCCGATTTATGCATTGTCCTTTTGTACCCATAAACCATGTCTCATGTGTACTTTCCTGAACAGGCTCCCAGCCAGCAAGGGCACCTATTGGAGGGTATACTCACCCTCTCTACAATACCTACAACCGTAGGCACCCAGGGCCATGTCGCCACGACAGCGATGCTTGCTTCAACCGTGGCCTTGCTGGTCATCGCATGAAGGACTACCGCAAGGGTGAGATAGAGGGCACATATGGACATGCCGATTCCAAGCGACCTCCTACTACTGGGCGGGTGTACACGACTTCTCGCGCTCAGGCCAACAAGTCTACAAGTACCATCACTGGAATCTTGTATATGTACGGTCAAGCTGCATGTGTTTTATTTGACACGGGTACTACTCATTCGATCATTTCTACTGCTTATGCCAAGAATGCTAGGATATCCCCTATGTGTAAAATCCATGATTTTACCATTATAAAATATAACAACTTTGTACCCAATAATTCTATAACATTTTCTCATGTATTATATGTCTATAAAATATGTGAACATGCCTTATGTGTACTTATGCACTTACATGCTTTTACTAATAATTACATAACACTTACCTTGTAATTATACATGGACAAATAATAAAATGCTTACATCTGTGATTTTACACAATACTTAACAAAAACTAAAAACATTTCTACCCCATTCCCAAGTCTAGCATGCATACACTTTCAAGTAAACTATAGGAATGACTAGAATACCCTCCTTGCTTCAACCCACACAACTTATAAGGTCACACTTGGCACACTCTTTGCTCTCTTTGATACTACACGACAAGGTAAGGGAGATCAAAAGGTTGCATGGATTTGGCCAATGACACATAATACATTGCATTGAGAATCCTCCCAAGAGAGATCTTGTCCCCCACCCTTCTCTCTCCCTCTAGCCGCCTATATCCTCTCACACATTCATTTCTCATGCAAAAACCAATCTTACAACTCTCTCTTATTCCATCTCTCTCAATCATACGGATTGAGGTATCCATATACATCTAAGAACATATTAACTTCAAGATCCTTGTCTTCATCCACATAACTCCTAATCATTTGGTAAGATCTCTACCAACTTGAACTCCATAAACAACCAAGATAAACCCTAGCCGAACCAATCTAAGTCACGGCTTGGATTTGTTTTAGGGTTTCATTATCTTCAAGATTAAAACACAAATCTCCTTAGTCCTCTTGATCCTTCCTTGGTAACATTAACTAGAAGGTATCACTAATCTTACTTTTCTTCATTTACTTATATTTTCTTTGCGTGCATAATCATTCACTTGATAAATACATATGAAAAACTTGTTGAAAAATTAAGATTTGTGAAACCATGACCTATGGCATATTTTTGATATGTCATAAGACATGTATAAAACTTATTTGGTAAGAAACATATGATTATTTACTTATATTAAACTTGGTAAAAATTATAAAAACCATTCTATGGATTTATTTATAGCCGTGAGCTATAAGTCTTACTTTTGGATTTTTAGGTTAACTTATAAATATTAATCTCATGGGAAATCTTGTATAAACTCAAAAACTAGAAGAACCATGACCTTAAAGGTCACGGCTTATTTTTGTACACACAAAAGAATTGTGTGACAAGGTTTTAATAAAGGAACATGTGATTATCTATGTATAATGACTTAATAAAAATCATAAAAACATTTTATGGTCGTGGGCTATAAACCTCATGGTTGGATTTTTGATGAACATGCAAGCTTATGATAAACCTAGATCTCATGTTTAGACTTTCAACTAAGTTTTACTCATGTAATAAACATAGATCTCATAATGGAAACACATGGAAAATAATATAGCTGTGGACTATATAAGTTCATAATGAACTTGTGATGAACTTGTAAGTATGTAATAAGTCTAGATCTTACTTTGGACTTTGTAAATTATTTGTAAATCTATAGCAAGCTGAAACCTCATTTTGGAACACCAAGTTTATTTTAAAGCCTATGACTAACATGCAAACTAGTAACTAACTTAGATCTTACTTCAAACACACCGAATAAATATAGTCGTGGGTTATAAGCTTATTTTAAAGCTTATGACTAACATGCAAACTAGTAACTAACTTGGATCTTACTTGAAACACACCAAATAAATTATAGTCGTAGGTTTTACTCTCTATTTTAGAGATCTTGATTTAATTATTATAAACCAATAATAAGCTTGTAAAAATCCATAGATTCTATACCTTGATAAATGGTTAAGTATTATTAATGGACTAATCAAGCCCATGTAACATTAGCCTAAAACTTAAATAGGCCCAATAAGTCCAATACAATATAGTCATGTATATGTAAGAGCCCACTAGGCCCATTTAAGGCCTTGTAAGCCCACTTATCTAATCTTAGTTTATTGATGGAATATGTTTAGGCCTATTAGATAGCCCATTAACTCTTTTGACACATTTAATAAGCCCACTTAGTATTTTAATACTTAAATAAAGTTTTTATAACAAAAATATAACTTATAAAACTTTTGGACTAAAAATGTAATTTATAAAACTTATGGATTAAAACCGTGACATTTGAAACTTGTTTTGATAAAACATTAAGTACAAGGACTAGTATTGTAAATATCCAAAAGTTTAAGGGTTCATTAATTCCATTTGTGACTTATTAAACCTTAGGGACCATTTTTGTAAATTTCATAAAGTTAAATTATAATTTTATAACCCTAAGGACTATTTATGTAATAAGCCGAAACATTTAGAAGCCCTAAGGACTATTCTTGTCATTTAATGAAAGTTATAAAACCTAATTATAACTAGAAGGGTTATTCTTCCCATAACCCGAAAGTATTACAAGCCCTAGGTACTAAAAGTGTTAAGATCCGAAAGTTTTACCTTAACAAAATATGGGGGGACTAGTGTTGCACATATCTGAAACATAAACAAACCCTAAAACCCTTAGTCCATTTAAATTAGTAAAAATTGAATAAATCTTAAACTATAAGGACTAAAACCGTAACTACATAAATTTGTAACTTGTAAACTATTTAGTAAATGTTGGAAACTTTTGGGGACTTTTAATTAAATAAAATATTTATATTTTAATGTATAATAATTTATAGAAATTATATATATATATATATATATATATATATATATATATATATATATATATATATATATATATATATATATATATATATATATATATATATATATATATATATATACTAGCTTCGTAACCCGCCCAACGGGCAGGGTCGTTTTTTCTTGTTGGGGAGGATTTGGTGTTTGTGTTTTTTTTGTGTTTTTAGTTTATAATTTAATATTTAGTATATTTTTGTTATACTTTTCGCTAAAATAGATTTTTCTAAAATAGGTTTTATATATAATTTAAAATGTATCATTCTTTTTTTATATATATTGTTTTGTGATTGGATATATTTTATTGAACTAATACGTAGTTCTTTGTTGTGTGTTGTTTTTTCTGTTTTTTTTAGTTTGTAATTTAATTTCTAAGTATATTTTTGTTATAATTTACGCTAAAATAGGTTTTTCTTAAATATGTTTTACATATAATTTAAAATGTATAATTTTTTTTATTTTTTTTATATTGTTTTGTGATTGGATGTGTTTTATTGAATGAATACATTGTTTTTTGTTGAATTTGTGTATGATTTTGTAACGATTTGTGTTAAATCGTACCTAAAAATATCATCAAAATATCCTCTTAATAGACCAATAATACTAAAATATGCTAAATATAAGTAAAAATATGTGTTTTAAACTTTATTAAGTCCTGGAGATACAAAGGATATAAAAGAAATTAAAAATGGTGATTTTCGGACGCGTTTTGTCGATGTTTACACGTTTTTTGAGATGCAAACGGGGTTTATATTTAACCAAGGGCACATCGTTGATAAGAGCACGAGATTACGATTCCAAAGGTACTTTCATTTTTTATTGGGGCCATTCGATGCATCTTTGATAGGTCGGACAAGCCTATGTATTATATAAGCCCAACACAAGCCCAACTAATCTATCTTTAAATATATAGGTTTGCATGTTTATAATGAAAACCATGCATAGCACAGTTGGTAAACTGAGTGGTGCTAAGTTTTGAGGTTGGAGACTAAGGTTCAAATCTTGTTAGTGGCACTTTTTGCCATTAATTTGATTTAACAAAATATTCGAATCGTGACCCGTTGAACATGACCCGAGATCTGACCCGGTTCAATCCGGTTCAGATCAGACCCGGCTCGGCCCAAGTTTGAACCGAGCAGGACCGGTCTAGAACCGGCTTGACCCAAATATGAACCGGACCGGTTCACACACGGCTCGACCCAGATATGAACCGGACCAGTCCTTACCCGGTTCGGCCCAGAATTGAACCGAACCACTCCAGGCCCAGCTCGGCCCAAAACTTGAATTGGACCGGTCCATTACTTCAAAACGCAGTTTAAAAAACTGCGTTTTCAAAACGCGATTTTCAAAAAACTGCGATTTCAATCCCGAATTTCGTGGAATTTGGAGATTTTCTAGGAAATTCTGAAATACTATTGGCTAAAAGATGTGACTGGGATATGACTGGGATTAAAACTGTGGTTTCAAATCATAATTATACCTATATATAATATATATATATATATATATATATATATATATATATATATATATATATATATATATATACATAAAGGAAATACAAGTATACTTATACAAAAACTGTAAGTAAAACATTTTTACTTAAACAGGAAATTTGTTTACAAATTTAATTGGACGTTATTAATACTTGTATGTTGGAAATACGTTTTTACGTATTTAGAAAAGATCGGTCAATCCAACGACTTATACGTAGTATGGGATCGTGATCCATTATGTTAAACAATATAGCCCACCAAGCCCACATGTAGGGTGGCTATATATACCCCCTCCTAGCATGTTAGGAGGGGTTGGTCATTCTCATTTTCACACACTTAATCTAATTTTTCATTTTCTCTCCAACCTCTCTCTACTTTCTCTCTCTAGTTCTCCATCTATCTCTCTCTCTAGTAATCATCTCCATAGTTAGATAATCCAAGGATTACGAGGACCTACAAATAGTATCAAGAGCCATGGGATGATTGTTTGGTTTGTGTGTTTGTGTTCTTGATTATTTCGCCTATTTTGATCCGAATTCACACGTACCAAAAGTTTTTTGTGTTTTTATGGTTCAATCTTGATATACTTCATCTAGTTACTTATTATAGTGATTTGGTATTGGTATTTTGGTTAAAAACACAAAAATTTTGGGTGTTTGATTCGTTTCTGGGCTTAACATTCCGAATTCGTTGTGTACTATCCAAGAAAAGTGGTAGTTTTGTCTCCATCGCAAAGTTGTCTCCATCGCAAAGTGAGCACGGTTCTTCATTTCGATCTAAAAAACCTAGGGTTTCTACATTGTGATCGAAGGGTATTCCGACACTTATTCCGATCGTACATTGCGATAGCTCCTTGCATCGTACATTGCGATCGGTTATAAGGCAATATTGAAACGATACTCTGCCAAAATTTCATTAGCCACATTCCGGCAGGTATTGTAATCAAATATTAGGACAGGTATTGCGATCACACATTCCGACAGGTATTGCGATCATACATTCTGACAGGTATTGCGATCAAACAATTCCGATAGGTATTGCGATCAAACATTCCGACAGGTATTGCGATCAAACATTCCGACAGGTATTGCGATCACACATTCCGACATGTATTGCGATCAAGCATTGCGACAGGTATTCAGATAGACATTGCGACAAAACTTGTTTTGTACATTCCGATAGAATGACAAGATTTCCAAGATTTTTTTCAAAAACGTGTTTTTGAAAATTTTTAACAAACTTGCAGAACCTAATTTAGGGGATTTCAACATTATTTCTCGGCTTTAACACACAATAAATTTCTTTCATTGATCGATCGACAAGTAATCTTTACCTTCATATATCATCGATTTTCAATGGAATTGTTTAATTCAACATCTCAAGAGGGAGACTTGCATCTCATGCAAAACACAGCTAGAGAAAGTGGTATAAAGTTCTTTCGACTACTCCAGTCTCATTTAGTGACCATTTCTTGGTTTTAAGGAGAAAGCAAATTTCTGACACTCTTCGGTCAAGATCGTTATATATTCATCGATTCAATATTCCTCAACATGAACAAATTAGCTGAGCAACTTCACAAAGAAGACTTTAATCACTATGCATCAGCATCTGCATATGAAGCTCTAGCGATACAACTTACGCACTTCTTCAAATTCAACATTCTTAAGTCTGACAATTCATGGATATGTCAATCATTTCTTCAGTACACACAAACGGAAATTAAAGAGTTCCGTGGTACATTGTTGAATTTAATGAAATCGGTCTCGTCTTTGATTTATGAAAGGTCTCGACTTTAGAAAGCGTATGATAATGGAGTGCAAGAATCTATGATGCAGATGCAAGAGGAGAATGATCATACGGTTGACAACTTGGAGCCTGAAGATTGCAAGAACAAGGATTCGGGAGGAAAGCATGATACCAGCAGCATATCAGGGATTGATGACACCATACCCGTATATGACGAAGAGTCTACAAATACGGTACAAAGGAATGTGGTATATGATGTCTATGCCGATGAACTACCGCATGTTGCGCATTCCGAACCTAATTATGACAAACATGGGATGGAAAAGGGTGATAGTTTTACCACTTCAGATTCATCCGATGTGAGTCAAAATGGGGGAGAAATTGTTCAGAATTCTATAGTACATCATGATAAATGCTTTATGACTACTTCACTAATCGATTCTGATTCCAAGATTAAAGAGCTTGAAACGATTTTAGCTCAGCAATCTAAAGCTCTTGAGGATGCCAAAATTGAATTTTCGAAGAAAACGAATAAATTTGAAAAGTATTTTGAAAAACTTTAAAAGTCAAACGTTGTTCTTGAAAGAAAATTAAATCAAAAAATTCAAGATTCTAAAGCTGAAAAAGATAATCTTGTGAGACAAATTAAGTTGTTTGAATCTAAGTTGGCATCCCAAGATGAATTGCTCAAAGAGAATGAGACTTTAAAGGCTCAAGTACAAGAAAAGGTCTTTGCTATAGCTAGGTTGAAAAACGAATTGAGAAAAACTAAAGGATCTAGTGTGGATACTAAGCTTGAAAAACCATCAATCTTGGGAAAACTGCCTCAAATTCAGTCTGTTAGACAACCGACTACATTTAGATCCGAGCGACCAAAATCCTCGAGACCGCGGTTTGCCTCCCAAGTTGATATGGTTCATCTTTCTAGACCAGTCACTCCACTATCTAGGCCCAATGTGACTAAAACAGCTTTTGTAAGACCTAATCGCATGATTGCATCTAGTCTCCTTAGACATAGTCTAAAGAACACGTCTCGATCTAGTTCAAATGATGTTCGCCATAAATTTTGTCTAAGGGAAGCTATTCAGAAGACACAAGTAAGAGATAGGAATTTTAAACCTAGTCAGATGCCTTCTAGATTACCCAACACTGCTAACAGTAGCATGTCATACCCTAGGAGCATCAATCAATCATCTAGGAATTCTAGATCTTACTCGGACATTAAATATGCTACTTGTAAAACATGTAGGAAATGTGTAGTTAAAGCCAATCATGATTGTTGTGTCAAGAAATTACTTAATGAGGTGAACTCCCGTGCTAGACTTAAATCCCAGTGGGTAGCTAAAATCAAACCCATGGGTAAAATGTGGCGCCCCACTAGTAGAACTTTCACTGTTGTAGTAAACGAGTGCCTTTTAACTAGGATAGTCTCTGATTCTACTAAGACTGCTAGGGAGGAAATTGAAAAGGATGATACATCACTTAAGCCTGAACTTAAGGTTTTCTATAAAAGGAAACGTTTGCCAGCTAAGACAAGTGAATCATCTACTCAGATCGCCTCTGACACAAGTAAAGCCTACTGTGAACCCCCAAGTGCTTCTAAAATTGATATTGCTAACCCATGTCAAAGTATGGAAATTCCTAATGAGAATGTAGGTACCAAATTTGATGTTCCAAAAGAACGAAGCGGTCCAATCGTTGTATATCGTTCAACTAAGGACACTCTTAGAGTTTGGCTAGTGAAGAAGCAGATATCAGAGAAACAAGTGTCTAAGGGGATTCACGGTTAAGCTCGTGTAAAAGGACTTATAGTCACATCACAGACTACAACTCGTTCATCAAAGAAAGGAAAGTTTATCGCCGATGATAAAATTATCCTCACAACGAGAAATTAAGTTTTCTCGGGCATGAGCTAAAATTAAAAACATTTGAAGTTTTTAAGCTCATGCACAATGGATCATATTCAAATCACAGTCTGTGACCCAAACTTCAGAGAAAGGGAAGCTTATCTCGTCAACGATAACTTACCCTCAAAACGAGAAATTTAGTTTTCTCGGACACGAGCTTATCCTAAAACCATTCAAAGGTTTTAAGCTCGTGTATATGGTTCATTGTTAAATGTCAGACAATGACCCGTTCTTCAAATAAATGAAAGATTATCGCCGATAATAAACTTTTCCTGACTACGAGAAATTAATTTTTCTCGGGCATGAGCTTATATTAAAAACATTCGACGTTTTTAAGCTCATGCACTAAGACTTACAGTTAAATATCATACTATAACTCGGGCCTTAATTTTAGGAAAGCTTATCTTTAAAGACAACTTATCCTCGTAACGGGAAATTAAATTTTCTCGGTCATGAGCTTTACGTTAAAACATTCAAAGTTTTTCAAGCTCATGAAAACGACTTCTAAGTAAATGTCAACTTAGGACTCGTTCTTCAGTTAAAAGGAAAGTTTATCGCCGATGATAAACTTATCCTCACAACGGGAAGTTTACAACTTCTCGGACTTGAACTCGTTTAGTAAGATATTCAACATCTTAAGCTCACGTAATTGGTTTTCAAAACTTTGAACACAATTTTTCGAGAATTTCTCAAAAGGTTTTTTCTAAATCTTTCAAAATTGTGTGTTCAAAAATATTTTGATAAAAAGAGCATGTCTTCTGGAATCGATAATATTTACGATACTAGAAATGTCATTCAATAATGACACGGGGTTGTAAATAAAGTTCGAGCAAAAGCTCAGATATTTTAAAACATGCTCAATACGGCTTGCTATTATTTCCGATAGTAACCCGCTTTTCATGTTAAAGTCAAGCATTTCACCGGAAAGCTTTGACTCAACAACGGGAATTAATTTTCTCGGGCACGGTTTTCTTTATAACCATGTAAGGGATTGTGTTTACGTAATAACACAATCTAACACGAATATATGTACGTGTCAGTGCATTTATTTATTAAAACAAGAGAAATCTTGTTTTTATGAAGTTATCATCTCCACCAACCGTAGAAATTTACAATTGATATCTACATACTCGACGATGCGACTACTCAAACGGTGACTACAGCTCTTTCAATAGAACACGGGTCAACAATTGAGGGGGAGCAATTGTCCAGCATTCAGAATCTTTGACGCCGAAAGTGCCAAGTTCACATGTTGGTGTCAAGACAACAATCGTACACATGGAGTCAAGAGATAACTTAGACGTGATGAGGCGACCAACATTCGTGAACAAGAACCATGTGCTTCTTTCATATGATGTTCTCCATCATTCAGGTCCAACCTCATAAATCGCTAATCTTGTGAATACATTATCATATATGATCTTTTCATGTGATAAGTACCTTACACTTGTGTTTAAAAGTTACTTCATTCACGTCTCAAGTACATCCTCATTAATTTGAGGGGGATCTTGTGTAAAGCATGAAGATAATTGGATTTGCATTTTTCTTCCCAAATTTTCTTAAAACATTATTAAATCAGTTGATATTAAAAACATCGATTGCATTAATATTTTTAATATGGGGGAGAAAATGTGATTTAATAATAAGATCAATCAATTTAATGGTTTGACTTAATGTGCTGGCTCATCCCGACATGTGCGAAATGTTTTCAAAAATCGTGGCATATGTTAAGGGGGGAGAAAAATGGATTTGGATATCAAAATGGATTTCATGGTGACATACACTTACCCAAAACATCTCTATTCACGACGGTGACGATTGTGGTGACAAAACGATGGTAGGGTAGGTTAAAGTCCAATGATTACTCTAGAACCAGAGGAATCTTCCCAAGGACATTTCATAGCTAGAAATAGTAGTCCTTAGGAAAGATGGAGAAAGATTGTGAACGTAGCTGAATGCCAACCAAGTAATTAAGTTAGCACTGGAACAATCACAACAAGGTGCTAGTTATGACGTATTGGTAAGCATTGAAGGGGTTGAAGAATGAAAAAGAATTGTAAAGATGAAGGGTGTAAAGAAAGTAGCCCTCCTTACAACCTTAGGCAGAAATCGGGTCATCTCATATGCTATTGGGATCATTTTTAATGATTCTTGATATTGAAGTAGACATCATGGACCCAGTGATGCAAGGCACAACCCATCCCAGCTAACTCATATATCTCTTAAAAGATATTTGTTTTAATCAGACGGAGACAACGCATTATCTATTGATTTATTCACTCCGAATAATTTGGTATTGAAATGGTGGCACTCCTCTCCAGCCTCTGATCACTAAAAATCCAAAATGCACGATCGAGTCTAGAGCCATTTGAGATCACCAAATATCTCGTTAGGATACACTTTCAAAGTTCCTTGCTTCTTCACACACTATGAAAATTAAGAAAGATCTTAAGAGTCCTACACAAAATCTTCATGATCTTGCCTGAACATCCGAGTAATACGAAAGTATTTACAATGAAGATGGAAATCCTTCTTGAGCGAATATCAAAAAGCTCATGGTAGGTGACTTGTGCGATTCTTTATGAATCAAACTTGTGATAACTAGAAAGCAACAGAGGTTTAATTTTTAACTGAATTTAAACACGTTCCAGGCCTTTACGAAATATCTTAGTGGTCTTGCCAGAACACTCAGAGTGATACCTTAGTGTTCACAGTGATGAGTGGAAAGTGTTAACCTCAAACAGCACTTGGTAGGTAACTTGCAAGATTCTACACGAATCAAGCTCGTGACAACTGGAAAGCAACGATGGTGCGGTTCTTAATTGAATTTCACTTGTTCCAGGAACATGAATTGACGGCTTCAAATCATATGGATATTATTATCCAAATGATTAACTCTTTATGTTCGCAGTCAGCTTTGGACGGTCGAATAAAGAGAACGGGTTTACCGCGAAATCTTCTCAGGGAGATTCTTAATTGAAACTACCTGCCACAAGTACGATATTTAATATCGTCCAACGGTCTTCACCGACCGGCGGTAAAATGCTACCGAATTAGAATGAAATGTTCAAGGCCATTTCATCCGTGTATATGTTTTGTTGCTAACTGTCTTATCCAGTGTAACAAGAAGGTGGCATTGCGGTGTAACAAGAAGGTGGCATTGCGGTGTTCAATCCAGAAGAAGTCGTCAACACATGCTTATGCTTTCTGCACTTAATACTTCAACAAATTCAAGAAAGTCTAAAAGTCAAGTCTTCCGTTGTATCAAACTCTGAAGCTTTTAAGAATTTATAAAAGTATAAGTATGTAGAACATGAAGTCACAAAGAGGCAAAAATCACAAGTGATGAATGCACAAGGTCAAGGCAAGAGAACATGCTCAAGACTAAAGTCAAAGATCTCATCAGCATATTCACAAGAACAAGATCGAAGACTCAAGCATAGTATGCTAGGTTTAAGATTTTGTAAAATGGTGTGGCCTCCCTTAGGAGGAGATTGTTGGAAATACGTTTTTCATATATAGAAAGTCTCGGTCACATCATTGTTAGCATAGATCACGAGCTATAGACTATTTAGGATATTGTAACTTGGAGTGACCCCCTTAGGGGGAGATTGTTGGAAATACGTTTTTACGTATTTAGAAAGGATTCGTCACTCCAACAACTTATACGTAGTATGGGCTCGGGATCCATTATGTTAAACAATATAGCCCACCAAGCCCACATGTAGGGTGGCTATATATACCCCCTCCTAGCATATTAGGAGGGGTTGGTCATTCTCATTTTCACACACTTAATATAATCTTTCATTTTCTCTCCAACCTCTCTCTACTTTCTCTCTCTAGTTCTTCATCTATCTCTCTCTCTCTAGTAATCATCTCCATAGTTAGATAATCCAAGGATTACGAGGACCTACAAATAATTGTTGGAAATTCACTTTATGTGACGACATTTAAGAATTCCCATTAGTTATCATAGCCACACACGCTTAGACTAGACTAGGAAACAATGTATAGTTTAGCTGTGATGTGTGACTATATATACCCCTCCAAGGCTTCCAAGGAGGGGTGTTGCTTGTGTTTCATTTGTGTTTTCATTTCATTTAATACACTTTTCTTTATTTTCACACACAACCTTCTCTCTATCTCCTTCCATGGCTACCACCACCTTCCACCACCCACCTAGACCACCGGATTAGTAAAAAGCAAATCCACAATTGGCATCAGAGCCTCGATTCAATCCTTAGATCATGTTTTTGTTTTCGATTTGGTGGTCTAAAATTTTTTCTGCTCTCGATCTGTTAATTTTTTGTCACGATGGTCAAATCTTTCCAAATTTTTTGTCTCTTTTTGTGTGTTATGGCAGTCTTAACATTCGTTTTGTCACATCTGGTCTTAGTTTTCTGATTAGTCCATGGTTATCTGTCCACTGGTTTCATTTTTTTTTAATCTGGTCAATATCTACCTTTTTCTCTCAAGTCATAGTATATTCTAAGCTTATGTTTTAGATGATGCATAAACATCTGAAGTCATTTTATGGCTAATGAAAAAGTTTATAAGTATTTTTTTGGGTTTCTTTATGTTATGAACATGAAGATATTTTCCCAGAAAATCAAATACTGATGAAGATTTGTACCCAGAAAAGTAAGATCCACAAAAATCGGAAATAGTACAACCGTTGGACACTTTTTCAGATGGCACATTCTGATGCATGCATTCCGATGTTGTCATTCCGATGGCCACTTTCGATCGCATGGTTGCGATGGGGTTTTTTTACACATTTCGATGGGTTTGACTGTACCCATTGCGACGGGACTCATTCTGATGGGTCTCATTGCGATGGGTGGTTTGACCTATCGCAATGGCATATTAAGACGTCATGCTGCTAAATTTTTTGAAACATTCCGATGGACAGATAATGGAAATATTGCGATGCAATATTGTAAAATCATTGCGATGGACTCATTGTTTTGTTGCGATGGGTTTTAAAATAGAACATTGCGATGACTCACTGTTTGTTTTCAGAAAATACTTTGACCAGTTTAACAAGACCTATTGACCAGAACCACAACTTTACCATATCATCAACCTTATTACTCCCCAACTCCACGTCTAATCCTATTCCCATCGACACCTAACTCCATCTAGTTAAATCAAACAACAAATATATATCATGATCTAAGAATTAATTTTTCGTGATGCATGTGTGGATCTTTTAAGATCTAACAAGAACACAACTATTCATCATAGATCTGTCCTTACTTTTCGAGTATCAAGATTAATTAATAACAACTATGTTATTATTAATCCCGGTCTCGTTGACAACATCTCAAACAGACATGCAATTACTTACACTTACCTGCTTGAGATTTATAAAAGAACTTTACGACACATGTACTTCATCTTTAATTCGGATAAATCATCTTAATACTATGTATAATCGATTGGGTTCTGTTATGAGTATCAAATCGATTTGTATTAAGATGTCATAAGTTGTCGTATTTATTTTGATTGGCAGGGATATCATCAAGATATGAAAATGGTAATCGGTGGATGAGATTGGGGTATAAGAACTTGAGAGATCTAAAAGATGATGGTGACGGAGGAAGTATAGATGATGATTTAGGAGATATGTTGGAGTAGTTAGAAAAAGAGGTGGAGGACTAAGAAGTGTATAGGGTAATGTGTGAGTACAACTAGGGTTGTTGTGTCTTATATATTCCCCTAACTATCGCATAATAGGATCGGGTATTACCAAGATGGGCTTATTTTTGCTTAACCTTGTACATATCAAATGGTAATTATGCTATATGGGCTATCCGAATTTTGATAATTAAATTTGTGGAGGACCGGGTATTGTCACTTGGTTTCTTAATGTTAATCTCCAAAATTTAAGTGTATAACCCATATGAATTTGTGAGCTTAAAAATAATTTTTATAAAATTAGCAGTGGCTAATTTTTATATAAATTATTTTGCGGGTTGATGTGACGAGAAAAAGTGACAAAGTGATGAGACAAAAAGACGAGACAAGGTGACAAGAATTTTTGACGAGACCAAGAAAAAAAAATTGGCTATATTTTTAGTGACTACGGATTCGTTTGATCGGGTATTAATTATGTTAAGTTGAAGACGGATTTTTCGAAGGCGTGTATTTATTTTATCTTCAAAGATAACTTGCTCGTGCTTAATCTTAGAATGAAGACTTGTTTATCTAGTTTCCGGGTTCGGGGTGGTTGGTTGATGACTCGGATAACTATCACTTAAAGGAGTTACATTGTTGTACTCAGTGTCATGCGCATAGTCGACGTGGATAATTTCAAGAGGTGTTGTGCTTGTATACTTCTTCATTGATGTATTGGGTACTTAGAGATTTCTCCACCGTTCCTCATTCAACAATTGTGCAAGCTTAAGTCACAAGATCGAAGGATTCTTATTCAGTTTCATGTTTGATATATCTTGTTCATTCCATCAGTGGTCACTTCAAATTGCATACAAGGGGGTTGGTAAAGATGGCCATGGAGAGTTTATGAGTAGAGAATTTCGATCAGCAGCTGATTCTCACAAAATACATATTTCTGCTTATTTATTATTCTCAAGAGATTTCAGGTACATGTGCGTACGATTTATTGCTGGTTCTGAGGTTTCGAAACCATCAAGGGGGAAGAAGAAGACACATTAAACACACAACGAGTACACGTGATGAACTTCATACCTTCTTTTTGATTTGAAGACATTCCGGGAAGACAATTGTCATAACCGCAGAGAAAATCAGTGTTTTAACTCGTGGCGTTATCAATCTCTAAAGGGTACACTATTGTTCGATGTTTAATTGTTTTGATGTTGCAATTATTCATTATCATTATCCTATATGGAGAGATATGCACTTCCGGGACTTAATTGACTCTGGTGCATCTCTGGAAGAAGATATGTGTATTTCCGGGACTTAATTGACTCTGGTGTTACGATGTCAACTTCATGAACGGGATAAAGTGTCCACTTCAGTATTTGAGCTTCATACTTGGGATTGGTTTATTTTCTTCAACTATGTGGGGGAAGAAATGTCTTGATTCTTTCAGGTATGCATAACTTGAACTCTCAGGGGGAAGAAAAGTTTAGAAGAATTATTCAAGCGTGAGAAGAGAAGTTGTTGATCTACTTGGTGTTCCCCAAACTTTCAATCCCTCATAGCAACATTATTGGGTTATATGATGGGGTTTTCTTTTTAAATTCCGATGTGCGCTTAATCATTCTAAGCTTTATTGAAAGCTTTGAAGTTGCTTATGAGGATTGTCGGTTTAGGGGGAAGCTATTTAAAAGCTTCTACATCAAGTTTATGTGGCATGAATTAGGGGGGAAGTTAATTCAGAAGCTTCTCCTTAACCAAAAGTATATGGATTACTTAGCTCGTGCCGTTATAGTACTTCTACTACAAGTTACTTTATAGATGAGTCGTTTTGAAGTGAAGACTTAAAGTCAAAGACCTCAGAAGACTTCATCAGCATTGGACGCTTCAAGGAAGCTTTTTGTTCTTAATCATTATGTACTTGTTTCGAAAGATATAGTAAGAAATTCTACACGTCGTCCCATGGGGGAAGATTGTTGGAAATTCACTTTATGTGATGACATTTAAGAATTCCCATTAGTTATCATAGTCATATACGCTTAGACTAGACTAGGAAACAATGTATAGTTTAGGTGCGATGTGTGACTATATATACCCCTCCAAGGCTTCCAAGGAGGGGTGTTGCTTGTGTTTCATTTGTGTTTTCATTTCATTTAATACACTTTTCTTTATTTTCACACACAACCTTCTCTCTATCTCCTTCCATGGCTACCACCACCTTCCACCACCCACCTAGACCACCGGATTAGTAAAAAGCAAATCCACATTGTACTACAGTAAATAAAATAAACACTATAACATTAATAAACTGTCTAAAAATTGTATAAGCATGCACATACTTTTCATGCATTATTTACTGAGACTGTACTATTTAATTAGGCAGTTGACTGTGACGTGAGCATTACCTGGATTTCATTTATTACACAGCTATTACAAAATCTAAGTTTACAGCCCCACACAAAATATTGATAATTTTTTCCCCAAATAAATTTTTCCCTCTATGGGGGAGAAAACATGCAACTTATTTTATGGACATAAATAGAACTGTATAAACTTTGATTACGATTGCCTGTTGTAGAAACTATTAAAATTATTGCAATTTGCCCAAATGTTATAAATAGATCTATTTGGGATTGACGATCCCTATCTGGGTGAGTAGCGGTCAATGTGCCTTGGCCTGGACAACAGATGTATACCATGTTGGAACTAGAATTGGGAGCCTTTTTGTAAGGCAACGGGGTCCTCATCTGTTGAGAACCATGGAGTTAAGCCTCAGTTTTGGGCAATAGGGAATGTAATTACCTTTTAGTATAAATGCTTTGTGCATTGCTACTACTGTGATCATTTACTGTCCAAACTTATTTTATCAAACCTGTAAATTCACCAACTTTATGTTGACCTTCTAAGCATGTTTTTCTTAGGAAAATGAAGCTAGTACGTGGTATGTACATGGACTCAAGCATCATAATAGACTGTATTGTAGGACTCATCAGGGGTTTCTACTTGCAAAAAATGAACAATTTATTTTGATTATGTTAAGACAATTTTTATAACAATTTGTAACACTGTTCATGTAATATATGTTGGATAATCTCTTATCCTATGCTCTATGTATTATTTGCTATCGATCCACCCCTGTGACATCCAAATATTATATCCGCTACCTTTGACCAGACCCGGGGTGTCACTGAGAATGGTATCAGAGCGATAGTTACAGTGAACCAGATCAATTTAAATAAAATAAAAATATTTTTTTTATTTAAACTGGACTATAACTAAACAAAAATCTTTTGGGGATTTTTTTGAGACTATATTAGTTAAGCATGTAGAACGTAGGGCATATATATATATATATATATATATATATATATATATATATATATATATATATATATATATATATATATATATATATATATATATATATATATATATATATATATATATATATATATATATATATATATATATATATATATATATATATATATATATATATATATATATATATATATATATATATATATATATATATATATATATATATATATATATATATATATATATATATATATATATATATATATACATATATATATATATATATACATATATATATATATATACATATATACATATATATATATATATATTTATATATATATATATATATATATATATATATATATATATATATATATATATATATATATATATATATATATATATATATATATATATATATATATATATATATAATATATGAGGCTAAGTTTGACATAGAAAAATAAGATGGCGCCACCTCGTATCCTACGTGGCATTATCTCATTGGCTACAAGTTATATTCGATTTAATTTGGAAAGTAAATCTTTTAAAATCGGCATATTTTTTTTATAATACTAATAACATTCGGCATATATTTTCTACCTATAATTTCGGCAAAAATTCGTCTTCAATATTGGTTTAACTAAATATACACGACTCTTTCTCATTCATATATTCACTTCAAATCATTCTGAATCTACTAATAGTTTTTTCGACTCTTTTTAAGAAGGAAATGTCTTTAGGTTTGTGTTTTTGGTGTTGTGTGGATATTCGTATTAATATAACTAATTTGAGGAGATGTTTGGTGATTCAAACTACACTAATTACAGGGGATGTTTGGGATTTACTTACAGCTTGCAAGTAAGTGAATCACATATATCAAATTTTTGGTTTGAGTTTTTAATGGCAGATTGCATCATTAATATCAAAACAAAAAAAAGTTAACGCTTTTATTCTCATTCTTTATTCTCTATTAGTCATTAAGCACATATCATTCAAATAAAGGTAAAGTTTTTCTTTGCTTGAATACAGGTTAAGGTTAACATTTTTCTTTATTCTCTATTCTTTATCCATTGTTTTGATTATAAGCATCAAGTTAAGGTAAAGGTTTCTCTTCTTCAAGATCGGTTATATGTTTATATTATGGGTTATTATGATTGAAGGGCTCTTTTGTCGTTTAGATTAGATTTTTCATGCACGATTGACATCCTATATCTTTGTTGGTGATCGCCATAGGTTTCTGTAACATAGGCTATATTGAAGTTGCGAATCAAATCACATGCACACCAATACATTTAAAGTGCAAAATACTCAGAGCTATGTTCATAACAAACTGACAAAGGCACATGGTTCAAAATCACTACAAGTAACTGAAGAATTAAACCCATGAGTAAGTATGCCTATGACCATTTAGCTTTCTACTAATTATTACTTGGTTGTTCTATTTAATTGATAATGCTATGCTCTTGGTGGAAACTAATCAGTCCGTCAATTGATGAAGTTATTCAATCTGATGTTGTACCTCACTTGAGTTCTTGATGAGAGGATTCTTCTCGCATCCACATAAGATGTATTTAATCAATAGCTTAATTAATACGTTTAGTAATGGATTTCAGGTTCTGATTTAGGGTTTATGTGTTTGGCATTAGCGCATTCACCTTAACTAATGCAACATACATGCTTGGAAATAATGAGCTATTTTCTCTTTTTGTAGGTGAAGCTGACATACTTTGAACCTGGATAAAGCAAACAAGCTTTGGTGAAATTAGTTACGGGTGAGAGGTATGATAACAACTTTAGTTTTCCCAATCCTTGAAGGATACTGTAGTAGTATTACTTTGGTACTTTCTTTTTCATTGTTTTCCTTGCATATATAAACAAGCTTCTGCTAGAGTGATACATAGATGGCGAGGTTGGTCATGTTTAATAAGTATATAGTTTTATGAGAGTTTGATCTTTGTTACAACAGACATCCAAACACCATCTTACAACGGTCATCCGAAGACCCATTAACAACAACAAAGAAACCCCTTAAGCAACCATCCAAACACAAAATTATTTAATAAATACTTCAACATCTTAACTGATATGGCTTAACTGATATGTTCAACATTTTAACTTTGACCTCTTAACTAATATGTATTCTTACTGTGAGGACTAGGGCGATACAATAGATTTAAATTCTTGAACGAAAATCTAACATGTGACTATGTTCATTGGGCTTCTTGCAAATGGAGATCAGATTGTGATATAATGGTTAATGGTGCAAAAGTAGGTCGCACTCCTAATGCAAAGTGATTATGAGAAATCCACTCTTCAAGATGGTAGTTTGAGATGATAGCTACTAGATCATCATGAGAACTGTTGGCATGGTCTGAGAAGTAGGTTTGACCTCCTTTCTGTTAATCTGAAGCAAATGAAATGCTCTTATTGTTCTTTAAATTTTATTTTATCTATTTGATAGTTAAAACTTAGGAAGCTCACACTTGCGAGATTATTGATGGCATATGATGCTCTCATGTCGACTGTTAATCTACACATGGCTAACATGGAGGAAGTTTTGAAACTAAATTATTATTAATGAACTTAGACCCATAAATAACCAATATTATAAGGATGGGTACAACTTGGTTTTGTTCAGTATAATCTTTTAAACATATTTATAAAAAGTTGATTATATTAATTTAATTACATACCTTTATATGGATTTACCATAATATTATTGAGTAGACAGTCTTAGAGTTCGTCATATGAAGTTTTTTTACTCTAATATTCTATATGAAATTTCAGGTCACCATTAAGTTGGTTCCTGATATGGAGGCTATAGAAGGCAATTGAGATACTTATTCTTACATGGACATAATTTGTGTATGCATAACTTATGGGTCACACTGTATGCCTCTGGTGAGGATTTTATGGGAGGATAGATCCCTAACAAAAATCCACGTGTCGGTGAAGGTTCGACACCATGGTAAAAAAATGATCTCTTGAGGAAACTAATACAGTCCTCTTGTTAGTATATTCTTATGCGCTTCTCCTTTATCTGTCAATAAGTCACTTTGGCGATGGTCTCCTCTATATATTATGATAGGAAAACATACACACTTAACTACATTTCTCTATCTCAATGTTAATAATTTTCTTTAAAGTAAAGTAGAACATAATAAGAAATTGTTTGTATTGTTAACTACGATATTAAGTGTATTTTGGGAAACATGTATTGAACGGTTGAATGTAGATTACAAACAGCCTTGTTAGCAATTACTTCTTCCATGACCTCAAGAAAGGTGTGCATCAACTAACCAGATGGAAATATTTAGGCCGCACCATCTAAGTGAGATTAGGAGACTTAATAAAAACAGAAATTTACCATATAGTCAAGTTTACAAACTAAAATTCGATAGAAGTGCAGATGATATTAGATTACAGTGCCTTAGAAAAACATAGGAGTCACCAGCCACTTATCTCCTGTTAGTAACAAACGTACTCCAGCCTGTTGTTAGAAAATGCCTTCTGTGACGTCCCTTCTAACTGTGTTAATGACAATCGTATGTGTACCACAAAGACATGATCGAGGCAGTGAAGAATCACATGCCTGAAGTGATTCTAATTGATAATATTAGTACACGAGTAGAAGTTAATTCGTTCCAATCGATTGCTGATAGGGGAGTCATGCTTATTGGAAGAGCTCATAAACATGAGAAATTGATTGCTTCAGCTAGACATGGACTGCTGATACAAGCTTTTAGCTATGGTTCAGATTTATAATTCTCGATATCCTCTCGAATTGATCTCGGCTCTAAGTGGAATGATTTGTTCTTGGTGTCCAAAAATGGGATTGGTTTTCTAGTCTACTAAACAGGGAAAGGAATAAAACGATAATGATATAAACTTAGAACAAGCAACAAATAAAAAGCAACACTTGAATTAAAACCGGAAAATGCCTTATGCGGAAAATGGACTCTATTCGGAAAAATAGTGCTATTCGGAAAACAAGGCCAATTCGGAAAACATTTCTATTCGTAATAAATTCTATTCGGAAAATAATGTCCTATGCGGAAAATAGACTCTATGCGGAAAATTAACCTTATGCGGAAAACTGGGCTATTCGGTCTATGCGGAAAAACATAAACCTATGCGGAAAAACTTGCCTACACGGAATGTTTAGTCTAATCGGAAAAATGAACCTATGCGGAAAATAAAGCCCTATTCGGAAAATATATCTATGCGGAAAATTATGGCTATTCAGAATATATAAAATATTCCGAGTAAGGAAATGAAAATTTGGCTATGCGGAAAATTATTCCGAGTAAGAGAAAAGTAAAACCCCCTATTCGGAATATCCAAAATTCCGAATAAGGGAAATGGGAATTAGCCTATTCGGAATATCGGTTCAGTTCGGAAAGATCAGGGAATCAAGAACAGTCACAGTAACAGCAAAACTGGAGACTCGAATTTTAATCCAAATCGACTTAAATACTCAAAAAGGTTTTACCAAATTAAACACAAATCATTTAAATACCATAAGTAACAAATCCCACCAATAAAAACACTAAATCAACAACTTTTTAAGATCAAACTTGAATCAAATAAAAAAACTTAAGAACTTGCAAGAGAAGATGATGAAGAACAAGATCAATGAAAAGATGGAATTAAAGGATTAATGTAAAGGTAACAAGAGTAATGATTAAAACACTTACAAGATTTAAAGAAAATGAAAAATCACCAAACACCCTAATGGTGTTGGTGATGAACCGTTCCTAAGAAAACTGGGAAAAAGAAAATAAAAGCTAACTCCCTAATTGTGTGAGGGAAAAGTCTATTTATAGTCCTAGTGGTTGGTTGGTGAGTGGGCTTTCTCCCTTTCTTCTTGTCTTCTCGTCTTTTCAGAAAAGTTGACGTTTTCAATTCTGATTCGGGATTTGTCGTTGATTAAATCCAACTCGTCTTTTAATTTCTTCGTTAAATAGACTTGAGTTTCTTCGACATATGTAAATCTTCCATCTTTGGTCCTTTTCTTCGATAAATCTTCAAATAGGCCCATTGACTTCAAATCTTTTGCATCTCTTGGACAATAGACTTCGTCTTTAGTCTTTTTCCTTGATAAAACCCGTGCAATCCCATGTTTTCTTTAATATTCATCCGGTTAGCTCTGAAAACATAATAAACACAAAAACCACGCATAATTCCAAACAAATGATATTAAATACGTGTTTTGGTCTTGTTTTAGCCAGAATTAAGTGGTAAAAGGATGGGTGTTTACACACCTATCAAATCCCCTACACTTAACCATTGCCATGCCCTCATGCAATGCTTAGTGATAAAGCAAATTTACACTTTTCTCATAATCAATCAACCTTGGCCTTATTAACATACTACTAAACAAAAATTAAAGTACTAAGGGAAATTAAAATTTTAAGATAAACAAAAGGATGGAAATAACTCGCAAATAAATCAAGGACTTACATTAGGGCCTTGGTGTTGCGATGATTTATCCCCCTCAAGTTTCACTTTCCCCAAACTAAGCTTAAAAACGAGATCATTGTTATTATAAGTTAGAAATTCAAACACTTGCACACATGGCTTAATTAAATGCTTAAACTCCCTTATTCCTAGGTGTATCTCTTATATTTTATTTTTGGTCTTAGAATGATCATGAAGATGCATTTTTGGACTTATTTCGATAGTTTATTTAGGCTGAAAGCAAAGTAGGACGATTTGATCAATAGTTATCCAAAGGACAAAATCTCTTAAAACTGCTTCTCGGGTTATCAAAAAGTTCATATCTTGGCATAACTTGGTTCACGATTTGAGACCTTTCTCGGGCCGATATTTGGCATGTACTTCATACTTCATATCTTCGAGAGACGTTCTTGAGATAATGGTCTTCTCATCATAATAGAGTTTCTTCACTTGGAGACTTTTGAGGGGTACTCCAACTTTGTTGACCACGACTTCATGATTATTTCTTCAATCTCTAATTGGGATTTTGAGATACAACGATCCGCCTCCTTTTCGGACTTGGATCTATTTATCCTCATACCTTGTTAGGGTCTTTTCGGATAGACTTCTCCATGATCTTTATGGGAGTTGATTGCTTTTCGTCGTGAGTCTTGATCCTTCATATTGACTTTAGGAATAATGCTTTTCACATCACTTTGGATCTTCAGCAATAAAATTGAATCCTCATGCCTTGTTAGGGCCTTTTCAGACTCGCCAATCTTCGCGCCCCGCTTCATAAGTTATGCCTTGGCTATGAACTCTTATCATTACCGAGCAACTTTTAAACGATCTTGGGCTAGAAGCTAAGTAACTTTTCAAATCGTACGACCTTACTTATTGCAGATAAATTATTAGCAAGTGATGGGAGAATAGGCAAATAATTACACCAAGTGAGCTAGTACAAGAATACCGACTTATAATTGACTCTATCATTTCTCGTCCTCCACAATTTAAAATCTCAAGTAATGAGACTCGTGGACACTTAGCCTAATAAACCAATTAAGGTCTACATGGTTAAGGATACTAGCTAGAATAAACTTGGATATGTCTATTCGGGTTGAGTCAAAATAAACGCAACGGGCCTAATATGTCAAAGATTTCCAAATTAGCTACACCACTTATTAATATTTTTGACTTTATTGTGGAATATATACATATGAAATCAACGATAAAAATTTAAAAATTACGACTAAATGGCCAAAGTTAATTAAAAATTTTAAAAATGTTGAAAAATAGGATTTTCCGTTAAATGAAGGCATTTTCATGGGAATGTCCACTTAAAACTTCGATAGAAGTCCCCCCTACACTTAAGATAAACATTGTCCGCAATGTTTAAGCATGTGGGAAAAGTCTCCCCTACACTTATGACATTGTGCACGTTGGTTAACTCGAGTTAAGGAAGAGACGACTAAAGTGATCAATTTCAAATGTGAGTATGAAGAAAATTGAATCACGATAGTTTGAGAGATAGAACCGGATTTCGGATAACACGGGAGCACGGTTCTTCAAAGATTCCAAGAGTGCACTTATTCCTGTAATCACATCACCACATAAATACAAACGACCAAAATAGGTCCTCCCCTACACTTAGGGGGTTAAAGGGATAGATACTCGGGCTGCCTCCCGAGGAGCGCTTGTTTTTTATAACCGAGTCACGAGCCTGACTCGACCCAAATTTAGTTCATGGGGAACATGGTGAGGGATGGAATCACCTCCTGAGAGGTGTCCTCACCAAAGTACAACTTCACTCGTTGGCCATTCACCTTAAAATTAGGTCCATTAGGTTGAGCGAGCTCGAGAGTACCATATGGAAAAATTTGGGCAATGGTGAATGGGCCGGACCAACGAGATTTGAGCTTGCCCGAAAAGATTTTCAACCGAGAGTTAAAAAGTAAGACTTTGTCTCCAACATGGAACTCTCGGTTTTTAATCTTGGAGTCGTGAATGAGCTTAGTTCGTTCCTTATAGATCAAAGAATGTTCATAAGCCTCATTCCGAAGTTCATTGAGCTCATTGAGTTGGATCTTGCGTAGGTCACCGGCTTTGTTAATATCAAAATTGGCCCACTTCAAGGCCCAGTAAGCCTTGTGCTCCAACTCAATGGGGAGGTGGCACGCTTTCCCGTACACAAGACGATAAGGCGTACAGCCGATCGGGGTCTTGTAAGCAGTACGAAAAGCCCACAAAGCATCATCGAGTTTATCAGCCCATGCGGCACGATGCTCTCCCACAGTTCTTTCAAGAATTCGCTTAAGTCCTCGGTTGGATATTTCAGCATGGCCATTAGTTTGTGGGTGGTAGGCTGTGGAAAGACGATGATTTACACCGTACTTAGCCATGACTCTAGCAAATTGGTCATTGCAGAAATGCGTCCCACGATCACTAATAATGGCACGAGGCACACCGAATCGAGCGAATAGAGCTTTCAAAAAGGTACAAACCACCCTTGCGTCATTAGTAGGTAAAGCTTTGGCTTCGACCCACTTTGAAACGTAGTCAACGACAACAAGGATGTATTTGTTTCCTTTAGAAGAAGGGAATGGCCCCATAAAGTCGATACCCCAAACATCAAAAATTTCACACTCTTGAATGAAATTCTGAGGCATCTCGTCTTTATGTGTGATTTTGCCTTGCTTTTGGCAAACATCACATCGTTTAACCATATTGTGAGCATCACGATATATGGAGGGCCAATAAAATCCTGAATCAAACACTTTTTTGGCGGTGTAGTTTGGACCAAAGTGACCACCGGTGGGTCCTTTGTGGCAAGCATCAAGAATTTCAGACGCTGCCGGTCCATCAACACATCGGCGGATAATCAGGTCGGCACATTGTTTGAAAAGTAAGGGTCGTCCCAAAAGTAAGTCTTAATGTCGGTGAAGAACTTCTTCTTTTGTTGAGACGTCAACCCTTCCTTGAGAATTCCACCCGCTAAGTAGTTTGCAAAGTCCGCAAACCACGGGGTTTCATTCGACTTTGAGTTTATAGACATTAAGGTCTCCAAGGGAAAAGAATCATTGATTTCTTTGGTCGGATGATCCCCTTGGTATGGATCCTCAAGTCTGCTGAGATGATCGGCGGCTAAGTTTTCTGCTCCTTTTTTATCGCGAATTTCTATTTTAAATTCCTGGAGCAGCAAAACCCAGCGAAGAAGTCTTGGTTTGGAATATTGCTTTGTCAACAAGTACTTCAGCGCGGAATGATCGGTATACACGATGGTGGTGGAAAGGACAAGATATGGGTGGAATTTCTCAAAAGCATAGACAACAGCTAAAAGCTCTTTTTCGGTTGTCGTATAATGCAATTGTGCCCCTGTCATTGTCTTGCTAGCGTAATGGATCGGTTGGAAGTGTTTGTTCACTCTTTTTCCAAGAACCGCTCCAATAGTAAAATCACTGGCATCGCACATCAACTCAAAGGGTAGCTCCCAATTAGGGGTAACCAAGACGGGTGCCTTAGTTAGCTTATCCTTAAGCGAGTTGAAGGCTTCAAGACACTCTTTGGAGAAGATAAAAGGAGTATCTTTTTCCAAGAGGTGGGTCATCGGCCGAGCGATTTGAGAAAAATCTTTGATGAATCGACGATAGAAGCCCGCATGACCCAGGAAACTTCTCACACCCTTCACGGTTGAAGGTGGAGGCAACTTTGCGATAACATCGACTTTAGCACGGTCTACTTCAAGACCGGCTTTCGAGATCTTATGTCCAAGCACGACGCCTTCTTTTACCATAAAATGGCATTTTTCCCAATTTAGAACTAGGCGAGTGTCTTCGCACCGCTTGAGCATACGTTCTAAATTTGCAAGGCAAGAAGAGAATGAATCCCCGAAGACCGAGAAATCATCCATGAGGACTTCCATGGTTTGTTCAACCATGTCATGGAAGATAGCTAACATACACCTTTGGAAAGTCCCGGGCGCATTACATAAGCCAAAAGGCATTCTTTTGTACGCAAATGTGCCATAGGGACAAGTGAATGTCGTCTTCTCTTGATCTTGGGGATCGATGGGTATTTGAAAATAACCCGAGAAACCATCAAGAAAGCAGTAATATTCATTTCCTGCTAATCGTTCAAGCATTTGGTCCATAAAAGGTAGAGGGAAATGATCCTTTCTCGTGGCATCATTGAGTTTGCGGTAGTCTATACAAACTCTCCACCCAGTAACGAGACGAGTGGGAATCAACTCGTTGTGTTCATTGGGAACAACGGATATTCCGCCCTTCTTGGGCACACAATGGATCGGACTAACCCAAGGTGAATCCGAAATAGGGTAAATCATACCCGCATCAAGAAGTTTGATAACTTCTGTTTTGATGACTTCATGGATTTTTGGATTCACCCTTCGTTGGCTTTGAATAGTGGGCTTATAGTCGTCCTCCATGAGAATTTTGTGCGTGCAGAAGTGAGGATCAATTCCACGAATATCCGAAATCTTCCAAGCAATAGCCTTCTTATGAGCTTTCAGCACGGTAACGAGGCGAGTCTTCTCTTCATCTTTCAAATCCGTTGCAATAATGACGGGCGACTTCTTGTTGTCGTCAAGGAACACGTATTCGAGATGTGGCGGCAACTCCTTAAGTTCCAAATCCGGAGGATTTTCGACGGGAGGCGTTTTCAAAGTTGTGGCATCGATAGCAATAACCGTAGGAGATGGAGGCGAAGGATTGTCTTCGGTGAGAAGATTGTGAAAGAAATTCATGTCTTCATCCCCATCGATAGGAGAATCATTAGTAGCTAAATTCGCATCTCCCATGGTATCTTCAAGATTGTTCCAAAATAAATCACTATCTCCAAATAGAGACAATGATGACTCAATGGAGGACACGGTCTCAGGTAGGAATACTTTTGCAAGCATCATTAAAGTGTTCTTCACAAGCCTCATCGAGAACGTCGATACAATTAACACTCTCATATGAATAAGGTTGTTTGTACAACTTTCCCATGTTGAAGACTACTTTATCGTCACCCACTCTCATGATAAGCTCACCGGCTTCAACATCGATGAGAGTGCGACCGGTCCTCAAGAATGGACGACCAACAATGAGTGGCAAACGGGGGTCCATCTCATAGTCGACGATAACAAAATCATCAGGAAAGGTGAATTTGTCGACTCCTACAATGACGTCCTCGGCTATCCCCACTGGATAAGCAACCGTACGGTTAGCTAATTCCAAAGTCATTTTGGTGGGGACTAGCTCTGGGAGAGATAATTGCTTCCAAACACTTAGAGGCATGAGATTAATACTGGCACCTAGATCGGCTAGGGCCATGCAATTCTCTACTCCCGGGAAATTGCAAGGGATAAGAAAACGACCCGGATCACCAAGCTTGGTTGGCAATTTCCTTAAGAGCACTGCAGAGCAGTTCTCATTAAGTTGGGTGTTGGCAATATCGAGGAGCTTTTCCTTGTCGCTCAGAAGATCTTTAAACATTTTGGCATATTTGGGCATGTGAGCGAGAGCCTCAGCGAAGGAGATATTGAAATTCAGTTGTTTGAACATTTTAAGGAAATTCGAAACCTGAATATCATCCTTGCTCTTTTGCTTCTCTTTCCTCAACCTTGAAGGATAAGGTATATTGGAAGAAGAGGAAGGCTTTAGAGGAATAGGATCACTCACAACCACGGGTGGAGGAGGGGTAGAAAGAAGAGGTGGAGAAATTGGGGAAGGAGAAGGAGGAGGAATAGGAGCAGGCGACTCGTTCTTCTTAGTCACAACCACCGGTGGAGGTATAGGAAGCTCGGGTTCCTTGGTACCTTTACAACTTCGAGTAGTGATTGCTTTCATCTCCCCTCTTGGGTTCGCAACGGTGTTACTCGGAAGAGTACCCGAAGAAGAGGGTTGATTACCTTGGAAGAAACTAGCCATCATGTTCCTTAGATCATTAGTTTGGCTATCCAACGTGTTTCTCATGTCGGCTCTCAAATCGTTTCCTTGCTTGACCAAATCTGCCTTCAAGTTGCGCACTTCCTCTTGGAGATTTCCCACAATTATATTATTGGTCCTCATGTAGGTTGCAACCTCTTGGTGTAATGCAGTGGTGGTTTGGTTGGGAGGAGCATTGTATGCAGGTGGTTGGTAAGCAGGTTGTTGGAAAACTTGGTTGTTACGTTGAGGTGGTTGTTTCTTGTGAGGTGGGATGTATGGTTGTCGAGGTTGTTGTTGTTGTTGAGGAGGGCGGTTAAGGTGTTGTTGTTGGTTTTGGTTGTTAGGATTAAAACCAGGTGGTGAGATATAGTTGTTGGAACGGTAGCTAAGCAAGTTGCGGTCACCTTGAGGTTTTGCTTGATAAGCAGGTTGAGTATAGGTTCCATATGCTGCGTTCACATTCTCTGCAGGGTAATCTTGGGTGGCGGTACAAGTGGTGTAAGAATGAGGACCACCGCATATCTCACAAGGTTGGCTGACAGCGTTCACTTGTGCGTTTTTGGCGTTGTTGCTGTTGTTGTTGCTAACGGTGTGGGTGACAAGCGATTCAAGAAGCGTAGTGATTTTGTCCAATCGCTTGTCGCTGTCATTAGTGCTAGCACTAGCGACATTGGTCCTAACACTCTTGGTTTGCACACGAGACTTATTCTCAATGATATCCCAAGCAGCATTGGAAGTCTTAGCCAATAGATTACCCCCCGAGGCACTGTTCAGTGAATCTTGGTCACTCATGCTTAAACCATTGTAAAAAGTATTGATTTGATGTACTTTGGTAAAACCATGTTGTGGGCATTTTCTTATAAGATCTTTAAAGCGATCCCAAGATTCACTGAATGACTCATCGTACTTTCGTTCAAAATTTATGATCTCATTCCGCAAAGCGGTAGTACGAGAGGGTGGAAAAAAGTAATTGATAAACTTTGTTTCCAAATCCGTCCACGAGAGAATACTCTGTGGCGGTTCCTTCGCAAGCCAATGCCGGGCTTGTCCCTCTAAAGAAAAGGGAAAAAGTTGTAACCTTATAACCTCTTGTGGAACTCCATTGAACTTGACCGTGTTGGTGAGTTGCAAGAATCTCTTGAGATGGTCGTGTGGATCATCAATGGTTCGTCCCAAGAATGGTTGAGCGGAGACCATCTGGATAAAGCCTGATTTTAGCTCGAAATTGTTGGCGGCAATTGGTGGTATAACAATTGGATCCGTGTTGCCATCGACATGAGCTTGCAGCAGTTCAATCATCGGGCGATTATCCGTAAGGGGCTCATTGTTGTTGTTATTGTTCATGTTGTTGAAAGGTGGGTTGTTGTTGTTATTATTGTTTGGAGGTGGTACACCGGCCATGTCTAAGTGATCGAGAGGCTCGGGCTCTTGATAAGACGTGGATCGAGTGCGCATACACCTGCAAAAGAACGAACAAAGAAAAACAAAGCAAAAATATTTTTGGTTTTTATGTTTTTTTATTTTTTTTTTATTTTTGAAAATTTTATATTTTTTAGTTGTTTTTGAAAAATGTTTATGAAAAATTAACGTTCACGGGGAACGGATCCCAAAATCCAAGTTCTCACAAAAAACTTTTGATCTTAACGAGAAGATCCGGCAGCGGCGCCATTTGATACAAGCTTTTAGCTATGGTTCAGATTTATAATTCTCGATATCCTCTCGAATTGATCTCGGCTCTAAGTGGAATGATTTGTTCTTGGTGTCCAAAAATGGGATTGGTTTTCTAGTCTACTAAACAGGGAAAGGAATAAAACGATAATGATATAAACTTAGAACAAGCAACAAATAAAAAGCAACACTTGAATTAAAACCGGAAAATGCCTTATGCGGAAAATGGACTCTATTCGGAAAAATAGTGCTATTCGGAAAACAAGGCCAATTCGGAAAACATTTCTATTCGGAATAAACTCTATTCGGAAAATAATGTCCTATGCGGAAAATAGACTCTATGCGGAAAATTAACCTTATGCGGAAAACTGGGCTATTCGGAAAAATATCTCTATGCGGAAAAACATAAACCTATGCGGAAAAACTTGCCTACACGGAATGTTAAGTCTAATCGGAAAAATGAACCTATGCGGAAAATAAAGCCCTATTCGGAAAAATATATCTATGCGGAAAATTATGGCTATTCGGAATATATAAAATATTCCGAGTAAGGAAATGAAAATTTGGCTATGCGGAAAATTATTCCGAGTAAGAGAAAAGTAAAACCCCCTATTTGGAAAATCCAAAATTCCGAATAAGGGAAATGGGAATTAGCCTATTCGGAATATCGGTTCAGTTCGGAAAGATCAGGGAATCAAGAACAGTCACAGTAACAGCAAAACAGGAGACTCGAATTTTAATCCAAATTGACTTAAATACTAAAAAAGGTTTTACCAAATTAAACACAAATCATTTAAATACCATAAGTAACAAATCCCACCAATAAAAACACTAAATCAACAACTTTTTAAGATCAAACTTGAATCAAATAAAAAAACTTAAGAACTTGCAAGAGAAGATGATGAAGAACAAGATCAATGAAAAGATGGAATTAAAGGATTAATGTAAAGGTAACAAGAGTAATGATTAAAACACTTACAAGATTTAAAGAAAATGAAAAATCACCAAACACCCTAATGGTGTTGGTGATGAACCGTTCCTAAGAAAACTGGGAAAAAGAAAATAAAAGCTAACTCCCTAATTGTGTGAGGGAAAAGTCTATTTATAGTCCTAGTGGTTGGTTGGTGAGTGGGCTTTCTCCCTTTCTTCTTGTCTTCTCGTCTTTTCAGAAAAGTTGACGTTTTCGATTCTGATTCGGGATTTGTCGTCGATTAAATCCAACTCGTCTTTTAATTTCTTCGTTAAATAGACTTGAGTTTCTTCGACATATGTAAATCTTCCATCTTTGGTCCTTTTCTTCGATAAATCTTCAAATAGGCCCATTGACTTCAAATCTTTTGCATCTCTTGGACAATAGACTTCGTCTTTAGTCTTTTTCCTTGATAAAACCCGTGCAATCCCATGTTTTCTTTAATATTCATCCGGTTAGCTCTGAAAACATAATAAACACAAAAACCACACATAATTCCAAACAAATGATATTAAATACGTGTTTTGGTCTTGTTTTAGCCAGAATTAAGTGGTAAAAGGATGGGTGTTTACACACCTATCAACTGCCTATGGAGAAACGCCTTTCATTAGAGACGGTAACAACACCTAATAATTTTGATGTTGAGAGTGCATCACGAGTAGCCCTAAATGAGGCATGGTAGCAGCATAATTGTATCCCTTATGGCTACTATTTACACTTTCTTCTAAAGATTATATATTAACTGCTCCCTGTGACTAAGATATAGCAAGTGAATGGCTGGTGCTTCTTGATGAACTTATGTTAAGCCATAGGTTATCCTTACTGAAACTTATGTCCTGTATAACATGAGTTTTTTTTTGTGTATTTTTACACACAAATAGGTAAGTACCATATTCCAGAAATCTAAAATTAAGAGAAGAACCTAGGTCATCAAAATCGTACCGCATTTGTAAAGGCACGTTGAAGCTTAAATTTATGCCCATGAAACGAAGTTGTTAATAAGGTACCACTGGGAGCAAAACATAATGATGCGATAACACTGTCATTTGCCTTAAACTTTATCAATGGAGAATAGTTACAAGCTTTGGTAGCGGAGTCGTGTTATCAATTATATGTGGGATAAGGGGGCCTGATGTCATTTCAGTTGGTGTTATATTAGCACTTGTGCATGGTGGAATTTTCAAGGGGATTATGTTACTTGACTTGGCCATTAATTAAGAGTGTAGTTCTTGGCAATGATGATAATCCTTATGCAACTGGTGTTTACCTTATATTTTTAAATCAGATATGGCTCGGTTTCTACTATATGGCCTGAAATATTGGTGGAAAAGTTATCATTTGCAATTGCTTGGTCATTGTGGGTGACAAAACAAACTTTGCCATTAAGGTTCCCCGCCTTTTATTTTGGCCCTTACTAACGTTCATCATTTTATCATTTCTATATGCGCTCCTTGTGATCTCCTCTATGGTACTCTCTTTACTTATAACCTAGATGTTACTATGTAGATCGATTATTATTGTGCTTTTTTGTTATTATTCTTTAGGTGTTAGTTTGTAGATTGTCGCTCGTTTTACAATGCTTCATCTGTAATGTTATGTTTCAATGTAACTTTTTACGTGTTCTCAAACAGGGGCCTGACCAGGTTTGCTGGGGTCAAGTGCGGTTGCAACCAATTCATCATCAGGTGGTATCTTTAGCTTTTACTGGGGAAGTTCTGCAAGTGGATGCATGAAATACCACTGTTACAACTATAAGCTCAAGTGCCTTTGGATTTCCTAATTAAGGGTTTTAACTGTAGACCATGGACATCTGACGGCATATGGTTGTAGCGTTTCATTACATAAGAATTTTTCATGCATTATGTCTTGAGAATGTACGATAACCGCAAGCCAATAGTTAATGATAAAACAAATATTTAACTTTGTAGAGGTTTCATCATACACTAGAAGTGACAAATTATCGTTTTTATATACAACGTAGGTTGATGCTTATAAGCACTTGGACATGTGCTTATTAAGAGGTTCTTATTTCTTCGAAGTAATTGTAACTTTCATTTTAACATAGAGGAATTGTATCATAAAAATTATATGGCTTAAATGCTTATAGTAGAATTAGCATGGTACTAAGATATACGAATCAAACCCGCCCATTGGGCGGGTTACGCAACTAGTATATATATATATATATATATATATATATATATATATATATATTATGTAAACTACGTGTGCATTGATTATTAACAATCCGGTTAATTAATCTTATAAGTATTAACGTAACCTTAAAACATTGCGTTGTATGTTTAAAAAGGGTATACACTATAAACTTGTAACCAAAAAAATTTCTTTTGTTTGTAAGCTTATACTTACGTGAAATTTAGAATAATAATCTTTTCAGAGTATCATGACTCCACCGGTTGCATCTCTGACTATTCTACCAGAGGTAGCCCCCGCTCCAGCTATCCCTACGTCACCACGATCTGTACATTGTGGATTGCTATCGACCTCAGATTCCGAGGACAGCCAGACTGTCGGAGCTGCATTTCCTGATGACTCTCTCACTGATCCACCATCAGCTACACTGGTCCCCACCATTGTGGAGGAGGACCAGATGACTCCCGACCCACCACCATTAGCACCGCCATCGTCGCTACAGGGCTACATTCCCGGGTCTTTACTTCCCCGTAAGAGGAGGTACGAGGCTACTCCCGACTCTACTTTTGAGGTCGGGGAGGGTTCCGGGACGGGACATGCTGATCCTGTCCAAGCCCAGATAGCCGCTCTGGCCGCACGCCAGGAGCAAGACATGTCGAATGTCCATAGCCCGTTGACAGCAGGCCTGGCGGGGTACACTGTCGTGCATGAGCGTATAGACTCCCTCTCTTGGACCATGTGGGTAGAAGCCCAGGCAGCTAGAGGTGTTCGGGCCGTGACCGATGATGCCTTATAGTGGTTGTTGGAGGAGAAATACTGTATCCATCAGTATATTCTCACCTTGGAGGGCTTTCAGCACCAGACCCATTATACTCTCACTACACAGGAGCAGTCCTTGTCCACCTTCTTTGACCTTGCAGATATACGACATGATGGAGTGACTGCAGAGACCGCCTAGGAGCCGTTGACAGATTACCATCCCAGTTGCTGACTGCACTCCGTCTGCTTAAGGAGCTGATGAGACTGCTTTATACATAGTCTCATCGTCCAAAAAGGGCTTTAAATGCATAAAATATCATGAAAATGGCCAAATATATGCTTGTGTTTGTTACTTGTGTATTTTAGGTATGGATATTGAGAAAATGACAAAAGATCACAAGAATCATGCAAAAACGAACACGGGAAACAAAGCCGCACAATGAACCAAGCCTTAATGAAGATTTTCCAAGAAAAACCCTTGAAGATTTGAAGATTATGCAAGAAGGGTCCTACAATATTGAAGAATTGACACTTTAAACCCTTGTATCTTCATAATTACAAGATTGGTCTCTAAAGTTTGTCAATATTACAAAAAGGACCATTGACTTTGAAGAAATGGCAAAAATGGTCCCTCATAAATCATGATTTGTCAAATTCAGTCCTCCAAGAAGTTAACAAGACAAGTCAAGACCATTATCATTGAAGAAAATGCCAAAACAGCCCTTCAAGAATCATGAATTGGCAAGAAATACCCCTTAAATTACTTTACAAAACTTTTTGGGGCAAAAGTGTGAAGTTGGAAACTTTGCTAACAAAGGGAATCCGGATTTAGCAACTTTAAACATGAAGTGATAAAGAAAGAAGACTTAAGGGGTTAATATTGGCCGACATTCAACCTTACCTAGACTAATGGGAGCTTGACCCCTGTCCCACTCACCCCCTAAACAAATCAGATCTCTCCATCCCTCCACCTCACATCCCACTCACCCTTTTATTTAACTAATCCTAACAGATTAGTAAAAATGGCGCTTAACACAAAGTTTAAACCCAAAACAAATCAAAACCTGCAATGTTTATCGTATGAACATAAATTGGGGTTTTTTTAATTACTTATAATTAAGCCATCAACTGCTCCAAATTAGTGATTAATGACCCTTCAATCATATCCCAACCTTAAAACACATGCCACATTACCTCACATGCCACATGGGACATGCCCTGCTACAAAGGTGAGGAAGAAGACAAGATTGAGCCAGCCATCAAACGCCTCACAATCCTGCTTACATCCTAAGCTCATTGTGAGCCTTTGATCACAATTCCATCACATGCCACCTCCACAACCTGCCAAGAACATGTCACATGATTCTCAAGTTATTCAAACTTCACAAGGGCAATTTTGGACTTCTACATCATTAGGCTTACGTTTTTTATTCAGCATTTAGGTTTCTTGTAGCCTATATAAGGCATTAGCATCACTACATTTGGTTTTTGCTCTTAAATTTTCCTAGTTCATAATTCTATAAATCATATATTCAAGTAATGAAATGTGTTCGAATTTGGTGAAGAAAAATCAAGTGCCAACCTTATTTTCTGTTTATTATTGTTTGATGTTAACTGTTCTTGAATTCTAAAACCTGTTTTCAAAGGAGTGTGCAAAAATTTGCATATTTTCCTTAAATCTTGATATTTTGCTAAGTCTTGTTCAAACCTTGGAATTTTTGGGCTATAAGTTGATCATAGCACCCTGATATTGTGATATCAAGGTGTTGTGAGGCTTATAACTTGGGGATAGTCAAGTGTGGGGAACTAAGGTTGCATTAATCAAGTTAACCTTTTTTTTCTGATTTTGATATTTTTGCTTCTAACCTTGTTGAATCTTAGCAGGCTTGTTTGCGGAAGCTTGTGCTTGTTCTTGCTAGCATATAATCTCAAAATTCGTGGGTGTGGATGTACATCCATGAGGTTTGAACCTTTCTCCCCAAAATCTTCTTAAAATCCTGATTTTTGGTGATTTTGTGTGTTACTTGTGTTCTTGTGGAATTTATTGTCTAATCTTGTTCAATACTGCATATTACATCTATTTATATGTTTGATAGGGCTTGGGTTGTCTTGAAATACACTTATACTTGTTTAAAATTGATTTGAAAAAGATAAAGGGGTGTTTGGGATTATCTGTTTAAGATCATAGGTTGCTATTGTGTTGTTAGAAAGTGTTGTTAATGCTTTGTATCTGTTATTTACTTGGTTGAGAACTAAAACCTGCAAGTTATTGGCTTTAAAACCTTTAATCAAAGATTGTGCTATATCACACTTGTTTTGACTGATTTTGACCTAAGATTTTGGAAATACCTAGAGTATATGCATGCTTAGGGCTAAAAGGTGTTAAATCATAGTTAATATAACTTGGTTTGAAGATTTGAGTGTTTGAATTTGGCTTGTTGGTCAAGTACATCAGCAAAGTGTTCATAACTGCTTGTTAGTGTTCATCAGTAACCTTATTGTGCTTGAATCTTGATCTAGACCTTGAACCATTGCATGAAACCTGTTTAAACTTGTTCATTTAAGTTTATTATAGCTTGTGTATGCTTTTGGTGCAATTTGGTTGGCTGAAATTGGCTTAAGCAACTTATAAGTTCATAACTGCTTATTGTTCATGTCTGTGAGATGTCTGGTGCTTAATTGAATTAACTGCACTCTTTGGCTGATTGTGATTGTGATTTCTTTATTGTTTCTGACTCCTTATGATTCACTGATCACAAGGGTGCCTTGTTTGTAACTTCATTCCAACAAAAAGTCACTAAAGACAAATAGTCAAGAAATTCAAGCAGTGGAAAAAGTTTCCACTACTCAACACCCAAAACTAGCCCCTGCTAGTGTTAATTTTGATCCAGCTTATTAATAAGCCATATTGGCTTATCCAGACTTGCAACAACTTATTTTTTGTGATCAATCTTCATCATTTGACCCATTTGTTTGAACTGGATCTTATCAGACCTTGGCTTTGACTTTTTGCTAGAAAACTCATGAAGTTGACTTTTAAATAATTGCTTATTTGCTTATTCCAGCTTATTAAGTGTGCTTATTGAAATACTTTTTGTTGATTAAGCTTAGTTTAGTCATTTAAAAGCTTTTGAAAGTTGAATCAGCTCTTGGGGTGGCCTAGAACTCGAAAACGACTATTTTGTCATTTTATGAAGATAGCTTATTGCTTTTTTAGGCTTATTCCTTGTGCTTTTTCCAGTTTTCTTTTTGCAGATCTCTTAAGTAACTCAAAAGAAGCTTGTGTGTCTAATTTGAGCTTATGGCATCAGCTTATAGCTTAATGGGCAAAAAAGCCCATTAAGAATAAGCTGCTTTGAAATAAGCTAGCTTATACACATTTTTAACTTTTGGGCCTTCAGAGTTTTGTCTTTAAAATCAATCTTTGAGTCAGACTAGATGTTTTGGGCTTAGTTGGTTGACTTTTTCTTATTGGGCCCAAATTAAGCCCTTTAAGGGACTGTTTTGTCTTATAGCCCATTTCCAGGCCCAATAGGGGTATTTTGTAATTTCAACTTCATTTCTGTGTTTATTAGGTTAAAATAAGCTAGTTTGCAATTTTTTAGAATTTTTTACAAGTTTTGGATTATTAATATTATTTTATTATTATTTTATTATTAAAAATTAAAATTTAGATTTTTCAAGTTTTTATATTTTTCTTAGGTTAAATACATTAAGTTAGGAATTTTACAATTTTTATAATTTTTTAGTTGTCATTAGATTAATTATTATAATTGTTTTATGTTTTAATAGTTTTTAATTGTTTTTAACTAGTTTTTATTAACTTTAAAATTTTCAAAAATAGTTTTAAATTAATTTAAGTCATTTTAGAGGTTTACAATTGAAAAAATCTCATTTTGGGCTTTTTGTTAATTAAATTGATTTTTTTTGGCTTTAATAAGCATTAAAAAATTATTATTTAATTAAATAAAAGGTTTGAGTGACTTTTGATTTTTTGTAAACTCTAATTACATTATTTAGAATTTATTGCAATTTTTTAGGAATTCTTTGGTTAAATTTTTAATTTTGCTACTTTTTACGGTTTTAAGTGTACGATTAATCGTCTTAGTTTAATTCGTCATCGTAACCGTCATTCTCTTCTTATCTCCTTTCTCTTTTCTTTTCTCGTAAAACATATAATCACAAAGTTAATCATCTCTTAACACCAAGCCTCCTTGAGAACGATCCCCACTTTGGGTCATAACTTGTGGTTTTCCTAAACTACTGGTTAATACTTGCCCTAATTACGCTCTTTTTCCTAAAAGACGTATTTTACTTAACTATCATTTTGGTGCCGCTGTCGGGGAGGCGTGTTGTGTTTTGATTTGGCAATTGTTTTTTATATATAGCCATAATATCTATTTATATTAGTAGCACTCTACTAATACGTATTATCGGTTTTTCGTTTTTGTGAATACTATTACTATATTGTATACGTAGAACAATAAATTCACAAGTACTCCAAAAGTGTGAAAACACAACCTTGACTTGGGAGGTCATTATCCAATCATAGTATTCGAATCTAAAACCAAAAGAAAAAGGCAAAAATAGATAAATACTTTCGTGAAGCTCGATTTTGAAAAATACAAACTATAAGGTGGGTATAAGGCGGGTATTATAAAATATACCCTAAGGAAAAAGGCTCTTAAGTGCTTCGCGCCGCCTCGTTTCCCCGCTTGCTTGTGAGTATTTTGAGATTGAAAGCTAATCGAGGTTTTGCCTCCCAAAGTATTATTAAGTATCATATATACTTTCTTGGTTTCATTTGATTAAACCCTCTTGAATGTTTTGGTGTTCCACCAACGTTCTAAAGTCATCGAAGGCGTTCACTTCACGTGATCGTTTTCATTCCTTGAGGCTTCTTTAATCAAGAGATTTGATTAAGGAGGAGATTTGTATATTTTGGTCTACTTAATACAATCACAAAAATCCAAAAAAGTAAAAACAATCAAAACCACAAAAAAATTAGAAAAATACAAAACACCAAAAAGAATCTTCTTTGCTCATCCCCTCGTTGTACGTGACGTTTATGCAAACCCGCAACCAAGCAAGACGTGCACGTAAACGAAGAAACCGAAAGGAGTCAACACCTACTCCTAATCTTTCTAGTAAGGAGTCTCCTATTGACGAACCTATCGTAAGAGAGGAACCAACCATGGAGAATCGAACTATGATGGAGTTACTTCAAGCACCCACCGAGGGTTATTATTGTGCTTTTTTGTTATTACTCTTTAGGTGTTAGTTTGTAGATTGTCGCTCGTGTTACAATGCTTCATCTGTAATGTTATGTTTCAATGTAACTTTTTACGTGTTCTCAAACAGGGCCTGACCAGGTTTGCTGGGGTCAAGTGCGGTTGCAACCAATTTATCATCAGGTGGTATCTTTAGTTTTTACTGGGGAAGTTCTGCAAGTGGATGCATGAAAGACCACTGTTACAACTATAAGCTCAAGTGCCTTTTGATTTCCTAATTAAGGGTTTTAACTGTAGACCATGGACATCTGACGGCATATGGTTGTAGCGTTCCATTACATAAGAATTTGTCATGCATTATGTCTTGAGAATGTACGATAACCGCAACCCAATAGTTAATGATAAAACAAATATTTAACTTAGTAGAGGTTTCATCATACACTAGAAGTGACAAATTATCGTTTTTATATACAACGTAGGTTGATGCTTATAAGCACTTGGACATGTGCTTATTAAGAGGTTCTTATTTCTTCAAAGTAATTGTAACTTTCATTTTAACATAAAGGAATCGTATCATAAAAATGCTATGGCTTAAATGCTTATAGTAGAATTAGCATGGTACTAAGATATACGAATCAAACCCGCCCATTGGGCGGGTTACGCAACTAGTATATATATATATATATATATATATATATATATATATATATATATATATATATATATATATATATATATATATATATATATATATATATATATATATATATATATATATATATATATATATATATATATATATATATATATATATATATATATATATATATATATATATATATATATATATATATATATATATATATATATATATATATATATATATATATATATATATATATATATATATATATGTATATATATATATATTATGTAAACTACGTGTGCATTGATTATTAACAATCCGGTTAATTAATCTTATAAGTATTAACGTAACCTTAAAACATTGCGTTGTATGTTTAAAAAGGGTATACACTATAAACTTGTAACAAAAAAAATTTCTTTTGTTTGTAAGCTTATACTTACGTCAAATTTAAAATAATACTATTTTCAGAGTATCATGACTCCACCGATTGCATCTCCGACTATTCTACCAGAGGTAGCCCCGGCTCCAGCTATCCCTACGTCACCACGATCTGTACATTGTGGATGGCTGTCGACCTCAGATTCCGAGGACAGCCAGACTGTCGGAGCTGCATTTCCTGATGACTCTCTCACTGATCCACCATCAGCTACACTGGTCCCCACCATTGTGGAGGAGGACCAGATGACTCCCGACCCACCACCATTAGCACTGCCATCGTCGCTACAGGGCTACATTCCCGGGTCTTTACTTCCCCGTAAGAGGAGGTACGAGGCTACTCTCGACTCCACTTTTGAAGTCGGGGAGGGTTCCGGGACGGGACATGCTGATCTTGTCCAAGCCCAGATAGCCGCTCTGGCCGCACGCCAGGAGCAAGACATGTCGGATGTCCATAGCCCGTTGACAGCAGGCCTGGCGGGGTACACTGTCGTGCATGAGCGTATAGACTCCCTCTCTTGGACCATGTGGGTAGAATCCCAGGCAGCTAGAGGTGTTCGGGCCATGACCGATGAGGCCTTATAGTGGTTGCTGGAGGAGAACTACTGTATCCATCAGTATATTCGCACCTTGGAGGGCTTTCAGCACCAGACCCATTCTACTATCACTGCACAGGAGCAGTCCTTGTCCACCTTCTTTGACCTTGCAGATATACGACATGATGGAGTGACTGCATAGACCGCCTAGGAGCCGTTGACAGATTACCATCCCAGTTGCTGACTACAATCCGTCTGCTTAAGGAGCTGATGAGACTGCTTTTATACATAGTCTCATCGTCCAAAAAGGGCTTTAAATGCATAAAATATCATGAAAATGGCCAAATATATGCTTGTGTTTGTTACTTGTGTATTTTAGGTACGGATATTGAGAAAATGACAGAAGATCACAAGAATCATGCTAAAACGAACACGGGAAACAAAGCCGCACAACGAACCAAGCCCTAATGAAGATTTTCTAAGAAAAACCCTTGAAGATTTGAAGATTATGCAAGAAGGGTCCTCCAATATTGAAGAATTGACACACTTTAAACCCTTGTATCTTCATAATTACAAGATTGGTCCCTAATGTTTGTCAATATTAAAAAAAGGACCATTGACTTTGAAGAAATGGCAAAAATGGTCCCTCATCATGATTTGTCAAATTCAGTCCTCCAAGAATTCAACAAGACAAGTCAAGACCATTATCATTGAAGAAAATGCCAAAACAGCCCTTCAAGAATCATGAATTGGCAAGAAATACCCCTTAAATTACTTTACAAAACTTTTTGGGGCAAAAGTGTGAAGTTGGAAACTTTGCTAACAAAGGGAATCCGAATTTAGCAAGTTTAAACATGAAGTGACAAAGAAAGAAGACTTAAGGGGTTAATATTGGCCGACATTCAACCTTACGTAGACTAATGGGAGCTTGACCCCTGTCCCATTCACCCCCTAAACCAATCAGATCTCTCCATCCCTCCACATCACATCCCACTCACCCTTTTATTTAACTAATCCTAACAGATTAGTAAAAATGGCGCTTAACACAAAGTTTAAACCCAAAAACAAATCAAAACCTGCACTGTTTATCGTATGAACACAAATTGGGGTTTTGTTAATTACTTATAATTAAGCCATCAACTGCTCCAAATTAGTGATTAATGACCCATTAATCATATCCCAACCTTAAAACACATGCCACATTACCTCAAATGCCACATGGGACATGCCCTGCTACAAAGGTGAGGAAGAAGACAAGATTGAGCCAGCCATCAAACGCCTCACAATCCTGCTTACATCCTAAGCTCATTGTGAGCCTTTGATCACAATTCCATCACATGCCACCTCCACAACCTGCCAAGAACATGTCACATGATTCTCAAGTTATTCAAACTTCTACATCATTAGGCTTACGTTTTTTATTCAGCATTTAGGTTTCTTGTAGCCTATATAAGGCATTAGCATCACTACATTTGTTTTTTGCTCTTGAATTTTCCTAGTTCACAATTCTATAAATCATATGTTCAAGTAATGAAATGTGTTCGAATTTGGTGAAGAAAAATCAAGTGCCAACCTTATTATCTATTTATTATTGTTTGATGTTAACTGTTCTTGAAGTCTAAAACCTGTTTTCAAAGGAGTGTGCAAAAGTTCGCATATTTTCCTTAAATCTTGATATTTTGCTAAGTCTTGTTCAAACCTTGGAATTTTTGGGCTATAAGTTGATCATAGCACCCTGATATTGTGATATCAAGGTGTTGTGAGGCTTATAACTTGGGGATAGTCAAGTGTGGGGAACTAAGGTTGTATTAATCAAGTTTACCTTTTTTTCTGATTTTGATATTTTTGCTTCTAACCTTGTTGAATCTTAGCAGGCTTGTTTGCGGAAGCTTGTGCTTGTTCTTGCTAGCATATAAGCTCAAAATTCGTGGGTGTGGATTTACATCCATGAGGTTTGAACCTTTCTCCCCAAAATCTACTTAAAATCCTGATTTTTGGTGATTTTGTGTGTTACTTGTGTTCTTGTGGAATTTATTGTCTAATCTTGTTCAATACTGCATATTACATCTATTTATATGTTTGATTGGGCTTGGGTAGTCTTGAAATACACTTATACTTGTTTAAAATTGATTTGAAAAAGATAAGGGGTGTTTGGGATTATTTGTTTAAGATCATAGGTTGCTATTGTGTTGTTAGAAAGTGTTGTTAATGCTTTGTATCTGTTATTTACTTGGTTGAGAACTAAAACCTGCAAGTTATTGGCTTTAAAATCTTTAATCAAAGATTGTGCTATATCACGCTTGTTTTGACTGATTTTGACCTAAGATTTTGGAAATACCCAGAGTATATGCATGCTTAGGGCTAAAAGGTGTTAAATCATAGTTAATATAACCTGGTTTGAAGATTTGAGTGTTTGAATTTGGCTTGTTGGTCAAGTACATCAGCAAAGTGTTCATAACTGCTTGTTAGTGTTCATCAGTAACCTTATTGTGCTTGAATCATGATCTAGACCTTGAACCATTGCATGAAACCTGTTTAAACTTGTTCATTTAAGTTTATTATAGCTTGTGTATGCTTTTGGTGCAATTTGGTTGGCTGAAATTGGCTTAAGCAGCTTATAAGTTCATAACTGCTTATTGTTCATCTCTGTGAGATGTCTGGTGCTTAATTGAATTAACTGCACTCTTTGGCTGATTGTGATTGTGATTTCTTTGTTGTTTCTGACTCCTTGTGATTCACTGATCACAAGGGTGCCTTGTTTGTAACTTGATTCCAACAAAAAGTCACTAAAGACAAATAGTCAAGAAATTTAAACAGTGGAAAAAGTTTCCACTGCTCAACACCCAAAACTAGCCCCTGCTAGTGTTAATTTTGATCCAGCTTATTAATAAGCCATATTGGTTATCCAGACTTGCAACAACTTATTTTTTGTGATCAATCTTCATCATTTGACCCATTTGTTTGAAATGGAGCTTATCAGACCTTGGCTTTGACGTTTTGCTAGAAAACTCATGAAGTTGACTTTTAAATAATTGCTTATCTGCTTATTCCATCTTATTAAGTGTGCTTATTGAAATACTTTTTGTTGATTAAGCTTAGTTTAGTCATTTAAAATCTTTTGAAAGTTGAATCAGCTCTTGGGGTGGCCTAGAACTCGAAAACGACTATTTTGTCGTTTAGCGAAGATAGCTTATTGCTTTTTCAGGCTTATTCCTTGTGCTTTTTCCAATTTTCTTTTTGCAGATCTCTTAAGTAACTCAAAAGAAGCTTGTGTGTCTAATTTGAGCTTATGGCATCAGCTTATAGCTTAATGGGCAAAAAAGCCCATTAAGAATAAGCTGCTTTGAAATAAGCTAGCTTACACACATTTTCAGCTTTTGGGCCTTCAGAGTTTTGTCTTTAAAATCAATCTTTGAGTCAGACTGGATGTTTTGGGCTTATTTGGTTGACTTTTTCTTATTGGGCCCAAATTAAGCCCATTAAGGGACTGTTTTGTCTTATAGCCCATTTCTAGGCCCAATAGGGGTATTTTGCAATTTCAACTTCATTTCTGTGTTTATTAGGTTAAAATAAGCTAGTTTGCAATTTTTTATAACTATTTACAAGTTTTGGATTTTTAACATTATTTTAATATTATTTTATTATTAAAAATTAAAATTTAGATTTTTCAAGTTTTTATATTTTTCTTAGGTTAAATACATTAAGTTAGGAATTTTACAATTTTTATAATTTTTTTATTGTCATTAGATTAATTATTATAATTATTTTATATTTTAATAGTTTTTAATTGTTTTTAACTAGTTTTTATTAACTTTAAAATTTTCAAAAATAGTTTTAAATTAATTTAAGTCATTTTAGAGGTTTACAATTGAAAAAAAATCTCATTTTGGGCTTTTTGTTAATTAAATTGATTTTTTTGGGCTTTAATTAGCATTAAAAAATTATTATTTAATTAAATAAAAGGTTTGAGTGATTTTTGATTTTTGTAAACTCTAATTACATTATTTAGAATTTATTGCAATGTTTTAGGAATTTTTTGGTTAAATTTTTTATTTTGCTACTTTTTACGGTTTTACGTGTACGATTAATCGTCTTAGTTTAATCCGTCATCGTAACCGTCATTCTCTTCTTATCTCATTTCTCTTTTCTTTTCTCGTAAAACATATAATCACAAAGTTAATCATCTCTTAACACACACACCAAGCCTCCTTGAGAACGATCCCCACTTTGGGTCATAACTTGTGGTTTTCCTAAACTACTGGTTAATACTTGCCCTAATTACGCTCTTTTTCCTAAAAGACGTATTTTACTTAACTATCATTTTGGCGCCGCTGTCGGGGAGGCGTGTTGTGTTTTGATTTGGCAATTGTTTTTTATATATAGCCATACTATCTATTTGTATTAGTAGCACTCTACTAATACGTATTATCCGTTTTTCGTTTTTGTGAATACTATTACTATATTGTATACGTAGAACTATAAATTCACAAGTACTCCAAAAGTGTGAAAAAACAACCTTGACCTGGGAGGTCATTACCCAATCATTGTATTCGAATCTAAAACCAAAAGAAAAAGGCAAAAATAGATAAATACTTTCGTGAAGCTCGATTTTGAATAATACAAACTATAAGGTGGGTATAAGGCGGGTATTATAAAATGTACCCTAAGGAAAAAGGCTCTTAAGTGCTTCGCGCCGCCTCGTTTCCCCGCTTGCTTGTGAGTATTTTGAGATTGAAAGCTAATCGAGGGTTTTGCCTCCCAAAGTATTATTAAGTATCATATATACTTTCTTGGTTTCATTTGATTAAACCCTCTTGAACGTTTTGGTGTTCCACCAGCGTTCTAAAGTCATCGAAGGCGTTCACTTCATGTGATCGTTTTCATTCCTTGAGGCTTCTTTAATCAAGAGATTTGATTAAGGAGGGGATTTGTATATTTTGGTCTACTTAATACAATCACAAAAATCAAAAAAAGTAAAAACAATCAAAACCACAAAAAAATTAGAAAAATACAAAACACCAAAAAGAATCTTCTTTGCTCATCCCCTCGTTGTACGTGACGTTTATGCAAACCCGCAACCAAGCAATACGTGCACGTAAACGAAGAAACCGAAAGGAGTCAACACCTACTCCTAATCTTTCTAGTAAGGAGTCTCCTATTGACGAACCTATCGTAAGAGAGGAACCAACCATGGAGAATCGAACTATGATAGAGTTACTTCAAGCACCCACCGAGGGTTATGGAGAGGCTATTGTGATTCCCGCTATCCTTGCGGAGAACTTTGAAGTGAAAACGGGATTGTTGTCGATGATCCAAAACAACAAATTCCGTGGTGATGAAAAGGACAACCCGCACAACCATATCCGCCAATTCAATCGTCTTACCGCCACTTGCAAATTTAAGGATGTTGCTAATGACTCGATTAAGATGATGCTTTTTCCGTATTCCTTAGCGGGGCCCGCTAAAATTTGGTTAGAGAAAGAGCCACCCAATTTTATATTAACGTGGAAGGATCTCGTTTCTAAGTTTGTGAACCAATTTTTCCCGCCCTCTAAGACTACGCATTTGAAAAACGAGATTTCAAAATTTTCACAAGAATTTAATGAGAGTTTTTCAGCGGCTTGGAATACGTTTAAGGAAATGCTACATGAATGTCCTCATCACGGTTTTTCCGACTTGCATCAAATTGACACGTTTTACAATGGACTTAATTATCATGAAAGGGATTATCTAGATGCCGCCGCGGGTGGTGATTTTTTGTGTAAAACAGTTGAGGAAGCTTTGGTGATAATTGAGAATAGATATAAGGTGTATAGTCCTCGTAGCACGTCGAGTGTTCGTAAGGCTTCGTCTTCTGCTTCACCTTCTTTGTCTAATACCATCGATGCTTGCCAAATTGAGGCGAACTTGGAAAACAAAATTTTTGATAAGCTTAAAGGACTTTTAATTGAATTCAAAGTTGGAGAACAAAGTGCTCCCGCTACGGCTAAAGCGGTTGAGGTTTCATGTATGTATTATGGTGGAGGTCATGATTTCTCCGAGTGAATTACCAACGGTGGTAACACTTCGAGTGCTTACGCGGCCACAGGAACTTACAACCAAAATGGTCAAGTTACCCGCTCTAATCAATTGACTCCACCGGGTTTTGCTCCTAATCAAAATGCTAACAACAACTATCGAAACAATCAAGTTGGTTTCAAAAACAATTACAAAGGAAACTATGGGAATCAAGGGGCTAATAATCAAGTTTCAAACAAAAATCAAAACAATGATTTTCAAAACAACAACAAGAGTTTGCAAACTTTGAAGATCTTCCAAATGAATTTGTTGAATACGCTAATGGAAACGATGCTAGGTTTGACAACATTTAAAGAGAAATCATTAGCCTAAGATCCGAGTTTAAGAACGACTTGAAGAAGGAGTTGAAAAATGAGTTAGCAAATGAGCTTAAAATCCATACAAACAAAATGGAAGGAAATGTAACTAGGTTACAACAAAACCAACAAAAAATGGAACAAGGGCAACATGAAATAAAACAAGATATGATTAAGGCCGAGAAGAGGCAATCCATGTTTGAGGACAAAATTTCATCTATGTTTGAGGCCATTATGTGCAAACCATCTTCGAGTAGTCTTCCTAGTAACACCATATCGAACCCTAAGGGAGAGATGAAAGTGATTACCACACGTAGTGGTAAGACACTTAAGGAACCGACTCCTCAACCAATTGCTCCTACGGAGGATGCAATTGAGGAATAACCCGAGGTGGTGGTCGAAAAGGAGCATGTCCAAACCCCACGAAGTACCGCTCACGGTTGACCCATTACAACATTTGGAACCCGAGATTCCAAAGGCTATGCCTATGCCTCAACCCACACCACCTTTGCCCTATCAATCGAGACATAGAAAGGAGAAACGTCAAGAGCGCGATAATTACCAATTTGAGCTTTTTATGAAAATGTTTCGTGACATTCATTTTAATGTGAGTTTCGTTGATGCTTTGGTCATGATGCCTCGATTTGCCGCTAACTTCAAGAGTATGTTGAACAACAAGGAGAAATTGCAACAATTGTCTAGTTGTTCATCGGTTTATCTTAATAGCATACCTCAAAAAGTCAGTGATCCCGGTAAATTCTTGATCCCTTGTGCAATCTAAGATATGGAAGAATGTTATGCCTTGGCCGATCTTGGTGCTAGTATTAACTTGATGCCACTTGCAATCTTCAAGTCGCTCAATCTTCCTAATCTTACTCCTTCACTAATGTCTATCGAGTTCCCCTACCATTCTACGATTCCCGCATGTGGATTGGCGGAAGATGTTTTTGTGAAAGTGGTAAAGTTCTATTATACGGTAGACTTTATCGTCGTCGATATTCCCACGGATCCTTAAGTTTCGCTCATTTTAGGTTGTTCGTTTTTAATTACGTCTATGGCTTTAATTGATGTTCATGCTAGAAAGATCACCTTACGTTTCAATGACGAGGAACTTGTTATAAACGCAACTCAAAACTCTCAAATTTCTCATGTTTATTCCGTTGCAACCATAAACCTCGTTGATATGATCGACGTTGTTTGCGAGGAATTTTCACAAGAATTTCTAGGTTTTGGTGATGATGATAATAGTGGCAATCCTACTATGTTAGATCCCATTCTTGATAACTCGACACCAACCTTCACTCCATTTGAAGGTGGTGGTTTTACGTTGGAAGAATTCTATGTTCCACGTACTTGTGACGAAGACCTCGACAATGATGAGGACTTCTCGATTATCAAGGATTTTCTTAGCGATTTCCCATTTACTCCACCCGAGGAGGTTATGAGTATCGAGCCCAAATATTCAATTGAGGAACCACCTATCCTCTAGTTGAAAGATTTACCTCCTCATCTTGAATATGTCTTTTTGGAGGAGGAAGACAAGTTGCCGGTTATTATTATTTCAAAAGAACTTTCAAATGATGAAAAAACCGCACTTGTCGATGTTCTAAAGGATCACAAAGGGGGCAATTGCGTGGAGGTTATCCGACATTAAGGGGATCGATCCCAAATTTTGTACCCACAAAATCTTTATGGAGGAGGATTACAAGCCCGCAATTCAATGTCAAAGGAGGGTGAACCCCAAAATTTACGACGTCATCAAAAAGGAAGTCCTAAAACTCCTTGACGCGGGAATGATTTACCCTATTTCCGATAGCCCTTGGGTGAGTCCTATTCATTGTGTCCCTAAAAAGGGAGGAATGACCGTTGTGCCAAACGATGCCAACGATTTAATTCCCAGTAGACTCGTGACCAAATGGAGAATGTGCATTGACTATCGTAAGTTGAATGAAGCCACTCGAAAAGACATTTTACCTTGCCCTTCATGGACCAAATGTTGGAGCGTCTTGCGGGAAACGATTTCTATTGCTTTTTAGATGGCTTTTCCGGTTACTTCCAAATCCCCATCGATCATCGTGATCAAGAAAAAACTACGTTTACGTGTCCATATGGAACGTTTGCCTATCGTAGAATGCTATTCGGACTTTGCAATGCACCGGGAACCTTTCAAAGGTGCATGATGGCTATTTTTCATGATATGATCGAGAAGACGATGGAAGTCTTCATGGATGACTTTTCCGTGTTTGGTAGTTTGTTCACTTCGTGTTTGTCGAATATTAAGAGAATGTTGAAGCGTTGTGAGAAAACCAACCTTGTGCTTAATTGAGAAAAATGTCATTTTATGGTTAAAAGTGGAATCGTCTTAGGGCACAAGGTTTCGAAAATGGGGATTGAGGTAGATCAAGCTAAGGTAGACATCATCGCCAAATTACCTCATCCCAAAACCGTTAAGGGAGTTAGCAGTTTCCTAGGCCACGCGGGCTTTTATCGTCGATTCATCAAGGATTTTTCAAAGATTTCTCGACCTATTACCCATCTCCTTGAAAAGGATGCACGTTTTGTCTTTGACGAAGATTGTGTACGAGCCTTTGAAATCCTTAAGAGGAAACTTACCGAAGCTTCCATTCTTATTGCTCCCAATTGGAACCTCCCCTTTGAGCTCATGTGAGATGCTAGTGACTACGCTATTAGGGTCGTATTGGGGCAACGTCATGAAAAGCACTTCTTGCCTATTCATTATGCTAGCAAGACGATGACCGAGGCTCAACTTAAATACACTACAACGGAAAAGGAGTTCCTTGTCGTGGTGTATGCATTTGAGAAATTCCGACCTTATCTCGTCTTGACTAAATGCATAGTGTATACGGATCATTTGGCTATCAAGTATCTTATGGATAAACAAGATGCAAAGCGGAGATTACTTTGTTGGATTCTCTTCCTTCAAGAATTTGATCACGAAATTGTTGACAAAAAAGGAGCCGAGAATCTAGCGGCCGATCATCTTTCTCGTTTGGAAGATCCTCACCAAAGTGTTTACGAGCCCAAGGAAATCACCGAAACATTTCCGCTCGAGACACTTGGTGTAGTGAATTCTAACCTTGATTCTTCCACCCCATGGTTTGCGGACATCGCAAATTACCATGCGGGCAACTTCATCATCAAGGGTATGAGGACTCAAGAAAAACGAAAATTCTTTCGTGACGTCAAGTTCTACTTTTGGAACGACCCTTACTTGTTTCGAACTTGTGCGGATCAAATTATTCGACGTTCTGTCTTTGGTACCGAAGCTTCTAAAATCCTTAGAGCTTGTCACGAGGGACCCACGGGTGGTCACCATGGTGTTAATCACATGGCTAAGAAGGTTTTTGATGCCGGTTTCTTTTGGCCTACTATTTACCGAGATGCACATGAGCTTGTGAAGTCATGTAACTCATGCCAACGACAAGGAAAAGCCTCACAAAAAGATGAAATGCCACAAAATATCATCCAAGTGTGTGAGATCTTTGACGTTTGGGGCTTTGACTTTATGGGGACGTTCCCATCATCCCGTGGTAATAAGTACATCCTTGTCACCATTGACTACCTATCTAAGTGGGCGGAAGCTAAGGTTTTTCCCACCAATGATGCTCGTGTGGTAGTCAAGTTTTTGAAAAGCTTGTTTTCTCGGTTTGGAACCCCTCGTGCGATCATAAGCGATCGTGGAACCCATTTTTGTAACGACCAATTCGAAAGGGTCCTAAGGAAATATGGGGTTACACATCGGCTTTCTACGGCTTATCACCCACAAACGAGTGGGCAAGTCGAGGTTTCAAACTGAGCTTTGAAGAGGATCTTGGAGAGATCTATTAGGGAAAACCGACACTCTTGGTCGGATAAGTTGGATGATGCTTTATGGGACTTTAGGACCGCTCATAAGACGCCCATCGGGTGCACTCCCTATAAGCTTGTTTATGGGAAGAATTGTCACTTGCCAATTGAACTCGAACACAAAGCTTATTGGTCCCTAAAGAATTGTAATGATGATATGCAGACCGCGGGAAAACACCAGAAAATGCAATTAAATGAATTGAATGAATTAAGGGATATTGCTTATGAAAATTCATTGATTTATAAAGAAAAGACTAAAAAGTTTCATGATTCAAAAATTAAAAACCGGGTTTTTAACATTGGGGATCAAGTTTTGCTTTTTAATTCTCGTTTGAAAATCTTTTCCGGTAAGTTGAAATCCCGTTGGTCCGGTCCATTCACCGTGACTCAAGTATTTCCATATGGGACCATCGAACTAGCTCAAAATGATGGCCCCAATTTCAAGGTGAATGGACATAGGTTGAAGCACTACTTTGGCGGGGAAGTTCCATCCTTGAACTACCTCGACCAAATCACCTTCCCTAATGATAATTAGTATTGAGGGGATCGAGTCGAGCTTAGGACTCGGTAATAAAAAATGAGGTGCCTCGTGGGGGAATCCCATGCTTATCCTATGTATATATTATAGCTTTCTAATGTAGTAACGTGTGGGGATTTGTGCCCTTCCAACCTTTGTTCCGTGGTTGTTTGTGAATTGTGGATTTTAGATGATCATTATCTTCACGATTGGAGCCTCTCGTGTTCGTTTTATGGGAGCACTCGATCGTTTCCTTTGAAGACTTTCTCAATATCCATGATATATCCTTTGATGTTCTAACCTTAGGTTTATGGCACACTTCATAAACGGCTTTAAATTTAACGGTTACACCCTCTCCATGCTAGATTAAGCATTCGTCTACGTTTCTAGTATGGGGGTGTTTGCACCCCTAGACTCGAAACATTGAGGCAATGTTTAACTTTATTATGGGGGGTGAATAGATACTTGCCTTGCCAAACCTTCACGCTTTCCAAAGTTTATCTTTTTGTTTATCGTTTTGTTGCAAAATAAGGCTAAAAATGGCCAAATTTTATATTTTTTTCTCATGTTTTATAAGTGTTTGAAGACATGAATGTAGATTTTCCGATGGCGAGAATAAGAGTAATTTTTGACTCGACCGTGCGTGTTGAGCACTTAGCTTCGATCCTTAGCTTTACATTAGGCTAAGTCTCTTAAATGAGGACGAGAAATGATAGAGTTAATTATAAGTTACTATGCTAAACGTAGAGTACTCGTATTCTTTCAAAAACTCATGTGTTCTCGTTGTTTGCTTATTCTCCCTTTGCTTGTAAATTTTTTTGCTTAATAAATATTGACTTAGCGGTTTAGTCTTGATTGTTGGTTTCTAGTATTTTCTAGTAGCTTCTATGTAATTAAATTGGGAAGACATTAAGGTATCGCCAGCGTCACGGTTTTGAAGTATTGGCAACCCGAATAATTGAAAGCTTCACCTAATAATAAGATTTCAAGTGCTCACCTAAATTAAGCAAAAATTTGAAGCTCACAAGGCCGAAAAATCTATACAAAATTGAAAGTGAATCAAGCCTTAATCTTTGAAGCTTTAAAGATCCAAAATTCACCTTAGCGTGAGGATATACGCCTTTGGCCATAATAAAACCACCGATGAGGTGGATAATAAAAGGCAAGGCAAGACCGAAGTCATAATAAAAGCTTCATGGCGAATTTGAATAAAAGATGCAGGTAAACCTATGATAATAAGGCCCTTCCGTTAGGGGGCGTATAAAATTCTTGGTAATAAGTCTCATGTTCAAAACCGTTATAAAACCGTGTTTATCGATCCTTCTTGTTGACTTTATTTTTTGACATCGTTGTCTATTAGGTGGGGTTATTAATTTAGTGGTCTTGGTTACACCGTTGGGACTCTATTTTTAGACCTAAATCTCTATTATCGCATAAGTCAAACAATGTATCCTCGTGAAACATTCAAGACAAAATAAAATAATAGAGATACAACTTAGGAAAATGGGAGGATAAGTACGTGATTAGGGCATATGAGTAGTGTTAGCATTACTAACTTATAATGACAATGATCTCGTTGCACGCTTGGCATAGAATCGGGGTGAAAATCGAGGACGATGAAATTATTTCTAACGAAGCATTCACATGTTCTTGTTCTATGCACCTTAACGCCCCATTTTGCGATGAAAATCATATATTATGTCTAAAACGCAAGTAGTAGTAATAATAGTAGTGTAGCTAGTTTATCATTCAATAAAGTGAATAAAAATGATATTTGGAGGTGCTACGATACTTTATTCTAGCATTGCGTGAGGGTACGGCCATGGTTTAGTATGGGGGAGTGATGAGACTGCTTTTATACATAGTCTCATCGTCCAAAAAGGGCTTTAAGTGCATAAAATATCATGAAAATGGCCAAATATATGCTTGTGTTTGTTACTTGTGTATTTTAGGTACGGATATTGAGAAAATGACAAAAGATCACAAGAATCATGCAAAAACGAACACGGGAAACGAAGCCGCACAATGAACCAAGCCCTAATGAAGATTTTCCAAGAAAAACCCTTGAAGATTTGAAGATTATGCAAGAAGGGTCCTCCAATATTGAAGAGTTGACACTTTAAACCCTTGTATCTTCATAATGACAAGATTGGTCCCTAAAGTTTGTCAATATTACAAAAAGGACCCTTGACTTTGAAGAAATGGCAAAAATTGTCCCTCATAAATCATGATTTGTCAAATTCAGTCCTCCAAGAAGTCAACAAGACAAGTCAAGACCATTATCATTGAAGAAAATGCCAAAACAACCTTTCAAGAATCATGAATTGGCAAGAAATACCCCTGAAATTACTTTACAAAACTTTTTGGGGAAAAAGTGTGAAGTTGGAAACTTTGCTAACAAAGGGAATCCGGATTTAGCAAGTTTAAACATGAAGTGACAAAGAAAGAAGAGTTAAGGGGTTAATATTGGCCGACATTCAACCTTACCTAGACTAATGGGAGCTTGACAGCTGTCCCACTCAACCCCTAAACCAATCAGATCTCTCCATCCCTCCACCTCACATCCCACTCACCCTTTTATTTAACTAATCCTAACAGATTAGTAAAAATGGCGCTTAACAAAAAGTTTAAACCCAAAAACAAATCAAAACCTACACTGTTTATCGTATGAACACAAATTGGGGTTTTGTTAATTACATATAATTAAGCCATCAACTGCTCCAGATTAGAGATTAATGACCCTTTAATCATATCCCAACCTTAAAAACACATGCCACATTACCCCACATGCCACATGGGACATGCCCTGCTACAAAGGTGAGGAAGAAGACAAGATTGAGCCAGCCATCCAACGCCTCACAATCCTGCTTACATCCTAAGCTCATTGTGAGCCTTTGATCACAATTCCATCACATGCCACCTCCACAACCTACCAAGAACATGTCACATGATTCTCAAGTTATTCAAACTTCACAAGGGCAATTTTGGACTTCTACATCATTAGGGTTACGTTTTTTTATTCAGCATTTAGGTTTCTTGTAGCCTATATAAGGCATTAACATCACTACATTTGTTTTTTGCTCTTGAATTTTCCTAGTTCACAATTCTGTAAATCATATATTCAAGTAATGAAATGTGTTTGAATTTGGTGAAGAAAAATCAAGTGCCAACCTTATTATTTGTTTATTATTGTTTGATGATAACTGTTCTTGAATCCTAAAACCTGTTTTCAAAGGAGTGTGCAAAAGTTTGCATATTTTCCTTAAATCTTGATATTTTGCTAAGTCTTGTTCAAACATTGGAATTTTTGGGCTATAAGTTGATCATAGCACCCCCGATATTGTGATATCAAGGTGTTGTGAGGCTTATAACTTGGGGATAATCAAGTGTGGGGAACTAAGGTTGCATTAATCAAGTTTACCTTTTTTTCTGATTTTGATATTTTTGCTTCTAACCTTGTTGAATCTTAGCAGGCTTGTTTGTGGAAGCTTGTGCTTGTTCTTGCTAGCACATAAGCTCAAAATTCGTAGGTGTGGATGTACATCCATGAGGTTTGAACCTTTCTACCCAAAATCTGCTTAAAATCTTGATTTTTGGTGATTTTGTGTGTTACTTGTGTTCTTGTGGAATTTATGGTCTAATCTTGTTCAGTACTGCATATTACATCGGTTTATGTGTTTGATTGGGCTTGGGTAGTCTTGAAATACACTTATACTTGTTTAAAATTGATTTGAAAAAGATAAGGGGTGTTTGGGATTATCTTTTTAAGATCATAGGTTGATATGTGTTGTTAGAAAGTGTTGTTAATGCTTTGTATCTGTTATTTACTTGGTTGAGAAACTAAAACCTGCAAGTTATTGGCTTTAAAACCTTGAATCAAAGATTGTACTATATCTCACTTGTTTTGACTGATTTTGACCTAAGATTTTGGAAATACCTAGAGTATATGCATGCTTCGGGCTAAAAGGTGTTAAATCATAGTTAATATAACCTGGTTTGAAGATTTGAGTGTTTGAATTTGGCTTGTTGGTCAAGTACATCAGCAAAGTGTTCATAACTGCTTGTTAGTGTTCATCAGTAACCTTATTGTGCTTGAATCTTGATCTAGACCTTGAACCATTGCATGAAACCTGTTTAAAAAAACTTGTTTATTTAAGTTTATTATAGCTTGTGTATGCTTTTGGTGCAATTTGGTTGGCTGAAATTTGCTTAAACAGCTTATAAGTTCATAACTGCTTATTGTTCATGTCTGTGAGACGTCTGGTTCTTAATTGAATTAACTGCACTCTTTGGCTGATTGTGATTGTGATTTCTTTGTTGTTTCTGACTCCTTGTGATTCGCTGATCACAAGGGTGCCTTGTTTGTAACTTGATTCCAACAAAAAGTCACTAAAGACAAATAGTCAAGAAAGTCAAGCAGTGGAAAAAGTTTCCACTGCTCAACACCCAAAACTAGCCCCTGCTAGTGCTAATTTTGATCCAGCTTATTAATAAGCCATATTGGCTTATCCCCAGACTTGCAACAACTTATTTTTTGTGATCAATCTTCATCATTTGACCCATTTGTTTGAACTGAGCTTATCAGACCTTGGCTTTGACTTTTTGCTAGAAAACTCATGAAGTTGACTTTTAATTAAGTGCTTATCTGCTTATTCCAGCTTATTGAGTGTGCTTATTGAAAAACTTTTTGTTGAATAAGCTTAGTTTAGTCATTTAAAAGCTTTTCAGCTCCTGGGGTGGCCTAGAACTCGAAAACGACTATTTTGTCGTTTTGTGAAGATAGCTTATTGCTTTTTCAGGATTATTCCTTGTGCTTTGTCCAATTTTCATTTTGCAGATCTCTTAAGTAACTCAAAAGAAGCTTGTGTGTCTAATTTGAGCTTATGGCATCAGCTTATAGCTTAATGGGCCAAAAAGCCCATTAAGAATAAGCTGTTTTGAAATAAGCTAGCTTATACACATTTTCAGCTTTTGGGCCTTCAGAGTTTTGTCTTTAAAATCAAATTTTGAGTTAGACTGGAAGTTTTGGGCTTATTTGGTTGACTTTTTCTTATTGGGCCTAAATTAAGCCCATTAAGGGACTGTTTTTTTATAGCCCATTTCCAGGCCCAATAGGGTATTTTGTAATTTCAACTTCATTTCTGTGTATATTAGGTTAAAATAAGCTAGTTTGCAATTTTTTAGAATTTTTTATAAATTTTGGATTTTTAATATTATTTTATTATTATAAATTAAAATTTAGATTTATCAAGTTTTTATACTTTTCTTAGGTTAAATACATTAAGTTAGGAATTTACAATTTTTAGAATATTTTTATTATCATTAGATTAATTTTTATAATTATTTTAAGTTTTAATAGTTTTTAATTGTTTTTAAATAGTTTTTAATAATTTTAAAATTTTCAAAAATAGTTTTAAATTAAAAGTCATTTTAGAGGTTTACAATTGAAAAAATCTCATTTTGGGCTTTTTGTTAATTAAATTGATTTTTTGGGCTTTAATTAGCATTAGAAAATTATTATTTAATTAAATAAAAAGTTTGAGTGATTTTTGATTTTTTGTAAACTCTAATTACATTATTTAGGATTTATTGCAATTTTCTAGGAATTTTTAGGGTAAATTTTTAATTTTGCTACTTTTTACGGTTTTACGTGTACGACTAATCGTCTTAGTTTAATCCGTCATTGTAACCGTCATTCTCTTCTTATCTCATTTCTCTTTTCTTTTCTGATAAAGCATATAATCACAAAGTTAATCATCTCTTAACACACACACACAAAGCCTCCTTGAGAACGATCCCCACTTTGGGTTATAACTTGTGGTTTTCCTAAACTACTTGTTAATACTTGCCCTAATTACGCTTTTTTTCCTAAAAGACGTATTTTACTTAACTATCAGGAGCCCCGATTGGCTGTTCAGGCATTGCAAAGTACCAGGCCAGCACCAGCAGCTTCACCAGCCCCACCAGCACCAGCCACATCCAGCAGACCTGCTAGGTAGGATTAGAGTAGATGTACTAGACCTCTTGTACATCATGATAAGCTTCCGAGTTGTATCCCAGCTATCATGGTATAAGACTTTTGTACTTTTATTTTCTTCCAACTTTTATGTCCTATCGTTGTACTGTACTTTTTCGAATAGGTGTTTTGATGTGATGTACTTAAGACTGTGTGTACCACTACCCTAGACAATGCCTGTTGAGCCTTTGACTTGGATTTGTTATGCTTGATGTATGTTTAATTTTTTATAGAAATGGCATGTAATCACTTTCTTTTGTTATATCTATAATGAGCTGTATTATATTATGAAATCATGATAGGTTATCCAATTTGTTATGAAATCTATGCATGAAATTTCCCCGTGCAATTAATATAAAAACTGTACTAACACTTAAACTAATGATCTCATCTTGTGTAAGATTATAGACAAATGGCGATTACTCGATCGAAACCCAACGATGAAACAACCTCAAATGCCATAAATACCGACCATACCGAAGCTACTCAAAATGTCACTACTGCTCAACTTAGGGAAATGATTAATGAGGGCATCGCTACAGCTATGGCAGCCAGAGGAGTTGACCGGAACATGAACAATGGTCAAAACCTTAATGCACGTAGAAAAATGCCAACAGGGGTTGCTCTTACCCTGACTTCCTGAAATGCAAACCCTCATACTACCGAGGAAAAGAAGGAGTCGTGGAACTAATGCAATGGTTTGAAAGGTTGGAGACTGTATTCCGCATCAGTGACTGTGTTGATGAGAACAAAATCAAATTCGCCTCCTGCACATTACTTGAGAGTACCCTTACTTGGTGGAACTCAATTGTTGCTACCCTTGGGCACGATGCTTCTTATACTCTCACATGGTCCAACCTTAAGGAGAGAATGACTGAAATTTATTGCCCAAGAGGTGAAATGAAGAAATTGAAGATTGAATTGTGGGATCTTAAGTGCAAGAACAATGACATCATTTTGTACAACCAAAGATTTCAAGAATTAATCCTGATGTGTACCAGAATGTTTCCTCAAAGGGAAGAAAAGATTGAGAAGTATGTCAGTGGACTCCCTGACGCCATTCACGACAGTGTGCTTGCATTACGACCCGCTACTGTCGAAAGTGCTATGGAGTTTGCCACTGAACTGATCAACAAACGAGCCCGTAACCTGTCGGAAAGGCAAACGGAGAACAAAAGAAAGTCGGATGAAAACTTCCATAGCCAGCATCAGCAGCCTCCCAAAAGACAGGACATTGGGCCAGTTTACGGTACTACTCCCACAGCCAGCACCAGGAACTACTCAGGCTCCAAGCCTAAGTGCCCAAAGTGCAACTATCACCATATTGTTGGAGGTCAGTGTCATGGATGCTACAAGTGTGGTCAACCAGGCCATTTTGCTCGTGATTGTCAAGCCAATGCCGTTACCCCGGTTCGACCCAACAGTAACCCTGGGAACAACAACAGAGGCGGATCCAATGCCCGTGGGAGCGGGAGCGGACAACAGGGAAACCGTAACCCCACAGGAGGAAACAATAATGGTCCGAGGAGAACAGTAGTGTGTTATGAATGTGTAGCCCCTGGACATGTGAGACCAGATTTTCCCATGTTGACCAACCAGAAAAAGGACGACAAGGGAACCTCATCACGAGTGTACATGGTGGGCAATGCAAAAGCCAACCCGGATTCCAACATCGTTACTGGTACGTTTCTACTAAACCATCGTTGCATCCGTTTTATGTGACACCGGAGTAGACCGAAGTTTTATATCGAATGAATTTAGTATTGTATTGGAAGTCACCCATCAGTTTTAGACCCCCACTACACCGTAGAATTAGCCGACAAAAAAATTGTGAAAGCTGATGCTATCATCTGAGGTTGTACCTTAAATCTTTCCAATCACCCGTTCAACATTGACCTAATCCTGGTAAACCTTGGTAGCTTCAATGTAATTATTGGCATGGATTATTTAGCAAAATATCGTGCAGTTATCGTGTCTGATGAAAAACTGGTTCGTTTACCATGGGGAAATAAAACCTTTATTATACGAGGGGATGGTTACCCGGACATAATCAACACTAGGCTTAGTGTCATCTTCTGCACCAAATTGTAGAAATATTTGGCAAAAGGATGTCCCAACCTCTGAGCCCACCTTTCCCAAATGGATGAGGTAGGCAAACCTAAACCTAAAAGGCATGTCCAACTCACAATGGGTGTATTTGGTAGGGTTATGAATGTCATCCAAGGCAAACATAAACCTAAAAGACATGTCGAACTCACAATGGGTGTATTTTGTAGGGTTATGTTTGTCATCCAAGGCAAACCTAAACCTAAAAGACATGTCCAACTCACAGTGGGTGTATTTTGTAAGGTTATGTTTGTCATCCAAGGCAAACCTAAACCTAAAAGACATGTCCAACTCACAATGGCTGTATTTGGTAGGGTTATGTTTGTCATCAAAGGCAAACCTAAACCTAAAAGACATGTCCAACTCACAATGGGTGTATTTTGTAGGGTTATGTTTGTCATCCAAGGCAAACCAAAACCTAAAAGACATGTTCAATTCACAAAGGGTGTACTTTGTAGGGTTGTGTTTGACATCCCCCAAAAATATATGTTGGATGTCCCATACTTTCGGACAATCCTCTTCCTTTTCGGGTCCAATTAGTTCGACAATACCATCATCCAACAAACCCTAAAATAAATGACTTCCTTCTTTTAGAAGTCAAAATTTTTGCGAAATTTTGAACCACTAACAGTGGATGCACGACCCTTTCAGCATCCCACAAGAGGTGCGCTTCTTTATTCTTGGTATCTTCTTTTGTTTCCACCATTTGAGGTGTTTATTTTATATGCCCCTCACGCCCAGCCCGACCACAAATGAAGCAGATTCTTTACAACTTCCTACCCAACCACCATCAACAATAATCTTAATCATTCCGCTGAGTGATGTTTTAGTATCACTAACTAATGTTTGCATTCCACAGGCTTGAAGTATATCATAAAGTCTTTCGCGTATAGTTGTTGAAAAAAGAGCGGTACCAGCTAAAAAAAATTTTACCCACAATTTTCACCATCTGGTGTAGAGATATAACATATCTTTCCCTAGAAACAAGGATGCAGGTATAGTGCATCTCCAGCTTTCCTAGCATATAAAACATGTTGACATGTCCTCCTCATATCAGAAACCATTTGCAATGGATTTACCCTCCTAACCAAAGCCACAACACCATTGGTCTTCTCCCAGCTTTTGATAGAATGTAACCATGACCCCGTTGAAAAAGCCTTCGTAACCCGTTCGTAATAATAGCAGCATCCAAATACTACTCAATCGGATGTATAGTGCGATCCGAATAAAGACCTCTTTGCATTGTCTTCACCATTCGTTTCTGAGCATGTCTGAGATGAACTTTTAGATCTATAACATCTTTTCACTTAACCGATGGCATTTCTTAGTAGCTTTGAGGATAAAGCTAAAATAACGAGGTGGTGCTGTAAAATCCATGATTTTACCATTATAAAATATAAAAACTTTGTACCCAATAATTCTATAACATTTTTGATAACTCGATTTTACTCAGGTTAAAAATATTCGTTGTACCAATCTCTTCGAATTGAAAAACTTGTGTTTAATGTGTGACTCAGTTTTATTTTGGTCGAACAAAAATGTGTCGTTGTAGTATTTTAAAATAAAAATGCAAAACAATTAAAGTAAAAGTGCAATTAAAGTAAAGTGCGTTAAAATAAACCTAAGTCTAATTAAAGTAAATGGGTGCAAGTATTTAAAACGTGACTGAAATTAAAGGGTACTTAAAGTAAATGACGCAAACTTAAATCTAACTAAGGGAATCTTAAAACGCAACTAAAACTTAAACTAAAGCAAGGCTAAAATAAAGCTAAGGCAAATAATCTTAAAGTGCAATTAAATAAAAAGGCGGGAAAAAGCTTGAAAAAAAGATAAGAAATTTAAAAAGAAAGACTAAAAAGAAATGAAAGAAACCTTGATTCGGAAGTTCAAAACTTCCGAATGAACTGGCTTGACTCGGAACTTTTGAGTTCCGAGTGAAACAATCTTGAGTCGGAACTTCCCAAACCCCAATACCTTGATTCGGAACTTTTAAGCTGATCTGGAACTTTTTGAGTTCCGAATGAACCTCTTGACCCGGAACTTTGGTTCGGAAGTATTGATCCGGAAGATTTCGTCCGGAAGTCTTGACTCGGAAGTTTTGGTGTTGATCCGGAACTTTTTCCTTCCCTTGATCCGGAACTTCATTCGGAAGATATTGATCCGGAACTTTTGTTGATCCAGAAGTTTTCGTCCGGAACTTCGTTCTGAAGACTTGATCCGGAACTTCTTAAGTTCCGAATGAAACCTCTTGATCCGAAACTTTTTAAGTTCCGAATGAAAGCCTTCCCTTCTCTTGGTTCGGAAGTTTTCTTGGGAATGATCAAACACAGAAACAAACGCCCCCGAAGAACAAGGGATAACAGAAACAAGAATATAACACAGATCTAACCAAAATCAGGCAAACGATTAAGCTAAACTAATAACGAGACAACAGTAAATCATAAACAAACAATTTAAATCAACAAAACAAACAAATTTAACCACAAAAATCAAAAACCCATTTGATCAAAATAAAAACATGAACATGAACACAAACATAAACATAAAAATCAAAGATCAAGAAAGGTAGATAGGAGATTAACAAGATAAAATAAAGATTGACAAGAATTAAATGGAAACTTACTTGAAATTAAAGGAATTTAATGTGCAAGACAAGGTAATTAAATTGACAAGTATTTAAATGACAATGAAATTAAAGGTGCAAGGTAAGTAAATGATGGAAGACTAATTGTCACATTTAGCCAACAAGAAAAATGATTATCTAGTCCTAACTATATATAGGGGAGGATTAGGAAGCTTCCTCCCCTCCTTCATTTCTTCTTAATTGCAAGATTAAGTCCCTCCTTTTAATCTTCATTAATTGCATCATTAGTCCTTTATTCTTCTAATCTTCTTTAAACTTGGACTTTAAGGACTTTTGGCTTGGGATTTCTTTGAACTCGTCTTTAATTTCTTCAATAAATTAGACTTGAGTTTCTCGGGTTTAAGTAAACTTCCGTCTTTTGACTTTTTCTTCGATAAATCTTCAGAATTGGTCTTGGACTTCCGTTCTTTATGCACTCTTGACTTCTTGACTTCTTCTTTCATCTTTTTCTTCAATAAAAGCCCGTAAATGCCCGTGAATATCCGTGTTTTCTCCACTTTTCACAATTTCGTCCTAAATCACAACAAAAACACAAACCACGCTTAATTCCGACATAAAAGACATAAAATACACGTTTTGGCTAGGTTATTATTGTAATTAAGTGGTAGAAAAGATGGGTGTTTTCACACCTATCAATTTTCTCATGTATTATATTTCTATAAAATATATGAACATGCCTTATGTGTACTTATGCACTTACATGCTTTTACTAATAATTACATGACACTTACCTTGTAATTCTACATGGACAAATAATAAAATGCTTATATTTGTGATTTTACACAATACTTAACAAAAAATAAAAACATTTCTACCCCATGCCCAAGTCTAGTCGTGTATGTGCATGAGTATATGCATACACATTCATGTAAACTATGGGAATAACTATAATACCCTCCTTGCTTCAACCCACACAACTTAGAAGGTCACACTTTGCACACTCTTTGCTCTCTTTGCTTACTACTACACGGCAAGGGAAGGGAGATCAAAAGGTTTCATGGATTTGGCCAATTACATATAAAACATGGCATTGACAATCCTCCCAAGAGAGATCTTACCCCACCCTTCTCTCTCCCTCTAGTCGCCTATATCCTCTCACACATTAATTTCTCATGCAAGAACCAATCTCACAACTCTCTCTCATTCCATCTCTCTCAATCATACGGATTGAGGTATCCATATTCATCCAAGAACATATTAACTTCAAGATCCTTATCTTCATCCACATAACTCCTAATCATTTTGTAATATCTTTACCAACTTGAACTCCATAAACAACCAAGATAAACCCTAGCCGAAACAATCTAGGTCACGTCTTGGATTTGTTTTAGGGTTTCATTATCATCAAGATTGAAACACTCTCCTTAGTCTTCTTGATCATTCCTTGGTAACATTAACTAGAAGGTATCACTAATCTTACTTTTCTTCATTACTTATATTTTCTTTGCATGCATAATCATTCACTTGATAAATACATATGAAAAAGGTGTTGAAAAATTAAGATTTGTGAAACCATGACCTATATAGGTCACGACATATATTTGATATGTCATAAGACATGTATAAAACTTATTTGGTAATAAACATATGATTATTTACTTATATTAAACTTGGTAAAAATCATAAAAACCATTCTATGGATTTATATATAGCCGTGAGCTATAAGTCTTACTTTTGGATTTTTGGGTTAACTTATAAATATTAATCTCATGGGCAATCTTGTATAAACTCAAAAACTAGAAGAACCATGACCTTAAATGTCCCGGCTTATTTTTGTACACATCAAAGAATGGTGTGACAAGGTTTTAATAAAGGAACATGTGATTATCTATGTATAATGACTTAATATAAATCATAAAAACATTTTATGTATTTGAACCTCATGGTTATATTTTTGATGAACATGCAAGCTTATGATAAACCTAGATCTCATGTTTATACTTTAAACTAACTTTTAATCATGTAATAAACATAGATCTCATAATGGAAACACATGGAAAATAATATAGTCGTGGGCTATATAAGTTCATAATGAACTTGTGATGAACTTGTAAACATGTAATAAGTCTAGATCTTATTTTGGACTTTGTAAATTATTTGTAAATCTATAGCAAGCTTAAACCTCATTTTGGAACACCAAGATTTAATATAGCCGTGGGCTATATAGTTCCTAGTGAACTTATGGTTGACTTATAAACTTGTAAACAATCTAGATATCATTAGGGGACTTTTAAACTTACATGCAAACATATAACAAGCGTGGACTTATTTTGTTATACTATAAATAAATATAGCCGTGGGTTATAAGCGTATTTTAAAGCTTATGACTAACATGCAAACTAGTAACTAACTTAGATCTTACTTGAAACACACCAAATAAATATAGCCGTGGGTTATAAGCTTATTTTAAAGCTTATGACTAACATGCAAACTAGTAACTAACTTGGATCTTACTTGAAACACACAAATAAAATATAGTCGTGGGTTTTACTCTCTATTTTAGAGATCTTGACTTAATTATTATAAACCAATAATAAGCTTGTAAAAATCCATAGATTCTATACCTTGATAAATGGTTAAGTATTATTAATGGACTAATCAAGCCCATGCAACATGATGAGATGGCATTTATACATGATCTCATCGTTCTTTTCGGGCTTTAAATGCATAAAAATGTCATAATATACCATATATATGCTTGTGTTTGTTTACTTGTGTATTTTAGGTATGGATATCGTGAAAAAGACAAAAGATCACAACTTACAAGGAAAAACGGACACGAGAAACGAAGCCGTACAAAGAACCGGGCCCTAATCATGGAATACTCAACAAATACCCTTGAAGACTTGAAGACAAACAAGATTGATCCTTATTTATTGAATAAATGACACTTAAAACCCTTGTATACTAATAATTACAAGTTTGTTCCCTTAAGTTTGTCAAAATTACACAAAAGGTCCTTCAACTTTGAAGAAATGGCAAGATTGGTCCCTCAACAATTCCAAATTGTCAATTATGGTCCCTCATCAAGCCAAAGATACATTGAAGACCTTTGAAGATCAAGAATGTCCAAGATTAGCCCTTGAAATATGCAAAAGTTCCAAAAATAACCCTTGATACACCTTTTGGAAAGTTTTGTGCAAAAAATGACAAGTTGTGAAAGTTGATACAAAGGAATTTGGGCGCTGATAGACTTTTATACACAAGTGACAAAAGAAAGGAAGAAGAAGGACCATTTTTGTGCACTGAAACATTCAAACTCCAAAAATGCGCCAAACACATCCCACTCCCCGAATTTCGGATCAAATGAGTTACTATTCACCTTCATCCACCCAGTTTTACCTTCACTTAAAACAAAGGGTAAATCAAAATTACCCACACCCACGTGTGATTCACACATGCAGAATCACATCCCACACACAAAACCCTCATCTCCACCCACCAATAGGCCCCACCATTCAACACGTCAACCAATGAAATTGCAACTTACTCTCCAAGCAATCTGACGTGTCCAAATCAACAGCCAAGGTTCCTTGCTTCACCCCAAAGCTATTATAAACGGTTTGGATCACTTTGGACAGCTCATCAACAACAAACGCACTCAAGAACTCAAGGGCATTTTAGAGAAATCACATCTAGGGTTTGTGAATAGTGTTTAGCCAGGCATTTGCCTATAAAAGGATACCTTAACATGTGAGAGTCCCTTTGTTCCAGTTTTAGGCTATTATCTTTGTAATTCCTTTTTAAGTTTAAATAAAATTTGAATTTCTGAAATTGTGAAATCTCTTTTTGATTTAATTAAAAGTTTGGTGTTTGAGTAGCCTAATTCTGAGTTCCATTTGATTGTTAAGGCCTACCTTAATCTTGTGGTTAAGGCACGTCTTGTTTCATAAGGTTTTTAAGGTTTGAATACCTTGAAATCCTAGGTTCTGTTTTGGCTTATTTTGTGTACTAACCCTTGACCATTTGCTATAAGCTCTTACAAGCTTGTTGACACCAAGCTTGTGAAGGGATTAGAGCCCTTGGTTGAGTTGTTTGCTGCTTGTGTTGAAGATATAAAGTCCTTGAGGTTCTACTTTGAACCATCAACCAAGGCAGTTTGCATCATCTTCATTGAAGTACCTTGGTCTTGTTCTAGTTGTTGAACAAGGTCCAAGGAGCATAGCTGGCCTTCCTAGGATGTTGTGGAAGGCAGGTATAATCCCTTGATTAAGATTCCTCTCAAAAGTTCATGTTTATGACTGTTTTTGATTTGGTGCTTGATTTTGAGTATTTGTGTTTGAGCTGGTGATTTTTGAGTTTGATTGTGTTAGTTGCTATTGTTTAAGTGTTTTTGATCATTAAAATCAGTAGGTTATTAGTTAAATCACAAGTTTCTTTGTTAAGTGGTAGATTAAGGAGTGTTTGGGTCTACTGCTTGAATTGGGATTGTGGTTTGCTAAGTGCTTGTTTTGTGTAAGCAAGAGTTGGTATCTGTTATTTAGGTGCTAGTGTTCATCTGTTTGCAGGTTTTGTGGTTTTGAACACATAGATTCATAATTTGGCTATAAAATCTTTAAAACTTGGTAAAATTGGCTAGGATTTTGAGGACACCTAGATCTAAGATTAGGCTAAGGGTAACAAGTGCTAAATCATAGTTAATCACATCAGGGAAGAAGGATTTGAGGCTTGAAATTGGATCAAGTGTCAAGTATATCAGCAAACTTGTTTCTGCATATGTTCATTGTTCATCAGTAACTTTTTGTGCTTTGATCTTGTTATTTACTTTGATTCAGTGTTTGATTCTTGTTGCTTTGTGTTTATTCATAGTTTATATAGCTTGTGTATGCATCTTGTTAAGTTTGGTTGGCTTATTCAGTCTAAATCTGCTTATTAAGTGCTTAACTGCTTATTTCCATATCTGGTGCATATCTGGTGACTGTTTGGCTTATTGTGGCTTAATGTGTGAACCAAATTGTGATTTTCTTGTTTCTATTGACTCCTTGTGATTCATTGATCACAAGGGTGCCTTTGTTTCCAATTGAATCAAACCAGAACTCTCAAATAAGCTTGGTCAAATAGTCAAAGCAGTGGGAACTCCTTTCCCCTGCTAGTTCACTGATAGTGTAAAATTGGGTTCAGCTTATCAATAAGCTATAATAGCTTATTCCAACCAGCAACAACTTTGTTTTTTTAATAGGTGCTCATATTTTGACCCATTTGTTCATACTGGAGCATTTGGTGGGTTGACTTTAGGGTTTGACTAGAAAACCAACTCCTTTGACTTTTACATAAGTTCATTTGTACTTATTCTGGCTTATTGGTTGTGCTTATTGGATTTTTGTTGATTGATTTTGCTTATTGAGTTCATTTGAAAGCTTTTGCAAGTTGAATCAAGTCCTGAGGTGCCCTAAATCTCTAAAACGACTATTTTGTCTTTTAGTGAAATTTTTCTTTGCTTATTTCTGGCTTATTGAGTGAGCTTTTTCAAAAATTCTTTTTAAAGATCTCATAAGCATCCCAAAAGAAGGTTGTGTGTCAAATTAGAGCTTATGGCATTAGCTTATGGCTTAATGGACTGAAAAGCCCAATAAGAATAAGCTGAGTGTTCAATAAGCTGTGATAAGCTCATTTTCAGCTTTTGGGCCTTTAGAGTTTTGTTCTTAGAATTGAATTTTAAGTTAGATAGGGCTTTTCCAAGTCAATTGGGCCAAGTTTGACTTTTTGGGCCCAAAAGCCCAATTTGGTTGACTGTTTTTGGATTTGGCCCATTTGAGGGCCCAATAGGGGTATTCTGGTAATTTACTTTGATTTTCTGATTATTTAGGTTAAAATAAACTAATTTGCAAGTTTTTAGAATTTTTTATAATTTTTGGATTTTTAATATTATTTTATTATTATTTTATTATTATTTTTAAAATTTCACATTTTCCAACTTTTTACATTTTTCTTAGGTTTAATACATTAAAATAGGAATTTAGCAACTTTTAGAATAATTTTATCTCTTTTAGATTAATTTTTATAATTATTTTAAGTTTAAATAGTTTTTAAATCATTTTAAATAGATCTTATTAGTTTAAAAATTTCTACAAATAGTTTTTAAACTTTTTAGGTCATTTTAGAGGTTTACCAATTGAAAAATCTTCATTTGGGCTTTTTGATAATTTATTTGATTTTTAGGGCTTTAATTAGCATTTAAAAATTGAATATCTAATTATTTAAAAGGTTTGAAAAAGTTTTGATCATTGGTAAACTCTTAGTTTATTTATTTTTATTCTTGGTAAATTTTTGGTAATTTTTAGAATTTATTTTTATTTTTGTGGTTTTTAAGGTTCTACGTCTTAACTTTCTAGTAGTGTTTATTTTTATTTTTACGTCTTCGTCGTCTTCTTTTCTCATCCCCTTCTAAACCAATCATTAATCACAAACATTTAACAAATTTCTCACACACATATACCTCCTTGGGAAACGAACTTTCATTTCATTAAGGGTCATTAACACTTGATTTTTCCTAAAGTCATTTGTTTGATACTTACCACTTTTACGCCTTTTTCCTAAGAGGTGTAGTTTACCACAACCATTTTGGCGCCGCTGCCGGGGAGGTGTGTCGTGATTAATTTGCATTGTTGTTTTTAATATTAACCAAATAGTATTTGTATTAGTAGAACTCTACTAATACGTATTATCGGTTTTCTTGGTTTTTCTTGTAGAAATATTATTATTATATTGTATTAAATATCACAATAAATTCACAATATCTCCAAAAGTGTGAAAACACAACCTTAATTGGGATTTCATCACTCAATTATTATATTCAAATCTCAAACAAAAAGAAAAAAGCAAAAATAGATAAATACTTTCGTGAAGCTCGATTTTGGAAAATACAAACTATAAGGTGGGTATAAGGCGGGTATTATAAAATATACCCTAAGGAAAAAGGCTCTTAAGTGCTTCGCGCCGCCTCGTTTCCCCGCTTGCTTGTGAGTATTTTGAGATTGAAGGCTAATCGAGGGTTTTGCCGCCCAAAGTATTATTACGTATAATATATTTGCTTGGTTTCTTTGTGATTAAAACATCTTGAACAATTTGGTCTTCACCAAAGTTCTAAAGTCATTCGAAGGCGTTCACTCCACGTGATCGTTTTCATTCCTTTGAGGCTTCTTTAATCAAGAGTTTGAGTCGAGGAGAGATTTTGTAGATTGTTGTCTACGAAGATACACCAAAATCCAAAAAACTTAAATATCATCAAAAACACAAAAAAATTGAAAATTCACAAAACACCCAAAAAGAATCTTCTTTGCTCACCTCCCATTCTTCGTGAAGTTTATGATCACTCGTAATCAAGCAAAACGAGCTCGTAAACAACTTCAAAAGCAAGCCAATCAAGAGACGTTGATTGTTGAAGAACCTCCAATTGTTGAACCTATTGTAGAACAAGAAGTCGTCATGGCTAATCGTACTATGATGGAGTTGCTACAAGCACCCACCGAGGGTTTTGGAGAGGCTCTTGTGATTCCCGCCATCCTTGCGGATAATTTCGAGATTAAGACGGGTTTAATGTCGATGTTGCAAGCAAATAAGTTTAGAGGTCACGAGAAAGACAACCCGCATTACCATATTAGGAATTTTAACCGTCTCACCGCCACTAGCAAGTTTAAGGATGTTCCACATGACGCCATTAAGATGATGTTGTTTCCATACTCGTTAGATGGACCCGCAAAAATTTGGCTCGAAAAAGAACCGCCAAATTCGATTTTGACATGGGCCGATCTCGTTTCTAAGTTTGTGAACAAGTTTTTTCCACCTTCTAAAGCAACACACTTGAAAAATGAGATTTCATGATTTGTGCAAAGAAATAATGAAAGTTTTTCAATGGCATGGGAACGCTTTAAAGAAATGTTACATGAATGTCCACACCATGATTTTACGGAATTACATCAAGTTGATACTTTTTATAATGGGCTTAATGATCATGAACGAGATTATTTGAATGCCGCCGCGGGTGGTAATTTTTTTGCAAAACGACAAATGAGGCTTTACAAATCATCGAGAATAGATCTAAGGTTTATAACCCTCGTAACACACCAAGTGTTGCCAATTTGGGTTCTTCATCATCGTCACAATCGTCTCGTAGCATTAATGCCTTACATGATGAAGCTAATGAGGAAAATCGGTTTTTTGATAGATTTGCTAATCTTATGTCCCATTGGAAGGCTCAAGAAGCTTCCAATTCCGCTTCGGTTAAAGCGGTTGCTAAGAGTTGTTTATCTTGTGGGGGAGCTCATGATCTTTCCGAGTGCATTACCGCGGATGGTAACACTTCGAGTGCTTATGTAGCAACGGGAACTTATAACCAAAACGGTCAAGGTTCCCGCCAAAATCAAGCTCCACCAAACCAAAATGTTAACAATTATCGAAACAACAACCAAGGTAATTACCAAGGCAATTCACGCAATTACAACAAAGGGAATTATCAAAATGGGAATGGACAAATTTCTAATCAAAACCAAAACCGTGATTTTCAAAACACTACACAAGGTTTTCAAAATACTCACACTAAAAATTTGCAAGGAGAATTTTTGGATTATGCTAAAGCAAATGATGCTAAATTTGATAACATGCAACGTGAGATGATTAGCTTAAGATCCGAGTTGAAAAACAAGCTAAAAAATGAACTTGCTAATGAACTAAAAACTCATGCAAACAAAATGGAAGGAAATGTCCAACGTCTTCAACAAAATCAACAAAAGATGGAATTAGGACAACATGAGATTAAGCAAGAGTTATTAAAAGCGGATGCTAGGCAATCAAAATTTGAGGACCGAATAGCTAAGATGTTTGAAGCAATCATGTGTAAACCCTCTTCCTCGGGTGGTCTTCCTAGTGATACCATTGCAAACCCGAAGGGTGAAATGAAGGTTATTACTACACGAAGTGGTAAAACTTTCAAGGAACCAATCTCTCGTCCAAGTACTTCTACGGAGAAGGAAATCGAGAAAGAACCGGAGGTGATGGTCGAAAAGGAGCACATTACAATCCCACGAAGTACCGCTCATACCACACCTACGGTTGAACCAATACCAATTGTGGAACCCGAGTTTCCAAGGCCGTTGCCTAATGACCAACCCACACCACCTTTACCCTACCCTTCGAGACGAAACAAAGAGAAATTGCAAGAACGTAACAAACAACAAATCGAGCTTTTTATAAAAATGTTTCAACAAGTGCATTTTGATGTGAGTTTAGCCGACGCGTTGTTATATATGCCTCGTTTCGCTTCCACTTTTAAAAGTATGATGAGCGATAAGGAAAAGCTTTCAAAGCTTGCTAATTGTTCTTCGGTTTATCTTAACCGCATACCGAAAAAAGTTGGTGACCCCGGAAAGTTTCTCATTCCTTGTGACATACAAGATATGAAAGAATTCCTCGCCTTGGCCGATCTTGGTGCGAGCATTAATTTGATGCCATTTTCCATTTGGAAATCGCTTTCGCTTCCGGCTCTCATTCCTTCGAACATGTCTATCGAGATGGCCGATCATTCTACGATTATGGCATGTGGAGTAGCCGAAGATGTTTTCGTGAAAGTAGGGAAGTTCTACTATCCTGTTGATTTTATAGTAGTTGACATCCCCGCGGATCCTCAAGTTACTCTAATTTTAGGTCGTTCATTTTTAGACACTTCGAGATCGCTTATCGATGTTCATGCGAGAACTATCACTTTGAGATTCAACGAAGAGGAACTTGTTATAAACACTACTTAAAACTCGAAACCTTCTCATGTTTATGCAATCGCTACCATCAATCAAATTGACATCGTTGATGTGGTTTGCGATGAGTTTTCACAAGAAGTGTTAGGTTTTTCCGATAGCTCGTCAAGTGGCTATCCCACTATTTTGGATCCGATTCTTGCTAATTCCACACCAAATCTCACTCCATTCCAAGGAGGCGATCTCACTTCAAATGAAATCGACAATGAAGATGAGGTGTTGATTAGTGATGATACTTCTATTCCACCATTTCTTTCGCCGATGGAAGTTATGAGTGTTGAACCAAAATCTTCAATCGAGGAACCACCTATCCTTGAATTGAAAGATCTTCCTTCTCACCTTGAATACGCATTCTTGGAAGGTGATGACAAGTTTCCGGTTATTATTGAAAAAGATCTTGCTAATAATGAAAAAACCGAGCTCTTGAAAGTTCTTAAGGCTCATAAAGGGGCAATTGCGTGGAAAATATCCGACATTAAGGGTATTGACCCAAAATTTTGTACTCACAAGATTTTAATGGAGGAGGACTACAAACCCGCAATTCAAAGTCAAAGAAGGGTGAATCCCAAAATTCACGATGTCATTAAAAAGGAGGTCCTTAAACTCCTTGACGCGGGAATGATTTATCCTATATCCGATAGCCCATGGGTGAGCCCAATCAATTGTGTCCCTAAAAAGGGAGGAATGACCGTTGTGCCCAATGAAAACAACGAGTTAATTCCCACTCGTGTTGTGACCGGTTGGAGGGTGTGTATTGACTACCGAAAGTTAAATGACGCCACTCGTAAAGACCACTTTCCTTTGCCCTTCATGGATCAAATGTTGGAGCGACTTGCGGGAAATGAATTCTATTGCTTTTTAGATGGTTTTTCCGGTTACTTTCAAATCCCTATCGACCCTCGTGATCAAGAGAAGACTACTTTTACGTGTCCTTATGGAACGTTCGCTTATCGTAGGATGCCTTTCGGACTTTGTAATGCACCCGGTACGTTTCAACGGTGTATGATGGCAATTTTTCACGATATGATCGAGAAGTCGATGAAAGTGTTTATGGATGACTTCTCGGTGTTTGGCAATTCGTTCACGTCTTGTTTATCTAATCTCGAGCAAATGTTAAAACGTTGTGAAGAAACCAATCTTGTGCTTAATTAGGAAAAATGTCATATTATGTGTAAGCAAGGAATCTTCTTAGGACATAAGGTGTCGAAGGCGGGGATTGAGGTCGATAAAGCTAAGGTAGACGTCATCGCCAAGTTACCTCATCCCAAAACCGTTAAGGGAGTTAGGAGTTTCCTAGGCCACGCGGGCTTTTATCGTCGTTTCATCAAGGACTTTTCGAAAATTTCTCGACCTATGACACACCTTCTCGAGAAGGATGCTCCTTTTAACTTTAATGAGGATTGTGTTAAGGCTTTCGAAACTCTCAAGAGGAAACTTACCGAAGCTCCCATTCTTGTTGCTCCTAATTGGGAATTACCCTTTGAAATCATGTGCGATGCAAGTGATTATGCTATAGGGGCCGTCTTAGGGCAACGTTATGACAAGCATTTCCGTCCTATCCACTATGCTAGTAAGACGATGACCGAGGCTCAATTAAAGTACACCACAACGGAAAAGGAATTCCTTGCCGTGGTCAATGCTTTTGAGAAATTCCGACCTTATCTCGTCTTAACTAAAAGCATCGTGTATAACGACCATTCGGCTATCAAGTATTTCTTAGCTAAGCAAGATGCTAAGCCGAGATTACTTTGTTGGATGCTCCTCCTCCAAGAATTTGATGTCACCGTGCTTGACAAAAAAGGAGCCGAGAATCTAGCGGCCGATCATCTCTCTCGTCTAGAAGATCCTCACAAAGATGTTTTCGAGAACAAGGAAATTACCGAAACATTTCCTCTTGAGACTCTCGATGTACTGAATTCTAAAGACACCACCCCATGGTTTGCCGACATTGCAAATTACCATTCGGGCAATTTCATAATCAAGTGTATGACAACACAACAAAAACGAAAATTCTTTCGTGACGTCAAGTTCTATTTTTGGGACGACCCTTATCTGTTTCGAGTTTGTGCGGATCAACTCGTTCGACGTTGTGTGTTTGGTGCCGAAGCTTCTAATATCCTTAGAGCTTGTCACGAGGGACCCACGGGTGGTCACCACGGTGCTAATCTCACGGCTAAGAAAGTGTTCGATGCCGGTTTCTTTTGGCCTTCTATCTATCGTGATGCACACGCACTTGTGAAGTCGTGTGATTCATGCCAACGTCAAGGAAAATCGTCTCAACGTGATGAAATGCCGCAAAACATAATTCAAGTGTGTGAGATTTTCGACATATGGGGAATAGACTTTATGGGGCCGTTCCCATCGTCTCATGGCAACAAATATATCCTCGTCGCGGTGGACTACCTTTCTAAGTGGGTGGAAGCTAAGGTTTTGCCTACTAATGATGCTTGTGTGGTAGTGAAGTTTTTGAAGCAACTATTCTCTCGGTTCGGAACCCCTCGTGCTATTATAAGCAATCGTGGAACCCATTTTTGTAATGACCAATTCGAAAAGGTTCTAAAGAAATATGGAGTTACTCATCGTCTTTCTACGGCTTATCACCCGCAAACGAGTGGGCAAGTCGAGGTTTCGAACCGAGCTTTGAAGAGGATTTTAGAGAGGTCAATTGGAGAAAACCGTGCTTCATGGTCCGACAAACTTGATGACGCTTTATGGGCCTTTAGGACCGCTTATAAGACACCTATTGGTTGCACTCCTTATAAGTTAGTCTATGGGAAGAATTGTCATTTGCCCATTGAGTTGGAGCATAAGGCATATTGGGCCCTTAAGCATGCAAACTTTAACTTGAAGACCGCGGGAGATCACCGGAAAATACAATTGAATGAATTGGATGAATTAAGAGATAATGCTTATGAAAATTCATTAATTTTTAAAGAAAAGACTAAAAAGTTTCATGATTCAAAGATTAAAAACCGGGTTTTTAACGTTGGTGATCAAGTGTTGCTTTTTAACTCTCGTCTTAAGATATTTTCCGGTAAATTGAAATCTCGTTGGTCGGGTCCGTTCACCATTACACAAGTGTTTCCTTATGGGACCATTGAGCTAGCTCAAGATGATGGTCCAAATTTCAAGGTGAATGGACATAGGCTTAAGCACTACTTTGGTGGGGAAATTCCTTCAATGGTTGCCCTCGACCAAGTCACCTTCCCCAATGATAATTAGCATTGAGGGGATCGAGTCGAGCTCATGACTCGGTAATCAAAAACGAGGTGCCTCGTGGGGGAGATCCCATGCTTATCTTTTATGCTCACTATTCACTAATAAGGGGACTTGTACCCTTTCAACTCGTTGTCTCGTGGTTGTTTGTGATTGTGTTATCTAGATCATCATCATCTACGATTGAAGACTCTCGTGTTTGTTTACGTGAGCCTCCATCATTCGTTTGAAGAAGTTTTTCACGAATCCATGACATATCCTCTATTGTTCTAACAATTATCTTTTAGCATACTTAATAAACGGCTTTAGATATATTGTTGATCACCCTTTCCATGCTAGATCCTAAGCATTCGACTCTTCGTCTCTAGTATGGGGGTGCTCCACCTTTAGACTCGAAACATTAAGGACAATGTTTACTTTTAGTATGGGGGGGTGAATAGGTACTTGCTTTGCTACGCCCTCACGCTTTCCAACTTTCAATGTTTTGTTTTGCTAATAAGGCTAAAAATGGCCAAATTTTAAATTTTTCTTAGTTTTCATAAGTGTTTTTAAGACACGAATGTATATGTTCCGTTGGGTAGAATAAGAGTTAATTTTTGACTTGATGGGCATTTGGAGCCATTTACATTCCTTAACCCGCTCAAGACAAGTTTTGCTAGACTTTTATATAGGGAGCTTTAAAACGCGAAAGTCTTAACTCTTACGGGTTAAGAACAAGAACTTTTCACAAGTTCCTATAATTGATCCTAGAAAGTCACTTATCAAGGGAACTTTAAAACGCATTCTCTAAACTTGAAAAAGTCCAAGAAAGTGCAAGATCCTATAGGTGGCTTGTAAACCCAAAACTTTGATTTGATATATAGTCTTAATGAAAGCTAATCCAAATTTGGCTTAGTTTTGACTTGCATGGCTAAGTATTCACGAGTCTCTTTAATTAGAGGTCTTTATATAGTGAAGAACGAGAAATGATAGAGTTAGACAAGTGATCATGCTAAACGTAGAACATGAAAGTGTTCTTTCAAAAACTCATATGTTTTTAATTGTGGCTTTTTCTTCCCATAAGATCAATGCATTAGGAATAAATCATAATTGCAATAAGTAAGGTCGTACGATTTGAAAGGTTACATAGCCTCTAGCGCAAGATCGTTTAAAAGTTTCTCGGGGTTGAATATAGTTCATAGCCAAGGCATAACTTATTGAAGCGGGACGCGAAGAGTTGAGATTATCCAAAAAGGCCCTAACAAGGCATGAGGAGCTCTATTTTTGCTAAAGATCCCAAGATGATGTGAAGTATCATTATTCCTAAATCAATATGAAGGATCGAGACACACGACGAGAAGCAATTACTCCCCTAAAGATCATGGAGAAAGTCTATCCAAAAAGACCCTAACAAGGTATGAGGATAAATATATCCAAGTCCGAAAAGGAGGCGGATCGTTGTATATCAAAATCCAAAGTAAAGATTGAAGAAAAATGATGAAGTCGTGGTCCAATATGAAGAATCTCTCAAAAACGTCAAGTGAAGAAATTCCAGATATATGAAGAGAAGACCATAATTTCAAGAACGTCTTCCCAAGATTTGAAGTATGAAGTACATGCCAAATATCGGTCCGAGAAAGGTCTCAAATCGTGAAACGAGTTATGCCAAGATATGAACTTAAGGAGATACACGAGAAGCCGTTTTAAAAGATTTTGTCCTTCGGCTAACTATTGATCAAATCGTGCTACTTTGCTTTCGGACTAATAACTACTCAAATAAGTCAATATGAATCACTTGTGATCCATGACAAATAGATAAAAAAATGCTAGTAACCCATTTCCTTTTATAATAACTAGGATTGCGGGGAGAAAAAGTATTACACAATTTGGACGTATGAGTAGTGTTAGCATTGTGACTTGTACCAACAATGATCTCGTTTTTGAACTTAGCATGGAATGTATGACAATCAAGGATGACAAAGTTTACTCTAAGGGACATTTGCTTGTTTCTATTCTTTGACCCTAAAAGTCACTTTTTGTGATGAAAATCATACGTTATGTCTTTTCACATCTTCGTAGTATGTTGCAAGTCTTTTACTTTTCAATAAAGGTTAATAAAATTGAACTTTGGTGATGCTTAGATACTTTATTCTAGCATTGCGTGAGGGCACGGCAATGGCTTAGTATGGGGGAGTGATGAGATGGCATTTATACATGATCTCATCTTTCTTTTCGGGCTTTAAATGCATAAAAATGTCATAATATACCATATATATGATTGTGTTTGTTTACTTGTGTATTTTAGGTATGGATATCGTGAAAAAGACAAAAGATCACAAGTTACAAGGAAAAACGGACACGAGAAACGAAGCCGTACAAAGAACCGGGCCCTAATCATGGAATACTCAACAAATACCCTTGAAGACTTGAAGACAAACAAGATTGATCCTTATTTATTGAAGAAATGACACTTAAAACCCTTGTATATTAATAATTACAAGTTTGGTCCCTTAAGTTTTTCAAAATTACACAAAAGGTCCTTCAACTTTGAAGAAATGGCAAGATTGGTCCCTCAACAATTCCAAATTGTCAACTATGGTCCCTCATCAAGCCAAAGATACATTGAAGACCTTTGAAGATCAAGAATGTCCAAGATCAGCCCTTGAAATATGCAAAAGTTCCCAAAATAACCCTTGATACACCTTTTGGAAAGTTTTGTGCAAAAAATGACAAGTTGTGAAAGTTGATACAAAGGAATTTGGGCGCTGATAGACTTTTATACACAAGTGACAAAAGAAAGGAAGAAGAAGGACCATTTTTGTGCACTGAAACATTCAAACTCCAAAAATGCGCCAAACACATCCCACTCCCCCAATTTCGGATCAAATGAGTTACTATTCACCTTCATCCACCCAGTTTTGCCTTCACTTAAAACAAAGGGTAAATCAAAATTACCCACACCCACGTGTGATTCACACATGCAGAATCACATCCCACACATAAAACCCTCATCTCCACTCACCAATAGGCCCCACCATTCAACACGTCAACCAATGAAATTGCAACTTACTCTCCAAGCAATCTGACGTGTCCAAATCAACAGCCAAGGTTCCTTGCTTCACCCCAAAGCTATTATAAACGGTTTGGATCACTTTGGACAGCTCATCAACAACAAACGCACTCAAGAACTCAAGGGCATTTTAGAGAAATCACATCTAGGGTTTGTGAATAGTGTTTAGCCAGGCATTTGCCTATAAAAGGAGACCTCAACATGTGAGAGTCCCTTTGTTCCAGTTTTAGGCTATTATCTTTGTAATTCCTTTTTAAGTTTAAATAAAATTTGAATTTCTGAAATTGTGAAATCTCTTTTTGATTTAATTAAAATTTTGGTGTTTGAGTAGCCTAATTCTGAGTTCCATTTGATTGTTAAGTCCTACCTTAATCTTGTTGTTAAGGCACGTCTTGTTTCATAAGGTTTTTAAGGTTTGAATACCTTGCAATCCTAGGTTCTGTTTTGGCTTATTTTGTGTACTAACCCTTGACCATTTGCTATAAGCTCTTACAAGCTTGTTGACACCAAGCTTGTGAAGGGATTAGAGCCTTTGGTTGAGTTGTTTGCTGCTTGTGTTGAAGATATAAAGTCCTTGAGGTTCTACTTTGAACCATCAACCAAGGCAGTTTGCATCATCTTCATTGAAGTACCTTGGTCTTGTTCTAGTTGTTGAACAAGGTCCAAGGAGCATAGCTGGCCTTCCTAGGATGTTGTGGAAGGCAGGTATAATCCCTTGATTAAGATTCCTCTCAAAAGTTCATGTTTATGATTGTTTTTGATTTGGTGCTTGATTTTGAGTATTTGTGTTTGAGCTGGTGATTTTTGAGTTTGATTGTGTTAGTTGCTATTGTTTAAGTGTTTTTGATCATTAAAATCAGTAGGTTATTAGTTAAAATCACATGTTTCTTTGTTAAGTGGTAGATTAAGGAGTGTTTGGGTCTACTGCTTGAATTGGGATTGTGGTTTTCTAAGTGCTTGTTTTGTGTAAGCAAGAGTTGGTATCTGTTATTTAGGTGCTAGTGTTCATCTGTTTGCAGGTTTTGTGGTTTTGAACACATAGATTCATAATTTAGCTATAAAATCTTTAAAACTTGGTAAAATTGGCTAGGATTTTGAGGACACCTAGATCTAAGATTAGGCTAGGGGTAACAAGTGATAAATCATAGTTAATCACATCAGGGAAGAAGGATTTGAGGCTTGAAATTGGATCAAGTGTCAAGTATATCAGCAAACTTGTTTCTGCATATGTTCATTGTTCATCAGTAACTTTTTGTGCTTTGATCTTGTTATTTACTTTGATTCAGTGTTTGATTCTTGTTGCTTTGTGTTTATTCATAGTTTATATAGCTTGTGTATGCATCTTGTTAAGTTTGGTTGGCTTATTCAGTCTAAATCTGCTTATTAAGTGCTTAATTGCTTATTTCCATATCTGGTGCATATCTGGTGACTGTTTGGCTTATTGTGGCTTATTGTGTGAACCAAATTGTGATTTTCTTGTTGCTATTGACTCCTTGTGATTCACTGATCACAAGGGTGCCTTTGTTTCCAATTGAATCAAACCATAACTCTCAAATAAGCTTGGTCAAATAGTCAAAGCAGTGGGAACTCCTTTCCCCTGCTAGTTGCCACTGATAGTGTAAAATTGGGTTCAGCTTATCAATAAGCTATAATAGCTTATTCCAACCAGCAACAACTTTGTTTTTGTAATAGGTGCTCATATTTTGACCCATTTGTTCATACTGGAGCTTTTGGAGGGTTGACTTTAGGGTTTGACTAGAAAACCAACTCCTTTGACTTTTACATAAGTTCATTTGTACTTATTCTGGCTTATTGGTTGTGCTTATTGGATTTTTTTTGATTGATTTTGCTTATTGAGTCCATTTGAAAGCTTTTGCAAGTTGAATCAAGTCCTGAGGTGCCCTAAATCTCTAAAATGACTATTTTGTCTTTTAGTGAAATTTTTCTTTGCTTATTTCTGGCTTATTGAGTGAGCTTTTTCAAAAATTCTTTTTACAGATCTCATAAGCATCCCAAAAGAAGGTTGTGTGTCAAATTAGAGCTTATGGCATTAGCTTATGGCTTAATGGGCTGAAAAGCCCAATAAGAATAAGCTGAGTGTTCAATAAGCTGTGATAAGCTCATTTTCAGCTTTTGGGCCTTTAGAGTTTTGTTCTTAGAATTGAATTTTAAGTCAGATAGAGCTTTTCCAAGTCAATTGGGCCAAGTTTGACTTTTTGGGCCCAAAAGCCCAATTTGGTTGACTGTTTTTGGATTTGGCCCATTTGAGGGCCCAATAGGGGTATTCTGGTAATTTCATTTTGATTTTCTGATTATTTAGGTTAAAATAAACTAGTTTGCAAGTTTTCAGAATTTTTTATAATTTTTGGATTTTTAATATTATTTTATTATTATTTTATTATTATTTTTAAAATTTCACATTTTCCAACTTTTTACATTTTTCTTAGGTTTAATACATTAAAATAGGAATTTAGCAACTTTTAGAATAATTTTATCTCTTTTAGATTAATTTTTATAATTATTTTAAGTTTAAATAGTTTTTAAATCATTTTAAATAGTTCTTATTAGTTTAAAATTTTCTAAAAATAGTTTTTAAACTTTTTAGGTCATTTTAGAGGTTTACCAATTGAAAAATCTTTATTTGGGCTTTTTGATAATTTATTTGATTTTTAGGGCTTTAATTAGCATTTAAAAATTGAATATCTAATTATTTAAAAGGTTTGAAAAAGTTTTGATCATTGGTAAACTCTTAGTTTATTTATTTTGATTTTTGGTAAATTTTTGGTAATTTTTAGAATTTATTTTTATTTTTGTGGTTTTTAAGGTTCTAGGTCTTAACTTTCTAGTAGTGTTTATTTTTATTTTTACGTCTTCGTCATCTTCTTTTCTCATCCCCTTCTAAACCAATCATTAATCACAAACATTTAACAAATTTCTCACACACATATACCTCCTTGGGAAACGAACTTTCATTTCATTAAGGGTCATTAACACTTGATTTTTCCTAAAGTCATTTGTTTGATACTTACCACTTTTACGCCTTTTTCCTAAGAGGTGTAATTTACCACAACCACAACATTAGCCCAAAACTTAAATAGGCCCAATAAGCCCAATACAATATAGTTGTGTATATGTAAGAGTCCACTAGGCCCATTTAATGCCTTGTAAGCCCACTTATCTAATCTTAGTTTATTGATGGAATATGTTTAGGCCCATTAGATAGCCATTAACTCTTTTGACACATTTAATAAGCCCACTTAGTATTTTAATACTTAAATAAAGTTTTTATAACAAAAATATAACTTATAAAAACTTTTGGACTAAAAATATAAATTTTTAAAACTTACGGATTAAAACCATGACATTTGAAACTTGTTTTGATAAAACATTAAGTACAAGGACTAGTATTGTAAATATCCAAAAGTTTAAGGGTTCATTAATTCCATTCGTGACTTATTAAACCCTAGGGACCATTTTTTTAAATTTCTAAAGTTAAATTACAATTTTATAACCCTAAGGACTAGTTATGTAATAAGCCGAAACATTTAGAAGCCCTAGGGACTATTCATGTCATTTAATGAAAGTTATAAAACCTAATTATAACTAGAAGGGTTATTCTTGCCATTGCCCGAAAGTATTACAAGCCCTAGGTACTAAAAGTGTCAAGATTCGAAAGTTTTATCTTAACAAAATATGGAGGGACTAGTGTTGCACATATTCGAAACTTAAACAAACCGTAAAACCCTTATTCCATTTAAATTAGTTAAACTTGAATAAATATTAAACTATAAGGACTAAAACCGTAACTACATAAATTGTAACTTGTAAACTATTTAGTAAATGTTGGAAACTTTTGGGGACTTTTAATTAAATAAAATATTTATATTTTAATGTATAATAATTTATAGAAATTATATATATATATATATATATATATATATATATATATATATATATATATATATATATATATATATATATATATATATATATATATATATATATATATATATATATATATATATATATATATATATATATATATATATATATATATATATATATATATATATATATATATATATATATATATATATATATATATATATATATATATATGTATATATATATAGGGGAGAGTTAAAATAAAAAGACTTTTTTTTGTGAGAAGGATAAGAAGGATTTTCAGCCATTGATTTAAAATCAATGGATGAGATCAACATGATTTTAAACATGATTTTAAAAAAGTTCTCGAAAAATTCTAAAAAATTCCATAATATCGGATATGTTGGTGCATAAAAAATTTGTGAAGAAAGTTTTCTTAATTTTGAGTTTTTTTACGTTTTTTAATGGACAAAAAACGAAAAATGATTCACAAAAAGGTGAAATTTGGTGTACAAAATTTTTTTCATGCACAAATTTTCAAGTTGTTTTAGTTTGATGCGGCATCAAATTTTAAAGCAAAAAGTCAAAAGAAATTGGGCATAAAAATGAATTCTTGATGCACAAAAAGCGAAAAAAGCCTAAAAATTATCGTTTTTGCGCATCAAAATTTCGTTTATGTGCATTAAAAAACGTAAAAATCTTCGAATTAAAAAAACTTTTTTCACCAAAGTTTTTTGCACCAACATACCCGATCTACTGAAATTTTTCAGAATTTTTGAAAACCTTTTTAAAAATCATATTTAAATGGTTAGTTAGTTGGTTAGTTAGTTAGGATTGTGGTTTAATCTCATCCATTGATTTTAAATCAATAGATGAAAATCCTTCCTATCCTTCTCACCAAAAAAAGTCTTTTTATTTGATCTCTCCCCTATATATATATATATATATATATATATATATATGTATATATATATATATATATATATATATATATATATATATATATATATATATATATATATATATATATATATATATATATATATATATATATATATATATATATATATATATATATATATATATATATATATATATATTGTTGGAAATACGTTTTACGCATTTAGAAAGTCTCGGTCACTCCAACCATGTAGTTATAGGCTCGTAGTTAAGTTAAGTAGTATTCATTACATAGCCCGACCCATGAGCATGTTCATGGGCCGGAAGCCCAAGTCCTTTAAGGACTTGGGGTATTTAAACCTCTTTCCACTATGGAAAGAGGTGTTGGTTGTTTTATTCTCTCATTTCAATATATGTGTTTTCTTTCATTTCTCTCTCTAACTTTCTCTCTCTAGAAAAACATCAACCCCCTTGTTTCACAAGATTATCATTGTTCTACAATTGGTATCAAGAGCATGGGATGAGATAAAGGCTTGTTCTTTGTGTTGAGTTGTGTATTTACATTCGTAGATTACAAACTTGCTTTTTGGCCGTAACTTTCAAATTTTTTTCGTTTGATCATAGTGATAAGTAGTGTAACAAAGGAATTTGGGCTTAAACGTGTTCTTGGTATCTTAGATTTCATTAAAACTTCAGTTTTCTTGGATCAAAAGTGCAAAAAAGTGTGTTTTTCTACATTCCGAAATTTCAGCAGACGCATCCATCGGAAAGTACAAAAGGTACTTGGGTCTCCATCGCAATACCTTAACCATCGGAAAGGGTTAGGGTACTACTTTGCGATCATTAGATTTTCATTACTTATTCCGATCTGAATCATTCCGATAGCTTTTGCGATCTGAGATTCCGACGGGTATAAGGAAGGTGTGTTAAGTCGTTACTCTGCTCAAATTTTGTTAACCACTTTGCGATCTGAAGCATTCCGATAGACATCGCATTGCGATCTGAAACATTCCGATACCATCATCATTGCCACAAGGTTACATTGCGATCTAAAATCATTACGATCTGAGCTGATTCCGATAGTGAGACTTTCCGATCTAGGTATTCCGACAGAAAGAATATTGCGATAGAACTGGTTTTAGATACTTAGTGGATTTTCTTCTATTTGGCATTTAATTTGGAAACGTTCAAAAGCTAACACTACAACAAGATAACAATACTGTTTAGTTAACAACACAAAAAACTCATAACCTTTATTTCATTGTTCGATCATCTTTGATAATCTTATTCAAGGGATCACAAAATGAATTCACATTCATTTATGCCAACTATGACTTCACTCACCGATATATCGATCATTTCGGGTACCGATACTCGCCCGCCTTTGCTCATCAAAGACTTATTTGAATCATGGCAAAGTCGAATGAGAACATACATCATGGGCAAACAAAGTGGTCGACTTATGCTAGAATCAATTGACAAAGGTCCATTAGATTGGGGAGAGGTTACAGTCAACAATGTGACAAGGCCAAGGCAGTATCATGAGTTAACCGATGCCAACAAACTCATTGCAGATGCCGATGAAAGGGCTGTGCAAACAATTCTTCAAGCCCTTCCACCTGATATCTTCAGAATGGTGAGTGAACATAAAGTGGCTAAGAATCTTTGGGATCGACTTGCGGTTTTGCTACAAGGGACATCTCTCACTAAGCAAGAACGAGAGTGTCAATTATATGATTTGTTTGATAGATTCCAATACATTCCAGGGGAGACTCTTCATGATTTTTACTGGCGTTTTACTACTCTGATGAATGACATGAATGTCTATAATCTAAGGATTGAACAATTTCAGTTAAACACCAAGTTTTTGAACACACTACCCCCTGAATGGAGTCAATATGTGACGGATGTCAAAATGATTCGTGATCTACACAAGTCCAATTTAGATCAACTATATGCTTTCTTACAACAACATGAGAAGCATGTGATCCAAAACCGAATCTCTCAAGGACCTTATCATGAACCAATGGCATTATTGGCAAATCATCCTACACTATCATATCACAATTCTCAGCTTGCTGTAGGACACAAATCTTCATATCAACCTGTGTATCAAACACCAAGCTTTCCACAGTACTCGATTCTGCCACCGCCACCAACATCCTATCACCAACCAGCAACATCATCATCACAAGGAGATTCACACCCATCACCTTATGCTTCACACCAGTATTCACCGTATCAACCTCCCACCAACCCTGTTAGTAACTATCCACAACTCGAGGCTCCTCAACAGCATTACTCACATCAAGAAAGTGTTCCAACCAATCAGTTTGTTGCTCAACCAGCATCAGCATTATACTGTGAAGATGACATCCCTGTCCCTGAATTTAAACAAGGAGATAGCCATACTGAAGTCCTAGCTCTGTTGTCTGCATTTTTAAGTCAAACTTTAAACAAAAGAGGTTACCGAGGTTCAGCACCAACTAACAATCAGTTAAGGAACTCGTCTAACTCTCGACAACAGGCAACAATTCAGGACGGCAGGGTCATGGTGCAACCACTTCAAGGGAGATCAAATTCGTCTAATGCTGGTGCACGTTCATCCAATACTACTGCTACAAGGGCCAACAGTACTGGTAAAATGAAGGTGGTTATTTGCTACAACTGCAAAGGGGAAGGGCACATGGCCAGAGAATGCAAGCAGCCTAAGAGGAGAAGGGACGACACTTGGTTTAAGGAGAAGATTTACTTGGTGAATGATCAAGCCCAAGGTCGTGAGCTTGATGAAGAAGAATTGGCATTCCTTGCAAATCCAGGAGTAGCGGAAACTGATCGTCCCACAACAGTCATCACCAACAATGCTGCTTATCAATGTGATGATTTGGATGCATATGACTCGGATTGTGATGATTTTAACACCGCTAAAGCAGCTCTTATGGCAAATCTTTCACTCTATGGGACTGACACCATTGCTGAGGTACCAAATACTGCTACAAATACTAGCATCGTACCTTATCAAGTTGAGCAAATGTCTGAGTATTCGGAAGAGCCTCCGGTGGTTAGTAATTCAATCGATGAGACAAACAATGATAGCAATAACATTGCAAGTCCTCAGATTTTGAGTGAACCACAACCGGAAGCTCCTATGACTATTAATTCGTCTGCTCAACCTGATTTGGTTATGGTCCCTGCATCTTTGCTTAGCAAAATGAATAGTGCAGTCCTTGAAACCCTTAATGCTAATCAGACTTTATCTGCTGAGCTTGCTTTGCATAAAGACAAGGTTAAAACCTTGGAAATGACTCCTGTGTCCACTACCTTAACCAATCCTGAATTTGATAGGTTTAGGAAAGTTCAAATGGACAATCTTCTTGAAATTGAAAGTTTAAGAGCAAACCTTTCGCATGAGCTTAAAGAAAAAGAGTCAGTCGTCACTAATTTTCAACAACTTCAAACAGATTTTGAAATTCTGGAATCCAAACAGCTTGAAATGGAAATTAAGACGTCTAATAGAATAAAAGAAACGGAACTTAAGCTTTTAAAACAATATGCCGCTTCACATCTAGTACACTTGTTTCACGCTTCATTTAAAGAGTTCAACTTATCGCGTCTCATAGACTTACCACCTAACCCGGGTTATGCAAAGCAAGCACTTAACCACAACCCCCGACTGTATGATGCAACAAAGTTAGGTTTGGCATTAGACCCGATAGTGTTCTCAAGTGATTCTATATCACCATACGATGAAAAGCAGTTAAAATTACTTTTGACATATCCTGAATATGATTATGCTTCAATGAATGCAAAAAATGCCACAATAGATCTTAGAACTCGTTTTAATATGAAAAAGAAAACTCTCCAAACATCCACTTTCATGCCGACTAGAGAATGCCTTAGTATAATTCCTACACTTGTCAACTCGGACAAACCAAAGGAAATTCCTAAGAATCTTCCCCCGGTTAGTACGGTAAGGCTCAGTATTGAAGAAATTGGGCAATACCTTACCGATTTTGACAAGGTCATCTTGGAATGTACGACTTCAACGGCTCAAACTGCTGGAGAATGGGCATTCGAACACATGAAATCGGTGTTTGAAGAAGCGATCGTTCCGTTTGTGGACCATATTAAATAAGGAGTCTATGATCTAGTGTGTAATTTACAATTTGAGCTTGGTGAAGTTCAAAAAGTTTTCAATAACATGGATGATGCTTATGAACAACACTTAATTGAAAAGGAAAAGATTTTATCAGAATATGACTGCTTTTTAGAACATATGGTGTCTCTTAAAGTGATGCAAGTTGTTACTACTCAATATACTCATGAAATTTCATCTACTGTGAATATTTGTGATGATGTGCATAAATCTGTGAATACTATTGAACATGTGAATACTGTAGAAAATCATTCTTGTCATGAATCCAACGCTGAATTTTTAAAGCTTCAGGATTCATATAATACACTTTCAAAAAGTTTTAACGAGCTTCAACAACATTCTATATCTCTTGAAATTGAGAATCAATCTATAAATGAAACTCTTTCAAAACTAAATGAAGGTGGAAACTCCGTTGAGACAAGTGACAAGATGATTCAGATGGTTCAAAATTTAGAAGATGAAATGATGAGACTTAAGAGAGAATTAGTAGAAACAAAAACGGAACTAGAGGCTGCAGAGGCTAACAATCATGTCCTAGAAACAAGAATTAATTCTATACTAGGAGAGCGTGAACAAGTAAGGCAGGGAGACTCACAAATTTCTGGTTCAATAGAAGAACACCTCGCGTTTAATGCGACAGAGCGAAAGTCTTTAATTGACAAACTGAACAAGAAATGTGAGGAAACCTCTGACCTAAAAATTCAGCTCATAGATAAAAACATGGTTTTGGCCGAGTTAAAAGAGACACTTCTTGTCACCCGACAAGAAGATGTTGATAACTTAGCTACTGACTCTGCACCGTCCACTAGTGCTCCAACAACCAAGTCAGTAGTGCTTTATAAGAATCCACTTCATAAGAGAAACCAGGTTACCTATGATGATTATATGAGGAATGCCATTAAGCATGTCGATCTTCTTAGGGATATTTTAGACGATCTGTATGCCTTAGATCCCTCAAGTAGCGACTATTATTCGGCTCATGAATATGTTAAGCGAGTTCAATATTGCCTAGCATATCTGCAATACATAGGTACACCAGGTTCTGCACTACTTAATAATAAGCCCATTGCTGTCACTCCATTCAATAAGACTCCAGGAGCAAAACCGTCATTGACACTATCAAGTAAGGCACCTTTAAAATCTGTCACTAATGTTCCCTTGGCTTCTACAGGAGTAAAAGTGTCCACTAAGGCTAAAGGATCTCGAGGAAAGAAAGATAGGATCAAGCCTTCCACTAATAGGACTGAGAAGAAGAAAGTAGAAGTGCACCCTAGGAACGTTGTTTCAGTTTTAAATAAAAAGAATCATGTAGCTAAGACAAAAGGTCCTCTTTATGAGTGGAAACCTAAGCAAAGTGTGAATTCTAATGCGAAATGTTGGAATTGTAACGAATGTATGTTTTCTAAGCATCATGATTTATGCCTTATTGATCACGTGAATGAAATGCATGCTATTAAGAACAATCTTGAATGGAAGCCAACAGGTAAGAAATTTACTCAAGTTGGGTGGCAATGGAAACCCACTGGTAGGACCTTTACTGCAAATGGAACTACGTGCCCTTTAACTAGGATCACATCCACGGAAGTTAGGTCTAAGCGTCCTTTAAATAGGAACACTAGCACTAAGAAAAGGAACAAGCGCCCTTTAACTAGGTCTGCCCCCACTAATGTGCCTACCAGTGGTAATGTCCCCAGTCAGAAAGTACCTCAGAATACTAGACAACTAGAATCTAAGCCAATCACTAGTAAGAAAATCTGGAAACCTAAAGTTTTGTCTGATAGCAAATCTAAGATAACTATATCTGTACCTGCTAACTCAGAAGAACAATTAGAATCCGATACATCGTCTGTGTTTGGTAAAATTTTCAGGTCGTCCAAATTATTCTTTGGTATTTGGACTCGGGTGCTCCAAACATATGACTGGAGACCGCTCGATGCTCAAAAATTTCGTCAGCAAGTTTCTAGGAACGGTAAAATTCGGCAACGACCATATTGCAAAGATTATGGGTTATGGTGAATATCAAATTGGGAATGTCACGATTTCAAGGGTTTACTATGTAGAGGGACTTGGTCATAATCTATTCTCCGTAGGACAATTCTGCGATTCTAACCTTGAAGTGGCCTTTCGACAACATACTTGCTTCATTCGCGATCTTGCAGGAAATGATTTGTTAAAAGGTTCTCGAGGGGATAATCTATATACTTTGTCTATTCAAAACATGATGGCCGCCTCTCCTGTTTGCTTACTCTCCAAAGCATCTAAGACCAAGTCATGGTTGTGGCATCGTCGGTTATCTCATCTTAACTTTGATGCTATTAACCATTTGGCTAGAAACGAACTTGTTCGTGGTCTTCCAAAACTCAAGTTCGACAAGGATCATTTATGTTCCGCATGTTCATTGGGGAAAAGCACCAAGAAATCTTACAAACCTAAAGCAGAAGACACCAACCAAGAACCACTGTATCTTTTGCACATGGATCTTTGTGGGCCAATGCGTACAGCTAGTGTGAGTGGTAGAAAATACATCCTCGTCATAGTGGATGATTTCTCAAGGTTTACATGGGTAAAGTTTTTAGCATCTAAGGATCAAGCACCAGAGTATATCATTACATTCTTAAAAATGATCCAAGTCCGTCGGAATGCTACTGTTCGCCGCATTCGGACTGATAACGGCACTGAGTTCGTTAATCAGACTCTTCGAACTTATTACGAAAAGGTTGGTATTTCTCATGAAACATATGTGGCTCGCACTCCACAACAAAATGGTGTCGTTGAAAGACGTAACCGTACACTGATGGAAGCTGCTAGAACTATGTTAATTTATGCGAATGCTCCCTTATTCTTATGGGCAGAAGCAGTGGCAACCGCATGTTATACCCAAAACCGCTCAATCATTCGCAAACGTCATGGTAAAACTCCATATGAGCTTCTTCATGGACATAAACCCGATATTTCCTTTCTTCATGTGTTTGGTGCACTTTGCTATCCAAATACAAATAGTGAAAATCTGGGAAAACTTCAACCGAAGGCTGATATTGGAATTTTCATTGGCTATTCACCTACAAAGAAGGCTTACCGGATTTATAACCGTCGTCTTGGCAAGATTGTAGAAACTTTGGATGTCGATTTTGATGAGCTGACAGCGATGGCTTCTGAGCAACACAGCTCTGAACCCGCTTTACACGAGATGGGAACCGGTACAATCAGTTCCGGCTTACTTCCCAACAACCCTACTTCTCTATCATTCACACCACCAACAAGGTCCGAGTGGGATAAGTTATTTCAACCTATGTTTGATGAATTCTTTGATCCACAGAGTAATGATTCTTCAGTACCCGTAGCAGTGGCTCCGATTCCCGTAGTTGTTGCTCAAGATAATGGAAATGAATCCGAGGCAACTACTGTTACTCTTGATCAAGATGTACCATCCCCTACCAATTCTCAAACAACACCTGAATCATCACCCCCACTCGTTCCTAATGATGTTGAAGAGGAATTATATGATCACGATCTGGAATATGCTCACTTACAAGAGCTTCCTTTCTTTGGTTCACATATACCTGATGACCCTACGGGTGCGTCTACCTCATAGGAAGCTCCTGCAATCGTTCACTCCCGACCACCAAGGATTGAAACTCACAACACTAAATGGACAAAGGATCACCCAATCCGTAATATTATTGGTGACATCGATCGACCAGTCTTAACACGCCATCAACTCCAAGAACATGCATTATATTGCTATTTTGATGCATTTCTGTCAGACACTGAACCTAAAAACTGGCAACAAGCCATGACCAAATCATCATGGATTGAAGCAATGCAAGAGGAACTTAATGAATTCCAACGTCTTGAAGTGTGGGAATTAGTTCCGTTACCCAGCAACGTTGAAATTCTGACACTATTGTGGGTATACAAGGTCAAGCTTGATGAGTTAGGTAGTGTGCTGAAAAATAAAGCTAGATTGGTCGCTAGAGGTTACAAACAAGCTTTGGGTATCGATTTTGAAGAATCCTTTGCTCCTGTTGCACGATTGGAGGCAATTAGACTATTCCTTGCTTATGCTGCTCATATGAATATGATCGTCTACCAAATGGATGTTAAGACGGCATTTCTTAATGGTGAATTAAGGGAAGATGTCTATGTAAGCCAGCCGAATGGATTCGTCAATTCAGAGTATCCTAATCATGTGTACAAGCTCAAGAAGGCTCTTTACGGGTTGAAACAGGCTCCACGCGCGTGGTATGATCTCTTATCGACGTATCTCATCTCCAAAGGCTTCTCCAAAGGCAAAGTGGACCCCACATTATTCATTCTCAAGGAGGACAACGACATGATACTGGTACAAATTTATGTTGATGATATAATATTTGCTGCTACTAATCAACGTTTGTCTGACCGTTTTGAGAAAATTATGTCCACACGTTTTAAGATGTCAATGATGGGAAAAATTTCATTTTTCTTAGGGTTGCAAATTTCTCAGAATCCCAGAGGCATCTTTATTAATCAATCCAAATTTGCTCTTGAATCCTTAAAGAAATATCACTTTGAAAACTGTGACCCCGTGGATACTCCAATGGTGGAGCGATCCAAGTTAGATGAAGATAAGGAAGGGATAGCTGTCGATCCTAAACTTTACCGTGGAATGATCGGCACCCTTCTCTATCTGACTGCTAGCAGGCCTGATTTGCAATTTGCTATAGGCATGTGTGCCCGGTATCAGGCTCGGCCTACCGAAAAGCACTTACATGTTGTGAAAAGGATCTTTCGGTATCTAAAAGGAACACTTAATCGTGGTCTGTGGTATCCGAAGGATTCTTCTATTGCATTAATTTCATATGCAGATGCAGATTATGCCGGGTGTCAAGATACCAGACGTAGCACTTCTGGCAGTGTGCAACTCCTTGGAGATAGACTTATCAGTTGGGCATCAAAAAGGCAGAAAAGCGCTGCGATATCAAGTACTGAGGCTGAATACATAGCTATGTCCGGTTGCTGTGCTCAAGTTCTTTGGATGAGATCACAATTGACTGACTACGGCCTTGGTTTCAACAAAATCCCGATGTACTGTGATAACAAAAGTGCAATCGCTCTATGCTGCAACTATGTTCAACACTCTCGAGCAAAGCACATTGACATCCGCTACCATTTCATCAAGGAGCAAGTGGAAAATGGAGTGATCGAACTATACTTCGTCAACACTGAGTATCAGCTGGCAGATATATTCACAAAGGCCTTAGATCGAGCACGCATCGAGTTTTTGATCGAAAAGCTAGGCATGAAATCATTTTCACCAGCGACACTCAAAGAGTTGGCAGAAGAGTCTGAAGAATAGTACTGGTAAACTATTCTCGAGTATCCTTTTGATCGTGATCTTGTATATTATAGTACATACTTAAACCATCAAAAGCAAAATACAAAAATATAAAACCAAGAAAAACCATAAAAAATATAAAACCAAGAAAATCCATAAAAAATATAAAATCAAGAAAACCCAAAAATATTTTTCTTTTCAAACTCGGGCATGTCTTTTAGTACGGTAATATTTACGGCTTTAGAAATGTCGATTAATATTGACACGGCGCCATAAATAGAGTCCGTATAAAAGTTGTACAAGTTTTAAAACATGCCCATTATGGCTTGTAGTTATTTCTGACTGCAACCCGCTTTTCATATTAAAGTCACGTATTTCTTTTGAAAACGTTGGCTCACAACGGGAATTAAGTTTCTCGGGCAAGGTTTTACTTTAAAACCTTGTAAGGGGCCAAGTTTACTTAATAACTTGGTCTAACACAAATTCGTGTACGTTTCAGTGCACTTATCTTGTTTAAAATAAGAGAAATCTTATTTCCACCAGAATCGTTCTATACAATCACTTAATCGGCAAATGTCCTCATTAATAGTTGCGTCCCTAATATTTTTGATTACAGCTCTTTAATTATAAAACGGGTCAGGGATTAAGGGGGAGCAAATATTAATTCTTTAAAGTTAACAAATTTGGTCGTTCAACAGGTTACTCAGAAAATATTAGCTACCCATCATCTTCAGTTTCGCTATGTGTGCCATGTGTGAATTAAGTATATTTTGGATAGGTCATTAACACTTTGGCATAAAGTACTTGTGTTTGTGTTTGGGGAATAAGTTTGTCATGTGCCAAGATAACTTGTGCTCTCATTTTTAAACTTACAAAATAGGGGGACCCGTTTAGCAAATCTTGCAAAAATGGGAGGGGCTTGAATCAAACTTTGACCAAGTCAACAAAACAAACCCCCCCCCCCCCTCCTTCCCGTAGCATTCGAAACACACACAACATACACTCTTTGCCGCCATTGTTGAAGACCTCCAACCTTCATCTTGATCCACGATCACTTGTTTATCTATTGCTTGCTTCATTACCTAGGTAACAATCTGTGGCTTATTTAATTTCATCAAACATGTTTCATCATCACAGAAAACAAGTTTCAAGTTTTTTCGATTTAGGGTTTTAATTGTTGCGATGAACATGTATTTTTAGTGCTGGGATTTGTTAAGGATACCCTTTTACACAATGGTTTTGTTCAGAATTGCTTAAAACGCTGCCTAAAACTCCAGATCGTGAAGTCAAACATGAGATCGAATCCCTGTCACGGATTTCGATGTAGATTACGATACAGCTTTGCGATGATATCATTGCGATGAGTCATTTCGATGATTCGTTGCGATGGGCTATTGCGATGAGTTATTACGATGACTCATTGCGATACTCATTGCGATGAGTCATTGCGATGGTTCTATTGCGATGGGTTGTTGCGACGAGTCATTCCGATGGTTCGTTGCGACAGGCTCATTGCGATGGACTTTCGTTGATTCATTGCGATGGCATGTTGCGATGGCACATTCCGATGTGTCATTGCGATGGATTCGCACTATGTATTGCGATAGGGTATATTGCGATGATTATCCAGTTATTCCGATGGAAATGCACAGATTGCGATAGCATTAGATATTGCTATAGGATGGTATTTCATTAGGATTCCGATGATTGTTTCATTGCGATGGTATGGCTAGGATTCTGATGGTTTGCTACATTGCGATGGAATTAGGTCTCTTATTCTTATGCTATTGCCTTGGGATATACCATGAGTTCGGCCTAGTTTGCATTAATCCTTCTTTAGCTTTAAGTTCTTTAGGGCCATTTAAACGAAACCAAGTGTTGTTGAAATAAGCCAATTTTTATCTCATAAGAATACTTGAACGGTTTCTTATTACAAAAGTTCATCTTATTTAATAAGTTGATTCCGATGTAAACAAAAGAGATACAAATTACTTACTCAATGTCTTGGGTTTGTGTTTCCAGGCCATGGCAGACAAAGCTTCATCTTTGTTCAAGCCCACTATCATTTGGGTTGAGGGTAATCCTACAATTCCTGACGTAGTGGTTGAAACTAACTCAAAACCCACTGAAGTTTTGGTTGAAATCAAACCAAGACCTACTGAGGTGTTAGTAGACATCAAACCCAAACCTACTGAGGTAGTGGTTGAAACTAAATCAAAACCCACTGAAGTTTTGGTTGAAATCAACCCAAAACCTGCTGAGGTTTTGGTCATGACCACCAAGAAATCCAAATATTGTAAGAACTAAGGCTAGGACGGTATCTACTTAGAATAAAATTATCACTGGCTCTCATGCTATTTTCCTAAGTGCATTGCTATATGTAAAGACCTTGTTCATCTGATGTATGTGTGAATGATTGTGTAATGATATTTTTCCTGTGTTTAAAATTCGCATTGATTGCATATATCTACATATGTTGTGTATATCATTTGTGAATATGTCATCAAAGCAGGAAAATGTCAATCACCGAGGAAGAACAACGAGTCCGTGATCTTGAACTTGTCCCACTCAGTCATAGGCTCCCATATGCTGAGAACAACACTAGGTTGCAAGATGATTTTGATCCGGTTTTACCTGCTTTCAAAATTGCCACGGATATCCTAGACATATCACCCATCAGCGACACACTCAGACGTACTGCATCTGTTCCCGAAGTCTACATCCATGAATTCTGGAATACTGCATCTTTCGATAACAAGATCATATCTTTCGAATTGAACAAAACACCGAGGGTACTCAACTTGAGCATTTTTAGGAAATTGTTTAAGCTCCCTAGGTTGGCACAAGGAGAACAATTTGTGCCTAACCCAAAGAATGATGAAGTGCTTCGAGTTATTCGTGCCATGAATTATGAGGGTGAAATTAACAGTCCATCACAATTTAACACTTCACACATAGGGCAACCCTGGAAAGCAATTATCACCATCATCGTCAAGTGTCTCACTGGTAAAACTAGGGGCACCGATGCAATGCGACCACCACATGCTCACTTATTTTGGGGATTGTATACTGCATCAAAAGTCGATTATGCACTTCTTCTCTGGCAAGAATTTTGTTATCAGATTACTGGAACGAAGAAGAAATCTGTGCATCTCCCATTCCCGAGATTCACCAAGCTCATTATACACTATTTTATGAAGAATGACCCAACCATTGATACTCGCGGGAAGTTCTTTTATCACACGAAAGATGATGATTATGTGATTCTCTCAATGAATGCAGACACAAATTCCACAAAGTATGCATTACTTCCTGCACTAGTACCTGACACGATGATTAATGATGGAATCAAGGAGAGTGATAAATACCAAGAAATGCTTCGTGACATCGACGCACAATTCAAGCGGGCAAATTTACCACCATCAGAGAAGCAAAAAGGTAAACGCAAGAAACGAGTGTCACAGCGTCAACCAACTGCTCCTAAAGATAAACGCTCAGGAAAAATGCAAATTGTTGATGAAGATGGTGAAGATGAGCTGATCCACACTGAAGATGAACAAGAAGAAGAAGTACCACTCCACAGGACTAAGAAAGCAAGGAAAGCTAAAGGCAAAGAGGCAAGTGTTGCTCAAAATGATCCTGTTCAACAACAACTTTCTGAAGAAAAAAGACTTCGTATTATTCTTCAACAAAGTCGACAGGAAGCCTTTGGTGGATCAGGCTCAAGGGTATTTGATGATTTAGCAGATTTTGGTAATCCTGATGATGATACGGAATTCTTCGACGAAGAAAATATTTATGAAGATGAGTATGAAGATGCTGCTACCTTTCAACTTGAAAGTCGGGAACCAAGTGAAGAATGTGAGAGCAGTGCTGACACAGATACAAGTATGATGTATCGGGATGCAAATATCACCACATCTCTGCCTGAACCGACTCACATGGTACTAAATGAAGATGCTCATGCAACTTTCATTCCAGACACACAACTTCAAAGTAAGTCTACTTCAAACTCTGATGATGTGTTGAAATATCTTAATTTAGAAGGGGAGGGTGTTGAGGTCACCAACACTGATCCGTCAACAAACGAACAAATGGTGGATGTCCCTATAACCACTATTACATCGACCACCACTTCCCTACTTTCAACCCCAATTATCAGTGAGGTCCCGACCACCACCATCACACCCGCAACTGTTGAACAACAAGTATCAACCACCACCATTACCACGGAATCTACACCGGCATCTACAGTTGAACAACCTGTATCAACCACCGTCCTAACCACTGCATCTACATCAACACCTATCCCGGTACAACCAGTATCATCCACGACCACTTTAACGGTTTTGGTCACACCTCCACCAACAGAACCACAAACTTCATCTACATCAAATCCTTTTCTCACAATCAATGATCCGTTGATCCAGTCTCTTCAACAACAGCTAGAGGCTCAAGCGACCCAAATAGCTACGTTGACAGAAAGGTTTGCTACTCCTCCAAAGGAACCGCATCCTGATGAGCCCATTCTTCAAAAACTATCAGACAAAGTGTCAAAGCTCAAAGAACAACATAAAGCATTTCGTAAAGAGAAGAAAACTCGGGATAAAGAAAATGCTGCTTTTCTCGGGTCAATTGACGAGCAGATGACCGCGATCATTCAACGCGAAGTCAAGTCTTATGTTGATCAACAATTACCACATCTGGTCGGTAATGGTCTATCTACTCTTCAAATCATGACATTGCTTCAGAAACGTCTGCTAGACTTGGGAGCTCATAAATCAAAATACAAACGCAAAGTTCTGCAATATCTCAACTACGCAATTGATGAAGAGAATCCTGCAGACACTACCGACTCTGAGTCTGATGATGAGAATGAGGTAGAAGAGGAAGATGACGAGGAACATGGTGAAAAGGATGATGAGAATGAGGATAAGGATAAGGAAGGAGATGAGGAGGATGAAGAGGATGAACAAGGAAAGGATAAGAATGTTGATGATGATAAGGACGAGGACGAGGATACAGATGATGATCAGGATGACGATGACGATAATGACAAGGGTAATGAACTCAACAAGGGTGATAAGAATGACAACACTGGTACAAATGCCGACGAGACAAGCAAGGATGACAATCAAACGGCCACCGAGAAAGGTTTTGAGGACATTGCAGAAACGGTTGCTGACACCACAGATAAGCCACTGGAGACAACAGTATCAGAAACTCAGCAGGCTGCTTCAGGTATATCTACTGCACCAGAATTCACTACTGATTCTCATATTGAGACTGTAGAATACATGCAAGCAGATGAACCGACAGACACAATGCTTGAAGAAGAACATCACGATGATACACCGGTGACGCAAACTCAACCTTCCACATCCTCTACAGCTCAGCATGATGATGATATGGAAGTTGAAGATTTACATGTTCCAGAACCGACATTTGCTGAAACTCTTATCATTGATGATACGGTACAAGAACAACTTTGGCTAACAAACGCAGCACCACATCATCCATTTGAAACTGCAACTGTAATGGAGATGACTCAATTCCTCAACAACCCTATCGACTTCTCGGCTTTTCTAAGGTACTCTCATGGGAAACCAACGATGACCCCGGATCTGATCAAAATGGCAGCTGCAAATGTGGACTTCTTTGACACATTAAAGATCACCCATAATGAAGCAGAATATCACCTGAATGAGCTTACCAAAGCAATGAGAGCGACAACTACAGGAATTCAAACTCCCGTATTGCAACCTCTTACACCAACGGTCATCACTAGTTCTGCCACTATCCCAATCGAGCATTTTGTCTCTCACGATCTTGAATACCTTGAAAATGGAGCAAAGAAGTATGCCACGTCACTAACAATGCTCAAGGCTGTCAACTTGGAGAATGTTCCTTGGATAGAAGACAAAGTGCCTGACTCAATCTGGAGAAAGAAGTTGCTCAAATTTTATGACACCTATGCTTCACTTGGCATATCTCACTGGGACAAAAAGAAGAAGTTAGCCTATAATCACTTCCATCGTCCTAAGAGAGGTGCTTCTATCGTCTCATCTCACAGAATCAAAAGTATCCTTGGGGCAACTACTCAGACGGTTTTCGGTTACGATTACTTAAATGTAATCTTGCTCAAACGTACCGATGAGAAAGAATACCGCATTGACGAAAGTGATCTCCAGTACCTTCAACTTGAAGACATAGAAGATCTATTGCTGCTCTTGGCTCAAGAGAAAGTTGACCATCTATCACCTGATATTGTCATAGCCTTGAGTTCAAACTTTCGTCAATATGCCAGGAAAATTGTCATTCAACACCGGGTGGAAGATTTTCAACTTGGGGTAGAAAGCTATCAGAAGAAGCTAAACCTGCAACGTCCCCATACGACTCCACTCAGTAACTTCCACAAGGACAAGAAGGTCTACATGGGGACTACCAAGCCGGAAGCAGGAATCTTTTATCCGAATCAGACTGGCATCATGCAATACATGCGATTCTCAGAACTGCACAAATTCAGTGATGGAACGCTAAAGAATGTTCGAGATGATTTTTCAGTTCTCAACTCCAACTTACCTCTTCCGGCAGTCACATACACATGGACAACCCAGTGCCGAAAAGGATCTTCGTATGCAATCAGGAAGATTGAGGAAGTGCTAAGGAAGCGCCGGTTGATACGAAGTATAGAACGATTCGTCGGTGGACGACCATATGGAGCTCACCATCGGCTTACGGAACGATCCAATTAATTTTGGTTCGTCTCATTACAGGTCAACTCCATATGTACATTATTGTGAATATGTTATCTTTTTACTTTATCAGCTTTTGTGGCTTGTTGTAGTGTTAAGGTATGATAATTTTTCAAGAATTTCTCACGAGATTCTAAATCTTTCAAAATATATCATACTAAAGCACTACAACTATCCCTTATTTAATTAAGGGGGAGCATTAACATGTTCTATGGCCAAACATCGATCTCATTTTTACCCAAAGACCGGTTAATCCATTCAATATCCCAAATATTAATGGTTAACATTTTGGATAAGGGGAGAAAATGGGATTAAGGAGACTTAAGTAGTACTTGGCTAAAAGATGAAAAAGACTTAACGATAATCCAACTTAATATGTGTCAAGCACGTGTTAAGGGGGAGCGTTTTTGATGAACAAAACACCTAAGGTACAAAACTTTTGATTTCAATATCACAAGTACCTTAGGTGATTTTTCAATGATTTTTCATGGTGGCAATTCCTTCCCAAAACACGCTTAATTCACGACGGATGTGGTGACAAAAGGGTGGTAGGAATAGGTTAGTCCAATGATTCATCAGAGCCGATGGAATCTTCCCAAGGACAATTCCCTAGATAGAATTAGAAGTCCTAGGAAAGATGGAGAAAGAATGTGAACGTAGCTGAATGCCGACCAAGTACTTAAGCTAGCACTGGAACAATCACAACAAGGTGCTAGTGATGACGTATTGGTAAGCATTGAAGGGGTTGAAGAATGAAAAAGAATTGTAAAGATAAAGGGTGTAAAGAAAGAAGCCCTCCTTACAACTTTAGGCAGAAACCGGGTCAATACATATGCTATTGAGATCATTTTTGCTAATGATTCTCGGTATTGAAGAAAGACATCATGGACCCAGTGATGCAATGCACAACCCTTCCCAGCTAACTCAAATATCTCTCAAAAGGTATTTGTTTTAATCACACGGAGATCAACACGTTATCTACTGGTTTATTCACTCCGAATAGACTGGTATTGAAAAGGTGGCACTCCTCTCCAGCCATCGCTCACTAAATCAAAACGCACAATCGAGTCTAGAGCCAAGAGATCATCAAAAGTCTCATTAGGACACTTTTCATTTATTCCTTGCTTTCTCACACACTGTGAAAAGTAAGAGATTTTCATGAGTCCTACGCAATATTCCTGTAATATTGCCAGAACATCCGAGTAATACGTAAGTATTACAATGAAGATGGAAATCCTGCTTGAGCCAACATCAAACAAGCTCATGGTAGGTTACACGTGCGGTTCTTTTAGAATCAATCTTGTAAAAAACTGGAAGGTAACAGTGGTTTAATTCTTAATTGAACTTAAACTCGTTCCAGGCCTCTTCGCATTATCATATGATCTTGCCAGAACACTCAGAGTGACTCTTTATTGACCACAGTGACGAGTGGAAATCCTTCTAGTGTCAACATCAAACAGCACTTGGTAGGTGACGTGCAAGATTCTTTATGAATTAAGCTCGTGACAACTGGAAAGCAACGATGGTGAAAATCTTAATTGAGATTCACTTGTTCCAGGTTTCATGAATTGACGGCTTCTAATTACAAGGATAAATTATCCAAGTAATTCACTCTTTATGTTCGCAGTCAGCTTTGGACGGTCGAATAAAGAGAACGGGTTTACCCGCGAAATCCTGTCAGGAAGTTACTTAATTGAAACTATCCGTCACGGGTACGATATCTAATATCGTCCAACGGTCTTCACCGACCGGAGGTAAAATGCTACCGAACTAGAATAAAATGTTCAAAGCCATTTTATTCGTGTCGTTGCTGTGTACCTGTTAAAGACGGTGGCGTTGCTGTGTACCTGTTGAAGACGGTGGCGTTGCTGTGTACCAGTGAAGACGGTGGTGTTGCGGTGTACCTGTAGAAGTCATCCCGCACGCTTATGTCTTTCTGCATCAATGTTCAGCAAAAATTCAAGAAAGTACAAGATGAAGTCTTCCGCTGTACCAAACTCTGAACCTTTCGAGAATTCAACAAAAAGACATAAGTGTGTGGAACATGGAGTCACGAGGAGGCAAAATTCACAAGTAGGCAAAGATCGCACGTGAAAGGCCAAAAGAACATGTTCCAAGCAAAAAAGGCTGATATCATTCAACACATATTCACAAAAGAAAAGAAAAAGAAAGAAAAGAAGACTACGAGCTCAAGAACAGAATCTAACATGCTAGATTAGGACTTTGTAAACTTGGAGTGACCTCCCTTTGGGGGAGATTGTTGGAAATACGTTTTACGCATTTAGAAAGTCTCGGTCACTCCAACCATGTAGTTATAGGCTCGTAGTTAAGTTAAGTAGTATTCATTACATAGCCCGACCCATGAGCATGTTCATGGGCCGGAAGCCCAAGTCCTTTAAGGACTTGGGGTATTTAAACCTCTTTCCACTATGGAAAGAGGTGTTGGTTGTTTTATTCTCTCATTTCAATATATGTGTTTTCTTTCATTTCTCTCTCTAACTTTCTCTCTCTAGAAAAACATCAACCCCTTGTTTCACAAGATTATCATCGTTCTACATATATATATATATATATATATATATATATATATATATATATATATATATATATCTTTACATTATATATAAGAGGAGGGATTTGCCACGTCATCAATCAGGGCACTAATCCCAGTCAGCACATGGGCTTAAGTTTTGGGCTTAAACTTTCATTCTTATAAATCATAAGTCGAATCCCGAATCCATAAAACCCCCACCCACACTTCATGTTACGATCAATGTCAACCTAACCCTAAAATCAACCTCTAAATCGAATCCCTAAAGGTTAAATCAAACCAAAACAAAAAACATTCGTTCTAAAAAACACTCATCCCCAAGAAAAACCCTAGATAAAATTCGGAAATCAAACCCATAACAAAAAAAATCGAAGATTGATAACAAAAAATCTAACCAAGAATTACTGTAATTATTTGAATGGATTTGTGAACAAATAGCCAGAAGAAGATAGTTTATCAATCAATGAAGGTTGAAGATCTAATGATTTAATTAACAGGTATCATGATACATACACAGTTTTTATACTTTTATTACAAAAAAGTATGATTTAATTAACTGGTATCGTGATACATGTTTTGGATTTGGTAAATTGTATAATGGATCGGGAACACTAAAGATGTTTTTTATAATCTATGTCTTGTGGATTCTTGAATGAACAAAAGTTATACTTTTATTAAAAAAATTACTTTTAAGGGCGCGCTTCCAGCCATGACATGGAATAATTTTTACAACTGCTGCAGAAAACATGGTATGTATATTCATGTGGACACTCTAGCAGTTCGACGATGGACACCTTTTATGTTTGATGTTGATGTGGTATGCGCAGATATACGTAACATATTGGCCCAAAACAAGCATTTGCTGTATTAATGAGTTGGTTCTGTTAAGCAATCTTGAAGGTGAGTTACTAAAGCCTGCATATAAGATTTGGCAACACATCAAGATATGTTTTGGTTCAAAATGGGTACTTTGTAGACTGGGCCGATGTCTTGGGTTAATAAAACAGTTTACGTAGTTGTCAATTAACATTTTGTTCATTCTGCCAAAGGACGAAACCCAGTTTTTTGCAGCTAATAAACTGTATGTATTCTCCTCTTTCAAGTATTTTATATTCCACATGTCTCTTATGTGATTATAATTGATGAAGTAACCGTCTATGACAGCTCTTGATCAAATGTTTGGTTGACAGGGTTCTAAAAGTGAACTATGACATGTGAGGATTGGGTAAATGACCTTTTGACTTCCAAATAGCTGATACATTGCAGTACCGTTTAGTATGTGGCGAAAGTTAAAATGCATGCAAAGAATGTTGTGTTTATGCAAGTCTTTCAAATTCTGTAGTTATATTATTTGGTTTTGTTTCATTAATTTCTATTCATTTTTGTTCATTAATTCATATTGATATTGTTATTATTGATTTTCATTGAAATCTTTTATGCAGTTGGTTGACATATGGATTGTGCGAACAGGTCAATTATCTTCTATCTCATTTGATTTTATGTATGATGTGAAATCTGAAAGTGGAACTGGGATTCTCCTACACGAGAAACTGATGAGAAACTGATGAGGAGCTGAAATTGTTATAAGATTAAGGTCATGAATGCAATCATGAGAAAACAGCTCCCAATGGTGATCTTCTGTTTGGTAAGATTCATATGTTTCACAAAATTGTATCAAGATTATTTTTGTACTCCTTTTGCTTTATCTAATGCTTACAGTTGACACATTTCCTGACAAAAGACTTTCATTTGCAACATTAATACGAAATTGAGCCCAAATCCAATCAACATACTATTGTCAGAAGCTAATTAAGACATAACTTCCCATGGTTAATTAGGCTGTGAATCAAGCTTGAGGTAAATAGTTTCAGAGATGTATTCTACTGTAAGTTACTAAAGACATCTGTTATGGTTTTAATGCCTTGATTCTCAATTCATTAAGCGTTACATATTTCATCCCTTTGATATTCACAAGGCACGTATAAAAATGGTCTTTAAATTATTTATAATTGGAATGACTTTGCAGGTACTTGCAGATAATGCATTTACAGGATCGTTCCAGTTAGCTTTCAGTTAACGGGTTAGTAAGTTGTTTCTAATATCTATCTCACATATTTTTTGTTTTAATGATTCTGATTTTATATGCATACAAAGTCAGGAAAATGTTAGACAAGGGGAACAACGAACTAGATAGCAGTGATGGCTTGTGTGATTCTCTTTCAATAAGTATGACAAAAGGTAAGCTAAAAAAAGCACTAATCATTGATAATTTTATCTCACTTTCTACATCAATATTTAGATGTTTAGGTATTGTATGTTTACACAGGACCAAAGGGCTGGCTTTGAGTTTTCTCCGGAAGCAAGAGCTCACATAGACCTCAAATTCACATATGTTGTCACGTGTCAGATATACGGGAAACAAAAGGAAGATCAAAATCCACAGGCTACTGATACTGGATTGATATTAAAAAAGTGATATATATGTTTGCTTTGTAGATTTCATCTTTATTTGGCTAATTGTATTCTCAAATTATATTATATATTTCAGGTTTGAGGCAGGAGACAACTTTTGTCATATAAATTACATGTAATCCCACGTTTTTCCCATGTGTTTATCAATTTAATTGACTTCAGCATTATGAGGAAGGAGGAATGCGAGTTAATGAAAAAGTTTGAAGATGCTGAGAAAAGAGTAGAGCACCTTCAAGAATCAACTTAAAGGTTTGTCTTTATAAATGTAGTAAAAAAGTTTTAGATATATGTTGGCCAAGTTATGTGTTTGTCATACATTGTTTCAAATGTCTTTTATGTTGTACAGGCTTGAAGAAAAGTTCTCCGTAATAGAGCGTGAGCATCAAGTGCTTTGTTAGCAAGCAATGACCATGCCACCTACCGAAGATCCTTATATGCAAGACCTAGATCAATGATTATTTGGGTATTATAGAAAAAGTTATAACTTGAAGCTTAGCTATTCATGTTGCTCAGTAGACCCATTCTTAAATAATATTTTTTTCTGAACTTACAGAGATCTCCATAAATTAGCACGATAAGAATAACGTTTAATCTGAATTTCAGATTCAGATCAAAAGCGGTTAATTTTTTATTGATTGCAGCTTTGGTAATATTGGCAGTACTTCCAAGAGGGTTTCTTTTAACCCCACATTAGTAGTACTTCCAAGAGGGATTCATGATGGATTTCAACCGACTTCACCTCAGTTGTGAGACAAGATGGCCAAAAAGTAACCACCTGATAACACCAGTTTCGGCACAACCAACTGGCATAGTTCCAATGACAGGGATGATACCACGGAAGATGATGATGTTTAATGATAGACTGACACATCAGCATAAACGCTTGCCAACGTACACAGGAACAACTCAGGACCGTGACTATTGACATGGTTTATGGCTACGGTATCTACAGAGAAGGAGCCAGTGAAGAAGGTTACCAACGCCTAAAAAATGTCTCCAAACATAGTAAAAATAGGAGAAGTCCTTTTTTAATAGGCGATGGGTTATCAAGATGGCTGGCAACTCAACGAATATGCAAGAGTGTTTTGAGAAACGAACCTGAATTAGCTGAAACAATAGCACAGGTTAGATTACATTTTGGAGATTTTTATGCTTACATATTGAGTTTTGTTCTATTTACATTAAAAAAAATTGAAAAAACTTAGTGGCCACTGTTAGATAAAGTTGTTTTACCTTATCTACTGTCATTAATGTGTGCACAACTCATCTTAATCCCGTTGCAGGTAATGATGTAGATAAAGTGATACTCTAATATTTATAAATTAGGGAGTCCTAGAGTTGATGGTGATGAAGACGAGGATAGATAAGATGACATCATTACCTGCAAATTTGCATCTGCAAAGTAGATAAGGTAAAACAACTTTGCATCTGCAAATTACCTTATCTACTGTTAGATAAAGTGAGACTCTAATATTTATAAATTAGGGAGTCTTAGAGTTGATGGTGATGAAGAAGAGGATAGATAAGATGACATCATTACCTGCAAATTTGCATCTGCAAAGTAGCAAAACAATCGAAGTTGACTTCCACATACGGTGTAAGATACCATATATGTCACTTTCTAGACCGGCTTGATGTCGTTTCTTTATTGGAGCTCCTTCCTGCTCATGCTCATAGAAATGGTAACCACATCAAAACTAACTCGGATTAATAATAATTATATATTGCCACAAGTCATTCATTTTTTGAATTAAGATTCAATGTCTTCTTTTACTTTCATGAGACTTCTCTGAATGAGGAAAATCAATCAAAATGTTGTGGGCCCTCAAGTCTTGCCAAGTCAAGATCCCTACCAGTGGCGTAACCTAATCATTTCAAGATCTTTCATTTTTATTATATGTGCAGAATGATTGTCGAAATTGATAAAAGTATGGTCGGTGGAAAAATAGCTACACATAGCATTGATGAAGGACACCCCTTATCAGAATAGGTGAATATAAGTCTTAATCTTTTACTGATTCAGTATAACTTTTTAGCAAATCTGAAGCCTAAGTTTATAGATATAGTTGGTCGAACATGACAGTTATCCTGGATCTATAATGTGTTTTCACATTTCTTATTTATTGTATTATGATTGTTCTCATGTCAACGCAGAAAACGACCATATATTGTCTCCAATTTCTCTTTGATTCGAAGCCCTAATTGATGATCAGCTATATCTAGAACTATATCTAAAACAGAATTTTTTTGCCCGTAATGTACTGATATATCATAGCGTTGTTGAAAACTTGGATCGTAAGTTCTTTTCTCTTTAGACCTGTATCTCAGGTTCTTTTTAGACACTACAGAATCTTAACTTTTCTTAGATTACTGATATTTATATCCGGTGTCCATAATTTAAATACATGTCTCAAAAATAGAGTCTATTGCAAACATATATGTAAGTAAAATAATGTCCAGAATCTAAAACTCCACCTATTTGATGGTAGTTACACTTTTCACCATTCCACCTATTTGTGGAAAAACATATGTACAATGGTTTACAAGGAGGATTTACTTATAGTCAGAAAAGCAATAAATCACCTATAAGGTAAAACATAAAACTTATGCATTTTGGGACAGTTGCAACTCACTACAAGCTGGATCCATTTGTGGCTAATTTCATGAAGGTCTTGTGCAGCCACGAGATATATATGTATGCTTTAATGGTGATGGGACTCAACACACCTGATCATCGCACCCTAAAACAAAGCAAACCAAATTGGGTATGTTCTTACAGGAATTAGTTTGTTGGTAGCAGAAATTGCATTGTCTGGACACATCTGTTATATATTAAGTTTCTTTTACCATGCTGAGATGTTTGGTGATCGAGAAAATGTACCAAAATTGAGACATTTCCATTTAGTTGTGTTTAACTTTAATTTTTTTTGAAGATATCCCAAATTCCGGTTTGGCGACTGAAAAGGCTATCACATTCCCTTCCAATTGATTAATATATCACAAATTCCTTATTCACTGTAAAATTTGTATTTTTGTTTATTAATTATTGGAATGAGTTTGAAATTGGTATTTATGGAGAATTATTTGAATGAGGTTCCAGGCTCTTGCAAGATAATGAATTCACGGGATTACTAATGTTTCTTGCTAGCCTTTGAACAAATAGGTAAGTTCTTTTTATCTACCTTCTGTTCTATGAGCCATTAATGTATTATAATCCAAGTCTTAATCAAAAGAATCATTCTTACATTTCATTGTTTAGTAATACGATGGCAAAGATAAAGCAAAAGGAGGCTGTAAAAGATGATAAAACTATTGCGGTAATTGAGAAGAAAGAAGGGGCTAACATATAAAGCAAAAGGAGGCTGTAAAAGATGATAAAACTATTGCGGTAATTGAGAAGAAAGAAGGGGCTAACATAGTCCGTGAAGGCAGTAATTCTGAAAAGAAAAATTTGATAGACAATGCAGATGTTCAGACACCTCGCAGTGGAAAGAAAAAGATAATAAGAAAAGTTGTCAAAAAGAAGTTGCTGACTCCAGGAATACTAAAAAAACTACTGCTAACACAGCGGTTGTTAATGATGGAACTGAGCCATCTGCTACTACTTCGACATAAGACTTCTACTGAAAAGACTCCAGTGGTGAAAAGGTATACTAAACGATTGTGTTTAGCAAGAGTTCTGAACTGTAAATTGTTGCTCGTGTGTGTAGTAGTACACATTCATACCAGAAGCAATCTTATTTTCTTATAGTAACATAAGACCATAACAGGTTAATGCTAAGACCAAAAGGTTTGGGTAAAATCTGAAAGAACATATAGCCATATATGCAAACGGAATTGCATATTTGTAGTGACATGTATGTGGCCTTGTGGCATCTGTTGTTTACTCATTTATTGTCATAAAAGTTCTGTTTGCATATATGGCTTTAATACTTATTTATTGTCATAAAAGTTCTGTTTGCATATATGGCTTTAATACTTATTTATTGTCATTCAAATTCTGTTTGCATATATGGCTTTAATACTTATTTATTGTCATTCAAATTCTGTTTGCATATATGCTTGTAACACTCGAGTATTTGTTTTACATTGCTTTGAAGATTTATGAGCGCCTTAGATAATATGCTTGATGTGTCTACCGAATATGGAACATTGGAAGATTTTTGTGTTTGTATTAACAACATAAACATTGAAAATCAGAAATCAACTATAAAGTCATGGAATGATAGCTTAATGTGGGGAACACTCCATAGAAGAAGTTATCCTTTGTTGTAACCAATAACTGCTTTGCTTCCAAAAGGACCAGTCCAACACGCAACTGTCACCATTTTAGTGTCGTGATTTAGCAAGTGCATCAAAGTTCCTCCCATTAATTGTAAAATGGGTTTGTCATCTTGAATTTACCATAATGCAAAAGAATTCTTTCTATTTATCATAAGAGCCCCCAATTAAGAAACTACACGCGATGTAAGACTTGAGAGGTTACTTAATAGTCACTAGCATTTGAAAAGAAAATTGCTATTGGACATCACCTCTAATTTCAGCAGTTGGTTGAGGTAGCAAAACAACAGCAGCATCTCTAGGATCCTCAGTTAAATTCCATAGTAGGTTATTCATGTTAAAGTTACAATTGAAAACACATTAATCGTCAACAATATCAAAAATAGTGTTTTTAACCGAACATCAGTCCAGTACTCTAACCTTTCAAAATCGTTAACCAAAAGTTCAAAAAAAATTTGGTTTTACATATAAACTTAGCAAGGCTTTTGTATTCTTACCAATGTTTTAAAACCTGGGTTGATTTAGATCAACCGATTGATCTGGTTCGAGTAAAAAAATGGTCATTTTGACCCGGGTTTCACATTTTCGAAACCTGGCTAGACCCCGCCGCGTTTGGGGTGACCTAAGTTAATACGGTTGTCGAGATCCGGCCGGGTTTTGATTTTTTCGGGTGTTTTTTACAAAAAAATATTTTTATTTTACGTATTTGCGATGAAATTTTATTTTTACATATTATATTGGTTGGTAAACAATTTACTATCTTTAATATACGAAAGTTTTTATGACTTTTATATATATTTTTTGCTAATTATTAAAAATATGAAAAAAAATTAAATCGAGTTGACCCGAACTCGATGACTCGACCGAGTCAATTAAAAAATCGGGTTTTAAACGTTGATTCTTACAACCTCAATAAAAGTTTGATGAACCGAAATTAAAAATGTTATCCCTTCTGATTTAGCTATTTATACCCGTATCAAAATAAGCATTATGACTAAATAGTTAAAAGTATTTCTTGTGTCTAGCCATTCCAAGTAACCAAGAAGCATATGTAAGAAGACTCGAGACCTGTAAAAAGTGGCTCACCATAAGATGCCAAAACAGAAATTCGATCATTCATCTACTATATATCACATGAAATATTATTTGTGTTAATCAAATATCAATCCCCGAATTCATCATTAAACATTTCATTATGTTGTTGGTAACCTGGTATGTCGGTGAATTCGTGTATAGCGACAAAATTGTCTAGCGACATATAGTTAACGATATTTTAGTCGATTTGGTGGCCGAACCTGGTGATCGATCGGGTTAACCCGGTAGTCGAACTTGTGACCTGGTGGCTTGACGGGTTAACTCAGTGAGCGAACTAGCAAAACGGTGACTCGATCGGATTAACCAAATGATCCGACTTATAACACGGTAAATCTACCGGATTGACTCGGTAGTCGAACACGTCATACATTTGCTTTCATAAAAATGTTGAATTTTCAATGTTTTTAACATTCAATATACGTCTTTTATTATAATGTATATAGAAGATATAGATGTTAACACTAGACGGTCACGACAAAAAGTGCAAAATCAAACTTCTTAGGTTCGAATAAAAGTGTTTGTAACACTCTATGGTTGTCTCGATATTGATAAGCATCAAAGGATAAAGGTTTTTTTGTTATAATAGAGATGATAAATTAGTAATTACAAACAACAAAAGATTTATTTTGCATTTTGATTTACGTCACATACGTTTTTATAAGGACTGATTTGTAAGTTTAATATTTTTACGTGATTTATTAAACGATACTTAACTTATACCTTTATACTCACAAGTCTCGCTTGATTAATCGCTATCTAAATTTTTTCTTAGATATTGGCAGGACAAACAAGAGTGACCAAACAAGAGTGAACCAATGTCAAACACATGGTTGGTAACTTTATGCTTCAATTTTTTTTGTTTTTAGAAATGCAATTTTTTACACCAACATTTAGATAAAAAAAACGTAAACGATAATCACAAGTCATACCCGCTCATCGAGCGGGTTTTGCAACTAGAAAAAAGGGACGGCATAAAAACTAACACACAAAGTAACTCTAAACTTAAAATAATACTCTAAACTAGGAAAAAGGAACATGCAAATCGAGAATTTTATTATATTAGTACTTTCGAAGGTATGAAAGTCTTCTTTTTAGGTACAAAAGGCATCGAGTGGGTGGTGTGAGGCAATGTTTTGAAACTTGGTTTTTAAATCAACTCGAGTCATCAGGTTATTTGTTCGATCCGAGTTAAATCGATTTAAAAAAAAATATTTTTAACGATTAACAAAAATTATATATAAAACTTTAAAATCTTTCATATATTGAACAAATAAGCTATTTTTCAACAAATATAATATGTAAAAATAAAATTACGTCGCAAATATGCATAATTTACGTGTTTATAGTAAAAAAACACAAGATTTGAAACCTGACTAGGACTTGAGAACCAGGTTGACCCGGGTCACGAAAAAGTAAAATTACGCTAACTAGATTCGAAAATATGAACCCAGTTTAATATGACATGTTTCTTCGACCGAAACCGATCAAACGGCTAAACCGACCGCCTCGAACCAATTTTCATAACATTGGTGTGAGGATGTAGTTTATTTGGCTCCCATTGTTAACTTAAAGTCGTTTTAAAAGATATGATTTTTATTATTTTATGTTAATAAAATACATTGTCATGTAATCGCATATCTTTGTAACATTTTGTTATTACGAATATTTACTCAACTTTCATTTACTCATATCAAATGAACATTAATATTTTTTTCGTTGTAAACGCATTTACTAAGATATGTTGTTAACTGATTTACCTTTAGTTAATTTTTTTGTCAAGGATAATCATAAAATAAGGCCGACCATCGGACGAATCATTCAACTAGCTAAAGTCACGTTTGGGCCCGTCGCTAAAACTATTCCCAAGTCGAGCATGTGTACTGCATTTGAAAAAGGCTTTTCATGATCAGAGTCAAAGTATCAATAACAATTTTACACGCTTGCTAGGTTACCTCTATCACTTCATTTTATACACGAGAAAAAGAGCTCAAAAGCTTTAACAACCAAATTATGATTTTTTTATTCAAAGAAAAAATTATGCTCTATTTTTATACATGCTAATTTGTTATAAGAAACTATTGGGTGGTGTGCCATATGAGTTTGCTTACAAAATGCACGACACATTGTAGAAGGTAAAAAATGGGCGTGTTAGATGGGTCGGGTAAACGATGGGTTGGGTAAACGGACAAAAATATGTTTGGTAATAGTTAATAGTAGTAGTAGCAGTAGCAGTTAGCAATAGCAGTTAGTGTTAGGTAAATTAGCAGTAGCTGTAATTTAAATGTGTGAAAAAAACATAAAAAGAACCTACATATATAAATAAAAATACCTTTTTAAATTAAATATGTTATATCAATAAGGGTATTTAAGTAATTTATTAATTTTAAAGCTCTTCCATTAATAATGGTCATATAAAAATGCTTTTTTGAAAAGCATATGAAAAAATAACATTTTTATGAGAAATGCTAATACGCATTGCTCTAACCAAACAAGTTTTTTTAGCAATTATACTAAATGATAATACTAATTGATAAAAACGCTCTTTAAAAAGCTGTTACCAAACACAACCTTAATGTTTATTCTTTAATTCCTAATGCATTAAATTTATATACTTAAATGAAGCAATTTGACAAACATTGCTACTTTTAGTAACTACGCTAAAAAGCTTACAAACAAATATTTATAAACTAAAAATAAATTTAAAAAACAATCAAAAATCAAACCCGTCAGTCGGACATTACAAACAAATATTTACCAAATAAAAAATATTAAACGACAATAAGAAGTTATACCCGTCCATCGGACGGGTTTTGCCACTAGTATATATATATATATATATATATATATATATATATATATGTATATATATATATATATATATATATATATATATATATATATATATATATATATATATATATATATATATATATATATATATATATATATATATATATATATATATATATATATATATATATATATATATATATATATATATATATATATATATATATATATATATATATATAGGAGTGGGGTAAAATGAGAAGGGTTGTTAAAATAAAAAGTGTAGGAAGGGCTCCCATGCTGACACCTGTCCACTACCCACCGTCTTTTTACTATATATAGCCAGGGGCATTTTCGTCATTTACTTCCGCCGGGTATATATACTCTAAACAAACACACATTCAACTCATTCTTGTTTGTTTTTTTATTCGTCTCTTTCTTTCCCTCGACAACCAATCGCCGGCGATTCTCCACCATTAACAACCCTAACAACCAATCACCCTGGTCTATATATACCTGTAACAACCCTAACAACCAACCGCCGTCCCTTTTCCACCACTAACCACCACTCACCGCCGATTGAAAAAGATGTCTGGTATTACAGAAATCAATAACAATTGTTCTACATCAACCGTTGATGATTGTTCTACATCAACGAGTAATAATTGTTCTACATCACGATCTAATTCCATTGCAGCTGATAATGAGGGTAAACGTGTTAATTTTTCTGTTAATTCAGTATATTTATTCGTTTACATGTTTTTGTTATATTATTAGTTTTGTGTAGGTTTATAATGTTTAGTTAGGCTTTTGATCAATTTACATCTGATGTTTAGGCGTTGGTATGATTTTTATAGATTTCTGATAATTGATGCATATAGTTAAACAAATTGATGCAGTAGATGCCTCGGACATGATTATTTTAGTTTAGGTTTTCATGAGGTTAGAACTACTATAGGTTTATAGAGTTTTCTTAGGCTTCGTGAAATTTATAGCATGTCTAAGCATATGTGTTTAAGATTGAGTAATGGAGCTGGAAGCACTCGTGCTACCCTGTCCTGAGCTGAACACTTGATCACAGATAAAAAAGAGATCGATTATCAACAACAATTTTTACTCATAGTTTAATCAATTAGGTACCAGGTGGACGATATTACCCGAATGTAGTAACCTTTAACAGACAGATATTCAATCACTGATAAACATTTGAATAGATCACCAATGGTGAATGCTTCATCCATACTTCCACGGAAGTCCTGCAGCAGGTTACGATATAAAGATTTAAGATAGGTTACGAGAGTGCATTAGGATTGACTATACAATAAGATACTTACAAGAGTGACACTTTTCAGTAACGGACAATTGGAGAAGAGATGTAGCAAACTGTTTTTAGAGGCGTGATGAGTTCCCAAGTGAAAGCTTGTAAGGCTACCAAATCCACTAAACGTCGGATCATAGTCAAAATTACAACTTTCTATATACAGGTCCGTTAATTGATACATAGAAAAGATAGATAAATGTGGTCTATATGTAGAGTAATAACCCAAGTCAAGTGTGAATTTTTTGACAGTATTATTGTTCCTCGCCAAATGAGTTATTATGCGGTCAATTTCAACACACGTATTTGAACCCCTGGATGGTAGATAACTTAGATCCTCCTTGTGAAGTAAGAAATCTAAATTAAGGGAAAGGCCAAACTTGAGGATCGGACCTTGGTGGAGTAACATAACTTGGTATATCGCCAACAATTTGCTCTTAAACTTCCTGGCTAACTCTTTCGCTTCAGTTGTTGATCTTCGAACCCTTGTTATGCCAAAAATATCTTCCTCATTAAACACAAGCTTTGGAACTCTGACCCAACCATATCTCCATTTCTTGGAAAGAATACTTGTCCTCACAGCCTCTTTAGTTGGTAGAAGACATAAGATATCTTCTACAATGCCTAAAGGGACGTTGTTGATTCTATCCAAAGAGGAACTCTTAGCTTCCATCTGAGAGTCCTCTTGTTGGACTAACATTCAGTAATGCTGAAAAGTTGGTTACCGAAAAATTCAATCCAGATAAACTATGATTTATACACAAAAAATAAGCATAATACAGCACTCATAATTTGTCAAGCAACAAGGTATTCGTCAATATTCTGTTTTCCTCTTATCATACGATAATTCCCCATCTTTTATTTCCCCTACAAGGCTATAATCACATTTATTTAGTGTAAAGAAAAACGGGTTCAAATCTGTATTTTGTAGTTTTCGTTGTTAACTTAACAAACAAAGATTTCTACTTCGTGGAGAACATTTTCAGAAAGAAAAAAAACTAATTTGATAGAGATATCTACTTTCCTCCTACTAAATACACCCAATAATGCAAATTTCTCAAATATTATTATCTGTTGTTCTAAAATACCGTTTGGTCAGCGTTTTACTGTGTTTTTAGTTATATGAGTATCATAACAGGTTCATGGCAGGAGTCGAATAAGTGACAGTGGTTATGGTAGGAGTCAAATGAGTTTAAACTTTAAAGTAGCTATAACAGATCTGAATCATCTAAAAATTCCCCACCAAAATAATAATAGTTGAAACAGCTGCGAAATGGTTTAGTAGTAAGGCACTTGACTTTCTCAAAGAGGTCAATGATTCAAACCCCATTAAATACACGTTTTGGGGTGGCCAGGAAAGGTTTTTTGCCGGCTTGATGCGGGCTTGATGTGGGCTTGCAGCTAGCTTGCAGCGAGCTTGCAGCGGGCTTGCAGCGAGCTTGTAGCGGGCTTGTAGCGAGCTTGCAGCGGGCTTGCAGCGGGCTTAAAAGTTGATGATATAAGCCACTGTTCTAAAAACGTTTCCAACGGGCTTTATAGTTGTTGATTATGTGTAGGTTACGTTTAGGGTAAATTATGTTATGTGTAGAAGTTTATACTATGATGCACTTAACTTATATCATTTATGCATTAACTATTCATTTTGTTTTTAAACATACAGATTTCGAGATTGTTCATGTCAAGGATCATGTTGGCTATTATACTTCTGATGATGATGGAAACAGGACGTGGTTTCCAGATAAAGATATTGGCGATGTACCTTTGGAAGGTGCTAAGTTTGTGTCTATTGATCAAGCTTATGATTTCTATAAGGATTATGGTAAAAGGGCCGATTTTGATGTTAGAAAGGGTGGGCATTATAAACCTAAAGATGGTGAACCACCAAGCTTGAAGTGGTTTGTATGTTCAAAAGAAGGTATCAATCCTGAACCTAAAGAGGCTGCTAATAAGCCTAAGGAGGTTATATCTGACGTTAGTGACTTTAATATGGATGAGAATGTTGAAGTAAAGCAGACAAGGAATCGAGGCTCTAGTAGATGTGGTTGTTTGGCTAAAATTCGTACTAAGAAGATTCCAGGAGGTCTTTATAGAGTGTACACTTTTATAGAAGGACAAAACCATCCTCTGGTAGCCGAAAAGGATATGATATTCATGAAGAGTTCTCGGGAATTGGGATTCACAAAGCAACATTTTCTGTTTCAGGCTTCTAATGCTAATTTTGGTCCTTCTACGGGGTTTAAATTGTTGAAACAGTTGTGTGGTGGTTTCGATCGAATTGGAGCTACAGTGGTTGACTGTAAGAATTTGAAGAAGAAAGTGAACTTGTTTCTTCGTGATCGTGATGCACAGATGGCCGTTGAAAAACTTTTGAGCAAAAAGTTGCATTCGCCAGGATTCTATGTTGAATACAAAACAGGTAATGCAGTTCATTTTTGTGTTTTGATGCAGTTCATACAACATTTTTTTTTCTATTAGTTTCTTATTTAAATTTTTTTTTTTAGGTGTTGACGATAAATTGGTTGGTCTTTTTTGGGCTGATGAGCAAGCAATTAAGGACTATGGTGTTTTCGGTGATATCGTCTCATTTGATGCTACTTTTCGTTCTAACAAGTATATTCTATCTTAATTCTCTATCAAAAAATTTAATCGTGTTTTACAGCTTTATTTAGTATTTTAGTTTATTTCTTTGTATATTAAAATGTAGGTACAAGATGGTGTTCGTCCCTTTTACTGGCATTAATCATCACAACCGCTGTATAACCTTCGCTGCGGGTTTACTATCTGATGAATCGGTTGGTGCTTACCAATGGCTACTTGAACAATTCAAAAAGGCGTTTGGTACAGATCCACAAGTTGTAATTACCGATCAGGACCCGTCTATAAAGATCGTAGTACCAGAATACTTCCCAAATACTATACACCGTTTTTGTATGTGGCATATCATGCAAAAGTTGGTTACAAAGGTATGTTCTCACTTGTCTGTTGTAAAACATTACTGTGCTAGTTTACCTTTTTTTGGCTTTGTTTCTCGTGCACGTTTTAAGCGACTCAGTGATCAACATGGAAAATTGTTTTGGTTTCTTAAAGTATCTATTACTGTTTATTTGTTTTTTTTCAAATTAATGCACTATGTTTTACACTGTGATGCAGTATTTTTTAAAGTCATGTTTTTAGAGCTAGAGTTGTTTGGAAATTTTTCATATTAATGCACTATATTTATACTTTAATGCAGTAGTTTTATATTTTTATGAATTTTCAGGTGGGGACTTCAATCTGCAAAAACACAAATTTCAAACGGCGTATATGTGATATAGTTTGGACCGGTCAGATTTTGCCTTTTGAATTTGAAGCAGAGTGGGAACATATGATTGAGGATTTCCAACTTGGTGATAACAAATGGTTACAAGATATGTTTGACCTACGGGAAAGCTGGATCCCGGCATATTTGCGTGATGTGCTTATGGCAGGCCTCATGCGTACCACCTCTAGGTCCGAAAGAGAGAACCATTTCTTTGGTAAATGGACAAGTAAATATTTGACACTTGTTGAATTTCTTAGTCATTATGAGACGGCTATCGAGTACCAGAGGTATATTGAGCGTAAGAACGATCACGATTCAAGATATAAGAATCCTAAACTCAAAACTGATCTTCAGATTGAAAAAGAAGCAAGTACTCTTTATACTCGAACTATATTCTTGGAAGTTCAAAATGAGATATATGCTTCTTATTCCCATTGCATGTCGATAAATGTTGCCCAAGTTGATAATGGTGTGAGATATTCAATCCGTGATATGCAAGCTGAGAACAAAATCAGGGGTGAAAATAACTTTGTTGTTTATCAGGTATGTGTTCTTATATTGTTTATAACTATAATGCAGTAAGTTTTTAGCACTGATGCAATGTGTTTTTAAATTTTAATATTTTTAAAAACTGTTATGCAGGTGGAGTTTTGTAAATCTGAAATGGAAGTTCAATGTAGCTGTAAACACTACGAGTCATATGGTCTTCTTTGTAGGCACATTTTTTACGTGTTGAGAATGAACAATGTGAAAGAGTTTCCTCGGAAATACTTGAAGAAAAGGTGGTCAATGGATGCTAAGCCTTTCAACGCTACAGTTAGGACAGTCAGTGGGTCAGATTCGGTTTTGCAAAGTGAGGTTTTTTATTTGTACGAGATTTTTGAATCTACGATTGATCGCTTGGTTCATGACATTGGCATGTTGAAGATTTATAAGGAGCAAATGATGGAGTTGTTGAATAAAGCTAAAATCGATGTTCCAACAGTTCCAAAACTTAACTCGAAAGATATTATTAGTGCAATGCTTGGTGTGAAGGAGCCAACCTCAACTTCAAATGTTATAAATAATTCAGACGTGAGCTCAAATAAAGGATCCGGTGTTCATACGATGTGGAAGTCAAAAGCTGAGATTGAAAAAGAAGCAGCTAAATCAAGTGACAAGCGGAGGACATGTAGTAAATGCGGGAATAAAGAAGTCATAATTCCAGAACATGTACAAACGAAAGAATGCAACCATCTGAAACAATCAAGAAAACATCTCAGGAGTCGTCGGCGACAAGAACTGGTCTCAGATCTAGGCGAAATTGATGATGACAATTTGATGCAGCTACTTTTTACATATTGATGCAGCTACTTTTTACATATTGATGCAGCTACTTTTTACATATTGATGCAGCTATTGTTTACATATTGATGCAGTTGCTTTTACATACTTGTTTACCTACTTTGAATAATTGTGACAGATACTTTTGCATATTGATGCAGTTACTTTCTCATATTGATGCAGTTATTTTTTACATAGCAGTTTAAGTACACCTTTTTTACATAGTGGCATTTTTTACCTAAATCTATTTATATAAAACCTAAAAATAATTTTTGTAAATTTTTAAACCTAATTAATCTATTTTTAAACTATTTTATAAAAAACGGGTATTAAATTAATTATAAAAAATAATTGAAAAACGTGAAAAATAAAAACTTAGTACCAAAAAGTCCTAAACTACTAGAATAACAAAGGAAAAATGAAAAGCTTGACGTTTGCTTAACAAATAAGCTTGAAATGAGCTTATAAATCTCGAATTGATTATTAATAAGCAGAACAAAACCGTGTTAAATATAGTTTGAATTGAAAGTATATCAGTAAAAGACCCAAGGGCAGAGCGGTATGTGTGTTGTGTTGTGAGAGGAGTGGCGCAGGTTCGAGTCCTGGCCACGTCCTTTTTGGTAAAACTTTTTTAAAAAAAAAAAACTGAATACCCAAGCTTAAAACAATCCACAAACACAAATTAAAAATGAAATCAACAAGCAGTTTTACATATTTGAGTCTCAATGACAATTTGATGCAGCTATTTTTCACATATTAATGCTGTTACTTTTTTACATAGCAGTTTTACACCTTTTTAACATAGTGGCATTTTGATGCAGTAAATTTTGCATAACAGGTATATTTTGATGCAGTGAAGTATATATATTTTTTAATTTCATATGTTAAAAAAAACAATCATTGAATTTCAACAAATAGTAACACACACTAACAAGTGAATAAAATTGTGTAAAAATCTTCATGTTTACAAGTAGTTTGTAAAAAACACAATGAGTACTTCAATTAAAGAGTAATAAAACAAGCTTTTTAGTTAACAGTTGTCTTCCTAGGGTAGTATTGAAATTGACGATGACAATTTGATGCAGCTCTTTATTCATCAATTGTCTTGCTTACGGTAGCACTAAATTTCTTCCACAAAGCTTTATCAAATCTAACATCAGCATCTGTTATAAGCTTTGAAATTTTTGGCTTTTTCATGAAGTATGCTTGTGCGTCCTTTAACAACTTTCCTTTTTTGATGTTAAAATCCATTAGAAGTATTTTTGCCATGTACTTTGCACGAAGCATCTTTAGTTGTGTTTTCTGAGGTGGTCCTTCTTTCTTCAATGTTTGTAAGAAGTTTCCTCTTCCAATATATGTTTCCAAATGCCGCATAACAAATACCCCGCAATCGACACCATTGTATTTTGTTTTCCAATTAAAATCAACAATGTTAGGTTCAGCAACCAAAATGGCAATGTGTTTTGGGTGTCTATGTCTCTCCAGGTAATTTGTAAAGGAATCAATCTGTGTAAATTTAAATAAACAGTTATAACATTGTAATGCAGTTTTTTTAATACTATGATGCAGTAATATTATCAATATTATTCATATGGTATAGGACTGTAAAAATAGCACCATAAAACATCAAGTATGTTATAAATCCAGTTATAGTCTTATAAAGGGTTTTCCTCTATTTAAAATAAACATATATATCATTTGTAATGCACTATTCATGAGATATAATACTTTGATGCAGTGAAAAATACCACAATAATGCATTAAGTATGAGACTTACGAGGGCAAATAGGAAAGCACCATATCGCTTTTCTATATCATCAATGTCGTTATCTATGTTGTCTATGATGTCGATCTCAGCAGTCTTCAAATTAAAACAAATGATATAGAAATGGTGTGACGAAGTATCTTTCGTCATCTTTACACAAGGAAAAAATACCTGTATATATTTATTATAATTATTTAAATTTATTATAAACAATCTCACAAATACAATCATTTAATTCTCATAATAAATATACTTACCAAGTCGACGTCAAGAAAATTCTTCTGTTTTGCTTGAGTTAAAACGTTTTGAATATTTTCATCAAAAACTTTCATCCTTTCTTGCACATTCTTCCCCGACTCAACAACATAATTATTCTGTTTTAGTTAACGTCAAATGATTACTAATGATAACAAAATTTATAATTCAAAAATAAATAAGTTATATATTAGAATTACTTACAAGCATCCCCGTATCACAATATACATTTCCATTGCCCGAAAGCTTGTCTCGATGTTGTTCCTCATGATTTAATACAAAAGACCATAAGTCTAGTATGAGTGACGCAATTTGTATCTCAGGGTATAGGCTCAAGAAAAAAACGCCTTCCACGCCAACTCCTTTTTTGGTCTGGTAAATAAACTCCCTGTACATTTTGATATAAACATGGGTTATCTATCTCTGATGCATTAAAGCAAGGAAGTGATGCATTGATAAAAATATGTGATGCAGTGATAAAAATGTTTGATGCATAGAAAATAATTAAAATTCATAGAGAACATTTATAAATAATGCTATGATAATAGTACTTGATGTAGTGACATAAGGAATTGATGCAGTTATATAAATATATGATGCAGTGAACATTTGAAAAGTGATGCAGTGAAAAGTGATGTTTTTAATATGATGCAGTAGTTTAGAACTTACGATATGCATAGGAAATAATTAAAATTCATACAGAGAACATTTATAAATAATGCTATGATAATAATACTTGATGCAGTGACATAAGGAATTGATGCAGTTATATAAATATATGATGCAGTGAACATTTGAAAAGTGATGCAGTGAAAAGTAATGTTTTTAATATGATGCAGTAGTTTAGAACTTACGATTCGGGTGTCTTATTGCCCTATATGTATTCTGCTAATTTTTTCCCCTCTTCAGTTAGTGGTTGCCCCAATACGATTTTCCGTTGATAAAATGGCGACGTTAAAGCAGGAGGCAGCTTTACTTCACGTTTATCATTTTCAATATCATCCGGTGGAGCAATGCAACTAATGGGTGATGCGTGCATATATATTTCATTTTGTTCTATCCTTTTGCTTTTTGCAGGTAGCGACTTAGCTTTTTCTATCTTAGATTTCTTTTCATTCTCTTTTGACAATTGAGTGTCACTTTGCTTTCTACCAAGATTTTTAAGCACTTTTTTTTTAGCCTGTGTCTTTTTAGAGACCTCCTTCCCAACATTTTCATCTTCCACGGCTGTTTCTTTAGCTTGTTCTTTGTTAGATCTTCCTCTTTTACCAATCTCTTGTCTTAGACGAATTTCAGCTAACATATCTTCCTCTATGTTTCCTTTAGCACCTAACTTCCCGACATCCTTTTTCATTAATTTCTCCCTTATAGCATCAAACTTTGTAGTCTTTGGTTCGGTTAGAATTTTGGCTGATAGCGGAACATCCGTATATTTTTCATGTTGTTCGACAATAGGTTGTTCACTCAATGGTGTATTTCCTTTTAAAGTTCTTGTGTAGTTTTTCGGTAACCTCAACTTCATACTATGAAAAGGTTTAATAATTTGGACTTTTTGAATTTGGGGAGATTTTGGTGCATCTTCAAATAAGAAACTTTTTGGCATGTTGTCTTCGACTTCAGCTAAGAAAGGTAGTTTCATAACCGAGTATTCCAAAAGCTGTTTGTTTACTTCTTCGATAGAAGGTAAGTCAAAGTTGGTCACTAAACTGTTGATTTCTTCAATTCCAATTGAAGGAAAGTTAGCTTCTTTGAAAATTTTAGAACCTGTAATTAAAACAATCAAAATAAACAATAGTTTTTTGAAAAAATAGAAAAACTTGTTTGTTACTGCATCATAGTTACATTTAACTGCATCATGTATTTTGGTAACTACTCATGCCTTAATCTTTAATGATAGTTCACACTCTAGTGCATTACTAATCTAAAAACACAATGATGCAGTGAAATTTATAGACAATATAAAAAGAATAAAATTAAACAATTTTTTTTGTTTGGGAAAATAGTATAACTTGTTTTTAATGCATCATAGATACAGTTTTACTGCATCATATTGTTTTGTTAACTAGTCATGCAGTGAATTGTAATGAGAACCCAAACTCTAGTGCATTACTATGATAAAACACTATGATGCAGTGGAATTAATCGACAAGATAAAAAGAGAAGATAAAAAGGGTTTTTGTAATTTTACTTTTATCTGCTCCCAGGATTTCCATTCCACCTTGCATTTCATTGTCTTCCATTCCAACTTCTGTATCCATGTCAGTGTGAAACACTTCTTCCTCACTATCAAAGAGTAGCGTTTGCGATTGATATTCAAGGAATGAATCATCATAATTGACGATAGCTCCATCTTTATTGTATATTTCATCGCATATTTCAGGATTTGCACAATCTGTTAATAAAGAATCAAACTTTTTAAAAATACTTGATTGAAATTTTCTTTATAAACTAGTTTGCATTATGTTCTTTAACTAGTATAGACTATAATGCTATGATGCAGTGGAATTAATTGACAAGATAAAAAGACAAGATAAAAAGGGTTTTCATTCCACCTTGCATTTCATTGTCTTCAATTCCAACTTCTGTATCCATCTCTGGGTCCGCGTGAAACACTTCTTCCTCACTATCAACGAGTAGCGTTTGTGATTGATATTCAAGGAATGAATCATCATAAATGACGATAGCTCCATCTTTATTGTATATTTCATCACATATTTCAGGATTTGAACAATCTGTTAATAAAGAATCAAACTTTTTAAAAATACTTGATTGAAATTTTCTTTATAAACCAGTTTGCATTATGTTCTTTAACTAGTATAGACTATAATGCTAACTGCATTATAGTTTAGTTTATTACTAGTTAAATAAACCTTATGAGGCGGCCGAACTGTAGCATTAAACATAATTACTATTCACATTAAACCCAAAATAGGAGATACGAGTTTTAAGTTTTCTTCTAGTTATATTACAGACATTCAAAAGCTGAATTCAAAATATACGTTCCTAGATAATAAATATTATACAAAAGCAAGAGAAGTGTTAGCGTTTATTTACTTTTAGGGGATTTCTTTTTCCCCACTTCCATCTTTTTAGCGGGTGATGATGTTGCTGCTCCTTTTGTTGATGCTGCTTCTCCTTTGGTTGATGTTTTTGCTTTTGGCCCCTTGTTCCCCACTTCCTTTTTTTAGTAGGTGATGCAGGTGATGCTGCTGCTCCTTTAGTGGGCGATGCTGCTGCTCCTTTAGTGGGCGATGCTGCTGCTCCTTCCGTTGATGTCGTCCAATTTATTGTGGTACTTGACCTTGTCCTTCTCGTCATTTCTGGTGTTGAGTTTGGGGTAGAATTTCCTTCCTCCATTGAACTAAGCGAGATATTATCATTGGTCTTCCCACCATCAATCTGGACATTGGTCATAGCATCGACATTCTTATTCGCCACATCAAATGAAGTTGCACCATCATTCTGAGTAGCATCAGTTGCACCATCATTCTGAGTAGCTTTCACGGCGTCAGCACTCTTATCATTCTTGGTACTGTGATTCGCCCCATCAGACACGCCTTCATACAAGTCTTTAAAAAACGATTTACTTTTTTCTTCAAACGTCTTAAATTCTTCATCATGTGGGTATTCTTCGAATGCAATCTTAAGCTTCTGTTTGTTACTTTCAAACATTTCCTTAATCGTTGACAGTGAGGCATTCAAGATATCCTTCATTTCCTGCATGATTTTTTAAAAAATACATTATGATGCAGTGAATAATAACTATGATGCAGTTTTTCAAAGTTTTAAAAACTGTCAAATTAAGACATAGAGCTTGAAGTGGTAGGCAAGGGGTCAAAAAGGGTTATCTTGGTATAGGTCAGGATGGTTTGATCCAAACTAAACCTTAAGCTTTTGGCCTACTGAGATCACCAGTTGCAAAAATTATGTACCATATTGAACTGCACGTGTGACCCGACATACCTGATGTAGAAAACTATTCAGATTTTGAGATGGACTTGACAAGTAAAAAATAGTGAATTATTTACAACTGTCCCTCACAAATTTGGATACTACTTTAAAATCCTTTATTAATGAATTATGATGCATTATGATGTAGTGAATAATACATTATGATGTAGTGAATACTTTAAAATCCTTTATTAATACTTTAAAATCCTTTATTAATCCTTTATTTTTTAAAAAATACATTATGATGCAGTGAATAATACATTATGATGCAGTGAATACTTTAAAATCCTTTATTAATACTTTAAAATCCTTTATTAATCCTTTATTTTTTAAAAAATACATTATGATGCAGTGAATAATACATTATGATGTAGTGAATACTTTAAAATCCTTTATTAATCCTTTATTTTTTTAAAATACATTATGATGCAGTGAATATTACATTATGATGCAGTGAATACTTTAAAATCCTTTATTAATACTTTAAAATCCTTTATTAATCCTTTATTTTTTAAAAAATACATTATGATGCAGTGAATAATACATTATGATGCAGTGAATACTTTAAAATCCTTTATTAATTCTTTAAAATCCTTTATTAATCCTTTATTTTTTAAAAAAATACATTATGATGCAGTGGATAATAACTATGATGCAGTTTTTAAAAGTTTTAAAAACTGTCAAATTAAGACATAGAGCTTGAAGTGGTAGGCCCGGTCAAAAAGGGTTATCTTGGTATAGGTCAGGGTGGTTTGATCCAAACTAAACCTTAAGCTTTTGGCCTACTGAGATCACCAACTTTTTATCAACAAAATATAACACAAGTTGGCTCAACTTTTTATGGTTATAATAACTTCAAGAGATTAAATCATGTGTTTTTTAGAGATTTGATTTTGAGCAATACCCAGAAATTTTTTGACTTAATTTTTAGGTTTAACTCGCAAAATATCAAATGCATCAAAATAAGACATATCACCCTATGTTACAGCAGCAAAATGAAACTTAGTTTTTACCTGACTTGTTTTTGATCTAAACTGTATAAGATCCTCGTCTGGTTGACTTGTGTTTCCAATATTTTTCTTTTTCTTTGTCTTGCCAACCTTCTGCTTGGGGGGGGGGAAGAACTCGTAACCTTCCAAGATTGGAAATTTCCCGAAACCTTTCATAACATCCATTTCTTCTTTCTCTCGTTGTTTCAACAAATCGGTGTTCCATCCTTTGAAAACAGGTGATGTTCTTTCCACAGTTATAGTTGGTGAGATTGTGGAGCTGCAGTATAGTAGCTACAAAAAGAGGAAGTGATGCAGTTAATATAGGAAATGATGCATTTAATATACGGAATAACTGTTATGTTTTATCTTATATATGATGCAGTGAAAAAAGGTATTGATGCTGCGAAAATAAGATTAAACATACTAAGAAGTTTAGAAGCATTAAAAAAACGTACCGCCAAAAGAAGTTTGGAAGCACCGAAATAACCTCCTGGACTTGTTTTCCATGTCTTAACTCCTGACCGAATGCATTCTAAAGCATATCCACACCAATCATAGTTTTGAAAATCTTCAATATCTCTTAATGTAGGCAAGAACCTTTGATTGATTGTGCCATCCTTATTACCCCCAGCCACAATATTTAAAAACACCACTAAAAATCCAACTTTGAACTCCCAACCCGTTGTTATCAAATTACAAACATGATCAACAACTATAGATATATGAGGCCTTGGCGCTTTATCCCCTCCCCATGGAGTTGTAGCTCTCCAATCCGTTGTTGTTTTGTCTTCTGTCGTTGTAGCTCGAAGAGCAATCACTTCTTTATCTCCCATGGGTATTCCAAGCATTTCATGAATTAACTCCTTTGTGACCTTAATCTGTCTTCCATCATCCATGTGTATTGTGTCCGTATCACAATCAAAGTTAAACGCAACCCAGTACGAAAGCTTTGATGGAATGGAAAGGTAATCAAAATTATTATAATATTCTCCCAAACACATTTCTTTTATAGTCTCAACCTGGGCGTTTGTTAATGATTCCAATACAAGCTTCAATTGATTAGAAGATATTCTTGAACTAATATTAGGAAAAGTAACCTTTTTTTCACCATCAGAATCCATATTTCCAACATCAATCGATAGAGGATCTTGCTTCATAACATCATCATCACTAACCTTCTTTTTTCCTTTAATAGCAACTTTCTTTTTCACAACGACTATTTGACTATCGTGAATACCTTTATTCCCCTTTGCCAGTTTCTTTCTCCCAGCCAACTTGTCTACACCCACTTCAGTACCTTTCTTTGCCATTTTCCCAACAACATCTACGTCGTTTCCAAGACTTAACATTTTACCCTTCAACTTATTCACATCAACAGGTGACGGAGCATCACTCACAGTTTTTGCTGCTGCATCAAAGAATAAAATTAAGTGCATCACAGCAGTACATCAAGTACAAAACTAAACAAACCTACTGTACATAATGCAAAAATTAAATACATCATACCAAACTAATGAAACACAAACGTAGATTTAAATTTCAGTTTAAACTAATGCATCACTCACAATTTTTGCTGCTGCATCAAAGAATAAAACTAAGTGCATCACACCAGTAAATCAAGTACAAAACTAAAACAAACCTACTGCACATAATGCAAAAATTAAATACATCATACCAAACTAATGAAACACAAACGTAAATTTAAATTTCAGTTTAAACTAATGCATCACTCACAGTTTTTGCTGCTGCATCAAAGAATAAAATTAAGTGCATCACAGTAAAAGTAACTGTATCACACCTATACAAATAGCGATATCAAGTACACAACTAAAAAAACCTATCATAAATAATGCTAAGAAAGAATTTTTCATTTAGCAAACAACCTAGCATAAGAAAACATTTAACCTAGTAGACTAACTCATATTTACACATTATTGCCACATACTGCATCATAACGTACATTTAAGTGCATTAAGCAAACAACCTAGCAAACAAACACATATTGCATTATAAACACATTTCTGCAAATAACACAAACTACACTAAACAAAACAGACCAGTACATTACAATTTAAATTATCTTCTATCAAAATGATGTTCCCTGAATAATTCTAAAAAATTTCGTTAGACACCATAACCTACGTTTTCGTATATAACGCAATCTACGTTTAGCTGTCCTTTAAAACATCTGACCACTACGGCATCAAAACTTAAATTCAAATGTATTAAAGAAAAACCTTTTCTCTTTTTCGCCTGCTTCGGAGTATTCTGAATTTCATCTGATTCTGGTGGATTTTGATCAGGTAAATCATTTCCATCCGTATTTTGGCTCTTTTTCTTTTTTGCCCGATGGCTACTTTCTTCGGGTTCGTCTCCCTGGGCATGATTTCGCGTACCGACAAGTTTGGTTGAACAAACTTTTTGCCTTTTTGATGATCTTGTGCTTGCTATCTCGTCATTTTGATCCGCTTCATTATCATTACTACCTGTAAATCACATTCAACAAATTAAAATAAATGAGTGATTTATACATAATCTAACTTCTCATCAGTGACTTATACACAATCAAAGTTTAATGCATGAGTGACTTATATATTCAATAATAAACAAGGATAACATAGCTACTCACTAGCTTCGGTAACACATATTTTCTCTCAAAGTTTTGAATTCAACATAAACGACATATTTGCTCTCAAAGTTTTTTACACTGCATTAAAATTTTACAAATGCGCTCAAACAAACACACAATTCATACATCTAAACAAATCTGCCGCCTTTTATATCTTATTCTCAGACCCGTTGATAATCGTAAACTACATTAATTCAATGCAAACACTACATTAAAGTTATATAATCTGAATAAAGATATACAATTTTAAAAAATCAGAAATGACATTAAATCAAACAGAAATACATTACACATCCAAAAATTAAATATATATAGTTACTCACTAGCTTTGGTATCCCATGTCTGCTCTTTTAAAGCTCCACATAAACAACATATTAAGACAGTTTGCTCTTCAAGGTAGCTATGGCCAGGATTTCTCTTTCTCGTGAACATCATCTTTTTACCTAATAATTGAATCCAATATGGACCAACTTCTTTTCGTTTAGCTTTTTTTATGTAAATAGCTCAAATTTTGACCTTCGCATTCGGTCTTTGATTGATACCAATATAATCAATACCATAAAAAGCGAATATGAATGCCAAATTATGAGGTACTTTACTAAAAAGGATAAACTAAAAGATGCTAATGCATATTGGATTCAATTATTAGGAAAGAAGATCATGTTCACGAGAACGAGGAATCATGGTGATAACTACCTTGAAGAGCAAACAGGCTTAAGATGTCGTTTATGTGGAGCTTTAAAGAGCAGATATGTCATACCAAAGCTAGTGACTAACTATATATATTATCCATTTTTTAACCACAGTCGAAAACAGGCAAGTTTAATCCTATTTCACCAAACTCTCAAGCCGAATCATACCTAAACAATAATGTATGTTCGTAAATTAACAAAACTTCATTCACAAAATTCCACTAACGTTACTACGAAGCACATGTTAAAACTGCATCAAAGAACATATAAAAACTGCATCAAATCCCAAAATTTCATACAAAAAATTTCACTCACAAAATTTTTCTAACATTGCTACAAAACACATATTAAAACTGAATCACAGCACAAAATATCATTCACAGAATTTCATTCATACAACCACCTAAGCAATCACATTTCGACATTAAAGTTATACGATCTGAATAAAGTTATACAATCTTAAAAAATCGTAAGCCGCTGCAAGCCCGCTGCAAGCCCGCAGCAAGCCCGCTGCAAGACCGCAGCAAGCACACAGCAAGCACGCATCAAGCCTGCATCAAGACTGCAGCAAGACCATATAAAAACTAATTGCAAAACATTGCATAACTGGTACACTTAACATAATTTAGCCAACATATATCATACAAATACTTCATAAGAGTCTACCATATAAAAACTAATTGCAAAATAAATATAAATCATAGATCAATTTAAAAAAAATCACTTACTAGATGATATAGTTATCGAGTTTTCTGGTGACTTTTCTTTATGATTCCCATAAAATACTTTTTTTTTCAACCACAGTCTAGCACTTTTTCTTTTTACTAAATCAATTAAATTAAATTTTGTATAAGTATTTAATAAACATAAAATAAAAAATAAAAATAATTAGGGTTTTCAATAATATTTACCTGAGGGAGAAAAATCCTTCAAATTCGTCCTCACCATTTCTAACGACTACCAACCAATTGTCTCCTGCATCAATCCATTACATCAACTGCATCAAGGACAAAGACATTTTTAGACAGTTAACAGTTCATATAAAAACTAATCCTAAAACATCATATTAAAACCGCGTCAATGTCTAATGTTAAATACTATATATAAACATTTAAACTACCAGATTGGAACCAGATCATGTCAAATCATTTCACATCTGATAACGACCAATTTCATTCAGAAAACTTCATTCTTAAAATCTCATATGCAGATCCTGATAGCAACCAATTTCATTCACAAAACCTCATATAGAAAATAACATTAAACTTGATAATACCGAATTCACTAATGTTGCTACAAAGCACATATATGTCATAGCAAAAAAAAAGTAGAATAATAAATAAAATAGAAAAAAAATGTTGCATCAATTTTATACAAAAAAAAATGCATCAATTCATTATTTTTTAACTATTATAACCTCATAAACCACAATAACTACATCAATGTTTTTAGAATACATAAAGTAAGTGCATCATATCCATTTTACTAACATTTCATTCACAAATTTCACTAACATTGCTACAAAACACATATAAAAACTACATCAAAGCACAAAATTTAATTCACAAAATTTCACTAACGTTGCTACCAAACACATATAAAAACTACATCAATGTATAATATTAGCTGCATCAAAATGATATTTCAGATAAATAAAAACAAACATCATCACACAAACTTATCTAACCTTAGAATGCACAAAATATATTCTGTTAACTACCAACTTCACATCTGATAACGACCAATTTCATTCACAATCATTTCATAATGCACAACATATATTCTCATAATGTACAAAATCATTACACATCTGATAAAGACCAATTATTTCATTCAAAAAACTTCATTCACAAAATTTCACAAATGTTACTACAAAGCACATATAAACACTGCATCAAAGCACATATAAAAACTGCATCAAATCATAAAATTTAATTCACAAAATTTCACTAACGTTACTACAAAGCAGATATAAAAACTGCATCAAAGCACAAAATTTCATTCACAAAATTTCACATGTGGTCGTTGAATAGTATAACTTACAAAATCTGGGCAGTTGCATTATGATATTAAAAAACAAGGATTTCTTATAATCATCAATTTCTTATAATCATCACTGGTTCAAAGGATCAACTAGTCAAAGCAAAGAATTGTGCAAATTGTGAGGCCGGTAAGCATTCAAAGACCACATGGTGAAAGCTAAATACGTACGGTATAGCAACTCACTTTATTATAATATTTATAAAAAATAACTGGCAAACAAACTTGCAATCAACGATATACTAGTATTTTGAAAAGCATCTCACAGTTTTAGTAGGTGTTAAAACTAATGGAACAATCTGCTTAATTGTGTAGAAAATAAAGCTTGGTCTAAAGGCATTTGTTCCTCTTTTGGTCTGCTAAACAATGTAGAAGTTTTGTTTGCATCATGTTCTTAGTTTAAACACCCTGCTGTCAGATCAGCAAATGACTGAAGCTTGGTCTAAAGCGATTTGTTCCTCTTTTGTTCTTAGTTTAAACACCCTGCTTTCAGACGCATAGCGGCACGTTTAGCTATGTCAGATCAGCAAATCACAAGCAACTCTTTTTATTTTTCTTAATCTGGTGCATTGCATGTTGTTTTTAGTTTTGTCAAAGTAATTCTTTTTATATTACTATGTGATATAAAATATACCTCTATTTGTCTTAGATCTGTTGTATTTGATTATCTAATTAGAGCCTTGGATTGAGGCGGAAAAACACGCTAGAGTATGTACAAATGAAAATGGTGCATTATATTGCAAGTCTTCTGACATTGGACATCAAATCATATATAAGCACCCTTATCTTCAGTACATAATCTAGCATATAAATCAGAAGCAGGCGGGTTCAATAATACAAGCAGATACAACCAAGGATGCTTTTGGTACTTTGGAAGAAAACCAAGCATGCAAATTGACCAACTGACCAAGTACTCTATCAAAATCACAAGGCATTAAAGCAAACAAGAGCTTATCAAATGAGGCTAGCTAATATATATGAGTCTTTTTTCAATGTCTGACCCTATCTGCGTATGCGAATTTCATTATGTCAAGTTAAATAGAGTTAGTTACGCTAAGAGTAGCAGTATTTCTTTTGACTAGTTGTTCATCAGATAGATACTGTATACATTTCTTTTCACAGATTAGTTCAACATTTGTCAAAATCAACCCTTGTCAAAATCAACTTATATCTATCAAAATTTAAACATATAACAAACAAATGCGCATCACAAATACAGCTTAAACAAACACCCCCTAATATCTAATCAATTTACAACATATAACAAACAAATTTTCTAAGTCATGCACAATCAAACACGCACAACAAAGCTAGGAATTTCGCCCTAAGACAGCTTGATACAGATCTGAAGCCCTAATTTATGAATAATCTGATCAAATTGAACATCAATCAAACGTGAGAGCACAACGAATAATTAAATTAAAAGAGAGCACATATAACTAAAATAGAAAAAAAGTGTTGCATCAATTTTTATACAAAAAATGCATCAATTCATTGTTTTTTAACTATTCTACCATCATAAACCACAATAACTGCATTAATGTTCTACAATACATAAAGTAAGTGCTGCATCATATACATATTCCGAGTTTGATAAAGAAATAATATATAATAGTGTGTTTAGGACAGTTCCACACAAGGTGTTTAGTACAGTCACTGCAAGCCGGCTGCAAGCCGGCTGCAAGCCCGCTGCAAGCCCGCAGCAAGCCCGCAGCAAGCCCGCAGCAAGCCCGCTGCAAGCGTGCTGCAAGCCCGCTGCAAGCCCGCTGCAAGCCCGCTGCAAGCCCGCTGCAAGCCCGCTGCAAGCCCGCTGCAAGCCCGCTGCAAGCCCGCTGCAAGACCGCATCAAGCCTGCATCAAGCCCGCATCAAGCCCGCATCAAGCCGGCAAAAAACCTGTTGTCTTAAACACACTAGTGTGCAACTGTCCTAAACAAACTTTTATCTATTATTTTCTAAAAATGTTCTAAACATCACAACCTAAAACTAAGTGCATCAAAATGTAAAACTAGTATACGTAACATAATTTAGCCCACATGTAATATATACATACTGCATCACAGTATAACATGTAAAAACTAAGTGCAAAATATATATAAATAATAGATCAATTTAATTAAAATCACATACTAGATGATATATTTAGGTGCATTAAACAAAAAACCTAGCATACATACATAATTTCATACATAACAGAACCAACATTTAGCGCAATTTATCCTTTTACACAATAAGCGGCCACGTACTGCATCACAACTTAAATTCAGGAGCATTAAAACAACGTAGCATACAAACACATTTTTGTACATAAAACAACCAATAGTTAACCTAATTTATCCTCATACACAACAAACGTCCATGTACTGCATTACACCTTAAATTTAGGTGCATTAAACAAACAACCTATCATACAAACACGTTTTTATACATAACACGACCTATATTTAGCCTAATTTATACTTGAACACAACAACCGGTACTACAACAGGCCTTAAATTCAGGTGCATTAATCAAACAAGCTAGCATACAAAAACGTTTTTGTACATAAAGGAACTTATATTACCCTAATTTATCTTTATACAGAACAAATGACCACATACTACATCACACCTTAAAAACAGGTGCATTAAAGAAACAACCTAGCATATAAAAACGTTTTCATACATATTACAACCTAGAGTTAGCCGAATTTGTCCTTATACACAACAAGTTGCCACGTACTGCATCACACCTAAAATTTAGGTGCATTAACAAACAATCTAGCATACAAACACATCTTGGAACATAACACAACCACGTATTGCCTAATCCATCTTTATACGTAATAATTACCCACGTAGTATATCACAACTCAAATTCATATGCAGCAAACAAAATTAACATATTGGATTGTTACTTTTTATACATGCTAAATTAACTAATAAAAATAAGATTTTAGTAAATAAGAATTAAAAAAACCCATTAACAAAATGAACTTCCAGTGATTTATAACCTTTTTTAGGTTTGTTTTCCCCATCATTGATGAAGTATGGTTTTCGAATGGTGATTCAAACGTAAGAATTAAACAAATCGATGAAAATAGATCGATTATAAATTAACTTACACTGATAGATTTGATGATTCTCAAGGTCTGCGTGTTTGATTATATGCTCAATTGAAGAGATTTTTTTTGAACAGTATTTGAAGAGATTTATTAGATATAGGGTTTGTTGCGTGTGTTTTTTGAGACGGAAATGAAAACAACCTAGTAAAAAAGAACGAGGTAGCGGCGGGGGTTTTCAACCCTAAAATAAGAAAGTTGTTAGTGGGATGGAAATGACCGATTTGCCCTCAAAATTTTCAGGAAATTACAGTTATGCCACTCCGCTTTTTTTATTATTAAAATCAAATCCAAGGGCTGAGATTCCTTCCTAGGCTTTTTATTTTAAGGGGCTTTTTAGTGTATCCCCTCTCTCTCTCTCTCTATATATATATATATATATATATATATATATATATATATATATATATATATATATATATATATATATATATATATATATATATATATATATATATATATATATATATATATATATATATATATATTATATATATATATATATATATAGGGATGAGATCATTAGAAAACATAATCTCGGTAGAAAACATAAAAAAACTAAACAGATGCCAATAATTTCATTTAGGGAATCCGTTTAGTGCATTTCTCTTAGGGCATCTGTTTGATATATATATATATATATATATATATATATATATATATATATATATATATATATATATATATATATATATATATATATATATATATATATATATATATATATATATATGTATATATATATATATATATATATATATATATATATATATATATATATATATATATATATATATATATATATATATATATATATATATATATATATATATATATATATATGTATGTATGTATGTATGTATATATATATATGTATGTATATATATATATATATATATATATATATATATATATATATATATATATGTATGTATATATATATATATGTATATATATATATATGTGTATATATATATATATATATATATATATATATATATATATATATATATATATATCAAAAACCCTTATATAGGAAGGATGGTTAAATATTTCCTTAACTTCAAAATTCTTAGAAAATGACACGTGTAATTCAATACTCAATTTACATACCTGGCTGATTTTCTCTCGAAGTACCCCAACTTCACTTCACTATTGACTTATTCAAAGAAAAAAAATGCCCCATTCATATTGATGAGATTCAAGCATAAAAACCTTCCCCATAAACAATCTTAATATCTCAACATTGTTTCTTGGATCCTCACCACTAAAATTAGCCATGCGCTTTTTGGATAAACGATATTTATATCAACGAGAAATAAGGTAAATCTATTTTCTTGGTGTGTGATTGATTGTTGATTTTAGTTTGGGGTCCTCTAATTGGGGATTTCTTTGAGCGTAATTATTCATTCATGATAAAATATACAATTTGAATTGAACTTTTAAAAATTCGCGATTGATAAAGAAACGTTCTTTATATGTTTTGCTTAATATGTAGGTAAAGTGTTTGATAAAATGCTCAATTTAACTTTTATTAAAGTTGAAATGGATTATTTTACAAATATAGGATGTAGGGAGCAATCTTTGCAATGCCATGAGTATCTATATGTTTTTTATCCACAATGTTATCAATTACATAGGGGTGCACTAATATGTAATAACAGATGATAAATCGTCGTCAAAGGGAAATAGTGAAACTCGTTGCCAATGACCAGAACAAGATAACTGGTATATTTAGGTTAATTATGTTACCCACAAATGTTTTATATAATTTATCTTTGCTGTTATTCACTGCATTTGGTTTCTATTGTTAAATTTAATACCTAAATTTAATTTGTATTACATCTAGAGCCTCATAATGGTTTTAAGCTAAGAGGATCAGTATCAAGCGAAGGGACCAAATAAATACCTATGGTGCTTAAATGAAAGAGTGCTAAGAAGGATATTGAAGTGGATGGAACAGGTGCCCGTCAATTGTGTAACTTTATTTTAATTAAGTAACCTTCTGATAAATCAAGTAGGAGCAGTTGGGACTGAATCTAATACATCATTAAGTGAAGATATTGAAGAGGCGAGTGATGGAAATGATTATGAAATGGAAGAGAGTGTTGAGACGGTCTTTAAGTAAGCGGATCATGTGCCACCAACAATGTTACTTTATCTTCAGTCAAATGACCCGCTGATATACTAAGTAGGATAATGAAAGGATGATCGGTATGCAAAACCAAGAGGTAAAGTTTTAGCTTGTCTTTTGAGTGTGGGACTAAAAGATGCACGTTTTTAGCCAAAGTAATCTATAAGTTCTATCAGATTATGTGACACAGATATTTTTGTCTCTTTGTTAATGGAATCGTCACTTTTAAGATGCCACGTGGGAGTACATTGATGGGAAGTATTTACAGAATACTATATGCGTTTGACAGAGAAAACATGTAGTGTGTCACTTGTGCTTTATAGCGCATTCTCTATTAAGAATCAAGTAAATTTTCATCTTAGTTTAACATTGGTTTCCTAACGCTAATCTTTCATTGCACTCTGTTCATTTGCAGACACTTCAAACATAGCTATTGCTATTGCTTCAGCAGCAACAAAATGAGGGAAGTCCTCAGCCGTGTCTGCTGTTGTAGCCGCAAGTGCGTTAGCTGAAGACGGTATGGCAGCAAGAAGGTTGCTCCAATATTGGACGAAGATGTTGTTGCATTTAATGTTGAGGAGTTGCAAGGTCAGATTCACCATGCTTAGAGTCGTATTGTGGTATCTGTGATATCAAATAATATCTTCCAAATAAAAATAAAGATAAGCAAAAAATACAACATCAATTGTGGTCAATAGTTCAGTAATACTAACGCTACCTCTATGAAGAAGTTGATAGTTAAGGTAAACATTAGACATAAAATCTTAGATAGCCTCTTTTTCAAGTTATATATATGGTGAAAGTTACATGGAAATTGGATTTGCATTTTGTTCATTTACACCCATCAATTTTTTTGGATCACAAGCCATAATTGGATATTATCCGCTATTATAAGTCGTTACATGAATCAACCTGTGAGATATTATAAAGAAGTTGTATCATTAGATGATAGTGTAAATGAAATCATTATTCTTTTATATTATTTTATTTATATAAGCTGATCTTATTTTTCTACCATCTTTGACATTCTGATTGGTTCGAATACCACGAATTAGTCTTTTTGAGGTCTTATTTTTTAATGTGTTTTTATAGGTACCTTCTATGCATATTAACACACAAAAAAAGTAATTCATGGGTGTAGTATTGGTTAGGCTCGATGATTCAAGTCAATTGAGTTCAGTGTTATGCTTGCTTTTATATTCCAAACAGTCTTTGTTTATATATTGATTACTTGCCTAATTTTTACGAAGATAAGCACTTTTAAATTTTTAGATACAATTGTTTTCTACAACTTTAAAGATAAGAAAAATGTAAACACGTCATTTGTGATTTAACTGTATTGTGCAGACCTACATGGCATAATGGCAGCCACAACACAAATACGCTAGAAGCCATTCGTCTGGATGTTCAAGGAAAGTTCTCAGCCTTTCTTCCAAGTTTCATGTCATTGCTCATGGACTGCTTCTTGTAGCTGAACAAGGTATATTTCTTATCTATTGTTGTTTTTTATTTACATAAAAGTATAGTCTTGGTTATGATAAGAATGTACCTCTAATTGATATGATGAAAATGTTCCTTTAACTGTTCCACATTTTATGCTTTTTTTGTTAGCCGAAAACAAAAGTTAGTATTTTGTAGTTCCGCCATTTATGCTATTGCTTAGAAACATAAGTTTAACAATTTTCTTAAATTTAATCAAATACTAACTACAAGACAGAAAATACTGAACTTGCCAAGTTGCTTTACGAAAGACAATTTTGGTCAATATTTTGGATCTGTTGCAGAACTGCCCTGCACATTGAAGTAACATTTAAAGTTTATTAGCGCATGTAAGGTTATCCATTTTTATTTTATTATATACCGAGTTGACAACTGGTGTTCGATTTTGACTTCATTTTATTTGGGCAACACAAAATCTCATTAATAGTCAGGGATAGTGTGATCTTGCTATAACATTTTATGTTTAGGTATACAAATTGGTTTAAATGACCATTTCAGCAAGACAGCGTGTGTAAGCATTATTTATAAGAGGATAATCAATAGCGTAGAGCATATGATAGCCCAATAACTGCTATTTGGACATACAAAAGTTTAAAGGACTGTTTAGACAGAATATGTTTTGGGTGTTTGGAAAGTATTATCAGTTTGGGCATGCAAAGACTTCATGTTTTCCTTTACGGAATGTTCAAAAGGATATAGTTTAGGGACTATAGATACAATTTATCCCTATTATTACTCGAGATTGTATGACGGATTCATAATACTTTTCAAAGCATCCATCGTTGATTTCATGTTGCTGTGAATATATTAGTTTAGGTGGTTAGCTCGGTAAGTGATTAGCTAAAAAGTTACTAATATTATCCGTATCAATTATCTTCATAACGGAATAATCTAAGTAGGAAAAGTGGGTAATTCCATGACTTTCCTACCCCTGCCAAGTTATCACAACTTGGAACCTATAGTGGAACTAACAATTATGCTTGAAAAATACATTGTAGGTATGTTGCTTTATATTAAGAATATAACCACCTTCGTACATTCATAACTGTAAAACACTAATGAAAGTCTATTTTTCTCTTTAGTAGTTGACTACCAGAATTGCATTATTTTACGCCATAAACCAAGTGGTTAGAAAGACGCAATGTTACTGAATCACGGGTATTAGTAAATCCGTTTATTAGATTTTTCTCTATGATTGCTTCCTGCACGGAAGTTTGGTATCCAGCAAGTAAATACTTTAAGACCAGTGGCGTAATACAAACATAGTTTCCTCAATTGTGGACTTGTGGTTAGTCTTGAAGTTTATATTCTATAGGAAGGTTGATGAATTGAAGAGTTAACTAGCCAAACACATGAACTATAGTCAAGCAGCCATATGTCATGTAAGTGAAATATATATCGACTTTCATCAATAATATCATGTAGTTCTTTCTTTCGATATCAATCAGATTTTACAGCTAAATTAGATAATGCTTGGAAAGGTCAAGTATGCTAATTTTTTGTTTATTTTATTACTAAATGTGTAAATGGTATATGTTATACATACTGGGAGGACCTATTCTGTTTTCTACGCTCTTTGGACTATGACAGTTTCACACGCTTACTCGACCCGGCAAATAAAATAATAAGAATGTTGAGGTTTACGAACGATCATAAATTTTGTTAAACTACAAAACAGTATAATAGCGTGGGGGTTTTTTAATGTGCATTTTACATGAGTGGTTATTTCATACAGATTATTAAGTAATAATGATCACATCACGTACAATAAAATCGGCTGTAAAGGAACATGTTACTGGGGCTTTTACTATTTGAAGTAGTAGATTGAGAAAATAAGTTGTTTACAATATTATATGCATATAAAAGACCTGCTCAAGCAGTTATTATGCAACATAGAACCTAACTTATTGTTCAGTTCACTTATATATCAAAAGCATGCTACTGAGTTTGAAACACCCACTTCCAAATAGTACCAAATTGAGATACACGGACAATATTCCATTCAAACTTTTTGAATTCTAGGTAATTGCAAAAGATCACAAACATCTACCGTACACTCAACCAATGAAGGCCAGTCAAGATGATTCAAGAGGAAAAGGAAAGAACAAGCGCATATGATGAAGACGAGGTTGCTTCAAAGAAAGGAACGAAGCCTGAAGTTCAAGTCGAACTTGAAAAGGAGGACTGATCATTTTCCTTCCTATCATATCATGTTTTGATATTTTTAATTTTGAATTTTTTTATATCATGTTTGTTTTAGACAAGTATTTTTATTTTATGGATGTTTTGTAAAATGTTTCGTAATGGCTACTATAATGGGTTATTCCCCAGAAACTGAACCATTATATTTTGAATAATACCTGAAGATGGTATTTTCTTCATGTTTAATATATGTTTTTTATGACTTTTTCTGCTTTCAGTTTTAAGTTACTATTCAATTCTTTTAGTTTATTATATCAGGTAAGATAACTGCATTATTAATCGTTAAAATCATATTATCTACCATTTACTAAATTAATATAATTGGTGGAACACATTCGATATAATAGCATAAACTGTCTAACAATGTCACTTTAATTGGGGCAATTGTATTTTTTTTCTAATCCGATACAAACTATAAAGCCCAAATCGGTATGAGCATTTCAAATGGGCCACTTTTGTTTTTTTCTCACATTACATTTAACCGAAAGTTTCATGAAAACAAAGATTTTAAAATATTTTCTGTATTTTCATTATGGGACACAAAAAAATTGGGCCTCCAGTTTACTTTTTGGCTTGTCATGGGTCATGATAATTGTTTTGAGTACAAAAATGTTGACATGAAAATTGTGTCGGCCCAAAATTTTCAATAACTTGTACTATATTTTTACTTAATAAAATAATTTTTAAAACAGTTGGAATGACTCTTTTACACTTCAAGTTCTTTTATTTTATTTTTTCTAATGTAACCTTTATTAAATTTACATCACCTCTAATATTTTATATTATGTTTTTCTTTGTATTTTATGTTAAATTATTAAATAATTAATCTCAAAACTAAGATTATATATACTATAAATCTAATATCTCTATGTATAACTCCAATTATGATAAACAATAATTATTAAAGCTAGCCCGTCCATCGGACGGGCCTAAAGGCTAGTATATATATATATATATATATATATATATATATATATATATATATATATATATATATATATATATATATATATATATATATATATATATATATATATATATATATATATATATATATATATATATATATATATATATATATATGTATATATATCAGAAACCCTTATATAGGAAAGATGGTAAAACATTTCCCTAATTTCAAAATTCTAAAAAAATGCCACGTATAAATCAATAACCTATTTCCATATACGACTTATATTCCCACGCAACGATATACCCCGAATTTCAAAGATCTCCGAATCGTATCCATAAAAATCATTCACCATCAGATTCAAAAACAAATAACTGAATCATTACTTATTATCCTTCAAAATCAAAACCCCTAATCTGAAATCTCCAAATCAATGAATCAAGAAAACTGGATCTCATATACATGCTACCACTATTTTCTTAAACCAAAAACTTTATCATCACCAAAAGATTGAACACATGCCAATCAAAGAAAACATTTGATGATCCATTGATAAATAAATGGTTTTTTAAAGAAAATAATTCTTCCCGCGATCTGCTAAAGGTAACGACACATGATTTTCTAGAATCCTTCTTATATTTTCAATTTATTGGTCGCAATAACTTTATGGGTTTAGGCATAACCTTTGTTACCTAACTGCATTGATTCAAGGTAAATTATCATGTTTATATTTTTCTTAAATATCAATTTGATATATGTTCGGTTCATCAAGTGTGTACCTATTTTGTTGTTAGGACTTCTTTTGTGATTTATTTTTACCAACAGTTGGCAATTGTTTGTCTATTATATTATTTATGGAACATTACATTTAGAATTGATGTTTTGTTTGTGAGCACAAACTGTTTGATGAATTTCCTAAAAGATTACGAGTATTGATTTTTAAGCTTAACACTTTTTGAGGTTAATATTACGTTTACCGAGTGATGTTTATGAAAGTTCAGGTTTTGACATTTTCTTCACACTTTAGTATTTATGTTATCTTGCTATTTGTAACTTTATGTATGTTGTGTAAATATTATATATCGAGCCGGTGTGATTTAGCAAAGTGGTAGGCGTTAGATTATGCCCTCACGACTTTATAGGTTAGTTTTGATGTGGCACTTTCATATAAATATGAAAATTGTACTTTATTTTCATAGTACTAAACCCTTTGAAGTTTATAAAAGATGTTCATGACATGATGATCATAAAGATGTAAAATTATTAGTTTCACTACTTTTGAAGAATAATCCATATGATTACATGGCTTTCTCTCCTTTCCAGTAAATAACATAAACGTACAAATAATATTAAGTATTGTATAGAAAAATGGAGGCAAATAGCACTAGAAAAGAATGTAAATGTCTTGGACTGTCGAATTTGGTGTAATTATCTTAAAAATAGATTCCTAATCTTCTTGATAATGGAGTTTTAATTATCTGAAAAAGTCATAGGCGTACAAGGCTTTCCGTTGCCAGCGTATCCGACATGCCACTAATTAATAATGGGAAAGCACAAGTTGTTCCTATTTTGATCCACAATAAAGTTGTTTCCTGATGACGATATGCATTCTAATTTGGTTTTTGATTTTTTTAAGTTATTTCAAGTCGCTGTATGAATCAACCTGTGAGATTTCACAAAGGAGCTCCAACATCAACACTATCGGAGTGTGTTCAGTGTTGGTCCATAGGACTGTGAACAGATTCAGCCACGTGGATTGGCCAGGTTCTTCTTCGAATAATGGGAACTTGATGTCACAAGCAAGTCTTAAATATTTTCTTTCCATAATATTTACCTTTTAAAGATATTTTACGTGGCTCCTGATAGTAAAAAGCATCTTTGTGATTTATGCTTTAAGATGGCAATGGTTGTCAAAATAGTCAAATATACCCTTATGTGGCACATCTAATACACAATTTACTTAGCCAAAACAAACAATAACTAAACTTCTTTGTGGCCTCTTTGAGTGATAAAAGACGAAGCATTAATGAAAGTGTTATATTCTAGGATAATAAATACAGTATTACTTTTACCATCATGTCTACAATATTTGTTATATTTGCTACAATCTTCGTTATGTCTGCAATAAATATAGTGCCACTTGTGCGACTCACTTTGTAATAGCCATAATGAAATGACTGCCGAATAATTTATCTTGATAAATTTGTCAATCCGTTATATATGAGACCAATTCTGACGCTTTTTTATCTTCTTTTGAGCTGAGCTTGGATTGTTAATTTGTGATGATTGCTGATGCATCTCTCAAAGTAAGGATTCATTTTTTACTTTCATTATATGTAGGCTCTCATATAGGTGTGCCTAGGATGAGCCATTTGCATAGGATAGTAGAACACATATATGGAACTTATATATCATAAAGTTTCTAATTCTTACCCTTTAATAACATTGAACTCTATCTTAAAGTAATGATGATCTGTATATTCATCTCAAATTGAACTCTTTCTATTCATGGATGTACTTACTTATTGAAGCTTAATTAATGAGGATAAAGGAAAGGTTACTCTTCATAAACTGCTTTACCTTGAAGAACGAGCCATCACTTACGTATATCTATCTGTTTACTAATTTGGTATATTTTTCTTTCTATAGTTTGATCAAGATGGAAATGTTGCTATTTGTACCATTGATTTGTTATGTTTTTCTTTCTATAGTTTGATCAAGATGGAAGTGTTTCTATTGGTACCATTCGGATAGAAACTCTTCTGAAAGATTACTCAGACCTCCAAATGGAAGAAACTTATTGAAAAATTCATCTTTACATAGTTGCACTTACTTATTGAAGGTTAACGAGGTTAAGGAACATAAATATTTTTTTGGAATTTTTATGTGTTCCGGTTATGAAACTTTTCATTGAGGGAGGTAGCTGTTGTGGGTCTCCCAGGTCAGACCTGAATGGCTGCTGGATTTTGAAGACGAGGAACTCACCAAGACGTGACTGAACTCTTGATTGAGAAGAGAATCTCCCATATAGAATAGAGGTATTTAACATTTATGTATATATATTTTTATACGTTATTTCAATGCAATCTATTTTCATTTGCTTATGTAATCGGAAACACAAACTCATTACCTATGTATCGATTTAGGTTATTTAGGCATATTAGTTAGTCCACTGTATAGATTTAGTGTACATTTTTGCATGGAGAAATAATTTTTTGTGTTGTTACACATTATCGAAGTAACAAACTGAAGTCAGAATGCTCAATTTTTAATGTTAGATAAATGAATCATATTTCTAATTTTTAATTAATTTTTGTGGAACTAGACTTTACTCTATGATCTTTTAACATTTACTTTGGAATGAGAACTGTTTGTTGTATCTGAATTTTAATTTATTAGGAAAATTTTTGGAGTAACACATTTTAGAAAATTAAAAAATGAAGTATGGGAATAGTTGAAGTTATCAACTATTCAACTCCGATTATGTTTTCGTCCAATGCAGGGTGAAAAAGTTAAGGAATACATGCTGATAAGGTACCAATTCTATATCTCTTCAATTTGTATCCATCCACTTGCTCTAACATGTACCTATAAATCTATTAGTAGTCCAACATATGCATGCTTTCATATTATATACATGCCAGTTTATATACGATCCGACAAATATGATTGACTAATGAACTTTCAAGATAGATGGTGGGTGGATTTGGTAGTTTTGACCCTTTACTTATAGATGAGTGGGTTTTGGTGATCCTATTATGCTCAAAAGTTATTACGCTAAAAGGTAAATGGGACAAACTGGTCAAAAGTAGCTACGGTCGACATGTTATCTAGCAAAAAATCAAGTCAATCATATTTAAAGAATCTACCTATACCATCTCATAAGGGTTTTCTCACACTAAAGCTGGTCAATATAAAGTGAGATTGTTGGTTCGATAGTCCAACCCGTAAAAAATAAAATTTATTTTCACATTATCAGATTTAATTACATGAAATGTGGGTTTTGACGTTCTTTTACGTTTGATTTCAGTTTTAACTACGTTAGCACTTTAAGTTTAATACAATTTTAACATGGCTTAGCTAATATTGTTACTAAGGCTTAATGTTATAATATTCCCGTGCATATCCGAAAAGCAGTGTTTGAAATATTTAAAAAATTTGAATGTCCAGGCGAAAGAGGTGTGTATTTGGTGATGACAACTTTAAGGTAGATGGTGGAGGTACTTAATAAAAGAGTTTTTTATTTGTCATAAAGATCAAGTTGATGCTTTTTTGACACACTCCTCTTGCGATGGTTGTCTTAAGGTACCTAATGTTGTCAAATGTAAGAAACATCATTTCTATGGACACTTTTAACAACATATTTACATAAAGTAGCTGTCTTGGTAAAGTATGATATATACAAATTAATTGATGATTTCGTATAGGTTAACACTTTTGGTAGTGGTTTATTTTTTGTATATACTCTTTCAAGATTATTAATTACGTTTATTGCTTATGCAGACTTAAAGATACTCTCTTAGACAAGAATGCAGTCAGGAGTGGATTTAACTTGCTAGATATCCCTCAGGGTTGTTGTTAGTGATCAAGTATTTATCCATACTTTTTAGTTTCATGTATATGTTTTATTAGAGTCCGTTCAAAAATAGCTCTCGATGTTAAGATATACTTTTACGTATGTGTTTCATAAACATTTATTATTTTGATCCAAGTTTTCCTAATGTTGCGTTTCGTAAAAATGGGCACATCTGAGTAGCTATCCAAAATTATAAAGTTAGGTCTTGCATTATTTGGAGTTTACTTTTTCATATGATAATGAAGTATATGGACTTTTCTTTATGCTATTAGAACATCACCTTATTCATCGTTTTAATATTATATTCGATAAAAAATTATTGTACAAGCATTTCGCTACTTTTATCTTTAAACTATGCTTTCTTATTTTTTTTAATACTATATTATTTAAAAGTTAAAAGCTATAAAATACTATCGTACTTATTAAAATGTATCGACTTTAAACTCTTACTAATTAATCTCGAGATTTTACCATTTTACTTTCAAATTTGTTCCAACTATATCAATGTAAGCATGAAATGACTATATTACCCTTAAAATGACTAATATACTCTTTGAAGATGGTATTTTCTAACTTTTATCCTTATTTAAGCTGAAAGTTTATTTTACTCTATTTATTTTTTATTATTGTGGTGAACATTTTCCTGATGTAACTTTTATCAACTGTACATAAGCTTTTACATTTATTTGATAATCTTTTAAGGTTTTATCCAAAATTATGACATTTTTTTACAAACTTCAGATATTTATTTTATAAAATGACTTTATCTACCTTTCAACTTCATTATATTATCCTAAAAATATTTTTTAAAAAGCTAGCCCGTCCATCGGACG